>JAVRRP010000001.1:0-1373304 GCA_036872775.1 Oleoguttula sp. CCFEE 5521
CCCTCTCCCTCCCCCCCACCCCCTTTCTCCCCCTCCTCCCCACTTCCTCCCTGCCCTCCCTCCCCACCTCCTCCGTCCACGTCATCACCCTCCCTCCTCGCCCTATGCCCCCTTTCCCTCGTCTCATAACACCGCCCATCCACCAACCCCACTCCCAACTCCTCCGCCTTCGCCCTTGCAGTCTTCAACACGCGCAACGCAGTATTATGCGGTATATCAAATCTCCGCGTGATTTCTCTGCCCGAGCCGCCTGCTTCCAGAAACCCGGAGATGAAGGCGCGTTGCAAGGGCGTGAGTTCTTTGCGGGTGGTTTTGCGGTAGGGCGGGCGGCGGCCCTTGGTGTGGGAGTAGCGGGGGAGCGGCATAGTCAGAGGAGGTGCAGGGAAGAGGGGAGGGTGGCTATGGTGTGAGAGAAGGGAAGAGAATTGTGAGAATTTCGACGATTGGTTCTAAGGCTAGTCGAGTGTTGTCTTGTAATGAAAAGAGGTCAAGCAGGATGAGGCATGGGCAGCACGCCCCATCTTTTGCTTCGTCAAACTCCAGATCGCTTGGAAGATGAGCTTCCTGCAACCTTGTACGGTACATTACTATGTATACAACCCGTTCACATGCGCCTGTTCTCGCAATAGCCAAAGCTGTCGAGTCCGTTTCACTCGAACTCATTGCCGTCTGCTCCCACCCCAACACCAGCGTTTTTCCCTCTTGACCAAAACCCATCTCATCCTCATACCGGCGCCTCCTGCTCATGTCTCCGTCTCCCCTCCTTCGCAGCCTTCCACCCCTCATCCCCAACATAATTTCCAACTCCAACTCCAATCCCAAACGCCCTATCTCTGCTGCGCGCGCCCCAAGCCCAGCCGCTTCCTCGTCCGATAGGCAAGTGATACCATCTGAACGAGAACCACGCGCTCAGAATCCCGATGAACGAGCCACCCAGGAGGTCGAAGCCGAAGTGGTAAAACTCTGCGTAGCGGGTTGAGCAAATGTACATCGCCACTGCTACCGGGAGAATGGCAATGATGATGAGATGATTCGGCGGAGATGCAGCTAGATTGCGCATGTCGAAGCCGGGCGAGTGGGCTGGCTGGCTTGGTGGAGGAGAGCTGGCGTGCAGGGCTTTGTAGCTGCTCTCGGTGTGGTTCGATTCCGTGCGTGTGTCGTCGTTGTGCAGGGGTAGCATCTCGCGGTCCTGCGGCTGCGTTTGGCGGTGCTCGAGCGGGTCTTGAGAACCTTGAATGGGGAGGTAAGGGATCCGTATCGCGAATTTCGAGCACAGGAAGAAGCAGAGGTAGAGCAAGCCGCTCCAGGAGAAACTCGCATGGCCAGAAGGGAAGCTTTTGAAGCCGTCGTTCGTGATGTGGGTATCTGGGTTCGTGCAGATGCCTGCGCCCACAAGTACCCATTCAGGACTTAGACCTGTCGCGTATCCTCCCACGGTGTATTGCTCAATCTTGCTCATATCCGGCATACAGCGCGCAATGCAGCTCGGCCTAGGCTTGCCGAAAAGGAGCTTCAACCCCTGCGTGAACAGGAACGCTATCGCCAACGACAGCGCCAGACCCGCCCATCCTTTCTCGAGTTCCCAGAACTTGCGCATCCATAGCTTCGAGCGGGAGAGGTCGCGCGAGCCGCGAGGGCCGGGTACTGCGATTGCTACGACGAGGAGGATGATGACCGCTGATGCGCCGAGGGAAATGCCGACGAGGATGCCGGTCGAGACTGTCTCTGTGACAATTGGGTAGGAAATCGAGAGGTCCACGAGGGAGAAGGGTCGCCTGTATGGTTCGACCCAATTTATGCCGCCTCCGATGGCGACTATGGCTCTGTGTTTGTTGTCAGTTGGCAATGCCCTCTATGGAGGTTGCAAGGTACGTACATTATGACAACCCAGTCCAGCACATAAGAAGCGATCAGCCGTTTTGACATCATCTTGGCGATTGTCACCACTTGAACGAAAGGAGAGTGTCTTGCAGTCGAGAAACGAACGGTCTCGTGCGCGGAATGTAGATTCAGCAGTAGTGGCTTAGCAACGAAATAAGCACCGAAGGTCTGAAGTAAAGGAAAAGCGTGTTAAAGTGACTGTACCTGCCTCAGCGGTGTGTCACTGAAATGAGAGTGATGATGGCCTGAGCATTTGCATTACGACGTCCGGCGTGGCGCTGCTGTTTGTAGTGATGAGTGACATGCCACCTTGATGTCGCAGCTGTAGATTCATTGGCGCGCGAGAGGGAAGGGAGAGTTTCCATGGATGACGTGTGCTGGGAGGCGATGGGTGCCACGTAATGATCTCCTAGCTGCGGCTCGAGGGAATTGTGGTTGGAGACGATAGCAAGCAGTCCATCATTGTTATCGAGATATCCCTTCTCGCGTGCCCCATGCCCGCAAAGGGTTGGCTGCATGCTTGGCTGCAGTGCTGGAGTCTCTCACATGTTTTGTGTCTTCATGTCAAGGAGGTAATGACTGCTCACACAGTAGATACATGACGAGATCGAGCAGCGGTGATCATGAGGCGCGAATACCATGTGTGAAAACATACACTCTATCCGGGATTGTTCACACTCCTACTTCCATGGTTTCTCACCCTTCACGCAAGCGCTCTCACACTTGGTCTCGGTGTTCCCTCTCTTCAGTCCGCAGTGCTCGCGCTTCGCGGTTGCCATATTCACACCTCCCCTTACCTCAATTTCTCACTTCACTCGTCGTCTCCAAAAAAGACCTTGACCGGAAGCCAAGAGTCCCCGCAAACCTTAAACCGATCAGGAAGGGATGACAGAGTCTTCATCTCCTGATCCGTAAGACTCCAGCCATCAAGCTGGAAGTTGGCCTCGATACGACCCGCAGTCACGCTCTTGGGAATGACTGAAGACCCGCGCTGCAAACCCCACATGAGCAGGACTTGAGCAGAGGTCTTGCCCTTCTTCTCTGCGATACCAGCCAGAGTCTTGTCGCTCGCGAGCGGGCTGTTGGTGCTGCCGAGACAGGAGTAGGCGGTGGCGTGGATGCCCTTCTCCTTGCAGTAGTCGAGGAGCTTGGGGCTGGGGTTGTTGGGGTGGAGCTCGACTTGGTTGCTGAAGGGCTGTCAGTACTGCGAACTTGCTGATTTGATGTCCAGGAAGATGAGGACTTACACAGCAGGCACGGTCTTGGTGCTCTCGTGGTTCAGGAGCTTCTCGAGGTTCTTGATCGCAAAGTTGCTCACACCAATATTCTTCACCCGCCCAGACGCAGGCAACTTCTGCATCTCCTGCCACGTCTTAATGAAATCCCAATCCGGCAAATGCTTCTTCAAATCCTCAGGATCGGTACTGCTCGGCCAATGCACAAGGTAAAGGTCCACATAATCCGTGCCCAACGACTTCAAGCTGGACGAAATCCCCTCCTCGACGCGGTGGTGCCAGGTGTTATCGAGCTTCGTGGTGATCCAGATCTCCTCACGAGGCACGCCGGAGTCCTTGATACCCTGGCCGACTTCGTTCTCGTTGCCATAGGCGAGCGCAGTGTCAATGTGGCGGTAGCCGGCGAGCAGGGCGGCTTTCACTGCGTCGCGAACCTCATTTGGCTTGGATTGCCATGTCCCGAGGCCGACGGCGGGGATTTTGGCGCCCTGGAATATGGAGTTAGCAACGAGTCGGCGGTGCTTTTGAGGGTCGTGTGAGCCTACCGTGTTGAGCGTGAAGGTCTCTTTCGTCCAGTTCTTAGACATGATTGCGGTTGCTGAGATGCTTCTGACTGAGTTCTGCTTGAGGTACGGTTTGATTATGGTGAATGGGATTCGGCGAAAGGTTTGCATGTGATTGAAATGAGTGAAGAAAGTGACAAACTACCTCAAGAACTTTTGTCTTGAGTTCTGCCTCACTTGTCAGACCATCACATGCAATCGTGGCTTCGCGGCAACATTTCACCATTTGCCCCACCAACACTGCCAAACAATCGCGCTTTCACGTCACCCAAGGACCCCTCCCCCACATCAATTCTCAGCCTAAAATCCCTCCTCATCCACATCCCGCGCCCAGTGACACGCCATCGCGGTAATTCAGGCGCGAGTCGTGGGCACTTAGGCGGATATTCGGGCCAGCTTTCCTGCGACATTGCATTGGTCCTCGGTCGTCGATACTGGACGAATAATAGCGATGTCTCGTTTCGTCTCCACAGGCACGACCGACGACGCGCCCTCCACGCGCGATGAAGCCTGGCTGACAGCTCAAGCCGAGATAGAGGCGAAACATGTAGCGCAGCAAGTCGCCGCGCGCTCGGGCGGCGGCGTGGAGGAGAAGAGCCTGTACGAGACTCTACAAGCTAACAAAGGTGACTTACACCTTGCTGCTCCCAAGCGCTAGTTGACGACGGCGCTGTGGCTGATCTAGGTAGGGTGAATAAGCCGCTAAGCAAGATGCCTTCGAAGAGTCCATGCGCTTGAAGAACCAGTTCCGAAGCTTAGATGAGGATGAAGTTGAGTTCTTGGAGAATCTGACGGCGAGCGAGAGGGCTGAGGCGAAGAGGGTAAGGGAGGAGACGAGGCAGGGCGTGGAAGCTTTCAGGGTGCAGAGAGAGGAGGCTGAGAGGGCTGCGGCTGTTGCTGCAGGCGATGTGGGGGAGGTAGGAGACACTGGAGTCGAGAGCTGGGCTGTCGCGGGCTCGAAGAAGAGGAGGAAGGGACAGAGAGAGGGGATTGGTGGGGTGAAGGTCAGGAGGACGTCGAATTTGGAGGAGGCAAAGAGCGTAAACACGGGGGTTGAGCCGCCTGTGGCTGTCGAAGCACAGGGAACATCGGCGACAAGCCCTTTGCCGGGTGCTGCTCCTGTCAGCAAGGCCGTCACAGAGTCAACAGAGACTCGACCGACGCTGCCGAGTCCAAGCCCTCCAGCAGCGGTCCTTGGACTCGCAGGCTACACCTCCGATGAGGACGACTGAAGTTGGGTACTGGAGTCAGCGCCACCGGTCATCACGTGTGATGTGATAATCAGTCGAAGACAATACGGTAGATTGAACCTCATCTTGTCTCACACCTCGTGCCTCTCTCCTATCTCGTCACGTGCGAAGCTACTAGAGTCGCTCTGATTGGTCGTTACTTCGCTTGCGCTAGCTTTTGACCTCGTTTTGGGGGCCTTGCCCCCCTTGGCAGATCTATCTAGATACACCTCTCTGCAAAACTGTCTCAACCCGGTGACAAAGCAGCCTTAGCATACTTACTAGGCACAAACGGCATCTTCACAACCGTCCCCTTCCGCTCCTTCCCCCTAACCTTCACCTTCACCTCCGTTCCCGGCTTCTGTAGCGAAGTCTTCACATATCCCATAGCGATATGCTGCTTCATCGTCGGACTCGGGCAGCCAGATGTAACCGTTCCTACCGGTGTGCCATCTGTGCTAAGTATCTCTGCACCTTCTCGCGCCGGTGCACCTTCCACTGTAAGACCAACGCGTTTTCTCGATACGCCGGAGCCGCCTTTCGAGGCGGGTGTCAGCTGGGGAATCACGGTTTCGGCGCCGTTGAATCGTGTACCGGAGTCTAGCGAGCGGCGGGATTTGGGGATAATCCATGCGAGGCCTGCTTCGACGGGGGTGGTGGTGTCGTCTAGGTCATGGCCGTACAGACACATGCCTGCTTCGAGGCGCAGGCTATCGCGGGCTCCTAGGCCAGCAAGGCGGAGTTTATCTTTGCCTGCTGTCGACAGTAGCCGCTCGGTCACCGCGACGGTCTGTGAGGGGTGAATGGACAGCTCGAAGCCGTCTTCACCTGTGTAGCCACCGCGTGCTGCAACGATTGGAAGGCTTTCGCCTGTTGGAAGGGAGAGGGTGAGGGTTTTGGACTGCCCGAAGTACCACGTTTCGAGGTTCACCTTGCAGGTCTCTGCCAGGACTGATTGGAGGATCTCTGCACTTAGCGGGCCTTGCAGAGCTATGAGACCATATGGCACGCTGTCCGCTTGAAGATTCCGCAGTTGAACTTCCGGGTTCGCACCGTCGTGCCAGGTCTCGAGTGAGGACGTCAGAAACGCGAGATCCTTATCTCTGCACCCAGCATTCAGTACAACATAGAACAAATGCTTCGGCCCTTCGTCCATCCGCGTAATGATACAGTCGTCCACAATTCCACCCGTCTTGGGATGCAACAAAGCACTCAGCGTCGACTGGCCTGGCTGCAAGTCCTTCACTCCAGCAGGCGTAATCGTTTCCAGGAACGCTTCCGCGCCAGGGCCATCGACATGGTACTGCACCATGTGCCCTACATCGAAGAGCGAGGCTTTCTCGCGCGTCCAGTGGTGAGACTCGCCTACGCCGAGGTCGGTGTATTGGACTGGCATGCTGTAGCCTCCGAAGGGGACCATCTTGGCGCCATGAGCGAGGTGGAGGTCGTAGAGTGCGGTTTTGCCGAGGTTTTGGTCAGTGTAGAGGGTTGGTGGTGGGGAGATGTGCGTGCTTTCATGGCGGCGTTGTTGGTGAACCACTCGCCGACTGCGAGTGCGCTCTGTGTAAGGGGTTGTTGGAGTCCATTGGGTGGGCAGTGGGTATGAGCGGAAAGTCGAGGATGTCGATATGTGCCTTTCGCAGCAGCGAGTCACCTTCGAGACACTCGAGACAGTCCTCAAAGGCCGCAGAGCTAGCTTTGCGGTCGACATGGTAATTCAACTGCGCTTGCGAGAAGTTCACCTACATCGAAGTGGTGAGGTACTGAGATTCTTATGTGCAATGCAACTCAATGCCTCTATGTGGCTGGTGCAGTCCAAGCTTCATCGATTGTGGGGACGTCACTCACAGGGAAGCTCTACCTAGATCGAGACAGCAAAAGCATCCCATTGCAGTGTGCATGTACCTGACCTCATTGACTTCCGCTCATTCACTCCGCCCTTCTCCGCTCCGCCCCGCTCGAGCATGCCCCCCCAAACATACTTCCTAGTCTCGCTGCCTGCATCGATCGCAGAGTCCGACCAACCCAGCGATGCACTAACAACTCTCCGAAGCGCGGTGACGACCGACAGTGCGACCACATACCCCTTCAGTATCCCTACATTCAAGATTGGCACACTTGAAGGCTTAGTGCAGCAAGCAGATGAACTGTCGAAGCTCGAGCAATCGAGTCGAGGCGTGGTGGAGAAAGTCGCGGACTCGCTGCGGAGTCTACTAGAGGGAGACGAGGACAAGATGCGGGAGCAGAAAGTGGTGAACGACAGTACAGTCTCACCTGCTCTACCGTATAGCCCTTCTCCACATCTAACAAACTCCCCACAGAACCCGTTTCCGCCTACCTCACCTCCTTCGCCTGGTCCAAAACCAAATACCGCTCCGACAACCGCCCCGTCTCGGAACTTATCCAAACCCTCCAAAAAGAGCTGAACAGCATAGACAACGACACAAAATCCAAGTTCACCCAGTACAACACCGCCTCCCAATCCCTCACCCAACTCCAACGCTCCCAGACCGGAAACCTATCCCAGAAATCCCTAACCTCAATCGTAAACCCCGAGTGGCTGCTCAAACCCGATGCGAGCGAATATATCACGCAGCACCTCGTCGCGGTGCCGACGCAGCAAGGCAAAGAGTTTCTCAAGACCTACGAAGGGCTCAGCGAATGGGTCGTCCCCCGCAGCGCCACCCTCCTAGCAAAAGACGACGAGTTCTTCCTCTACGCCGTCACAGTCTTCAAAAAGCAGTCCACGGAGTTCGTGCACAAGTGTCGCGAGCGGCGATGGACTCCACGGGACTGGAAGTTCAATGAAGGCGGAAAAGAGGCTGAGGACGAGGAGCTGCGGAAGCTGGAGAAAGAGGAGCGGAAACTCTGGGGCGAGGCGCTGAGAATGGGACGGACGGGCTATGGAGACGCGGTGGTGGCGTGGATGCACGTGCTAGCTTTGAGAGTGTTTGTAGAGAGCGTGCTGCGGTACGGACTGCCGGCCAACTTTGTGACGGGGATTATGAAGGTATGTCTTCTTGCAGTGTCCCGTTCACTGTTCTCCTGCAGCTTACTGATACATCATAGCCTGAGCCGAAGCGAGCGAAGAAAGCGAAGCAGATGCTTGACGCGAAGTTCAGCGATCTAGGCGGCAATGCCATGAATCGTGATAAGAAAGGCAAGCCCATCAAGGACGATTCGTCGACGCAGACGGAGATGGCAGGTGCAGGCATGGGCGGTGGGAACGAAAGTTTCGAGCCGTACGTCTTCTACGAGTTCGAGATAGCGTAGGCGTGGAGCTACCCGCGCGAGGGCGATGTACACGGAACGGGGTTTTGTATAGATCATGAAAAGTGCCGGTACACTATGTGCAAACCGTATTTAAGGTGGTGACAGGTCCAGCGAGCTCGTGAGACAAGTGAGATTATACACAAGATATCATTCCATTCATTGCCTCGAATCGCATCACCACAGCACCAGCAAAAGTATACGCTGCGCTTCATTCCAAGCGCGTTGAGCTCTGCAACGCAGAAGACTCTGCTACTCAATCTACCCGCCATGCACGGCGATCGATCCACGGACTTCCTCAAGAATGTAACGCTCAACAGTCAAGGTCAAGCCATAGCCTCCAAACGACCGAATATGCAATCACAAATGTGCCACCGTTGATCGCAGTCCTGTGCCTCCAAAACAAACGCCTCTCGACTAAACGCCGTTGTATCATGCCGTGTGCCGAGTGCCGGGTATCTGGGACGAAGAAGAACGAAAGTCGTGTGTGTGTGTGTGTGCGTACCCAAGTCCGTACGCGTCGGGTTGTGTCGGGTGAAGGTGGTGTAGAAAACCGAACCAGAATGTCGTGTACGCCTTCGACGCCGTTGAGCATAGATCAATCTCCAGTCTAATGCAAGGGGTATCATGATGTGTCTCAAGTGTGCTCGTGTTGGCCGGCCGGGCCAAGTCGCACCAAAGGCCGGCAGACGCTCAGGTGTGCTCGCGCGCAAGGTGGCTGGACCACAACCTTGGTGTTGGTCTCAGCCGTGAGTCGGTCTCGGGATCTGGATTACTCCAAAAAGGATGGCAGCAGTCCAGCCCCATACTACGAGTCCATGGTCGCATACTCATCCTCTTCCTTGAAGTCTCCATCCCACCCACCACCAAAGTGGCTCTGATTGTGCGACATGCCACCAGAGCTCATTCCACTGCCGCCGGACTGGAAGCCAGGGCTGATGGACTGCTGGCCGTGGCTGTTGCCGTTGGAGATGACCTGGCCATCGGCATTGACACTGTCGCCCGCGACATTCGTAAAGCCAGGGACACGGAGACCGGAGCCTGCAGCGCGGGAGTAGCCCGTGAAACCTCCGAGAGGTGCATGCTTATTCAGCACTTCGCAGATCTCGCTGTTCATGCGCTTCTCCTCGTCGTTCGGGTCGTACGGCCAGACTCCACCGAGGTTCTGGACGAGACCCTTCAGCTCTTGCTCTTGTCGGAGCTTGAGGTGCATGTACCACATCACATCTCGAGTCCATGCTACAGAGCCGTTGAGGATGTCCCCCTTATTCGGACCTTTGTCTTTCTCCTCCATTGGCAGACCTTGCGTGATGTTGCCCGCTGTCGTTGCTCGTCGACCACTCGGTCCAGCCAGCAGTGACGTTGCAGCAGGCGGTGACATGCCGGTTGCGTTCGAGATCGATGGTGACAACGGCGCATTGGTCTGCAGATGCTTCCGCACCTTCTCGTCTTCGAGTCTGTGCTGCGGGACGAGCATGCCGAGCTCCTGTATCCGCTCATTGATGTTGTCGCGTCGTCTGCGCTCGACGGCATTGTGCGACTCGCGCCGCCTTCGCCGCTTCGCCTCTTGCGTATGCAGACCAGGATGCGACGTGCCGGGCTCCATCTTCGTGGGTAGTGAATTTGTGATCTTCGGTTGGCCGTGTCCAGTCAACACCTCTGAGATCTGCCGATTCATCGGATGGCCGTTGGTAGGCGACGGGAATGGTGACGACTCGTTCCAGCTGTGACCACTAGGAGTGCTATCCCAATCATTACCCAGCGAGCCTTGCTGCCGCTGATGTCGGATCTGCTGTGCGTTGGGCCCGATTTGCAGTGCATGCATACCTGCAGTGCCGGGAGTCCCAGGTGAACGTGCACCGGAAATCTTTCGATCTATGCGCGGATGTGATTGTGGGTAGCCTGCTTGCTGTGGTAGGCTGTGGGCACCAGGGAACTGCTGGTTCGGTACGCCTTGAAAGTGTGCGTAGTTGAAGCCGTTGTTGAAGGGCGACTGCATGGGAGCACCGTCAGGTGTATGCGAGTACATGCTGCCAACCTGCTGTTGTCGATTGACCGGGATACTGTTGGGCATGAAGTTGTTAACACCAGTGTTAAAGTCAAAGTTCTGTGCTTGGCCATTGCTGCTCTCGAACTGCAGACCCTCGAGCTCATCGTCTGCTATACCAGAGCCGCCAAGGTTGAAGCCATTCTGGCTGAAGCTTTGCGACATGCCACCTGTGAGCGACGCAGGATTGATGTTCATGTTGCCGCTGAACCCCTGTGCTTGCCGGTGCTGCGCATGTGCATTGTACTGCATGTATTGATTGGGGTCGAAGTTGAAGTCGTTCGGCTCCGACTTGATGTAGGGAGAACCGGCGCCGGTCATGGCGCTGGACTCGAAGGGATCGTTATCGAATTTGAGCTCAAACGGCGAGTCGTGCTTGTCGATATGAGGCGACTTAAGCTTGTCTCTGTCGTCAAGCGCTGGGAAACTGGTGAGGCTAGTTCGTGGGGCTGCAGCAACACCAAATGTCAGTCTCGTCGATCGTACAGGACCACGATCATGTGCATGGCCAGCATGTACATATGATGCATATGACAGAGCCATGCTTGATATGCTACAATGCTCAAGTATGAGGACTGCCGTGAGATTGACGATCATGTGACAAGGGAAGAAAGGAAAGCATGGACGGAGTACTCACAGCTTATGTGCATTACTTGACGTGGAGACTAAGCCGACACGGAAAGGTGTTTGCTTGGTTGTCGTTTCGGCTTCGCGTGGCCACGGCCCGACTATTGCAGCTTAATAGGTCGACGGCGAGCTGGAATGCGGGCAAGTCGAAGAAGGCGTCCTGTGTTGCTGTGTATGATCGTTCGCAGCGGGACCGGCTCCGTGCAAGACACTCGAGGTGTTTGCTTGATCTAGCGATTTGAAACTGACTGCTGTGGGTGTACAGCAATGCGCTCCAATCAGATGCAAGGAATGCGTCCCAGGTCGCACAGCCAAGCAGTGGTTTAGTTGATGTACGACAGTAATCCTAGCTGCCGGCGAACGTAAGATCTTCGATAGCGGTGTTGAATACTGCAACATGTAGGATCAGCAAATATGAGGGCATGAGACAGTGTGCCGCGCATCGAGGAATCTGTGAATGCACGAGTCTGCAACTGGTTGTGCGGCTGCACCGCTGTCACATCATGCGACTTCGGTCTCCGCATTCAGCGACATGCTGCAACGCGAAGCGATGGCTCCTCGCAGGTGGGGGGTCAACGTTAGACAACTCACCTGCAGTAATTTCGACGACGATGAGGCCGCAGAGGTGGTGAATGTGGGCCCGTAGATTGATGATGCGCAATCTTCCAGTAGACGGATAGCAGCGTGCCTAGCGTGCCGAGTATGAGCGGACAGCTACAGAGCTCCCAAAGCGTGCGGCTTGGATAGCGGTGTGCGGTCGTGATCGAGGGTGAAGTAAGTGAAGTGGCGGCTATACCCGGCTGAGGGTCTGATCGTCGACAAAGAGGAGCGTAAGATGACTATGGTGGGGTCGAGGGGATGTGATGGGAATGTCGTGGAACCAGGACGTCGTCCAGTACCAGTCAGAGGTTGTGCAAAGAGGCGCGGGGGATCCTCGAAGGCGGCGATCGGATCTGCTCGCGACAGGCAACCGGAAGGCGACGTGCTCGTGCGACGACGCTGTCAAAGGCGCGCCTGTGTTCGCGGTGGAACAAAGGCGCCGGTGAGGGTATACGTGTGTTGTATGGGCGGTGGGAGAGCTCACCCACGGGTGTGGTGCGAGTATCAATGAAGTTCAAGTGGGGTGGAGGAGAGAAGTTCGGGTTTGTCTCGCTTGGCGACTGGCGGCAAGCGGATTGGAGGTTTGCGACTGTGGCTGAGCTGCGCTCGGATCTCGGGCGGCAAGGCCGGGCTTTTGTCTGCACAATCGCGAACTTGTCGATGTCGTCCTGCAGAGCAATACGGAGCAGCGGCGATGACGGTGTGTCAATGATCTGGGCCGTGGATCGTTGCAAGGCTGTGGAGTCAAAGCCGAGTGAGTGTTGACCGATCGTGGGGATGATGTTTGCGAGTGATGCGATCAGAAGGCAGCCTGTGAAGCAGAGAGGCGAAACGCGCGAGAGGGCAGACAGGGCGATATATGCACGGCGATCATAAGCTCAGAGCTACATACGGGCCATCACGACCAGCCTTGACACCCTCTACACAATCGCTACCTCGAACTATCGTCCTCGCGCACCGTTGTAGCGGCTGTCTCACCCTCGTGCCAAATGATTCACGCAGCACATCGGCCTCGATGGCGCATGCTGCTCTCTGTTCCAGGCTGCTGGACTTGAGCTCCGAACGATAGCGATCGCCGTTATAACCAACGTCTGCCTTATTGCACCTGTCATCAATCTTGCCGTGCCGCAATGTTGCCACCGTTGTCGTTGGTCCAACAGGACGGTGCCACAGCAATCGGCAGCCACCGCAAGCCAAGGCGTTAAAACAAGAGCTGTCACAGACCGCTCGAGCACAGCTGTGTCGCACCCAGAGGCATGCACTCGGGAGGGGCGCATTGTTCGTTCTTGGTCGTGCTCGAGCAGAACTGGTTCACACACACACATATGCGAGCGACCAATCAGGTCAATGCACTGCAATATCTTGCCTTTCTGCAGCAACGGTGAGCGACTCCGTACAGTGGGATGTCGCACACTATCATCGCGACCGCGTATGATCGTTGACGCGTCGTTCCTCGAAGCCACTCTACCGCGCCAGACGGTGTGTGGGAAGCAGTCATGCAGCCAATCCTGTTTTAGACTACTGGTCATTGGACATCGATTACATCTCACCCTCCATCAACACTTGTGGAGACGGAAGCTGCCAGGGTCGAGAGAGCTGCCAGATCTAATTCTCCGCATTCAGGCCGTTTCGATCGATGACTTATGCAAGTCATCAGTATACTTACCATCGCGGGTCGGAAGTGAGCGGACTTGAGCAGAGTGGTTCCCCATGAAGTACATGTTAACGCGATCGCTGTGCAGGTTACAGCCCGCGCAAATGGGCTGCTAGATATCCGCAAGCAAGGCGTCTATTCTTCGCTACACCACGGAGGGTGGAATGTGAAGTGGGTCGGGGACCGTGATGAGGAACTGTGCTGTTTCATGTTGCTATGCTCCATACCTTAGTCGGGGTTTATGCGGTTATCCGCGATACTCAGCACACCCTTAAGCTGTAAGCTTTCCGCGTATGTGCAGCGCGGCTTGACAGAGTACACACTACTACCGACTCGCAGCAAGACTCAAGCGCAAGTGACCTCGAAATCAATCATCTCATCACTGTTAGCTCACTGCACCGACGCCGGTACTGTTAGCGAAGAGTAGGATTCAAGACACACCACTGCCTAGCGCATTCGGAAAGAGCGGCAGCCTCATCAGCCAACAGCCCAAATGCTGCCACAGGCAACACGATTACTCGTATGAGCTATTACTACGCCACCTAGTGCATATCTCGCGCTCCTCTACCCACTCTATCGCCACACATACCCACTCACATCATGACATCAAATACTTTCAGAGACCGCATGAATGACCTTGGCTGGTCACGCCGCGAACAGCCTGTCAACACCCAACAACGGAGTCCACTCCTAGGCACACTTTCACGCCTGAATCCTTTCAGCAATGAGGATAGCGTACGGCTGCCTACGACTGAAGGTGAAGGGCCTGGTGCGCCTCTGCCAGCTCGGACAAGGAGGGAAGAAGAGGAGGGCTGGTTCGCATGTAAGTCTGAGACACGATCGCCTGCAAAGGAGATGCGCATGCACTTGCGTTCTCGAGTGTATCTCGCGCCATGATTATTCATGGCTTCTATGTGCCCTCTGGCTCTTGAATCGGTCAAGTTCATCGTGCCGAGAGCCGAATGCCATCTGCTATGCACAACATACCAGCATGCAGCAAGCACCTGCAGAGCTAGGTACAACGCAACCATGCCCAGTCATGTCAAGCTGCAGCAACGCGAGACATGCATCAACCCACTCAGCATAGCGCGTCTCGAACCTCACGTCAAGAAAGTCGCTGACTTTTTGCCTCTCAGTAAGTCGCTGGGACCGCCTCCTCGTGTTCGGTGGTCTCAATGTCGCCGCCCTAGCGCTCTTCGTTATCTGCTTTACACTCTTCCCTGTTCTCGCGGTCGTGCCGAGGAAGTTCGCAATACTGTACGTACCCCTAAGTCTCTTCTTGATTGCGTTGCTCTCTAGCTCGCCACCTGCACCTCATGCATGCCCCGCATCTAAGCCCGCTTCGCTGCGTATCGGACAAAACAGCTTGGACAAGAGGGTGTGCGACGCCCTCGTATCAACCTCTCGAAGAGTGCGATATGCGCATCATTACAAGATCTTGGCTTGTATTGGCTGGACGGTTCCGCTGCGCACGCGACGATCCCGCTCGGGCGCTAAGGCAATGGGAGTGGCCGCATGACCCCTAAGCTTACTGCATGGCTTATCTTGTTACGGTCTGGTCTCGATCTCCTCCTGGCAAGCTGTTGGCGTCGTGGCTGCTGCTTGTCGGTTGGGGCGGTCTGCACAGATCGGTCGCATCACCATGTTCCACGGCCACAATGTCCGGGCATCACACCGGATCCCCGTCATGTCTCCATTGTCTCTCGCACTCAATTCGGCGTTTGATTACTGGTCGTGGCACATGACCCTACTATCGCTAACACATTGATCAGATGGACAATGGCCTCGGTCTTCTTCCTCAGCTCATGGGCCATCCTCATGGGTCCGATGATCTACGGTAAGTCACTCCGTACACCACCCTCAGCCACATCGAACGCCCGCCTCAGCTACACAACGGCTAGCTGTAGAACAACGACATTGTTGCCGATCAGTGGCGGTGTCTCGGAACGCCTCTCGCATATGCACTGTCGATCAAGAGGAACATGCAGTATACTGACTGCCGTTTGCAGCGCGCCATCTAGTATCGCCCGAACGAGTCCCTTTCACCGCGACGTACTTTGGCAGTATTGGGCTGACGCTCTACTTCGCCGTTGGGGTATGTCATCTTTCACACCCTCTTTCCAGTGTCCCGCCACACATTACGCCACTCGGTTCCCGCGCCATCCGCGTCCTGCACATAGGCGAGGGCGTGCCATTCGGCCGCTTTGCTGACACTTCGCTCGCAGCTCCAAAGTACATTACTCACATTATTGGCTGCCATCGTTCAGATCATGGCGCTCGTGTGGTATCTGGTGTCGTATTTCCCCATGGGGTCGACAGGGCTGCGGTTCGCTGCACAGTTCGGGACCTCGCGAGTGACCGCATGGATGAACGGATGATAGCGAATGTGGACGTAGAAATACAAAAGTCTGCCATCAATACACTGAAACATCTCGTGCAAAAAGGCGAAGCCGGTCGCTGCCCGCCCGTGACGCCAGAACACCATCGCTAAAACACAGAACTCCGACATCCGTGTCAGAACACCCGGTATGCTCACCAAGCGCATCGTCGAGCCCCCTCGCATCACATCCCCTCTTCACCCACCCAAACTAAACCGTCTCGGCAACCCCACACTCTCACCTCCCCCGCCATCCTCCTTCCCAGTGACCCTAACCCTCACAACCCTCGCCGGCGGCGTCCCCTTCATCCCCGCCCTATTCCCAAACCTCCGCCTCCCACGATCAAAATCCAACATAGCAGCCCTCTCATCATCGCTCTCCTCTCTATACCCCTCCCTCCCCTCATCATCCACCAACTCCCCCTCCACATCCTCCACGCCTGGCGGCTGCACCCATTCCCTCGGCACCATACACGGCAGCGCTACGCCGATCCCTGCGGCGCGATTGACCCAGCTAGGTGTGGGTTTGTTTAGCAGCGCGGTGGAGAGCGCGGAGGTGAAGTGGTTGCAGTTTTGCGTGAGGAGATTATATTTCATTCCCGAGAATTTCGCCGAGACGTCGCGGATCACTGCTTCGATTTCAGGCTTGGATTTTGTGGTGTGGCCTTGCAGCATACTGCACCTGAATGTGCCCCCTGGGGGGACTGTGCCCGGTGGGCTCGACCAGACGCCGGTTTTATGCGGGACTGAGTGGCCGCCGTATGCGTATTCGAGGTCGTTTATCAGGAGCGCGGAGTGGTGGAGGGAGGTGCCGATGGTGTAGAGGAGGGTTGAGAGCCGGGAGGGAGGGAGAAGATCGTAGATTTGGAGGGTTACTGGGGTGCCGCGGGGTTCGGGCGTGGGGGGTATCGAGGTTGTGGAGGGTTGGCGTTTGGAGCGCGAGGGGAAGGGGGGCATGGTGGTGCGGTATGCGATTGAGGAGAGAAGAGGGAGTTGGGAGGTGCTTTTGAGCAGTACGCGAGGGGAGCTCGTGGGGTGCAGGGTTCAAGGGTGGGTTTGCGGGTTTGCGGGGCGGTAGGATGGGCCGGAGTTCTTAGGGTTTGGACGTTGGTGTGGCGTCTCGAATCTGAAGCATGCTGAACGTTTGACACGCAGCAGGCCTGCTGGACATGCATCTGGCACACAATTGCAGTGACTGTGACCAGGTTTGCATCAGAAAGATGAGACAGCACGGTTCAGTAGCCACGTCTACAGCAAGCTAAGCGAAATGGAAATCGGCTCAACGGCCCCAGGACAAGAGATGATCATGGTCATGGACTGGCATCAGCCTACTGAAATGAAGTCTATGATATGCTTTTCGTAGCAGCCGCCGCCCCAGCATACTGCCGTCCACATGGCCATACGCAATCACGCTGTTTCTCCTATCTTGGCCAGCGCCTTCAAGCTGCCCAAAGACAAAGCCAGACCCTGGCTTCGACTCCTGATCCTCATAAAGCCCGTAACAGGCCCATTGTCGCCTTCCTGCTCCACTGACAAGTTCGCCAGAGCATCCTCACCTGTAAGTCCAAGTCAATACTGCGTTCCAACGGCATAAGCTCGAGATCAACATACCGAACACACTCCTCGCATACAAATTCGCGCTCAAAAATTGGCACTCCCCGCCCAAACTCGCCTCAGGCGTCAAACAACTCATATTCGTTACTGCCATCAACCTCGCCAAAAAGTCCCTCAACCCCTTACCCTTGCCCATCTTAGCATTAATATTGACCTTGTTCTCCCACTCAAACTCCGTCCACATGCTCCTGAACTGCGTCTCAGTGCAATGCGCAGGGACGATGTAGTCCATGATGTCCACGTGCACGTCGTTTAGGATCACGACCTGGGTGTCCGTCGAGTGCGCGCCATCGTAGACCACGTTGCCGAAGATTACGCCCGTGTCGGTGGAGGAGACCTTGATGGTTGCTTGGACGTTGAGGAAGTCTAGGGCAGGGAGGTTCTGTGTGACAGGGCGCTCGACGACTTTCAAGTCGCCTAGCGTGGCGAATTCGACCGACATATTTTGGAGGGTTTCGCGGGTTTGATTCACGAGCAGGACGTCGAGGATGATGTCGAATTGGTTTACTTGCACGTATGCTTCGGCGTAGACAGGGTCGGAGAAGCCCGTCAACTGGACGACACGGCTGAGTTTCGAGGTGAGGTTCTTGGTAGCAGAGGTGTCGTCACCGGCAGTGGCTTTCTCGAGGTCTTGGCTGATTTCTTCGGCGCCATCAACGGCGGATTTCTTACTGAATTGTCGGATGGAGATGTTGTCGTCTACTTGGATGGCTGTTTGGGCTTTCGTGAGGGCGTCTTTCTCGGCGCGGGACTTCTCTTCGACTTGCACCATGGCGCGGAACGCTTTTCTGGTGTCTTCGAGGAAGGCAACTTCGAGGTCTTTCTTTTGAGAGAATTCGGCGAGGGATCGCACGCAGGACATTATGCGGTCTATCGAGTCCTCGTCTATTGGTGCTTTGACAAATGGAGATTGACCGGCGCGAACGATGGAGATCATAATGAGCATTGCCTCGGCGCGAAGGGCGTTCGTTCTTCGTTCGTCAGACGAGATCTCGGAGTGGCGCATGACGAGTTTGGTGAGGGTGGAGGAGAGAACCGTAGCGAGGTAGTAGTCGCCGTCCAGTATAAGCTGTCGCAAGGGCGGCTTCTGTGCAGCTTTGACAGCGTCCAGTTTTGCCTTCGCAGATGCTTGACTTGTGAGTGCGCTCTCGGTCGCGTATGTGCCGTCTGCGAGAACTTTCCTCGATCCTGTGGGTGCTGCAGGCTTCGCGTGGCCGTTGACCTGTTCTACGGGAGGAGCGTCGCCGTTTGGCTGTTCCTCGAGCAATCTGGCTTCCGAAGCAACAATTGGGATCTCGCCCAAGCTGGCCCGAATACGCTTCCACGCGCCTTGGATGTCGCTTTCCTCTAGTGAGTACTCTCCGACGATCCACAGACTTCCGCGATACACCTTTCCAGCGCGTACTTCGCCCAGTGTAGCCACCAATCGCTCGACGATCGAGCTGCGGAGCTTAGGGAACTTCTCAACCACCTCTTTGACAAATGTGATAACATCGACAGCAGACGCGTTGTTGAAGTCAGCAATGAACTCCATCAGCAGCCCAACAACACTCTGTGCGACTTCCGAGAACTTGATCGCACACTGGTGTATCGAGTGAATGAGCAGTGACCGGTACTCATTGTTCTTCTCATACTGCTCGTCCACTGTCTTTGACAGCTCCTTTTTGAGCAACAACACGACCTCTTCCACGTTCTTACTTGAAACCATGTCCATAGCCAGCTCCAGCGATTTTCTTCGCACGTCGAGATCGGGGCTTGACAGCACTCGTAGGATCTCCATTGTCAGATCGTCCAGTATGCCCACATTGGTCTTTCTCAGCTGATTGACCTTCTCAAGCACAATGAGCTTCACGTTGTTGTCCGACTCCTTTATGGCCAACTCGATGAACTTCGCTGCTGCAGCCTTCACGGCCACCGGGTTTGTCGTAAGTGCTGTGAGCGAGGACGCCGCCTCGTACACCACTGTAGACTCCTTCGCCTCCAGCAGATCGAAGATGAGTCGCAGGTACCGCGCCTTGTTCCCTTGATTTTGCACAGCATCTTTGCGAATAAACTCCAGTTCCACCAATTGCAATAGCTCGCTTGCGTTCGGGATGCCCTCGAAGACACCACTCAAGTACTCCAATGCCTTCTCGTGACTGATCCCAAGTAATGCCGCAAAAGCGTTTCGCTTGCACGTATTGTCGCTCTCTGACTCGAGGAACGCCTGGATCAACTCAGGGGCATCTGGCATGAGGGACTCGGAGTGTTGGTAGATGGAGGCAATGGCGAAGACGGCGTTCTTGCGCACGTACGAGTGCCGGTGCTCGAGACATTGGCGCGCAGGAGCGAGGAGAGGCTCTATCAATTCTGGCTCGCGTAGCTTGGTGAGGAAGCGGAGAGTGTTGCCGCGGATGTACTCGTTTGCGTGTTGGAGATCCATTCGAATGCCGTTGCTGTGACCTGTCAGCTTACACTTCTCCTACTTGTCCAAAGGCTGCCCTACCAGACCAAGATCATTTCCTGCTTTAGCTTCCCATTCGCATCCAGCTTTGGGCAAACCTCGTAGTACATGTACAGCAATTTCTTGAGCGCCTTGCTCTTCGAAGGCATGACGAAGCGGATGATATGCATGAGGAGATCGGGCATGGCATTCCCATTCAGCATGATAGTCAATGTCCGCTTCATCGTCTCGATCTTGCTCTCATCGCTGCCTTTCTCCAATGCTGTCCGCAGCTCCTGCAATGTGGGCGTGTCTGCGGCATTGTCCTGGTGCACTAGGCTGTACGAGCTCTCGAGGAAAGTCGCCATGACGGGTTATGGGTTGTGCTCCAGCATACGGTCTGGGAAGATTCCTTCTGCCTTTTGGTATCCAGGTAATTGCTCGGTAGGGGACCAGTCGCCGTGTACTCTAGCCACGCTTACTGCACTCTTGACCGATGTGGGAAGTCCGGGCAATTGGCTAGACGAGTTTCGTGTCAAGGAGGATGAAGACCCGGACCCAGGGAAGTAATTGCGGAGTCTGAGAGACAAGCAGGAAGATCACAGAGCGTGCGGTGTGCGCGACTCCCTGCTTTCAACTTTCGAGACTCGGCCAATAGAAAGCTGTTGTCACCAAGTCTTGGCGCGCTTCCAATGTGAAGCCGACATTCGCCTGACTATCACATGCAAACACAGATAGCCAGGCCAAACTTTCGTTCACTCTGCGTCCAAGACTAAACACACATCTAGTCGTCACCCTCGAACCTTTGGCAACATGGCGGCGGCAACGACAGAGCCCTTCTATTTGCGCTATTAGTCCGTGACTGTGCTATGAACAGTGCGGGACACATTGAAGCTGACATCAATCACAGCTCGGGACACTCTGGACGATTCGGACACGAGTTTCTGGGTACGCCATCCGCGAGCGCGAGTCGCGATCAGTCATGGACCTGACCTGAATCTCAGAATTCGACTTCCGCGCGGTCGGCGATGGACGATCAGCAGTAGCACGATATGCCAACAACTCAAATTATCGGAACGATTCTTTGATCAGGAAAGAGAGTATGTTTAGTCCCTCCAAGTGCTGGGCATTGCATTGGACTGATCACGTTCGTAGTGTGCGTCAGCTCGCTCATGATTGATGAGATCAAGCGCATCATCAAGGAGAGTGAAGTCATGAAGTAAGAAACCCTAGATCCGTTGCACGTGCACGATCGCGAGAATTGCTAACCACTTCTGCAGGGAAGACGACACGAAATGGCCACAGAAGAACAAGGATGGGCGGCAAGAACTCGAAATCCGATTGGGGAGCGAGCACATCTCATTCGAGGTCAGTCCTTGCGTGAGATTACACTTTGCCAATAGTAAACTGACAGAGCCTACAGACAGCAAAGATTGGATCCTTGGTCGACGTCAACGAGTCTGAAGATCCTGAGGGACTTAGAGTCTTCTACTATCTGGTGCAGGACCTGAAGGCCTTGGTGTTCTCACTGATCTCACTGCACTTCAAGGTAAGACTGGCGCGAGCGCTAAGGTATGCACAACCACTGACTAACATCGAACAGATTAAGCCTATATGATTACTGGCAATTGAGCAAGACATTGGCGCCAGAACTCCCACACCTCATGGAGGAACTCTCTTCAGAGCAATCACATCCATACCATTGTGAGATCATTCGAAAACGCTTCCGCATCGAGCTAGCGAGATTTGAGGTTCCCATCGCACTACGCGCCTCAATCGGCGGTACATGCACGCTGCACACTGCACAGGAAATCACGATGATGATTGAACGAACACAGGGCGCGGAGAGTTGCCTGAGGCTGGCATGGCGCGTTGGACTCCGGTTCACCCCCAGATTTCGGCCCGCAATGGCGCTAGCCTTCCAGTCGGATTCCGTCATACGCACGACGAAGTGTTAATGCTCGAGTCGCGCATTGGGAATAGCAAATACAGACCATCCCTTCTGCAGAATATACCACCTCTTGAGCCCTCGTGATTGGCCCTTATACATATTCCAATCCCCATCATGCGTCCTTGACCTTCCAAGCATACTCTCCGACCAATCCAATAGGTCACACGACCCCAACATGCCTACACCAGACGAACCTATCCTCCCACCGTCACCACCGCGCGACCTTGTGACAAGGTCCTCATTCGTTAGCTGTCCTACAGATGATGACTGTGGATCAAGTGAAAGGAATGCGCTCGAAGATGACAGTGATCTCGAGTCTATAGCCGCAGCTGAGGATGCAGTGAGCATAGCAGAGGCAGTCCACGCGATCGCACAACAGCCAACACCCGAGCCCGATATCATGCCAGTTGCAACATACGAGCCTACGAGACCGCGGCCTGGGTCGAAGGCCGCGCGAAACAAGCTTAGGGAAGAAGCGGTGTCCAGCAATGCCCTGCCAGATGGAGCCGAGGACGGGCAGATGGACACTCGGGCACGAGATGAGGCATCAGAGACCAGTCAAATATACTATTTGAGCTCGCCGCCGGATCACGATAGGGTAAGGGCATGCGCACATGAGCAATACAAGATGAATAAGACTAACAAAACGATGTACTGCAGCTCGGACCAAGCACGACGACAACCTACCTCTACCCTGGAAGCAAGTTTCAAGGCACTCAACAATCCGACCGACAAGTCTACGATGTGCAAGTTGAGATCAAAGACGTCGACATAGCCGAGTCATTCATCTGCGGTTATCTTCGAATCCAGGGTGCGCATACTCTCACTGATTTCCACCATACCCTACTAACAGCACCACAGGCTTGACTGACGACCACCCAACCCTAACAACTTTCTTCGAAGGCGAGATCATCGGCCCAAAGCACCACTTCCGCACCGGCAACCCAGCCTGGGGCTCCAGCGAAAAAGTCGACATGCAGCACTGGGAGAAGTTCCCCGCCTTTAGACCACTAGCCGAAGCCTGCAGATCGCCGACTTGGACACTACGAAACTACGCGCAAAAAAAGCACCTCTTCATGCGCTGGAAGGAGTATTTCTTGGTGCCAGATCACCGGGTGAAGACTATTACGGGCGCGAGCTTCGAGGGATTCTATTACATTTGTTTTGATCAGAGTGTGGGGAGCGTTAGCGGGATTTACTTCCATGCGAAGAGTGAGAGGTACCAGCAGTTGAAGCTGGAGCATGTGGGGATCGGAGGTGGAGGGGCGGCGATGGAATTCAGGTGATGAAACTGAGGGGAGGAGAGGGGAGGAGAGGAGGAGGGAGAACATGAGAGACGACGTTACGGATTGTATGAAGTGTTGTATAGCGTGGAACATGTGTTGATATCTTCGATCACATGTAATATCTCGCATTCGTCCTTTCCGTGCCAAGCATCGACTTCGACTTCACCTTGAAGTTCGTGCATCGAAAGGCTCGTTGATCAACTCAAGTTCTCTTGTGCGATACAATCAGCCCGAAAAGCTACCCACAGTCCCTCTCAAATATCACTTAGCCATGGGTGGCCCACCAAATAAGAAGCAAAAGCGCGAAGAGCACCGCAACGAAGCAAAAGCTGAAGGCGAATTACCCAAGAAGAAA
The DNA here is from genome assembly GCA_036872775.1 of Oleoguttula sp. CCFEE 5521. NCBI lineage: Eukaryota > Fungi > Ascomycota > Dothideomycetes > Mycosphaerellales > Teratosphaeriaceae > Oleoguttula > Oleoguttula sp. CCFEE 5521. The sequence goes on from JAVRRP010000001.1 coordinate 23,112, forward strand.
TTCTATCGCCAACGAGCCCATGCAAACCCATTTTCGGATCATGCCTTGACATAGTAAACCCACCTGACCATTAACTAATCGCCCTTTCTGATCGAACCACTGACATGCTTCTGTCTGTAGCCCAGCATCGCCGTCCCAAATGGATTGGTCCTCCCATTACCCATCCTTCGTCGCCACAAAGTCGGAACCAAAGCCCGAACCTGACAATGTCGACGAAGTGGAGACTTCGAGACTGGATCGCCAAATCGAGATCGCAGACATAGGCTGCGGATTCGGCGGCCTGCTCTTCGCTCTCGCCCCCAAGTATCCCGATTCGCTAATTCTAGGTCTGGAGATCCGTACGTCCGTGACCGAGTACGTCGAGCAGAAGATTCTAGCCATGCGCGCACAAGCCAAGAATCCCAACGGCCATTCGAACTCTGTCAAACTCGAGGACGCCGAAGCCACGAAGCCTCCCAAGCTCGAGCCTGACGAAGAAGTCAAACAACCAAGTGGCGACCCCGACGCCATCTCCACAGCCCCAGCCTCAGAACTGAGCACACTTCTTCCCTCGCAAGTCCCCGCCTCCTACACAAACATATCCGTCCTCCGCGCCAACACGATGAAATTCCTCCCCAATCTCTTCCCCGCCACATCCCTCACGAAAATCTTCCTCTGTTTCCCTGACCCGCACTTCAAAACTCGCAAGCACAAAGCCCGGATCGTCTCACCCGGCCTAGTCTCCGAATACGCGTATGTGATGAAACCAGGCGGCGTAGCCTACACTATCACCGACGTCGAGGACCTGCATTTGTGGATGTGCTCGGCGTTCAGGGGGAGTGGGGGATTGTTTGAGGAGGTGCCTGGAGATGTGTGGGAGGAGAGGGAGGGGGAGGATGGGTTGGACGGGGGAGGGAAGGAAATGGGAGAGGCGTGGGAGGCGGAGGTGAGGGAGGATGTAAGGATCATGCGGGAGGAGACTGAGGAAGGGAAGAAAGTCACGCGGAATGGAGGGCAGAAATTTGTGGGTGTTTGGCGGAGGGTGGCGGATCCGCCGTGGCCGTGAAAAGCTTCTTTGTCAATAGAATTGATCAACGATGCACATATTACTCGGTCACGGTGAGAGCCACTTATAATTTTATCATGTTTTTGATTTCAGCATACCACTATGAGTTTTGCATACTAGCCCTAGTACGCTCCCATCGCATGCCCTTTCCCTGCCTTTCCATTCTTCGAATCCCATCTAACCCAAAGCCCATGAACGCCAATAAAGAGAAGATGACCAGCAAGCATGCTGTAGTCGCGTCCTTGAGACGCATGCATGACAGAAATATGAGAAGTACCCGTGAGCGTTGGCGGCGAGGGCAGAGCTGCGGCGGACCGGGGTATGCGTGTTGTGGTTGCGTGGGGTATAATGTGCTTGAGAGCAATAGCGCCGACAGTGCGGGCGATGAGGAGAGGCGAAGAAGCAAAGGCGATCCAAAGGTTATGCCGCAGCAGTCGAGTGATGGACCGCTCCCGCAACCATGATCCAACATCTTCTCAGCGCTTAGCCGCAAAACTGCCCTCGAGCGCGAATGAGCCCGCAGACGTCGACGACCGTCCATGGATACTGCGACGAAGCGCGCGTGCAGGTTGCTCGAGCAGGCGGCGGTAGTCTGTAAGCATCCATAATTTAGCGACGACCCTCGGAGACAGGAAGAGCTAAGTAATGCTGTTTATGCAGGGCGAGGAGTCTTGCCGCTTGAGGTGTCTGGTACGACGTCAAGGTATTTGGGCGCCCATTTCTTCGCCCATTGGCGGAGGACGATAGAGGCTGGGAGGAAGGTAGGTCAGTATGGGAAGCAGGGATGAAGGGGGAGGAAGTAACACATACCCTTCATGAACTTCTTACTAGCATACTTCTTGAAGAACGCGTCGTGCATGACCGGGCCAGCAAGGTAGTCGATCATGAGCTTGAAAACGGGCATAATTTCATGCTCGGTGTAGCCGGCGTAGACAGCAAGGGTGGCATCCCATTCGCCGCGGTCGAGCGCGAGGCGAGCAAGGTACATAGCTGCTGCAGCGACGTGGCTGGGAGGGTACTTCAGGAAGCGGTGGTCGAGGCAGCCGATCTCGAGCAGGTATTTGCCAAGCGTGCGGGTCTGAATGTCGTAGTTGTCGGCTTTGGAGATGCGGCGGAGGAAATTCATCGGGTTGGGGTAGGAGAGGTCGTAGTCGAGAGCACCAAGGACAAAGCGTTCGGCGCTGAGGATCTCGGCTTCGCTGAAGCCGTCATCGGCGACGTGTTTGAAGTTCTGGACGTGAGGTGACAAGACTTCTTCGTACTTCGAAGCGATGAACATGGCGGTGACACCGACGAGCTGCAGGCGGTCGAGCTGGACGACTTTGTTAGAGAGGAAGCGGTCGATGATATTGACGGCGAGGAAGAGCGTCTCAGGCAGTAGTCTAAACCGCGTGTGCACTTCGAGCAGCCAGTCGACGAGGATGCCACGCATCTTCCACTCTAGCTCGTTCTGGTTGTCCATGTAGTCGGGGTTGGGCATCGTGGCGATCTCCAGCTTCTGCATATACTCGAAGATCTCGTGTACGTACTCAGCGACCATGAGTGGGTCGTCCATGTCCTCAGAGTCCAGGTCCTTAGCCTCCTTCTTGAGCTCCTCGAGAGTCTGGTAGTCGAGGTCAAGGTCGTCGTCAATGATGAGTGAGCCTTTCGACGACAAGCTTGACTTGGGCTTGATCTTCTTCGACGCCTCAAGTGACGCGCCATTCTGGGGTGGTGGCACATTCTCTGATGCCTCATCATCGTCCTCAAGCGTGGCGATGGACTTGGTCGACGAGACATTGCGCTTCTTCACGACGGGTCCACCGACACCAGACCCGCTTGCAGGTCGCTTGAGGTCCGACGAGGATGACGTGGAGTTGGCTGGCTTCGAGCCAAGGACGGTCCGTGTTGATGTGGTACGCGATAGCGTCTGTGTCTTTTGGATGCCAGCGGGCTTTGCAGTGATCTTCGATGTCAACATGGTCTTGCCCAACACTTTCTTGACATCGGCGGTCTCAATCGTCTCGTTCTTCGCGACATTGCTTACATCTCCCAGAGCGGCACGCTTGCGGGCGACAACGGCGCCATTCGATGGTACAGTCGTGGCGCGTTTCGATGCCAGTGCCTTCTTCGGTGGCTCACCAGCGGTCGTCTCCAGAGCAGCCGCCTTCGCTCGCGTCAGGCGCGTTGTACCTACACTGACATTCTCCGCGTTCTCGTCTGTGATCGCCCGTCTGGCGACTCGTGCCTATGAGAGGATGTACATCAGTAACCTGCACACGAGCACGACAAGACCAAAGACGGCGATGCTGCTGAGTGGTGGTGGTAGGTGAAGGACTTACTGGAGGCATGATGTGATGTTCTTATGCTGGTGTAGTGGTATGGTTTCGAGTTCGAGGTAAGTACTGCTGTACGCTGCCAAGCCAAAGATCAGCAATGTTTTGGAGCGTGATACGCGACCTGAACGTGGCATTGATGACATACCAGAAGGGTAGACGAGTCCGTGTGCCAGTCACGTACTCTGGGGAGAGCAGTACGTGGTGGATGGAGGTGCTGTATGGTAATGAAGAGCCGATATCAACATCAACATGCACGCCTGCCCAATGCCGTGTAGGAGATGCTTCGCGTGTAGTAGCCTCTGGCACCGCAGCCTGAGGGTATCGAGAAAGTAGTGAGGCCGCGTCGAGGTCGGGCGAGGGTGCGGTGGAGGAGGAGAGGCGGTTGCCTGGTGGTGGGTGTTGAGCTGGTGCAGAGGCAGACCGGGCGTTTAGAGGTAGAGAAGTCGCTCGGGCCTCTCCAGCTCTCGAAGCTTGGCGCGTTGATGTTTCGCGTGACGTCCACAACAACGGGCGGAGACAGAGTCGGCCCGGGAGATCGTTGATCGAGGGCGTCAAAGTCGTGATTTAGCGGCGACACGCGACGAAGATGAGACTGTGGTGTACTTTTTGGATCGAGTGTTGAAGATGTGCAATGTCAGGCAGCAGTGAGTAGCCTTGATACTATCGCCACTTCGTGTGAGTTCTTGCTGCTCGAGTGACTTTTCCGAGCTCGCAGTTGCCATATCAACATCGGGATGCGCGCCTGAGGCCGATACCCGCAACATGCCGCAACTTTGTCTGCCTTACCGGAAGAAGCCATCTCTCCCCCGAACGCCGATATGAGTTGCGAGCATTGGCGATAGGAACATGAGTGTCTACAGCCGTTGAAGTACAACAAACTGCCAATGTCTTTATCTTGCTCCTCCTCCTCCGATTAGGCAGCTCTAGGTGCTACCGCACACACCATGCTACAACCCCGAATACCCTCGATTTGCCGGCAATGTCGAGCCCTCCTCTCCTCCACCACCCGCACATACGCCACAGCCACCGCCCAAGCAACCTATAAACCCTCCACGTCCACCTCTACCCCCACAGCTACTTCCGCAGATGCCCTCAGCACAGCTTCTGCCCGCCCCTCTGACCGCCGCGCTGGCGCCTTCCAACTAAAAACCTACAAACCTCGAACCCCCGGTGTCCGTCATCTCAAACGCCCCATAAACGACCATCTCTGGAAAGGCTCCCCCCACCGTGCCCTGACCTTCGCCAAAGTCGGCCATGCAAAAGGTGGCCGAAACAATACTGGTCGCGTGACGGTACGGCATCGCGGAGGCGGGCATAGACGACGAGTGCGTACCGTGGACTTCATGCGGATGGAAGCTGGGAAGCACACCGTGGAGCGGATCGAGTATGATCCGAATCGGAGTGCGCACTTGGCTTTGCTTGAGAGGGCGAAGGGCGGGACGAAGAGCTATATCATTGCTGCTGAGGGGTTGAGGGCGGGAGATGTGGTGGAGAGCTTCCGGGCGGGGATCCCGATGAATTTGCTAGAGAGTATGGGTGGTGTGGTGGATCCGGGAATGCTGGCTGCAAAGACTGCGTTTCGGGGGAATTGCTTGCCGATGCACATGATTCCACTTGGGACGCAGGTGTTCAATGTGGGAAGTACGAAGGGGAAGGGTGCAGTGTTCTGTCGGAGTGCGGGAACGTATGCTACGGTCATTGCGAAGGAGGAGGTGGGGAGTAAGGTCATGGACGTCACTGTCAGATTGCAGAGTGGCGAGGTGAGAAAGGTTGCTGCAGATGCATGTGCAACGATAGGTGTTGCGAGCAATCCCCATCATCAATTCAGGCAGCTTGGGAAGGCTGGTCGGAGCAGGTGGCTGAACATTCGGCCAACGGTCAGAGGTCTTGCAATGAACGCTGCGGACCATCCGCACGGTGGTGGTAGGGGCAAGAGCAAGGGTAACGTGAACCCTGTGTCGATATGGGGCACTCCTGTAAGTGTTGTCCTGGTGTGAATGTGGACTTGATGAGACATGCTGACTCTTGACACAGGCAAAAGGAGGCTTCAAGACACGTAAGAAGCGCAACCCGAACCAGTATGTTGTGAAGGAGCGTGAACGCAATCAGGGCAAGAGGCGGACGCGGAAGAACTAGTTACCGTTCGTGTTGCGGTCTTTGTTCAATGCAAGATTCCAGTCTCCCGAGTCGTGTCCATATATCGATAGCAATCGAACTGTCTGGCTCGACTTTAACAGTGGACAGCACCGCATCGACCTAGCACGTCCACCGACACTCAATCATATTAATGAAGCGACTTTTGGGGGGACGAGCTGACGCTACAGCTGTGTCGAAAGTCTACAGCTCGACTGCGTGGTTTCATCAGGTAAGCGTGAGCCTCTGCTGCACTCTCATTGGTCCGTACTACTTCACATGCTGTGTTCAATATATTCCACGAGGAGGCCGCGAAGAGTGCACATAATACTAGCGATATGGTCAGCAAAGGTAGTGTATGCTACTCATCATGATCTGACCGTGATGTCGTCGACCGCGTAGAATTTCAATGCCAAGTCGCTGTAGGCTTACATACAATCAAGATGACTTCGAGCAGCATGCAGATGCCAATACGGCCCAGAGACGCAACGGATAGCGATGCCTCGACTGGACAGCGTCGGAATAATGACTTCCATCGATCCGAGACGTTCGAGCAGCAACAGCACGAACAACAGATTCATGGCACGCAAGACCACGATGATGCAGGAACAAGTGTCGAAGCGCATGGTGCTACGCAAAGTGCCAATAGCAGCACCGACCCAACAACCGAAAGCAAGGGCTTCCGCTCGCGCATGCGAGGCTTCTACCAGAACGTCGTCAAGCCGGCTTTCCCGGAGGCCATACAGGATGTCAAGATTATGGGTGGACTCACTGGCCTGGAGCATCGGGTCAAGAAGGATCTCAGTGATCCTAAGATGTTTCCTGAGGTCTCTCACGTCGCTGAAGTCCGGCGAGGTAATAGCTTGTCACCCGGCGAGCAGACGTTCATCGAGAATCGTAAGGTCCATGTCCGCGATCACTTCGCTGCTTATATTGGCGTCGATCCTGCAGAAGTTGATCCTCTCGATATACCGACCATCACATTTGGTGGCAGCGGCGGTGGCTTTCGCGCCATGCTCGGCATGTTAGCCTACAGCGAAGCCATGAAGCGCAGCGGACTCTGGGATTGTCTGTCGTACATTTCCGGCGTATCTGGCTCCTGCTGGTCCTTGGCAGCCTACTACACTTTCGGCAAAGCTAGCATGGTAAACGTGATCGAGCACTGCAAGAAGCGCTTTTCGCCGTTCCACCCCTTATCTGGCGACGCTATCCGCACACTGCTGTCAGCGCCAGGTGGTGCACGCATGACGCTCGGTCCGGTAATACAGAAGAGTTTCAGTGGTCTCGAGACCGTGGCGATGGATCTCTACTCTGTCTTCACGACGGGTTGGATCTTCCTCGAGCACGATCCCATCGAGAAGCACAGCTCATCAGCCCAGTCTGAAGTTCCTGGCCTGCAGCATAATTGGCACAAGTGGTCTTCCGCTACTACGCACACCGACACAGGCGCCGAGCCACTCCCGATACTCACAGCTATCCGCCACGAGCGCCCCTGGAAAGACTGGTCCGACTCCGAACACCCCTTCGCCGAGCCAGACCACGCTTCGGGCGACCACGCAGACGCCGAAGATGCCTGGTTCCAGTGGTATGAAATGACGCCCTATGAAGTCGGCTGCGAGGAGATTGCAGCGTGGGTGCCGACTTGGGGGTTCGGGCGACCTTTCTCAAAGGGAAAATCGACGATGCAGCTACCGGAGCAGAGTCTGGCGCTCTTGTTGGGTCTGGCGACGAGTGCGCCGGCGGGACCGTTGACGAGTTATATCGCTACGATCTCGCGGCAGCTTCCGACAGGTATGCTTTGAGACAAAGCGACTGTAAAGGATGGTCCGCGTACTGACGATAGTAGGCTTCCTGGGCAACTCAATCCATTCCATGGCCCACGCCGTGCAGCGGATCTGGGGCAAACAAGGCACAGAGGAGTTCCAGAACCACCATCCTCTCCACGCTTGCAACGAGCATAACTTCATGTGAGCGACTTTCCCTGTTGGATTCTCTTTCTATTACTGACACCCTTCAAGGTTCCATTACACGCCTGTCCAGCCCCAAGAGTCCCGTCCTCCCGGCCTCGAGAACTCCCCTCGCATCCATCTCATAGATTCGGGCATGGACAACAACTGCCCAACCTTCGTGCTGCTTCGCCCAGAGCGAGAGGTAGATGTCATTATCAACATGGACGCTTCCAGCGATGTACAGAAAGATAGCTTCCCCGAGCGGGTCGATCAGATAGGTAGCCGAAGGGGACTGAAGTTTGTGAGAAGGGAGGATGTGCAGCCGGGCGAGGAGGCCAGGAAGGGCGGGAAGTTCAGGGGCATGTACGCGCAGATCTACGATGGCGCTTTGTGCGAGCGCCCGGCGACTGTGGTTCGTCGATCACGAGTGTCTCAAACATAACGCACCTACTGATATCGCGCAGGTCGACTCCTATGGCCGTACCGTCACGAACCCGCCAGCACCCCTTTGCACGCGGCCTTGCACAATGGTGTACATGCCTCTACTGCCCAATGAGAGGGCGGTGCCTGGGTTTGATCCGAGCACGGCGAAATTCAGCGGGTCGTATAATCTCGTCTGGACGCCGGAGCAAGTCGATACGCTCGTGAAGGTCTGCTTGGCGAATTTCGAGGACGGCGAAGCGACTATCAAGCAGACGTTGCGAGAAGCGTGGCAACGAAAGAAAGCTGCAAGGGAGGCTGGGACGCCGTTGAAGTGATGGCGGTCCCAAATGGGATGCTCTCAACTTTAGCATGATTGAGCATGCGTTTATATCTATAGTCAGATGTATGATCTAGAGTCCGCTGCAATGCTGAGAAGGCGTGCTTCATGCGACTAGCCCATCAGCGATCCTGATACTCACCTTTCTCGTTTTCCCGTCCCATCTCTCCAACGTCACACTCTCCAGATCCCTCACAATCCAGTCTGCCCCCGCTTCCCTCAACTGCTCATTCGTATGCGACGTAGCCACAGACAACACCCGATACCCAGCCGCCTTACCCGCTCTCACCCCCGCCGGCGCATCCTCGAGCACCAGCACTTCGCTTCCATCAACATTCTCTAGACCAAGTCGCTTCGCACCAAGCCTATAGCAAGCCGGATCGGGCTTGCCTTTCGCGACATCCTCAGCAGAGACAAGATGCTTGGGATGCGAAAGCTTCATTACGTCCAGCCAGCCTGTCACAAGAGGTTTCGTGCCGGATGTCACGATCGCCCAGGGCGCGGCGTGGCTTTCTAGCGAGGCGAGTAGAGTGCGGGACCCGGGGACTTCAGTGGCGAGATCGGCGTGCTCTTTGGGGACGCGCCCTTCGGCTGCGCAGACATCTGGGGATCGTCAGACTGGTCATTCGGTCGGAGGCGGGGCTAAGGCTCTACTGTGATGTGCACTTACAGTCCCAGTTCGCTTTCTCGGGGCACAGCATTGAGAGGACGTCTATTGAGCGGCGGCCGTGGGAGGTTTCGAGTATCACTAGTCGCATGTAAGGGACACATTCCGGTTCGTACGCGAGGATGCTGACTTACCATCGCCATCGACGCCAATGTCTCGTCCGACGCCTTGCCAATACTTTATGATTGCAGGCGTGGACTCTATGATCGTGCCATCCATATCGAACAGTAACGCCGCGAAGTCGTGCACCTCTGCAGGCGCCGAGAAATTGTTGTCCTCATGGTGAGGCATGCTCGAAACGTGGCGACGAGTATGTTGGGTGTTAGGTAAATATTGAGAAGGGCTATGGAAAAGGGAAATGGACAAGTGAGTTGAACGCAAAAGACTTACGCCTTCGGACCCAGCACATACACTCACCACGTGGCGAAGTTGGTACACGCCGCTGGGTCAGATGTTCGACGGCGCAATACCGCTGTTCCTCAACCGCCGTGGACTTTTCAAAAGCAACAAGCGGCAGGCCTAATCGGGCGATGCCGCCACAACCGGGTACCTGAGGAGTCAAGCGATATCACAGTATGAGCTATTGCTAGGGCAAGCAGAATTGGTATTATGACTGCAAGTGGACATCATCATGCTACGTATTCTTTGAGAGTGCTGCTCGGGTGTACAAGAATTCAGCAGCGATATGAGCGCCTGGCTTCATCACCAGTGCGTGGTTGACGAAGCAGAAGACCCATCGCCCCCTTAAACCTTCTCCTCTGTCTTCCTTAGTCCGCCCTTCTCCGAGTCTGGCGTAACATCGCCACCAAGAACAGCATCGTATTCTCCAGGATTGACTTTATGACCCTCAGGTAGGAAGATGTTGTCAATCTCCTCCAAGCTTAGACCGCTAGTCTCGGGGTAGAAGTACCACACGCCGGGTACGAAGAGTGCGAGCAGGATCATGAAGATAAGGTAGGTCTTCCAGCCGATGCGATTGATGAGGATCGGGGTTATCAGGACGATGCAGGCATTCTTAAGCTGTGGTCAGTAAAGTATCATATTGTTGTTGAGCTGGACGAGATTGCCATACCCAGATCCAGTGAGAGGATACGGAGACCGCCGTGCCCTTTGCTCTTGCTTCGAGTGGCAATATCTCGGGGCCCCAAACCCAAGGCACGACGTTGATGGTCGCTCCAAAGACCACTGTGAACGTGTCAGTAGACGTAAAGACGGCGGTTCTGAAGCCTCATACGTAGATAAATAAAGAAGAATGCGATCGATGCAGAGGAGCAAGCAGGCTTGTTGACGCTCAGGAGGACACTGATGAAGAGCATGCATATGCTCAGGATCGTGCAGCCGATCATCATTGTCCGCTTGCGCCCCATGCGGTCAAGATATAGCGCTGGTAGCGTATTGCCGATGGGGAACATGAGCTGTGCGAGAGGTCAGCATGGGAACTGGTCCTTGAATCTCGCTTGATCCTTACCTCTACGAAGCCGGCAATGAGCTGAGCACGTCCGGGAGACATCCCAACGTTGACAACAAGCACAGTGGGCATATAGTAGATCTGTACAGTGTCAACAGTGTGTCTGCATGGTAGTCGAGAGTGGACAAGATTGACTCACAACCAAGTTGATACCGGACCATTGGTTCATGAACAACCCAAACCAAGCCAGGATTGTGCGCTTCCGGGTCTGCAGGATATCGTTCTTGAAGAGCGCAGAGACGGTTCCAGCGCCCGAGCCCCGTTCGATAGCAATTGCGGCCTCGATGGCGCGGATCTCGCTTAGGACCCATGGGTCATCGTCGGGAACATCGAAGACGGCACAGAGCACTTCTCGGGCTTCGTCAATTCGTCCTCGCTTCGCTAGCCACCTGGGAGACTCAGGAAGACCCCACTGTATGCTGGATTAGTGTCCACTATTGCATACGTGCTTGAGTGTAGGCTAAGCCTCTGTCAAAACTTACAACGATGATTGTCACCACCACAGCAAAGATAAGTTGGATACCGATCGGCGCTCGAAATGCGACGTCGCTATCGACGTAGCTGAAGCCATAGTCGATCCTAAAGACGTTGATAAGTTCTTTGTTCGTCAAAGACGTGAGTAAGTAACATACCAGTAGGCGAGCACTGCATGTGGTCAGTCTTGTTCAACAATTCATCTTTGTAATTTGCGAGGCACTCACCAATACCAATTCCGATGAACCAGATCTCCCACGAGACAACCTGACCTCTATTCTCCTTCTTCGACAGCTCAGACTGGTACATCGGCACCGTGCTGCTGTCAATGCCAGTTCCGAGTCCAGTGATTATCCTACCGATGATGAGATGCGATAGCGTGTAAGCCGATGTCTGCAAGCTAGCTCCGATGAAGATGAAACCCATGGCGATCCAGATCATCTTCCTCCGGCCGAAATAGTCGCCGATGAAGATATTGAGGATGCAGCCGAAGAAAGCTCCGAAGCAGTAAGATGCCACCGTGATTCCTATGCCTGTCAGCTGTTGCATAGTAGACTTGGTTCATCAGGCATACCTGTGATGGTGTCCGACGGGTGGTCGAATTGTTCCAGCCAGTGCTTATTCTGTAATATACCTCCGAAAACGCCCTGATCATACCTGCACCGAAAGAGTAAGTGTCTACACAAGGCCTATCATACAGGCTTGGTGTTTCCGTACCCGAAGAACAAGAATGCTGCTAGACAACATGTATAGATGGCCGCCCGCAGAGGACGGCCGCGGCCGTACATGGTACGCATACTGAGTACAATGCAATAGAGTATCGGAAGAAGGATGGTCTGCGAAACGGTGTTGTTACCACTTCGAAAGGATGCACAACGGATAGTAAGAGGAAAGAAGATCTACACCATGCCTTAAGTACTACAGCTATGACGGTTCATCACTGGATCAACTCAAGCAAGTACTTCGTACACAGGCGATGACCTCCGGCAGACCAGATTGAGTCACCCGAGTGCTTTGCGGCGGTCACGGTGGCCATAAGGTTTGGATCACGAGCAACGAACGCCATGTGGAAGAAGCCGTCCCCGCAGTTTTCCCCATGGGACAGGGTATGAAGACCCATGGCGGGCGGCATTGGCGTTTCGGACTCAGTGCTCCCCGACAAGGCAGGTCGTCAGTGGGCGTGCATGTAATCGTCGTAATTTATAGCCGGTGGTATTCCCAGAGCTCCAGGACTTGGCAGCAGATCTTTCCGCTGTCAATAGAAGGCACTGTAGTAATGTCTGACCCATTCAGTGGACAGTCGAAGCACGGCGCGATCAAGAGGTTGGCATTGCAAGGCTTCGCAGGTGTCGGCAACGCTTCGGTCGGAATAAGAGAGTTCAAGAGGTGCAGTAGTGATGTTGCAATTCAGCGCCTCCAACTTCCACTGTGTGGTGGCTTGGCTTGGCAGAGGCGTCTGGAATTACCGTATCGAGAAAGCCGGAAGCTGAGTCCGTTGCTCAAGTGGCAGTTGTTAGGTGAGGTAACTTTTGAGACCAAATCTTTGAAGGCTTGCATGTACGAGGAGCAACTAGAATGCTAGAACAGAGTCGGTGAGCTAGCATACCAGCCACGTGCGCCATGCCGGTAAGTTCGACCTCAATTTGGCTTGCACATGGGTTTGAAGGTTTTTTTTTGCGCTTCGTTTTGTACGAAGCATGTGCTCACATCTCTACCGCTGCGGCCAACAAGGCGACCATTGGCTGGGTATCTCAACGGTGTCCAAACAAGGCACGAAGCCTCATACTGGCGCTGTGCGGCTTACCAGTATCGATTTTCCGGGTAGCAACTACTGCACGTGTCGCTGCCCTTTAGCGCTGTCTGAGCATCGCCTCGACGCCATCATATTCACATTCGCTGTACAGCAACGCCTTGGTGACGTGGCCAGCCGTTCAGCCGGCGACATGCATGCCACGCGAGCACCGTGTCCGCTCACGAACCCAGCTTCAGCAGCCCTTCTTTCTCCAGATAGTCTGTGATTTGCCTGACAGCATCTTCCACAGACGTCTTCGCGCTATCAATATGAATCTCTGGCTTCTCGGGCGCCTCGTAGGGCGCACTGATCCCGGTGAACTCCTTGATCTCTCCGGCCCTCGCTTTCTTGTACAGCCCTTTTGGGTCCCGCTTCTCCGCCTCTTCAACCGAGATATCGACGTAGACCTCAATGAATGGCAGCGGCGCCTCGGCTGTCTTCCCACTATCTGCGTGCAGGTCTCGCGCCAGCTGTCGGTCCGCCTTATACGGGGAGATGAAAGATGTGAGAGCGATCGTCGTGCTGTCCGCAAAGAGTTTTGCGACCTCTGCGATCCGACGGATGTTCTCTTCGCGATCCTTTGGGGAGAAGCCAAGATCCTTGTTCAGGCCAAAGCGCACATTGTCGCCATCGAGGCGGTACGTCTGGAGGCCAAGGTGAAGTAGATGTTGCTCGAGGGCGATTGCAATTGTGGATTTCCCGGACGCGGAGAGACCTGTGAACCACACGGTTGCGCCGCGCTGCTTGCGGAGGGTGGTGCGCTCCTCACGAGTGAGGCCAGAGTGCCAGGTGATGTTACTGGGATGAGTGAGGAAGTGATCGACCTGATCGCTGTATGGTAGACTTACGTGGCCATGATGAGATGAGTAGCGATTGGTGATAGCTCGTGTTCAAAAAGTACTACAGGTGTTTATGAATTCATCACAGCGATCATGTTTACCTATGCCGAATAATCGTCAAAAAGTCCAATGCCGGATGACGTGATCGCGGGACCTGACATTGGCGCCGCACGTGCCTTCCGCTTCACTTTCGACCTCACCTCTCAATTGAAGGAAGTCGATGTATTGGCATCGGAATGACGCACGAGTTGCGGCCGCACTGAAAGTGACAATTGATGGCATTTGGCGAGCGTTGAAATAACGGTCCGTGACGCCAGGCTTTCGATCATGTGCGGAAGGCACGCTCGGGCTAAGACTGGAAGGAGCGAGCTGACCTAATGACTGGACAAGTTTCCGACCGACGAGCAGCAATTCTGCGAGCTTCAGCTCAAGATCATCGCTATGTAGCGCGTTCGTTTGCGCCGGCGAGACCGGGATGGGCTACGTCCCTCACGCGGTGATGAGCAGCGCAGTTCAGAGGCTCTGTAGAGTACTAGTCACTGTCGGATGTGTCTCCAAATCATGGTAAAGCGCTGCAACAAAAGTACGTGCGCGAGCTTGTATTCATAGCGAAGCGTCCAAGCTGGCGGGTTGCTACGCTGCAAATACGGCATCGTGGCGAAGCGAAGTCCTGGCGCCTATCACTGGAGCGCGGATCGCGGTCTGTCGCGCTGTTGCGGTATTAGCGCTCACTCTTCTTGTGTGGACTATCAGCAAGTGGTTCGCAAGCGTGATACTTCCACTAAAAGAGAGTCAGGCAATCCGAGCAAGAGCGACCTCTCTTCGGCAACACCGTCGCAAATGCAACAGTGCCGCGATGTGTTGCGCAATGCGCGAACGTTCCGCATCAGAACGGACTGGCAAGGGTGCGGGAGTGAATCTTCGTGATCTGTCTGGCTGTGAGGTGGCATATCAGGACGCTGGCGCCCTAGGTGTGCCCTCCGGGACTCCCTTCGCCAAGATCAACCGGGGCTCGTTCCCGCATGGATGGACCTGGACAGGAGGGTTTGCATTGGGTTTGAGCTGCGGCTGGTGCAATTATCTATTCAAACTTGATTGCGTCCCGTCAGGATGACTGCAGCGGCCTTGAGTATGCCCTTATGCCACATCGTTTACGATAGCGACCGACTGGAGCGCTTGGATACCTTCGTGCGTCACGAGTAACCCACGCCGCAGCTAACTTGCTAGTCCGAATGGACGGACGACATATCTTGTAGCTGTGCCGCTGTACCTCTCTGTCCTCGCAGGACAGAGCAGGTGTGTTGTGGCGTCCGAAATATGTCAACAACAGCGCACCTTCGCGTTGCTCCAGGATGCGCCCATCCACCTCGCCGCCCTCATACGATTTGAGACACTAATACTACCATACTTCGTAGTCCAAGCAGGTGTATGCGCGCGCATAGAGAAAGTAAGTATCGGTGTGCTCTTCCGTCACTTCAGGACCAGCCCGACTTTACAGTCCCCTGCCCCCGATTCATGGTCGTAAACGAGACACTTCCACAACGGCATTCTGCAGTACAGAGCATATGCGTCGTTGCGTACACGGAGCATGTGAGCACTCACGTGCTGTTCGTTGCTTTGGGGCACACTTAGCGTCACCCCCTCCCTCGCAGCACTTCCGCTGCAACAGCCACTTCCACCACAACCACTTCTACTACAACAAGTTCTACTACAACAACAACTCCAAGTGCAAGACATTCTCCGACCGGTTCCTCATACTCCTCCCATACCGTTCTTCCTGTTCTGTATATCTACCAAAAGACACCACCCATCGGTCCTGCTGCCGAAGCCACTCCTGCTCAGGTCAACGTGGAAGGAGCGACACACTTCACCCTGCGTGGGCACCACGTGAGCCCCGCACCCACGAGCGGTGTGAACGTCAAGTGAGCCACAACTCTCACGACTTCACCAACACCCACACACTCCCTATGCATTGAACACGACATCCACCACACTCTTTGCATGCGGACTTCAAGTCTTCATACCGATACTCTCTACTGATCAACTTGCATCGACATATCGTCCGAAGGCGCATTGCGCTGAGCGCTGATCGCGCCGACATTCTCGTCGTCGCGCTGATCCGCGCCATCACTTCGACCTCACTGCACCTCACCAAAAACAACACACCTTCGACCTCCCTTTCTGTTTCCATTCCTGCATTGCACCACGACCTCACTGCACATCACTATCAACAACACACCTTCGGCTTCCCTTTCATCACTATCCCTACATTGCACCACAACCACATTCCATGGCCTTGCGCTCTGCACTGGATGGAGCAAGTACCAAGTATGAAGCAACTCAAAGGTCTCTTATCGTGCTTCGAGCGCAAAGGTATGTGATCTTGCTTTCCGCGACCGACAGCAGACTGACTGTGCTTAGGTCCTGACGCCAATGACTTGGACAGTCCCGTGCTGCGCGACTTCAAAAAGGCACTCGACAAGCGTCACGAAGCGGAGGACGCCGAGAAAGCTCGTAAGGCGGAAGAAAAAGCCGTGCGAGACTTCGCGTGGAGCGACGACTCCCTGTCTGTGGACCAGATATCGGCTCGCGAGCGTGCCGAATGGGAAGCAGCCGCAATCCAGGCAACTGCCGCCAATCTCGCAGCATTTGGCGAGATGGCCATGGCCGACCCCGCTGTACGCGAGGCGTCGGAAAGAGCAGCCGCAGCCAGTCTTGCAGCATCGGGCGAGATGACGAAACTCGACCCCACGGTAGACCAGGACAAAGTCGAGGTCGAGGTGACACCAGAGAATGCAGCTGAAGTCCTAACGGCCCAATTCAAGGATGTGGACGAGGAAGCGCTCGCGAAGGAAAACGCTGCGATCATCGCCAGCTTCAACACTAACCACGGAATCGCTGAAGAACGAGTGGAGGAGTATCGAGCGGAGATCGCAGCCGCCGAGCTGCATTACCACCCCGATGGCAGCCGTCGATTGGAAACTCTCAGGCCATTCGCGAGCAGAGTCGGTCCAACGTTGCCGAATCGCATGCATTCGATGTACCAGCAGGATCCCAATGCGCCACAGCAGCAGGCCATAGGCGAGGCGTACGACGAGACGCTAAATAGCATTCAAAGGAACCAAGTGTGGAACTACGCCGAGCCCGTTGTGATGCAGACGCCCACTGAGTACAACATCTGGTCATCGGTTCCACCTGCGCCACCACCTAAGCGAGTGAGATTCCGCAGGAATCGCTCACTAGTTCATTTCAGGGAAATCGAGCGCCGAGACTAGGATCTCGAACGCCGAGACCAAACTACGAGAATCGAGAGTTGTTTTCGGACGCCGAGACGCGTTATGCGAGGAAGGGGGGTGCTTTGTTTCGCCGAGACAGGCTAAAACGGGAAAGCCACATGCTTGTTAGCGGTGAGTTAGGGTGTATGATTAATGAAATGAATGTGAAATGACTGCGTGCTCACTTGTGCCTTTATCAATTTTTACCTATCAGGTTTGTCACACTTCATAACTTTTCTTGAAGGGGAGGGACGGGAATGAAGCATATAAGGAGTGAGCGATGCCGGAGTCAAAGCCTGGCGATTGAGCAATCCGGAGCCGGCGGAACGTTCCCCCGGCTCCAAACTCGACATGAGTGCTTTCCGTGGATCAAACGCCGAGAGAGCGACTGTCGCAGCTTGACGCAAAGAAGCATAAGCGATATCAGTCCATCGTTGAGAGTCGACGAGAGTCCCTCCGTGGACATCCCTTGAGTACGCATATGTGCTCTCCATGGATCAAACATTGGGAGAACGACACGCCCAGCATGCTGGAAAGGAGCATAGGCCACGGTGCTTAATCGTTGAGATCCGACTACCGTAGTAGTCTCCTGTGAACATATCTGGAATGTACTCGTGTTCTGTCCGTGGACGTAGTACTGGAATAACGACACTCGCAGCACGCTGGAAAAGAGCATAAGTCGTTGTCATTAATCATGGAGAGTCGACGAGATCCTTCCCAAGAAGATCCCTTGAGCGCGCAAATGTGCTCTCCGTGGACGCTATACTGCAGAAAGGACTATTGTAGCTACGAGTAGCGGAGGACAAGTCGTAGTTGGAGTTCCTCGAGAGGCAGGTAATTGATCTCTTCTCCGGTCTTGCTATGAGCTCTCATGACAGGACATGTCTACATACTGCCACTCTTGATTCCGTGTAGACTTGCACAAGATGTGTCGGACTGCGTATGAGAGACGAGCCCGGTCTCCAGGTCCGATGTCCAACGCCAACACATCCAGAAGCCTGTGCTCTCTGCGGATCAAGCATCATGAGCGTAACACTCGCAGCCTGATGTGCAGTAGCCCAAGCTATCGAAGAAGTCCGTAAGGCGCTGGAGTGATCCCGCTTGGTCATTTCTATCGCACTGTTTCAACATCCGGTAGACTCCCACCTGAGGCTTGATTTATAGTAGCACAAGCGTTGGCGGACTTTCTTGCCAAGTCGTTGTCTCGGTGGAGTGCGCTTTCGCCAGATTCGGTCTCTTTGATCAAGCTTGATCAGGTTGGCATGTATTACCACAGACATATGGAGATCATCCTGGAGAGTCGAGCTGACCATTCGCTTGACGAAGGCGCTCGCATTTTCCCAGCGCTCGATGTGTACTAGGCCAAGCAATACGAAGCCTCAATGGAGAGGGATATTGGTCATTCATACGCCTCGATTCACGTCCTTACGGCACGCAAGAGGTCTCTGCCAACACTGTCAGCTAGTCGAGATTAGGGTTGCTCAGATCAGATAATCCGGATCGATGGCACTGGCTATATTGTAGCCGTGGCGGATGAGAACGACGCTCTAGCACAATAGATTGGGGCCCAGCGACAGGCGCTGTATGAAACTGCAATGGATTCCCTATTGATCTCTTAGCGACTTGCGACTTCTTTGCCAAAGTTAGTGGTGCAGCTGAGTGCAGCAGAACGGCCTTGGGAAGACCGATTTGAGACGAGACGCACTTCCTCTGCTGCGCAGATCAGGAGCTCTCATTGGCTGCATTGAACTGCCACCATTGCCTTATTCGAGAGGAGCCATGAAATGATGATGGCCCGCGGTAATTGACTTGCCTCGCATCTTACGAGCATCAGGAGTGCCCTGCTATGTTCCTCAGCAGAGGGCTAATTGGATATTTGTTTGATACTTCAGTTGATATATGCTCTTGTTGCTACACCCTCGTCTTTTCACCTTTCAATGCCTTTCAACGCCGAAGTACTCCAGACATCTTGGCCTACCCAAACGCACTCCCGAACCTCATGCCCAGACGCCGCGCTGAATTCCAAGGCATCAGTACAAATAACCCACCAACCGCCCTTTCCAACATTTTGACACGTCACTACACACACCACCTCACCACTCCAAACTCCTCCTCTCCCTAACCTCCCTCCTCGTATGCTCAAACGCAAATTCCACCGCCTCTTCCTCCGGCACCCACCCAACCTCGCTCCCCGGCGTCAGCACAACAGTCTCCTCGCTTTCATGATGCACGACCCTCACAGGCGTCCCGCTCGCCTTCTTCCTCAGACTCGTAGCCCTCGAGCGACTCAAATCGCTGTTCGTGCGACTCCGTCCAGGCGGCTCTTTGCCAGCCATGACTTCGGCTGTAGGCAAAGGCTGGAACATCCAGGCTACGGCTTCAGGGTGGGAGATCTTGCGGGTTGTGGGCGGATGCATGTCGTTGATCGCGGGGTGGCGGTCAGGTTGGTAGCTCTTGGGTGTAGCAGAGGCATTCGTGTGGGCTGTGCTTGGGCGCGTAGGGATGCGATGGAGGTTCGCTGAGCTGCTGCCTTGGGCGCCCCAGAGTTCTTCATCTTCGCGCTGGTAGATCCTGTGATTCCATCTCGCTCCACCTGCGACGCTGCCGTCTTTTGAGCCGTCGGCGCCGAGGCGAGCGTCTTCGAGACTTTGCCCACTACTCCCCGTTCCTGCTCGGCTCTCCACACCCCTTCCTACATTTACATCACCCACCTCCCGGCCCTCAAACCTCGCCTTCCTCTTCTCCTTGATCTCCTTCAGCTTTCCCGGATCGATTCGCGGTCCAGCTTCTATCTCCGCCGCCCAAAACGGATTTATACTGTTCGGCGCAACCTGGTCCGGATAGTCCGGATGTGTAGTCTTCCATTCAGTCCGCGAGAGCGCATCTCGCCGGGCTTCCTTCTCACGTCGCTTCCTGTACCTGGCGTTAAGGAGGGGCGTGCAGGAGACGTAGTAGAATATCGCGGACTGCGTGCCCCGCCATATGGACATCTTCGGCTCGGGAGCCGATGGGTAAAGAAGGGCCTAGTGCGCGCTTTGGTCGAAATGCATCGTTACGCGCGAGGGGAGGTTGACATGTGTGGTGTATGGGCATAGTATGTGCTTGTGTCTCGGGCTTATCATTCGCAACGCTTGGAGGCTGTTAACTACGATGTCGCTCCTGCTGGGCCAGCCGCAGGTCCGATGATGGTCAGCCGGAAGTCGTGTGGTGCCAATGCTCGGCGAAGAATGGCAGGTCCAGCTGCCAAATAGTGCATACGCTTCGAATGCGATAGTGCGACAGAATACCACCTTTGAGGAATGGTGGAGTGGAAGTGGGGTTGCAACGGAGATCGAAACGGATTCAGGGATGTAACGCCAATGACGCTCTCACAATCCCTGGGCAACTCCACGCGCAGATCTTGGGCACATGGCGCAGGCATTATGACTCGAGCAGATCATCCCAATTAGCCGCTGCATTAATCATGGACGTGATTGAGGATATGACCGTGAGCGCACGTTTCATGAGAAGACTGAGGTCTGTTGGAAATGCTTCCAGCATCAAAGACATCGGTCTGGCGATGAGCGGCAGAGGTATACATGCGGCTGTTATTCACCTGGAGCCTGCAGCTAAGTGCTCATCGTTTGCGGTAGCCTCAGGTTCAAGGTATGTTCTTCGCACATTGCAAGCCGTCCACGCGGCTACTGCATTCCTATGTGTAGGCTCGATACTACTCTGCTGAGAGGTCTTGCCATCGCTGACCTTCACGATCCGTCCCACTCAGGGCCGCGACCATTCCCCATCGCCGCCTGGTATACACATGCCTGACGCCGATGCTATGCATTCCTCGTTATTCGTTCGTTGACGCAGCTGTCGCTTTGATCCATCCAGTTTGTTGACTAGATTCCGCCACACCCTGTCCTCAATGCCTGCTCCAGAATCATAGCACTGCTAGAGATACTACTAGGCTCGCTCAGAAGTTGGTGCCCTCAGGCGGCTGTGGTAGCTTCTTATTGGCAGGTGCTGCCATATATCTTCGGATCTCGATCAAGACCGTCTCCATCGTGAAGTCCCGCTTCCAGTTTGCTATGCTTGGTAGCTTGGACAGGTCGACCTGGAAATCGCAATCAGTCGATGCTCCAAGAAAGCTATTCTGCGGCTCTCAGATCACCCACCTTCCCATTACTGGGATTCACACAAGGAATGTTGACTTTGCTGATGAAGGTCACATCAGGAGGTGCATCGGGGTAGCTGGGTCCGCAGTGAATCTTCAATGAGTATATTCGGTTCTCGTGTACGCTCTGCTCGCATTAGCATGGAAGTCCCGCACCACGGTGTTCTCCCGCAACGCACATGAGGAGGTCCAAGTATCGTGCCATTCCAGTTGGTCATGAGCAAGTCGTCGCCTTCGTCCAGACCGTACGAGCATGCCTCTGGAAGTTGTCTGAGCTATGTTCTCGTGGTCGCATGACATCGATCACTCACCTGCTCCGAGACCTTTCTCGCCTTTTTCGAGCTCCTCGAGCAAGCGGAAGTTCCGCGGTATCTTCGCGCCCATGATGTAGTGTTGTTGGCTTGACTTCCGGCAGGCCTAGGCAAGCGAGTGTGGTGGGACGTCAAGATCTTGCTGTATCAACAGCGGCGGCCTCACAGTGACTAAGTCGAAGTGGGGTAAGGCAAACTGTGTAACCTGAGGCATCTTTCGTACTCTTGGCGCTGCACAATCATTTTGGCGAAGCCGACTTCACGACGTCGAAGAATACGGCACCGGCTCCCATTCCCTCGACATTCCACTAACCTCACAGCAATACCGCCGAGATGAGGTACATTCACTCAGAGGAGTCGCTCACGATTCCAGAGGGAGGTGCGTACCATTCCGCCCCTTGCGCGCAGCACCCATATCCGACCGCACATTGCGCAAAGCCATGAAGGACGAAACCACATACCAGGAGACACAGCGAGACTAACATACTCCCAACAGTCAAAATCCACATCAAAACCCGCCAAGTCACCGTCGAGGGCCCCCGCGGCAAACTCACAAAGAACCTGGGCCACATCAATGTCTGCTTCTCGCACCCCTCCCCCAACATCATCAACATCGAGATGCACCACGGCAACCGCAAGAACGTCGCCACCCTCCGCACAGTCCGCACGCTCATCAACAACATGATCACGGGCGTGACCAAGGGCTACAAGTACAAGATGCGCTACGTGTATGCTCATTTCCCGATCAACGTGAACTTGGACAAGAACGGCGATACCGGGCTGTGGGAGGTGGAGATCAGGTATGTTGGATTGAACGGAGTATGGAAGCAATCAGCGGGCGAAGTACTGACGGGAGGTACAGGAACTTCTTGGGCGAGAAGATCATCCGCCGAATCGTATGCCAACCCGGTGTCGATGTCGAGGCATCGAAGAACGTCAAGGATCAGCTCGAGCTGACTGGCAACTCGCTCGAGAACGTGTCACAGTCGGCCGCAGATATCCAGCAGGTGTGCCGTGTGAGGAACAAGGATATCCGGAAGTTCTTGGACGGTCTGTATGTGAGCGAGCGTGGCAACATTGAGGGGGCATGAGCGATGTCCGGTCTCTGATGTTGTGAGGAGTCGTGGGTTGGACGATTGCGAATTCTGCTGGGAAGTAATGGCTGGCAGAGGAACCCATGAGCTGCCAGTAGGTAGCTACCTCTGGTCATAGCTCTGCATCGCAATACAGCTACGGCGAATGTACACCCAAGTCATGAAAGCCGCTACATTCTCCAGCGTCGTTCCAAGTCGGCGAGATACGCTGTTCTGTCCTCCGCTCTATTGGCTTTACCGTGCCTTTCTAACAAAGCATGCGTCTCAGATGAACCAGTAGGGGTGTTCGCCCAGTGGTCGCTGTCGCAGCACTTCACGCACCGAGTCACTTGCTTTGAGCCCCATGCACAGTGCGTGCTGATGTGAGTTTTGGACGATCAAGCCTGCATCAGTCCTCCCGCCACCTCACGCTCCAATCCCCCTTCGCAAAACTCGGCTCAACCACAGCACCAGCCATAAGCGCCTCACACATCCTCCTCACCTTCCCATTCCCCTCCGCACCCTCATCCCCATCCTCGTCCCCCTTCCCCTTTCGCTTCTTCCCCTTCCCACCCTTCGTCCCTCGCCCTTCCTCCTCAGCATCAACCTCCAACCCAAACACCACAGCCCTTCTGACCGCTCTCTTCAAAAATTCTTTATCTTCTGCCAGCTTCTGCCCTTCACGCCGTTTAGCAAGCATCTCGGGCGTCTCCTCGATTTTCTCGCTCCAGCCTCGTTCGCCGCCGACGCTGAAATTTACTGCTGCAGTAGTTTGAGGAGGCCGGATGTGGTGGCCTATAACCACGCCGTTCTCCATGATCACCGTGCCTGCTAGTGGCACGCCGCCTTGGCCTTGGTCTGTCTCACGTTCAGAGTCGGAGTCAGAGTCAGAGTCAGCGGTCAGGGATGCTGTGCCGTCTGTAGCGTCTGCCTCGTCGGGTCGATTAGTGGAGGGACGGGCGGGTGGCGAATCAACCATGTCGACGCTTTTCCAGTCGTCGCCTTCTTCTCGTACGCCGCGGAACGCACGATTCTTCCTCCGTCCGTACGTCTTCTCGGGATCCCTTCGATCCCCGAAGACAGCGATCTCTAATTCAGATAACGCCACCACAATCCTCGGATCGCCTTTCTTCGGCTTCCCCTTCGCCTTGACAGTCAATTCGTCTGCATTGCCTGCCTCTCCAGTTTCGCTGGTGCCATTGGCGTTCACGTTAGGTCGCCTGACCTCCCGACCCATCAAAAGCGTCCCCAACGCCTCCTGAACCCTCACGTCCAGACTCCCCGGCGCCGTACTCGGTTTACCCCGCTTACACCTCTCGGAGCAGAACTTCACGCCAGGCCCGGAATTCGTAGTTTTCGAAGTATTTTGGCGACGTTGCCCGATGATGCGGCCGCAGGTGTGGCAGTATTTTGCTGAGGGACCGACGGTAAGGTAGTAAGGCGCAGGAACGGGCTGGGATTTGGAGGGGCGGGACCAGGAGTCCATCCAGGACATGATTGAAAGTTCTCGAGGAGATCACACTTGGAAGACTTGGGGATACTTCGATGATCGGAACTTTGTCTTGGTTGATATGTGTGAGACTCGTGGGTGGCGATCGAGTCCAGAGGAGTAGTGTATTACTCCTGGATATATGCGGATGGATCTGAGCTATTCGCGATGCTATGGAGTTCGTCTACAATATCTGCGTGTGGTCAACGATTAGATTGACGATTTGGAAAGTGTGGTTGATGGTGCAAGTCGTGAGGTTGCAAGTTTCTGGAAATATCAGACACTGGACCGATTGGTGAGTGCTCGCATCATAGATCAGAGGTCGATATTGCACGTATACACGTCCAAATGTGCGATGTATGATTTATGGTCTATTGTATTTTTACATCACCGTCCAGACGTTTGCTCATTGCGAGCTATATATCCTCGCCATGTTCTTCGCGCCCTTTGGCTCAATGAACAGCGCCTCAGCCTCCACTACCTTCGTCCCATCCCCATCATCGTCACCCAGAAGCTCGATCCAGCCTTTCACCCATACTTTCCGTCCCTCAACCTTCGTCGTCTCAGCTTTGAGGACAATGTACCTGTCCGCTGGACAAGGCACTCTGTAGTCGATCTTCAGACTCGCCGTCACGCCGACCTTATTCGGCAGCGCAGGGAAGCATGCCCGCGCCAGTCCCTCGTCCAGGAGTGTTGCGAGTAAGCCGCCATGTATGATCCCCGGATGCCCACACAGACTCGGCCCAAGATATGACAACTGCGTCAACGTCGGTAGCTCGTCTTCTGTCCTCGAGAAGCTGAGAGGTGGCACCTCAATCTTGTTCTCGCCCATCAGCGTGCCTCCCGTTAGGTTGTACTGCCGCATTTTCTCCGGGATCTTCATATGTGGCCGTGACTCCGTGACGCCTTCTTGGCTTCGTAGTCGCACGGAAAGCGGATGAGAGACAATGTGGTCGTTGATTTCTGCCGCTCTGTCGGTCTGTGGGACGTAAAGAGTCAGGGTCTCGGCGTCGGTTGGGGGCCGGACGAAGCCATTCAACTGTTCTGCTACGGGAGCTGCGGCCATGATTATGCCGGCTGTGAAGGCTGCGAGGAGTGCGGCGGTGAAGTAGAGGCGGTTTCCAGGGATCGGCTTTGGAGGTGGAAGGGTAGATGTAGAGAAGGAAGTGGATTGGGCTCTTCGCTGATGGAGTACCCGGGAGAGATGCGGTCCTGATTTGGAAACAGCAGGACTTGTACTTCGAGGTCGATGATAGGTATGCTGTCGCCTCCGGAAGCAGACTTCCCCGACACCCTGTGTCAAAGAACCCCACCGCTGTCCAGTGCACCCCCTACCCAATGCTCCTTGCGCTGGGCCTACGGCCGCAGAGAAGGATATCAGCCTTGGCAAATTGACTACGGCCGGACGCTGCGACTGCATTGCATCGTGCGTCGCTCCGAGTTGCTAGGAAGTCCTGTATTTCTGCAGAAGATCGTACGTTTCTCGGACATGTACATTTCCCACGCCATAATGTTGGGTCAATGCCGATTGTGCAGGGCTGAGCCGAGGCTGATGCCGTGATGACACAGCATGTCGGTGCTTGCGAAGCCATGGCACCGACTTCATTTCCTCCCTTCCCTCTGAGCAGAATCCTTATGTCTTTGGCTGTGTATTCAAGATTATCGTCTGACGGGCTTCCAGATGTACCATTCTGGATCATGGTACCTACAGGACGAGGTCGGAGCGCCTGCCACTGCGACCTCACCGCGTCAATAGGCTTGATTTCGGATGCTCTCTGTCACCAATGTCTCCGTCGCGAGATTGGACATCGGGACGAGATCGTAGAGCCCAGCACGAGGGCCTGTGAAGTCTCCCTTGGATGGACCTTTCTCCAAGCGGTCAAGCACCGCGCACTGACAGCAGTAGGTAGTCCTCTCCCAGATTCGGCGCTAAGGGTTGACTGGCTCCAGCGCAATCCTCATGCTGCGATGCCAGATCTGCAGAGCTGCGATTCCGTCTCTGGCTCTCCGGAAGGCAGTTTCTTATGATTGGTAGCTCTCTCGACTCCCGCCCGAACCCGCCTCGTCAGCATATGGGCACAGTTTTGACGGTTTGACCCAATTTCCTTGACCGTCTATCTAGACTACATCTGCCGAATGCCGAATTTGGCACAGGTAAACCGCCGTTCTCGTTTTTCTTTTGCGTTTTCTGTCTCTACAGCGCATGCATGAGGTGCTTGAGACCACGAGCCTTTTCTTACTAGTCTGATGGGCATAGGACATCGGCCTACCAGCGGCTCGGAAGCCTGAAATGCAAATTGTGATCCCGGCAGACGCAGATGAATCCTGCAATGCGCGGCGATATCAATCGCAAGGACCATTGAAGAAGCCATAAAGCTGACCTTGTCATGACAAGGACAAGGCATTACCGGTAGGGGGCATTCTGAAGTCAAGAGTGTCAATGGCACTTGCTCAGGATCACAACATGGAACTCCTGATCGCTGCAGCAACCTTAAAGCCTATTAGAATCACAATCTACGTGCTTACCGCTTGTTCTGTCCGCCGAGACATCTGAACCTTTGCTGAGAGAACTTCGATTGCTCCCGCACAGTCTCTATTTACCACTCCTTCATCAAGTCCAAGATGTCCTGCACACAACATCATGGCAAGGAAGGGGCGCAAGCGCGGCGGAACGCCGAACGTCAATGCAGTACGCTAGCTTGACCACAAAGACCCATGTTGGTTATCACGCTGACGAGAGACAGACGGCAGCCGAGAAGAAGCTTGACGTGATGTTTGCTAGGCCTTCTTCCGACTCGGAGTGCTCAGAGTCATTCTCCTCCGATTACGACGGTGATAGGTCGCGTAACAAGCTGCACGTGAGGCGCACACCCGTCTCTGATAGCGCGAAACGCAAGAAAGTCCGTGTGCGTGACGAGCCTGCGAGTGCCAATGAGATCGTGGACCTTCACATTGAAGTCGAGAGGGCAGCGAAAAAGGCTGCCGATCGGAGGGTACGTCGCCTTGATTTGGACTTAATACTGAGCGCGGCCTTGAGCAAGATGGCGAGCGAGCAAGGTGGCGACGGCGCGGATTCCCTGGCGAAACGGATTGTGCGTGCAGCGACCGGGCTCGCGGAGGATAAATAGCTCCTTTGTCCTGTTATGCTCAGGCATGCTTCCCAGCAAGCCATAGGATACCACGGTGTTGGAGGGTGGTATGGACCGGACGTTGGGGCCTGATTGGTCCAAAACTAACCCAATGGTTGGAACAAGTACGAGACAGTTGACCTTGCGGACACTATGCCCATTTGACAGATTCACGTACTCATCGAGAGTCCTCGGCCTCTGCATTGCAGTATGTGACCTACATCCGCAGGGTGGAGTCCGTCTTGCCTGGCGTCCACGCGCTATTAGTCGATAGCTGCAGCATGAGTTAGTAAGGGGTAGATGACTATCATACTACCCACGGAACGTATTCTTGACTTTATATTCTGTCAACGAGGTAGTGCAATTACCCACGTGATCCCTCATGCCGTGCCGCAGCGTCAAGCACTCACTGACATTGACATGTCTCCGAGCGATTCAACGTTTCGCGGCATTGTCATCATCGCACATTGGCAAAAGGACGGCACGCGCTGACAGAGAGCATGTCGGGCTCGTCAAGCGTACTGTATCGAAGTTCACTCCTTCCTCGCATCGCGTAGGCAGCAACTTGCTTCCGGCACTCTACCTCCAACAACAACCCCGCCCAGGGAGTACGGAGACACAATCATCGATCTTGCGGAGATACATGTAACACGATGGTACGAGCTATGAATACTCTTGGAACGCTTAGCGATCGCACGCTCACATATCGCAGAGTCGCGCCTCCAGAGGCTACGGCGATGTCGACACACACGAAGACTTCTCTCTAGCCGACGGCCACGGCGGCTACAGACTTCGGGACTACATGGCGTCCATCGGCAATGCCGCATACTCAGACGACGATTATCTGGGGTTCACGGCCCTGACGACATCCAACAGCCGCTACGCCTTCAACGCGAACATTGACATGACTGGGGTCACTGACGAGCCATGGAGAAATCGCATCAGAGCCGCGAATGCTGCTTATCGTCGGGTATGTTCACGCAGGACCTTTGAACCTAAGCCCTGAGTGTTTTACTCTACTCCGGTGCTAAGCATCAGCAGACTGCAATAAGCCAAATTGTAACCTCGCGCACGACTTGCCGCGACACCGTGGCATGTATGCTACGCAAGCTACCGGAAGAACTCATCATTGCAGTCATGCAGCAAAGCGTTGATGCATTTTGTCCTCGCATTGCATCTTCCGATACGAAGCCGCTTCCACTCCCCGTGATGCTGCATGAAGCAGTGTCTTCGCTGTTTGCTATCACCAAGCCCCCGCCCGCCAGTCTCACACTGCACGGGATCGACAGTATCCTCGCCAGCTCGACATTCTGTCTCCGCATGATCACAATGAAGGAGCATTACCCGACCCCTCCTCTGATGCCTGACAGCGCATACACAAATGTACGCCACCTGCACCTCGCCGTGCACTTGCCCGACACAGCCTACATACACAACAGGGAGTGCTATCCTACGGAACTCTACCAGTCTACTCGTGCTATGGCGTGTCTCGCCACTTGGACGCCGAAGTTGCAGTCTTGCTGCTTGGCGATACGAGGGCTTGACCCACACAACTCCGAGACAGGCTGGATGAATCTCTTGGGGAGGACATGCCGGAAGGGGGTCGGAGGGCGTAGTACATACGCCGTTGAGGTCGCAACGTTGATCGCAGCGTTCTCGAGGGAGGCTCCGGGATTGGTGAAGAAGGTCAAGATGGTGCTGGGGAACTCCGACGATGGCGCTGTCGTTGATGTCAGTCGAGTCGTGAGTCGGGACAGCACAGAGACCATGGTCGATGTGGCCCAGAAATTAGTGCGTGCTGCGAGTGGAGTGGTTGGTTAGGTGGATTGCCCTCGCGATGGAATCGACACCAACGGGCAGGGTATTTTTGGTTAGCTCTGCAACGAAAGTGCAAGGAGACGGAATTGATGCTCTGCGCTCCATTTTGTACGAGGGTCAGTCATGGGTCTCTTTGTCGGGTTATGATGTAGATTTTCATCCCTCTATCTTCATCAACACGATACAATCCATACATTCCAAACGTGAAGTCAACATGGATGGATCTCGTTCGGCAGCCGCGCCCGGCTCGGCAACGCTAGTGAAGATCTGGCGAAGATCTGGCGCCGGGAGCATCGTGCATGTTTCGGGCCTCATCATTCGCGACGTTCACAATCAGACTCTCTTTTTTAATCATCTCGCGCTATGGGAATCGCGCCTGCTGGACGCCGTCGGATGGCATTGGCTAGTCCATCCGTCAAGCATCCATTGCAATGAAGAGGACGACAAGCTCATACTGCGCAGGTAGGACAGGGATCTACACCGAACTCGTTCTAATATGAGCTTGCATACCAAGCCCTTGGCAAACGGCGTAACCTGTATCTCTGTTGCCAGACTTGCATGCGCGTCAGCTCCTGCATTCCTGCACCTCCTCTAGCAAGACCTTCCTCTAAGACGCTCTTGCGCATTTCCGTTCATCCCTTTCCTTCCTCTACCTGTGTTTTCATACCCATACCATACCTTTGAAAGAGCTCAGCCGCATCGCGAAGGAGACGCGCCGGACTATCGCCACGGAGCATAGAGTATCGTGTATCATACAAGAATCGGCGCGGAGCAATATTGTAGGAAACGCATAGTTTTCAGGAGACAATTCGATCAGTATGGCGGCCGCGAATGGAGACCACTACACTAATGGGAATATGGCTGGCGCACCAGTGAACGGGACCCCTGCGTACGCAGCTCAGCGAGAGCATGACTTGGACCCGGCCTCGAGACCGAACGGACCCAGCACGGGCCAGAACATCCCACAACAAGCGAATGGCATAGGCGCTGGACCACAGATTGTTAGCACCAGCCATGAGCTCGAGGTCATCTGCGGACCTCTGCTCAACTACCGCCGCATGAGCGATGAGCACGGCAGCAATCCGATCTGGCACGGCAGTGTACTCGTTGTGACTACGCCCGGCAGCGTTCCGGAAGGCCTCAGGCTGAGTCGAAGCGGTGGCCAAAGTGGGTTGCTGAACGGGCACTCGGAGCGGTCGTTCAACGGGAACAAGCTGTACGAAGACCCGCGCAAAGCGTTCTGGCAGTTCTCCATCGATCTGCCGTTCCAGGACGAAGAGTCGCTTTGGGAGTACAGCATACCTCGCATGGTGGACGCGCGGAGCAAATCGCCTGTCACGAAGCCGACGACCTTCACAGTGCCTTCGAAGCACGAAAGTATGCGTATCATGTTCCACTCCTGCAATGGCTTCTCGGTGGGAACAGACGAGGAAGCTTGGTCCGGTCCAGCGCTGTGGAACGACGTCCTACGGGTACATGCACAGAAGCCATTCCATGTCATGATTGGTGGTGGCGATCAGATCTACAATGACTCTGTACGCGTCAAGGGACCTCTCAAGGCTTGGACGGACATAAGCAATCCGCGCAAGCGTCGTGAGTATCCTTTCGGTGACAAGCTGCGAGCGGACTGCGATGACTACTACTTCGACAACTATACGACTTGGTACGGTCAGGTGCCGTTTTCAACTGCCAATGGCCAGATCCCTCAGCTCAACATCTGGGATGATCATGACATTATTGATGGCTTCGGCTCGTACACCGACCACTTCATGCGGAGTCCAGTCTTCCGCGGCATTGGAGGTGTTGCTCACAAGTACTATCTCCTGTTCCAGCACCACTTGCCGCCACCAGTGAGCACGTACAGCTCAGATGCACCGCAGACGACTGGCGGGCACAGCAAGACCACCCCAGCCGACGCCGCGCAGCTGAAGGATGCGTATGTCATGAAGGCAACGCACGAGGACCCGAGCTACATCATTGGCAAGAAGCCTGGACCTTATGTAGAGGAATGCAGCCGAAGCATGTACTGCCAACTGGGCAAGCGCATCGCATTCCTGGGTCTCGATGCACGAACAGAGCGAACGCGCCATCAGATCAACTACCCAGAGACGTACGAGCTCATCTTTGACCATGCGGCACAGCAGATTGCTGCTTCAAATGGTGCGATCAAGCATCTCGTCCTGCTGCTTGGCGTGCCGATTGCATACCCTCGCTTACAATGGCTCGAGAACATCCTGCAATCGCCTCTCATTGCGCCGATCCGGCTACTAAACAAGCGCTTCGGCTTTGCAGGGGGCTTCTTCAATCAGTTCGATGGCGGCGTAGATCTTATGGATGATCTGGACGACCACTACACTGCCCATCAGCACAAGAAGGAGCGCAAAGCACTGATCCTCCGCCTCCAAGATCTTGCCAAGAAGCAGTCCATCCGCATCAGCATTCTCGGCGGCGACGTCCATCTCGCAGCCATGGGACGTTTCTATAGCAAGCCGGATCTGAACATCGCAGCCGAGCACGACTGGCGCTACATGCCTAACATCGTCTCCTCAGCGATCACCAATAAGCCGCCTCCACAAGCTGTGGCAAATTTGTTGGCAAGACGAAACAAGATTCATCATCTTGACGAGCATACTGACGAAACGCTACTCGAGCTCTTCGACAAGAACCCTGGTGCTGGAGAGCCAGGCGTCAAGCCCAAGAGCGCGGCGAACAACCATGCCACGATGCCGTCTCGAAATTACGCCATCATCACTGAGTCACATGCCCACTCCGCCAACACAGCCAACGGCATCAACGCTAATGTCAACGGCAACAGCAAGATCTCCGACTTCGTGCCTCCCAAGAACCCCCGCGAGCCCTTGCACATGGGTGAGATGCACGCCGGTACCACGCACGCGGCCGCCAACGGCATCACGCCCACCGGTCTCGCTGGCACGGATGGTCTGGACGTATGCATCCGCGTGGAGAAGAACCCGCAGGACCGCGAGGCGCATACCGAGGGCTATGGCTTTTCTATTCCGGCGCTTGAGATTGGAGGTTACAAGGGGCAGGGGGAGACTTGGTAGGGCGGGTCGACCTCGAGGTGGGGTTTCGGAAAGGGGAGAGAGGCGGAGAGGGAGACAAGGGGCACTGAGAAGGAGAGGCCGGGGCTGGAGGATCAGGGAAGACGGGGGAGTGCGGCGAGCACGCTAAGGCCTTGGCCTTTGGGGAGTGCGATGGGTTGATGCTTTGGTGGAGGTCGTGTTGAGGATACCCCTGTGTTAGTAATTCTTTGGCTCTTGGTATATGCAATTCGTAGCTTTGTGTAATCGAGATAGTTGATTATGTGGCGAGCTGCTTGGCAGTCCCTACAGTCATGTCAGGTATTTGTACCATCTCTACATGTTGTACACTGTTGCGAGCTGGACTTTTGACTTTGGCCATGCATTACATGCGAGACCCACGTGGACACGAGCTGTCGTGACCGGCCCGCCGACTTCCATTCAAGAGCTCGCATTCGGCGCGTTTGGCACCTCAGCCGCTGCTGTGCAGGGCTTTGTCGTCATCAAGCAAGTCAGGTACCGCGATGCTCCAGCTTTGCAGGCTAATTGTCGTGTGCTCGTTGACTACACACCTTCCTGAGTGCACATTGATTGAAGGTAGGTGGTGGCGAAGTCTCTTTCTTTGTTCTACTGCCCCATTACCACGACCTCTCTAGGCTCTCGAGGCTGCAGTCCAATCCTCCTCCCAGCCTAGGACTACCGAACCCAAAGCAACGATGAAACGCATGGGAGGATGGCTCTCCGCCAAAACGCCCGTGACGCTCCACAGCAGCGCGAGCAAGTCCCTCACAGCGGTGGACGAACCATACGCCCTCCAACAAGCGCTCGCCGCCGCAGCCCACATAATGAACGACGACGTCGACCTCGCTGAGACCGAGCTCCGGAAAGGCACATCGCCCTTCCACAAACTTGGCATAGCCACTACTTTTTTCCTCCGCGCCACGCTGGGGTTCGAGAAAGAAGTCATCGAGGCTGCGTCCCAGCGTTTAGCAGAGGCTGAGGAGTCCGCGTTGGAGCATCAAAGAAGAGCGTTGAGGGATCCTAGCACAGCGCACAGGAGCCAGATATACCCCGTGGGAGCGGAGTATGCGTTGTGTCATGCGGAGACGCAGTTGATGAGCGCGGTTGTGGCGGTGTTGAACGAGAGCTTGACAGAGAGTTTGAGGGGGTTTTATAAATTGCGGAAGGCGTTTGGGACCTTGTGGGAGATTTCGGAGGCTGAGAGGGTCTATCTCGAGAAGAGAGGGTTGAGTAGAGGGTCTGTGGCGGGGAGCAAGGTGTCGTTGGCTGGGTCGACGGTGGCGGCGAGTGAGAGCTCTGGTGTACAGACGCCGCGATCGAAGAGAGACAGCGATAGTGAGGACGAGGATGAAGATCTGGAGTTCGTAGATGCGGACGAGGGTGTGGACGATCTACCTACGCCCACAGCTGCGTATCAGGGCCATCTGGACGATCTCAAGCTGAACGGGCTCTCCATGTCAGACTCGGACACGAAACGACAGCCACCTTCCCAGTCCAACGGCATACCCTCCAAACCCGCCGCATCCTCAGCACTAGACGATCTAGACTTCAACACAGTGACCTCCGACCCCATAGACCTCTTCATCCACTCCGGCACAGCCCTCTGCTTCGGCCTCCTGCAGCTCCTCCTCTCAATGGTGCCTCCGACCTTTGCTAAGCTGCTTTCCCTCTTCTCCTTTCGTGGCAATCGCGCAAATGGTATGCGGCTGCTCTGGTCCGCAACGCGTTTCAAGACGAACATCAACGGCGCCATGGCTAGTCTGATCACGCTAGGCTTTCACAACGGCGCGATCGCATTCTGCGATATACTCTCTTCTGATGCGTTACCGGAGGAGCGTTTGAGGGTGCTCTTGAAGGAGATGCGGACGCTATACCCAAAGAGTAAGCTCTGGTTGCTGGAGGAGGCAAGGGTGTTGAGCCGAGATCATGAGCTGGAGAAAGCCATAGCTATCACCGAAGGCGGTGAGCCAAGTCCACTGAAACAAGTCGAAGCGCTGCGAGTCTTTGAGCGGAGTCTGAATTTCATGTACTTACATCGGTACGAAGACTGCGCGAAGAGCTTTCTGCATTGCATTGAGCTGAACAATTGGAGTCATGCTCTGTATTACTACATCGCAGCTTCGTGTTACGTGGAGCTCTACCGACTTGCAAAGGTCGCAGGCGACGTCAAGGAGGCAAAGCGATGCGAAGACGAAGCAGAAAGGCTGTTCAAGATCGTGCCGGCGCATATCGGGAAGAAGCGCTTCATGGCGCGCCAACTCCCATTCGACACTTTCGTCGCGAGGAAGCTGGAGAAAATAACTGCCCGTGCAGCAACTTTGAGTTGCTCATACATAGACGCCATTGGTGTCAGCCCACTGGAAGAGATGATCTACTTCTGGAGCGGGTACAAACGCATGCCGGCATCCCAACTTGAGATTTCGCTAGAGCGCCTCGCTTTCTCCACAACCCAGCCGACTTGGTCGCAAGAGCAAAAAGACGAGAAGGCCATACACTCCCTCCTCCAAGCCACTGCTTAGCGTTTCCTTGGTCGCGTGCCCGAAGCGATCGCGACGCTGAAGGCTGGTGCATTAGCACAGCCTATGGCAGCACTACGAACGTGCCCGTTTCCGGATACCTGGACAGTGCCTGTGGGCCACTACGAGATGGCAGTATGTCTATGGGAGGCTGCTGGTGGGGAGAATGGTGATCGAGACGGGCTGAGGAAGTGTGGGGAGGAATTGGCAAAGTGCGAAAAGAGTGAGGGTTATGATTTGGATGCCAGGGTTGGATTGAAGGTTACGACTGCTCGAGAGACGTTGAGGGGATGTGGTGTGCCTGGGTAGACTCTAGGAGGAACGCGACGGATTCTGTAGATAAATAGACCGGGCCTGGCTATATGCGCTTGAGCACGACCCCACTGCCAACGAAAATCTCCGCAACCTTAGGCCCGAAATGGTAAGAGCGGCCCCCACAGAGAGGCGTAAAAGTGCGGGGATTGACCTTGAAGGGTGCGCCAGTGACAGCAGTTGCGCGTGTGATGCTTCACAATCTGCAGGTCTACTCGTCAGGGGCAGGTACAGTTGCCAAAGCTCTTTTCTGACTATCGCTACACCTCAGAACGACGTCCAGAGTCGACAGACCGATCGGCACAGCTTATGATAAACGCAGCGCTACACATCATGTTACCGCCTACACGATAGCCGCCCGCATCCCCACACTACAATACACACACCTCCATGCCCACCGATCTCCGTGCCCGCACCACCGCAACCATGCCCTCCAACCGCCGCCTCAAAGCCACAGGCCTCATCGCCCTCCTCACTCTCCTAGTAATAGTCTACGTCACAACCGGCGCCAAGAACACCCAGAACTCCGCCTTCTACACCCGCACAGTGGAAGCAATGCACAATCGGCAATCCGCCGAATCGCATGACGCCGTGCTAGCAGACGAGAAAGCGCGCGCTGACCGCGTGGCGAAAGTGCAGAAGGAGCATGAGGGCGCGATGGAGAGCAAGGCTCCAAGCGTAGGGGAGAAGGAGGGCCAGAAACCGATAGGTGTGCAGGAGGCGGAAAAGAGTGCCAAGGGAGGGAAGAAGGTTGAGGAAGGGAGCGGAGGAAAGGGCGTGGCGGGACGGAAGATGGTGCCTACGGATGGGAGGGTCGTGATTAATGAGAAGGGTGATGAGGGATTGGATGGCGTTGCGAAGGTAGGGAACACTGGGCCGAGAGAAAGTGAGGTTGCGAAGGGTGGGGATGAGGAGGAGAGTGAGGAGGCTGCCAAGGTAGAGGAGGAGATGAATGCGATTCTCAAGAAGGGGCCGGTGATTGTGTTTTCGAAGAGTTATTGTCCGTTCAGTATGAAGGCGAAGGTATGTCATGCTGCAATTGGATGAATCTGGTGGACCTTGGGCTGACAGTGACGCAGCACATCCTTCTGGACCTCTACACCATCACACCACCTCCATACGTGGTGGAGCTGGATCAACACGAGCTCGGCCCTGGCCTGCAAGCCGCTCTCCTGAAGTCCACAGGCCGTAGGACGGTCCCCAACGTGCTTATTAACGGCAAATCGATAGGCGGCGGCGATGACATCCAAGAGCTGCACGAGACTGGCAAGCTGGCCGAGACAGTGCAAGCCATGGGTGGCAAACGAGTGATGAGTGTGAAGCCAAACCCGAAACCACCAGCCGAAAAGCGGAGCGCGAAATTCCGATCATGAGGGTTGTGTAATGGCTTACGACTGATTAACCGGCTCTGCGTGGCGTTCGGGGTGTATACGGGCATTGAAGTGGGATTTGGAAAAGGCGGTCTTTTGGGTCCTGTGATACCCGGACTTTTTGTACCTAGATATTGCTACATATGAACATCCCAGGATCTGCAGCTCCTATCCTTGAACATCCAGACGACCAGCGGATCAGTGCTCAACATTCACTATGCATCCACGTCGAAGTCCAACACCCCTGGCGAGTACGTCAAATCCGCCAGCTTCCCAGGACACGCCACAGCCGGCAGATAGCTCGATACGTTCAACCCTTGCATCTTGAAGAAATGCTGCCTGATAGTCGAAATCTGCGTATTGTTCAACGCAGTGTTAAGCGGATTGCCATACTGCAGCGTGAATGTGTCGGTATGGTTGACGAAGTGCTGACAGTCGGGCACGTTATGCATGAAAAGCGACCAGAACAGATCACCAGCCACCACCGGCTTCGCAAGAGCTTGTCGAGCTTCGATCACGTCGTAGAAAGCTTGTAGTGTTGGAGCGGAAGTGATGCGGCCTGTCCAATCGTACTCGCCTGCGAAGTAGACCTTATCCACAGAGCCAACGAGGTCTATGCCTTCTTGCAGCTTCGTGATGTTGAGCGGGTAGAAGTGGTCGTCGTAGATATCCACACTCGGGATGCTGAGATGGGTCGCGTTGACTCCATATGTGCCGTCTATGCACAACTTCTTCGGGCCCAGCTTCTTGACGTAGTCGCAGATCTCTTGTGTCCACGCTACTGGGACGTCTTTGTCGCCGAAGATCGGCCCGCCGAGCTCGTTGCCTGTTTCGTAGGCGATGATCGTGGGGTCTTCGGCGTAGGAGAGGCCAGTGTATGGGTTCACGTGCGTGAGCAGGTGGTGGATGTAGGATTTGAAGTCATTCACGATTGTGCGATTTGTATAGAATTGCTGGACTAGCGGATCTTGTGGGGCGGAGGTAGTGCTGCTGATATTGATCCCACGCCAACGGAGGAAGTTGAACTTGCCGCCGTGGTAGTAGTCGTAGTTGTCGACCAGTGGTGCAAAAATACGGATGCCGTGTTGACGTGCTTGGAAGACGGTCCAGTCTATGGTGTCGAATGCTGCTTCGTTGAAAACGTTGAGGTCTGGCTCCAGTGAGAGTGGGTTGCCGGTTGAGACTCCTAGGGTCTGCGATCGGATCGTGTGGGCGCCCATCGTGACGAGGGTATTCATGATCTCGGTGATGCGGCCGTGTGTAGGGTACGACGCGTTGGTGGGAGCGTAGAATGGCTGGCCAGCGGGAGGAATGACGTTCTCATCAAGGCCAAGCCAGTAGACGTTGGCGCCAGAGGAGGTCCATCGCTTGCCGCCGAGCTGAAGCTCAGAGCCTTTGCGCAGGACATAGCTGTTGCGCAGGACTTGCTCCTACGATGTGTCAGTCAGAGACATAGCTGATCAGGGCTAGTGCACGGTGGCTAACATTGATCGGCTCAACATAGGACTGCAGTATCTGTTCAGTGATCGGACCATAGTTGTTTGACGAGCCGCCCCAGTTGGGCAGTAGCTTTCGCAGTGCATTCACGACCGAGGAGAACGTGTCGCCGCCATGGCCAGATGGTGAAGCCGCGACTCCAGTCAGAAGCACTGTGAGAAGAGTGATCTTCATGGTGTGAAGGAGCTAGGAATGACGAGACAATACGGAGAGAAGAGGTACGAGTTTGAGATATACCTTATGCTGAGGAGAAAATACTACCGCCCTAAGTACTGTACCTCTCACCGCCGATCTAACGATTCCAGGCGGGCGTCATCAAGACGGACAAACTGGCTCGATGCTACAAGATCGACCGCGTGTAATGCTCTCGATATGTTGATCTGGCTGTGGGCAGAAGAGGAGAAGTGAAGTGGAGAGCAGCTTGCCAAAACGAAGCCGGGGTCGACATGGCCGGGCCAGGAACGGTTAGCGTGGTATGCTTTGCGGTTGTACCTGCGTCGACTGCAAGCCAAAGTTGGACAGGTACGGACGAGTAGAGGGGAGAGTGAGTGTCCGTGTTGACGCACCGACCCGGCTGCAGATATCATCTCCAGAGTCGAGATTGATCACTTCTTTCCTTCTTGAAAATCGATCGACAACGAGTCGTTCAGCAATTGAAATGGAGATATGAGCAGAGTCATAGATGTCAGAGCAGACTTCGCTGCTCTCAGCAAGAAGGCATATCTGGAAGTGCTAGTACCGAAAGACGATACGTTCGATGCTGCCACAGTCCTGCGTAATGGCTCCCCAGAAGAGTTGCAAAGGGCGGTCGCTCGAAAGCAGCTCTACTTCGGTTCGTCAAGACATCCGTGCAGTACAACATCGCGCTGACGTGATCACCTGCCAGACGAGAAATCGAAGTTGCAAATTGTGCTGAAGACAGCCTTACCTCAAATCATCCTCGAGGCATTGCTGCCATTCCTCGAGTTGACAATTGCAGCGCACGCCACGACTGCAGACCCTGCAGCTGCGAGCAATCCCGCCATATCATCTGCCAAGCACGATGTCGCATCGACGAAGCACAACACAAGCGATTCGAATGTCCAAGTACTCACAGTAGGCGACAGCACCTACGCCGTCTGGAAACAGCCTCTGCACCTAGCACAGCCTGGATCCAAGGTTCGACGACCTGCCGTTTACTTCACGGCAAACCTGAGTCCACTCGCCGACGCTCTCGCCGAGGCGAGTAAAGTCGAAAAAGACTATCTACCGAGTTTCCAGCCTCTGCCAGCCAATGTACTTGAGCCTCTGCGTTTCGATGCTTCGTATGGAGATGCTGGTCGAGAGATCTACCTTTCCGAGACGAGAGTTACAAAGGTCTCGCCTGCTGCGCCACGACTCGAGCCCCTGATGCGACCGTTGAGAGGCGCGACGAAACGAGCGTTTCCAATTTCATCTGCTCTGTATACGCGCTTTGGATACTCCCCAGTTCCTCAGGGCGGCGTCGTCAGCGTGCACGTCGAGGCAGCCATGCTTACTAGTGGCGATGTACAAGTACACGATGTTGAGATGATGGTACCTGGCTACGATGTTGGTCTACTCAATAGTGTCGATTGGCCGCAGCAGATCAAGGGTGGCGATGAAGTCGTCCTACTGTTTCACGTGTTGCACACGAGCATGACTATCGGGTCGAAAGAGGACAAGCCACCATCGTTGAAGCTAGATGCGATCATGAACACAGAAGATGGCACAAGCGTTCAGCTCCACATGCACCGCATGGCTGACATCAAGCTACCCGCTGCCACTGCGGAGAAGCTTTACTACTGGACGAACACGAGAGTATCATCGGACCCAGTGCTAAGCTCGGACAATAGCGTCGGTCGGCCAGGAATGGACATCGAAGGCAAGAATGAGGTCATCTTCAACTTCACGGGCCCGGCGGAGGTCAGGTTGAATGCTGACTTCGTCGTCCATGTACAATGCGTCAATAAGAGCGACAGAGCCCGCAAATTTGCCTTGCGGCCTACGCAGGCGAAGGATTTAGCGCAGGGGAATGCACAGTTCCCTGCTCGTGGCTCGAGTAAAGCTGGCAGCGCTACAGCAACTACCTCTACTGGCGCTATATCCCCACGCACAGCGTCTGAACCGCAGATCCTGGTAGTAACACCGGACATTCCGACAGAGACGTTGGCGCCTGGCGCGTGCTGCGAAGTTGACCTCCAGTATCGCGCTGTGCGCGCAGGAAGCCTGCAGTTGGGTATGGTGCATATCGTAGATCTTCAGTCGGAGCAGAGGATCGTTGTTTCTGATCTGCCTGATGTCGTAGCCATCGACTGAGCGTATGCAGCAAGCGTATGCTCGTCTCATGATGACACCCACACATCTTCCCTTGCTCAAGTGCCTCTCATCTCACTTCATGTGCCTGCCCCAACGCCATCGCTGATGCAAACCCGTCTTCCGTATCCCGCACGTACCACTCCAACAATCCTGTTCACTTCTTAACCTTCTCCAGCTCAGCCTTCAACTGCACGGAGAAGTCGTCGCTGGTGTCATCGTCGTCCCAGCTCTCTTCCCAGAGATGTGTGCTTGCTGCTTGTGCGCCAACCTCTTCCTCCTTTGCCCAATCTATTGAAAGTCAGTGTCAAGCCAACCATATGTGGTGCTGATGGCCCGGCTACCTTCTACGGGGAAGTCCTCGAATTCATCATCCTCCTCCAGTTGGGCGGGCTTTTGCGGTTGGGCTGGTTGAGATGTGTCTTTGCTGTCGTTGGTGGCGGGCTTCGTTGGGTTTGCGGTAGAGCCTGACATGTTTCCGATAAAGGGTGGGATATTGCTTCAAGTGTTTGTACGTGCAATAATTCAGTCGAGTGTATATGGTTGTCGGGCGAGAGAGTGTTCGTAAGTGAAGTCGCCTTGACATCACGTAAGCGCGTAACTGTGGGCCAAGTTGTGTTCACAACGACACCTTGCTTGAAAGAGATCACTGAACGCAATGATGCATGCTCGATACAATGTCACATTACTCTGATATTGGGCTCGTGGACCACTGTGACTTCTGGGCAATATCTTTGCCCCGTTCTGGACTGTTCTCATGTTCGAGTGCTGTATTCCGTTTGGCTCTGTCTGGACTACATGAACCACCATGAGCAATGACAGCGACTTTTCTGACCAGCGAACTCTCACACCTAATCTCCGAGTCGAAGCGGAAGAACAACGACATTCGTACTGCCGCGGAGAAGTCACTCCAGGACCTCAAAGCCCTCTCGGTCACGTCCGAGAAACAGCTTGCCGCAGACCTAGGCCGGAAATCCAGCTTCATTGAGCCGTTCCTTCTAGCATGTAGCACACACTCGACGAAGTACGCAGTCAGCGGCGTCACTTGTCTACAGAAGCTGATCATAGGCCGTGGCTTGCCGAAGGGTAGGCTGCAGGATGCAGTGCAAGCACTGGACTCCTGTGCTGACCTAGGACTGGAGGTGCAGTTCAAGATCCTCCAAGCGCTTCCTTCTCTGGTTCAGAACTACGCCGACGATCTGCACGGCGATCTACTAGGGAGCACGCTACAAGTATGTGCGTCGCTTCAAGCCACCAAGGTCCATACAGTCAGTGGCGTCGCAGCCGCCACATTGCAGCAATTACTGGCTTCGGTATTCGAAAAAGTAGTCGAAGAGGACTCGATCAGCGATGCGCAATTACCTACCACAGAGGTGCCGAGTGAAGATGGTCCTGTCGCTGTAAGACCAGTGGCTCTTGATGCTTACCGGATCCTCCGCGATCTCATCCTAGCTGCGGAGGATCGCCCGACGAAGTTTGTGAACTTCACCGCACTTAGTCGCGAAGCGATCCTGGACTTGATCGTAAGTCTCATCAGTGCCAACCCGGGGCTGATTGAAAAGCATATCGAGCTGGGCAGCGTGGTCCGATCGAATGTATTGCCGTTCGCCGTGCAGGTGCTGTCTGAGAGGCAAAGCTTCGCTCCTACCGTGCGGTGCGTGCGACTGCTAGACATGATACTTCGACGGCACTTCAACATGTTCTCTGGAGAGTGTGAGATCATGCTTGGACTGATCACACATGAACTTGATACAGACGGTGCAGAGCCTTGGAGACGATGTCTGTATATGGAGATACTGTCGCACTTGTTCGCCGATGCAGAGCTACTCGTGGCTGCGTATGTTAAGTTCGACTTCGCCGCAAACGGCAAGACTATAGTACAGGACATCTTGACCACTTTCGTACGGATGTCAACGGAGAAGCCAACAGTCATTGGACTTGGTTCACAGTCGACTATACCGAGTGATCCATTGGGGAGTAATGACAGCGATTCACAACAGGCGGCAATGGAAGCTGCAGGCGGTGTTGTCGGGCTCATAAGCTCTGCACTGGGAGTAGTCGAATCAGCACCGACCGGTATTGGGGTCAATTGGAGCATACCACGCTCGCCGTGCATGGATCAGCTTGACAAGACCGAAGGTCCGGTACTACCGGAGAGCTATATCTACGGCCTGCTCCTAGAGTGCGTCAACAGCCTCTCAGATGCGCTCGCGAGGGTCGTCCTGCCTCTCACGGCTCACCACGACCGTGAAAGCGTCTCTACTGCTGGCGCGGTGTCAGCAAATGGCTCTCGACCATCAAAGCGACCAGGAAGATCGCAATCATACCGCAAGCGGACTGTCCCACGGAATCCCCTCAGCTCGGAACTGGACGTAAGTCACACGGCCAGAGCTCTTGCTCATCTTATAGAGCATGCTTGGCCAGCATTCCTTGCAACATGCTCCACGTTTCTCAATGCCGCACTCGACGATTACTACTACCGGAACCTGATCAAAGCTTATCAGAGATTTGCACAGGTCGCTGGACTACTTCGCTTGACGACATCACGTGATGCTCTCATCACCACTCTGGGGAAGGCTGCCGTCCCTCCACAGGTCCTCAACTCGGCTACATCTGCGACTATACGCTCACCTACAGTCGAGTCACCGCGCGTGTTCTCGAATCCGAAGAGCTTATTGAGTGTCGACAGTCTTATCAGCGGCACCAGCTCCATCTCGGGCGATCGCGAGAGGAGATCGTCGACCAATCCGCCACGCCCGACACTGACGACTCGAAACCTACTATGCCTCCGAGCGTTACTGAACCTTGCTATTGCGCTCGGACCGACCCTGGGATCTAC
This sequence comes from Oleoguttula sp. CCFEE 5521, assembly GCA_036872775.1. Taxonomy (NCBI): domain Eukaryota; kingdom Fungi; phylum Ascomycota; class Dothideomycetes; order Mycosphaerellales; family Teratosphaeriaceae; genus Oleoguttula; species Oleoguttula sp. CCFEE 5521. Next base: position 65,713 of record JAVRRP010000001.1, read on the forward strand.
GTTCGCTGTGGTCGTCGACGTGCTTAAGCAGGCTGACATTGTCCTGAGTGTTACTAGTCCCGAGCAGCTAAGCCGTACGGGACAGTCTAATAACAGCACAGAGTCTGCGACTGCGGTACAGATCTTCAGCGCTGAGGTGGCTGCAGTCGAAAGCGCTGCTTCGCGACTGCTCGAGAGTACAGCAGATTATCCTAATGAAGCATTCCTGGGCGTCATGATAATCTTTTGTCGGTTGCTAGAGGGCCGAAAGTCGAGTCCCATCGCCTCGCCTCACCTGCAGCCAATTTCGCCGCCCGAGACACCGATGTCGCCCTCGCTGCCTCGTCGAACGTTCTCCGGCCTTCCTGGGTTGAGCGCGGTGGCGGAGATGCAACTGCGTGACTATCAATTCGTGATACCGAAGCTTGGCACTCTTGCCGCACTGAACATACCTCGATTTATCAGTGGCTCTGTGGAAGAGACTGGCTGGATGCAACTGATCGATGTGCTCTGCGGCGTAGTTGTGACGAACGAGAGTCCTTCCAGTGCGCGGAAAGCTGCCGTAGACGTACTGAGCAGACTAGTCAGCGAATGCATCGCGGAAGTCGCCTCTGATAATGTGGAGATCCGCGGCGCGATACAACGACGAAGCCTTGCGGTGCTCTTGCGTATTGCGGAAGGCATCTATATCGAAGATGGCGAGCTCACAGGTACAGACGTTGATGTGCATCTTCATGTCTTGGCCACGTCGAAGCAGATTGTTGATCGCTGTGGCGACACTCTGATCGCTGGCTGGGAGCAAGTATTCGCGGTGATTCGCACAGCATTCGAAAACGATATCACTCCTGGGTACACACATGAGGGAGAGACTACACCTCCGCCTTGGCACCTAGTATCGACAGAGCTCGTGTCATCTCGACTGGGACAGCCAGCATTCGAAGTCCTACGCTCGATCTGCTCTGATCTCCTCGGTACGCTTCCTACAGCATGCGGCTGGTCGGTGGTCGAATTAGTCTACCGCTTCATGCTACAAGTCCGTGACTTGAATCTGAGTCTTGCAACACTCAGCAACGTATGGCCACTGTCGGACACACTGAGCGTTGCCAGTCTGTCAGATGATCTGCAGCACTTTGGCGCAGCTGCTGGTGCCGCAGACTCAATCGAGATAAGCATACGACCTTTGCTACACGACTCGCGGTCAGCGCAGTGGCTTCTCTTACTGTTGAGAATGCGCGAGATCGTCCTTCGAGGCCAGCTGGAGGTTCGCAAAGCAGCTCTTTCAACGCTGTCCAGCATTTGTCAGCGATGTTCCCCAGAGCTGGCTCCCGAGGCCTTCGCCGTACTGCTACAGCATGTGTATGTTGGTATGCTGGCGGACCAAACTAAAACTAGTGATGGCAAGATAATCATCGACTTGGACAATGCGGGCATCGAGGTCTTCGGAGCAGTAATGGACAGCACGTTCAGTCTCATGTCGCAGAATTTGCAGACCGTGGAACGGATCCCAGAGCTGATTGCGATATGGCGCGAGATTGCGCATCTCCTAGATGCTGCTCTCAAGCACCATAATTGCATTGTCCACAAGGCCATATACGGAAACCTCGGAACGCTGCTCTCAGGTATTCAGTCAGCGAACAATGCGTGGAAGCCTGTGCTCGAATCTGCGTTCGCAATATGGGCTGATCGCGAGACCAAATCCACTCTGCTCGGCTCACAGCTAGCAGATCAGCAGCCTGTCTCAGTGGCATACGCAGACTTGGCCGCACAGCTCTCTCGTCTGCTCGGCAAGGCATTCACCAGCGATCAATGCAAGGTGATCGTCGATCAGCTATACTCGTGCCTTGAAAGCTCGCATGCATCATACTACAAAGCCGATACTCACGCCATGAGTCCACTACAGAGCAAAGTGTTGGACGTCCTCCAAGAGCTACTTTTCATGCGTCCTGAGATACGTCCTGAGATGCTTCATACCTGCTCCGCCATGCTGCTGCTCCATCGACGCGATGCTGCAGAGGAGGTTAAAAGCAAGACGCCCTCTTTTGTTGCGCTTACTGCCGAGATCATCCCATGGCTGCAGCAGCTGATCATCGACGATTTGCAAACCAAGATGGGCGCCCATCCGGACGCTTGCATCACAGCCATCACAGCACTTGCGGACATCATCGGCGCGAAGTACGCGTTCACTCTACAATACAAGGATCTCATGCTGTGGCAAAGAGCAAGCACTGCTGCTCTCACACTCGCGAAACCATTGATGAAACACGCGGGTGCGCCTGAGATAAGCACGGATATTATGACAGCGCTGTGGCAACAATATCTACGCATCATGGACGGTATCGTTGGCGCAAACGCCCTGGCGCAGTTGAACGACCGGGACCGAATATACGACGACGAGGAAGCCGATATCGCCACGTTTAGTGCCCTGCAGCAAGTTCTGACACCTAAGCTCAGCAACCCAAAGCTACCAGATACCTTCCGCGAACAGTACGCCAAGTCTCTTTTCGACGCTTCCATGATCCACGCAACAGAGCGCGGCGAACTGCCTGCGCCTGGTGAGTCGCCACTCGGCGGCATTGCAAGCATCAGGCGTGGTAGGGCGGATGAAGTCCCGTACGCACTGCGAGAACGCATGAGCTATGTCTGCTTCAATCAGCTCGTCAGGCTCAGCTCTGCTGCTGATCCGGCCTCCACGAACCACGAGAAAGTCGCTCAAGCCACAGCACCCTGGCTCGTCCTCCGACTCGCCATCCCAATCCGAGCCTACATCGCAGACCAGCCGCTACGAGGAAGCTGGCCACAGCCACTTTCGGAACTGGAGGAGCTTCTCTTCTGCTTTGAGCAGATCGGGAAGCTTGAATTGCATCCTGAGGCCATCCAGCAATCAAAGACTTCGGGAGGAAAGGCGCATCTGCCATACTTGTATCCACTGTTGATGAAGGCGCTGAGGGTGTCGAGTGGTGAATGGTATGGCACTGCAGAGGTGCGGGATCCGTTGCAGAGATTGCTGGAGGAGCTGGATGTGTTTGGATAGTTGAACGTGAGTAATGAAGTGCATCTTCAGTCCGAGTACTTCCACGTCGTGACGGTCTTCCCATGTTTCAGGATTGTGTAGCTGTTCCCATCGAACGCTGAGCCGCTCATGGCCATCCAGTCATCGCCAGAGACTTTGAGAGCGGCTAGTAGGATCTTTGTTGAGACTTGGCTGGGTAGGAAGCCGTGCCAGCGGAAGTGCGTTAAGTCTTGTATAGTCTGTGACCCGTCGGCGTTGAGAGTTGGTACGCTGTAGCGACATAGGTAAGGATCCACTTTGTCCGTCTCAAGCACGCGCGGCGAGCCCATCATAGTCAATGTCAGCCATTCAAGCGATTCCGCAATCTCTTCATCGTCATCTTCACCGATCGTGTCCGGAACGGCGGGCGTTCGAACACCAGCAAGGGGCGTGATCGTCGGCTTGACTTCACGCACAACAGGCGAATGCGCAGCGATCGGTCCAGACCCGTCGTTACTCCCATTCAGATCGTAGAACAGCCACGCTAAGCTATGGTCCAGCACATTTTTCGCTGTCCAAAGTACTCGCTCGAAGCCCCTCTTGCCTCGCACCATTGAAGGCAGACGGAGGTTCAGCTCCACGACTACACGTTCACGTTAGCGCCCCTTCCACTATCGAGGATGAGAGAACCTCACCATAGCGAGCCTTGACATGCTTCCTCCCCATCCCTCCCACAGCTTTGCCCTCCAGCCCAAGACGCTCATAAGTCGGTTTTTCGACATCAAGCCTCAGCACCCCTTCCACGAGGGAAAAGCAGTTGTCGATCCCCGGTCGTCCCTCGGACAGCAAGAGAACATGTCCAGATTTGACGTAGTCGTTAAAGAACTCCCCAGTCAGAACGTCGTGAAGCTTCATGTACACTTTCGCATATCGAATCGGAGTCGATAACGTGGTCGCCACAAGAGAGGTGAAGGCCTCCGCGTGCTTGGATGGGAGGAGCACATCAAGCTATCGTGACTGTCAACAAAGCTCATGAGGTTATCTGTGGTGGCGAACCTACAGTGTGACCGAGCGGTTGCTCGATTACTGTGCGGAACGGATCTTTCTTCGCAGGAGGATGAGCATTGTCGATGTAATTCGGCAGATCGGTATGATGGACGTAGCATTTTGGCGAAGGGCCGGAGTCCTTGCCTATATCTAGTACCATGCCGCGTCGTTGCGATCACTAGTCAATATCAAACAGGACGCAAGTTCAATAAATGGGTTGAGTAGAAGGTTCTATCTGATATGAGTTGGAATCTACCAGCACCGACGTGAAGTTTGTCCGGTGGAAATCACACATCAATTGCGGACCTCTTCGATGCGAGGGTCGAGTGTGAGCCGATTGACTGCATGTGTAGCCAGCACGAATGATCCTAGTCGAGCCGCTTGCCACTCATGATCTACTGATGAACAGATGTACTGGTGTGGACAGTTGCGAGGAGCAGGGCTCGGTCTTGCTATTCTGTAGCTCTAATGTAATGCTTCCTGGTGACACAGTCATGTCTGCCGGACAATAGCTCACACAAGACCACACCTCTGCCGGACAACACAGCCATCGTACTGATCCACAACGCCTTCAAGTCCCACGAAACTTGCAGTGCTTTACTCCTCGCCCTCAAGCGGCGCCTCCTCGTCGTACTCCTCCTCGCCCTCAGAGATAGACGCCTCCTGGTACTGCTGGTACTCCGACACGAGATCGTTCATGTTGCTCTCCGCCTCGGTGAACTCCATCTCGTCCATACCCTCGCCAGTGTACCAATGCAAGAAAGCCTTACGCCTGAACATAGCCGTGAACTGGTCTCCGACACGCTTGAACAGCTCCTGGATGGAGGTGCTGTTGCCGACGAAGGTGGACGACATCTTGAGGCCGCGGGGAGGAATGGAGCAGAGGGCGGTCATGACGTTGTTGGGGATCCACTCGACGAAGTAGGCGGTGTTCTTGTTCTGCACGCTGCGGATCTGATCCTCGACCTCCTTCATGGAGACCTTGCCACGGTAGATGGCGGAGCAGGTCAGGTAGCGGCCGTTACGGAAGTCGGAGGCTGCCATCATGTTCTTGGGGTCGAAGATTTGCTGAGTGAGCTCGGGGACGGTGACAGCACGGAAGCTGTAGGCGCCGCGGGACGTAAGAGGTGCGAATCCGACCATGAAGAAGTGGAGACGGGGGAAGGGCACCATGTTGACGGCGAGCTTGCGGAGATCGCTGTTGAGCTGACCAGGGAAGCGGAGGCACGTAGTCACGCCGGACATGACCGCAGAGACGAGGTGGTTGAGATCGCCGTAGCTGGGGTTGTTGAGCTTGAGCGTGCGCATGCAGATGTCGTAGAGGGCCTCGTTGTCAATGCAGAAGGTCTCGTCGGAGTTCTCGACAAGCTGGTGGACGGAGAGGGTGGCGTTGTAGGGCTCGACAACGGTATCGGAGACCTTTGGCGAGGGCATGACGGAGAATGTGGCCATCATGCGGTCGGGGAACTCCTCGCGGATCTTGGAGATAAGGAGTGTGCCCATACCGGCACCAGTTCCACCGCCGAGGGAGTGGGTGATCTGGAAGCCCTGCAGACAGTCGCAACCCTCGGCCTCGCGACGGACGACATCAAGGACTTGGTCGACAAGCTCAGCACCCTCAGTGTAATGACCCTTTGCCCAGTTGTTGCCGGCACCTGACTGCCCGAAGACGAAGTTGTCGGGTCGGAAAAGCTGGCCGAAGGGACCTGCGCGGACTGCATCCATGGTACCTGGCTCGAGATCGACGAGGACGGCACGTGGAACGTACTTGTTGCCGGAAGCCTGTGTGTGTTAGTATCTGGACTCATGTCCATACTGCTGCCTGGGCATGTCTTACCTCGTTGAAGTAGACATTCATGCGCTCCAGCTGAAGATCGGACGTGCCGTTGTACCTGCCAGACCGTCAGTGTTCGCTCTCTTACTTCTCTTGTCGCCCGTCGCGTGATATCGTAGACTTACACGCCAGATCCGTCAAGACCATGCTCCCCTGAGATGGTCTGCCAGAAGGCAGCACCGATCTGGTTGCCCTGTTTATGCTGTCAATGACTGCCTCGCAGCCTTATCAGATCATTCTATACGTACACACTGGCCGGTCTGGAGATGGACCTGTGATTGAGACAAGAGTCAGTACGTGTTGATTCTGCGTGCGCACACAACGCGGGGCACGCGTAGGGGTTGAGGGGTGGTAAACACGTACGATCTCGCGCATGGCGGCGGTGCGGTGGTGGTGATGAGGGTGGTAGAGGTGTAGAGGGTGACGTGTATGTCTTGCAAGGTGTGCAAGGGGTCGATGAGGTGGAGATGCAGTGCAGGTGTCGTCTCGAGCTGGCCGTGTGTTGATGGCTAGCGGTGTGGGCGCGAATGTTTTGAGGAAAGCGCCAGCCAATCGCCAGCCGTTATCGCCTCCCCGCTATGTCTGGGCATTATCGGAGGCCTCAGGCACCCAGGCCCGCACCCTGAAGATCATTGCATGTGATTGAAGGAAAGGCTCTCATCCCATCTCATTGAATGCTCACTATGGCTTCAATTCGCCTCCTCACCCGTGGGCCTGGCCTCGCGTCTCATTCGAAGCAGCTGCAGTCTCGTCTGCTCCTCTCTGCCGGCCTCCGTCATGCTTCCACCGCTCCTCCCCCGAAACCGCGATTGCTTGAGAAGCCGGAGCGCTATAACCCGCCATCGCATCCCTCGCGAGCCCGTGGTCAGCGCCCTTCAATCGGCGCGCCACTGACAGAGGAAGAGCGCCGGGCTCAGCGGAGACGTCAATACCCTCACATGATGCCTCCCGAAGGCACATTCATGCACTGGTTCCTCACTCACAGAACATTACATATGTGGATCACGGTGGTACGTCGAAGAACCATTTACTTGTGTAATCACGCCTCCGGCCGCTGACAGTTCATGTAGAGCATCCTCAGCACCCTGATCCTCACGATCTGGACTCAAGATTTTATCAACACAACCCCCTTCCGAGACCTGCTTCCACCGAATTCTCTAGCCCTGTCGCATCCAATACAATTCGTACGACAATACATACACGTTTACCAGCTACACTCCGAGAACCTCTCGCGCGAAGTCAGCGAGCGCAGACGACAGAAAGTAGAGGACGTGCAGAAGCGAGCTCAGTTCAGGAAGGCGCACGGACTGGAAGAACCTGAAGGCGTCTTTGGTGGCTGGACGGCTAAGGCGGACGAGGAGGTGCTAGGTGGTGGTATGAGAGAAGGCGGTATGCCGGGTGAGGCTGGACCTGACCTAGCGATAGTGGATCAATCGCCGGTCGCGAGGGATGTAGTGGCGACGGAGGCTGCAGAGAAACAGCCGGAGATATATGTTGACTTTGAGGGCAAGGAGAGGCCGGTACAGGAGGCGAAGAAGTGGTTTGGGATCTGGTAAATTACCACACGATGACCTAGGGAACAGTCCTGACGTCCCAAATGGCATCTATAGCCACAGGCGCTGTTCGCTGTGGCGCGCTGTGCTGAGGTACTTCAGACGCAAGATTACGCAAAACGAGGAGTACTCTGCTCTCCGACTTCGTATTCGCTGGATGCCTCTGGAGAGACTCAGTGAGCCGCATTCTGCACTGGGGTGTTGCTACTCACGCCTGCTCGGACGAGCCATCTAGCCGCACACCACACGGCTTGCAGCTTGCCTGTCACAACGATCTTCTCTTTGACATGTCACATGAATGTCCACGCTCTGGAGCTGCAGCCTAGCACCTGGTGCTGATGTCGTGGAGCTTTGAGAAGTGCACCCGACCAATTCCTCCAACGCGGACCGTACGGCAGTGGTCGCACAGGAACGACTGTGTCGTACGACTTTCTAGACGTAGCTCGACGTAGGTTGGCTGAGCCAGCGCCTTGAATATCTCAAGTATGGCGATAGTATGTACAGTCTATATGTAGCATATACTAAAACTGTACGAAACACACTGTGTCCATCTGCGAGCTGAATGCGTTGCCTGCACGACGCGGGTGTTTGCCAAGAAACGTCACTTTCGCCGTGCACCTCGACGCATTCTCGACAGGTACCGAGTGAATGTGCCACAAGCCTATACGTGCATAGCGAACAACTCTGGTGTTCCATTGTGCCCTCATGATGTACTCATCCATGCCCCAGTATTGCTAACGTCCGCCCTCCAAGCATCTTGGCAACCATGTCCGCCCACCCCTCTAGGCCAGAGCTCAGGCCCTCCTACATGTCCGATGACCAGATGGCTTCCTATCTCAAGGACCTCCGGACCGGCAAGTCTCGACCTATAGGATCGCGTCCACCACCTCCATCGAAGTTTGGTAGTCTGCGGAGAGTGGAGACTGAAGGAAGCAATGGGCAGCCAAAGAGTGGAGGGGATGTATTGGCAACGAGGCCGACGCTGCTGCCTAGTATGAGTATGCCGGTCATGCCTTCGCAGAATATAGCTGGGGGGAGAGCGGAGACGGCGCGGGGGAGCAGGAGTCCTTTTGCTGGGAGGCCGGTCGTCAGGTTGCAGAGCACGGGGAGTGGGGAAGTGAGTTCTACAAAAGGAGCAAGAGTGAGTGCGGTCGGTGGGGAAAGAGGCGACATACCTGCAAAATTGCAAGATGTCGGATCATTGCGGGCGTCACTTGGAGATTTGGAACTGGCTGAAGAGCGGAAGGTACACTTGTCCGCGCAAGATGAGGCAGCGAAGCTAGTCTGGAGTCATCAGAACCCGGGAGCCCCTATGCCGAATTCAGAAGCTGAGCGAGAAGTGAAGAGGCCCGCCTCGGACCTGACACAGAGCATTGTGGGAGGCGGGCGACCCAGTATAGACTCGGCACGAACAACAAGCGAGCCTGCCATCATCCCTGGGCATAAGCTTAGTAGCTCACTGAGAAAGGGATACGGTGACCTGGCAGCGGCAGTAAAGAAAGACATCGAGATCGCGCGAAGACGAACGAGCAGTGGTGGCAGACGCGTGCTAAGTGCTGAGAAGAAGAAGTACATGCAGCCAACCGATAAGATCTATGAGGACCCTCAAGAAGAGGCGACAGCACCTAAGAAGCCATTCCCTGGACCAATACCGGATCTTCGACCGGACTCGGCACCAGCGCAGCCTGCAATGATGCGCAAGAACCCTTTTGCGCGAATGCGATTGCAGCAGGATCGGCTAGAGAGAACGCAGTCGGCGCCTGTACTGAGTCCGACACTGCCTAGGCTTGATAGGGTGGAGATACAAAGGAATCCACCGAGCCAGTCGAGAAACGCAGATTACAGGAAGAGCATCTCGACGCCTCCAGCTGCGGCTTCTCCTATGCATGAAGAAGGGGACCCGAGTGTGCTCACGCCAACTAAGGACGGCAAGGAAATTCGTTCTGATGACATTCGACAAGCGACGAGTAAGCAGAGAAAGGATCGGAGTCCCAACTTGCCACAGCCGACGGTGGTGAGTGAGAAGTCGAATCGGCCTATTGTAAGCTTTCAGAAGGATTGGAAGCCTAAGGAGGTGTTGCTCGACGAAGTCAAAGTACCCGACCATCCGGTCGAGAGGTCGCAACGGACCACGCCAGCTGCGCTGGACAATGTTCAGCAATTTACGCCGCCGAGATCATCACGGTATTCAGGTGTACCATCGTCTGCCTCTTACAGCGTGCCCACGGCACAGCCACCAATACCGAGCATATGCTTTCCTGATGATGATGGAACACCGCCAATTCCAACCATCAATCTGCCCGACGATTGGGAACCCACAATCCCCACGATTGTCCTGCCCGAAGAGCCTAACTTCGCATCATCGACTACTGTCAATCCCCTGCCTTCGTTCTCGATAGTCGACACCGACACGCCGTCTATCAGCGTCGACGGACCAGACGTCGCCGCTAGACCATCGCCCATCCGAGCAGCTACTGCACGCCCACTACCAACACCCGCTCCGCCTTCCCAGCGTCCACTCCCAACCCCGACACAACATACTGGTCGCCATCACGCAGCCACCTCGCCAATCCCAAAGTCAAGCCCACATTACACGCCCTCCCTGCGACAATCCTCCGCCGTCTGCGCGGCCTGTAGTAATCCCATAGCCGGCCGCATCCTCTCAGCAGCCGGCCAACGCTTCCACCCAGCCTGCTTCGCCTGCGACGAATGCCACACCAACCTCGAGCTCGTCGCCTTCTACCCCGAGCCCGCCTCAGATCCTCCCTCCACTAATTGCACCCCACGCTTCTACTGCCACCTCGACTACCACGAGCTCTTCTCGCCCCGCTGCAAGTCCTGCAAAACGCCCATCGAGAACGAATGCATCGTCGCCTGCGGCGCGAGCTGGCACAGCGGGCACTTCTTCTGCGCGCAATGTGGGGATCCATTCGATGCTACGATGCCGTTTGTGGAGAAGGACGGGTATGCATGGTGTGTGGGGTGTCATACGAATCGGTTTAGTGCGAAGTGCAGAGGGTGTCGGAAGCCTGTTGTGGATGTTGTTGTTAAGGCTTTGGGGGCGGAGTGGCATGGGGCGTGTTTTGTTTGTGTGGTGAGTGCTACCTGGTTGTGATCTTGACATGATGGAAGGTGTTTACTGACGGAATCACAGGAGTGTAAGGGTGAGTTTGAGGATGGGAGGTACTTCCTTAGGGGTGAGAGCGAGGATCCGGTGTGCGTCAAGTGCGAGGAGAGGAGGCTGAAGGCGTGAGGGACCTCAATCAGTCGACGTACGAGACAATGGAATCGATTTGGCCTGGCCACACCCGTTGGCTGGCTAGTGAGGCATCTAGGTGGCTACTTGCCTTGCATTCAACGGAGTTGCAATCACGAGGTAGCTGTATGATAGACACACTACATGAGCTCCGACCTGGGCTCGCGATAGATGAGAAAGTAAACGCGAAGTTCGCTGACGTGGCCTTCAACTGATATCTAGAGGACTGTCTCATATCTCACGACAGCACCATGAAGAAGTGCCGAGCTACAGCCGCAATATCTCCGTGTCTCGAGACTTTTAGTCACACCTCCGGTTCTTCGGCATCGATCAACGTCACTCCACATTGCCCGCCTTTCCACAACTTATATACTTGTAAAGCGCCCTGTGGTAATGCAGTAGCGTGCATCAGGAAGTAGAGTCATGGAGGTAGGTCTCACCTTTCTACGTTCTCGTTTATTTGCGCTGCAGACGATAGCAAGCAGGCATCACCTCTTGCCTATGAACCCGCGCGGCTGGTGAGCCAAAGCGTGATCTGTCGCACTGGAAATGGAGATGAGACGCAGCGAGAAGCCAGGCTCCGAAATCCAGGCCAGCGACACCGACTCCAAAAGCGACCATGTTGCCCTCGAACCCATCCTCTCCCCGCCACTCAACCCTGAAGCCCCCGCGCCTCCACCACCACCACCAAATGGCGGCTACGGCTGGGTCTGCACTGCCTGCGTCCTCCTCATAAACGCCCATACCTGGGGTCTGAACTCCTCCTACGGCGTCTTCCTCGCACACTACCTGGCCCATTCAACCTTTCCCGGCGCAACCTACCTCATGTACGCTTTCGTGGGCTCCCTCTCAATATCCTGCGCTATGCTCGTCTCCCCTCTCGCAACGCTCACAACGCGCACTTGGGGCACGAGAACTACGCTGCTGATTGGCGTGGCGTTGCAGACTGCCAGTCTGCTTGGCGCGAGCTGGGCGAAGGAGGTGTGGCAGTTGTTTTTGAGTCAAGGCGTCGCGTTTGGCGTGGGCATGGGGTTCTTGTTTGTTGGGAGTGTGGGGATTATCCCGCAATGGTTCACGACGCGGAGGAGTCTGGCTAATGGAGTGGGCACTTGTGGCAGCGGTTTGGGGGGTTTGGTGTATTCACTTGCGGCGGGACGAATGATTGAGACGATTGGGTTAGCGTGGACTTTCAGGGTACTGGGGCTTGTGGCGGCGGTGGTGAATACGGGATGTGCTTTGTTGATCAGAGGTGAGATCTTCCCTTCGCTATTTTGTCGAGTAAACATGCTAATGCGACTAATGCAGACCGCAACAAAGCCATTGGGTCCAATCAAGGCCTCTTCGATCATCGCCTCTTCCGTCGCCCACAATACCTCCTCCTCTGCTCCTACGGCTTCTTCAGCATTCTCGGCTACGTCGTCCTCCTCTTCAGTCTTGCGAATTACGCTCGCACTGTTGGGCTCTCCGCAAGCCAAGCCAGCACCATCTCCGCACTCTTCAACTTCAGCCAAGCTCTCGGACGCCCGTTCATAGGGCTCTACTCGGACAGCATCGGCAGGATCAACATGGCCATGCTCGCTACGCTGCTTTCAGCGCTGTTCACGCTGCTGTTCTGGCCGTTTGCAACGAGCTACGGTGCGTTGCTCGCCTATGTGCTACTCTCTGGGACTGTCGCTGGGACTTTCTGGTGTACTGTGGCGCCTGTCGCAGCAGAGGTCGTCGGGGTAAGGGACGTGCCTAGCGCATTAAATATGCTCTGGCTGGTTGTCGTGGTGCCATGTACGTTCTCAGAGCCTATTGCCTTGGAGATAGTTGGCGGAACAGGGCACTACATCGGGGCGCAGCTGTTTGCTGGGTTCATGTATTTCGCGGCTGCATTGTCGCTTTTGGTGATGAGAGGCTGGAAGATTGGAGAGGTCGATGTTCTTCAAAGACTGAAGGCAGAGGGTGGAGAGGAGAAGGAAGCGAATGACGGAATGCAGCCCATCGTTGGGTACGGAGCCATGATCAAGGATTGTCTGAAGCTGCGGAAGGTCTGACAGACTCCTCTGTTGACATATATGACCTCTAAGCCTGGATAAGGGATCTCGGACCACCCATCGACACGGCAAGTGTAAGCAGTACGCGCTATGGTCTACTTGGCCGAAGATCATTGACTTGAACAAAGCATGCATTGATCAGTCGGCAACGGCGTCAGCATCCTCACACGCTGATTTTGATATCGTGTCAACTCAACGTCGCGGCAGCACATCACGCACGATCGCTCTCGAGGTTCAATCTCGTTTCCTCGGCTGCCTGATCATCTGGTTGCTTCGTCAGTACACCATGAGGAATTACATACCAGCCATCGGGAGGCTCCAGTTGCACTCACCGCCCTTCGCAGCTCCACTTCGTCCACTCCCCATGGCCGCAGATCAAGCTCGGAGGTCTTCGTGGTGACGAAGCCGGCCCTCTCATAGACATGCAAGCCCGCTTGGGAGGCCGTGAGTACGGCAACAATACCCAGCACATCAGCTCGATCGCAGCCCCACTGGACTAGTAGGCCGCCTGCGCCGCGACGCTGGTGAGCGGGATGGGTCACGAGGATCTGGAGGTCTAGCAACGGTGTCAGCAGGCTTCACACTGCCGGGTCTCCGATCGAAAGTCGACTCGACGAGGTCTTACGAGCATGCGGCGCTGAGCCGAACGTCTCCTTACGGAACGCTTCCCACTGCCGCCCCATCTCGCCCATCATACTCGGCGGTCCTGACTTCTTCGCCGTTTCGCCCACTATGTCTTCACCTCCCTCGTCGTCTCCTGTGGCTCCAGCGTGCGGATCCAGCGCCTTTCGAATTACAGATGCACCACGGGAATCCAACTGCTCGTCACTTTCCTCAGTCTGCACCCGCCACATGGCACAGGCAACGATCTCGCCAGTCTCATCGTCGACGACTTTGAGCAGGCTTTGGGCTGGGTCTTTGCCCCAGCCAGAGCGCAACATGCCTTCGACCAGCTCGCGGCGAGGGATAGGCGTACCGTGCATCATTGCACGGGCTAAGCCCCAATCTGCCATGGCTAGGTCATCGACTACGGCGAATGCGGGGATGTCGGCTTCTTCTAAGGGTAGGACTTGGAACGGCATAACTCCACGGTCAAGAAGACTTGGAGTTTTTTCAAAGGGTAACAGTGGTTTGGCTGGGGTGAAAAAGCAGAGGTAGTGAGGTAGTTGTCGCCGAATGTCGACTTGTGGTTGCTATGATCCAACAATGAGTGGCGACGAGCAGGATCATATGTCATGACAGGATCGCGCTACAGCTTCACTCCAGTAGCTTTCGATGCATCTACTTTCCACTCATTCACGCGTACGTAGATATGCGTCGTACTGACAATTCGTGACTCATTTGTGTGTTGTATAAGTCTCTCAGCCGCAAGGCTCCCAAAGCGGAAGGTCAAGTTCCTGCGCAAGCGAGTGCGAAAGCAATCCTACGCCATTCTGGCTATGATTGCCGTGCTCAAGCTTTCTTCGAAGCTCCATCGGGCATCATTCGTTCAACAAACGGATCAACACACCGATTACCAATGGCCATGGCACGCTCGTCTGGGCACAACATAGCTCCCCGTGCGGGTCGAATTCCCATAGACAGCTGCAGCACCCAGGCCTCTCTTCGCAAACCCTGTCCAGATCTCGCAAGCGTTCTGGCCGCGTGTAAGAGCGCGATCGGCGTCCAAGATAGCATCGCGGGCTTGGATGAAGTTAGGGTTGCAGGGTTGTCTGTCATGCTATGTCAGACAATGCCAAGGGAAGCAGCGAGGGTACAGGACTTACAGCGCCATGCCATCAATGACAAGCTTCATTGCGAGATATCGGCCATCAGTCGGTACACCACGTCCGTTGAATGAAGGCTCAGGAGCATCGTTCTTTCCGTGCTTGTCGATGAGGTTCCACATCACCTCATACAGCATCGTAGCCCACACAGTACCAATACCGTGTACGACTGTGATGTTGTTGACGTCTGTGTAGACGTGGGGATTGACAGCGAAGTTGGTCGAGTAAGGGTACTTGCGGATTCCTGCAGCTTTGCTGTAGACCCAGGCGCCCATGGGGTAGTCAGTCTTGCGTGTATCACCGGGCTTCAGGCGGATGGCTGTGGCCATGAAATCACTGTTCGGGATCAGTACTGGTGCGACACGTAACGACATAGACATGTTGACTTACCCCCAGCCTTCGCCCATGCCACCAGATTCGAGCACGGAGAGACAGCGGCTGTTTGCGGGACCGCCAGTGAGACGGTTGGAGACTGCGAGTCGATCAGCGGTACATCCGAGGGACTGCAAACAGTCAGGTAGATTGGTACGGACCTCCATGAGTGTACTCATGAATGACCACGCCAGCCTCGAACGAGCAGTCTTTCAGGGGCATGGTATAGTTCCAGAGGTACATGCGCATGCGCCCAGACTGGCCATCGGGAGGCGTGGCAAAGTTCGCGTTGTTGACGCCAGAGCCATCCTGAGCATTCAGAATGACACTGTCATTGCCAAGTCCACCCTGACCATTATTGTTGGCTTCGAAATTGCCAGCGGCCTCTACAAAGCCAAGCTGATGCAGCAAGTCGTGATATCTGTTCGCGGTGTAGAATAGCTGCGTGATGGATGCGTCCCAGTAAGACTTCGGCACGGTCAGATCCGTGGAGTATGGGTAGACAAAGTCTAGGGATGGGCTGATGGGGCGGTAGTTGTCTAGGTAAGTGGCAGTGTTGTTGGGGTTCACTTGGGCGATGCCGTTGTTGCCCCGGGTGGTGTTGTACAGTACCAGTCCATCGCTATGCCAGCCAAACTCAGAGGACTCGTCGTCCCAGGGGTTGTACTGGATCGAACGGCCAGCCTCGGTTGGGTCATTAATCCCCCATGGGCTGTCATTTTGTCAGTAACCTCTCCAGTCAATATCACATGAAGACCGCACTTACTAGACCTGGTAAGATGCATCGTACGACGCATCAGCAGAGTAGTCCACCACGGCATGGACCTGCTCCATGTTTGTGGCATCGACATAAGTCAAGAGCCAATTCGACAAGATGTCGGTCTCAATCCTCCACGTCAACTTCAAGCCTTGCGCAGTCTGCAAGTATACGAGCTTGGCCTCCGGCGCTCTCTGCGTGCCACTGATACCGGAGATGGTATAGGTCTCCTCGCCCGCGATGGGACTAGCACTAGCTGCACTTTCGAAGACCGGCAGATCAAGTGTAGCCTTTGCGCTTCGCAACGCCCTTACTGGTGCGTTAAGGTCGCGCCTCGTGATTGTAGCAGTGGCGGGCATGGCTCCGCTGTAGAAGGAACCACCGTACGAGAAAATTGAGCCGTCGGTGTCAATCTATTCCAGGTCAGTACGCCGTTCGACACTCGGCCCGGACGTCTTCTCGTCGGCGCCAGGCCACAGATCAATGCTAGAGACGAGTACTTACGTTGATGTTGAAGTCAGCATTATCAATGTCAAGACCGTTCGCGGTCTGCCGAACGTTGACGTGAGCAATGCCGTTGGTGCCGACGTAGTGATCTCCAACGACGCGAAACTCTGCAGAGGGCGATACCTTCGACACCAGCTCGGAAGCTGCAGCCACGTAGTCTGCCCGCTTGACAATTGTCGAGACCTCCGGCGAGACTTCGACTTGCGTAGCGTTGACGTAGGTGCTCACAGGCTGCAAGCGGAAGGAGTTGAGGTCGACGGCTCGACGTTGCAGATACGGACCGAATGATCTGCGACTTGTCGACGGGGCAGGATGGCTGCTCACAAGCGATGCCGAGGCCAGAAGCCCGAAGGCGAGGATCGTCCTCATGGTGATGCGGTATGCAATCCTCTAGCTCGGTGAAAGAGTGCGAAGGACAATGGAATTGGGGTGATTCTTCAACTGGACCGGATGGCGAAAATGCGAAGAGACAGTAAGAACAAGTCAGGAATAAAGTACCTACTCACCGTGCCGGAGGCGACTTGTTATATGCAGACTTGATAGGTCGCTGAAAATCGCTTGGGCCGGTGGAAGTCGAGTCTGCGACTGACACTAACCCATACCATCTACCAGTGGATGCTATCAGCGGTGAGCTTCCTCATCAGGATCGCGGAGAGTGTGATGCAGGAACGATAGTCCACTGGCGGCTGAGGAGTATCCATAGATCTACATGCCATGCAGGAAAGTGTAGTGGAGTGGCCGCTAGCCCTGGGCGGACCGGGAGCCAAGGTCTACCATGGACATACTGACTGTAAATGCGTACGGAGTAACTAGCTGGCAGAGCAACCTGTCCGAACATTTTGATGGTAGCTACTCAAGTGTCGACAATCAGTGTCGATATCCGAGCCCTGCATGTCGACTAGTGATGTCTTGCATGAGAAAACATCACTGGCCGAGGCTGACTGCCTCATTAGGAGACAGTGCGAGGTGGGAGATTTGCTGTGGGCACTACCTGCTTCCTCAAAGGGGCTATGCTGCCCGGGGTAACACTGGCGGGACCATACCAATGTGTGGTGCGCCATTTGCTTGGGAGACATGCGCGCAGCAGCCGGTGAGAGTCGAACCACCTAGCTTTAGACGGCTCGAGCGGCGTGAGCGCTGCATGAGCGAGTCTCTGAGAGTGGATGTCGAAGTGCTCAGCAATTGCAGTGCAGGTGTCGCTGTGCTTGGCAATATGGCCGCCGAGGGCTTGGCTTGTGGTCAACTCCAGGTACCTTCCAGGTAGAGCTAGCTTTGCCAATATTGAAGGTCACGCAGTCCCTAGGACCTTGTCAACCGTAGAACAGTCCGCAGCGTTGGACGATGAAGCCGATAAGAGATCACACCGATGCACCGCTGCAAGAACCTTCCGTCTAAAACGAGGTGATGGTTGAGGTGATGCCCCTCGCAAAGACTCTATCGCGCTACTGATTGCGAGTCTGCCATATTCTTCTGTCTCCAGCCCATCGGTTGCAAAAAGCAGTCCGGTCAGCGCCTAATGCCTTGTAAAGGTGCCTGACTGGTGCTCGGCCAAATTCGTATTTACCCTCAGGAGCCCGCGAGTGGAGTCCAAGACCAACAGATATCTTTGAATTGTGTGGTCGGATCGGACGCGTTGGTGGTGAGAAGTGTGGTATCACACGTGTCTCTCAATGGTATAAGTGGAAGAGATGACCCAGCAGATCGAACAGAAGACACGGCTCGTGCCAGCCCTGCCGCGAGCCCAATCTGGAGTGCAGGGATCAGTAGAGTGGTGACGTAGCACGATCTCATTCATGCCCGCGACCGATTCCGAATTATTGCAGCTCAATTGCAGCTGTCACTCGTGATACGCAGGTTCTTGAGCATTGCCTGTCCCAGCAAGCTCCTCTACAGCTCAAGGCCAACTTGCAGACCCAGCCTGGCCACCTACGACCCTCTAGCGGACTCCCGGCGTCGAGTCCGTCTCGCGGCAAACCCAATCCACATCCTTGCACGCGTAGCTCGAAGTCCTGGGGTACTGTGGCTGGAAATGTAGATTGTCCGGTACTGTCACAGATCTTCGGACACTTGAATCTGGCCATTGGCAAGTAGCTTTTCTTACCTACGTCTGTCACATCCCTTACATCGCTGTCATTCCTTCCACATCATCGCTACCACGTCCATGTTCAGCTCTCCAGCAACACCGGGAGCAAAGCAAAACGACATAGGCACTCTAGACGCTGGTGCACTTCGCCATGCCGTCTCGCCAGTCTTCGGCGTCCCGCCAGGCGCCGGCGCAGCTGGGCCTCGAGAAGTTTCAGCAGCAGGGTCCGTGAGTCCGCCGAGTGTCTTCGACGACAACCTGAATCCAGAAGATGGGCGGTACACCGAAGCGACATCGGGCATGGGTCCGGCCTCGCCAGACGAGCCCTCATACGATCTGAAAGCTCCGCCGCCTGCTGTGTCGCATAACAATGCCGAAACGCTAGCACTCCGCCTCTTCTCCGCGGACCACCTCGACGTTCTGCTCCGCGACCCGATACAAGCCAGCAAATTCCAGGGATTTCTTGCAAAGTTTCGACCGCAATATGCTGCCACTTTGACGAAGTACAATGACGCGAGGAAAGCTATCACAGCAATCGAGTACGCCAACGCTGTCGCCCAGAGCATCGCAGCTACCAATGGCAATGCTCCGTACAACGCCGCGAACGTCGATGAACGCTTCGAGGCGCATGCTAAGGGACTCGCCGAAGACTTGATCGAGGATGCGCTACCCGCGTATGTGACACATCGCCTTGTCAGCGTTGTCACTGAGAGCTTGGTCAAGGAGATCACTGGAAACAGCGCGCCGATTATGCGTGAGCTTATACCGAGTCTAGCGGAGGTATACTGTGTGTCCGATCCGTCGCTACCTGACAACCCGATTGTGTACGCGTCGCAAGGTCAGCCCTCGTCGTCAATCGCGCTCTTGGGATATGCGCTAACGGTCAGACAGAGTTCTACAACACCAGCCAGTACGGCCGTGAGTACGCCATAGGTCGCAACTGCCGCTTCCTCCAAGGACCCAAGACGTCGAATAGGGCGGTCGGCCGCCTCATCGAGGCTCTGATCGCCGGACAAGAATGCACAGAGGCCATACTAAACTACCGCCGCGATGGCACACCATTCATGAACCTGCTTATGATCGCGCCGCTGTACGACAACAAGGGCCAGGTTCGATACTTCCTAGGCTGCCAGATCGATGTCTCATCCCTGGTAGAGGGCGGGCGAGGCCTCGACTCATTCGCCTCAATGCTAGCACAAGAACGCGCAGGGAGCCGATTCGGCACTTCGGGCGCGAAGGACTCCAAGGCATTGCTTGGTGAGTTCGGACAAGCGCTGTCAGAAGAGGAGGCAAACATTGTCAAGAGCCGGACGAAGCGGTACACAGAAGACTCGAGACCAGGCTCAGCTGCGGCGCGCTCAACGAAAGAGCCACGAAGGCGCATAGGCATGGACGATTCCGCTGGGGAGGCTTCCCTGTGGCCAGACCGGAGCCTTGGGCCGTCAGGTCGTTTGCCTGGCGTGTACCAGAACGTACGTCTGCTACTCCAATCTGCTGCTTGATCACGTACACTGACATTATCCCTCAACAGTATCTCCTAGTCCGCCCCTACCCCTCCCTTCGTATAACCTTCACCTCACCCGCCCTCCGCATCCCTGGCCTTCTCCAAACAAAGTTCCTCGATCGCATTGGCGGCCCCACTCAGATTCGCGACGACATCCTCGACTCTCTCGCGCACGGCACTGGCGTTACAGCAAAGATCACATGGCTCACTGGCTCAACACCGACCTCGTTGGAGACCAGGCGGGCAAGCGTAGAAGGCAAGCCGCGCTGGATCCACTGTACGCCCTTACTAGGTAGTGACGAGCGAGTGGGCGTGTGGATGATCGTCATGGTTGAGTATGAGGAGGTCACTGGGAGTTTGAATAGAGGTATGGGGTCTATGAACGTGGGCGAGGGGAGGGGCAATGGGCAGGGTGTTGGAGTTGCGAGTCCCAGGTTCACAGGGAATAAGCTGTATGCCGAATATCTGCGACGGGAGGGGAAGAGCGAGACTGGTGGGAGTGAAGCGGGAGATAGGGACAGCGCCAGAGAGAGAAGAGAGGTGGACGGGCATTTCAGGGACTTTTGATGATCTGTTGAATACAGGACTAAGAATTTGAAATGGCAATGTGCTAGGATATATATACGATACGATAGAGGAGTGGACATGTAAGTCTAATGGCCAATTAGAGTGAACCCAACGAGTTGACAAATATACCATGAAACGACATGGAGCTCGGCTGGCGTGACAGCTACAGCTGCATTGTCAGCGTCAGCTGCATTGTCAGCGTGGTGCTGCACAGATAAGCAAGCCCAGTCAGCTTGCGGACTGCATTGGGTATGGAGCAGCTTCAATGCGAACGAAAGCTGTTGCATGATTGCCGGCTGCCCTCAGATCCGATACTGATTGTGGCGAGCAGACCAGTCAGCACATCGTGATCACATGAGGTGATTGGAACGAAGTCTGTATAAGACGAGGCATCATCTTGCATCCTCCCATGGTCGCTTTTCCAGTCACATCGAGTAGCTTATCGCGACCTCACATCACCTTTGGCTGCTCAGTTAAGCCACCAACAGAACCCCAATCAGCCCGGCCAGCATGCCTCTTTCAACAGACGACTCGGTCAATAAGACCGCCGACCACCTCGTGAAAGCCATGCGTGGCGCCTTCAACACACCCGAAACGCACCGCCCAGGTAGGTCTCTTGCGATTTGAACGAGTGTGCACTCCCGAGCTCACCGCCGCTATAGCACACGCAAAGGGTCACCTTCTCCGCGGTACCTTCACACCCAGCTCCGAAGCCAGTAAAATGTCTAGCGCACCGCATTTCAAGAACGAGTCGACGAAGATTCTGGCCCGCTTCTCCTCATCAACCGGGCTCAAGGACATTCCAGACACGGATGCGAACGCCAATCCGCGTGGCTTTGCTGTAAGGTTCTTGCTGAGTGAGGATGAGCATAAGCATACGGATATCGTTGCTCACTCGACGAAATTTTCCCCCGTATGTGCTCATAGTCTTGATCTCCAGAACGGGCGCTGGTGAGGTTAGGGAACTGATAAGGCACAGATGCGTACAGGCGAAGGCTTTCTCGCTCTCCTATCTGCCCTCGGGAACGGCACAGCAGGGGAGTTCCTAGGCGCCAACCCCAGCGCAAAAGCCTTCGTCGAAGATCCGAAGCCTTCACCCGAGTCGTTTGCCACAGAGATCTACTACGGTGTGAATGCCTTCAAGCTAGTCTCAGGTGACGGCAATGGGACGTTCGTCCGCTATCGCTTACTTCCTGCTCTGGGTCTGCACACCCTCTCGGAGCCTGACCTCAAGAGCAAAGGTCCGAACTACCTCTTTGAGGAACTCCCTGAGCGGCTTGGGAAAGGCCCGGTCGAGTTCAAGCTCACTGCCCAAGTTGCCAAGGAGGGAGACGTGACCGATGACGCTACCGTGCACTGGCCCGAGGACAGGGAGATCGTCGAGCTCGGGACCATCAAGCTGGCGACGTTCGAGACGACGGAGCAGAACGAGAAGGAGCAGAAGAGAATCATCTTTGATCCTATTCCGCGTGTTGAGGGAGTTGAGCCGAGTGACGATCCGTTGCTCGACATGCGCGCGGCAGTCTATCTCATCTCGGGCAAGGGAAGGCGGGCGGCGAAGTCGGACGCGGGGGACTTGGACCATGCTGATGTCGCTTGATTGCTAGGTTCAGACGACTTGAGCAGTGTGTAGCCATCCTCGGTCTTTCAACACCGTCATCCAAGTCTGAAACTTAGCTCGCTTCACTCCAAGGCGTGCTGGGAAACTCTCGAGGGCATGCTCGCCGTCGAGTAGACGAAGCATCTCGAGCAGTCGGTTCCCCAACTCTACGTCTGTCTTCCCTAATTCCTCGATCATCAGGTCTACTCGGTACTCCTCTGCTTCCGACAGATGCGCGGGATCTGTGATCAGCGTCCACTCTGACTCCTGATCCTCCTCGCCATGCTCTTGCTTGGGAAGTCTCGCCCACCCCACCGTCTTCACCAGTACCAATACATCCTTCCTGATCAGCCATGCCAAGCCTTCCATCCATATATCCCTCTCTGATCTATCCTCGGCCATCTCTCCCCACTTCGTGTATCTCTTGCCAAGCGCGGGGAGAAGACTCAGCAAGCCTGGAAGACTAGCAAATCTATGCGCCCATTCCACACCAAGGCCCTCCAGCCTGTGCAGGGGGAGGTCCGGCGAAGCTGTGTAGACGTTCCCAGCATGAAGTGGCACGATGAGCCTGGCTTTCCTATAGTGCAGAAGGTGTCTCACCATCTCCAGTATGTCTGTCGTGCTCATAGCTAGGGCAGCAGCGATCTTGGAGAGCGCTTTGGTAGGTTTAAAAGCCCGGATCAGGGACGAAAGAGGTGACGATGTATCAGAGGAGAGGGAACTAAGGATTGACGACTTATCGTCTAGGAGCATGATCGCGGAGGCGAAGATGTCCTTCTCACTTAGCATGGATAGTGTATTGGACTCAGGTATGAGCAGCATCAGGGCAGTGTGATCTAAGCTAACAGATGCGACTTCGTTCTGGCGAAGAGAGACGAACAAATCGCGGAGTGCGGTGGCGAGCTCACTGTTTGCGTATACAGCTTCTGACGAGTGATTCTGGTGCTCTGCTTGCAAGCTGAGTAGCAGCTTCTTACTCTCAAGCGAGACGTAGTTATCTTGTATCTCAAGATATTCGAGTGCCCTGCTCAGAGGCTTTGCAACGTGCTCGTGGATCTGATTTGCATTTACTTTGGCGCCTTTGGCGCCAGAGGAAGCTACAGCGAACACCACGTGAAACATGTCGAGCCGCTCTGTAACAGAAACGCCGTGGCTGGAGGAGCTTGTCGCACTCGTGCCGAGACTCGCATCGCCGGACACTGTCGAGTCAAGGCTCCCAAGGATTGCCGGAGTATTGCTGGAGCCTCCCATACTCTCGTTCTCAGCCGGAACATTTCCGATCGCCTCGTTCCCGACTCTCTGGCCGTCCGCGCTCGGAGACCTTGGCCTCTGTTCCCTTTCAGGACCCTTGGCCGGTTGACGATCGTTCTTCACAAACACTGGGTGCCCGACAAAAGTCACACCGTTCACAGCGATCTCGAACTTCTTACCATCGCTCCACCTTCCAGGAGCGAGCACTCGTTCCAGACTCTCGGAATTGAGATCTAGCAGTAGACCATGTCTAGGCCCGCGTGCGCCCGCATCGTCAGAACGTTCAGCACCGAGACCAAGTTGGCGTACGAAGTTATCATCTTCTCGATGGTCTGGATTTCCTCGCTTAGGAGCGATTGCCGTTGATCTCTCAGTGATTGCATCGCTCTGACCACTCAGCCCCGCGTCAAAGTTCGAGCCATCGTCTTCATCGTCGCTAGACTGGTCTCGAGATACAAGATCGGGCGCGGCTGACGACAACGGATAACGGAAGACCAGCTTCGGACCTGGGCGGGATCGTGTCACAAGAAGTACAGCGAGCAGACCATTATGCCTATAGCCCATTTCCTCGAGAACTCGGTCTTAGTGGGAGAGCAGTTCGATCAAATGCGTGCTACAGGTAGCCCTCGCAAAGCTGAACGTTGTACATCCCGAGGAGCGGTGCTGTAGCATGTTCGAGTCTCAGTAACGGCTGAAAGGCGAGAGGCTGCAGCAGCGTGCCTCATCCGATCATGAAAGTCCTGTCACTTGAGTACGTCAATCGACATTAAGCCGTAAGGAGGCCAAGAAACTTATGCCTCAGGCTACCCCAAATTTTGTCACCATCGCGACTTCTTCGAGTGTCGAACTCAAGCGTACTCATCACTGCCTTGAGCCGGACGGCTACACGAGGGTTTCGACCCGAACACCAAAGCAATCACACGATAAGCGTACGAGCAATGGGATCAACCACTCTTCTTCAGGATCACCCTCCGATGACCTTCCCGATGAACCACATACGCCAAGTTTTGCCAAGAGAAACTCCACTAGCTTACGAGCAAATCTCTCCATTCCGACGATGATCCTATCCGCCACCACCTAGACAAGAGTCCACATCTCCCTGCAGACTGCCACTCAAGTGCTTCGCTATCTCTTGGCAAGCACACTATCCATGCAAATTGCCATGCACCCAAGCCATCACCCATGCTACCGTTGCACCGCGCCCACCTCGGCTTCCAGCGCGAACCGCGATAGCCTGCACGCAATAGGTGCACTCGTCTGTTGATATCATCAGGATCTCCAAGACCGCGCATTGATGTCCATGAACGCTGCCAAGAGTCTAGCTCACGCGACGGTGATTCCGCGACAAGCAGCTATCGCGTGCCACCGATCAGCCGTGAGCCGTAGGTAGTAAGTACTGCATAGGGTAGGTACCATCCCAATGGTCATCACGCAATCTATGATAGGTTTAATCTTTCATTTCCCCTCTCACTAACTCTTTCTGCCAAACCGCAATCACCGCAGTGATGGCAGCTAATGTGGGCGACGAGCTTCATGCTATGGCTCAGGCCAGGAGACCGAGTGTGATGGTGGATGAGAAGCAGGGTCTTACGGAACGCGACAGCTCTCTGGACGCATCTACAAACGGCGATGTCGAGCCTACGAAGGAAGAGATGGCAACTCTGCGTCGCGTGAGCGGGACCATCACATGGCAAGCCATGACTATCACCTTCGTCGAGTTTTGCGAACGATTCGGATACTATGGCACGACAGCGCTGTTCACCAACTTCATTCAACAGCCGCGCCCTTTCGGATCTCGCACTGGTAATATTCAGAACAACATGGCTTGCTTCCTTGCAAGCAGCGAAGACGCCTGCATGCAACCTGGTGCTCTGGATCAGGGTCAGCGCGCTGCTACAGGATTAACGACCTTCAACCAGTTCTGGGCTTACATAATGCCTCTCGTGGGTGGCTACATCGCAGACACATATTTGGGCCGTTACAACACCATCCAGGGCGCCATCGGATTCTCTGTGGTTGGCCACATCCTGCTTGTATGCAGCGCTTTGCCGCAAATGATTGATAAGGGATCTTCTGCGCTTGGTCTCTTCGCCGTGGGCCTTGTGATCCTGGGCATTGGAACTGGTGGTTTCAAGTCGAACGTGTCGCCTTTGCTTGCCGAACAGGTCCAGCAAAGACGACCCAAGATCATCACGTTGAGCACCGGCGAGCGGGTGATTCAAGATCCCCAAGTCACCATCTCGCGCGTGTTCTTGTACTTCTACATGATGGTATGTACTGTGGAAATTGTACTCTGACGAGCATGCTGACCGCGATGTAGATCAATTTCGGCTCACTCGCTGGAGGCATTGGCATGGTCTACGTGGTAAGTTGAGCTTGTGTGATGCGACATACGCTCGTGGCTAACATCCAGCTCTCATAGGAACGATATGTCGGCTTCTGGCTTGCATACCTGCTACCCACTGCCCTTTTCCTAGGCTCTCCTGTCGTACTCTTACTCTGCAAGAAATACTACATTGTGTCGCCACCAACTTCATCGGTCTTTGGTAGAGCGATAAAACTCTTCAGCTTAGCGGCGAAGGGAGCAGCATCGCCAAACCCGATCAAGACCTACAAGAACCTGACCCGGGATGATTTCTGGGAGTCAGTCAAGCCCAGCAGACTTGGAAGCGATGCCCCTGCTTGGATGAACGATATTGATGACAACTGGGTTGATCAGGTGGCTCGTGGACTCAATGCTTGCAAGGTGCGAATTGCCGCGTACTCAGTGCGCCTTTGACATCGAGGCTAATTACACTGTAGGTATTCTTGTGGTTGCCGCTTTACTGGCTGGCTTATAACCAGATGACGGGCAATTTAACCAGTCAATCCGCCACCATGCAGCTGGGTGGCGTACCCAATGATCTGATCAACAACCTCAACCCCATCACTTTGGTGCTCTTCATCCCGCTGGTATGTTTGGTTCGCGATGTTCCAAGAATGAGCTCTGTCACTAACGCGTTCTCAAGATCGACTACTTCTTTTACCCCTTCCTCCGTAAGCATCGTATCCGCTTCACGCCCCTCAAGCGTATGGCAATGGGGTTTCTCGTCGCGGCTGCGGCCATGTTGGCCTCTACGTTCATTCAGTACGTAACCTAAGCCTTCGTGTCATAGTCTGCCACAGCTTCTAATCGCGCTGCAGATGGCAAATCTATTCGACCTCGCCATGCCCGGCCTCCGAAGTCAGCTCGTCAGCCGACTGCAAATCGCCCATCAACGTCTGGGTGCAGACTGTGCCTTACTGTCTCATCGCCTTCTCCGAAGTCTTCACCTCCATCACTGGGCTTGAGTACGCTTTCAGCAAAGCGCCCGAGAACATGCGTGGCCTGGTCATGGGTGTCAATCTCCTTATGACCGCGTTCAGCGCAGCACTCGGCCAGGCTTTGACACCGTTGTCTGGCGATCCGCTACTGTGAGTATCCATCGCTATCATGTCGAGTGTGGTGAGTCAATACTGATGCTTTGCGCAGCGTCTGGAACTACGGTATCGTCACCGTCCTCGCTACACTTGGTGGTATCGGGTTCTGGTTCACTTGGCGTTCACTCGATGCCAGGGAGGACGAGCTTAACATGATTGGGGCCACCAAGTATAAGGGAAGAGGCGCGGCGCTGACAGAAGAGGAGCGAGTATGATTACGAGTGTAGAAGCAGGGATCGGTCGTGTTCACGAGAGCTTCGCCGCGGATTATGCAGCCAAACTGAGCACTGAATGCGATGTTTGCTCCGAGTTCTAGCATCATACACCCGCTATCTGCAAAATTGCTCACAAGTCGATGCTGTTGATCAGTATTCATTGCCACGTGCGGAATCAGTAACAAATGATTACCCTGCCTCTGCGTAGCGCATTTGCACCCATCCACTCGCTTTCGAATGTTCGAGCCCGGGGCGCTGCCTGCAAGCGCATTCGAGCGCAGAATCAACATTGTATAGGTCGCGCACAGTTTGTTGATCATGAGTTGTGCTTCACATGTGGTGGAGGGACCGCACCAGTGCACCCTGGTGCGTGATGATGAAACATCAGGGTCCTTCGACATCATCATGATCGCTCGGTACGCGGGCGCCCTGCACAACATCACGCCAAACCACGTGCACAAACCAGGGACTCTGTCGATCACTACCTGTTCCTCCACCACGACCCTGAAAATCAGAACAGGAAAGAAGAGACCTCACTTCATCCTTTATATTTGCACAAGGTGATTCAAGCGTGCTCAAGTAGTGGGATTTGCAGACATGATGCCTCGGGCGCAATCTGGCATGAGACATTGGCGGAGAGGAGATCATGATCAAGGTCAAGCAAACACCTTTTCAAAGGCCTGCTACAATCTGTACTACTACTCATCAAGCGCAATGCGCTTCTAAAGGGTATCGCATATATCAGCCAAACGCCCACGCCAAACTTTCGTTCCCGTTGTCGGGTTCGTCCTATCACGTCCGATCGTCTTACGACAACACTATACTGTGCCTCCAACTCGTCGCCTCCGCCCTGCCTCTGTCTCTACGACTAGTGCGTTTGTATAGGTATATGCACACTCTCAGTCAAAGAACGCAGTACTTACTGCACGCGACGCAGCCTTTTGCGCTGGCTCTCCTGGAGACCATACTGCGCAAAAAGACGCGCGCCTGGTAATCGCGCGTCTGACTTCGGATAGTCACACTAAGCACAGGTGATGTCATGGTATGATGTTATTGTGATGCCTCCCAATGGCTTTCAAGGCGACTCGTCGCAAGGCGTCTCATCAGAAGGCGACGCGTCGCAACTCCGCGGACTTCGCTCCTTCTCCTCGGAAATCCTTCGCGCCTCACTCGCAAGCGCCAGACTGTTCAAGCCATTGGACAGGCCAGGCGAGGGATACGAAAAGTTCATGTCCGTCTGGTCGCCAATAGTCATCTGCAGCGG
Source organism: Oleoguttula sp. CCFEE 5521 (assembly GCA_036872775.1). Lineage (NCBI taxonomy): Eukaryota > Fungi > Ascomycota > Dothideomycetes > Mycosphaerellales > Teratosphaeriaceae > Oleoguttula > Oleoguttula sp. CCFEE 5521. The sequence continues at coordinate 93,755 of JAVRRP010000001.1, forward strand.
CGGCATGTAGTCCAGCGTGCTCGTGAAGTTTGTTCGGTAAAGCGGTGGTCGCATCATCGTGTCGATCATTGTAGGCATTGGGAGGGGAGGTATTGGACCCGTGTCCATACCCGCGAGATAATATGGCGCGCTCACACCGACAGGGGGGATGAGCATTGATGCGTCGGCTGTGATGGGTATTTGCTCTTGAGGTAATGTCGGCATGATCATGGTGGGTGGTAAAGGTGGTGCAGCCATCATGGAGTCCGGCAGAGGTGCAAGACTTTGCGGAAGCTGAATGTTGAGAGACTGATCTTGCGGAAGGACGGCAAGGTTCTGCCCGATTTGGTTGTCGATGGCAGCTTGCACTGGCTCAGACTTGACAATCTTCTTCGTTGCCGGCTTAACAGACTTCTTCACCTTGGCGTCCTCGGTTCCGCTAGTACGTCCTCCTGTTCGGCCAGTCTGGTGAGTCCGTCGATGTTGCTCCATGTTGTCCTTCCGGGTGAAAGCCTTGTTGCACTCTGGACAGAAGGCATCCTTCTTGCCAGTGTGCTTCTTGGCATGACGTGCAGCGTGGCCAGAAGTGGTGAAGTAGTCAGAGCAGTTGTACGCCTTGGCCATTGGGCAAGGGTACTGGTTCTTTTTCGGTCCAGCTGACTTTGGTCCTGTCGAGGATGCAGACACTGTCGAAACACGTGATGGTTCCGATGACGGTGACGTCGATGTCCGGTATAGCTGCTGATGTTGTTGAGGCATGGGTTGTTGCATCATGGCCGGGACTTGATAGACGACGGGCATCACCATGCCATTGGGGTCAAGCGGTTGATACATAGCCAGAGCGGGGTCATCCATCTTGGCGTAACGCGGGTGCACAAAGTAATGCTGCTGCGGTCCACGGTGGTGAGGTTGATCCTGGAAACTGGCAGAAACAGGTGTCGCCGGCGATGGTGAGGCAAACGCACGTGAATCACTCGAGGTGCTGCGGATGAGTTGTGGGGTAGGCGGTGACAAGCTCGGTGTCGAGGTGCAGCTGGAGACGCGCGAATGCAGGCTGTGGGGGTGAGGAGGCGGAGCGCGATGGTAGACAGGCGCGGAGAGCGGCGGTAGAGTTGTGTGTGAGTGACGCGATGCTTTGAAGAGAAGCGGACGGCTACCACTGGCGTGACCAGCTACGTCACCAGCGCGGTCTCGATCACAACCTGCGCTGTCGTTCAGGAGTGATATTTTGCGCCCAGAGCTGTTTCTACCGTCCATCATGTGATGGCCAGCAAGGTAGATGTACGCCTTGCTGTGCAGTGAGTCGGTTGCTAGAGTATTGGCGGTAATACAGTGGACAATACTGTCGTGCTGACTGTGTGAGAGGCTGACGAGGAGCAGTCTGGAATGCCAAGGCGAATTGTGGCGTGTTTGCGTGCAGCTTCGTTTGGAGAGGTGCAAGGTCGAGCAAAGTGCGGGCTCTGGGAGAAGGTTGAAGATATGATTATGAAGGGCAGCAGGATCGGACGGAGCAGACGCGCGCGCTGCGAATAAGGTTGATGAGTAGGAGGGAGAAGGCGGCACGTATTTGCTGGACCCTGCTCCCTGGCTGTGTCTCTGCACGACCGCACGCCCAAGGCCTTGCTAGACAGCCAGTAGCCTAGGAGCCAGGACCGAGGGGCGCGCTTGGGAGAAAAAGCGTGCCGCACGACGTCCGTCTGCAGAGATGCGAAAGTGGGCGAGGCGTCAGGGCATGGGTGCTGCATGTGGCATGCTTTTGCTAGCGCGTGGATCCTGACAACCCTGCTTCTTCGCTTCCAAGACCCTCAGCCCCGAAAGGCTGGAAGGTGGATGAGCTGACTACATGACTTGTGGACGACTTGTGGAAGTGACCTATCGACGGGGATGCCTCCGCGAGATCTGTCACTGTACACTGTGCATTTGTGTTACCGATAGGAGTTCTTCCATCTGCGACGCGTACGGACGACGCCAAACGCAGTACTACATCACCCTAAAGATTGATCATCGATCGTGAAAGCGCGCAGGGCGCCGGTGTCATGCCGGGACGTGTGACCGTGCAAGCTTCGACGTCCGCGCAACTCCCTAGTGCATCGGTCATCTCACTTCGATCTCATTTGCATGCATGCGCGATGACTTGCCCGTTAGGCCGCCGCGCCCTGCACCTGCGCCTACGACTCGTTTCATCCGTTTCATCACGATTGTGCCTCGTGCGAATCTGTCAGGGAAATGCGCTGTAGCGGTACTGTGCAACCGTAGGCTGTGCAGATGCATGAGCATGTAGCACAAGTTCGCGAGTCTGACCTTGTCATGCTATTGCAAGCGAGGGAATATGATACTTCATGTGCCGTGTTCTCAACTCGAAATACTGCCGCAATCTGGACATGGTCGGTCAACGGAGAGCGCTCCTACATCACGTCAGGATCGCAGCGGTCATCGTTTGCAAGCGAACAAGCCTCGCGGCAATTGACTGCTACCCATGCAGGTGATATGTGGCTGAAAACAGGGCCAGCGATTTCATCTGTGGCTCCGGAGCAGAGTAACCCTTGCCCGCTCGACTCGGACGTGCCGCTGCCAGATGGCATTGCCACGGCATAATAGAATCTTTAGGAATGCCATGCGAGTGGAGAGTAAGAGATTTGCAACGGCTCGCGATCTGGTAGCAAGTATGCGATGAGAGCTGCGAATGAACCTGTCGGGCCCAAGCCGGGCCGGGGCGGCTGCACCTCATCGGTCGATCAGACAGCTATACCGCGGACGAGACTATTGCTTCATCACCAACTTCGACACATCTTACCTGCACGCCCTCCGCTTGCCTGCCCTCGGACTTGATCGCAGGCGCCTCGAGGTTATATCGCGCAGGCTTGATCTGGCAGTCACTCCGAAGTCTTGCATAATTGCAAGAGACGACTGCTAGACACATTGAGTGATTTGGCACGATTTACGAACAACAACGAACTTTGGCGCTTGGTAAGCGACATGATACTCCACAGCCTCCCGCGGGCCTGGCCAGCGAAAAACGTCGCTGTTTGCAAGAAACGGGTGTCACCACCGCCTCGGAAGTGGGCCCCTTTGACTGGATAACCTTAATACCCGGCGCTACGATGCACGTGCATCCTTGCCCGCTCGCGTGGTCGGAGATTGTTGACAGCAGGGCAAAACCCGCTCGATGCAGGGCCGCCGCGGGCTGGAAAACCCTGTGGCTTGTCACTGTGCGAGAATAGCACATGACGCAAGCCGTGGCTACCGTAAGGTGAACGATACGAGGGACTATTGATTCGACATCCGAGCACATTTCCATTACGAAGATCGCGTGCGGAAGAACATGGGTTTACGGCAGAGTGAGCGCGCAGAAATCTTTGGGCGAGCTTGTGCGGCGAGGTAGGCATCTCGACGAACTTGGCCATGCCGCCTCTGCAATTTGACCCCGCCATGCAGGAACTGCCTTCAATGAGGGGTAGCAAGCCATACTCATGGTCAAACTGTGGCTCTCGGCGACAGCACCGCAAGAATGTTCTTTGCGAATGTCACTAACCCGCTGTTGTCAGATTGCAGAGCACGTTGCGCAATCTCACGTCTCTGCTAGAGAGTCCACCCATTTCCTCTCTTGAACATCGCATGCACCTATCCATGACCGGGCTCGTCATGCAGTAGCGATGCAAGATGCTGACGAGCAGGCGAGCTGTCGCTCAAACATGCGGCAGTGTAGGCTGACGGAGCGGAGGGACTAGTCGAGGTACGTCCTTCAGAGACCAGCACCTCGCAGCCCGGCCGTCTTGACCCTTACAAGGTTTCCTCTCACCTGCATCACCCGAAGAAACTGCGGCGCGTAAGGTTGAGCCACAAACATACCTGCACGCTGCACCATCTCTACGCCTGCTATCTGTGATGAGTCTCCCGGTTTGCGGATGCGCTGTCGTAGCGACGATGTAACAAGGATGTCTTCGCTTCTGTCGTCAGATTAGGCCATACCCGGATCACGGCGGCATCGCAGAGGGTTCTGGTCGCGCACCGCCTGTCGCTGATCAGCAAGATCGCCTTCAGCATGAATCGCAAAGCACGGAATCCTCTCCGAGTCCGCTATTCCAGTGCGCCACAAGCTGACGGGCTGCCGCGGGAAGCCTCTGAAGCTCTCGTGTGGACAACAGAGGGACCTCACCCCGAACGACTCCACGCCATCCCCGCTCCCCGGATCACCAAGTTTTGCTATCAACGGTACCGCTTGTGTTTCTGCAAGGATGCTACATAATGCTCGCTGACGGAGACACTGTGTGGGCCCGCATACGTTACACGTCGGCGAAGTACTCGAGCAGTCGCTTTCGGAGCTACGTTCAGTACCTGACCCGTACGGGACCATGCGTCCAATAAAGCATCATCCCTGCCGTTCGCGTGCCCCAATAGTCGTCCTTGCCTACGATCAGCAGAGTACAGCTTAGAATGACAAGACCCATGCGATTAGAGCGCCATCCTGTCGGAGTCCGTTGCGAAGTTGACTGCTTCGGGTGCAGTGTAGCACTGAAGTAGGACTGGTTCATGATGCTCGCGTCTTCAATCGAACGAACAGCATTGTCGTGCACAGTATAGCAGCATGCGTCAATCATCGCTCAAACACAAGGACTTCAACTCGACCGCCGAGAGGCAGCTCACCAATCAACTATCTCGCAACAGACGGCACCTCGCATCAAGTGGCCAGATGCCAAATCAGACCCTGCATCTTCGAGCCAGACATGCGGCTCGCAAGCGTTGGTACTGACTGCCGTGAACTCCACTCCTCACCGGCAGATTAACGATAGACCGCTCCAGACCATCGGGCGCACGTTGGGACGGCTCGCAACTCGCGAGTGGGCTCCGTCATCGATGTCTTGGAGCGAGCGTGTGCGCCGAGTCCCCGGTCTTCTGATTGGCAAACATGGATGGGATATCAGTTGTGAGGGCGGCGGGTAAGGTGCTTACTCCGGACTTGCATATAGCTAGGTATTGGGGTCTCGGACGCCAACCGCGGGGCCCGTGTGAGCTTCCTTGAGATCGATCTTGTGGTGCCATGGCTCGGTAGCGCGTAGCCATCTTCTGACCAAGTCCAAGTACTCTGACTGCCAGCAACGACGAATCGAGCACAAGTGATGCGGCTCCGACCTAGATGCACGTTGAGTATATGTGTATATACACTATATCGGCAAAGTGCTCATGTATCGCCCAGCTCTAAGCCCTTTCAAAACCCCTGCTTCCGCTTCTTCCTGACCACCATCTTTCCCCCAAACCGTCCAGGTAAAACCTGGCTAGCAGCCCCCACCCCAAGCACCTGACTGCTTCCCTGCGCCCCTCCCACAGCCTGCTGCGAAGCACCTGCACCATATCCACTCGGCGCCCTCGTTGGCGCCACAACAACCTCAGCCACCTGGCTACTCATAACAGCCCTGGCAGCACTGGCTTCAGCCTCCCTTCGCTGCCGACGTAAGTGTTTCTCTGCTTTCCGCTGGAGGCGCTCGCGTTGCTTTTCCGTGAGCTGCGAGTCTGCTTCTTCTTCCTCGGTTTGTTGGGCAATTGTGCGGGATGTGGAGAGCCAGTCATAGGAATCGATGTTTGAATCAAGCGGCCAGTGAGTGAAGACTTTCTTCACCGGTCGGGAGAGAAGCGCTGGCGGCATCTTCGTGATGGGGCAGAGGTGACCGAGTACAGCCATGGTAGAGTTGACTAGCACGGAATGCTGGGTACTAATCGATGGCGTTCCTGTGGGTGATGGCGTAGGCAGTAGACTTTGCGACTGCGATGCACCGGGGAGGGTCTGACTGGAGCCGTAGAAGCTAGGTCCAGCCGCTGAGAGAAGACCTTGTTGGCTTTGGGTTTGGCTTTGATTGTCCTTGGTTGCTTCTACCGGTGATTGCAAGGTAGGTTCCTCGTGCCGTATAACGTGACTGGCGAGGGATACTGACGCCGCCATGCGTCGTGCAAGCTGCTCTTTCGCGAGTCTGACGGACCTGGAGGCTTTCGGCGGTAAAGCTGTGATCCACACCGAGACAATAGAGTCGTAGAGTGAGTCTAAGGTAGCAACGTTTGGGATGGGATCGTCCAAGCTGAGGGTAGGCATGTCGAGCTGGCGCACTACCAGCTTCGGAAGTTCATCGCCGACGCCATCGGGCTCGTTACTGGGCTGATCTGGTGAAGACAGTAGATTAGAGAGTCCAGCAGTCGCGGCATCGAGGTCTCGCACGATGACTTCAGCGTCTTCGCATTCGTGCAAAGTCCGCATCGGCTGCACAGGCCCATTATGGTCCCACTCAAGCATTGCACCAGTTGTTTCAAGGTATTGCTCAATACGTTTGCTATGCGCCGACGCTGCGCCAAGTACACACACACATCGTTCATACGAGACTGTCCACTCATCTCCAGTGCGATCAAGATGTCGTTCGCTCTTCATACGGTGTCGAGGCTGTGGGGTGCGAGTTAAGGTGGCTACTGGCATCGCTTCATCGTCGTCCACAACGAAGCTATCGACAACCTTGGACGAACTCTTCTCCAGCTTTGAAGCCCAAGTCGGCAGCTCCTTCGGTAGATCAATGTCAGCGGCAGTGTGACTGAGATACAGCTCCTGGACCGAAGCAGTGTCTTGTCTCAAGGCAGTCAATCCGAGGAAGCGTATGTCAGCTACCTGACAGCGGCTGATTGTCGTGCTGTGTGAGCGCTGTGACGTCTTCTCTCGGATTTCGACGCTTGACATTGTCCAGTCTACGATCTTACTCAAGTCATCCGAGTCTGAGCGTAGACGTAGCATGGTAGGATCTTGGAGCGTAAGTATCTCGCGTTCATCGATCGTGGTACGGTATGCGGCGACCAATGGACTCGTTACTGATTGAATCAGAGCGAGCGAGTCTGGGATGCTGTCAGAATGAGAAATGTCACGGGCGAGGTCGGAAGGCCTACCTGATCCGTCGCCAACAACTTGTAGACGCAGCGAAATGTCAGCCTCGCCTCGAAAGTGTGCCACCCTCGCCTCGATCCGCGATTCTATCGTATCGTCCTTGCCCTTGGCAACATGTACGTAGCACAGATGCGTGCTTGTCAAGACGCAGCACCAATCAAGATGTGATGGAATCGCTGCAATGTCCAAGACCCTCCCACTCCCTGCAAGAACTCCCAAGGAGATCTTGGTACCTTCTGCTGGCTCGGTCGAGGTACCGAACAAGGTAGCACCCGTACGCGTTGCTGCAAGTACGATGGACGGAGATGCCACCCATATGATACGTGCCCAGCCATCTTCGAGATCGTGCCCTGCGGTGTTCCGAGACACACTCGTATGGATGCGGCGTACTTTGCTCGACATCTGACTCGTGGATTCCCATACACTCCAATCGCCCCTCTGATCGATGACCGCAAATTGACGTCCATACGAGGGATTGAAAGCGATATCTGCATGCGGTACACCTCCAGTCTGGTTAATTGACGGCTCCAAGATCGCGTTCGCGTCAAGTCGCTGCGATCCGTGCTTTCGCATCACCGGCTTGAAGATCACACTGCTTGTGATGAGCCGCACAGCCAACAGAGCTTCGCCACCTTCAACAGGCTGAGCAAAGTGCACTTGCTGGACTGGTACACCTGGACCCTTCCAAGTAGTGCCGATACCAGTCGGAGTCGGGACTTCAAGCCACACATCTCGACTATCATCCCAGCCCTGTCGTTGCATTTGCACAAGCTCGATGCGAACATCGCTGCCTGTTGGACCAGTCGCGAATGCTACGGCGTGTACCGGGCGTCGTAGCGTTTCATGAAAGATCCGCCCGAAGGACATCAGTCGGCCTCGCGCAGGATCATGATTCGCAGTCGCTGCCTCCACAGCCTCAGAGACTCGTAGGAGATCGCCTAGCAAGCCCGCCGTGGGCTGCACTTCCGGCTGACGGCGAATAAGGGCATCGATCTGCTTCTGTCGTCGGATGCTTGGGAAGAGCGGGTGGTCATGATCAGTAGTTTTGGCATCGGGCTGTAGAGGTAGATCTCGGGTTCCTGGTGGCGCAGAGGTCAAGTCCTCAAGAGGCGTCAAAACGCGACGCTCCTCGTAGATCGCCCTCTGAAAAGACCAAGTCCTCTCTTCCGGATCGTAAACAGCATTCCCGTAGTGGCCATATGGTAGGTCAGTCTGGCCCTGATCAGCCATTCGGCTTTGCTGGGCGTCGTGGCTTGCTTGCAGCGCTACAGGTTACAGACATGTTCCAGCTAAAGGCAACTATGATGAAGGCGATTGAACACCCGGAGTTCCCGTCTTGTATGAGATGTGGATGGAACGGGAGTATGATATGGCCATGAGTTTTTTAAGATGATGGTCAAGACTAGAGAAGGATGAAAGTCTGTGCCCTGACAACCACATCCGGGCCGCGCCTTCCGCTGTTGATATTGCTCTTTCCTCCACTACTGTCACATGCATGCGACAGCGACCTCAGCACAGCACTTCAGCGCGCATCACAGCTATATCATCCACACCACATCACCATCCATACAATCTCAAAGATGGCCATCCCTCTCACCCCCTCCCGCTTCGCCCACTCCCTCTCCTTCGCGCCCCCATCCCGCGCCCCCCTCTCAATGGCCGACACCCTCCCCAGCGCAGACTTCAACTTCGACGACCTGCGCCAGCGCATGTCGGCTTTCACGCTGCGATTCGACGACTTCATCGCGAAAGGGCGGAAACGCGTATTAGAGGAGCGCAATGCGTTTAGGGCGAATGTTGCGGAGATTGAAGGTGAGTCTTATCGAGGGACGCAAGAAATCAAGTTGTGGGGCATGGGACTGACTTGGGTGTGTAATAGAGAGCCATAGGAGTGCTGCGCAGCAGATATCGAGTCTGCAGACCGCGTCAGAGAGCCATGCAACGACGTTGGAGAAAGAAGGTGCGGAGAAAGAGGACCTTGAATCCGCCATTTATTCCCTCCAGCAACAACGCTCCTCCCACCTAGCCCTCCGCACCGAACTCCAAACCTCCCTCTCGCACTCCCGCACCCGTCTCGCCGCCCTCCGCGCGCAACAAGCAGAACACCAGTCCGCTTTGGCAGCACAAGCACGCGAAAACGCCCCGGAGCTGGCGTTCTGGGAGCGCACCCTTGGACTACGGGTTGAGGGCGCTGGTGGGGAGGTGCTGAGATTTGTGTTCGATGGGATGGGAGATGGGAGGGAGGAGTGTTGGTTTGAGCTGAATACTGGGAGTGAGGAATTTGAGGTTGGGGCTACGGAGCCGGGGGTCGAGGCCGAGGAGGTGAGGAGGGTGGTGGAAGGGGCGAATGAGAGGAAGAACTTGGGGGGGCTGTTGAAGGGGATGAGGGGGCTGCTTGGGGAGGCGTGCAAAGGGTGAGGGAAAGGGAATGGAGTGCAAGAGCTTTTGGTTGTGCGCAAGCCGGATGTTGCTTGCGATACCTTGTGTACGCAAAAACCGCGGAAACCCTCCTGACGCCATCGCTAAATCCCTTGAAAGCCTCTCTGTGCACCAGTCAGAGGCCATGCATCATCCCTGCGTCCGTCGTATATACTCGGATGCCATATCCGCCGCCCCGCCACTCTTCCCAAGCGCCTGCGCATACCTAGCCTGCAGTCCCTCTTTCCCGCCCTCATCCTCGTCATCCTCCCCGCCAACCGGCTCATCCTCATCCCTTTCAACCCAGCCATCGCCATCCTCCCTCTCCCGTCGCCTCTCCTCCTCAAGCTCCTCGGCCTCACTGACAGTCTCCGCCTCTTCTACTTCATGCTTAGGCGCAGGCCGCTTTGAGTACTTCCCCGTACCTTTCGCTTTGGAAGAGACGCCGAGATCGCCCATCATGCGGCCCAGATCTGCTTGTTCTCGCTCTTTCTTCAGCTCCGCTTTCCGGTCGTCCATGCCAGGTCGGAATTCCTTGTCGAACTCCTCTCTTTTGCCCTCCACAGCTTCCAGGAACTCTTCGATCCCATCTCCCGTAGCTGCCGACACACCCACCACGGAGAGATGTGCATAAAACTCCTCCAACACCAAACTCATACTATTCAGCAACCCGCCCATATACCCCCCTCCCCCTCCAATCCCACCTTCTCTCTCCCCTTCCTCCTCCTCCCGCACAGCCGCCTGGAAAGTCTCGAAATCCCGCATCCAGCCCACAGCCTCCGTCTCGTCTTTGACATCAGTCTTGTTGAACACGAGGATCATGGGGAGGCGCGTTTTGTACAAGATGGAAATGGCGTAGAGCATGTTTGACATGAAGGTCGCGGTGTTTTGGGTTGTGCGCGGGGTGTCGATTATGTAGGCTAGGACTGTGGGGAAGGATGTCGACAAGGCGGAGAGGAGGATAGAGCCGCTGGCGGACCAGACGAAGACTTCGATTTGGCCGGGGGTGTCGAGGATGATGTGTTCGGGGGTCTGAGATGCGGGGTCGGGTGTTGAAGTTGGTGCTGGTGCTGTGGTCGAGGGTGCTGCCGGTTGAGGAAGGCAGCGCTTCTCCAATATGCCCATCACCTGATCCACCTTCGTCGCGAACAAGTTCAAGCTAGTCAGGATCCCTCCGTTCGGTCCTAGGTTATACTGCTTCATGACCTCCTTGTAATTTACACTATCGCGAATGTCGATATTCGATTCGAATGGCACAGAGCGGACTGCGGGGTCGAGGTTCAGGACGTAGGGAGGGGCTGTGGGGGGTGAAGCAGCGGCGGCGCGGTTGTGGAGGTGTGAGACCAGGCGGTGCGTGAAGGTTGTTTTACCGGAGCCGGCCATGCCTACGCAGACGATGGCTACTGGTGGTTTGGATGGAGGGGTGGAGGGGTTGGTGGGAGGGGCGGCGGAGGAGGCCATGTTAGGGAAAGTGGTGGAGGGAGTCGGGATTGAAGGAGCCTGACGGGCAGGCTAAAATCTTCGTGATGCGCCGCGCTGGTACCGTTGTTGGTAGTAAAGTGGTGTTGTGCTAGAATAGCTCCCGGAAATAATTTGCATGTGAAGATGAAGTCACAGCTCCAAAAGTTGTCACCAAATACAAGCTTGGACAACTATCCATACCCAACTTTGTCACCACACTCACTAACGGGAGGTAGGCGCCATGGGCCTGTCGGACTTCGAGCGGGAGCTGGCGACGAGCGGCAAATCACATGGTCACCGCGACAAGGACCGCGATCGCGAGCGGAGCAGAGAACATAAACATCGACACCATCGATCGCATCGAGATCGAGAAGACGCCCGCGATGACGAGAGCCGGAGAAGACACAAGCGTTCGAGGGAAGAGGGCAACAGTCGGCGGAAGAGAGAGCATGGCGACGACGCGCATCGACATCGCAAGAAGCGACGAAGCGTGTCGCCTGAACGAGGTACTACAAAGTCAACAGAAGAAGCTCCGTTGAAGGTTTTCGACTCCGCCAGTGACGACGAGGAAGACGCATGGGTGGAGAAGGAAGCTGTACCTGCAGAGGAGACGCTGGATGCGCGAGGGGAGGATCTCAACGGCAGCAAAGTCAGCCGAGATGCGTGGATGCAGGAGCCTTCTGCCTTGGATGTGGACTATGTGCAGCGAAGTCGCAAGCAGCAGGACCCAAAGGGCCACTTTGTGTCGGCTCAAGAGAGCCATGAGCTCAAGGTGCATAGCAGTGAGGTGAAGTCGCACTTGGCTGATCTCGAGCGGCACTTCGACGATGATGAGGGTGAAGCAGTGGGGAAGGGTGATGGTAAGGTTACCGACGAGCCAGCACAGCACGAAGTCAACTACACGTTCGGCGACTCGGCGAGCTCGTGGCGGATGAATAAGCTCAGGAACATCTACCGCAAGGCCGAGGAGACGAAGCGATCAGTGGACGATGTGGCTCTTGAGATTTATGGTAACTTGCACGACTTCGACGATGCGAGAGAAGAGGAGCGCGAGCTCGATCGGCGGAAGACGTATGGGAAGGAGTATGTCGGACTGGAGAAGCCGAGTGGCGAGTTCTTCGAGGAGCGAAAGCTCAAGGCTGGGATCCACCGTTCGCCATCTGGTCACGATGAGCAGCAACCCGCAAACTCGACTCCAGGAGAAGTCATGGAAGAGTCGGCTACGGCGCATCGCTCAGCTATCCTCGACACCACTGCACTCAATAGACTCAAAGCCCAAGTCATGCGCGCAAAGCTCATGAAAGCGCCAAATGCTAAACCCCTGGAGCAACAGTACAACATCGCCCTCGCCGCCAGCCAATCCGGCAAGCCAGATCCATCATCGGTGCTCCTCACAGCCTCCGACTCTCGCCACCTCACAGATCGCAGCGGCGAAGTCACACCGCTGACCAACAAACGCGGCACCGAACGCGGCCTGGTAGTCGAAAACGAGGATATGTCCATAGCCGACATGGTGCGCTCCGAAAAGCGCTCTCGAAACCAATTCTCCTCCTCCACCGCAGATCTCGCCTCGCGCATAGCAAAGGACGCAACTTTCAACAACGACCTCGACTACCAAGACGAAAACGCCTCGAACCTCGCCAAAGCAGCGCCGAAATCTAGCGTCAACTTGAGGAATACAGCGATATCAGAATATCAATCTACGCAACGTGCCCTGCAATCCTGCGCACTCTGTTCCCATGACGAGCTGTCAGGCGACGCAGCACTCCCGCAAGCTCCAGTTGTCAGTCTAGCAACACGCACCTACCTCACCCTCGCCACAGAGCCCGAGTTAGCGCCCCACAGCACAGTCATAGTGCCCTTACAACACCACGCCAACCTTCTCGAATGCGACGAAGATGAGTGGGAAGAGCTGCGGAATTTCATGAAATCTCTCACACGTTTCCACGCCGCTAGGAATAAGAGCGTATTGTTCTACGAAAACGCGGCGTTCGCTTTCGGATCTCGACACCCGCATGCCGCGCTCGTAGCCATTCCCGTCGCAGACCACTTAGCCGAGCAAGCACCAGCTTATTTCAAAGAAGCCATTCTTTCCTCCGCCTCCGAATGGTCGCAACACAAACCCCTCATCGATACTTTGGCGCTCGCGCAGAAAGGCGCCGGGCGTGGCGCTTTCCGCCGCTCTCTGCCGAAAGAAATGCCCTACGTGCACGTGTGGTTCAGCCTTGATGGCGGGCTTGGGCACGTCGTGGAGGAAGTGAACAAGTGGCCTAAGGGCGACTTGTGGGTGAGGGAGGTGTTGGGGGGCATGTCGGGGTTGGAGCGGGGGGTTTGGGCGAAGCAGGGACGGTGGGAACGGAGGGATCGGAGGGTGGAGGGGTTTAGGGGAAAGTGGAAGGGGTTTGATTGGACGGCTGCGCTGGTTGCAGAGGCTTAGAGACGAGGATATATATGTGGTAGTGTCCTAGGCGTTCCACATAGTGGCGATTACTGCCGTCACCTCCCCAAGTAGACAGGAATCTGGCCCCGCTGACTCAGCTCCCAATGCTCATCTCGCGACCCGCATCCTTCGATCAGGCCCTCCCTGAACACCGCACCACATCATGCACCCCCAATAACACCTCACAATGGCGTACGGCCTCTATATCTTCTCCGCTTTGATCATCGCGCAGTTCACTGCCCTCGCGCTAGAAGCCATGGGGTTCTTCGGCTCGAAGAAGGACTTTGAGGTCGATGGCAAGGTAAGCTCTGAATGTGGCTTGCGTAGACACCTCGCTAAGCATGTGACAGACCGTTCTCATTACTGGAGGCTCGCAGGGTATGGGTAAGGCTGTTGCGAAGTTGTTGGCTTCGAAGGGGGCGAATGTGGTGATTATTGCGAGGGACGAGGGGAAATTGGCGAAGGCGTTTCGGGATATCTCTGTAGGTGATGAATGAATGCAATTCGTTCGAGTCAAGCTACAATCATCAGACCGTTACTGACCTCCTGCAGGCCGCAGCAAAGTCCCCGTCAACGCAACGCTTCAATGCCATCTCAGCGGACGTGACTCGCCCCTCAGAGAACGCACGCATCCACGCCGAGACGACTGCATGGAACAACAACCAGCCCCCCGACATCGTCTGGCAAATCGCCGGATCCTCGACCCCGGGTCTCTTCCTCGAAACCCCCATCGAAGCTCTGCACGCGCAGATGGATCTGAACTACTGGGCCGCTACCTACCTCTCCCATGCAACGCTCAAAGCCTGGACAACGCCTGCATCTCAGTCCACGAACCGAAGCGCAACAGGAACGCGGCATCTGATCCTGACGTCTTCATCGGCTGCGCTGTGTGGTGTGGCGGGCTACACGCCTTACTCGCCTCCTAAAGCTGCCATGAGGTCGTTGGCAGATAATCTGAAATCGGAGATGAACCTCTACAACGGTGCAAGGCAATCGCCCGACCGGGAAATCCGTGCTTCAGCGCCAGAAAGGGATATCGCTGTCCACCTCATCCTCCCCGGCACGATCGAATCTCCCGGCCGCATCACGGAAAACTTAACCAAACACCCCGTCACTGCGATTCTCGAGAGCGGCGACCCGGTGCAGAGTGAGGACGAGGTCGCAGCGGTCGCTGTGAAGGGACTGGAGGGCGGGGACTATCTGATCACGACGAATTGGTTAGGCCATTTGATGAGGGCTGGGATGTTGGGGGGGAGTCCGAGGAATCGCGTTGTGTGGGATACGGTGCTGGGGTGGGTTGTGGGTGTTGCTTATGCGTTTATTGTGCCGGATATGGAGGGGAAGGTTTGGAAGTATGGGAGGGAGACGGGGCTGGGCAGAGAAGAGGGAGTTAAAGACGTGAAGTGATGGCCATGTAAGGCAGTGGTGAGCATGCGCAGTGAATACTCATCACTTCAGCTTCCGCGCTCTCGTCAGTCCATGGATTTCAATGAGTCGTAGCTGATGGTTCATAGCTTGTGCTGTCGTACCTGCCGCCACGAGCGTCGCAAGCGTCACATGTGGTTTCAGGGCCTGCAGGTACGCTCCTGCTGTGACACTTGAATCACAACACAGGAGCAAAGCCACGACACATCACAGCAAACCAAGTCCAACGTCTTTCCTCGCTCCACCAATCTTTCACCTCATCTACCGCCCATCCTCATCACTACAGCCTCCTGCTCAGCCTACCCCATTATCACTTCACAGCTGGCGAGCTCTACACTCGCTGTATTGTCCTCTTGACATCATCTACATTCCTCCGAGGCCTCGACCCTCACCTCTAAGACCCTCGGCTTCTCATCAGACCACGACACCTACAACGATCTCACGCACGATGCGTTTCTCAGCCTCGATCTTCGGCCTACTGACACTGCCTTTTGCCATTGCCAGCGATGCGCCAGTCGTCACCAACAACGTAGTCGGCACCTCCTACATCGCCACTCTCCCGGACCGCAATGACACTTCAGTCCGCGGTGCTGTGATCGTCAACACGAACTCTAATGCTACTGGCGCCAATGTCCAAGTCTCGATCTCTGGACTGCCGAGTGAGGGAGGGCCATTCAGTAACGAATCCCCGCGTCCTTACTCTTACTGCCTTTCTCGATATTGATGTCTATCTTCTAGCATACCACATCCACGAATTCCCAGTTGCTCCAGATCACAACTGCTCATCCACCGGCGCTCATCTCGACCCGTATCTCGCCACCGAGTCACCGCCCTGTGACCCAGCGCAAGAGCAGAAGTGTCAGGTGGGCGATCTGGCTGGCAAGCATGGGAGGATGTCTGGGCCGAGCTACTCTGGGAAGTATGTACAAGCTCCAGCAGATGGCATGATCGGCAGAGTCGCTGACAGAGTACACCAAGCTACGCCGACCTATACGTCTCCACCACGCCAGACACGCCGGCCTTCGTCGGCAACCGCAGCATTGTAGTTCACTATGCGAACAAGACGCGCATTACTTGCGCCAACTTGACGATCCAGGGTACGTTTTCCAACGGTGTTGCGCCTTCTCCGCATGCTTCTGCTTCTTCGCG
This sequence comes from Oleoguttula sp. CCFEE 5521, assembly GCA_036872775.1. Classification (NCBI taxonomy): domain Eukaryota; kingdom Fungi; phylum Ascomycota; class Dothideomycetes; order Mycosphaerellales; family Teratosphaeriaceae; genus Oleoguttula; species Oleoguttula sp. CCFEE 5521. Next base: position 109,540 of record JAVRRP010000001.1, read on the forward strand.
TCCCGTTTCTGTTGCTGGTCCTCCTACTGTTGCGGGCGGCGGATCTGGAAGCTCGACACCGGCGTAGAGCTCTGGTGGGTCGGGTCAGTCGCCAACTGGATCGGTCACATCAATCACTTCGTCGAGCTCGCATCCTCCGAAGGATCATGGTTCGCCAACGAATACTCAAAACTTGGGTGTGGTGGTCTCGTCGACTGTGCCGGTCGGGTCTGGTCAGACTAGTGTGAGTGGCGTTACGGTAACGTTGCCTGGCTCGACTTCGACAAGTGCAGCTAGTCCATCAGTGGAGGTCATTACTATCTCCAAGACAGTAATGCCAAAGCCTGCAATCGCAAGCGGGTCGCCTACACTCGCGGTCGTCGTAATGTCGACTATTCCGCTCGCCCACGGCTCAAGCCCAGCATCGGGGTCAACCGTTACAATATCTCCAAGTACTGTTCCGACGGCTGTGGTTATCACAATTGTATCCGAGGAGGTCGTCACGAGAACTGTTGCGATTGGGTCTGGTGCCACCGCTCCATCAGGCTCCACCATCTACTCGACTGTCTCACTCCCAGGGCATCCCTCAGCAAACTCACCTCCAGTGGTCACATCTACCATCACCATCCCTGTCGAGACTCTGGTCAAGATCGTCAGTCCGTCATCGCCATCCTCAATCCCGCCTTCGACGATCACGGAGTACACCACCTTACCCACATCGACCGTAATTGAAACTACGACTGTGACCGTTTCGCCTGTCACTCTGACAATCACTTCGACGAGCCGAATCCCGACTGTAGTTGTGACGACCATCACGATGACGGACGTTCACCCTTCCACGAGCGAGGTAACGGAACGACACACCTCGACGTTGACCTCTTCCGGCAGCGTCCCGACCACGAGCGAGATGACTTCTACCTACACCATCACACCGAAAGCTGCGGCTTCTGGCTGGACGTCAACGATCACCGGAACGAGCTCCAATGGCCCTACGGCTTCAGGCTGGACATCCACAATCACCGGGTCCGGCACCGGCGGTATCATAACCTCGATCTTGAGTAACGTACAGGCTAGCGTCGTGCCAGAGGTCACATCGACCATTCTGCCTATCACAAGCACTCTCGAGCCCGTTACGTCTACCCTCGCGCCCATCGTCGAAGCTCTCCCGGAGACAGCGCCTGATGTCCCAGCTGCCGACGCACCACCAGCCGACGATCCTGCTGCAGACGATCCCCCAGTCGACGACCCACCAGCCGACGACCCTCCAGCTGCAGACGACCTACCACCAGCCGATGATCCTCCAGCCGCGGATGTGGAGCTCAGAGCCCGCGCAGATACTAACATCCCGACAGGCCCTACCATTATTCTTAGCACCAGCTACCAATCGACGACAACCATGACGAGTACGAAGGGCTCTGTGACTTCTATGAGCCAGAGTGTTACGACGACGGTGGTCTCAGTCACGCCGTTGACTACAAGCACTACTACGGCTTTCAAGGCGGCTGCTACGGGGGCGTTGAGAGTTGGAGGGGCTATGTTGGGAGGATTGGTCGGGGTTGCAGGTGTGGGGTGGGCTGTGTTGTGAGAGGTGATTTGAGGCTGAAGGTGCATGTAAGGTCCGGCGGAGGAGTAGAGTATCATGGTGACCTGCGAGACGGGAAGTACTTTGAGACGTGAGGGAAGCTAAGCATGACTAGGTAGAACCTGTGAAGACTTCCGACAGCCCCTTACGATGTTCTTGAGTGCTATGAATGCACCCTCCCATATGTCATTTACGTGCTACTCGCTTCACCGGGTATATACAGTCCCTCGAATCCTTGCAATACTCCTTGTTTCAACTTCTACTCATACACATCGTGACTTCCAATCATCGTCGATTATTGCGTTCGCCCTATTCGTGTCGCAGTCTCATCTCTCGCTGAGCCTCAGTGTATCGACGACTCGACGACGAAGCAAGGATCTCCAGTGCTTTGATCACTGCAATTCTGCGATCGCGCTCAGCTAGCTTGGCCAAGTCTTCAGGCTTCATCGTACGTGGGTGTACAGCAGGTAGACCAGTCGTGGTGATCAGACGAGGCAACGCCACTACTCTATCTTGTGTGGGAGGTGGTGCTAAAGGCGATCTCGGCTTGTTCGGCGAAATAGATGATAGCGCACTGCGAGTATATGTCGGTAAGGCGTTCAACTCGTCGCGGGGACCGCCGTGCGCTCACCCGTCCGGCTTACTCGAGACTCCGCCACTGCCGCCATCGCCTGGAGCGACAGTCCTCACGTACCCTTCGCTGGGCGTCGGCACTCGACTCCCTCTACTCCCACTCCGCTGACTCCCTCCCGCAGCACTGCGTCTCTCTGCCTCCAGCTCTGCGGCCTCTACTAGCCTCCTCTTAGCTGCTTTGCCTTCGCTACCACTACTACTCGCGCGGCCGATCTTGCTGACCCCTGTGCGACTTCGGCTACTGAGTCTGCTAACAGGAGGTGAGAGCGTAGTAGGTGCTGTTGTGTCGCGCTCGGAAGCCTCTTGACTGGGATCTTCGGGCACGGTGGATAAGCGATCTGGCGTCCCTCGGGGGAGGGATAGAGGCTGTGAGAGCGCTGCACGAGGGCGTTTGTTGGACGAGGTGCCAGCGGCAGAAGTCTGCGATTGAGGTGGAGACAGCGCAATGGTGCGATCTATTGGTCCTGGCGATGGACGAGGGATTGAGGACGGTACTGGTTTCCTCGGAACTGCCGGTGGCATCGTCGGGTTCGAAGGCGCTCGTGGGGTTGAGTCCGCTGATCCTCGTCGCACGATCCCGCCGAGTGCTTGGACCAAAGCTGAGGCGTCTGCGAACTCTTCGTCGTCGAGGCCTTCCGCCGAGGCGTAGACTGCCTTGATCGAGTGACGGGCTAGGCGTCGGGAGGCATCGGGCGACTTTTCGCAGTCCCAGAGGAAGACTGCGTTCTCGAGACTGATTGACAGCCGCAGTGCGTGAGCTGCTGGCAAGAGGGTAGTCGCCAGATCTTGAGCCGTCTCGAAGTAGCCACGCGCCATCGGGACGAAGTTCAACGGCGGTAGCAAGAATGAAGCTGCGGCTTGCGGAGAGGAGAGAGTTATCGGCGCTAGGCCAGGAGGATGCGTGGGTGTCTTGCGAGACTCTGTTGGGACGGCTGGTAGCGCTCCGGCTGGTGGCGGTGACATCGGCGAGGCGTACGGATTCGTCACGTACGATGTCTCGGATGTCATAGAGGGAATCGCATCGCGAAAAGCGTTTCCTGACTTGCTCGTCTTGCGCGGTCGACCACTCTCCTTGCGATCCTGTGGTGAGCCTTTCGAGCCTCGCTGGCGCTGCGAGGTGGTGCTCTTCTTCGATCGATCACTCTCGGGTGAATTGTCAGAGCCGCTAGATCCAGACTTGACCGCATTGATCGGCGGATTGTTGTGGAAGGTGCAGAAGATGTGGTAGAACGACGCTCGTAGCTTTGCTGCCATGACACGGCACTCGGGACCTGATTCGCCATTTTGGCAGAAGGGGAGGATGTACACTTCGACGATCGAAAGCCCTTCTCTTGCGAGCCAAATGATATGGTGGTAAAGCTGCAGTGACTTGGTGTCGCGAGTGATGTCCAGCTTGCGTACTTTCCTGGCTCGGAACAACTTGCGGGATAGCAGTATTGACAAGCCTAAGACTTGATAGAGTGATGCTGAGAGCAACGGGTTGGAGGGTTCAGAGAGCCTTGCAAGTTGTCCCAGGATCTTCTCTTCGATTTGGGACACGGCCATTAGAGTAGGGAGGTTCCCCAGCGGTTATGTAGCACCGTCACAACCTGCTGGGATGTAGTTCGTCTCTTTGCTGCGTTGGCTTGGCGAGATGCGTCTCTGTTGATCTGAAGAGCAGTCCTTTGCGTTCCGAGTAGTCGGACACAAGTTGAAACCTTTCTCTGCCCTACTTGTAATTGAGGATCGAGACTCAATGCCGGAGAAGTGATTATTGTCCGCTACACAGCTGATCCTATGAGTAGGTGTCCAACTTGCAGTGAACGGATCTGACTGGAGGCTCACGTACTGAGGACGGTTTAGGGCGCAAGGGAGCGATGTGAAGTCAATGAGTCTCGACGAATGCGGTCGAAGATATCCGAGCACACAGTAGACAAGAGTGTCCCGAATCGAGAGCAGTGGTTTAGTGCATGCACTGTGCAAAGCCAAGACTCCGAGTCTATCCCAGCGGGTGCAACAGCGCAGTTCAGTCCGCTGCCCAGCACGACCAGCCTCCACGGACGCAATGTCCAATGAGTAGTGACAGCCGAGAACTTCGGCAAGCGCTAGGGTAAAGAGTCTGTCTTCACGTACGCCAGTCGCTCAAGTAGCGATTTGGGTAGTAGCGCCTCTGCTATTCGCCGCTCACGTGGCCAATGGCTGATGCAGGACGACTTTTCGAATTTCGCAGTATCCTCATCACAGTAAGCTGAGGTGGCTGGACGGTGACTATTGCTGGAATGAAAGCGCATGGTGTTGGCAACAGTGTCGCCGTATCGTGAAAACTTCTTCGTAGGTGCTGACGTCGTGGGTGGTGTATTGCTCATGCGCTGTTCATATCCAGCACGTCCAGCAAGCCAGCCTCTTCCTTGCAGCCCAATGCCCACGTCGCTTGCGCACTCGCCGCGGTCTTCCCTGGTCTCCAATATTAATTACTATCGCGTTCCAGCAAGCAAACAAACGCCGTAAGCAACGCGATCATAAGTCGTTACGGCTTTCAGCCCTCTCAGCGACACCAGTGAGAGCAAAGAGAAAGGAAGGAAAGGCGAGAGCGAGCGCAATTGCGCTTCGTGCGAGTCGCAGTGTAGCGCAGTCTTTGTGCGGATACTTGCATGCTCCTGCATACAGACCCGCTCTGGTGCAGCGTCGTACCTACGTGGCAGCGAAAGAATATATATACGTCGACTGGGGCCCCATCATAAGCACTATTGAGGAAACGCATGACAGCGGGGCAGGACCTCAATGGCGAGGTAGGGCCGCGCTGTCAGTCAGTAGATGGTCTCGCTTGCGCTTAGCTTGCTGATGGTGCTGCAAAGGGATCGTGAGCGGAGTTTAAGTTCGCGAGTGTAGAGAGGGTTATGCGCTGGCAAGCGGTGCGGGAAGAGGCGGTCTGATGGCGTGGTCCGAGGGATCTTCGGACAGAGCGTGGTTCGTCGTCCACTTTACCTGAGCGCATGTACTAGATGGTCAAATGCGATACCATTGATAGTAGCACGGATATCCAGGCATCATCTGTGCAACGTTGGCCTTGTACCTCGACAATTGCAGCGTTCATGCGCTGACGGTAGTCTAGGAGATATTCCCACGCGTCGACGAAAACTGCCGACCCGAAGACTTGCATGAGCCGACTGCCGCGCCGACCCATGCGACTGGCGTCGAACAACGAACAGGTCGATCCTGGCAGCTCTTCCCTATTCATTATATGCGGTCAGTGTTAAGCGAGTCTTACATGAATGGCAATCTTGCGTTGAGGATTTCGCGAGTACCCTTCAGCGCAATTCTGTCAAACAAATGACAGATCAAAACGCACATATCAAAATCATTTACAAACTTTACCCCAAACCAAGCTACCGGGAGCATTGGAGAAGCCACCGAAAGAGCGGTGAAGGCACGTGAGCAAGGACTGATTCCGCATGAGCAAACCATAACTTATATGTACACTCGCTGACTCAGGAACAATGGTGGGCGTAGCAACTGTCGCCCTATGCCCTGCTACCGATGGCTAGCAATGATGTTGACTCTGGAGCGAGCATGTCGACTCGAAGATCGAATATTCTCTCGAGCTCATTTGCGTGGAGCGTTCGTCGACATGTACTCCTCGAACGCACTCGCACGGTAGGTGCCTCTTGAGCAGTGCGCACGACGCGCTGGTCCTAGCCAGCAGAACACGGAATGAAATTGAGGATAGCATGAGTACGGTGAGCACTTGATCGTCGTGCTTGACTGTCCACGAGCCTAGTCCAGCACCTTGCATAGCGTAGACAAACTTCGCACTTTAGTATGGTAGCACTCACGCCCCACTATCTCTTTGCTTGCTTCAACTTCCTCCAGTCATGAGCGGGCATACTTCCGACACCCTCGCCGCGCAGTAGGAATGAACTCGCCATGGCCACCGCAGGCGCAGAAGCTACAGAATCTGCAGTTTGTCCAGGACCCTCGATGCTGTACTCGGGCAGCAAAGCCGCGAGGTGCGACCAACGCAAGAATGTCGAAATATAAGGGCTAGGTCACACCTGGTGACCGAGCAGTCAGTAGCATCGGACAGGCAACACGACAGTCCTTGCAGTCATCAGGCTCGATCCAGTTCAGGTAGCTGCAAATCCCTCAGTCAATACGGTCAGTCCTCATCCCACTCCCTACCCAAGTCACTCGATCCCTCCAGCTGACACTAGCCCCAGCCCCTTGAGTGCATCAACGCCTGCTCTAGTCCTCGACACGGCAGGATGTGCAAATACTATGCGCATACCCACCCCTGCGGACATACGCACACAGTCTTTGCCAGCTACTGTCTGACGGGCGCACTTGTCCAGCGAGCGTGCCGAGGAGGCGAGATCTGGGCAACTGTGAAGATCGAAGCGGATTGTCAGATTTGCGTTGAGGCTGGAGTCTCGCCGGTGAAGCCAAGGGCTAGGAAAGTTACTGGAGCGAGAGGGAAGTAGCGGAAATGAGAGGAGATGTGTAGAGGAAGGAACGTTGAGCGGACGGGCTGCAGGGATGAACACGGATGTGCAACTGCGAATGGGAAATAGAGGAAGAAATGATAGAATAGATCGTATCATCTCGGATTTCCCGGATCAGTATGGGAGACTAGAGGGTCAAAGAACCAGAAGTCGTAGTCGCCTTGTTCAAAGAGCAAAGATAACAGCGCGTGGTGGTCCTGTGGGTCACCGGCAAACAAGGTGCTATTCATCTGCCTCGAAAGTGATCCTCCTGTCCAGTGACAGTTAGGATGCTGTTATGACGACAGCGTAGAGGAGCCGTGCTGCATAGTTTAGAGGTTTAGAGCAGTACATTTCGATGACTTTAACGTTATTTCGTGTCTACCAGCTACAGTCCGCGTCTCGTGGGATGTGTTTGATCCTGGAAGACGCTTCAGTGGCCTGAGGCATGTCGCATCCCCTCAGGGGTCCATTCCATGGGTGGAAGCACAGCCAGCCAGTGACACGAGCACACGTCCCCACCAATGCCCAAAGAACGCTGCCACCTCAAGTCTCAACACCCAGCCACCCACGAAAGCTGGACGGAGCCGGCGCTTGCTCCTTCACAAGTGACACGTTCGTTCGCGACTGGTGTCCGTGTCGATGTCATTCATGACATCGGTGCAAATAAGATCGCTTGGCTGTGTCTTGGTGTTTTGCTCGGCGGTCTGGAAAGTTTGATTGCGGGCGAGATGCTGTGGGCAGTGACATTTGATTCATACCTCGACAGAGATCTGCAACGAGGAGTCGTGACTCGGGGCTGAAAAGTTGTAGGTCAGCTCCCAAGTGCCTGGGGATCCTGTCCAGCTATCACAGACGGCCTCAGGGTATCAGGGAAGATGAAACATACCAGACGGACGGACGGAAACGAGGAGCTGCATAGCATCGGGGCGGATCGAGCCTTATTACCTAGCGCATTCGAGATCGTCGGTCGACGTGAAACGGCCCCGGCTGCGACTGGCCCCAGATTGGCGATTGCTGGTGGGAAATCGTGCAGCGTATCTCGTAGATGCGAGCGTTGCCATCATCGCCGTTCGTGATATCACTCCTAACATCAACCGTCCGGCGTGACATACGGCGGCTCGGTTGAGGAGATGAGGCGAGCTTTACCGCCGGTATCGAGCACTGTTGCATCGCCAAGCAGCATAGCCACACTACTAGCTTGCCATCGAGCTGGCTGCGGTGGGAGGCCGTGTCCGCCGCCTTTGCTGGCATTTGCCGCTGAGACGAAAGAGACAATCACGGTAGTCATTCCTTCTTCGGCTCGGTACCTTTGCCACCTTCCCTGTTGACGGCGCGAGTGTTGAGGTCTGTGTTCGCGGAAGCGACTTTCCATAGCCTCCGATCATCAAACGTCGATCCCAGCATACAGACGCACATATCCGGTTTGAAGCGAAGCATCTTTGCAACGACCAGGCCTGAGGAAGCTTTAATTCACTCTGGTAGCAGGCCTTGGGACAAGGCATATATTACCCAAACATTGGCAGTCCAAGCCCTCCCAAGGCTGGGCTTTGCACTGCCTCCCACCGAGCCCCGACCTCCCCCGTGGCACAAGACCATACCCTCTGCTGGCATCGGTCAATACTCGCTTGCCACCGCGCAACGTACGACCGCAACACACCCTGTGATTTCCTGCAGTGCCACAGCGCACGCAATTCGCAAGCATATCGCCCCCGCAGTGATTGGCTTGCGGCTGTAGCTCTGTCAGAGTTACTACCAGTACCTTGGCGAACTACCTCGCGGAATTGTCTGGTCGACGCTCGATCTTCGACGCACTCAGCCCCAATTGAGGCGACAGTGTTTGCTAGGGACTACATCTGCTTGTGGCTTGCTCCTACGTCCTCCAGTGCCGCATCCGCACAACACTAAGCCTCCAAGCATTCCCCAATCGAGGCATTCAAGCTGGCATTCCTGAGCTCCTCAGGCATCCTGCATCTCTGTGCCGCAGTAAGCGACTGCGGCAATGGCTGCGCCCATCGATAACACATCTACTGGGCCGAATCGCCGGCCCAGAGCACCGACCATCACCATCGACACATCTGCCGTCGGTCGAGAGAACATGGCCGCGCACGAGGTCGGCGACCATCCGATACTCGGCAATGTATCGCCTGTAGGGCCTGATCACGCCGCTCCACCTGAGCTGCGACAAAGCGGTAGCTTCCACAGTCAAGAGTCGAGACCACAAAGCCCTCATAACGTGTCGTCACCAACACAATTGAACAACCCACACAACTTTCTGGCTGTACCCGCAGCACGGAAAAGAGGAGGAAGTGTAGACACAGATGGGGGAGAGTCGGTGTCATTATCAGACAGCACATACGTTGCTAGCGATCGACGGTCTATGGATGCCAATGCGAAGGCTCTGGATCCCAAGCATGGCGATCATCCCATATTATCGGATGAGGAGGCGCTGAAGCCTGATCCAGGGACAGAGTCGGACTTTGTGCGAGACAACAATCCGTTTGCTTTCGCGCCGGGCCACATGACGAAGCTGCTGAACCCGAAGAGCTTGGGTGCATACCATGCTATGGGTGGACTGTCTGGCATGGCGAAGGGCCTGCGATCAGACACAGTCAGTGGTCTGAGCAGTGACGAACAGCACCTGGATGGAAATGTCACATTTGAACAAGCCACAGCAGCAGCCAGTCCGGCGTCGTCAGACAAGACGAAGGTGGAGGAGTCGGCAGCTGTCAACAGGGTAGAGACCTCTGGGTCAGCTGCACAAGGCTCGTTCGAAGACCGGAAACGCGTGTTCTCGGACAACCGATTACCCGAGAGGAAGTCCAAAACGATCTTTGAGCTCGCATGGATAGCTTACAACGACAAGATTCTGATCCTACTGACTGTAGCAGCCATCATCGCGCTCGCGCTTGGTATTTACCAGGCCGTCGGCCAGCCGCATAAACCTGGCGAGCCGAGCGTAGAGTGGGTTGAAGGTGTTGCTATCATGGTCGCCGTCTTCGTCGTCGTCGTTGTGGGCGCAGTGAATGATTTCCAGAAGGAACGGCAATTCGTCAAGCTCAACAAGAAGAAGGAGAGCAGGAATGTCAAAGTCATTCGATCCGGCAAGACGCAAGAAATCAGCATCTTCGACATTCTCGTCGGCGACCTTCTGCTGGTCGAACCTGGTGACATTCTGCCGGTGGACGGCATCTTCGTTGATGGCCATGCAGTCAAATGTGACGAGTCTTCGGCTACTGGTGAATCTGACATCATGAAGAAGTCGCCCGCTGAGGAAGTCTACCGCGCCATGGAGGCAGGCGAGAGCCTCAAGAAGCTTGACCCTTTCATGATCTCCGGCGCAAAGGTTACCGAGGGCTTTGGCCGCATGCTTGTCACTGCCACTGGTATTCACTCTTCTTACGGCAAGACTATGATGGCACTCCGCGAGGAGGGCGAGGCCACTCCTCTCCAAGTCAAGCTGAACACGCTCGCCGAATACATTGCGAAGCTCGGTAGTGGTGCTGCTTTGCTTCTATTCGTCGTCCTGCTCATCAAGTTCCTCGCAGCTCTCAAGGGCAACACCGATACGCCTGCGCAGAAGGGCCAGAATTTCATCAACATCCTCATTGTCGCTGTCACGATTGTGGTCGTGGCTGTCCCCGAAGGTCTCCCACTCGCTGTTACTCTTGCTCTCGCTTTCGCCACGAAGCGCATGCTGAAGGACAACAACCTGGTCCGTGTTCTACGATCTTGTGAGACCATGGGTAATGCGACTTGCGTCTGCTCAGACAAGACTGGTACACTCACACAGAACGTCATGACTGTGGTCGCTGGATCCATCGGCACTTCGAGCAGATTCAGCAATCGCGCTGGTGCTGCAACTGGCGACGACGCTGCTGCTGCTGAGAAAGCAGCCGAGGAGGACATGGATAAGGTTCCCGCTGCTGAGTGCGTGAAAGCGCTATCACAAGATATTCGCATAATCTGGAAGGACAGCATAGCCATCAACTCTACCGCATTCGAGGCCGAAGAAGAGGGTAAGCTCGTCTTCGTCGGCTCCAAGACGGAAACGGCTCTGCTCATGTTCGCCAAGGACTTCCTGGGCATGGACAAGATCAGCATCGAGCGCAGCAACGCGGAGATCTCGCAGCTAATTCCCTTCGACTCGGGCCGAAAGTGCATGGGTGCTGTTGTGAAGCTCAGGACTGGTGGCTACCGCTTGTACATCAAGGGTGCCAGTGAGATCATGCTGCGCTATTGCAGCTCCATTGTCCGCGACCCGACGCACGGCACTGAGGCTACTGGCTTGACTCCCGCTAACAAAGAGATGCTCGCCAACCTCATTGATGCCTATGCTTCTAAGTCACTGCGTACTATTGGCTTCATCTACCGCGACTTCGAGGCTTGGCCACCAAACAACGCTCGCCGTACTGAGGACGACAAAACACAGGCTGTATTCGAAGACGTCTGCAAGGACATGACTTTCCTAGGTCTCGTCGGTATCCAAGATCCTCTCCGCCCTGGTGTTGGCGACTCCGTCAAGGACTGTCTCCTTGCTGGTGTCGTCCCTCGCATGGTCACTGGTGACAATATCAACACGGCTAAAGCTATTGCCACCGAGTGCGGCATCTTCACCCCTGGCGGTGTTGCGTTGGAAGGTCCCGAGTTCCGCAAGATGAGCAAGGCTGAGCAGCGCGCTGTCATCCCTAAGCTGCAGGTATTGGCTCGTTCGTCGCCTGAGGACAAGCGCGTGCTCGTTCGCAGGTTGAAGGAGATGGGTGAGACTGTCGCCGTCACTGGTGATGGTACCAATGATGCGCCTGCGCTGAAGGCTGCCGATGTTGGTTTTGCGATGAACATTGCTGGAACTGAGGTTGCGTAAGTTGCCATATATCACCACCCACAACGTACACACATACTGACATCTGCACAGCAAGGAAGCCTCGGACATCATCTTAATGGATGACAACTTCAGCAGCATCGTCAAGGCTCTCATGTGGGGACGCATGGTCAACGACGCCGTACGCAAGTTCCTGCAGTTCCAGATCACTGTCAACATTACCGCCGTGGCTCTGGCTTTTATTAGCGCTGTGTCGTCCTCCGATGAGCAGTCGGTGCTGACGGCAGTCCAGCTGCTATGGGTCAACCTCATCATGGACACCATGGCCGCTCTCGCCCTCGCTACCGACCCGCCTACCCGCAAGATCCTCAACCGCAAGCCAGACCCAAAGTCTGCACCGCTCATATCAGTGCGGATGTGGAAGATGATTATTGGTCAGGCTATTTACCAACTCACTATTACGCTGATTCTCTACTTCGCTGGCGCCAAGATCTTCAAGTACGAGACAGAGGAAGAAGTTGTCGAACTCCAGACCATGATCTTCAACACCTTCGTGTGGATGCAGATCTTCAACGCGCTCAACAACCGCAGGCTGGACAACAGGTTCAACATCTTCGAAGGCGTGCTCAAGAACCCTTACTTCATGGCCATCTTCCTCATCATGATCGCCGGCCAAGTTCTCATCATCTTCGTCGGCGGTCGGGCTTTCAACGTCGTGCGCCAGCATGGAGATCAGTGGGGCGTCGCGATAGTGCTCGGCGCCATTTCGCTGCCTATCGGTGTCGTCATTCGCCTGATTCCTGATGAGCTGTTGCTCAAGCTCATACCCGCTAAGGTCAAGGCCTGGAATGAGAAGAAGAGGCAGGAGAAGAACTTCACTATCGAAGACGAGGAGGGTCAATACAACTTCAACCAAGGACTACTGGAGATCAAGGAAGAACTCGCTTTCTTGAAGAAGTACAAAGGCGGCAGACTTAGGAATCTGAAGTTCGCCGTATCGCACCCGAAGGAAACACTACTTGGCTCGCGCTCCCCGAGCCGGAGTCGAGCAGGCTCTACCAGCCAGCCGGTGACGCCAAACCCAGAGCTAGCAGAGAACGACGATGTATCTCAGCTTTCTGCCGCACCGCCTACGCCCGAGTCTCGCCGTCGGAGAGGCAGGTCTAGGAGCAACTCGGCCATCGCCGGTGTGGCCATGGCAGGTATTGTCGCTGGCAGCATCGGAGGGTGGTCGCCAATCGATCGTCCAAGGAATCATGAGGATCTGGCGTTTGGCCGAGATCGATCCAAGAGCGATTTGAGTAGGGAGGTGAGGGCCTCTGGTGAGGCGCCTAGGGCGGGTGGAAGTGCAGGTGGGTTGTTAAGTCCCGCGTCTGCTGCGAATCCTCCGGCTTTCCATGGTGCGCCAGGGCATGCTGCACCTGCTGCGGCGCCTGCTGCTGCGCCGTCTGGAGCGAGCTTGGCGCCACCGGCGGAGATCGAGAAGAAGAGCGATACTGCGGTATGAGCAGCGAAAAAAGAAAGACAGGGAATTTGGAAATGAATATCACCCGCCACCTGGAGGGATCGGCACAATGCCATCCACTCTAAGCACGCGGAGCCACCTGCATGCGTCCAGCACTCAAGGCTCGCGTACGGACGCCATGGCCACACGAGAGGTCCGGGGATTTGAAAGATGAGGCCGTTCGGCCGATTGGTGCCTTCTTAGACTGGAGGCGAGCCACCGAGTCAGCGAAGAACTCTACATTCTTCCATTGAGTATTTTGCATGAGCGTCGGGCGTTGGAGGGATTGGTGCGCTGTAGGAGAGCGCCTGAAGCGGGATAGAAATCACTTTTGGCACGGACATTGGTAGACTGAACCGACTTCGCCTCGGCTCATTGGCATCATGGACAGCATTTTGCTCTGTACTTATCATATTCTCGATCCACTTACTTTGCGCTGCCGTAAATTTAAGTGATCACGGCCCGCTTCAGGATTCTACTTCGATCAACGCTTTCAAACGACGGTCACGTGCCAGATCTTGAACCATCTCGATCCCCAGATCTTAGCGTGTACAAAGTAGATCCACAAAAGTCTGTTGATCTTTCGTGACGACATGTGAGACTTCCACGACCCGTTTGCTCGAGGGCCGAGGCTCAATCCATGTCATGGACTTCATGTCATTGCCAACAGTAGTGACAGTGTAAGTATTGCTTTCAGTATCCCATTATTGACTGACTCCTGCCATCCCATTACATCAGGAGTCAACAACGATACAAATTCAAGCCGTCTACTTTTCAATTGCCAGCTACACAACAAACCCGCAGCAATGGCCGGCCCTGTCCGTTGCCCTCCTAGCCAGTTTTCCTCTCCATCTCCTCTAATTGCTTTCTTTAGACGTTCAAGCAATCCCTTAAGCAAGTCGCTCAGACCAATCCGACTCAAATTGGCGATCCAGTATCCCTCAAAGCCGAGACCGCAAACAGCAAACCCACGCCTGATGATACTGGAGCGAAGAAGTCTGATGATGACAAGAGCTTGAAAGAGATAGCGGAGGAGAAGTTGGAGAGGGGAAATCCCACGATGTTGGGGGATCCGGTGAGCTTGAAGGCCGAGACTGCGAATAGTGAGCCGACACCGGATGATCGGGGGGCGAGTGGGGGGAAGTCGAAGTTGTGAAAGAGGAAGCGAGGAGCAGTGTGAGGAAAGGTAGGGGAAGACTTCAGTGTTTACAACTCAATTGATTGTCTTGCCGTAGGCAGCTGGCTCATTGTGGCCATCATTCCCTCAGCACGGAGTGAGGTATCAGCATGTGACAGCACGACTTCAATCCAGCATGTGCGTGCACACAGCAAGGTAGGCTTGAAGCTGCTCATCCTTCGTACTCTCTTTCTACCACTTCATCACCATCGCCACGTGTGTTCCACTAGACTTGGATCGCTACGATGTTCAGCCGCCTCTCGACCAACAAGCAATACTTCATGGAGCCCACTAACGGCATGCGCTACTATGAAGACGTCCACCGCCCGATCATCGATCCGTACGACCAGACAGGAGACGCCTGCGAGAGTGAGACCGACACTGAGGCTAGCGAGTCCAGCGAATCTGACCAGTCTGTCATGTTTGTTGCGTCCAGCGAGGACTGTGAGGTCGTAGTCTCTCCGTCGAAAAAGAGATCCGCGATCGCCAACCGTGCCGCACCGGCCAGGAAATTCACTTGGCTGGGGCGGGAGACGAACATTGTGACAGAGAAGAAGAGAAATAGAGGCAAGGCCGGCAAGAAGGATGTGAAGGCGGGGTTCAGATCTTTGCGGGAGCAAGAGAAGATTGTTCCCTTCAAGGACGCGCACAAAGTGCGCGGTGCTGTCCAAAAGGTGAGAGCGAAGCAGAACGTGCGTCGCGAGGCGGAGTCAGACCGTGAGGATGAGGTGGAGGATTCGGTCGAGGTTGCTGCAGGAAGCGATGAGAAAATTTGCAATGAAATGACATTCAATGAGTTCATGGAAGGTGTAAGACAGGCTGGTAAGTTGAGTATGATCGCTCGCTCGCTCACATCATTGAAGTTGACTTCTCAAAGCCATTTTAGTCGCGCCTGCCAGTTTGATCAGCGACGACGACAGAGGAGATGAGGCGTGTACGACCGAACGCGGCAGATCGAAGACATTTGACACCCACGCAATCAACGAGTCTGCATCTGATAATGCTCCAATGTCGGGTTTCACGGCCGAGGACACAGTACCAGATGCGCCCATCACCGACGGCGAGTACGAGATCCTCTATGGATGCAAGCCGGACCTCAACTGGAAGGCGGTCAATAGTAAAGACGCAGAGAAAGAACAGACGACGTACAAGATCTCCCCCAGCATGAACCCTCGCAGCTCGATTATCCATTCCCACGCCATGCGCTCGCCTTCCGCCACCAATACTACCCCACGCAAGGCAGCATTGTCGTCAAGGTTCACCGCAAGGGCGAAGGAGCAGGTTAATACAAACCAAGCCGTCGTTGATCTAACCTCGCCGCCCAAGATCAAATCACGAAAGCATCGTGGCGTTCCATATCGCAGAACTCTACGTCCGGCGTCGCGCTCGCTTGATCTCACACTCGTGGACAACAGGATTGCGCAATCAGGATCTCGCTCGAGACACGCGCCGTTTGCTGCTCAGCCTACAAAGCAACGAGAGTCAAAGCGCGCCGCGACGAAGGCTTGCGGAGGTGGCGAGCGAAAAGGTGGTGGCAAGATAGCAAAGATCCCTGTCGTGCACGTGGAGGCCTGTCGTGTTGCTTCGGGGAAGCGAGAAACCGGGTTTGCTAAGGAGAAGAAACTAGCACAGGTGGGTGGACAAGTAGCGAAGGGCCCCACGAAAGGTATGGGGAAGGATCAGTGGGTGTGGTTTAAGAATTGGAGAGGGGAGCGATGGACGATTGAGAAGAGTGCTGGAGTCGTGGTCATTCGGTAGCGACATTGAGCGGATGGCTGAGAGGAGGCTGAGGGGAGGCTGAGATTGTGGGAGATATGGGAGAGAAATGGGGGAGGGCAAAGACGTGGTCCGCGGGCTGAGTGCAACAACGTAGTATCAAAAGCTATGATGCCTCCTACCTGCAGATGGAACTCTTGCCCGCTTCCGCCACACTCGCTCTCTAGCAGCGGGTCATTGCCCATCCAAGTTGTTCGTATGTGCAAGGTCGATATCCCGTGAATCACTTATGCTCTTACGCCATGAAATCGTCAGCATCGAAGCACCTACCTGTTGTCGAGCTCAGCTACCCAAGCTCCCGACTGTCATAGCTTGCTCGAAGTTTGTCTGAACTTCGTCCAAAGCAGAGCATGAGTGGAGCGAAGTTACACAACACAAGCGAGCGAGACGAAATTCTGCACTTCGCGGCCTTGACCTGCTCGGTAGTCACTGCCAAGTAAACGCCTTTACAGGTTACCGCAGGTCTATGACCGTCGATGGTACAATGCGCAACGCAGGGACAAAGTTTGACGCGCGCTGCGCGAACGCCTAGGCTCGTTCCGGTAGCTCCTGTGAACTACCCATGAGTGTGGAAACAGCTTGGTCGTGTTTGTTGTGAGACACAGCAGCACGAGCGCTGCGCGAATCCGAGGCCTAGCTCGCCGCGTCTCATCAATTTCCGGATGGGCTTCTGGCGTCTAGTCCTTGTATGACGACGAACATGATTTGTGCAGTATCTGAAAGTGGGAGGTAGCACTGCGCAGATCTGCAAATCTGTGCAGCGAACCGATGAGAGGAGCGGAGACAATGCTATCGGCGCATGAGCGTGACGACGGTCTTCTGATCACACCGCTTCACTGGTGACGAGACTGAGCACGCAGTACTCCGTCCTGGCATGATCCGGCGAATAGCAGTCAGAGCATGCTCCCCTTCTCGCATCGCTGTACGTCACCGCGAACATTACCCTACCCCCTTGCGCGTATGCTACCTGCGGCGATTCGGATGCTGCGATGCGAGTGCAGTGTTGCGTCTGCTCTAATGATCGACAGCTGTGGTCATGAAGCCTTACGTGCTTCTGTCGTCCTTGTGACACAGAGTTGATACCATATTTGATGACGAGCCTCGGTGGTATCGAAACGATCGGCACGATACGACCCATCTTGCCAGCGCTGATCGCAAGCGGATGGTGCACGTCGACTGCATGAGGCTGGCGCGGATTGATTGAAACCAACGCCGAGAATGGAAGTCCAAAATTCTCAGCGTTGAATCCACATCATACGGCGCATGCGGATGTCCATTGGTTATCACAGCAGCGGTGGCCAGCTTGGCGCGTGAGGGTAGGATTCTGTCCTCTCTTAGGCAGCGCTGCCAGCCGTCATCCAGTGGATCAATGCCAACCGGGGAGGCGGGCATACAAGACCTCCAGGGGCCATGATTGCCGTCATTCCACCTGCACCGAATTGAGATTCCCGTGCAGATTGCGATAAGGTCGTCATAGTGGTGTGACCTCAGTAGCTCGTGTCCGGCTGCGACAGCCGAGAGGTATACTGGCTGGAGAACTCACACCTCTTGGAATCGAGGACGGCGAACCTCCCGAATGTTGTGGTGAGATCCCATTCGGTTGTCAGATGGGCGACAGGGAAGAGTCATCCCAGTCCGAAGGCTCACTGGCTGAGTACGGTCTATGAGGACTCAATCAGCCTGTACAGCTCGACCTGCAGTTCGTACCCTGAATCTCACAGCAGGATTGACATTAGGGCACATGAACTGTTCGATCCGTCATGGCGCAGATCGGGACGCGCAAGAAGGCCATGATAGTCGTGGTGGAACGACTGCTGTCGTTGAGCTGTGCATGATGCGAGGCGCTAGGAGTAACTTGACTCGCAGCCTTTTCTGTAGTCGCCGACCAAGGCGCGGCCCGCCTGCTCCCCTGCCTGTCGTGTTTGGAGTCGAGTTCTCAGCGGAGTGATGTCACGATTCCGACGGCAGTTGCATTCATGCCTCGCGACTGCCTCACCGGATGGGTAGGGTCAACATCGCAACAGATAGCGGTAGCCCGTATTTGCGTGCATGTGAGCAGTGGCAGGTAAACTTAAGAGTCTCCCAGCGAGCTGCCCCGCTCTTATCGCAGCATCGCCTGGACATCAATAATATGCCGAGGAGCGGTTCGGTGCAGGGCCTGGGTCTAGACTGGCTAGATCGCCGGAGTTGCCTCCATCTCCGTGCCAATCGTCCCTCCCGGATGAGCGAACACCAGCCCTGCAGATACATTGTCAAACCTGGACGCCACAAACCTGCGGGATCCTTGTCGCTGACGTCTTCGACCATTCAGACCCTTGCGGGCCACGCGAACTTGACATTATGGCGCATGGCTAATCTGCGGGTGGCATTCTCGGAGCATATGTACTCGACTCCGGCAGCCACTGCAGAAGATCCTGTGCATGTCAGTACTATATTCTCTCAAGAAAGGCACCTCCCATTTGGATGCGGTGAAAGGCACTCGTGATACAGTCTGGGTACTTCCTACGACGTGGTCGAGCTCAACGGCCACTCCATACTTACCACCTATCTCGGAAGGTGTACTCGCTCGGGAGGCATCCCCAAGATGGCACATCGGCGAAGTCCTCCACTCGTGCCCGTCTTACCAGCTGCTTCGCCGCAACAAGGTCCTTCAGTACCCTCATTGCAGACTAAAATCTCAGACCCGTCTTCAGCTGAGGACAATGGACGAATTGCACTGCTTAGAAGGCAGTCTTCCTCAGGCACAAGCGATGTCGACTCCGAGATCGCCTCAAGGATGCGCAAGAAGGCTGAGCCTGTGAAGAGTGCGTGCGCTCAGTGTCAGAAGAGGAAGACGAAATGCTCTGGAGATCGTCCTATATGTCGTTTCTGCAGTGACCGAGGGCTCGAGTGCTCGTGGGACATCGGCGATGGCATGACAAGGACAGCAGACCTGAAGCAGAAGCTGCATGCCGCGACTGGCCGCGGAGAGAAGCTGAAGAGGCTGCTGTCTGATGAGGCCACTCGAGGCGCGGCAGTCAGACAGAAGTTGGAGGCCGCGGAGGAGCGGCAGGAAGATCTGAACAGGCTGATGGAAGCCATGCGGTCGAGTACTGATCAGGTGTCCACAATGCTTCTTGCGCGACTACGACTAGGCGAGCCGATTGAGGACCTCATCGACTCGGTGCGAGTATCCAACAATCCTTCACGCACAGATAATTCATCCACTCGACCCAGCCTGCCGTCAAGCACAAACTCATCCGGCTCTAGGTCTTCTGCATTTGCATCTTCTAGCTCTGGGTCTTCTTCGATTCGGTATGTGAATGTCCATCGCCTGCAGGAAGTCTGATCAACCGCTCACGCATAGCTAGGAACAGCGCCAGCTCGAACATCCCAACACTCAAAAGATCCTTGACACCTACAACACCTCCCATGATGGAGCCGACGCAGCACAGAGCAGACTCCGGGCGAGGAGACGTCGGCGCATACAACGCGCCACGAGCAATCTTGTCACGACCACCTACAATGTTCATCGACACACGGCCAAAACCATCATATGGACGAGCAGAGACACGGACGCCCACCATCAAGCAGGAGCAGGACATGTACATGTCGCCAACCTCACAGACCGGAGATGCCCACGGTCAGGACGTAAAGATGACCGGCGTACACGAAGATTGGCACGCAAGTGATGAGTACACCGGATCGCCATATAACGTGCAAGGCCAACAACAGCCGCACACGCCGCCATTCCCACCTGCTGGCTTCGAGCGATGACAACAATGGATAGTCACATTTCCTGCAATCCAATCTTTTGATCATCCGCCCCATTACTTCGAACAGCAATGCCATCACGGGGCGACACTCTGTGGCTAGCATGGTCGGCGCAGCGTCTCTTCGATGCTGCGGTTGCGAGCCTGCATCGCTAAGCTCACTATCGAACTCTGTCAAACCCATACGCTCTCGAGGCAATCAAATCACACACAGACCTACCCGCCCGGCGCCGTTCACGAACACCACCAGACACAACACAACTACACAAAACTCGCAAGACCATAAATCGACCAAATAGATCCATCCCAAATTCCGGAACATGGCGTTCCAGGGACAACGTGCGCGAATCTACGAGTGTTTCTGCTACTTAATTTCAGCGTTTTAGCGTTCTAGCATTCGTGTACATAGCGCATACCTCAAGCTAGACTTGAAGTTCACGATGGAATACACAGACACTGCAATTCCAGTCATTGTGAATCACTCTCTTTGCTGACCCTCTTGGGTACTGACCGATCACAAGGGCCTCCTTGACTTGGGCCAACACACACAACACAGCTTTTGATCCCACTGTTAGCCATGAGCTATGTGAGTACTGGACGGACTCCAACTGTGGCCGGAAGTTGATTGTTGGGCCAATGGCTCGGCGACAAACAGGTAGGGAAGAAGTGGAACCGTCGTTCTTTCCTCGAGATTTTTGGAATGTATACGTTCTGGCAGACGTTCCTACCAAGTCTGGTTAGCTCAGTTGGTTAGAGCGTGGTGCTAATAACGCCAAGGTCGCGAGTTCGACCCTCGTGTAAGCTTCTCTGCAAGACTTCACGAGTGTTCCGCCCAAGTACTGACTGGTTCCCAGACTGGACAGCATATTGACGATGTTATTTTTGATTTTTTACCTTCGACATCCACCCCGTCTGTTCTCGATTTAGCAAGCCTCTGCCAGGAACTCCGTAGTGACGACCTGGTCCCCACTCCTTATGCTGAAATCGAAGGAATGGATCAACGTTTCTGAAGGGGACATTTTGGCAGCCGCCTGATGCCTCTCGATGGTATGGGAAGAGTGGGCATGTGGTGGGATCTTCTACCGGCAGGCCTACACTATGGCTACAGCCCACGGAGCGGTCTAACAACGTGGGTACTGAATTCAGTTCCATATGTGTCTGAATGCTACAGATTACACAGGCGCTTCCTCCATGGCTCCACATGTTGTTGAAACGTCAGTGACCGTAACTGCGATCACTGACGTATCTTATCTCAACCATTGAGACGTTTCTGAAGCCAGGCTGAACATACGCAAAGCTGGCACAGAGCATGCTTTCCTGCTCTTCGTGCCGTGATCCGCACGCATGGTAGTCCTTGCAGTCGTCCCACAGACCTCATCCGGACGCAGCATCTTGCCTCACATGGGAGTGAGGCTCTGTCGCTTTATCCTGGTACCTCTGAACAAGCCTCTACTTCTTAAAATCACCCCTCATGCCTCGTTCCCGGGCAGGAGACTTCCCCTAACCCCGAACATCTTACCGCTGACCGTCGCGCCGAACCCATCGACCTGTCTAGCATACTGCTCAACCTGCCGTCCCACAAGTAACGCCTCCAATCGACTAGGCTCAACAGGCAGCTTGAACAACTTTGTCCACTCGTTCTCGTCCAGCGCCGGCTGCCCAGCCGCCGTCCGCGCAGCATTCTCCGCTTTTCGCTTGACCTGCCACGCACTGACTTTCGTCTGCTCACGCTGCGTAGCGCGCTGCCAGTATTGGAAGTTGTTCTGCTCGGTTGTGTGGGCTTCGATACTGTCGAGGAGAAGATCGCAGGTTTTTTCTAGGAAGGGGTCGATGCTGAGGTCTAGGGCGTCGAAGTTTGGGGCTAGAGGTGTTGGGGTGAGGTCTGGGTTGTGGGTGAGAGAGGCGAGAGAGGTTGGAAAGGGGAGGGTGGTGTTGCTTGGTGGGGCGTTTGGGAGGGTGTGGAGGAGAGACGTTAGGAGATGGGAGTTGTGGACTTTGAGGGGGAGTTCGAGGAGGATGTCCTGGAAGCGGAGGTTGGACTTTTGGAGGCTGTACGTGGTGTTAATATTGGTACATAGATGCAGTCACACTGGATTGACAAGACATACCTCTCTGTGTTGAACTTGCCCTCCTTGTACGCAGCCATGAAGGACGGACTGAGCCTGTACGCCTTCATGTTCACGCCACCAGCCGAACTCCTCGACACATCAAAGACCAGCGCCAGTGACTTCTCATCCGCCGCCTTCTGGTAGAAGAACTGGTTCTCCACGAACCCAGCGCTGACAAAGTTGCCCATACTCGCACTCATGTACCACCCCACGTTCTGCGCGTCCACGTTCACCTCCCTTAGCAGCTTGACCATCTCGTTCTGATACGTCACATTGCTCTTCGCTCGGGGAGCTGCGAGGGCTAGTGTTGAGGGGTCAGGCGTGTGGTAGGAGTCTTGCTGTGCCGCGGGATCTGGGACTGCCGCCGGGAAGGGAAAGCTATTGGTGATTTGGAGTTGGTTGCCGACGTCCATGCCTACTAGGCAGCCAGTTGCGGTGGTAGGGAAGGTGCTGCTGGCGTGTTTGATGATGCGCATTACGACGAGGGCCTCGATTTGCGCTTCTGTGGGCGCGGATGCGCTCTGTGATGCTGCGTTTGCCATGTTGGGTGGTCGCTTGTCGGCGTGTCGGGGCGGATAGCTCTGTATACCACGCAGTACTCGGATATCGGGGATTCTGAAGGCAACGGGTGTCTGATCCTGATCGCTGCGACTACTGCCATTCGACAAGTTTGTTCGACCTGAGCGCCAAGATTGCGAAGTGCGGCGATTCGACGGAATGCTTCCGTAAATTCCTCAGGCCATCAGTCTCGGGCGCGTTATTCGACTTCCATCAACACTCCTCCTTTCATCACCCACCACATACGCCCATCATCACGATCTTCATATATCATCGCCGCCGCTCCGCCAAGGCGCAGAAGGCGATCTACTAGGTCGATACCTGTCTGCCATACTCGTTGGGCATCCGATGTCGTCGCCGTCTGCTGCTGCTTCAGCCAGTCGCCTGAGCTCATCTCTGACCTCACTTCATCCATCAAAAGAGACGATATCCATCAAGTCGGCATCTCACCGTCGCTGAGGGTCGTTGACTAGCCTCGGTCAGCGAGCTCACGAGTGCATTGAGCGCCCGCCGACAGGTCTGACCAGCTCCGCTGCTCAGGAGGCATGTCAGTCGCCTTCACGACTTGCCGGCGCGTGCATTGAGAACCAGCTCTCCACTTGTTGAGCGAGCTGGGATGTTATCGGGCAAGTATGACGCACTCGAATCACCGCAGCGATGACGGGCCACAACTGTAGGTCATGCCACATACGCTTCATTGTGCCTTCGCGTAGCATAAGCGTACCATGGTCTCGCTGCCGTGGCCTCGGTCAGGTCTTCAGCCAGAGGTGAGAGGTAGAGAGCTTCATGAGATCGTAAGTCGGCTACTCTACGTCCCGTCCAATTCAGACCTGCTACGCGGCGAAGCAAACACTTTCATCCCTTCTCCCCCTTGACATTTAGCGCTATTCATCGACTGCGGTGTCCCCAAGCGGCTATGGCACCCCCGCGCGACTCAGCGGCAGCGTATGGTCTCTCTCTGCGCGTTTCTTCTCCATCCAACTTCAGCAAATGGTAATTCTTTGCTATCACCATGGGCATATGTCCTCATGCCCTGTCTCCTGACATTGCCGCGGCTGGCGCTCACGACCGTGCTCAAGTCGCAATGCCATTGCAGTTGTCTCTTTCGACCGTGGGAACAAAGATACGAAGCTGTCAAACACAACACGCCATGGTCGTACATATCACGAGGCTGAACGCATATTCTACGACCCTCGACAGCGCCACCTAGCTTCATATCTAGTGCTGCTGCTGTTTGAGACGACCGTCTGCGGTGCTACAACGAGTATCCGCTTGCTTCGCTACAATACAATCGCCGTCCCTAGGTTAGGAGACTTCCGATTCAGCGCCAGACTCGACCAGGCCACGATCTGGACGACGTCCACTGGTCTATGCACTGCAGCATATACTACGTATTGGTCCGACTCAGACTCACTCTAGATGGAGCGCTCCCTCTGCGTGTAAGCCACCACTGATCACCAGGACCTTCCAAGATTGTATCTTACCATTGACAGCATTCTTGCTCATGACTCTGGACGGACACAATGTACCAACGAGCATGGCCGCTCACTATGTACATATCTAGAGCACTCAAATAATGTCACATTGCACTCAGCACACACACTCTCCACATGCCCATGATGCGTCTTACAGACGAAAGGGTGCACGCATCCGCAGTGCTTGATCGTCAATCCTTACAATGCCATAGGCTTCAATGTAGTTCACATGAACCAGACAGAGGCGTTCAGCTCACCTGCCGTTGCCTCTGCGGTAGCCAATCGTAGCGTCCCAGATGGATGACCTCCCGGCGCCTTGGCGGGCGCGCCCTCCCTTATGACTTTCGATCTCCGCGATCTTCCTTCCCTCCACTCGACACCAAGCCCAATACTGCACCACACCCACTCAACTCTTACATATTGTTTTGCCGCGTCTCTCGTTACAGATATGGCCTGTAAGTGATTGCTCGCACTCTTCCAGTCATAGATTGATCGACGCACCTCGCTGTCGGCATCACGCGAGCTGTGTCTCGTCGCCTTACTTTGCCGAGCCTCGATCTGGATATAGGCCTCCACCAGCGTTTGCTACTCGTCTCTACACCTTCGGCACTGGCAAATCGAGTACAGTGACTGTGCATTCACGACATACTTGATGATAAGTGGATCGGGATCGTCACTCGACACTGCCGGCGCTCATCACTGCCATCCCGACTCTTGGCCGATTTCCCGGGCGGACATTGCTACAACACGGTCACCACCGGTAGTCACTCGAAACTTCGAGGGAACTGGTCGCCGGTACTTGGAAACCCTCTCTGCCAATTTTGAAGCGATTTCATGCACTGTATCCTGAGCTACACTCGCTGACTTCTGCTCCTCTTCTCAGCGGGGTACATATTACCCTACGCCCCGGCCCACTCCCTCAACGACTTGACCACTATGAACGGCCATGCCAACGGCCACAGTCAACCGCTCTTCAGCCCTTCGCCAGTCGGCGCTGGACCCGAGAGCCCTCTCTCGGACGTCAACGATGCTATACCAGAAGTCCAGACGATACTTCCACAAGACATAGGTGGATCAGACGAAGATGCTGCGCATGATATGGCTACCTCGGAGCTCGAAGAGGATGATGAGGGAGATGAGCAAGACGCGGACTTCGACGAGGAGACGCCGCCGCCCGTGGGTACGAACGGGGTGCATCACGATGGGTCATCCTCAGACGAGGACATCAGACCGAACAAGCGTAAGGCGTTGGTGAATGATGATGACATGATGAAGGAGAACCCAGAGCTTTATGGCCTGCGTCGAAGTGTGAGTCCATCCACTTTGCACTGCGGGTCGCTGTACTGACTGCTTCGCACAGGGTCGAGCACGTCCGAGCCGTAGACTGGTATGTACATCTCCGCGACAGCATTGTCATACACCCGACTGACCACATCGTAGGCGGATACTAGTGATGAGGACCAAGACTCGGACGCCATTAACACTGGCAGCAGACGTAAGCGTCAAAAGACCTCAGGCTACCCAGGTATGCCTCCGCTTCTCTCCACCTCACATACATGCAAAGTGCTGTCGCTAACGTTTATAAGCTTCAACACGCCTAAGCAATGTCACATCAGGGCAGGACGATGACTCAGAAGCTGACGATGCCTACGGCGGCGCCAAAGGCCGCGCCTTCGCCAAGAAGCACAGGAAGATGCAAGGTGCCACCTCCAACGGCGGCACACCACAACTTGGCGAAGTCCGCTTCTCTTCACGACGTGCTGGCAAGGTCACGACGTATAACGATGATGATGAGCTCGGCTTGAGTGACGAGATGGACACGGAGGACATCGCGGAGAACTACATCTACGAGCCTGTCGGCCCTGCTGTCGACCTTGTTCTCAACCACAGGGAACGGGAGAGCACAGGTAAGAACGTCGTCCTCTTACACTGTGTCATCGGCTAACATGATATGCAGATCCCGAGAACCCTCTCAAGAAAGATCCACTGAATCCGCACAAGAAAGACTTCGAGTACTTGGTATGTTACGCCCGCAAATGTATATTGGCGACATCGCTGACTGTCACCAGATCAAATGGCAAAGCCAAGCACACTATCACGCCACATGGGAAACCTGGGACAATCTCAAAGACCTGAAGGGCTTCCGTCGAGTAGAGAACTACTTCCGCAAGATCATACTGCTGCAGATCGACATGCTCGACCCTGACATGCCGCCCGAAAACCGAGAAAAGTGGAATCTGGATCGCGAGACCTACCTCGAGGAGCTCAGCGAGTACTCGAAAGTCGAGCGCGTCATCGGAGCTGAAGAGGGCGACGCCGGCATGGAGTACTATGTTAAGTGGAAGAGTTTGCCATATGACTTCTGCACATGGGAGGCTGCATCACTCGTCAGTGACCTCGCACAAGGCGAGATCGACCGCTACCTTGACAGATCATCACGACACCTAGTCTCGAATGCGAGAGAGTCCAGTCTGGCCACTAGATCAGACTACAAGCCCTTCCGCGTGCAGCCCGAGTACATCGTGGGTGGCCAACTCCGAGAGTTCCAGATTCATGGTCTCAACTTCTTGGCCCATCACTGGTGCAAAGGCAACAACGTCATCCTCGCTGACGAGATGGGTCTGGGCAAGACAGTACAGACTGTGTCCTTCATGGAGTGGCTACGACGTGAGCGAGGCCAGCAAGGACCCTTCATCGTTGTTGTGCCTCTGTCGACCATGCACGCGTGGGCAGACACGTTCAATTTCTGGACGCCTGAGCTTAACTACGTGGTCTACAACGGAAACGATACTGCGCGCAAGATCATTCGCGATCATGAGCTACTTGTCGATCCTCGGAATTGCAAGAAGACAAAGTTCAACGTCATGCTCACAACATACGAGTATGTCTTGCAAGACTCGGGCTTCCTGTCGCAGCTTAAGTGGCAATTTATGGCGGTCGATGAGGCTCATCGCCTCAAGAACCGAGACTCTCAGCTATATGCCAAGCTTCGAGAGTTCGGCTCCCCCAGCAGATTGCTCATCACCGGCACACCCATGCAGAACACCCTCAGCGAGCTAGCGGCACTCATGGACTTCCTGATGCCTGGCAAGGTGACCGTCGACGAAGGCATTGATCTCGCTTCCGAAGGCGCAGGTCAGAAAATTGCTGAGCTCACCAACGCCATCTCACCCTACATGATTCGGCGCACGAAGCAGAAGGTCGAGAGCGATCTCCCTCCCAAGACCGAGAAGATTATCCGTGTCGAGCTTGCCGATGTGCAGCTCGAGTACTACAAGAACATCCTCACGCGCAATTATGCCGCGCTCAACGCCGGACCCAAGGCACAGAAGACGTCACTGCTCAACATCATGATGGAGCTGAAGAAGGCTAGCAATCACGCGTTCATGTTCCCCAATGCAGAGGAGCGCATACTGGAGGGTACGGATGGCACACGCGAGGATCAGCTGAAGGCACTCATCACTAGCAGTGGCAAGATGATGCTACTAGATCGTCTGCTGACGAAGTTGAAGAAGGATGGCCACCGAGTGCTGATCTTCAGTCAGATGGTGAAGATGCTTGATATCCTCGGCGACTACCTCAATCTGCGCGGCTATCAGTTCCAAAGACTTGATGGTACGATTGCTGCTGGACCGAGGCGAGTCGCCATTGAGCATTTCAATGCTCCTGGCAGTCAGGACTTTACTTTCTTGCTGTCTACCCGCGCTGGTGGGCTTGGCATCAATCTCATGACTGCCGATACCGTCATCCTATTTGACTCCGATTGGAATCCTCAAGCTGATCTGCAAGCCATGGCTCGTGCTCATCGTATTGGGCAGAAGAACCCTGTCACCATCTACCGGCTCGTTTCGAAGGACACCGTCGAGGAAGAAGTCCTTGAGCGTGCACGCAACAAGCTCATGCTGGAGTTTATCACAATCCAGCGAGGCGTTACGGATAAGGACAACAGCGACTTGCGGGAGAAGCTGGTCAAGGCAGGCGAGAAAGCTGTGGAGCCTACTTCATCTGACGAGATCTCACGCATCCTCAAGAAGCGCGGTCAGAAGATGTTCGAACAGAGCGGCAACCAACGCAAGCTTGAAGAGCTCGATATCGATGCTGTGCTCGAGAACGCCGAAGAACATAAGACCGAACAGCCCGAAGGCATGACGACAGATGGTGGTGAGGAGTTCTTGCGCAGCTTCGAGTATACTGATGTCAAGCTCGACCTGGAGTGGGATCAGATCATACCCAAGACCGAGCTCGACAAGATCAAGGAAGAGGAGCGCAAGGCGAAGGAGGCGGCTGATATGGAGCTCATCATCGGCGAGAACCAGCCTCGCAAGCGTAGAGCGCCTGTGGACGAAGCGCGCGAGCAGCGTGCAGCCAAGAAGCGCGCCAGAGACCTCGCTGCTGAGACTGCCGCTGCAGATGCCAGCTCCGATGAGGAGTCTGATCGGGGTGCTGATCCGAGACGGCCGCTGGGCGAGAAGGAGTGCCGTAACCTCATACGGGCGTTTGAACGCTATGGCCACATTGAGGAGCGCCGGGAAGATGTCCTCCGCGAAGCGCGACTACTGCATCGTGACTACGAAGTCGTCCGTACTACGCTGCACGAGGTCATCGATCTGGCTGACAAGCTACTTCGCGAGGAGGCTGACCGAGTTGCGGACCTTGAGCGCTCAACTGGCAAGCCTATTACGAAGAAGGAGCGCAAGAGCATTCTATTCGACTTCCGCGGCGTCAAGCGCATCAACGCCGAGACGATCAAGGAACGCCCAGCCGACATGCACATGATCGCTGTGCAGGTCGCTGGCAGCAGTGACATCAGGAACTTCCGCATTCCTGAGGCTCAGAAGCCCGCGACGTACACTTGCAACTGGGGTGCTCGCGAGGACGGTATGCTGGTCGTTGGTATTTCACGCCACGGCATGGGTGCTTGGTCGGCCATTCGCGATGACCCGGAGCTGCAGATGAGCGACAAGCTCTTCCTGGAAGAGCATCGCGTCGGGCAAAAGGAGGAGCGCGAGAAGGGCGAGCAGAAGCTGGCCAAGTCTCCAGGCGCAGTCCACCTAGTACGCCGGTCCGGCTACCTCGTCAGTGTATTGCGCGACAAGACCAGCAACGGCGCCAACGAGGCCGCTCGCCGAGCTCTCGAGAACCACCATCGCAACAACCGCAAGCACGGCAGCTTCCACGGCCGCACATCTCTCAATGGGCCTCTTCAATCTGCCAGCCCGGGGCCAGGTCAGATGCGCAAGCCCGGCCACCACGATCACAGAGGCCAGATGCGCCCGCAATCGCAAGGCTCGCCGAACGGACATACCAGGCCCATGAGTGCCATAGACCACGAGCGTATTCGTCAACGCCAGGCCCAGCAACCTCGCCCCGGTCACCACCGCACACACTCCTCGCACCTTACCAATGGCGCCGCTGCCCCGCCTCCAGTCTCCGAAGCCGACAAAGAGCTTGTCGCCACACTTGCCACCATCTCGGACACGCTTAAGATGGCCGTCAACTGCAACAAGCGCAATTTCCCCGACGACAAGGTCCGGCTGGCAAATATGAAGACCAGTCTCGTGACTATTGGGAAGCATATTGACGGGAAGGCTGCCGGGGATGAGAAGTTACATGCGAGGCTGTGGGATTGGGTAAGTGATCGGCATTGGCCGCAGAGTAAGAAAGTTGAACAGAAGGCTTCAGGGAGCACGTTGAAGGCTATGTACGAGAAGATTGCGAAGAACTTGGGGCCGCCTGCTGCCCCAGCTGCTTCGGCTGCTCCGGCTGCGGGAGGGGCTGCAAAGGTGGAGGTAGAGGCGAAGAAGGAGGATGGGAAGGAGAGTGGTGCTGCGGCCGAGGTCAAGAAAGAGGTGGTTGTCAAGGATGATCTCAAGAAGGCGGATGTCTAGGTGACTAGGCTGCTGGGAGTGGGATATGGGCTTCTTTCGACTAGATGCTAGGGAGCGTTATAGAGAGGTGCATCGGTCGCTCGGCTCGATTGGGTTGAAAAGCGTTTTGCTGCATAGAGACTTGTTGGGCATGGGATGGGTGATGTGTTCATGGAACGTCTGGATTAATAGATGTGGCACTGCAGGGCATAGCAGGTGTTCGAACTGAGCCGATGGAAATGTACGGTGAACTGTAGCTAGCTGTGGCGAAACAAAAGCTTGGCTCTGAGAGTCAGTTGGTGTCAATCCCGTCCGCATCCTTTCCAGACTTCTTCCTCCCATGTCTACACCAGCACTTTGTCTCCCGTCGCCTTCCTGCGTCGTGGCGCTCATCAATAGTTCCACGCCCTGGCAGCACCGCAAGTAGGCAAGCGCGGCCCTGAGGGTCCAAACAGTGGCGCGCGATCTGCACCGCGGCGGAGCTGGCTGGTAGTAAGGCGTCGCCAAGGATGGTCAAAGTTGGTAGGTGAGAGAGATACATATATCCTTCGCAGCCCTCAAGACATCCCTTCTCTCATCTTCAAGCTCGTCGGTCTTCTCAAATTCCTCATCTCCAGAGCGATATCTTTCTTGGAGTACAATTTCTTACAGCGCGTCATAATGGCTTCATCAGACACGATCAATTGGCACGAGGTCAAAGCCCTATCCTTCGACATCTACGGTACGCTTGTCGACTGGGAGTCTGGCATATACTCTGCTGCCTCTGCCTCAGCACTCGGCCCCGACCTGCCTTCTCGCAAAGAGACGCTCGGTCGACTAGACGAACATGACCGCGCCGTCCAGCGTGAGCATCCCACCATGCTACAGCGGGACGTCATAGCCGAGGGCCTCCGTCGCTACGCCTCCGAGCTGGAAGTCGTAAAGGATGGGAAGCTCACTCAAGTTCAAGTCGATGAGACAGCAAAGACGTACGGCTCCGCCATTGGAAGCTATCCAGCGTTCGAGGACACGGTCGCCGCGATCCAGTCACTAGGAAATCGCTTCAAACTCATCCCCCTCTCCAACGTCGACAAACAGTCCTTCTCCCAGACTCTCGCCGGTCCTCTGAAAGGCTGCCGCTTCGACGCCATCTACACGGCCGAAGATATCGGCAGCTACAAACCCGACTTACGCAACTTCCACTACCTGCTCGAGCACATGAAGCAGGATCTCGGTGTCGAGAAGGGGGAGTTGGTGCATGTGGCGCAGAGTTTGCTGCATGATCATGGGCCGGCGAAGGAAATGGGTCTTACGTCTGTTTGGGTTGATCGGGGAGGGAGGATTGGAGGGGAGGATTTGGGAGGTCAGGAGAGGTTCGGGTGGAAGTTGAAGGTGATGACGTTGGGGGAGCTGGCTGAGATGGTGGAGAAGGCGTTTGCGAAGGCTTCAGGGTAGTGCGAAGGGATTGATGTTGCCCTTCGATACAATCTAGCGGGAGTACCCGTCTGCACGAGCCATGTGTTTGTGAACTTCGCTACCTGCGCTGGACGGTGTAGCTAAAGTACAAGAAATCGGTCTTGTCAATTTAACTCTTTGCTTACCGAATCGTATCTTTGGTGTCTGTCATCCAAGATCCCTGCTGCAGTCCGCGCGACTCGGCACGCTCTCTGCTCCTTCCCTAACTCCTGCGCATCTGCATGCGCAATGTCTCTGAACTCATATCTCAACAGTAAGCTCCTTCCGTGCTCCTCCATCTGACCTTCGGCTCACGCATCGTCTCCCAGACTCAATTGCCGCTAACGCTATGTTCTCTCCTCAGAAAAGGTCCTTATCCTCACAGTTGACGGCCGAACCCTGACCGGTACCCTTATATCCTGCGACCAAGTCACCAACATAGTCCTGCAAGACACAATCGAGCGCATTATCCGGGAGTCCGACGACGAAGAGCCCAGTGCCGAGCAACCGCATGGGCTGTACCTTGTACGAGGCGACAATGTGGTGATCTGTGGGTTGGTGGACGAGGAGCTTGATGGGAGTATCGATTGGACGAAAGTGAGGGGGAGTGTGGTGGGGAGTACGAAGCATGTGTGAGGCGATCAATTGAGATGAGAGAGCATGGATTGTGAAGACGGCGCTTTGTCTGCTATACGAGTTGCCGGAGTGGCGCATTGCAAACACGAAACTTTCAAGTCCGAGGCGCATAGCTGGACATGGGCGAGTGGCCTTCGAGTACAAGTCATACAGCAGGAGATACGCGAGGATGGATTGAGGTGCCGTGCAGAAGCACTTTAGCCGGACGGCCACACGAGTAAAGTATGTCGCTCCACTCAAGCAGAGTACTATCACTCAATGTTGACAAGATGTCTATCACAGCTCGGGCAAGGACGCACAGGTGTAAATCCGGCGCATCGCTTCTTTGGATAGGGCGTGAGCAAGCAATTAGGACGTCCTATCCTGCGTTAGCAGTCGTTGAGCCATGCCTGTACATACACTGGCGATATCAGGCCTGAGCGGTTAGCTCGTTATTACTGATTGGAAGCCACATAGGGTCCTGCTGCTTCTCGCAGTGGTCTGAGTAGCTTGTACACTACGTATGCTGCTATCTGCGCTAGCATACCCGAAGAGCGGCGATACAGCCTGCTCGCCTGATCTTCCTTCCAAAACGCAACATCGTGGTATCTTTGAACTTCAAAACAAATGAACATGTAATGCCCGCTCGAACGAGGCAGAATGAGGAAATAAGTCTTCGCAATCGCTGAAGCGCTCCCATCTCGTTGGCAAGTGTGCCTCCAATTGTGACCAAGGAGTCGAGCGGCACTACCGCCTTCTCCTGAGTCCCCAGCCTCTGAGAGCCATCGAGCAGATCCTCTGCACAACCTGACTTGTGCCACTTCCTGCTTCCTGCTCCACAAAGTGATGCGCGACTCGCAACTTCTCCGCATCCTCCGGGCTTCCCTGGATCTGTGCACCAGGTCTCCAGTCCGGTAATCTGGCGCCGATGTGTCGTGTCACTGCAATACTGTACAGCACATCTCTGTTCTCGAGCACATTCAGGACGCCGCGCATGGCCGCCAAGGATACGTCGGCTGTCTCGGCGTCAGCGGGAGAGTCGGAGAGCGTGGTGAAGTGCAGGAGGTGGTGCCAGAAGTACTCGCGGGCGAATGTGGCTTTGTCCTCGTCGTTTGAGCGTTCTGGAAGTGGCCGGGGAGGGAGAGGAACATGGGATTGGGACAGTGAGGAGCCTGTCAGTAGTGCTTGAAGCATGAGAACGCGAGGTTCCAGTGTAAGCAAAGATGCGTCGTTTGCTCGAGGACTTTGCGCAAGCGCTGACAGTGGTAGTAAAGCAAGGGTCCACACGAGCTTTGCTTCGAGAGATCGATTGGCTGTGTTTGTGCCATCGTTAGAGCGTAGCTGAGTCATGCACTGTAGGACGAAATCTCGCAGGGCAGCGTGCTCGTACATATGGTTTTGGCCGCGGGTGCTGTACCACGTCGTTTCAAACAATCGGTCTAGGCCAGGAGCGTACCGCTGTGTGAAGTAATTAGTGATCTCGCCTATCTCATGCGGTTGCATTTGTGGCGAGTCCTTCGGTAGATAGGGTGGCGGTATGTCATCAAGGCTGTAGAGGTCCTCTATCGGTATGAGCTGCGAAGTTGCTAGATGCAAGTCAGCAAAGCGTTATTTCTCCGTGTTTTCTGGTTCCAAAGATGAATGCTTGCGCAACTATCGACTTGACCGAGAGTGAAAGTCAAGATGCAAGATTGTGGAGAGACAGAAAAGCGCCTCTAGGTATGCTCGAGACTGGTCTCTCGACACCGTAACAGCAATTGAATGCAAACATGCAGCTGAATGGATAGCTGCATTGTAACTGTAGACAGAATAGGGAGAAAGTATGACCACTCACCTCCGAGCGTGACTGATGCCGCACTGTTCCGATGCATCTGAGGAGGTCCATGTGCATGTGACTGCGTTTCTAACGGAGGTTGGTAAGTAAATGGCGGTGGTCGTTGCGAATCTCCAGACGGCGGATGTGGAGCGTAGCCGCCATTGACCGGATATGTCGAATACTGATATCTCGATCCTGCTCCAGCATCATGTGGTGATGGACCTTCGAGTGATGTCGGCGAGGGTGCCGGCTTGAGATTCGGTGGTCCATTCGAGGGCTTGAAGATGGGATCGTAGCCCAAGCACTCGCGCTTCGACTTGGCACAATTGCGACACGAAGGTACGCCTTCGTCACACTGTTCAGTAATGTCAGCAAGTGATGTTCGTGGACTTTGAGTTCTCGCTTGCTTAGCGAGAAACACGTGTGTTCGGTAACGTTCATGCGCGTCGCTAGGATGCATCTTCGGAACATCCGTCGTCGAGTCGCGAGAGCTACATACCTTTATTCGTCTCTTGCGACAAGTCATACATCCAGTCTTTGTACGTCGCTTAATCTCCTTGCCAGTCTTGCGCCCGCCTGCCATCGACCTCGCGTCCATCCCAGCTTGTGGCGGCAACGGGTAGCGCATCATGCCATTCTGTCCGTTCGGCGCGTTGGCTGGCATCGTAGGCAACATTGGCTGAGCTTGGTACGCCATCATGTTCGAAGCATATGGTGGCGCATGCATCATATGCTGTGTATGTGCGCCGTTCATAGGCGCGTACTGCGCGCGCGACTGCATCTGTTGCTGTCCCTCAAACTGGTGGATCCCTGGCAAAGCCATCTGCGCGCCTGCGTCGCGCTGGCTAGGCGAGTGTGCGCGGTCCTGCTGCTCATTCGGGGCGTGACTGTAGTACTGTGGAGGGTCCTGAGAGTATGCCTGCATCGTGGGTGAGGAAGTAGGTCGCGCATCTTGAGTTGCATCTTGCGCCGCCGTATGTGGCTGCTTCTTGTCCACATCCTCAGCCGCGCCTGCCATAGCGCCCTCTCATCAGAAGACCCCTTCGCCGGCCCAGTACAGAAAGGCTCGTATCGCCGTGCCGCAACCAAGCAATGAACCTTGGTCGGCGAAAGTGCTGACGTGGGAGAGTGTGGGAGGTGCCCACTACGATGTATCGCTGCCAGCTACCGTCCTGCCACTTTGTCCGGGACCTCAGGGTGAAGAGATAGTGCGAGAGACCACGTCAAAGCATCAAGAATGAAGCAAGACCAGGCTCCGCGTCAAAGACAACAAGCTCCAGACCCGCAACCATGTGGTCGCCACGTCTTCTGTCAAAGCAACGCGGTCCGCAAACCGTTAGCCTAACCTGCGCCGCCAATCCTTCGGCGGCCAGGGGGGTGAGGTAGCGGCAATGCAAGAAGAAACGTCTCGCTTAGGTCAATATAACCCCGCGTGTCGGAAGATTGGCGATTTTCGACAGGCGACAAGCGAAGTGGCTCGACAATTTCGCATCACCGTGTCACCTTGATCTCTGTGCTACTGTGCTGGGGTATGCTGGGACCCTCGCTTGCGGTTGTGATCTGGAGGGACGGGAGAAGGCAGATACCTCCCCGAGTGGGGAAATGATTCGAATGAGAAGGTAAATCGTTGGCGTGTTTTTAAGCGAACGCCATGCATGAGAAGGCAACATCGCGTTCTTGCCAAATGCCATCGACGCCATCGGCTCATGAGCCGAAGGTCGAGACATGCTCTCTACAAGCTGAACACACGTTCCACTGTGCGGCAACTCCTTGCTCTTTGAGAATACTGCTCTAGCATTTATCAGTGGAAATACAGGTATCTGTCTAACTTGTATCCTTCACAAATCTGCCTGCTCAGGCACGGGACTCTTGAGCCTCCCAGTCGTGATGGCAGACCGCACGTTATCAATACACCACTCTTCCATCTTGATCAACGTCTCCTTCGTATACGTGCCCATGTGTGGCAGCAGAAGCACTTGAGGCTTATCGATCAAGCCCGGGTGGATCTCAGGCTCGTTCTCGAAGACATCCAAACCAGCTGAAGCGACTTTGCCCGACTCCAGTGCTTCCACGAGAGCCGCTTCGTTCATGACAGCTCCTCGGGCGGTGTTGACGATACATACGCCGGTCTTCATTCTGGCGAACTCTTGAGCGTCTATGATGTGGCGGGTGTTTTTCTGCACGTCTTGTCAGCAAATACCCCTTTCGCGATCGTCCTGAAGAAAGGATCCACGTACATTCAATGGCAGGTTCAAACTCAGCACATCACTCTGTGCCAGCAACCCATCAAAGCCCACATACTTCGCACCACCCGCCATCTCCTCACTGACAGGTTTCCGGTTATGATAGATAACCTTCATCCCAAAAGCCTCAGCCTTGACCTTCATATTCCTTCCAATCCCTCCCATGCCCAGAATTCCCAACACCTTACCCCTCGGATCGTGGCCAAGAGGAGGAGCTGGAGAACCTCTCCATTGCTTTTGCCGTAGCGCGAAGATCCCAGAATTGAAACCTTTCAACGCGCCGAGTAGGAGGAACATCGCTGTGTCGGCTGTGGCATCATCAACAGCCGTTGGGACGTTGGAGACGTGGATTGGCGGATCACGGGCAGAGCAGGCATGGACGTCGATCTGATCGTAGCCGGCGCCGACGTGGGAGCAGAATTTCAGGGTTTTGGGAAGGGCATTCACAAGTTCGTCGTCCCATAGTCCGGTGATGGAGGAGGATTGGAAGGTGCGGTAGACTGCTAGGACGTCGTTGAGATGTGGAGTGGAGCATTCTTGGATGAAGTCTTGTCGACTGCTTGATTTTGGGGTGACGATCGTGGCAATCTCGGAGAGAGAGTCGAAAGCTGGCTGCGCGCTGGGAGAGTATCAGTGTCTGATGTCTTCTAAGATGTTGGACTTCTAGAACGACTGACTGGTCGACTGTGCCCAGCAGTAAGACTTTCGGTTTGCTCATCTTGACAAGGCAGAGCCCGTTGACTCGTGGGAAGTGGTGGCTAGACTAGTGTGTGATGAAGCGCTCAACGTAGCACAGCAGATATTGTTTGTTCTTGGAAATGTGGAAGATACAAAATCAGTGGGAAGTACTTGACAACGCCCTGCGCTCGTTGACGACTGAGGGAGGTCGATAGGCCCAGTGCGGCTATTGCGGGCTTGTCTCTGCTGAATTGTCGTCCGCCGACTTGATCCACCAACGATCTGGGTGTTTTAAGAGAAGGTGACAGCAGTGGTCTAATGTGATATAAGTCAACTGCTACTTTTGTGCCATCGCAGACTATCTGAAGACCAGGAGAGTTCGTGAAGCATGATCGGCGTTTGACGGCAATGATGGCTGTCGGCAACGGCCAGTCTCAAAGTGACCGCAACACATCGCCAGCTCTCATATGATGTCCAAAACATCCACAAAACGCCATCTCCACTTCCTCTCCAACGGCGCGAACGCCAGCTCGGGCACACATCAACAGCTCCATGCCAATGACCCAGCACACAAAGCCCTCAACGCACCACCCTAGCGCGGCAGCCCATCCTCGTACCTCGCCCCATCGACATCCCACAAGATGAACGGCCCACTGTACATGCTCGCCCCATCTCCATCACTAGGACACCACCATCTCCCTACCATCATCATACCACCAGGCAACACGACACCCTCGTAAGCCCACAGCGCCTCGTGATCGATGATGCCGGTATCCTCGTCAACGAAGTACTTCATCATCGTCATTCTCTGCCAGCCCGGGATACCCTCCTGCTCTGGGAGCTGGTTGAGCCAGCCACTCGCCATGAAATCCTCGCTCGCGTCGTAACCCTCACCATCGAAGCGCAGGGACTGCAGCTCAGGCCCATCGTAGGTGCCTTGCTTCTGCGCGCGAGTGCGGGCTTTCCTAACAGGAGGTGTGAGGGATTTGAGGTGCTGCTCGAATTCTTGCGGCCAGACTGTATCGCAAGGGTTGCGAGGCTCGAGGCAGATGTGCTGGAAGGGCTCTGGCGTCTGCTCACCGGACATCTCGTCGAGGATATGGTACTCTCGACCGTGCCCGTTGCGGATGCGAGCAATAACGTCGCGGTCAACGAAAGCGTAGCTGCCCTTCCAGTGACGGCCGAGAGCCTTGGGAGAGGGCTCTTGGGTGAGCTGAGAATTCCAGTAGCGAGGGCGGTCGCAGGCTTCAAGCGCCTTGAAGTCGTTCTGGAGGAGACCGTCGTGCTGGTGCAGGAAGTGGTAGCGCCAGAAAGTGAGCTGAGCGTGAAGCCAAGGCATGTTGATGGTCTGGCCGTTGCTGCCGCCGAATATGGGCATGTGGATGGCAGGCATGTAGGCCATCTGCTGGGCTTCGTCGAAGCCGAAGTGATCGTTGCAGAGAGGGTCTTCGAGACCGAATAGAGTGGGCCCAAGTGCGCATTTGATGGCGAGGAAAGCGTGCTCTGGACCTCTGCCGGACGGCACACGGCCTCTATAGTTGGCAAGGAGACCATGCTTCTTGCTGAAGGTCTGGATCAGCTCGAGGTTCTTGGATGCGTAGGTGGTTCTTTTCTCTCCATTCTTGGTGTTTGAGCAAGCCTCTATTGTAGTTGTCAGTGAACAGCAAGCTTCACTGGACATCACTTAGACTGACCCTTGATCAAAACGACCATCAAATCCAAGCACTTCATCTCCCGGTTCGTATCTCCAAACTTGAACCCCACCTTCTTCAGCCCAAACATCAACATCTCTCTACGCTTCTTGTACAAATCACGATACTGCTTATTATCGTTCAAGCGCAACCCACTGTGGGCAAAGCCCGGCTTCTCGAAGATGGCGAGAAATCGAGCACGCCAGAAGGAGTTGCCATCTGCATCGATGGCGTCGTTGGTAGCACGGCAGATAAGGCGATAGTTGCCAATGTCAGAATCTCTGTCGAAATAGGAGGCGATGTGCTGGTGGATCTACATGAAGCATCAGCATACAGCCGCTGCGTCACAGATCAAATGAAGAACACTCACCTCGATGGGGACGTTACCAAACGCTAGGCTCGGGTCTGTGGTGACTGCCATTGCTGCCCAACGCAAAGGATATGCTTGGGATGGTCTCGAGGGACTTGGACGAATGTCAAAGGTGGAAGTATGCTTGGTCAGAAGACCTAAGCACTATAATACAAACTCGTCGTTGTTGGTAGTTGGTGAGTGAGTGAGCTTGATGCCAAATGGCGGTGTTCTCTTATGCTCGAGGAGGACGACTGTCATGTGCTAGCGGCGGAGTGCTGCAGGGGAGTGGAGGCGGTGGCGCTGTCAAGGGCATGTGAGGAATCAGTGAGTCCATTATCAACTGAAGTGATGGCTCAACAATAGCATGTGAGTTCATTCAGTGAGGAAATGGGTGGCTGGTATTGTTGGATATGAAACGAAACCACCCCTTACGATCTTGGCGACAATGCCTCCGCCATGTCGAGACTGCCATGTTGGAGACAAACCTGATGCGACGCATCTGAGACCGTTGACCTCGTCGATGCTACCTAAGAAGCCTCGTCGCCGACGTGTGAAGTCGCGAACATGTGCTCGTGTTTGCCACTAGTGGTCGATCCAATGCAGCATCCACATCGGAGCGGGACTGGACGCCTCAGTGCAGTTCAGGCATCATGCGGACAACAAGAGTATCGCAATTGTTTCCGAATCGTGCAGGTTATATGTAAAAGAGATGACTATCGGGGTTAACGGGGCTGGTATGGAAGGAAAGCGCGACCTGCCCTACACCTACCTGCGTCTCAGCAATCCAGATATGACTTAACTGCAAAATCTCGGAATCTGCAGAGTCCCAGCAATGTAGAAGCTTCTTCAATATACGCTTCACTCATTCTCACACCAAGAAGGCCAACACCCCAAACAGCACGGCCAATACGCTCATCCCCCCAACACTCGCAACAGAAGACGGCGTCGCACTTCCACTCGCCGCCGTCCCAGTCCCACTGCTCGAAGCAGCCTGGTCCGGAAGAGTCCCGGTAGCATTACTCCCCACACTCTGTGTACTGTTCCCATCCGCCCTCAGCACCACAAAGATCTCACCAGTCGCATCAGAACTCATGAACAGCCGTCCTTGGCTATCCCAGGCCAGACCAACAGGCCTGAAACACCCTCCAGGACATTTGCTGTTATCCGCATTCGAGACGATGTCGATCGCTGCCGTCGTGCTGTTGCTGGGCTGCACTGGCTCGCCGTTGGCGAATTCGATGACGCTGAGCTTATACCCCACTGGATCAGTACGATCCCAGCTGCCGTGGAAGGTTACCCATGCTGCGGTGCCCTGCTCGTTGAACAGGATGTCCAACGGGGCCATATGGGCTTGGAAGACTAGGCGAGGCGCTTGGAGCGAGGCACAGATGGTGTCGTTGACAGTGCTGTTCTGGTCGCCTATGGCGAATTGCTGGCCAGTCTGGCCAGTGAAGTCCGGCACGTCGGCGGCGTTCCAGGCGGAGAAGCAGGAGGGATAGCCATAGTTTACGCCTTGGCCGCCTTGGCCGGGGGTAGCGGTGCCGTTGAGGTAGCCGAGGAAGTTGAGCTCTTCGCCTATAGAGGGTGTCAACTAATGTGCGTGCTTCTTGTCAGCCTCAGCACTTACCTGGATTATCCTGGTGGATGTCTTGGCCGGACCTCTCGAGCTCATCGACGCTGTTCTCCACGCCGTAAATGGCACCAGTGATCGGCTCCTCAGCAATACCGACTTCGTTCCTCAGACCCCAGCCAAGCAGAAGGCCGTCGTTGGTGTAAGTGTACGGCTCGGTCATATTATTCAAATTGAACGCCTTGACCTGACTAATCCCACTGCTGAGATCCTCAGCCTGCAAATCCAAATTCGACGTACTTCCCCTGGCCACGACGATCATCCCAGGGACATGCTTCGAAAGCACCAATGTCCTGGTCGTATGATCCGTCCCCGCCATCTGGTTGATCAACACTCTCGGCTGCGAAGTGTTCGTTTGCGATTGTGGCGAGTATTCCCACGAATACAGCACGTCGCTCGTCGACGCGTAGAGCGTACTGCCGTTCGTCGATAGTTCAATGCCATGGTTTAGATCCGGGTTCGAGATAACGGTGCGTTTGCTGCCCACGCTTAGGCAGTTTTGCCCAGCGTCTACGAGGCTCAGGGCGGTGATGCCCACGCCAGATTCGACGACTAGGAGCGCGCCTTGGGAGTCGAATTTGATGCCTCTGGGTTTCGTGAGGCCATTGGCAACGAGCCGGGCGACGTAGCCATCTGCTACAGAGGGCGCAGCGCTCTTTGCAGTTAGAGTCGGGGAGCAGGTTGCGCCGCCGATGGAGGATTGTGCGACTGCGTTGGTAAGTAGAGCAGACAGCGCGAGGGCTGCTGCAGTGGCGAGGTTCTTCATCTTGCGTTGGTCTCGAGAGACGATTGAATATAGGAATAGAAAGCACTTTCAACTGATGAAGTGAGGTGGCAATAAGATAAAACATACATACCCACTACCAAGACAACCCGCGGCCACACTTCTCCGGATCGACAGACAAGACAACGCCTTGCATGGAGCGGAACGCGTGTGCTCGAGGCTTGTCACTGAATTGTGGCGACTGGAGATCGACTTCGACTTGGCGGCTGTTTGAGATGGACGAGACGTCACTTCTTAGTCCATGGATGAAGTGCGTGCAGTATATATGGTCCTTGAGTTGAACAACTTTAGTGAATCGTGGATAGCTTTTTGCTGGGTGGCTGAGACACGCTGTAGCGAGCTAGGCGCAAAGGGTCTCACTGCG
Organism: Oleoguttula sp. CCFEE 5521; assembly: GCA_036872775.1. Classification (NCBI taxonomy): domain Eukaryota; kingdom Fungi; phylum Ascomycota; class Dothideomycetes; order Mycosphaerellales; family Teratosphaeriaceae; genus Oleoguttula; species Oleoguttula sp. CCFEE 5521. Next base: position 150,837 of record JAVRRP010000001.1, read on the forward strand.
ATAGGTATTCATGAAGCTTTAGAGCACAATGCCCCTACTTTGTGAATTCGATGGCCCGGATCTGAGACTGCTCTCAAGGCCGGAGATATGACATCACGATGCCTGCACACAAACGGACTTTACGGTGGTAACACCCATGCATGGAGGGGAGCGAATCAGAGAATCCAAGCTACCAGCATGCTCTCTAATATACGAGCATATGAGAATGCGAAGCGCAGCTTAAGGCCTCCTCCGTTATATTAGCCATTTCCCAGCGGACAGTGCTGTAATAAGACATCCTTCTCTTCCTCAAAGTCATCGTCCCTTCAACACATCAGACTGCAGACTACAGTCATACAACCAAAGAAAGCTTCATTACTCAAGCCACCATGTCTTCAGTCGTCGAATCGGCCAAGTCCACTCTGGGCCTCGCCCAGCCTAAGGGAACCTACACTCTCCCTGGCTCTCCTATCCCCACAGGCACAACAGGCTACGGTCTCATGGGCCTGACATGGCGTCCCAACCCATGCTCCCAAGAGCAAGCCTTCTCCGCCATGAAAGCCGCCCTCGCTGAAGGTGCCAACCTCTGGAACGGCGGCGAATTCTACGGCCCACCCGAGCGAAACTCTCTCCATCTCCTCAACGAGTACTACACCAAGTACCCCGAGGACGCCAAGAAGACAGTGATCTGTATCAAGGGTGGTGGGAAGCCGGGCAACCCTATCCCTGATGGCAGCGAGCAGAACACACAGCGGAGTATCGATGAGTGTTTGAAGGTGCTCGATGGGAAGCACAAGCTGGACTTCTTTGAGTGTGCCAGAGTGGATCCCAAGACGCCGATTGAGATCACTATGGGGGCTATCAAGAAGTACATCGATAATGGGAAGCTTGGAGGGGTCTGCTTGAGCGAGTGCTCTGCCGACTCGATCAGACGGGCGGCTGCAGTCGTGAAGATTAGTGGAGTGGAGATCGAGTACTCACTCTTCGAGAATGAAGTCGAGAGGAACGGAGTGCTGTCGACTTGCGCGGAATTGGACATCCCAGTGGTAGCCTACTCGCCGCTAGGAAGGGGCTTCTTGACCGGTCAGGTGAAGAGCCGGGCCGATATTCCTGAGGACTCGTACCTCAACCATGTGCCGCGATTCAATGAGGAGAACTTCCCCAAGAACATCAAGCTCGTGCATCAACTCGAGGACTTCGCGGAGAGGAAGAAGGTCACGCCTGGACAGGTTGCTGTGGCATGGGTAAAAGCGCAGTCGAAACGGAATGGAAATCCGGTCATCATTCCAATCCCCGGTGCGACAACAGCGGAGCGTGTGAAGGAGAATTGCGTAGATGTGGAGCTAAGCGATATGGACTTGAAGGAGATCGAAAGCATCATTGCAAGCATCGATATTACGGGAGAAAGGTATCCACCAGGGATCAGCGAGCTGTGCTTTGGTAACTCGCCACCACTGAAGGACTAAGAGAGAAGGTACATAGCTCAGAAAAGGGAATACATCGGTCAAAACCGACTCCAATCATGCTGCCCTTTCTGCAGAACGCCGCGAGTCGATCGCAAGACTCGTTTGCTAAGTCGTTGTCCCTGTGGTTTGTCAGTCATCGTCTCTGGAACATTCCTCGCTATAGCACAATGGGTTATGCTGCTGTCAGATCAAGTGTATGTGTAAGAATAATCCGCATTCGGCTCCCGAGAGAACCGTTGGCTTTGCAGAATTCTCTGGAGTCATCACTTGGGGTTGATGGGCATGAAGGAAGAGTGTATGGCTTACCTGGAGTGAGGCATATGCTTTCGATGGCTGCTTTAGAGCATGCTCGGCTGCTAGGAAGTGCTGAAGAAGAGCCGCAGAGATCGAGCATTGGGGTAAAGCGCATCTTCGTGATCGCCCGCTTCGGCCCGGCCGATCATCCGCGCACTAGCAATCGGCAATAGCGAGTCGCGGGAAGGCGCGAACAGGTCACGATCGTAGAGGGCGATATGTGGCCGTCGTAAGGCCTATATTGAGTCGCAAAGGACCAGTCTGCATGAACAGAGTACAGGGCGGACTCCATTGACAACCGAAGCCCTCTGAATCCGTGCCAACATGGCCCATTCTCCTGGCAGCTCCGACCTCTCCTCCCCTCCCTCCGAAGAAGACGATGATCGCATGAGCACACCTGGCGTAGGAGCTCATCACGATACTGATGGCGCTCACCACGGCGATGGATCACATGCTCGACCATCTAAGCGTCGGAAGACAGGCCAACATCATTCCACTCTGCACCGCGCCGGCTCGTCACAACCAGAACCAATGGACGAAGACGATATCAACATCTCCGAGGACGGCTGGAGTGATGCCCCAGGCTCGCCGGGTAATGATGAGTGGACGATGCGAGCAGAGGCGCAGGTGGAGTGTCAATGGAAGGACTGTCCGTTTGGACCAGCTGCAAACAACGACGAGCTAGTGAACCACGTGCAGATGGTGCATTGCGCGACTGGAGGCCCTAAGCGGACGAAGTATGCCTGCGAATGGGGCGAGTGTCAGAAGAAGCAAAGTAATCATCCCAGTGGGTATGCTTTGAAGGCACACATGCGAAGTCATACGAAAGAGAAGCCGTACTATTGCTCATTACCTGGTGAGTGAGGTCAAACGAAAGCATCGTCGTAGCACCCCTTCTGACCTCGATCATAGAATGCGACAAATCCTTCACCCGCTCTGACGCCCTAGCAAAACACATGCGCACTGTTCACGAGCCTGAGCCCGCTCGCCTGAATACCGCGCTCGACCTCCCGTTACCACCCAAGAAAACCACTAAAGGCCCCAAGCCATCCAATGGCACCAAGCTCCCCCACTCAGATGGCCCACACATCCCCACCCACGACGAAGACGGCAATCCCGTCGACCCCTCGCCACCGAACGACAATATCACCTACGTCCCAGCGCATCATCCAGTGACCGGCCAGCCAGGGTTCATGATCCACTACCCGCCAGACATCCACTTCAGCACGCAGGAAAGCGCCATAAACGCCGATCACCTCATGCGACTGTTGCGAAGGCAAATCCACTGGGCCAGTCAGGAAGGAGAGCAACTACGGCGCGACAACGATGACCTAGAGAAACTAAAGCGGCACGAGTGGGAAGCAAAAGAAGTCCTCCTCGAAGGCGTACTTGCCGCCGAGCTCTCGCGCGCAGAACGCGACGGCCTGCTACAGTCCCTCGAAGCCGACGTAACCGAGAGCATGCAAGCCGATGCAGAGCCCGCCTCACATCTGCGCTGGAACCGCACACCGCCTGTTTTCCGGCGTCGACAATCCTCATCGACCGGTCCCGCACCCCTAAATCTCCCCGCAGCCACGACACCCACGCAGGACCCTTCGAAGACTCCTTCACCGCCTCCCACGGGTGCTAGTGGCGGATTCGAAGGCGAAGGCGACCCCTACGATAATTACCTGGAGGGTATGATGGCGCAGTATGAGAAGCGGCAGCGGGCTGCGAGTAATCGTAGTATGCAGCTCGAGACGCCTGTGAAAGCCGAAGGCGACGCGAGCGCGAGGGAGCAAGGGGCTGATGAGGCGGATGCTGCTGGTGCACTGCTTGGGCTAGGAAGTACAGAGCGGCGAGATCAGGACCGGGGTTAGGAGGCCCTTGACGATTACGTGGCGGAGGCCAGCGTAAGGGATGTACTTGAGGAGTTCGCGGATAGCGCGCGACCTGACAGTGCAGCACAGATCAAGCGGACCACGTCCAGATCTAGGTCCATCGACTCGAGCTGCGCGAACTCCAGAGCTTCACTCGCCGCGGATCAGGCTGATGTCTCGTCAAACGTGGAGACTCTCGCCAGTCAGTCTGATGGAAGTGTGTACTCTCCGAACGACGATGTCGACGTCTTTGCGTGGCTTCTTCACACGGCGTTGATACCGCATCTTATCACTAGTTGGAGAGATGAGGAGGTAGTGCTGAGTGGCGAGGAGGCTGATACTGAGGATGAGCATCCGCATAGGACAAGTTGGGACGACGAACGAGCTTGGGACGATGCTTCAAGAATTGGGTAGATGGTCAATCCCTTGATATCTAGTTATTGCTGGTGAGAGCGAGCAAACCCATGGCCGTTCTTTTCAACACTTCATGAGACTGGCGATATCATCCGTGGTCTTCCACCCTTGAGTCGTTCGAGGGTTCGTGTGGCTTTCGGCGCGGTGTCTCATGCATAGCAAAGTCAATTATTTGTCGACCACCCAACCACACCGCAATTGATCTTGGGAGTCGTTCCGGCTCTCAGCGCGTTGTAAGCTGTCTGACCTGATCATTCATCGATTTTAACCTTCACACAGTTGTAAGTTTGGGATCTATCACCGTAGCTCAGGACTCGGAGAATTGTAGTTCTTGTCTGCAGGACCAAGATAGCCAAACGAAGCGAAGGATCAGCCCATGCACGCCATGTGGCGCTAGCCGACCGCGCTTCTGCAACCAGTCCCACCACAGCGCGGCCATTCCTCGCCGGTGTAGTTCAGGTCACCACCAACAGCTCGAACACAAACCATCGGCATCTCACACAAGAGAGACAGCATTACCGCGCGGTACTCCAAGACAGCTGCGCCTGTCTTACACAGTCTCAGGCGGCTACCTACCAGTAAGTTCCAGGCAGCAGACGCCGGCCGTCCAGCAGACCTCATTTCCTTTATCAACTACTTTCCACCCCGCCTTGCAAGGTGACTCCTCAGCCGCACTTTGGCCCCACGAGACTACTGGCGCACGCAACACACCACCAACGCTTTTCGGCTGCCGCTGAGCGACGTGACACTGATTGCAATCTGGGACTGTCTAGACCAAGTTCCTTTCAGCTGATCGTCATTCCTGTTGTCACTCTACTGTCGTATCTCATACCTCTCGTGCGCACAGCTCTGTCTACCTGCGAATCCTCTCACTTAGTCATCCACTGCAGCTACATTTCTCACACCACACCTCCCCTCAGCTGAGCATAAAGTATGGCCTGGCTCGGCGACGACCCGTGGGACCGACCCCGCCGTCCTCAAGCACACCACCAGCACAGCGGCGGCTATCTCCAGCCCCAGGATCCATATCAGCGTGTCTCCGGTGGCATCTACCGCACGCGCAGTCAAGGTCACGCCCCGCAGCCCATAGTGAATGTCTACAACGACGTGATCCAGGACGCAAACTTGCGCGCCGATCCAGTATACCCTCCCAGTCCTGACTTCCGCGGTCGCCGGATATCTGACAGACTTGGAGACGACATGTTGGCAGACGAACTAGCAGAGTTGCGACTTGACAGGCGGTTGAGGTCACGGAGTCGCACGAGCGCAGGTAGAGGTCACAGTCGTGGGCGCAGTGGTAGTGGAAGCTCCGACTTCTACAAGCGGGAGTACGAGCGACTCGAGAGGGAGAAGCAGTGGAAGCGCGACCAAGCTCGGATTGAAGCCGAGGCCGAGCTAAAGGCGCACGAAGCCGCCGACAAAGCGAAACTTGACGAGCAGCGCATAATCGACAAAATGGAGCGCGAAAAGAAGGAGCGCAAAGCCGAGGAGCTGCGCATCAAAGAGAAGCTCGAGCACGAGGAGCGTGAAGCTAAAGAGGCGGAAAAGCGGCAGTGGGAGGAGTTCGAGCGGAAGCAGCTGGAGAAGAAGGTCAAGAAGGAGAAGGAGGAGAAGGAGGAGCAGGCGAGGATTGATGAGGCGATGCGGAAGCGACTTATCGAGGCGGGATTGTCAGGACGGCAAATTGAAGAGATTATGGACAAGGAGAAGGCGAAGAAGGGGAAGACTACAACTACGACTACGACAATCCGGACGAACAATGCGTTGATGTTGCATGGGGGACATCAGCCGGTATATGCGAAAATTCATCGCGACTACCTAAGCGTGGAGACCCTGCGCTACTACAGCATCCCCTACGAGTATGACCCTGTACGTCCTAACCCGTTGCAGTGATCCTGAAGGGAGAATCTAGGCTGACAAGTTTCACAGAGCGACGAGAACTACATCATCGTGCTGCGTGAGATGGACAAGCACGAGACGAACATCTTGTTCGACCATACGAAGGCCCTACGTGCTGGAAGGCTGCTGATCGAGGCACCCAAGAACGAGAAGGCTTATGCTTTCTATCGCAAGCGGGACCGCAGCAAGAGCCGCAACCGCAATGATGGCGAGTGGAAGAAGTTTGGCATTCTGGAGTATAAGAAGTGATACTCTCAATGGCCAGTAATGTCGGGATCTGCTGTTTTAGCTTGACTTGAATGAGCGTGATACCATGAGGGACGAGTCCGAAAGATGAGGATGCTTCGCGGAGCCTTCGAGGGCGTTATCTAGCTTAGCGGTGGCAATGTGATAGGTTCGTAGACTGTATCTCTCCCTCAAGCAACATTCATCTTGCCTTCGAATGACCGTCGTCGTCCAGTCAGAGCGCTGTGAAAGGCGCTTAGTCACTGCCAAATCACCCCCACATTCGGATTGGATTGTTTGGTGGGGTTCCTGGCAGCAGACAGCACATATCGAAATTTGTGGATCACGACTTGAAGCGGTGGACAGTGAAGGCATTGCATGAGGATCTCGCTCCCAGAGACCTCACTCACTCAACGTCGACCACTCCCACCACATCGCCTCCACCATGTCGGACAAACTCACCCGGTAAGCCCACAGTCCGCTGCTAGTCCGCCGCCAAACCTACCGCTAACTCCCTCTTCAGCATAGCAATCGTCAACAGCGACAAGTGCAAGCCCAAGAAATGCCGCCAGGAATGCAAGAAATCCTGCCCCGTCGTCAAGACGGGTAAACTCTGCATCGAAGTCGCCCCAGACTCGAAAATCGCCTTCATCTCCGAGCGCCTGTGCATAGGCTGCGGCATCTGCCCCAAGAAATGCCCCTTCGACGCCATCAACATCATAAACTTGCCCACGAACCTCGAGAGTCAGGTGACGCATCGCTATTCAGCAAACAGCTTCAAGCTGCATCGGCTGCCTATGCCCAGGCCGGGACAGGTGCTGGGTCTGGTCGGGACAAACGGAATTGGGAAAAGTACGGCGTTGAAGATTTTGAGTGGGAAGTTGAAGCCGAATCTGGGGAGGTATGATAATCCGCCGGATTGGGAGGAGATTTTGAGGTATTTCAGGGGGTCGGAGTTGCAGAGTGAGTTGGGATGATGGACTTGAGGGGTGGGACGTGTGGCTGATATTGGGACAGACTACTTCACGAAGATCCTGGAAGACAATTTGAAGGCGCTCACGAAGCCGCAGTATGTTGATCAGATTCCGAAGGCGATCAAGAAGAGGGAGGGCGATGATCGGAGCGTGGGGTTCTTGATCAAGCAGAGGTGTGAGGTTGATGAGGATCGATTGGATGAGATAGCGGAGACTCTGGGTAGGCAGCCTGGACCAGTCAATTGCCACGCACAAGCTAACACCACACAGAACTCAAGCAAGTCTGGACCCGCGATGTCGACCTCCTCTCCGGTGGCGAGCTCCAACGTTTCGCCATCGCAATGGTCTGCGTGCAAAAAGCCGACGTCTACATGTTCGACGAGCCCTCCTCCTTCCTCGATGTCAAGCAGCGTCTTGCCGCCGGCCGCATGATCCGCAGTCTCCTCACCCCAACCTCCTTCGTCATAGTCGTCGAACACGATCTCTCCATCCTCGACTACCTCTCTGACTACATCTGCGTGCTGTACGGCAAACCAGCCGTCTACGGTGTCGTCACCGCGCCCTTTTCCGTCCGCGAAGGCATCAACATCTTCCTCGACGGCAACATCCCAACCGAGAACTTGCGCTTCCGCGAAGAGTCTCTGACCTTCCGCATCGGCGAGGCAGGCGAAGAGTACATCGTCAACCAGGAGAACGCCTACAACTACCCAGCCATGACAAAGACCCTCGGAAACTTCCACCTCACAGTGAACGCGGGTGATTTCTCGGACTCCGAGATCCTGGTAATGATGGGCGAGAACGGCACAGGCAAGACGACCTTCTGCAAAATGCTCGCCGGCGCGCTGAAACCCGACGGCGACCAGAAAATCCCGCCTATGTCCGTAAGCATGAAGCCACAGACCATCACGCCGAAGTACACCGGTACTGTGCGACAGCTGTTCTTCAAGCGCATAAAGGCGTCATTCCTGAACCCGCAGTTCCAGACGGATGTCTACAAGCCGCTGAAAATGGACGACTTCATCGACCAGGAAGTGCAGAATCTGTCTGGTGGTGAGCTGCAGCGTGTGGCTATTGTGCTTGCACTGGGTTTGCCGGCGGACATCTACCTCATCGACGAGCCGTCTGCGTACCTAGACTCCGAGCAGCGCATCATAGCCGCGAGAGTCATCAAGCGCTTCATCATGCATGCCAAGAAGACCGCTTTCGTCGTCGAGCACGATTTCATCATGGCCACCTACCTCGCTGATCGCGTCATCGTCTTTGACGGGCAGCCATCAACCAAGACCCGCGCGAAGAAACCAGAGAGCTTGCTAACAGGATGTAACACTTTCTTGAAGAACCTGGATGTGACGTTCAGGAGAGACCCGAGTACTTTCAGGCCGAGGATCAACAAGATGGGAAGTGTCAAGGATGTGGAGCAGAAGGGGAGTGGGAGTTACTTTTTCTTGGAGGAAGAGAGCTAAAGGCACCTCGGGAGAATGCTACTATGATGAAGTGAAGGCTGTCGGTGAAGACGGCAAGAAGGGCGTGGGTACCAAGCGGCGCCGCGTCGTGAAGAGCGGGGCTGATGAGGTGCTGGAGGATGAGGACGCCGAGGAGGAGGACGTCGAGGAGGATATCCTTGGTGTGGGAACGTCGTCTGCTGCCGGCGAAAGGGCCACCTCGAGGCACGCTCGAGTAAGCAGACGACGAAGACAGAGTCGATTGCCAGGCAATGGGCATCGACACCCAGAGGGACCAGGGCAAGGAGTCGGCGAGACTCGCTTGCATGCTTCTCGATCTATGTGCAGCGGGCTACGTGGCTTCGCATGCAGCACCTTGCTGTAGGCTTCTCGGCCAGGGAGTAAAGTCGCTGGCTAGATGACCTTGGCTATAAGCGTCACCGAATGAATGAGAGTCCATTGAATCTTCTCGCGTAAAGTGTCAACTTTCAGTTAATTCTCAGGTCTACTCAGCACAATACTTAGGCTCCTTTGATCTTACATCTACACTTCCTCGATCTCCCCTTCCTCGCTCCCACTCTGCAGTGCCACATCCTCCTTGGCATCAACTTCCATCGCCTCTGCAGCTTCAGCCTTGACTTCCGGCTCTCTGCTACGTCTCGATCGCTGCAGATACACGTCAGCACATATCTCATTTCCGACCACACGTGTGAATCGACTTACCTTTGACTCCCGCCTTCCCCCAGCACTCCCCTCGCTCTCCCTCCGCTTCCTCACACTGCCGACGCGACTACTACTACTTCCAGCGACCTCATCGTCACCGTAGTCTAACACTGGCACACGGCCACGATCCCTCGGATCAGCACGAGAAAGATAGCTCCGCTCGCGCTCGACTTCCCTATCCCTGCGTTCGCGATCATACCTATCGTCCCCAGCATACCCGCCGCGCCTCTCGTCCCTTCCGTCCCTGCGATCTCGTTCGCGTTCACGAGGAGGCGGCGTCAGCCCGAATGAAGGTTTACGGAACTGACGTTCGCGTGCTTCTTGGGCTTTGCGCCGGTCGGCTTCATAAGCATCTGGCTCCGGCGTGCGGGTCCTTGTGCGTCGGGAGCGGGAATGGGAGTCTACAGGCGGTGGAGGGGAAGCGTAGTAGTCGTGCGATCTGCGATCTCTGTCCCTTCGGTCGCGGTCAGAGGGGCGATATTCGCGATCGCGTTCCCGGTCGCGGTGAGTGTCGCGATCACGGTGTTCGCGGTCCCGTTTCGCGCGATCCCGCTCAGCGTCTTCGGCTTTCTCTTGCAAGCGGCGAATGTGTTTCGAGAACGCTGCACGGCGGGCTGGATCGTCCAGGGTGAGGTATTCGGGGTAAGAGGCTAGGCGCGGCGCGACGAGGTCGAAAGTATCGCCTATGAGGACTGGAGGGTCGAGGTGTTTCAGCACTGAGCGCAGTGCATCGATGGCTTTCCGTTGGCTGCGTTCAGCGAGCGCTTTGTCCTCCTCCACGCGCTTGAGGATCTTGTCCATGAGTCTGTCGTGCACGAGCTTCATGTCCTGGCTTGTCCAGCGAGAAGCGCGAGGATCGCGGTGCATGACTTCGGAGAAGAGCTCGAGGGTTGTAGCAGGGGTCATCTCGTAGCGCTGGTCGTCCAGGATGTCTAGTGCGTCGCTACGCTTCGAGCGGACTTTCCGTTCCTCGTCTTCGACAGTATCCCAGAAGAGGTCCATGGGCGAGGAGCCCTCGGTGCCCAACAAGTTGCTGTATCGCTCGTCGTGCTCAACGAAAGGCAGGAAGTCGTGCCACTTACTGCCAGCCCCAAAGGATCCCTCAGCCAGCTTCTCCTGCAGCAGCACCTTGAAGGCATCTCTAGCTTGGCGATCACGGGTTCGCTGCGACGACTTGTCTTCTTGCTTGGTCACGTTGATATCGCGCTCGAGGCGTTTGAGGTGCTGCTCGAATGCAAGCAAGACGTCAACCTTGTGCAGCGTGCGAAGGGAGGCTTCGTGTACGAACCGCTCATTTTCCATGATGGCTTGTTGAGTCACGGCCCATTTCGCGTGAGGATCTATGACAACGTCGCGGAGTAAGGATTCGAGATCATCGATTGCTTTGTGGCGGGCGGTGGTCTCGGACTCGGCATGCTGCTTTTTCAGTTCGAGCACATACTCGTGGAAGAGCTGCTTACGTTCGTCTTCGTCGCCGGCTGTGCGGAACACGGCTTCTCGCTCGATCATCGGCCGGGCAGTCTTCCAGCGCGTGTAGTGCCTGATCTCGTCGTGAGTTTTGAGCATGTCCCGGAAGTCATCTCGCAACTTAGCTCGGCGCTCCTTCTCCCTGCTCTTCTCCTCGACGCGCTGCTCGACGCAGTAGTCTTCGAAGGCTTGCTTGCGCTCCTTTGGGTCCTTCAGCGCGCGGTACTCTCGCTCCTTGATCACCAAGCGCAGGGCGTCAGTCCATGGCGTGTCATATTTGATGTTGTGCTTGCGGAGGAGCTTGTAGAAGGCTTCTTTCGCTTGCTCTTGGGTGGCATACTCGGGCTCATCTTGCTTGGCTGGCATTGCGCCGCGGAAGCCACCACCACCACCACCTTGCCCCTCCCATGGCTTTGACCCTCCACCTCGCCCACCCTCATAGCCTCCTCGGTCGGGAAAGCCATTCTCTCGGTCGTCTCTCCTGTCGAATCGTCTCGGCGCGGCATCAAAGTTACGATCCGGCCCTCCAGCAGCAAAGCCAGCAGGCGCAGCAACAAGCTGGGAAGCCTGCGGATTGATAGGCGCAGGCGGCAGCACCCAGCTCGTCTCGCGCGTGCCCTTTTTGTAGTAATACGTCCGGCCATCTGCGGCCTTCGCGCTCGCCCAGCCCGCGGCAACATGCTCAGGGGAGAGCTGCGCTGCTGCTGCTGCTGCGGGTGCAGAAGGCGCGACTGGAGCAGCTACAGGCGTTGCGCCGCCATTCATCTCGGCTGGCTTCTCCCATACTGTCTGTCGCGTGACGGCGTTGTAGTAATACGACTTGCCCTCGCCCGTCTTCGCCTCGCGCCAGTCGCTGCTCATCGTTGCAGCTGTGTCTGCGCACGATGGCGCGGCGAGAATGGCAAATGCGCAATGCTATCCGTGCTAGCAGTTAATGTTGCAAGGCTGGAGCTTCATGTGCATGAGAAAGCTCCTCCGGTCGGCGCTCGGAGTTGACGAGCCTTGGCAGAGCAGCTTCGACATGTGCTCGTGAAAGCGAAGAGCACTCTTCGTGTATGTGCAGACATAGACGGAGGTATCCAGCGTGCTCTGCGATACCAGCTCGTACATATAAGCTCTATGAGTCTCTATCTGCCCTAGCCAGTAAGTCCCCTCTCCCCTCTCCACCCCACTCCCAGACAATCTCAAAACATCCACTGTCCCCCCTCCAGACAGCGACAGCAACTAAGCCATGTCCTTCAAGCGCTCCCGGGCTGCCTTCGAGTCCGATGGCCCTCCTCAGCATGCCCCCTTCGCTCTCTATGGCACACCCTTGCCAGCCTTTGATCCGGAAGTAAGAGATGATGGAAGTTATGTTCCGATATGGAAGCAGGAAGTGACTGATGAGCGGGGGAGGAAGAGACTGCATGGCGCATTCACGGGAGGATTCAGTGCTGGGTGAGTTCGCCTGAGCAATCGTGGAAGTTAGGGGAGCTGAGTGCTGACGGGAAAATATAGGTACTTCAACACAGTCGGCTCGAAGGAGGGTTGGGCGCCTGCTTCGTTTGTGTCCTCGCGATCTAATCGTGCAACGAAGAGCAAAGTGAAAGATGGCGCTAGCCAGCGGGTTGAGGACTTCATGGACGAGGAGGACCTAGCTGAACGATCCGAAGCACAACAGATTGGCACGCAAGGAGATTTCGCTGGGCTGGGAGGTACCGATGGAAATGGTGCAGGCAAGGGCATGTTCGCCGACTTATTCCGAAGCACCGGCGAGACGATCGGTGTCAAGCTCTTGAAGCAGATGGGCTGGCGAGAAGGTCAGGGCGTGGGCCCGAAGGTTAGGAGACGGGCTGAGGGTGACAAGACGGGAGAGCAGCATCTTTTCGCACCGGAGAACACGGATATGGTGAAGCTGGTGAAGAAGACTGATCGGAAGGGCTTGGGTTTCGCGGTTGATAGCAGTCTGGCCGACGTTACTGGCAAGGCTGCGGCATCAGACGACGAGGAGAACGATGCAGATGCACGTATACTGTCTGCCAATCGATCGAAACTTCTTGCTAAGCCCAGAGTCAAGCTCAAGAAGTCTGCGATTGGCATGGGTGTGCTCAATGACACTGGCTCGGATGACGAGGACCCATACGCCATTGGGCCACAGATCAACTACAGTCGTGTGATCGGTGGAGACAAGAAGAAACGAAAAGGCGGACTCGTCACGGCTTCCACAGTACAAAAGCCACCTGCCGCTAGTAAGAAGGCCATGCAGTCGAGCACGCCCAGCCTTCAAGGCTTCCGGCGCTGTCTGGACGGCCGCCTCCCTCTGGACGGCTTTGTACTTTCCATGCAACGACTCGAAGTCACGGAGTCCAAGTACCCTCCCCCTGTCGTGCCACTGGACTGGAAGTCCCGTCGCGCAACGAAGTTCGACACATCGGCGACGACCTTCACCTCTACCGCCGATGTGGCCAAGTCATCAACCCTGAATCCCTCTTCACGCGCTGCTCTTCTTGGCGAAGCGACACTGCCCGGCAAATCAGTCTTCGACTTCCTCTCCACCTCAGCGCGCGACCGGCTGGTCTCAGCGAGCGGGAAGACAAATCTCCCGCAAGCCAAAGGCGAGCAAGGCCCTGTCGACGCTTCCTCCGCGCCAGCCCAGAAGTCGCTATGGGATCTCGTGCCGCCCCTAGACGTAGACACAGCATCCGCCGCTCTCGCGCGAGGCAAGACAGGCTGGCTCCCCTACGCCGAAGATCCACCGAAACGAGACCGCTACACAGCATTCCTCTTCCTTCGTGCCGGCCAACAAGATCCTCCAATTCTCCCTGCCAGATCGCCCGGTGTGACTACAGAAGCCTGGGCCCAAGAGCTACGCGAGTTCGCGCAAGCAGCCGAAGTCTTCAAACCCATCTCTGGCCTGATGGCCACGCGCTTTGCAGCCTCTACCTCCGCGCCAGCACTGGCCTCAGACGCCCCAGACCCCACACCCGCACCGACGAAAGTCCTCAGCGCTGCTGAAGAAGCGGCAAAGGCGGGGATGTATGGGCCGTTGACGAGAAAGACGTACGCTTTCTACCCCACCCGGCTTCTCTGCAAGCGATTCAATGTTCCCGCGCCTACCGTGGTAGATCCAAGTACTGCGGATGCTGCAGAAGAGAGGAAGAGTATGAAGGACTTGGTCAATGTGAGGGAGATGGAGAGGATGATGGGAGCTGCTAGTGCGAGTGCGGGGAGTGGAGTTATAATGAAGTCGTTTGCTAGCGCGGGGACTGAGGGAGGCGATGGTGGTGAGAGCGTCAACAAGCCTGTCGCAGCAGACGCAGAGGCAACTGGCGGGCATGCGAGGGTAGATGTCGAGGTCAATGAGGCGCTTGAGGGGATGAGACCGGAGAGGGAGGTCTACAAGAGTATATTCGGCGACGAGGGATGAGCGCTAGCATAAACAGAAGTCGACACCTTCAGTGGTGCTGAATCCTGTCTCGTGTTCAATGATACTCCCTTTACTTCCATCAGTGCAAGGTCGGGGCCCAGAGTAGGATAAGACAGGTGTTCGAACCCGTGTCCACGCCTGTGCACAGGTGCGTTAGCAGAGTGAAGTGCGCGTACTGCGCCACAGGAGTCTTGAATGCGAGTGAGGTCAGCGGTAGAAGTCTTGGCACATGCGGGCGATACCGAGAAATCCAACACCGCCCGCGCTCACCGACGCAACAGACGTCGTCGATTCACCGAAACCGTGTCGAAATCATATATTGACACATCGAGCAAACGACCAGGTACGTACATGCTATCACATGCAGATGGAAACGACCGAGGATGTCCACTTGGCGAGAGTAGGGTGGGGCGGCTGGCGGTCAGCGTAGCGGGAAGGGACACCTATGCGACAGCAACAGGCAGGCGAATTCGAAGCCCAGAACCCATTGTCGCATATGAAGGGCGGATGATCGCACGGATACTGAAACCAATTCACTGACACGCAGTGCCATCGTCACAGACTCGGTCTTCCCACTTCATAACGCCGCACAACAACAACAGACCCCACCACACAACACCCCCAACACACCGCAATCATGGGTCTCACATTCTCGAAGCTGTTCGACCGCTTGTGGGGGAAGAAGGAGATGAGAATTCTGATGGTTGGTCTCGACGCCGCAGGAAAGACCACCATCTTGTACAAGCTCAAGCTCGGCGAGATTGTCACGACGATCCCCACGATCGGTGCGTCCCTCTCCCTTCCACCCACTCTCCCTCACCCCTCCAGCCCACTAACAACAATATCAAGGCTTCAACGTCGAAACCGTCGAGTACAAAAACATCCAATTCACAGTCTGGGACGTCGGCGGACAGGACAAAATTCGACCCCTCTGGCGCCATTACTTCCAAAATACCCAAGGCATAATCTTCGTCGTCGACTCCAACGATCGCGACCGTGTGGTTGAAGCCCGCGAGGAGCTGCAGCGCATGCTCAACGAGGACGAGCTGAGGGATGCGCTGCTGTTGGTTTTCGCTAACAAGCAGGATTTGCCGAATGCGATGAATGCGGCCGAGATTACTGATAAGTTGGGGCTGCATAGTTTGAGGCAGAGGGCGTGGGTGAGTACTTGAGATGCGAACGAGAGGCGATTACGAGAACGAGTAAGGGACTGACGTTTTGACGCAGTACATTCAATCTACCTGCGCTACCTCCGGAGACGGGCTGTACGAGGGCTTGGAGTGGCTGAGCAACTCGCTGCGCAAGGCCGGACACCAGTAGATGGTGTCTTGAGCGCAGGCCGGCCGAGCAAGAGGATAACGTGCACACACTCCGCGCTTCAGCTAAAGAAGGGTGCGCGAGCCTGGCGTGCAGAGATTACTAGACAACACACGACACGAAAGCAGCAAGCAGATTGCAAATGATGGAGACGGGATTGTGGAGATTGGGTGGATAGATGTGAAGTGGAAGCGGGTCTTACAGCAGGTTGTATGCTACGGTGCGACATAAAGCAGCACTTCTGGGTCTTCCCCGATCTCCCGTCCGTGTCTTATGATCACATTTTCCATGTACGACACTAAGTCACCGAGTGTACTTCGACTTAGATCTAGGCGCTGATCTCTCGCTGATCGCGAATGTCCGACCTTTATGTGGTGTGGCTATGGTCGCGTGAGCCGTTGCCGTACTTTACAAAACGTAGGTGTAGATGTAAGACTTCATCTTGTCATAGACAGTCACCGCACCCGCGACACAATCACGTTGCGTGGAGGCATTCCAGAGATTAGATTAAAGTCGTCGGGAGCTTGATGCCGTCTCATCATGCTACGTTCATGCGTCTACAATACTATCCGTTGATGCCGCTATGTAGTCGAGCACAACGCTGCACTCGCCCATGTACGAGAAGAAAGCCATCCTGTCCGCACATGCAGATGCATCCGCCCCGCTGCCGTTAATGCTCGCCGCTTCTTCTCTTCTATCATTACACAAAGCCCTTCGCCGTGACTCAGCACTCCGGCCCCTAGTCATGATTCCCTCACCACCACTGCGAGGTCTCGCTCTCCTACTCTACGCTTTGCACAACCTTCCCGATCAGATTCCTACAACCTCAACTCCC
This sequence comes from Oleoguttula sp. CCFEE 5521, assembly GCA_036872775.1. Classification (NCBI taxonomy): domain Eukaryota; kingdom Fungi; phylum Ascomycota; class Dothideomycetes; order Mycosphaerellales; family Teratosphaeriaceae; genus Oleoguttula; species Oleoguttula sp. CCFEE 5521. The sequence continues at coordinate 167,137 of JAVRRP010000001.1, forward strand.
CCAATATCCTCTCAGCCATATTCTTATACCGCCACGTCCCCCCATCAACCTTCTTGAACTGAATGCCATGCAAACTCAACAACGGCACTTTGACCAGCAACACCTCGAATTTCAACGGCACCATCGAAGCCCCGAAATCGCTCTGAACGTGTGTCGTCGTCTCGCCCGCAGCCCGCTGCGAGGACGTCTGCTTGTTATACGCAGACGAGGGAGGGTTTTGGTCGTCGTCCGAGATCTCGTCTTCGGTTGTGTAGCTGTGGTCGCGAGGGTTGGTTTTGGAGACTGTGCGCTGGGGCGCGGAAGTGGAGCGGAAGTCGTCGCGTTCTGCGTCGCGGCGGAAACCGCCGAAAGAGATCTTCCGCCTATGGGTCTGCGGCTCGGGGCTCAATGGTGAGGCACCACTAAGTGCTTGACCGTCCACGGGTCGGTTGGCGACGTCTACACTAGGTACGTGACGGCATGCAAAGCCGCCGCGGATTTCTTTATATTCAACTCCCAGCTGGCGGAGCACGCGGATAATGTCGGCGCGAATGATTGGGAGAGGACGGGAGGAGGTCGTAGAGACGGAGAAGAGGCCCTTGAGATAGACTGGCTTCATCTCCGTCTGCGAGGCCTCAGCTTCCACCTCAGCTTCGCGGGACTTGATCTCCTCTTCTGTCTCTTCGCGGACGTCTGAGGTGCGGCCACCGTCGCGGCGAGTCCTGCGCATCTGCATGCTCTCTTTGCGGGAGTGGCCGAGAGATTTGGTGCGGGAGGTCTTTGGTGGTGGCGTGGGTCGTGATTCGATGTCGGATGTGGGCTGTTCGGGACGGACTCCTTGATCTAATGTTTCTTTGCGGCCGTCATAGGAGGGCTGCGAGCTCGCGGGAGGGCGCATGGGCCCGCCTTCCGAGACACCCCGGCGGGTCAGGCGGCGGCGAATGTCGCTTGAGTTGACGCTCACGCTGCGACCGAGTCCGCCTGTGCGCTTACGGTCTTGTGTACCATCAACTGCCGGACTTAGCGCGCCGGGAGGTGAGAGCATATCGGCTTGCTTCGACTCAGCGGATTCTGGCCTCAAGCCTGTTGTGCTCGAATCTCTAGTCCGGCGCATGGAGAAGCTCTTTTTGGGTGTCTCACTGGGTGCGTAGACTGCGAGTGAAGGAGGTGGGTGGCTGCGATCTGGCCTCTCGCGCATGGGCTCAGTCGGCTCCTTGCTCCTTCTGGTACTAAAGCGACGCAGCAGTCCGACCGCGGCGCTCTCCCGTCTCACTGGCTGAGGTGCCTGCTGCTGCTGGTCTGCCATCGGCTCTACTATAGCCGGATTGGTGGGTGAAGGAGCAGCATTGATGTTGACGTTCTTCATCCCTTCAGTGACCTCGTCCTCGCCGTGCGTCCGCGCACGCGGTCTCGATCGTCCACCACTCGGCTTCTCGCCTGCCATCTCGTGAGCATGCGGATTCGTGTAAGCGGCTTGTGGTGCTGAGGGCAGACCAGGCACGTCTAGAGGATTGCTGCCAGGCATCGACGGCATCTCAAGTGCGCCTGGGTTCTTCTCCTTCATCTCGCGCTCGCGCTTCTCTTGTACGAGATAGTACACCGATATCAGTGGGTCAAAGGCATTCGTGGGATCGGTCCCAACCTGCACCGCCTCGGTTGATGGTGTGTTAAGAGTGTCCCGACTTGTGGTCGAGTTTCTTCGCTTGTAGAAATCGAACACGCCGCGCTTCCTCTCCAATTCCGGAGTCTGCTGCATTGACTTCCGCTCGACGCTCCTGACCGCCCTTTGGTAGTCTTCCGATTCTAGCACCTTGGTCAATCGCGTCGTGATAGACTCAGCACTTCCAAAGTCGAAGCCCGTCATCTTGTCGACGATAGTCGAATCAAGAGGCAGCTGCAGTGCCCTTCTCTGCGGCAAGTGGTTCTCTGCCGGTCCCGAGAAGCCTTTGAGCATCCAGGGGTGCGTCAAGATCTCGGATAGAGTTGCCCGCTGCTGAGGATCCGTGTTCAGCATCCGTGCTATCAGATTCTTGCACTCGGGTGTCAGCCATGGTGGGTACTCGACTATGCCTTTTTTGATCTTCGCATGTAGCTGAGGCATGCTTTGATCGTCGAAAGGCACCTTGCCGCACACCAAGACGTACAGCACGATGCCGAAACTCCAGATGTCGACTTCGGGTCCCGTGTATGCTTTCGCCTGCAAAAGCTCGGGAGCTGCGAAGTACAAGCTGCCGCAGAAAGTCTTCAAGTGGCTTCGGGGGCTGAACAGATTCGACAGTCCGAAGTCAATGATCTTGATATCACCCGTCTTGCTAATCAGGATGTTCTCGATCTTCAAGTCGCGATGGACAATGCTGTTGCGATGGCAGTAATCTAAAGCACTCGCAATTTGTCGGCCAAACTTGCGCGCTTGCTTCTCCTTCAGTCGACCGTGGCTGATGATGTAGTCCAGCATCTGGCCGCCATTCACATATTCGAACAGCATGTACCAGTGATAGTTCGTCCGTACCACGTCGCGCATGCCACAGATGTATGGATGATCCACCAATGTGACAATTGCAGCTTCTCTTGCTGTACGGACTTCCTTGCTGTGATCGGCTCGCTCACGCTCAGCCTGCGTGCGATGTTCCCCATCCGTCGACGCAATGGGTACGATCTTCACCGCAACTTGTTCGCCCGTCTCCTTGTTGCGTGCTAGCTTCACCTTGCCCATGCTACCAGCACCTATCGTCTTGCCCAAGGCCCAATGTCCCGTCTGTGTGTCCACAGTGGTTCTTCTGCGAAGGTTCGTGGGGTTGGACGATCGGTTGTCAGGCACGCTAGCGCCATTCGATGCAGGAGGGGCAGTCTGCGGCGCATTTGGATCATATCGCGACTGCGTTCGTGCGTGTCCCGAAGAGTTTCTCGAAGACTCGGTGCGTGCTGGCTGTTGCGTGCTTGTCGATCGGTCATATGACTCGCTTCTCCTCGAGCCTGACGGTGGCCTCGCCAAGTTGGTCTGCTCATAGTCATTCCGCGCAACAGTCGCCATGTTGCTTGGCATATTTCGAGATTGTGAATAGGAAGCCGGGGAGTGTGTCTGAGATGTGGATACCGCTCGACGTGGTGAGCTTGGAGCAGCAGAGCGGTGTGTGGTGCTCTGCGAACGATGAGGTGGGTTGTAGTCCGCAGGGTCGTTATATGTCGAGGGAGGTGCACGATGCGAATAATCGTGCTCCGAGGGGTCAGTGTAGCTGGTGGGAGGATGGCGACGCGTTGAGGGGCTTCGAGGCAACGCGGGCGACTGTGCAGCTGCAGACATGGCTCCTCCGCTGCTTTCACCTGTGATCTTGGAAGCTCGGTGCTTTGTATGCGCAGGTCGAGGTGACGCAGTGTAGGCAAGACTGCGAAGCGGTGGCAGTCAACACCTTGACCTGGCGTCGCGCCCCGGACGGTCTATCGGACGGCGGGGATGCGGTGTAGTAGCATTGACGTTGCGGTGCTTTCGAATCGTGCGGGCTCCGTCGCAATGCAACAACTGGGACAACTACCCTGACACTACAACAGACTTTCTTGCGAGATGTTGTGCCGTGAGGCTTGGTTGTGGCTCACCGAATGAGGCAGAAGTCGAGACAAGCGAAGTCAAAGGGGTGGGGGCGCAAGATGCGGTGTTCGGGATGATTCGAACGGCTAGACTTCTACCACCACGATCGAACGATGCACGTGGTGTCGCCCGGGATGTGGCAGTCATACATTTAATGCCTACTGCGGTATTTGGAGGTTCAGCATCTCACCGTCGCACAAGGGGAGCACATCTCCGCTGTAATAGTGGGTCGCAATCATCACTGCCGCACGCAAGATTGGCGCACGCTATGGGACTCGGCCCGACCAGTGCCGAGAAGTGCGGACTTCCTCCGCCTCCAGAAGTCTGAACGCTCTCGTGCTGTGTTGCCCTGTCCATGAGAGATCCGAACCGCGAGTGAAGGTACTTATGACGAGTCTGCTCTCTCCTGCTGGTATCGAGTGACAGATGAACCATGACGGTTGCACTCATAATTCCAAGGAATCTTCCTGACTTTTGGAAAAGCGGAGGTAACATCTACAACTCTATCGTAATATACACGTTGCATGCTCTTATGAAATGCGAGAGACACACATGGTGACATGGGCTCCCAACGGTCCTGCAACACGTCGCGCGCTCACCTTTCGCGACGGTCAGACCTCCCTGCCTCAAGGCGCGCATGAGACGAGAGGAAACACAGCTTCCCGACGGTGGACAGAGATGAAGCAGGCAAACTTGCAGAACGGCTTAGTCACGCACAAGGCAACTCGTGCATCGGTCGAGAGATCAACAGGCAGCACTCCGCCAGCTCACGAATCCGCCGTTCGCAGCTGGCGTGTCGAGCACCTGAGCACAGCCCCACGGTTTGAAGGAGAGTCGACCACCCTCGCTTACATGCAGAGCTCGCAGAGCGGCGCAGCTGCATGCTTTAGCATGTCTGCTGCAGGAAATGTGACTCGAGCATTGCCTCGATATCAGATCACTGAGGCCGCCCAGTTTGGATGACATATTACATAGGCACGCAAAGATGAGTGCTCCATGCTGCCTTCCTTTTTCTCCTCTTCAGCGACATGCAAAAGATCTACTTTGTCTTTGGTCCTGAAGGCAGCTTCTTCTTCGCAGGCGCGAAGGGCTCTGAAAGGCAAGTCCAGCCTGATGCCGCGCAAATTATCGCCACTGACCATTTGGACAGCGCTGGACTTCCCGCGGGCGTAGAAACGAGAACCACTACAGCAGCTAGCGTTAGCAACATCGCAGTAAGCGATCGTGGATCCAGTAACGACCCCATTGCATACATTGCATTCATCAAGAAGGCAGATCCAGATGTTTGGAGATGTCAGTAATGCCTTCTACGCACGAAGACTACCTTGTCGCTAATTCGCCAGCCAGGGTGCTCCAAGTCTTTCCAGCAAGCAATGGGTGAGAAGATGAGTGACTTCGACGAGATCGGCAAGGGCCTTGTTCGATTTGCGTTCGGCGAGAGAGGTCATCTCCTTGTTTGGACAGTGCAAGGCAAGTGGCTCTGGCAAAAGCCTGGTAACATGCTATCGAGTAGTCTGTACGACAATTCGAAAGCCGAGATTGAGTGTGCATCACTTGGTGTCGGAGATTCTTACTTGATTATCGCGAAGAACGGGCAATGCTGGTGGGACTCCAAGAGCCATTACCCAGCACTTCAAGCCATCCTCGATGATGTTCAACCAGGCGATATAATCGTAAGCATTCCTTACCTTTTAGCAGTCAGCAATCTGCTAATAGAGCGCCGTAGTTCGCCGCCCTCAACCCCTTCCGAGTCGGCCAGTTCTTCATCCTCTTCGCCAACGACACGGCAGTCTTCCAAGTTCCGCTCTCGTATCGGACGAAGCTCGAAAGTGCACTCAAGAAGCATGGCATCACCTGCACTGCTCTGACTTCGCAGCAAGCGGAGAAGAAGGTTAAGATGCCGAACGCGGCGAAGCAACCCGACTTTGCGAAGAGACTCCTCAAGGATGTCACAGGGCCTGTGATAGCTGCCGTCGTCAGCGGCATTGCGAGCGCCCTCATTGGAGCCGTCGCTTGTACTGTTATGTGAGAATCCGGATGCTGCGCTTCCGAACGTGTGAAGACTGTACGACCGTGCCAGGAGCGTCGCAAGAATACGAGCTCTCTGGTCGATCCGCCGTCGAGGGTGGTGGAGATACCAGAGAACCTCCCGAGGAAATGTTCCCGTCTCAGTGGCAGACTGGATGGGGAATCATGCTTACAACGCATTTAATGGGACCACAAGCAATACGAGACGACAGGTAGAAGGAGCGCTTGTTTGTATTACCACCAAATAAGTATAGGATGTGCATCAAATCGACTGCTCGCAGCGCGGCGGAAAGTCCTGGTCATCTTCAACACTCAGTTTCTGGGCGCCGTGTCATATAGCCAGGTCATATATGCATAGATTTATGATATGGCTACATGTTGGCTTCGATATGAGTGTCAGCGCGATCTCTTGCTCTGTAGTATGCACCAATGAAGCCTAGCGCCTTGGCACAAGCACTCGACACCCAAAATCTCTCCGCCACCACTGCATCTCTTTTTCCCCACCACAAGCACAACACGCAAAGCCGTACCACTATCAACACCTCACAAGTTGATATTGGAAGACCAACTCGCCCATCATGTCAAAGATCACGGTCGCTGGTGTGCGTACCAACGTGCAAGCCCTCCTCGCATACTCCAATGAAGAGAAGAAGCGCAACTTCCTCGAGACCGTCGAGCTCCAAATCGGCCTCAAGAACTACGATCCCCAGCGTGACAAGCGTTTCTCCGGCACCGTCAAGCTCCCCCGCGTCCCGCGCCCGAACATGAGCATCTGCATTCTCGGTGACCAGCACGATATTGATCGCGCGAAGCACCATGGCGTGGATGCCATGAGCAGCGATGATCTGAAGAAGTTGAACAAGAACAAGAAGTTGATTAAGAAGTTGGCGAGGAAGTACGATGCGTTCATTGCTTCCGACTCTTTGATCAAGCAGATCCCGCGTCTGTTGGGTCCGGGTCTCTCCAAGGGTAAGCCTACGTGTCTCATCATTCCGCCCAGCGCATATACTGACACTACACGCAGCCGGCAAATTCCCCACCCCAGTCTCCCACGCGGAAGATCTCAACGCCAAGATCACCGAAGTCAAGTCGACCATCAAGTTCCAGCTGAAGAAGGTGTTGTGCATGGGTGTCGCTGTCGGGCACGTGGATATGAGCGAGGACGAGCTGATTGGTAACATCATGTTGTCGATCAACTACCTCGTCTCGCTGTTGAAGAAGGGCTGGCAGAACGTGGGCTCGTTGACCATCAAGGCCAGCATGAGCCCGCCCAAGCGTCTGTACTAGGTGCTACATTGCACGCTAGTATGGGGGAGAGGAGGATGGACGGAGTGGCTCGAGTATCTAGCTATACCCCCGGTAGCTAGAGCTGTACTCGCCTTGACTGGCTGAGGACTGTAAATGAAACCTCGAGTTGCACGTCACCACATACATTCACCGAATCTCTGCGATCTCGTCATCGTAGGAGCTGTGTTCAGCTGTTCAATCTGTTGCCAATCTTGCCACACCCTACTCTCCGGTCACGACCAAAATTCATCAATCAACCCTCGTTACCGCTAGATAGGCTTCTGGTGTTCCATTATGCTCGTGACCCTACATTCATGTAAGTCTTGGCATGCATGCCGCCCTCGAGCCTAAGCTCGCAGCTGTGCATGAGCACCTGCAGTTCCTTTCCACTTCACTCGACATAGCTATCCTCTACAACAAAACGCATGCAGTACAGAAACCGATAACGCCGACAGCCTGCATGAGGCACGCTCAACCATGCAGCACGTCTACAACTCCCACCAAAACCCCTACCACCAACAGCAATCCGACTGGCAGCAGCAACACCACCAACCCTCACAACATCACTTCGCGCAAACCCAAGCTGCTGCTGTCGCGAACGCCGCTGCGCAACAGCAACAACAGCAGCAGCAACACTATGGCCGCATGACCCAGAATGGCAATGGGAACAGCAATTCAGGACAAGGCCACTTGAGCGCGGGGAATGACGGGAGTATCTTTGGCGCGGGGGACTCGATCAGTGAGGAGAATCGGAGGGTACTGGAATGGATTGCGCAGGTGTTGAACGCGAATACGAGGGAGAGCGCATTGTTGGAATTGAGTAAGAAGAGGGAGCAGGTACCGGAGCTCGCGCTCATACTATGGCACTCGTTCGGTACGTCGCGTGAAGCGGGACAGTGATTGCATGGGGAGAGCACTGACTGGGTACTACAGGCGTCATGACGTCCCTACTGCAGGAGATCATCTCGGTGTACCCATTGCTCAACCCGTCACAGCTTACGGCTGCGGCTAGTAATCGCGTCTGCAATGCTCTGGCGCTGTTGCAATGCGTTGCTAGTCACAGCGAGACGCGAGGGCTCTTCTTGGGCGGTGAGCATTGGATCTATGCCGTGATCCGACTTAATGCTGACAACACCCAGCACACATCCCCCTCTTCCTCTACCCCTTCCTGAACACCACCTCAAAATCCCGCCCTTTCGAATATCTCCGCCTTACCTCCCTCGGCGTGATCGGCGCGCTCGTCAAAAACGACTCATCAGACGTGATCAACTTCCTTCTCACAACCGAGATCATCCCGCTCTGCCTCCGTATCATGGAAACGGGGAGTGAACTCAGCAAGACAGTCGCGATCTTCATCGTGCAGAAGATCTTACTCGACGACATGGGCCTGCAGTATATCTGCCAGACATATGAGCGGTTCTATGCTGTGGGGACGGTGCTGAGCAACATGGTTACGCAACTCGTTGATCAGCAGACGGTGAGGCTGTTGAAGCATGTTGTGAGATGTTTCTTGAGGTATGCTCGATCTGTGTCAGGATTACTTGCCACTCGCTAACCTTCCGCAGACTCTCAGACAACGCCCGCGCGCGCGAAGCACTCCGCCAGTGCCTCCCTGAGCCCCTTCGCGATGCGACATTTTCCCCAGTCTTACGAGACGACGCAGCCACGAAACGTTGCCTGGCACAGCTACTCCTCGCGCTTAGTGATCAGGCGGAGCCAGCGATGTCATCGGGCTACGGCAACCACCCAGCTCTGATGCAATAGCCTCGCACCATGAGCCCGGAGACGTTCGACGCTATTGCGCACGATCCGGAGCGCAGACAAGGACTGACGAATAAAGCATGGGGTTCACCCAAGCCTGGCGACCGATATAAGCCGTGGCGGCCACCTGCCGGTCCTTCTAATGGGGCCGCGAATAACGGTTCATCCGGCTGATTTTGCCCTCTTCGAAGCTGTCACGACACCACAGGTATTGGCTATCAGCCTTCGAGTATAGGATCTTTGGACGGACATACAGTCTCATCACCGACGTACCCGGGTTCTGGTTCAGCGCGGGGAAGGTCTCACGCAAGAAACCCGAACATGTCGTAGGTCCCTACTTTTTGGAAAGTCTCTGGCAAGAGGCGTACGATGCATTGGGATAGGGCGGGCGCTGTAACACTAGTGACGAGCATAGATGCCTTTCCTTTGGGACGATTGGGTGAATTGATATCCGAGTTTGGGCAGGAGCATTCTGAATGGGCGACTGTAGTATAGGATAGAAATGGTTGGAATGTATCTATGAGCCCGCATTCTGTCTCAGAAAGGTCTCATGAAGTTCTCGCGTCTGCTACGTTCGCTCTCTCCGAGGGAGGTCTAAGGTGCTTGTGCTACTATCAAAAGCTTTACGAGTGTCATTCACTAATACAACGACAACATGAGATCAGCGCTCTAATAACTGGTACATGTAATCAGCAGTAATCTCTCTCTCTCTCTCTGATACCTACAGATGACAATCGACTAGCACATCGCAAGCAACAGATACGCGGACGTGAGATCACCAGTCTCTGATTGAACTTCAGACCACTCAAAAGACAATCGAATGCCGAAAAACGATATATGGGTGTACTGCGCTGTAAGCCGGCAACAAAACTTCAAAAGCAACTCCACTCCGTATAATCCAGCATCAACCCCATCCCCACTCACCCACGTCCGCCTATTCGTCCCAGCACCCGTCCCAGTCTTCTCCACCCAGCCCTAATATCAGCAAACTGCATACTCCCGCTCGCAACCCCAAACACCACCAAAGTCCCTACGCTGATCGCCAGTATTACGCAGAACGCGATCCAAAACTGGCCAACACTATATGCGACGTCCTTGAGTGGCACGCTGTAGTAGGCCGTCATTAGACTGAGCGGCAGGAAAGGTATGGTCATCTTCGTGAGAAGGAGCGTGATGCGTGTTAGGCGCTCGACGTCGAGAGATTCTTTGAGCGTGAGGAGGGAAAAGTTCTACGAAGATGTCAGTCGGAGCGGCCAGAGGGTAGAGATAGCAGGGCTAGGGCTTACCAGCGAGATGAGCGAGTCTTTCTGCCTGAGGTACTCTTCCAGCTCGCTCAAGGCGTACAGGTCGATCAGATCCTTCAACCTGGCGAATCTTACACGAGAGGCCGAGCTCAGCGACACGCCGAGTGTACTTGCTTTACCGACGCCAGCAGGACGGATCGTGTCGATACTGGCTTCGCTACTCTCACTACTGGCACGTGAATTTTGCAAACTAGCCGCCGTCGCATCTCTCGGCTCCAGCAGTCGGTCAATGAGGCGGTTATAGCTCTCATAGTGCCTTCTCAGGACACCGAGCTCGCGGCCAATACAGTCTAGTCGATCAATGATGTGTAGCTTGGGAGCGGCAAACATCTCCTTTCGCAAGTGAGCGAGCTCCATGCCATAGCGAGACTCTTTCCGCGTGATGAGAGTGTAGCTGTTGTGCCAGTTCTCGAAAAGGTAGTAGAATAGGAGACCTGGGGCGTCTAAGGCACGATAGGCCGTCTCTTCGGCTGTGCTACCTGTGCGGGCACGGAGAGGCAGTAGTGTCATGGGATTCTTGGCTTGCAGCGGATCCGGATTGAGCTGCGAGAGGGAGCGAAAGACATTCAGGAGGTTTCGACGAGTCTCGGCAAGGATTCTGCGCTGGAATGCGGATAGATTCGATGGATCGCTGTATGGAAAGGGATCCTCGTGAATGGTGATGATCGTGCTGTCTTCGCACAGGACTAGCCAAGTCCATACTCGAGTGCAGTGAGGGAGTATGGATGTGCTGTCTGCTACGCTGTCTGTGGAACAGTCAAGCCTCGTGCCGTAGATCGAGTTGAAGCCAAGACATACATAGCTCCGACCAAGATCGATGCTCGAGTAGTGCCAGATATCGTTGATGATGCGGTACAAGTTGCCACTACCAGAGGAATCGTTGCTTGCAATTGAGCAGTGCTCAGCCAGCTCATCGCCTCCCTTCTCGATCTCGCTCTCCGTTGATGTTGTTGGTGATGCTCGTCTGCCCCATGAACGAGGAGACTTGGTTATAGTCTGACGCGACGATGTCGGGCTTCGCGATTGCCTCGGATCTGAGCACATTAACGCCAGTAGACGTGGAGTGAAGTCGTAGCGCTTAGCCAGTATCTCGATGAGGTTTTGTTGCTGAGCTGGGTACCAGAGATTGATCCACCGAGCGGAGGTACTTCCACTGCGTTCAAGAGCAGGGAGGCGCTCAATCGCGGACTGGCTAAGGTCAAACGCGGCAGTGGCAGCGTCATCCCCGAAATCGAGGACGAAGTTTCTAGAGGTAAGGGAAGACGCAGCAGTTAGGGCTGCTTGAGCTGCTGCGGTGCTGTCCAAGTCGTAGAACTCGGTCGTAATCTGACCAAGCAGTGGACGCCTGTATAGGTCGGACGCGACCGGCGCGTCGTTGATGCTCGATCCGGCTGAAGATTGCGCCATAACGACAGTGTTGAAGTACGAGAGAACATCACTGCTGAATGCTCATGTATACTAGGCTGCGAGTGGCGAGAAGTCAGGTGGTCGATGGGCACCGGTTGTGTGCGCGAGGCTGCGTCGAGGCAATCCGGTGCCCATGTAGACAAAGAGTCATAGTTGAGGGGCCACTCGTTCAGGCTACGACAGTGAAAGACATCGTAGTCACCTGCACATCTGTTTAGACCACCGACGGCCTCACACGTGAGCCTGATAGATTCACCGAGATTCGGCCGATGACTGCCATCTTGCACGTGAAGCACTTTAGAGACTTCATGCAACTAGCGGAATGAAGGCTTATTCATGTGAATCGTCGAGACCGAAGGAAAGGAACAAGGAAGGGGATACCCTTCGCTCCCCAACCATGGCACTTACAGCTTTCCGACTAGTAACGATACCCATCCTTTCTAATCTTGGGGTGCGAGAGGCGCCAGGCACTCGCCTCGCGGAGAAGTCCCGAGGCTTCAGGCTGCTCGCACTCAAGAGTTCACCAAAGGCATTCGCCTCGACCTACGAAGAAGAGAGCAAGCGCAGCATTGAGCAGACGTACGAGCGGTTGACGAACTCGAAGGCCGTCCACTTCGTTGCACTGAAGTGTGATGATGAATCCACAGAGCAGAGAAATCCTGTTGTAGGGCTCGATGAGTTGGCTCGGAATGAGTGGGAAGGCTTTATTGTGCTGCTTGGACCACAAGACAGCTCAGATGGCGGTGTGTCTGCGTCAGTGAACCCATTCCATCTCATGACGAAGATTTCCGCGGGCGACGATGCGGAAGGAGATTTTGATGGTTCCCGTCAAGACCAGAAAGCATTGCACTTCCACCTGAACGGCATGTTTGTACGACCAGCAGCTAGAGGTAGCGGCCTTGGTCGAATGCTCATCGAAGCTGCCATAGACCGCGCCGTGTCAACCGCCCTGGGATCCGATGCCAAGGAGATAGTCGTAACCATTATAGTCGACGAATGGAACACCGTGGCTAGATCTCTGTACGAGCGATGTGCGTTCGTGGTCGTTGCAAGAGAGACATATCAACAGCAGGGCCAAGAGCAAGCCGATGTACGCGTGGCGCTGCGTATGGAGCTGCGCCGCACATTAGGCTAGAAACGACTGGGTCAACCCAGCAGCCATTTGTCGATGATGGAAACGAAAAATATCGGGTGTATGACCGCACACTATCATGCACCTCCTTGTCTTGAAACCCTCCGTCAGGCGGACACCGCCAACAAATAAGCTGCCTCAGTCGACTCATGAGCTTCGTCTCTCGAGGTAGCACAGATTTCCAGAGCTTGTATAAGGGACATTGCAAGAGCAAACACGCGGCGATCGTCTCGATGAGAAGAGAGATAGCATGGATGCAAGGCAGAGGAAGGCGAATCTGGACGACTTCATCCGTGCCAACTTCAAGCAAAATGTCTAGCCTCAGGCTCATCTCTTCTGCCAAGGTGCCGATCCCGTTCCATTCCCGGCGCTACCAAAATGGTATTTGATGGCTGCAGACCTCGTCCTCCTCTTCTCAAATCTATCAGTAGAGTAATGCTTCTGCATTATATCTGTCTAGCCTTCGCTCCGGCGACTTGCTGAGGGTTACAAGCGGGCAACTGCATTGAGTCTTCCTCCGTTCCCGGGCTAGTAGAGAAAAGGCTTCCGTCTTTCCTACCAATTGCGCACTTGACCCACGCCGGGTGTGGAGCGGAGTTGTGGGATGGACGCTACAGATAGTCTACGAAGAGACGGCTGGCGAATTGATACAAGTACCTGGCACTCGGTTGCTTGCCGCGATCAAAGAGATTGCACTGCCGTCCAAAGACACTGGAATATCGGCTCCTCATGAAGTCGAGGTCGCTTGCGTACGCTGCTGCAAATACGCCCAGCTGTAACAAGCTCACGATGATGGGCCGTCGAGAGACATGCTGCGCTCAAAAATTTGAGCATGAATGCACATCCTACGTCCCTCGACATGGGTCGATGGATTTCAAATTTTCTGCGCAGTTCGCGCGTGATGGGTGTTGCAAGAGGAGATTACGGCAGGCTAGCTTCTATACATCTGCGGAACACATTATGCCACACACTCGATCAACCTCCACCTCTTCGTATCCGCCATGCATCTGTTGCCTTCTCAAAGTCTCTGTCCTCATTCTCACACCTCTCCCCAACCAGACTCCACGTCCGACTCCTGATGATCTTCTCCACCATCATCTCGTTGCGTAGCAGCGCCGCCAGGCTCTCTGTTCTTGCCTCTCGTGGGAAGTATCGCCCCGAGTAGGGGTCCAACCTCTCGTTCACTATCCTCTCCCGTGCTCTTACGTCCTCAACCTGCCTCAAGACATGATCGGGATCGTCCGGGTCTGGCGACGTCGCAACGCCAGCGCAGTAGCTCAGCACATCGCTGCGAACTTGCCAGCTAGGGAAGAGCACACGGTCCTTGAACTCGCTGCATGACGTTGCGTCTATCGCTCTTCGCCCAGCCGGTCGGGGCTGTCGCTCTGCTGTTGATGTGGGATCAAAGGGCGTTGAGCTCGGCGTCACGAGGGCATTCAGGTTCTGATTTATCGTATCGTCCACGGCACCACGAGATATGCGGAGGAAGTCTAGGGTGCTTGGGTATGAGCGTGAGCCATGAGCTGTAGTCTCTGATAGGGAATCTGCTTACCTCTGAGCGATGTTTGGTTGAAACAGAACTGGGGCGTCAGTCGAGGTTGATCCGGCGTTCGCGACATGACTGTTGTAGCCGTAGGCGGAGGCGGAGGCGGAGGCGAACTTGGGGTCTCGGGGGCGGAAGGTGAGGGCGGAGGAGGCGGCGGAGGTTTCCAGAGTAGGCCTGCCAGCGTGATGATTTGAAGCGTATGGTCCTAGGTCGACGTTACATCTACCGGTGAATGATTGAAGACTACAGGCATTCTCGCTTCGTGATCACCTCGACACATGGAGATGCTCGCCAGGTTGTCGACGTCATCTCGGCTTAATTGAAGCGCGTCCACGACGCGTGAATTGAGACAGCACTCTAGGCTTCCCATAGCGAGTATATTGCACGTCCTGTCAGAGCCATCGCGATCAAGCTGTATTCCGTCCCTCGTCTGAGTTTTGTCATCCACTGCAAAAGCCTCCCTCTAGGGGATGCTCCTCGGCTCGCGCTGTCCACTCCCACGGTCGTTTTGCGCGTCCCAGTTCAAGAAAGCCCTTCTGTCGGATTTCCTCTGTCCGATTGCTATTCCTCGCGTTGAGCCAAAGTCTCGCGCCCGCGACTCAAGAGCACTATACCAACACTGGTTACCACCGCGGACAGGCAGGACAAGAAGAGGCAAGATGCCTCCGAAGCAGGCCACTCTAGGGTATGTCAGGCCCTCCCAGCAGACAATTGGGTGCGATGCTCTGGGCATGTGTGGGTAATACATTACAGGCTGACAGAATTCATAGCAAGTTCTTCGGCAACCCAAATGGTGCTGCCCCGGCAGCCCAACAGTCAAAGCTGAAGTTCGCTTCCAATGGCGTGGCAAAGAAGGAAGCAGTCAATGGCGATAGTAGCACCGCACCAAAGTCAGAAGAGACAGTCGAAAGCAGCAATGTTGTCGTCAAGACAGAGGATGTGAAGATGGAGGACGCCGAGGAGATGAAGGCAGAGTCAGCTGAACCACAAGCTATGGCTGCACACACTACGCCTTCAAGCATATCGAAGAAACGACCTGCGACAGTCAAAGAGGAAGAGGACGGTGAACAGGCCGACGAAGCCGAGCAACCGCCCACGAAGAAGCAACGGTCGAAGCCTGCGACGAATGGCAAGCCGAAGAAGGGCGTGGCGACCAAAGTCAAGACACCGAAGGTACCCAAAGCCGAACCTATCGTCTCGGACGAGGAAATGGATGACGCTCAAGTATTGCCGGTGAAGCCCTCATCAAGCTCTGAAGTATCAAGAGCTAGTACGCCGAAGTCGAGAGCGAGTCCTATTGCATCGAAGACAGATGAAGATGAAGATGAGGAAAAGGCACCCATGGCGAAGCTGGCGAAGACGAAGACGACCAAGGCACCAAACGGCAAAGTCAGCGCTGCACCGCAAAAGGTCAAGCCTGTTGATGTAGAGGAGTCAAAGGGTGAAGCAAGTGCAGGTGAGTCCGGCACTGAGGACGACGTCGACGAAGAAGATGAAGACGAAGACGAAAAGCCTGAGATGGCTGCGAAAGCACGAGAAAAGGTCCAGTCCGTACTGAAGAGTAGTGGCAAGGATCTTTATCCAGACTGGACGGCTGGAGACCCTGTGCCATACGCTGCGCTATGTACGACCTTCTCGAAGATCGAGATGACCACGAAGCGGCTCGAGATCTCTGCTCACTGCTCTCTCTTCATGCGTCAAGTGCTGCGCCTGACGCCTGATGACCTACTGCCCACTACACTGCTGATGATCGGCAAGCTGGCCGCGGACTACTCCGGCATCGAGCTCGGTATCGGCGAGTCACTGATCATGAAGGCGATTGGCGAGTCGACCGGCCGCACACTCAAGATCATTAAAGAAGACCAACAGAAAATTGGTGACCTCGGTCTGGTGGCTGCCAAAAGTAGGCAGAATCAGCCTACCATGTTCAAGCCCAAGCCATTGACTATACGCGGCGTACACAGCGGTCTGATGAAAATCGCCGTTGTTGAAGGGCAAGGTGCGCAAGGACGCAAGGTAGACGAGATCAAGAAGCTACTTTCTGCAGCCGACACAAATCTGCCCAAGGGCCAGGCAATCGATATCAACGCTGACAAGGGTGGGCCGAGCGAAGCGAAGTTTATCATACGCGCTTTGGAAGGTAAAATGAGACTTGGCCTGGCAGACAAGACTGTGCAAGTCGCACTTGCACAGGCCATGGTGGCCCACGATGTGTCACTGAAGGGCGAGAAAGTGCCCTCATCCGAGCAGCTCAAGAAGGGCGAAGAAGTGTTCAAGGCGGTCTACAACGAGCTCCCAAGCTACGAGGTGATTGTTCCGGCGTTGCTGAAAGGCGGTATCTGGAACCTCAGAGAGGCATGCCGACTACAGCCCGGTGTGCCTTTGAAACCTATGCTTGCGAAACCAACGAAGTCACTTGGCGAAGTCCTGGATCGATTCGAGGGCAAGGACTTTACGTGCGAGTATAAGTATGATGGTGAGCGAGCACAGGTCCATTTTGTGGCCCACGATGCGGCACAAAATTACGCTGCTGCAACAGTCGCGCCGGCGGCAGGCAAAAGTGATCGCGGCATCTCCAATATCTTCTCTCGCAACAGCGAAGACCTCAGCAAGAAGTACCCGGACATTCTCGCGAAGCTGCCAAACTGGGTGAAATCAGGCACGAGCAGCTTCGTGCTGGACTGTGAAACAGTAGCCTGGGATGTCGAGAAGAAGCACGTCCTACCATTCCAACAGCTCATGACAAGGAAGAAGAAAGATGTGAAGACAGAAGATATCAAAGTCAAAGTCTGCGTCTTCGCATTCGATGTCCTCTTCCTCAACGGCGAAGCACTGGTCAACAAGCCCTTCCGCGAACGACGAGACCTTATGTATTCGGCATTCGAAGAAGTCGAGGGCGAGTTCTCATTCGCCAAGTACGGCAACACTCGTGAGATCGAAGAGATCCAGACGCTCCTCGAAGACTCCGTCAAAGCCTCCTGCGAAGGCCTCATGGTCAAGATGCTCGACGGCATCGAATCGCACTACGAACCGTCGCGGCGATCGCAGAACTGGCTGAAAGTGAAGAAAGACTATCTCGCCGGCGCGGGCGACTCTCTTGACTTGGTTGTGCTGGGAGCTTACTACGGCAAAGGCAAGCGCACATCAGTATACGGCGCTTTCTTGCTGGCTTGCTACAATGAATCGACACAGAAGTACGAATCAGTCTGCAACATCGGCACCGGTTTCTCCGAAGTCGTTCTCTCCGAACTTCATGAGACGCTTTCCCCTCTCGTTATAGAACGACCTAAGCCGTTCTACGAGCATAGCACTGGCAAGAATGATCAGCCTGATGTCTGGTTCGAGCCGCGATACGTCTGGGAAGTCAAGACTGCTGATCTCACACTTAGCCCGCGATACCGCGCTGCAGCGGAGAGCTTTGGGGGCGATGGCACGCACAAGGGTGTGAGTCTGAGATTCCCGCGGTTTATTCAGATCAGAGAGGACAAGAAGCCAGATGATGCTACGAGTGCGAGGCAGGTCGCGGAGATGTATCGAAAGCAGGAGGCCGTGGGGAAGGAGAAGAAGATCAGTGTTGATGATGATTTCGAATATTGATCGGACTGTCACAACAAGTAGACAACAGGCTGATAGCTCGCTATGGGTATGGTGGAGAACGTGGTGGCCCCGACCATGCAGGCCAACGTGGGATTGTTTGGCCCCGAAATGTAGAAGATACATGTAGGGCTGGAAAATGAGTGGCTAGCTGAAGTGACAAGCCAAAAGATCACGAGACCATGTGGTACATGTCAACTTCAAGTGAGGTCCATCTGTGGCTGCCATGCGGCTGAGGCACAGAAAGCTACTCCACTTTTCCAATTGATGGCCTTCAGATGGTCTACACAGATCGAGTTCCTCACACTTTCGGCTATCCAGCCGTCCGTCAACCCCCGAGTCGCGTGCCCCGTCGGCAGCTCATCCGATGTAACGTCCCCACGCCACACATGCACAAACAGCATCTTTTCTTCTTCCCCTCCCGCCGCGCGCTGCACATTGCCAAGCTACTTCTCGGACATGCCTCTAGCGCGGAAACAAGCAGATTAGCTCCACGCTAGACGTGTCTACGATCTAGTATGACGTTCTCTCTCCAATCGCGTCTGCTTTGACGCGGGACGTGAGAAGAGGAGCTGTGGAGGCAGGCGAAAGTGTATATGTAGGTGTGTGCGACTCGCACCTGCCATGTGGGTGTCGTAGATCCGAGCTGTTGTGTGACATTAGTTCAAGCTGGGGTCGAGAAGGACGTGATTTGTACTGCATTGTAAAGCATTGGGGCGTCTATCTGCTATCTCTCATTCCCAGCCCTATCGCAGGCACACAGGCATATCCTCCCACTTCGCAGCCCGACCGCCAACATGGGCAAGCTCTCCAACGAAAAGATCGCAGGCGAGGACTCGCCGCCCATGACGAGCGACTACGAGCAAAACCATGGGCCGACAGTTGGGGGCGTGCATTGGGATCAGCTCGAGGGATTGACGTTGTACGAGAAGAAGTGCAAGTTGATCAATCATGAGGTGGACTCAAATGGCATGGGAAAATACCAATGGTACATCTGGGGCTTGTGCGGGTTCGGATACTTCATCGACTTGCTGTGGGCGCAGGCCTTTGGTTTGATGTTGGCTCCGTTGCAGCAGGAGATGGGGTTCCCTGGTAAGTTGGCGCACTCGTTGGAAGAATGGTCATGGCATGGTGCTGACAATGCGTGTAGCTAATCAGTCCGGCAATATATCTGTGAGTTGCCTGTACGAGGTTTTTGAACAACGGACGTAACCCTAACAACCAACTCAGACTGCTTTCTCAGCCGGTCTCACGGCAGGCGCATTCACCTGGGGAGTCCTAGTAGATATCATTGGTTGGTACTCTGACGACTTCGTCCCAACCTTACCCTTACGAGATCAACACTGACAACCCACATAGGTCGCCAGTGGGCTTTCAATCTCACATGCCTCTTCAGCGCCGCGTTCGGTCTCGGACTGGGCGGCTGCAGCACCTACACCGGCTTTCTGGTGGTCACGGCATTCATTGGATTCGGAATTGGGGGTAACATCCCAATCGACACGACCATCTGCCTCGAGTTCATTCCACAAAACAAGCGCTTTTTGCTCGCGCTGCTCTCGATCTTCCAACCCATCGGCGTAACGATCTGCAGCGCAATCGCATTCGGCTTCATTCCGAAGTACTCTTGCAGCCCAGGGTTCATTGAGAAAGACGCCCTGATCTCTTGCAATCTGGCTACAGGGGGCGAGCCATGCTGCTCCAAGGCTGACAATATGGGATGGCGATACTTCGCTTTCACGCTCGGCTCGATCACGCTGTTCATCTTCTTCTTGCGATTTGTGGTCTTCCGGTTCAAGGAGTCGCCTAAGTTCCTCGTCTACCGCGGCAAGGACGAGAAAGCTGTCGCAACCCTGACTTATATCGCGAACTACAACAAGCGTGAGTGTGGACTCACGCTTGCCGACTTTGAGGCATTGCAGGCTGAGAGCGACTCGCACCACAGTGGCGCGGAGTTGCTGGGATCCGGTGCAAAGCAAGCTGCGCTGTCACTTGGCGGCAAGGTCAAGGTCGAGTTCTCACGCTACGGGCTGTTGTTCAAGAACAAGGATGTGGCGATCTTAACCATCCTTGTCTGGCTGACGTACATCTGTGACTTCTGGGGCTTCACGCTTGCCGGTGAGCTTTGAATCCATGCGTTACTTCAATGCGTATCGAAGTGCTGACCCAACATTACCAGGCACCTACCTACCCGCAATCTTCGCCTGCAAGAGCGGTGATCTCGGCCTCTCGCTAACGCAGACCTACCGCAACTACCTCGCGATCTACACCCCGGGCATCTTTGGCGTCCTGCTCGGCGCCATGATGTACCGCGTACCCAAGCTCGGACGCCAATTGACGATGATAATCACGTCGGCTTTGATGGGCATCTCGATCGTACGCACATTCCACCATCCCCCACCTTTGCATCTCTCACTAACATTGGCCGTAGTTCGTCTTCACAGCCGTTAACACGCAACCCGCCAACATCGGTCTGAACATGATGGAGTACTTCTTCCAATCAGCTTTCAACGCCGTCCTTTATGGGTGGACGCCAGAAGTCTTCCCCGCTCCTATCAGGGGCACTGCTTGCGGGCTCGCAAGTTTCTGGGGTAGACTCTTTGGGATTATCGCGCCGCTTATGGCGCAGACGCTGCTTCCTGCGGGAGGAATTTGCAGCGATGTGCAGGTTACGACGAGAATCCTGTACTTGGCTGGAGGGTTGACGCTGGGGTGCGTGTTGACTATCAGTCTGTTCCCGAGGAAGCTGGTGGGAAGTGAGAGTATGTAAGTGGGAATTGGAAGCGCATGGGCGAGGGCTGAGCATATGCTCTGCGCTGGGTTGAAGAGGCGGGTATGAGATGTGCATTAATGACTCTGGGTGCCTGGGGCGGTCTCGGAGCTGCGCTACGCTGTAGTGATACCCTTACGTAGCTCCTCACGAACCCAAGACATGATCACTCAGCTCCAATCGAATCCTTCTACCATGACTCCAGCGACTCCAGCCATCTTCTGACACAGATGCTCCCTTTCCCCGGGTGCGCGAGCGTCGACATACGGTCCACCGACCTCTGCACAGACGGCGTGGAACCGATATTGCCGGTTCTTTAAGCCGTGTACCAGACTCATCAGAGTTGGCGGGTACGAGGTGCCATCTGAGGAATACGACGGGAGGTTGTGAGGATTTTGGCACGAGGGGCAAAGCGTGCCCCAGACGAGGGCGAAGATGGGGAGTTTGGCCGCCATGCGGCGGCTGTCTTCGCTACTCCGATCGTGGCGCGAGGCGTCTGCACAGTTGAAGCTTGCGTTTGAGCAAGCGGCGACTCGTGCCGCTCTGTCGTCTACTTTCGCTAGCAGCTCCATGAAGGCCGAGGCGAGACTTGTGAGTAGGGTGCTCAGGACTTGAGTATTCTGCACGTTCGTTATGAGGCGTGTAGGGCAGTGTGGGCAGAGCAGGGCGCTCTGCGCTGATGCGAGGGCTGTGGCCAATGCTGGCAGAGCTTGCAGCAGCGAGTTTGAAGGAAGCGAGGTAAGTGACGAGAGTGAGAGATAGAGGGACGACAGGCATGCGCAGGAGTTGGATGGTGCTAACGTTAGGTCTGGCAGACTGTCAGGTGGTGTAGGGATCGTCTGAGACAGCCATGTCGTGGAATCGAATTGAGATGCTGCGACCGGCACAGAAGTCGGCCGCATGTTGTCGTCGAGAGTGGCCAATCCAGATCCATGATCTGCGTTGTCGAATGTGCGGCTCGATCCCGTGGCATTGATTCTTGTGTTAGTCTCCAGGGGTTCGCTTCGCTGTCGTTTCCTTGGCCGGCCCATGGCTTTCTGTGGGCTGTAGAAGCAAGTCACGCCTTCCCTGACGCATCTCATACACGCTG
Source organism: Oleoguttula sp. CCFEE 5521 (assembly GCA_036872775.1). Classification (NCBI taxonomy): domain Eukaryota; kingdom Fungi; phylum Ascomycota; class Dothideomycetes; order Mycosphaerellales; family Teratosphaeriaceae; genus Oleoguttula; species Oleoguttula sp. CCFEE 5521. Next base: position 188,615 of record JAVRRP010000001.1, read on the forward strand.
GCTGTTCGCCAGTGCATTTGAGCTTCTTACTCCGACATTCGTCGCAAGCTGCTCGTCGTCTCGCTCCTGCAGGGTCAGCCATGGTCTGTGGTTGTTTGGTCGACATCTCTGTGACGCTTCTCGGATTTTGGCGCCGTTGAGAGAGCAAAGATTTGTACGCTTGTTGGCAGACGATGTTGTGACATGATGGAAGGACGGTCAGCTCGTCCACGCTATGATAGAGTAGCTGATCCTTGGTAGTCGGTTCAGCTCGTCGCTTGGCCTGTCCATCACGGTGCCTCGGAGTTCGGCGTTAAGACGAAGATGCTTGGCACGACGAACTTTTTGTAGAGCTACTTTGGCAGGTATGGTTTCGTAGAGACAAGACTTCTGTGTCTATAGTACTTACACGTCAGGCAATATGGCGCAACAGCGGGCAGGACAGAAGCGGAAGGTAGTGGAGATACCTCTCGCAGAACAGGTGGAGGATGATGTGCTGGGCAACGGCGACTTTGACGAGGAGCTTGCTGAGGATGAGGGCTCAGACGGAGATGAAGAGTTTGACGATGATGAGGAGGAAGATGACGACGAAGAGGACAGCGATGAGGAGCCGTTATCAGAGGATGGAGAGGATGTGCGACAGCAACTGCGCGACTTGAAGACATCAAGCAGTGTAGAGATTGTCGACCCAGACAAGGATCCAGACACTGATCTGGCGACGAACGGCACATACACACCAGAGAAGCGGCCAGCAGATCTGTCGAACTACGATATCTCTGTCGATGCCAATGGCAATCCGCGGTATATTTACAAGGACATCGAACCCAACTACGACACCGACGACTCTGATGCTCCCATCACCAAGAACACGATCGGCAACATCCCACTCTCCTACTACGATGCCTACCCACATATCGGCTATGATGTTAATGGTCGCCGCATACAGCGACCAGCAAAAGGAGCAGCGCTGGACTCGCTGCTGGACAGTATCGACATTCCAGCCGGCTGGACTGGCTTGACTGATCCTGCGACTGGCAAGCCATTGAATCTCAGCAGAGAAGAACTGGAGGTGCTCAAGAAGCTCTCGCGGAACGAGACACCAGGCGATGGCTACGATCCGTACCCTGACATGGTCGAGTACTTCACTGGCAAAGGCATGGAGGAAGTCATGCCGCTGTCTGCTGCTCCAGAGCCAAAGCGAAGATTCGTGCCATCCATGCATGAGCACAAGCGCGTGATGAAGATCGTTAAGGCGATCAAGGAAGGTCGTATCAAGCCGTACAAGGAGCCTACAGCTGAGGATCTCGAGAAGGAGGAGCAGGAGCAGGAGTACGCTCAATACGATGTCTGGGCGAACGAGGTTCCGCGACCAGACCACGCGATGAACATGCCTGCGCCTAAGCTACCTCCGCCTGGCTACGAGGAGTCGTATCACCCTCCACCTGAGTATCTTCCGGATAAGCATCAGCAAGAAGAGTGGGAGAAGCAAGACGAAGAGGACCGGACCCGTGACTTCCTGCCAAAGGATCATTCTGCACTTCGCAAAGTGCCCGGCTATGCAAAGTTCGTGAAGGAGAAGTTCGAGCGTTGCTTAGATCTGTATCTCGCGCCTCGAGTACGGCGAAGCAAGCTCAACATCGATCCGGAGAGTCTACTACCCAAGCTGCCCGATCCTGCTGAACTTCGACCGTTTCCAGATCACCGATCAGTCGAATACGTAGGCCACAAAGGTCGTGTGCGAACCATTGCGATAGATCCGACAGGTGACTATCTAGCATCCGGTGGCGACGATGGCACAGTCCGGATCTGGGAGCTCAGTACAGGTCACCTCAAGCAGAAAGTTCGACTCTCGACAACAGATCCTGTGAACATCGTGGCTTGGCGACCTGTGATCTCACCTCCAATTCTCGCCGCCTGCTGCGCCGATAGCGTCCACTTCATCGTCCCCACCGATAGCACTTCACCTACTGTTCAAGCCGAAGCCCACACTCTGCTTACAGCTGGCTTCTCCGCAGCTTCCAGCATTCCCACAAAATCCGCGACTGGTGTCGATAAACCCTCCCCATCAAGCTGGCACACTCCAATTCCGGCCCACGCCTCGCAATCCATCTCACTGACCCTCTCCCTCCGCTCAACGCCGAAAACCCTCACCTGGCACCGCAGAGGTACCTATTTCGCCACCGTCTGCCCCTCCTCCGGCAGTCCGTCAACCGCAATAGCAATCCACGCCCTACCCACACATACCTCGCAACACCCCTTCAAACGCCTCAAGGGTCTGCCTCAAACCGCACTGTTCCATCCCTCACAACCGAAGTTCTTCTTGGCCACAAGGCAAAGAGTCCGAATCTACGATCTTCAAGCCGGCAAGCTCGTTCGCGAACTCCTCCCCGGTGCTCGCTGGATCAGCTCCCTCTCCTTAGATCCAGGCGGCAATAACTTGCTGATTGGCTCTTACGATCGCAAGTTGCTTTGGCACGATCTCGAGCTCGCTCCGACACCGTACAAAACGCTCCGCTACCATACAAGAGCGATCCGCGACGTGGCTTTCCATCCGACATTACCGTTGTTCGCGGACGCAAGCGATGACGGGAGTGTGCAGATATTCCACGGCAAGGTGGTGGAGGACGGGTTCGAGAATGCTACGATTGTGCCGCTGAAAGTGCTGAAGGGACATAGGGTCAGGGGCGAATTGGGCGTGCTGGGCGTGGTGTGGCACCCGAGGGAGGCGTGGTGTGTGAGTGCGGGAGCCGATGGGGTTGTGAGGATGTGGGCTTAGTGGGAGAGGAGATATGTAAATAGAGAAATGGAAGCGTGAAGATGTAGATCAGAGTGCTTGTAAAGACGAATACTCAAAAAGGGCTGGAATCACGTGCTTTCACTTCGCCCTTGCCCGTGTCGATTGTCGCTCCCCGGGTATCGCATCTACAGACTTTTTCCTCGCTGCTCTCGCTCGTTCGTTAGTTCCTTGTTGTTGCAAAGCCGGCTCATCAGCGGACTTCCGCGCAGAGCGTCGCTCTCCTGGTATCTCAGCCTTGATAGCCTTTCTCGGCGTCTTCGAGGCAGGCTCCGCTGTATCGACGCCATTGGACGCTGCTTGCTCGGCACCACCATTGGCATCATTATCCTTGGGCTCGGCTTTCGTGGCTACGGATTTGCGAGCTTTCCGCTTCGGGGAGGTTTTGACCAGAGTAGTCTCCTCAACTTCTTCACCATCAGCCTCAGCATACGATGGCTTCGCCTTCTTGGCGCGCGAAGGTCGCTCGGCTGCTCTCGCAGCAGTCGCGCCGCTAGACGCTTTCTTCCCAGCTGTGCCTCTCCGACCTTTTGTAGGTTTGAGGTCACGTATCTCAGCCTTGGCCTCATCGTCCGAATCTTGAGAAGCGGCCTTGCGTTTCTTGCCCTTTGCTGGCCTGACGGCTGTCTCGTCACCGCTCTCGACATCTCCCGCAACAGCAGCAGTCTTCTTCTGAACACTCGGCACGATGGCCGAAGTTCGTCCACCGACAGTGACGTGCGTAATCTTCTCGCCGTTAGGCAGCACATTCGAGTCCTTCTTGCCCTTGTTCCAGCGGTGCTTCATCAGCCACGTCTCCGGAAACTGGCTCGAGTCTGACAGCGTGTCGACTGCTAGCGTGCAGACGTTGACCATCGAATCATGCAACCGCTTGATCTGCTCATCATCAAAGGTGTTGCTATACTGCTCCGGGTGCAGACGTGCCATATACAGCACTTCATCCGCCACCCAGTTCCCGACCCCTGAGATGTTCGCCTGATCCAGCAGCAAAGCCTTCACAGGGACCTTCTTCCTCCTCAACAACTTCGACATAAACTCCACCGTGAAGATCTCCTTATCCACCACCGGATCCGGCCCGTTCTCCTTCAACGGCGAAGTCTTCCTGATCTCCTCCGCCTCACACTCCACCAGCCTTATCCTGGCCAGTCGTCTCGGATCCACAAACGCAACCTCCACCTCCTCCCTCCCCTCCCCTCCAACCTCCTTGTCAACCTTCCACAGGAACTTGACATACTTCGGCGGCCATTCTTTTTCAAGCCCCTTATCCTTCCCTTGCTTATAGTACCGCGAATCATCGGTGCTGAATTTCATCCAGCCTGTCATGCCGAGATGGAGCACGGCGTGGGGTGGCTTGTCGAAGGTGAGGTAGAAGTATTTGCCTTGTTGGGCGACATTCGTGACGAGGCGATTTGCCGTGTGAGCTTGGAAGGCTTCGGCGCTGCAACCGACTTTGCCGTAGACTATGTCGTCTGTATGGGCTACACATGTTGAGATGGTGCGGTTTAGGAGGTGTTTGCGAAGGTAGTGGACTATGCGGGCGACTTCACCGATCTGGAAGGGTTATTAGAGGATGGTGACGGGAAGAGGCTGAGCAAACATACTTCGGGCATAATGGCGGCAGGTGCGTCTGATCAGTCAATGAATATGAAGCTCTATCTCAAGCTGATGAAGTCGAGTCCTGAGAAGCACTCTGCGCGTGAAGACAAGACGCGTTCAAGCTGTGACGACATTGGCTTGAGCTTTCACGACATGAACTCCGACGATCTGGCACTGTCTTATTTACGCTCCTTCCTCCTGCTTGCACGCTCCTGTCACCCCCGAACCCCATAAGTGAGGATGGCCTCATTCTAGATCGCAACGTCGGCGTTCACGTCAATCAGATGCCTTCTACAGCCGGGTCTCCAGACGCCCAGAGGCCTTCTTCGCCGGTGTTCGGAGTCTCTTATCTGCGCCGAGGGCAGAGCAGTCACTTACCTAAGGCTCCACCACATAAGGCAGGTCTTTCATGTCATGTCATTGCCTTACTCTCTGCTGTTCTCTCGTACGTGCTCATCTAGTGTCAAGTCAAGATGAGGTTACTCACGGCAGCACTCGCGCTTGGCGGCCTCTCGACGATAGCCAACGCACGCGAAGAAGTCGATACTATACCCAAGTCGCAGGAGCCATTCGTAGGCTGGACAAAAGAGGACCTCGACGCCAAATGGGGCACAGATGTATGAATTTCTATCCTTTGCGTCGGGCGACGACACCTGCTCACGATCACAGTGGGGCTTTAGTGGCATTTCGACCTTCGCCCACTTGCCGCATACAAGATGTCTACAACACCCGGACGAAGAATACGATATAGCCATCTTAGGCGCTCCCTTCGATACAGCAGTCTCCTACAGACCAGGTGCTCGTTTCGGGCCCCGAGCAATTCGTGCAGCGAGTTCCCGCCAGAGCAGCATGCGATCCTACAACCCTCGAGCCGGTCTGAACCCTTACGCCGACTGGGCGAAGGTGATCGACTGCGGCGACATCCCCATAACGCCTTTTGATAACGCCCTAGCACTCCGCCAGATGACCGAAGCCTACACCAATCTTGCTCACAGCAAAGCCACAGCCGCAAATGCAAAGAGTGAAGTGGCCTACCGCAACAAGCCAAAGTTACTTAGCCTCGGTGGCGACCACAGCATCGCTCTACCAACCCTCCGCGCTCTCAACTCGATATACGGCCCTGTAGCAGTAGTCCACTTCGACGCCCATCTAGACACCTGGCACCCAGCCAAATATCCCTCAGCCTGGATTGATCCCGAAGATCCCTCCCAGCAGTCCTTCTTCACGCACGGCACGATGTTCTGGCTCGCTCACAACGAGAGCTTGATAGCCAAGGACAAGTCTGTTCACGCCGGTCTGCGTACTCGCTTGTCAGGTATCGGCGACAACGAAGAAGACACAAGCCAAGGCTGGATCCGCTTTAGCACCGACGACATCGACGATCTCGGCGTCGAAACCCTCGCACAGCAGATCGTCGACCACGTCGGCACCGAGACGCCGGTGTATCTCAGTATCGATATCGATGTCATCGATCCTGGTCTTGCGCCTGGTACCGGCACGCCGGAGCCTGGTGGCTGGACGACGAGAGAGCTGATCAGGGTGCTGAGACGGATTGATGCGTTGAACGTTGTTGCGGCGGATGTTGTTGAGGTGAGTCCGGCTTTTGATGGGAGTGGCGAGCAGACTGCGTTGGCGGGGGCGCAGGTGGCGTATGAGATTTTGACGAGTATGGTGAAGAGGGGAAAGGGGGGTGAGAAGGCTGAGAAGGAACCGAGGACGGAATTGTAGGCTGTAGGCATTCCTGAGTGGTAGCTCAACTACGAGCCGGCCGTGTGATCGAATATGACGCATGTCCTCGTACGGACACCTTGATACCCTCTCAGAAAGTGTTACTCTGAGCTGGAAGGTTTGCTCTCAATTCCATTACACACTGCAGGTCCAAGTCCCCCGTGGCTGTTCATCACCCATATTGCGCCAAATCTCTTCGTTGTCTTTCATGTTTAGGCATCCTTTCGTTGTCTTTTATGTTTAGGCATCCTTTCAAAGCTCGGAAGCTCCTCGACCTCGAGCCGGCCTAGACAAGGCTTCCAAGACCCATCGGATTCGCAGCAGTGGTACTGTACGTTTTTGGCCCCATGATTCGCCAACAACGTGACAAGGTCCACCCCATGCACACATAAGGGCGGTAGTTCCGCAGCAGCATCTGGATAACGACGCAGCAGCGCATCGACAGTGTCAACACGTCTACTACTCAAGTCGTACCTCCTCTTTCTGCACGTCTCGTCCCACGACGTAGTAAACAGGAGGTGATATAGTGGACTGTGCTGTCTCGAAAAGTCCAAAGTGATATCGGCGCGACCAGAGATGAGTGCGGTCATGATATCGTACCTCCGGTTGAGGAATGCCAAACGATAGGCCGTCATACTCGTCGAGCCAGCGAGATCCACCTCCTTGTTGCGGTAACGTGACGAACCGTGATAGTGACTTGCGACCACTGTTTCCCCGACCTTGAATGTTAACGCCCTGATGTCAGAGCCAGCTCCAGCTGCAAGTAAATCTGTAACGCATCCAACATGTTCTCCGTGACAAGCCGAATGTAAGGCTGTTGAACCATGCGCACAAAGAGCATCAAGATCCGCGCCTACATCAATGAGGAGCTTTAGGACACCCCTGGAGCCTGATCTTGCGGCTGCGACAATGGGTGGCTCCCGATTGGGCCCGTGGGGGCCTCCATTGATATCCCAGCCCGTTGCGATTATTGCTTTCGCTGTGTTAATTGCATCATACTCAGCCGCCATGTATAGCAGATCTTCGTCTGCACTACCATCCGCCTTGCCGTGAGCGCCATACTGTACGAGTAACCTGAATAAGTCGCTGTTATCGTTACAGACGGCTGACTCAAGCGCAGAATGTCCGTCAGCTTCAAGACTTGTGTCTGCCCCTGCGCTGAGGAGCTCTTGGACGATGTCTGAATGGCCTCCGTGCACGCCAGCTATCAATGGCGAACTATGAAGGCCAGTGAGATTGACAGATGCGCCTGCCCGGAGAAGGTCTTTCACGATATCTTAACAGGCTCCCTTGACCGCTGCTATCAGCGGCGAAGTACGAGAAGCAGTGAGATCGACGGTCGCGCCTGCCCTGAGAAGGTCTCTGACGATATCTGAACGGCCTCCTTCGACCGCTGCTATCAATGGCGAAATACCAAACACAGTAAGATCGACGGTCGCACCTGCCGCGAGCAGGTCTTTCACGATATCTGAACAGGCTCCTTTGACCGCTGCTATCAGCGGCGAAGTATGAGAAGCAGTGAGATCGACGGTCGCGCCTGCTTCAAGCAAGATCGCTACTATACCCCGATTGCCTTCCCGACAAGCCATAATCAGTGCGGATCCGTGTTTATCATCCGTCACATTGATGTTCTCAGGCTCAAGTCGGCACAGAATCGCTGTCGTGTTGAGTAGGCCTCGGCCGCATGCGATGTGCAATGCAGTGACCCCAGGTGAGGGCTTCCAGGAATATGGCTCAGGCGAGAACCACGTCTTGCGTAATACGGCATTCTGGAGCATTTTGATCTGTAGTCCGCTAATCTGTAGCCCGGTGTCTAAGCCCCCTAACATGAGAATTTCCGCCTCGCGCTGGTAGTCAGACCAGAAGTCTCGTGCGTATCTGAAGAGCGGAAAGCAGTCCGAAGTTCTCAAGCCCTCGCTTGGAAATGCATGTAGTAAGTAAGCCACGCAGTTTTGCGCCAAGTTATGATAGGCTAACGCAGGCGTGAGAGCAAATCCTGCTACCTTGCCTCCTTTGATGCTTTCCGAAAGTAAGTACTCCTTGACCGAGAAGTGTGCCAGCGTGACCCAGCCGTTTGTTAGTCGTGATAGTCCACGGCGTCTGAGAGTGGTGGCATTGTCCTTTGCGCAGTAAGGATCGTCGCTGACTTGTACCAAAGAAGACAACAGGTCCACCATATCGCTGTACACTTCCCGATCGGCTACGTTGACGTAGGGTTCTGCTTCTGTTCGAGTAATGCAGGTCTCGATGAACTCATCACATTGCAGAGGTCGGCGACTGAAGGCTAGCCATTCTAAAGCCCGTTTGACGTCCTCAGCGAAATGTCCATGGAAATTGGAGAGTATCCGCTCGTAAGTCTCATCTAATGTTCTGGGTAGATCATGCAGTGCCTGTCGTATGGAGCTTTCTTTACCGACCCCAATACGTTTGATTTGCTCCAGTTGGCAGGTAACCCAGCGGAACCTGGAAGCTGTCAGTAGTCGTGCCTACGGCCGAATACCGCTTACTCACATGCCGCCAGCCTTCTTAGTCAATACACGCTGGATATCACCCCCGACCATAGCGTCCAGTTTGGCAAGCTTCGCACTCCGAGCAATCTGGTCGGCAATGTAGATGGTCACATCGTGATTCACTGCTCCGTCCTCTACCGAGATCTCGAACACTGTCTTGTGCTGCATGTTCTCCGCGATGTCTGGTTCTCTGCGACTGGTGCAAAGCAGCCTGAGACCTGCTCCTTCATCTACTATGGTTCTGAAACCCTGCAAGAGGCGACTGCGAGCATCATCATCTTCTGGACATTCGTCAAGTGCATCGATCACGATGTAAGTAGTGGTCCTTCGCTGCAACAAGCTAAGTAAAGCACCTTCAAGAACCTCGGTCGAACGGTATCTCTTCTCGTATGCTGATTGTAGACCCATCGGGATGTCGACTTCCGCTGCTTTCTGACACTCAAGTAATTGTGAGACGAGCGACAATAACAACGCTTGGTAGCTCTGCCTCTTGTCATCAGAGAACGCGAAGTAGAAGTATGCGAAGGAGCTGTCATCACGACCTTCAGTCCGCTTGTAGACATTGTCTATGATGATCGAGCAGAGGACTGTCTTGCAGCATCCTGACTTGCCAGTGATCCAGACGACTGGGCTTTTGCCAGAGTGCCAGTCTCTATAAACACTGCTATCGAGAAGCCAGCGACCAGTCCCTGGAGTGAAGCGCGATCTCGCCGTCTCATGGCTGCTGGCCGAGCTTGGTGCGTCGAGCCATCGGACGATCTTGTCCCGAAGTTCAGAATCCGTCGCTGCGAGATGTTAGCACCTGGTCCAGTGCAAGTCACAAGAATTTACCCTCGTGGTGGTTATGCACATCTCCGACATGCACCTGCGCATGGTCTGCAGCGTTGAGGTTGTTAACATGATAGCCTCCACCAGTTGGCTGCTGCGACATGGCGTCGTGCAATGGCACTCATGGCTCGCCCGGCCGCAGTCGAGAAGCCAGAGGAACCCTCAGAACAGTCGTGAACTCGCTGTTGCAAGGCTGAGGGTGCCTACACTTCGCGGCTGCTCGCTTGATTGGTGTGATAGACGCGCGTGCTGCAGGTGGCTTGCATGACCGCAGTGCCCTACCGCCCGTTTTGTGGGGGTATCGAATCGTGCATGCAGTATACTCATGAACGAAATACACAGTATGCTTTGTGAATGACACCTGCACAACTGGATCATGTCAAGCAAAGCGAGCAGCTGGTCTACAGACGGGACGAACCCTGTGGCCTCTCCAATTCTTTCGTCTTGCGCTGGTAATTCTTCACGAGCTGCCTCACCATCAAATCCAACATCACATCCTCACTGCCGCCACTGTGAACGTCGTTAGCAAGTCTAACTTCACACACTAGGGACAAGGTTGTTGTACTCACGGTATCCTCACCCCATTAACCTCCCTCCACATCCTCTCCGCAATTTCCCCCTGCCCCGTCCTTGTAAACCCATTCCCACCAAAACATATCACCGCACAATCCGCACACTCCTTGATCACAATCCCGCTCTGCGCCTTGACCGCAGCCGTCAGACCGCCCAACTCCACATCCGCCACAGCCTTATCCAGCACCGTCATCTGGTACACGAATTGCTCGATCCATGCCCACAGACTCTCGAGATGCGCTCCAGCGCGTGCGAGTCGCTGGCGGACCACAGGCTGCTCCATGAGCGTCTTGCCGAAAGCTTCGCGCTTCATTGTGTATGCAAATGCGGCGCTGAGGACGACGCGGGCTTGGCGGCAGGCGCCGATAGCGATCGAGAGGCGCTCGTGGTTGAAGTTGCGCATTATGTAGAGCATCCCTTTGCCTTCTTCGCCAATCAGATTCGCAGCGGGCACTTTCACGTCGTCGAGCTCAATGTATGTTGTGCCCCCGGTGGTCTGACCAGACACTTTCAAGCGCCGCATGTCAACGCCTGGGTGGCCTTTCAGCGGGACGATGAGGAGGGATAGGCCAGCTGCGCCGGGCCCGCCAGTGCGAACGGCCATGCAGGCGTAGTCGGACCAGATGCCGTTGGTGATCCATTTCTTCGTGCCGTTCACGACGTAGTGTTCGCCGTCTTTGCTCTTCGTAGCGGTGGTCTTGATGTTCGCGACATCGCTGCCGGCGTCTGGCTCAGTAATAGCTATGCAAGCTCGCTTCCGGCCCCAGAAGAAGTCTGGCAGGAACCTCTGCTGTAGCTCTGCCGATCCGAACTTGAAGATCGGCGGAACACCGAATGCCATGCCTGTTGTCATACTAGCGGGCGGTCCGCTGAGTCCTGAGCGCTGCATCTCATCGCAGTAGATCAGGCCATGGAAGGCATCGAAGTCCTCCACCTTAAGCACACCGAGCAGCTCGTGGATTCCAGCATCTTTCAACTGCTTGACTGGAAGAGGCGCAGGTAGTGTCGGGACGAGCATGTGGTGCTTCGAGAACGTGTGGAAGACATGTTCTGGGACTGTCTCTTCGCGCTCCCATTCGAAGGCGTGCTGCGTGAGATGCTCAGAGATGAAGGCGTGAACTGCGGCTTGCCATTTTCTGTGCGAGGCATTGTAGTAGGGAGAGGGAAGGCCGCTGAGATATGGAGGCTCGGAGAAGGGAACTGGGGTTGGGGAGGTCATGGTGAAGGATTGGAACAAGAGGATTGATGAAATGGTGCTGGGGAGTGACCGGGATGGAAAGATCTTACTCTGTATTGCTACACAGCGGTAGCGAGAATCTTATACTTCATAGGATCGCTTACGCATTGGCGATTGTATGAGTGGAGAGGTGATGTCTCGCGGGGTGGGAATAAGAGATATCCGAGGCAAGTCGCATGCACAGGCCCCATAGACACGTGACGCAACGGCTGCAGACGATGATACGAACATGTACTGAGATGTGCAAGTGCATTGGGTATCTTATCGATCGTCCAAGCGCAATTCAATGCTTTCAATCCATCCATCTTGCCCGTGTGCGTACGCATCATGAGACCCCTAGTGCATGAAGCATCCGGTGTGAGCAGTCCACCGACTCCCGTGTACGAGAAGTCCAAGGCCTGGCGAACGTTGGCAGCTCTTGACACCACCCCTTACCCCAGCCTACGAGATGCGTACACCGAGTCTACTACTGCCAACACTAGCGGAGTACGCATGTCCCGTATCGTCGGTGAAGTCCTGAAGTGATGGTCAGATGAGCTGCGTCAGCAATGCTGTCGAAACGCCGATGTTGGGAATGTGTGTTATTGTTCGTCGAATATCCGGAGGACATCTCTGAAGCGCCTGCAGTCACTGATGAAGACCGAGCGTCCAGCATTCCTTGAGTAGAACGATCATCAGATAGTCCATGGAGTCTCCCATGGCGCCCTCCTCTTTTGTGGTGTGCTTCTCTCTCCCGGCACCTAGTCGGGATCCCGGGTACTGACCTGTCGTTTCCTGCGTTTCGCAGCGCCCCTATCGTCCAGCCCACCAGTCGAGTACCCATCCTCATCGTATCCCTCGAAGGCAGTGTCATCATAGCGTCGCTTCGCTCCCTTACGCTGTGTGCGCCCAGCGGCGCTCTGTGGTGAAGAAGGCGCCGAGCGACCCGCGATCACAGCGGGAGCAGTCTTGGTCATGAATTTCGACAATGGTGCTTTTGCGGGCACAGTCGAAGTGACAGGCGCAGCTTTCGCAGCAGTGTCATCAGTGCCGAGCAGGTGCGACCATTGATTGTGCTCGCTCCGTGGAAGGCGCCCAGGCTTGAGCGAGAAGGCCTTGTTAAGCTTGCCGAGCAGGGCATCGTGATCAGCCGATCCAAGCTTCACTTCCTCGGGGAAGCGCAGGTCCCAGAACGTCTTGTCAGCACCGTCAGGCACACGGTCCCAGTCCGCGTCCACGAGACCCTCCAAAATCCTGTTGGACTCCGTTGCTTTGTTACGACCAGCAAGATCAAGGTCCTTCAACTTGCCCTCGTAGCTCTTGCGCAAGCGATTGACCTTCTCGCCCGTGATCGGGTCCTTGCGCTGCACAGAGATTTGCACGTCTCGCAGATTGTAGAGACCGAGCAAATCCGACGACGGGTGCGGTCGCTGACGGACGAGCGCTGTAGCAGAGTAATGTTTAGCCAAGCACAGAGCAAATGCATGCAACGTGCAGAGCAGACTTACGTTTGGTGGGCAGCTTGAACAGCCCTACCTTGAGCACACTTGCTGTTGCGCCCTTTGCAGGCACTGACCCTTCTGCTAACCGCTCGTGATCCGTCCTTCTGTGCCCTTGACCCGCCTCTGCATCCGCCATCTCCACGTCGCCGTCTGCGCCACCAGGCTTGCCCTCGGTCCCAGCCATCGGCGTTGCTCGCTCACTTTCGACCGGCTCCTCGACCTTTGCACCTGTCGCAGTCATATGACCCTGTAGACTCGCTGTATTCGGAGGAGTGGGCATTGGAATGCTGGCGCTTTGCTGTTCGGTGGACGTCTGCGCCTGCCATGCGGGCGACATGCTCTGACTATGAATCGAGTCGGGTGGGGTGTGCGGATGTTGCGCAACAAAGGAGTGATGCTTTGTCTCTGGCGAGTCTGGACTATACGAGCGGCGCTGGCGTTTCGGTGAACGCCCGTCGCTGGACATTGACGATAGCCCAGGCGTGCACAGCACGTAGTGTATGCGTGCAGTAGTGATGCTTGTTGGTCGGGAGGTGAGTGGAGTGTCGTGTAGTGAGGGAGGGCGGCCTCAGCACAGCAGCACCTGCGCTGCACGTCACTTCACTGCCTCATTCGCCTGACAGTACGCGGAGCCAGTCCAGTGTACTGCGTCGTCTTGTCGCTGTCGTCGGTCTGGGGCGGGGCGGAGTGGAGAGGAGGTGGTGAGGTGGTAGTGTGGAGGCGTGGGTGGATCGTGTGAGAGAGTTCGCATTGTCACAGGGCGGGCATGCACGTGCCGACGCTAGTACGGCCTTATCCGAGCCGTAGTTTGGATGCAGCCACTCTTCGATGTTACAGTACATGTACTTCAATAATACATCATGTACTGCCTGGACAACTGACTAACGACGATGGACAACTAATGCTCACCGCCTCGCCCGGCAGAAGGCATCCTTTGTGAAAGACATCTGTATGATATGTCAACATGAACGACCCAATCGACGACGATTTCACCTCGATCGGAATTCCCAGAACCAGCACCGCTGCAAGCGGCTCAAATGCACGACCAGCCGCACCGTCAGCCGCCAGAACAGCTCCAGCACTCGACAGAGGTGGCACCACTACTCCTCAGCAAGGCGGTGTTGTGCAGCCCAAGCCTCAAGCACTGCCAAAGCGGACTGGGCCCAGCTCCATCATTGTGTCGCCACGCCAAAAGGGCAACCCTCTGCTGAACGGCATAAAGCAAGTCCCTTGGGAGTATGGCGACATTGTGCCAGATTACATACTTGGTGCCACGACGTGCGCACTGTTTCTTAGTCTTAAGTATCATCGCCTGCATCCGGAGTATATATATACTCGCATCAAGCAACTGCAGGGCAAGTACAACTTGCGCCTAGTCTTAGTCATGGTGGACATCGACAATCACGAGGACCCCCTCAAGGAGCTCTCGAAGACCAGCCTAATCAACAATGTTACTCTGATGCTATGCTGGAGTGCAGTCGAGGGAGGTAGATACCTTGAGCTCTTCAAGACATATGAGAACGCACCAGCTACCTCTATCAAACAGCACCAATCCACCACCTATTCTGACCGCATGGTCGACTTCATCACGACGCCACGTAGCATCAACAAGACCGATGCGGTCAGTCTTGTCAGTCAATTCGGGTCAATCAGGACAGCCGTCAACGCCAGACATGAAGACATCTCAGGTATCGCTGGCTGGGGTGAGAAGAAAGTACAGCGCTGGGTAGCTGCTGTGCATGAGCCTTTCCGCATTCAGCGAGCAGCGAGGCGTGGACTGGGTCGAGAGAACACGCTTGGAACTCAGCCAGTGTCTCTTGCGCCGGCTTTGTTGCGAGATGCCAGTCTTGCCGATGAGCCAGCTGCCCCTGGTCTTGGCAAATCTATACTCACAAGCCGGCTTGCCTCGAAGGCGGACGCTCTACCGGACGGCGATGCAGATCAGCGACCAGGCTCGAGACTTGCCGAGCATGTCAACGCGAGCGAGCTTGACGTCGCTGATGATGCGATTAAGCAGGTCACCATTGCCACTGCCAACGCGGCTGAGCAGAGTAAAGTTGCAGAAATCCCCGAGACCTCGTCTAAGAAGCGCAAGGTCGACGAGGACGCTGTTGGTGATGGCGTAATGGCAGCACTTGCGAAGCTACGAAATTCATGATCCCCTGGATTCTGCAGGACATTGGTATATCTGGTCTACCTATATGCTCAATTCTCGAAAGCAGAACTTCTCGGAGTGATACCCCTCTATCTGCCACCAATCTGGCCCTTTGGCAACGGCTTGATCCAGCAGACGGAAACATTGAGAGCCATGATCATCACGCCCATGATCCAGAACTACGCATAATTAGTATAAGAACAGTACGATATCGAAGGATAGAGACGACTCACCGACTCCCCATAGTTCGTGCCATGGAAGCGGAACAGGATGGCAAATATCACTCCGCCCGTGTTACCCATAGCCCCGACTGTCCCGCTGACGATGCCGTTGGCGTGTGGGTGCACATGTGGTACGAGTGCGAAATTGGCACCTGAGAGTAACGTCAGTGTGAGTGCTCTTAGCTGAGATTCCACGCAGCAGCTTACCATTTCCAGCCTCGAGGAAGAACGCCATGCCGGCAATGAGACCGAACATCGTTGCCTCGTTATGCGGGTTGGTGAGACCAATCGCGATGAGGAAGGCACCTGAGATAACGCCCACGAACGTGATCCAGCCCTTCTTGAGCCAAAGGTTCTTCGACACTTGAGTATAGAGCAGATCGCTGACGACGCCGCCGAGTGGTCGAGTAACGACGTTGAGCAGGCCGAACATGCTGCCCCAGCGCCCTGCACCGGTCTGGCCAAGATATGGGAAGTTCTTGAGGAAATACGAGGCGATGTAGCTGTTGATGGCAAGCTCACTGCGATCACGATCAGCAAGATGGCTCCCGACTTGTAAGGCTTCAAATACTTACCCGCCGAAGGAGCAGATGTAAGTTGCCGAGTGGAACAGTGTCTGGAGTGAGAAGATCACGTGCATAGCCTCCTTGAAGCTCGGCGCCACGACGACCTCTCCTTTTGCGGTGTTCAGCATGTCTTGTTGAGTCATGGGCGCTTCGTGAGCAGCCACGACTTCAATCGATCCTCGGCCAACATCCACAGTCGCAGGTAGGTGCTCTTCTCGTTTCTTCTCTCCGTTCTCGTTCAGATAATCTCCGCGTTCCGAAGATGCGTGCGACGAGTCAGCTTTCTCTGTGAGGGCATGGCCACTCTGACCCGGCGGAAGATGTGCTTCGAGCAGAGCTCGAGTAGCTTCATGTCGATCGGCCCACTTGCCCGTCGGCGTGTCGGGACAGAGGAAGATCATGCCCAGGGCTGTCGACACGATCAAGATGAAGGGAACGATGAAAGCGACCCTGGGAACGTCAGCTGAACGAATGACTTTGGACTTCATCCTCGCGACTCACCTCCAAGCGACATGCGCAGTAAGTCCCCGGTCCTCCCTCAGCGAGTCGAAGATCAACGGCATCAAGAAGTAAGTGATGCCACCTCCCGAATTACCCCAGCCTCCAATGAGTGCGTTGGATGTGCCGACGACATTCTTATCGAAGAACCCTGTAGACCATACTTGACACGGCACGAATGTCCCGCCTAGGATGCCGACGAAGAACCGTAGCGCGATCAGCCCGCTCACGTTATACACCGCACCCGCAAGCGCAGTCGGAATACTCCCAGCCAACAGGATGACAATGTACGTCCACCGTGGCCCAAAGCGATCGCACATCGGCCCAGCAATGAATCTCACGACCAATGTCCCGCAAAGAGCAGCGATATTCGAGTTCGCGACATCGGTCTGCGTGAGCTTCAAGTCTGTGCGGATCGTGCGGACGAGCAGCGGCGGGAAGGCGTACCAGGACCAGAAGGCTATGAAAAAGCCCCACCACGAGAAGAAGAAGACGCGGCCGTATTTGTTGTAGGGGTTCAGGACTGGGATGCTGCGGGCTTTGCGATTTATGGGGTTGATGGTCGGAGCGGACCAGAGGACGGCGGGGAAAGTCATGTTGGGTGGTCGCTGTTCGAGCCAATTGAGATTGTCGTTGGGAGCCTTTGCTGCTGGACCTTTCGCAGATCGAAAACACTCGACTAGCAAGGAGACTGAGATAGTGACGGCCCCGTTATGGAATCGACGCGATGAAAGCGAAGAGCGGTGACTGCAACGTGGAGATCGATACTGACACTCTTCCTATATGTCATACGCAACAGACTTCTGAACCGCCCTCTTGGCCTTACTCATTGCTTCTCTGCTTGCCATGGCGCGGTCATGGCACGACACATTGACTCTCGACCCATCGCCAAGCGGGCCACAAGACCTCATATACCCAACGGATCGCCTCTGCGACCAGCGAACACAGCGCCTCCAGGCTTGGACAGCGTGCGTTGAACGGAGAAGTCGCGCAGGTGTCAGCATCTCCGACTCCGCGACCCATATACGCATCCCCAGGCTCTCAATCATTGCGCTGCATGGCTCGATGCGATTCTAGACCGCGCTCATTTGCATATGTGCTTGCAGTGTACTGAGGTGAACATGTGCGGTTTCTTATCTGCTATCTCTTGGCGTACAGCCTTGGCGAGGCTTTGGGGAGACGGCTATCACTTGGCTAGGTGACGATGGATATCCCACGGAGATGTTGTGCACGATGGTGGGGGCATGAGTCCGGGAGGTAGGGGATAGAATGCGCAACAGGCGTCCTCCACTATGAGGGATGTGCAGCGAGAGCAATTGAACTGTCACGTGGTGAGAGGACAGAGTCGATAGTAAGTGGAAATTCTGACCTTGCAGTTCGGAAGGATTGATTTCTGCTCTTTCTGCTGCCGTAATGAATACAGTCCCTCACACTGTCCCCGGAGATTTCCTGTCGCTCATATTGAATGCCCTGATCCCATAGTTGCCCCTGAACACCTCGCTAGTCAAGCTCACACAAATCCATAGCAGCGTTCCCGTCCAGTCATACCAATGCGCGCTGCCGTACACTACTCATCGTTCCACTACGCCTCGATCTCGTCGCCTACGATGCCTTGGGCGTCATGGCTTGCACAGTCGCGGTAATCATGGTCTGAATATCTTCCATACCGCTCGTCTCCAGACTGTGCATCAGCTCCTGCTGTTGCGAGGCGTCTAGCCCGTTGGTCCAGCTATTCGAGTCTTCCCAGAAGGGCTGCATGTACTGATCGTTGCCCATCCGCGTGTCAACGCCCAGGCTTCCTGCTCCATTATTGGGGAAGGGATAGGACATGGTGTTAGGGTCGTAGTAGGGATCTGTATAAGCTTCGTAGGGTAGTTGTTGAGAAAGCGGCGGAGCGAAGGGCTGTGAGTTGGCGTGCGGCATGGTGTAGGCCGCGTTCCAGCCTGGAGCTGTAAGGTCCGCGGTGAACTCGGGTAGAGTCGTCCATTGATTTGTGAGGTCGTAAGGCTGAGGTTGGAATGGCTGGTTGCCGTTGAGAGGCTGCTGATGATAGTATGAAGGGTCTGTCGCACCAGGTATGGTTTGTAGTGGCGGAGCGTGTAGTGGTGGTGTATTTGTTGCTGCTGGAGGTGGCGTGGCGCTGCTTTGGTACGGTACTGGCGGTGGCTGCTCAACGCTTCTCCTAGATTGCTGATTGAGGTAGCCGAACGGTGCTGCAGATCGCTCAGGTGGCGTCGGCATAGAGTTACTAGATGCTGTGGCCGGGCTCGAAGTGTCTGCGCGATGTATCGGAAAGGCAGGCGAGGCTGCTTCGCTGGGTGTGACTGCCGAGATCGGCACATCGCCGTCCTTCTCGTATATGCGAAGGACAGCGACAATCAGGTTTTGATACAGTTGTATCGCGGATGCAACGCCCGGCCATCTCTCCGAAGCAAGCTGGATGGCTTGCATCGCAATGTCGAGGTGGCTTTCGACGTCAGTCTTGCTATGCTTGCGTCTTACCTCCACATAGCTGAGTGACCAGAGCATAGTGTTGATCGCCATGAACAGAGCCTGCGCGAAGACCCAGGTCAGATCGACATTCTTCTTGATGATTTGCTCGCGCTGTATGTAGATGTTGTACTGGCATGCATCGAATGCCTTCAATGCCGCTGCCAATGATGGCCGGGGAATTTGCGGCGAAGGCCGGTATAAGAAGACCACGATAGTGTTGTATCGTACAGTAAACCACGTCTTGTCGAGTCCATGGCCTTCATCGTCATTCGGCGACGCATCCCGCCAAGCTGTGAGCTTGGCCTCCATTTGCAGGAACCACGGATCGCTGTCGTCTTTGGGCTCGGATCTCTTGCGCTGGTACAGCTTACGTCGGATCTCAAGTTGCAGGAAGCGCATCTTGAAGAAGTGCATAGCAATCCACTTTTTGAGTGTCGGTCTCTCTGACCGCGCAGCGGGATCGATGCCATTCCGGGTGATGTACTTGTCATCGCACAGCTCAAACCAGCCTACATCGATATGCTCCTGACTGGTGGCCATGATTGAAGGTCGGCCGAGTGAATGCGCCAGCCCGAGCTCCATCACCAAGACACACCAGAAGGCTCGCCGACGCATGTCAATCTCGAGTGGGTCAGCTTTGCTATCTGTAGTGCTTCTCGTAATCGTCTTCTCCTCGTTGTAGCCCAATGCCTGCACTAGACGAACAGCGATCCCAACAATATAGTAGATGGCCGTTCTCGTAGGCGTGAGCAATGAGTACTCTGCCATTAATGCGAAGCATTGGAGCGTCTTCAGATCCATGGGGCGCATACAATCCTCCAGATGTTGCAGAGCTGCGAGGTAGAAGCTGTCTGCCAGTCCCGCGTACTGCGTGTCCATCTTCTGCAAGCTAATGGCAATGACCATGCGCGTGACGAAGTTCTGGAAGTCTGAAGCCCGCTCGCTATTGTCGTAGACCGCTGCGACGTCCACGTCCAAAGTCGGCTCGTGGAGCGCTGGGTACAGCGGTTGCACCTTGAGTTTGTACAGTTGAACAAGGACGTCTGTGAGGCCACGGTTTGGTAGGTCTGGTGCCGCGACATTACTCGTCACTGGATATATCTTCGACGTCGGCTTGGCTTGCTCTTCGATATACAGCTGCTTCATCTCCTTCGCGCGCGCTTCTGGCACGATCTCTTTGATGCTCTTGGCGTCTGTAAACTGCTTTGCAAGCTGCATCACCAATCTCGTGATCGCGATGCCGCTGGAGGGACCCAGGAACTTTGACTCTCCCATGTCCTGCATGCGCACATTCGCCGATCGCATCATGGCTTCTGGATCATCCGCGGTGTCCTCATTCTCCACCCGCTCCAAGTCTTCCTCCAGCTCTCGGACTTTGTGCTGGAGGTACACGACATAGTTTCGATTCACCACATGGCCCTTGTTCGAGTCGAAGTATTCGCATACGGAATTTGTCCTTTCGCATGGACCGCACTTCGGCAAGTTGGGATCGCATCTCGTCTTCCTTTGCCGACACCGTGTACAGGCCGTAAGTGTATGCGCGACAGCAGAGGAGGCAGGGCCAGCCTCACTGGTACCCTCGCGCCGCAGATTCGTTCGCCCGTTCATGCCGTGGGTATGGGTGGGATTCCTCGAGACTGCACGCGGATCTGGCTCCATTTTGTTTGCTATACCTGGCGCTGCAGCCGTGACGTGGGAGACTAAGGCATGCGCCCGAGATTGGCCTGGCACTCAATGTACGCGCTCCCGTTCGTGGGGCCTAGCGAGCATATGCAAGGTGGCGTAGCCGGTATGCGATATCACAATTCATGCATGAAGCGGAAGCTGCTGCGCATTTGGGCGCAGCTTCTTGCTTGAAGAAGCGGGAGGGGAGTCTAGGGCTAACGATATGGGGTATCGATGAAACAGTCAGAGGTAATTGGCACTGACGGCCTGACGATTGCGAGATGATTTGTACGGCCCATGTTCAAGCCGCAATCTAGACTATGAGATCCGCAACTCGTCGAACCCCTCGGTTCACAGGGCTGAATATGGAGCCAATCAGAGAGTCATTTCTCATCGTTTACCCTGGCGCCGGATTCTCGGGAAGGAGCGCTGTATTTGCTAGAGGAGCTGAAGAGACAGTACGTACAACCTTCATCAAGTCGTCTACAGTACTCGCAGCGCGTACGCGGCGAGGCTGATGAACCGGAACGTGATGGCTGATCATTACAGTGCTGATGTTCCCTAACAGCTTGGCTGATTTATGTGTCGTTGCGCTGGAAAAGCATGTGTCGAACGAGGCCGATTCGAGACTGCCGCGGCTGGGCGGCGGCACTTTCTGCGCGGTGGGTCGATACAACAACTTCACTTCTCCGACAGTGCAGAGTTCAATCGTTTGTGAAACACTCCCTCTTAGCGTCAACACAGTTTGCCGAATAAGACGATCCGTGGCAGCTTATCGAATCCCGTATCGAAGCACTTGCCATCTGATGAAGCCGAGAGCCATCTCACCGGGCTCTCGATTTGAGATCTCACAGGGCTGAGGCTGAGCAGCAGCGCAACTACTGCATGTAATACAGGTGTGTGCCACCAGTATGCGCCGTCTTACCGCCATTAGCGAGCCGTCTGCGCCTCGCGCAAGGCCAGGCGGTCGTGCTTATGAAGTCTATCTGTCCTGCATCCCGCATTACTCGCCCCAACGACACCTGCCATAGCATTGCTGAGTTCTGCTCACGTACTGACTAAGCTAACCATGGCGGTAGACGACCTTGATGGGCTGGCTCTCATGCCTCTGGAGACACCACTGTTGAAGGTCTCGCGACCAGTGGCAGCGTGTCTACGCTGTCGCAATGCCAAAGTCAGATGCGATGGCAAGCTGCCCGTGAGAGACCCATGAATCGTCACTCTTGTAAAGCACGATACTGATCCGCATCAGGCTTGCACATCATGCGAGAGAACAGGGCGTGCAGCCGAATGCACCAGTACTAACGATCAATTTGCACGAGGCAAGGAACGGAGCTATGTTCAAACCCTCGAGACTCGGATCGACAAGCTCCAAGCGAGACTCGAGGAAGCTCATCGCAGGAAGCCATCGGTCATCTCACTTCCAGACGATGACACAGGCACCGCAGTGCCGTCAAGACGGCAGTCCTTAGACGCTCAGCGGCCAGAAGATGAGGAGCCGCCGACGCCAAATACCAGCAAAGCCCAGCGGCGGAAAGAAGCTTCCGCTATCGATGACCTTGTATCTGGCTTCGGCTTCCTTTCAGTGAATGCGACCGCGCGAGATTTCTATGGGTTCACCTCGGCGATGTCGTATTCTCGATTGATCCTGTCTGCTTGCTCGAAGGATCCACTCCCTCAGGGTACCACCAAGGCTTTGCCGCCAAAGCACGTGGCAACCCAGCTTGCCCAGCATTACTTGAACAACGTTTTCCAGCTCATTCCTGTGTTCGATGAGGCGAGCTTCTATGCATCAGTCGACAGCGTGTATCACCGAGACACAGACAAGGCACAGCCGGTCGATCATTGGATGGTGCGCATGGTCCTTGCCGTTGCGAGCGCTTCTTTGTCAGAACGGAGTGGCGACCAGAACTTCCTCGAGGGTATCGGCCATGTATGTGCTGCGCTAGACTTCGCCGAGCAAGTACTGCATCCCGGCGCTATCTCCAGTGTGCAGGCACTTGTACTTCTTGTGGAGTACGCAATGCTTGACCCTCATCACTTTGACTCTTGGAGTCTGATCGGAGCAGCATCTCGAGCAATGGTGGATCTCGGCCTACATCAAGATCCACCCAAAGGCGCCTCGATGACCAAGGGCAAACTTGAGCTTCGTCGCAGAGTCTTCTGGTGTGTGTATGCTCTCGATCGATCGACCTCACTCGTGCAGACTCGAGCATTCTCTTTCTCCGACAACAGCGCCAAAGTCAAGGTGCCTTTCGTCAAACAGGTTGCCTCTCAGCCAAGCTCACCCGAGCCACAAGACGTGCCTGCTATGACCTGGCTGCAGTCTCATCAGCTTGCGCTAGATCTCATCGGCCTTCGTCAAATTCAGTCGAAGTGGTACACTGATCTATTTCAGTCCGGACGGAAGCCCTGGGACGAGCCTTACCCGTATATCTGGGCGGTTTGCAACGACATGCGCAAGTGGATGGACGGAGTCTCAAACTCTGCTTCGCCGAACATGCGCGCTTTCTTCGAGCTCGACTTACTGTACTCCTATGTCTACGTGCTTTCACCGTCGCCACGGGTGCCTACCATCACCCCCTTTGCCCAAACATTGATATTCGAATACTGCATTCGCTATGCCGATCTCATGCAACGACTCATCAGCGATCCGAGCTACACTGCACCTTTGTCATTCTACGACGCGATGAGAGTATACATGACAGGGCGCCAATTCCTAGACGTGCTCCAGCAGAACCTGGAGACGCTGCTCAATGGCATCGTTCCGGCACGCCCTGAGGTCAGGCCGTCCAGTGCGCCGCCACCAGCAATACCACAAGTCATGCTCCCGCCTGGTGACACCGTGCAGCGCTTCAATACTTCGAGGAGTATCAATTGCATTAAGCAGATCATAGACTGTCTTGCTCGATTTGGCATTCGATGGGGTTACATGAGGTGCGTGAAGCGCCACCCTCACTAAAGAGTACTTACTGACAGGACACAGCTGGCATCAGCGCTACCAACAAGAGACATCCACAATGCTCGAAGAACTGACTATGCGTCTACGTGAGCTCGAAATCATGGCTGGCGTGAGAAGGCCCAGCATGTGGCAGCACGCTAATTCGACAGGCTCAGTAGGAAGCAACAGCAGCAGTCAGCACTTCAGCTCGCCACACAACAGCGTTCAGGGCCAGCCAGTGTATCAGTCTCCGCCTCCGATGCAGGCACATGGCATCTCGAACTACGTCGACGCAGGTGCAGCGGGTCAAGTCAGCCCACCGACATATCCACCTCAAGCGCAACAGCTCTATCAGCAGCCTGGCTCGGGATACAGCACATCGTTCCCCGGTCAGGTGTCTTATTCTCAGGCACCAATGCAGCCACAGCCATTCGCCTACGGCGATCCAAGCGCTTCTTTCCACAGACCCAGCATTAGTACTGCGCCGCACTCACAATTTGGTAACTGGGGCGGCTACAGCGGGCCTTCAGTGCCAGACACTCTAAATGAGGAGAATGCAGTACCGCCAAATTCTTGGGAGGCTCCCTCCAGATGAAAGCCGTGCTAAGCTTGCATCACAGGTCCCTCCTTTGAATGCAGACTTCAGCGCAGAGCTCGACGGGCTGTTCAACGAACCGGCGAACGTCGATGGCGTCAGTCGGCTCTTGCAGTCCAGCGGCGCAGCAGAGATGCAAAGCAGACGGACATCGATGCACGATGCTGCTGACATGATGCTGTGGGAGACGTTCCACTTGCCTGGTCCATCGCCGCAGCCTTCAATGCCACCGAGGAGCACGAGGACATCGTCGACTGGGTTGCAGCTACGGCAGATGGACTCGAATATACCGAGGACCATCAGTCTGAGTGGCGACAAGGGCAAAGGAAGAGCAGAGCGATTGCAACCGGGTGATCTTGGGTTCGAATTATGGAACACGCTACACATGCCACTGGAACCTCTGTTCGACTTCGACCATCGGCATAACGAGGCTGTCGCGAGTCTCGTCGATGGAGTAGCGACAGGCCCGGCGTCTAGTACAGTCAGACATCCCATCAGCCAACACGTCGCGCCGCTGGAAGTGCCCTCGCAGCAACAAGGCCCATCGCAGATCCCGCCTCCACCACCTTCGGCCGTTGCGCCATCAGCGGTGCAGCTGCGTAGTGCAGACGCCACTGAAGAAACGTCAACATCAGACCCAGCTGCGGAGTCTGGAATATCGACGGAGTCAAGCGCGCAGCTGCCCAACGCAGACTCTGGGCCCCAGCGTCCAAGCAGCTGGAGCAGTCGCAGAGCCATTCCCGTACCCGCCACAATACGCACCTCATGCCCGACCGGGCGAAGTGAAGCATCGCTACGCGCACCCACCACCGAACTTGAATGTACCCTACGCAGGACCGAACGCACCTCGTCCGACTCAAGCGCAAGCTCGCATGTTGCCTCTGCAGCAACATCCCCACGCTCACTATGCCCCGCCATGTCAGCCTCAATCTCAGCACGCCCAAACCTTCCGACATCCTCACGCGCACTATGCCCCTATCTCGGGACGTCCGAACGCTCACTTGGATCCAGCGACGCAACTCACGCACGCACATGCTGTGCCCGCAACGCACTACACTGCAGCGAATCTTGCAGATCAAACTACATTACCTACCACAACGTCCGGATATGTCTTTAGACCTGGCATGGGGTTTGTGTGCCGAGTCTGCGGCTCGAGTGTCTTCATGCCTGGCGAACATCGTGATCAAAGGACTGGGGTGCTGTGCAAAGGCTTCTCTGGGGATGGAAGGTGGGAGTACGTGGCATGGTAATTCAAGTTCGGATGTGCAGCATATCCATGGTCAGGAAGCGCATGAAGTAGTGGCTGATGCACAGGCTGCGGAAACATTGCTACCTTGGAGTACTGCAGCAGATATGTAATTGCTAGGCGTGCTGATATTGAAAGCCAAATTATCATTGAAGCGGACACACTTTTCCTCACTGCACTTTCTCAACCCTCATACTGTATCGCTCCT
The DNA here is from genome assembly GCA_036872775.1 of Oleoguttula sp. CCFEE 5521. NCBI lineage: Eukaryota > Fungi > Ascomycota > Dothideomycetes > Mycosphaerellales > Teratosphaeriaceae > Oleoguttula > Oleoguttula sp. CCFEE 5521. The sequence goes on from JAVRRP010000001.1 coordinate 213,929, forward strand.
GCCAGTCGTAAATCACTCGCACATCGACCACCATCGCAAGACGTGGTAGGATAGTCCTCATATGCCGGTATCTCGACAACAAAAGCAAAGCCGTCCAGGCGAATCGACCTGCGCACGTGTGCTACTCGGAAGAACTGTCCACTGAGCTCGTATCGAGACGCGTACCCAATCAAAAGCCTCGTCGGTAGCAGGTGGTGTCGCGTGCTCTCTACGGGGTCCCGTTCCTTCGCCTCTACCACAATTCGTGCCACCATGCCTCGCACTTACTCGCTCAACGGCTCTGCAGCCTTGAGAACGCAGCTTCTGAGCGCGTTGTGCATACATGAACCTCATCATCGTAGCCTATTGAGACTTCATTCTGCTCGCCCACCATAGCTTCCTACACCTCTGCTGTATACCTTGCTAGAACCCTAGCCATGCCACGGCCTGCTCCTCCGCCTACTCCAGGCTCTTCCAGTGACCTTCGCGGCAAGGACGGCTGCCTCGCTGCGGGTTCACACGCACCGTTCAATTTACCACCTGCGGCTTTCCCAAATGGCGATCGCGCGAGCAGTACGTCCACCACGTCCTCTAAGAACGGCTCGGACAGCAGTTGGCGGCCTGTCTCTCCCGGAGCTGGTATATCGGTCGAATCGAGTAAGAAGAAGGCCAAGAGTACCCTAGCCGAAGGAGGTGTGATTACGAGAGAGGACTTCACATTACCTCCTCCACCTACGCGAAGTCGGAAGATCATCCAGATGAAGCCTTCAGACGATGGTGTCCCGGACGATGCTCTCGCTGGCGCGCTTAAGTCAGGCGCGGCTGCAGCAGGCGCGGCTACGACAGCACCAGCATCTGGAGGGAGAAAGAAGAGCGGGGCTGGCTCTACGGCTGCGGGGCGCAAGATCGCACGAAAGACGGCGCACAGTCTGATCGAGCGGCGACGGAGATCCAAGATGAACGAAGAGTTCGGGGTTCTGAAGGACATGGTACCTGCATGCAAGGGCCAGGAGATGCACAAGCTCGCTATACTGCAGGTAAGTCGACGTATTTATGCAATCCTCGCGACTTTATGAGCCTATCTGTGCTTCTTTTGACTGCGCTGCGATCATTTGTTCGTGTACCGAATCGACCATGAGAGGACCTCGCTTGTCCTGCTTGTTCCTCTCCGCTGGGCGTCTTCCTTTTCAACGACACTTGGGCGAGCGATCGCCTATCGTGAAGAGTCCGAGAAGAGCAGAATCCAAGAGTCCGTACTAGCGAGAGTGACCAGGGCATGTTCGCGCTTTATAGCCAGATCACTAACGAGAAGTCTAGGCTAGTATCGACTATCTTCGGTATCTCGAGCAGTGCGTCTCAGACTTACAATCGCAGAACAGCACATCTCCACGCTCAAGACCACAGCCTAAGTCCGCGCCAGCTCTGCGCCATGCAGAGGAGGATCTCGACTCTGACGAGGAGATGGACGACGACCCGGACGTTGCCAACACCCCTCAAATCCCCTCTGCGGCCTCCACACCAGCAACAGCAGGTCTGGAGCATAGTTCAAGCCTCGTCTCCTTGCCATCCCTCTCCCAAATCACATCGACGACGACTTCAGCTTCGCCCTTGACCTTCCCAGGCGGACGCCACTACTCCATGTCTTCTGCCAGCCAAGCAAGCTACTCACCTTACTTCCACTCGAACACAACGTCACCTGCTTTCGGCCCACAACTCCATCACCAGCCGCTACACTTCGGTAGTGGGACATTCGGGCTCGGTAGCCCAGCATTGAAACCATTGGACTCACAGTACCAACTTCGGCAAGTAGCTGAGAACGCCACGGAGCTGCTGGCCGAAAAGCGGAGACCTAGCAGTACTGTCGCCGGAGTGGCAGAGGTGAGGGAGAAGAAGCGGAGTGAGCACGAGATGGATCAGGAGGCTACTGCAGCCTTGTTGATGCTGAACAGTGATCGAAGGCAGTGGAGGGGTGCCAGTGGGGGCGGTGGAGCAAGGGCCGGGGATGAAAGGCGAGGCGAGGGTGGGATGAGTGTTCGTGACCTGCTGAGTGGGTAGACTATTGACTTGGTGATGGGGCGTTCCGAAGCACGCGATCATGAAATATTAGGGCAGCGGAAGGTAAAGGATTGGGCATAAAAGCCTTGGAGTGGCGCACGTGGGTGCGTTTCCACCTACTGAGTGGGCGGTAGTAATGGCTGCAACGCTACCGGCTCATTAAATTTCCCCAAACATCACTTCCCGTACAACGATATTCGTCGAAAATTGCCGGTGACCGTAGACTGACTGTTCGTGAACCTCATCGAAGGGTGCGGGTCAGCCCGCGCGCTAGTCCTCCTCCATCGCACTTGCCACGCCAGCTTGAGATGTAGGACGCGTTGCCCGCCAAGTGTGCGACAATAGTGAACGTGTTGTGAGACATCGGAATTCATGTTACAACCACATCGATGGAAGACATGGACCTCCCATCACTCAAACGCAAGCGAGCGACAAGCGAGGCCAACAGCGCTCACATTTTACAGCATCCGACGCCACAGAAGCCGTCCCTACCAACCTCGCCACCCATGGATCAGCAGAGTGCCACATTCGATCTCAGAGGTGGACTGGTGATCGATCTGACCGAGGATACGCCCATCTTCAACGGCCCCAGCAGCGCCGCCGTTGCGCATGTCGGCAACGGCCACACTGTCAATGATGATGACGCTGCAGGCGTTGACGCGGACGGCCGAGACGAGGACGAGGATGACGACGATCAACTAACGCGCGAGGAAGTCGACGAGCTCTTCGCTCAGCTTCGACGCGAGGGTATGAAAACCTTTGAGCACAAGACGTTGCCGGATGAAGACCTTGATCTTGAGTCCTTCGCTCTGGCTGTGGGCATCGATCCTGACTGGGCCGAAGAAGAAGGGTTGGACTACGTTGACTATGCTCGCAACTATCTGCACCATCTGTGCCACAAGCGCGCCAAGCTGCCTCACGTCAATACTATCGACGATGTGGTAGACCTGCTGAAGTCGAGCAGCAAGGTTCTCGTGGTTACCGGAGCTGGAATATCGACTTCACTGGGCATCCCGGACTTTAGATCGAAGGATGGAGGTTTCTACGCGAAGCTGCGCGACCTAGGAATGGCTGAGCCGGAGGAGGTGTTCGATATTTTCAATTTCGACCACGACCCAAGCGTCTTCTACTCACTCGCTGCCGATATCCTGCCCAAGAACGACGCCTACACGCCGACACACGACTTCATCCGCAAACTCCAAGACAAAGGTAAGCTTTTGAGGAACTACACACAGAACATCGATAACATCGAGCGCCTTGCCGGTATCTCCTCGGACCGTCTTTTGCAGTGTCATGGAAGTTTCGCCACAGCGAGCTGCAGGAAATGTAAGCATCAGGTACCAGGAGAGGAGATCTTTGACGACATCAGAGCGAAGCGAGTGGCTAAGTGTCGCGAGTGCCTCGACTCTATCGCCGCTGCGGCCGCTATCACAAAGTCCTCGAAACCTAAGCCGAAAGCCCGCGACTTCGACGGCGGCTACGACGATGACTCTGAGCCCGACGACCTCCCCTCAGCGGGCGTGATGAAGCCTGACATAACGTTCTTCGGCGAGGCGCTGCCGGATACGTTCTTCAAGCTCTTCGCTGAAGACAAGAAGGTCACGGACCTGGTGCTCGTGATCGGTACGTCTATGCAAGTTGGCCCAGTGGCTGAGATGCCTGATGCGCTGGCCGAGGCTGGCAGGGGTGGAGTTCCGGTGGTGTATGTGGGCAGAGAGGCGTGCAGGCATATCGAATTTGATGTGCAGGTGCTGGGCGAGTGCGACGAGGTCGTTGGAGAGTTAGGCAGGAGAGCTGGATGGGAGGCGTTGGAAGGACAAGGCGACGGAGCCGACAGTCAGGTAAAGCTAGTCGATGTTGGAGAGAACCAGGGCGTTTGGCGCTTGTTGAGAGAAGGCGAGAAGGCGGATGAAGAGGAGGCCAAGATTATCGAAGCTGGCGTGGAAGTTATCGACATCTTGGATTAAGCTCATCGTTCGACCGATGCGAGAGGATATCACTGATACCCAACCGAGATCGCATGGTGTGGCGTTGGCTATGCACGAGCGAGAAGAGACATGGATAGAAATCAGATCGCAATGAAAGCTTGAGTAGTATACCAAATACTCAGTTGACTCCACCTCGTCTCATTGTCGCGGTGGACGCGATCTTTGAGCACGAATTAGGCTCGGTCGCAAGCACGACCAACGATCGATGACTTAGATTGCCAGCTCGATCAATAGGTACACTCTGAGTTTGGAGCGCTCACGGTGCGCACTGCCAGCTCGGTGGTGATAACCACACGACATTTATGAACTTCAATTTGGTAGCAGCGGAGAGAGATGATTCCATCGAAATGAAGTTCAAGCTGATCCCGGATTACCTATTACAGTAAACCCTCCTTCCTCCCTCCATCCAAACCTCCTCGGCTCGTCCACCTCCGTGCTGCACACCCTCACATCGCACAAAACGGCCAACCGCATGACTGCATCCGCCGAGTCCCGACCGCATTTGAGACATCACATTGGTTGCGCCACCAACCGTGTACCTCGCAGTAGCAAGTACTCCCGGTGCAGAATCTTGGGTTCCTTGGAAAGGACCGTCATAGAATCGGCGTTTCCTCCCCAATGCTTGGACTACACTTGCCGTGCATCCGGATGGATTGACTTCTGGCTATCTTGACTTCATCTTGTTCAACAACATTAGGATCGAGTATATCGGATCGCATTCGCATACTACCGCATCTTGACTACCCATCCCATCTCATCAGTACTACACTCCAGCGACTGCACCGGGAAATCTGCCGATAGGGCTGCATCTGATTGACCCACCCGCCTGTCTGAACCCCATCCAACCCGCCAGAACCGCGAGACCCTCGATTCCGGGGTGTGCTCCGACTGTGTGTTTCGTTCGAATACTAGGATAGTCATTGCGGACATTTCTTGCGACTGCAGAGTTGAGAAACAGTAGCAGTCATGCCAATCATACGCAATCCATTCCGGACGAAAGACGAGAACGTCCGGCCAGCGACGGCAGTGAACGACGAGAAATCTGGGAGCGTGAGGCCTTCGCTGGACATCTCGCGCGAGGAGAAGGCGAGGGCGGAGTACAAATTGAGTGGTGAGTAGCATTGCGTTACAGATACCCTCGCGAAGCGCAATGGCTAAGAACGGTTGCGCAACACAGAGATCAACGACTCGGGCGTATGCTTACCGCCGTCACCCGGCGAGGAGAAGAAGACGTTCTGGGGACGAGGAGGCTCATCGCGGAGTACGACTACGACGAGCAGTGCGCATCGAAGTCTGCTCGCTGACAGCGAGCCGTTCAACATCTCGAGGGAGTCTTTTGACTCGTACCGGCGATCCTTCGTATGATCTTCCCAGTCGCGCAAACTCTAGGGCGGATTACTGACACCCCGCTGCAGGACATCTCGGGGCGTTCGCCTGTAATAGGCCCTAATGAAGGCACACGACCTCGCGCATCACTCGACAGCCGAGCATTCCAACCTTTACCACGCAGCAGCGCAACCTTTGCCCGATCGCCGCTCCCATCCTCCCAGCAAGCCCAGGCTGTGCCTCAAACAACGAAAGAAGAAGACTTCGAGGACGTCGGTCTCGAAGACCCCAAGCCTATGCCAGCGAAGAAGCGCGGACTTTTCGCTCGCCTCACGGACTCTAATCCCAGTGACAGCCAACAAGCTACAGCTGGAGCTGAAGCGAGAACGAGTGACAAATGGCACTTTGGCGCAAGAAAACGGGGGCAGAGTGGTCAGGGTGCAGAGCTGGGAAGCATTCCGACCCGCGAGGAAACGCCGAAACCTGAGAGTGGGCTGAGGAGAAGTGAGACGCCCAAGCCTGTTGAGGGAACTGCGCAGGCACCTAGTGTTGAGGCGGCGTCGTGAGAGTGATGCTGCTTGGTGATTCTTGGGTAAGTTTTCTGAGGCAAGGGAGGATCTTTAAATCGGTCCGCGCGAGGGCGATGCGGCGTTTATGGCTTCATGGGATTACATGGCTCGGCTCGGTAAGGCGAGGAAATTACATGGGATGAGGACTTACTGGCGCATGGGCGATGGCGGTGTAATGAGATGACTTTGGATGAACTCGCACATGATGGGTGGACGCCACGCTCGGGTTCCGTGTGCAGGCCGACGGAGGCATGGAGGTGTGAGAGTTTCTTGTGCATAGATATATGAGTATTGTATGGACGATCCGTCAAGTAAACGAAATCATTCACCTCCGATGTCCTTTGCAGGGAGCGCCAACTCTCTATGCACTCTGCTGTACCCAAATCGCGTCGACGTCACTCCATCAAACGCGTCTCCCAAATTTTCCAAAGCTTCACCTCGAGCCACATCGAGTTCGTTTCTACCACTAGCATCGAACACTGCATCTCACCCGATTACACCTCACATAGCAATGCCACCCTACACCAACATTCCCCTCTCCCCCGCCGAGCTCTCCTACCTCCACACCTCCCTCTCATCTACCCCGCCAATCCGCCCCGATGGCCGCACACCCACGCAATTCCGCCCGCTGGTAGCAGAAACAGCCATACTCCCCACAGCCAATGGCAGCGCGCGAGTCTGCTTCTCAGATGGCACGGAGGCGATTGTGGGTGTGAAGGCGGAGGTGGAGAAGACTCGGGGTGGAGGAATGGAGCAGGATGTGAATATGGGTGGAGATGACGGGGATGATGAGGGGAAGGGAGAGGCACAGTGGCTGCAGCTCGGGATTGATATTCCAGGCTTGAGAGATGATGATGCGCTGCCGGTGTTCCTTGGAGCGATGCTAAGGGAGGCGTTGTTGGCTGATGGTGGGCTGGCGGCAAGGCTAAATATCAACGCCAGGTTCCATTGGAGGCTTTATGTAGATGTACGTAGCCCTTCTGTCTCCCAATCTCCTCCTCTCGATCTCCGACTGACTCTCATGCTCTACGGTAATGTAGATTCTCCTCCTCTCGCCTCCACTTTCCTACCCGCTACCACTGCTCAGCCTTACGACACATCTTGCTCTTCTAAGCACACGACTTCCGGCCCTCGTCTCACAAGGCGACGAGGATCCGCTCTTCAACGACGACTGGCAGGCATCTTTACCGCTCTACCCCTCGAAAGCCTCTCAACCACCTATCACGCTCCTCGTAATCTCAGTCCAGGATACGATTCTCTTCGACCCCTCAGTCCCCGAACTAGCAGTCGCCGACGCTGTGCTCGCGATCTCCGTCCTCCAAACCCCAGGATCCAGAACCTGGAGCGTCGTAGCGATTCGCACTGTAGACCCACCTTCCAGACTCACGGCAGCGGGTGTGCCGAGTTCACTAGGCAGTGCTGGGGGCGCAGTAGCGACGGATACTAACGCGGAAGTATTATTGGCTAGGGAACGGGACGAGATTGGGAGCGTCTGGAGGCCTCCGCGGGGTGGAGTGGGGAGGAAGGTCATTGCGAGGATGGTCAAGATGGTTGTGGAGAGTGGTGGGGTGGCGGATGAGGTTATGGGGGGTTTGGAGGGGGTGAAAATTGGGATGAGCTGAAGATTAGAGTTATGCGATGGTGAGGTTATAATGATACACGGATGTCGAAATGGGGGAGATGCTATGAGCCTCCACCGACTTTCTTCTCGACCAGCTCGCGGTACAGCCCTTTCAGCTCCACGACATCTGCTTTCAGCTCTTCGACTTCTTCTTCCCTTTCACCGACGAGCTGTAGACAAGCTTCGTATCGTCTTCGCACCTCGCCGAGCTGCTTCTCGAGCTCTTCGATCCGCTTTCCTTCCCCTCTGACTCCCTCGACTTCCCGCATTAGTGCCACTATTTCTCCTCTTGCTTCATCCCTCTGACTTCGCAGAAGTGAGAGCTCGTCCTTGAACGACGACTTCTCGCCCTCAAGTCTCCGCACAGCAGCGCTCATGCGGGAGACAAGCTGGACAGAAGGACCGGCCGCAGAGGTTGAAGTGCTCATGAGGTCTGCAACAGTGTTCTGAGGCGAGGAGTGAGGCGTTGGCTCGGCAGGATCGAAGTCAGGTTCTTGCTCGAGATCTGGTGTGGGCGGCACGGAGAACGAGAGGATGCTTTCTTGCCGGCTGAGGGAAGGTGAGTTCACGGTATGCAAATGCGGCGGTTGAGTCGAGTTCCGCCTCGCAAGATGCAACGAGGTGAGATCGGGCGATGCAAGACGTGCTGCTGGGCGATGTGGATTGGGGAATGATGGCTTGCGAGATGTGCTCGGTGTGAGCGTGGTGGGTGAGGCCGTTCGCAGAGGCGTCATGCTGCGCTGCCATCGAGCTTTCTCTTCTTCGAGGCGCGTGGCAAGTTCAGAGTCGAAGACGCGACGCTGGCGATCCGAGTCTGCCTTCGCCTCCGCGAGTGCGGTCTGGACTTGTGTGAGTTCTCGCTGAACAGAACTTATGCGATCGCCTCCTGTTTTCGATTCTGCAGTGGCCGCCGCTAATTGCTCTTTCAGCGATTCGACCTGGTCTTCAGCCTTCCTTGACTTGATAGTGAGGTCTCGAGCTTTCTTGCGCACCTCAGTCTCCCGCTTGTTCGACTCGTCTCGCTCCTGCTCTAGGGTCGAGAGTCTCGCATTGAGTGAGCTCTCAATAGTCTCCCAATTGCCCTTCGCATGACTGTATTGACTCTGCAGCGTCTCGATCTGGCGCAACAACTTCGCGCTGTTTTCACCCGTGACACCACCTTCAGAGCTAGCCTCTTCAGAACGCGCACGCATGGCTTCTAGGCGAGAATCGTAGCCAGCGATCTCGTTCTTTACCTCTAGGTCTCTCATACTGCTTCTGTCACGATGTCTATCGAGCTCATCTCTCAGTCTCCGAGTCTCAGCTTTGGCGCGGTCCTCGGCAAGCTGCTTCTCGATCTGGGCGTCCTCGAGCTCATTCTCGAGGTCTGCGATCTTTGCTTTGTCTACATCAGAGCCTTTCGCAGTCACGTCTCTCGATACTTGAAGCGCCCTCTTCTCAGCATCTCGAAGTTTGCTCGTCAGACCGGTGACCGATTCTGAAGCCTTGTCGCGCTCCACGATCAAGTCCTGCACTTGCTTCTCGAGGCTTGAGATCCGTCGACTCTCTTCTAGTGACTGTCTCTGAGCTGCTTCTGCCCTCCGAAGCTTCTGCTTGAGCTCACCCTCGGATCTTTCGACTGTCGCCAATTTCTCACTCGTGACCGCAGCTGCCTTCTCACTCTCCGTAGTCTTGGCACGAAGCTGCTTTATGGTCTGTAGATGGCGTAGCTCCTTCTTACTCAGAGCTTCGCCCTCCTCCATCAGCAACGCAATCTGCTCGTCCTTCTCGGCCAGCTTCGCCTCTGTCGAGCCGAAGGGCGCAGCAGCATTTGCTTCCTTCGCGGCAGCGACTGTCTCCTTCGCCAAGTATCGCAGCTTCGCTTGCAGCGCATCGATGCGCTCCATATTTGCATGCATCTCCTCTTGCCTCAGCTTTTCGGCTTGCTCGTGGTCCGCATGCATCTGTGCCATTTCTGCCTCAAGTTGTGCATTCGTCTTCTCAAGTTGGGAGCCATTGGCCAAGTCTGTGGACTGCCTACTTGAGTTGCTCTCGTCTCTACTCGGCAGGTCTACTGAAGGACGTGTGCTACTCTCTACTGAGTGACGTGCCGGGTTGATAGGCAGCCCTGAACTCAGCAAAGTCGACGGTACACCCGTGTTGTTCTCGGTAGAGATCACATCTGCCTTGATGCCGTTCCCTGGCATTCCAGATGTGCGCTCTGCCGCCGCTGCTGCCGGCTCCGGTGTCTCTCGGATGACCTCTCCGCTGCGGCGTGCCTCACCTGTCCGTCCGATCTCTCCGCTGCGCCTGTCCTCGCCGCTTCGCCGGAGCTCAACGCTGTTGCGTGCACTCTCCTCGCTCTTCACACCTACTCCCACTCCACTGGCCATCTTCTTCTGCGCCGTAGCTCTTGCCAATCTCTCCGCCAGCCGATCCCCTCCACCAGCCTTGGGGCGTTCCCCATCCCTGCTTGCACTCCTCTCCCGACTCCCACTCGCGCTCCTGTTCCTGCTGCTCGTCCCGGGCGCCAAATTTCCAGATCCAGCTCGCGGCCTGCCATTCTGCTGCGCGCTCCGCTGCTTCGCCAACGCGTCGGGGTCATCAGCTAGAATATTGTCCAGCCGGGACTCGAGACCAGTGATGGCTGAGCTGAAGAGGGAACCCCACCCACCTCCTCCGCCACTGCCAGTATTGCCATTGCTCGTGGGCGCAGAGGTTTTGCCGGGTGGGCGAGACATCGTGAACGCTACCTAACGTGGTGTGTACGCCTGGCAATCCATTCACCAGCACAGTGGCTATCAGATCCTCCTCAAACGTCGCATCGTAGGTTACATGTTTCATTCCATGAAGGTTGAACAAATAGAGAGAAGACTTGTTCGTTGATTTCGGAGGGAGCAGTTACAGTGAAGCTCAATATATGAGGCTATTGTACTAGGCAGTTGGAAAGTGGCTTTGACCGCGCTTCAGCGTTGAACATGGTCCTGATGAAGACAACGAACACATAGTGGGCAACCCCTAGAGTAAGCAATACAGCTCATCCGACAAGAGTGATGCACCTGATGCTAAATTGTCTATACACGAAGCTCCCTCAGTCGCCAATCCGCCAGAGGACATCAAAGATTATGACCAGCAGTGGCTCCTCCGTCAACGGTCAGCACCGTGCCCGTCACCCAGTCCTGCTCTGCCAGATAAACCACCGCCTTGCCGATATCCTCCGGCTGCCCAAACCTGCCAGCCGGATAGAACTTCGCCATGTCCATAGCCTTCACGCGAGGATCAGCATCGGGCGCCGACATCTCAGCACCGAGAGCTGCGACCATTTCCGTCGGAACGAGGCCCGGTGCGATGGCGTTGATGTAGATACCCTCTGCAGCATACTCAATAGCAGCACTCTTGGTCATGCCAATGACTGCGTGCTTGCTGGCCGAGATCGCCGAGCCGAAGGGAAATCCATTTGAGCCATAGATGGAGCTGAAGTTGATGATGTGGCCGGATTTCTTGGGCAGCATAGCCTTCAGCTGAGCTTGCATGCTAAGGTAGAAACCGGTGATCTGGACTGCGAAAGTACTGTCGAGATCTTCCTCGGACACGTCCGCGAGTTTCTTGAGGTGTATGGCGACACCTGCGCAGTTCACCGCGACATCAAGCTGGCCGTACGTCGAGATGATGTTGGCGTGAAGGTCCTTAATTGACTGGCGGTTCTTGAGATCGACGGGGAGGAACGCTGCTGTAGCTCCAAGTTCTTGGATTTCCTTAATGACCTCGTTGCCCTTGGTGGCGCCACGACCAGCTACGACGGTCGTGTAGCCATTGGAGGCGAGGGCAATGGCAACAGCGCGGCCGATACCGGATGTTGCACCGATCTGCTCACCCAGTCAGCTGACTATACTGTCTACTTCTCCACGGAAATCAGTTCTCAGGGTTGACTTACAACGAGTGCGATTTTAGGCATCTTGAGTACGCTGTTTTTCGAGAAGGTTGTTGCGAGGCAGTGGGCGGGGCGATGGTGTTGAGAGACTTGAGTGATGTACGCCTTACCGTGCGACTTACCTCAATACTTATACCGAATTGGCATGGGATACTCGACCGTCTGGGTCGCTCCCTCATGCCGTGCTTCGTGACATTCTGTTGCAGGCGAGAATACAAACCCCCCGGGGATGTAGACAGTCGCTAGGAGAAGATCGCCGACTGCTAGGTAGTCGCCGTGAGCCTGTCATCGACTTACACGTAGTCGCTGCGCATCCATCGCCGACTATGAGCCTTGCGGTGCAGCTTCGTTTAGATTGTTGGTGATGACAAACGCGATGCAGCCGACACTGCTTACCAGAGCGAGCGGCAGCGTGACGTTCGAGGCCTGACACATCTTCCCGACCCCTGCTCTCTTTGGAATCAGTAAGCCATAATAGCGCATTGCGCCACTGCCATTGGTCTTGTTGAGGACTGATGGGACGAGATCTCGAGGCATAGACGAGGAAAGAAGAGATGGACGGTGCATGTTCCCGAGATTTGACTCTGGGTCCGTGCGGAAGGTTCCAAGTCGACCTCGACGACAAAGGCACGATCAAGGTGCCTATGTTCTACATACATGATAGTTTAGCAGAAAACTACTCGACAATGACGTGACAATGTCAGAGTTCGATGCATACGTCGGTCAGCGACGAAGCCTACGAGGCCAGACCTGTACTGTGCGCTATGTAGGCACTGTTGACAGCAAGCATGGCATCTGGTTCGGCGTCGAATGGGACGACACCTCACGGGGCAAACACAATGGCACCCATGATGGGGTCGAGTACTTTGCTTGTACGTCCACACTATCCTGGACTCCAAAAACGGACATGATCTGATACTTACGACCAGGCAGAAGTCAAAGTGCAACAGCCGCGTCGTTTCTGCGACCTCAACAACAATGGGACTCGCGACGGACTTTCCTTGACGCTTTGAGGGAGAAGTATATCTCACCTCAAGATGCGACCAATGCTGAGATCGTCTACATCTCTGGCAAGCTGGCTGAAGAAGTTGGACTAGAGAAGCTCGCCAGCCGTCAAGCTAAGCTCGAGGGCATTCACACTCTGGTGCTCGAGCGGATGGGTGTCCATCATCGGGGTATTGACCATGAGACAGAGGATGAGATCTCACGACTATGTACCGGGATCACTTCGCTGGATCTGACTGGCAATCTGTTCGAAACACTGGACGAGGTGCTGCAGTTATGCAATTTACTGCCCAAGCTGACTTCGCTGACTCTGAACGGCAACCGCATACACGTTGCGAGTAGCCAATCCAAGAGTCTACCTGCTCTTCGGTACTTGAATTTGTCGTCAACATTGCTCCGGCCTGCCGAGATTGCAGAGCTCTGTACGATCTGCCCAACCCTTGTGGAGTTGGTGCTTGCCAACAATGAGCTCAGCGGGTGGGATGATGGAGTCCTGCCAGCGTCGTTGCAGTCAATTGAGCTTTCGCAGAACGATATTGTGGTGTTGTCCGACTTGCAGGCACTCACACATCTGCGTGGCCTGCGAACACTGCTCCTGAAGCAGAACGCAATCGCTCTCGTGAAAGCAGGTGTATCGACCAGGCTCTTCTCATCTCTGACAGAGCTTGACTTGCGTGGCAATGCCATCGTCTCTTGGTCATTCTTCGATGAGCTCCCAGCAATGTGCCCTGCAGTAACGCATTTGCGAACAGCAGGCAACCCTTTGTATCAGGATCTGCGTTCCGCTGAAGGCAAACTTCTGACATCCGAAGATGGCTACATCCTCACCATCGCTCGTCTACCGCAGCTACAGACGCTCAATTACAGTAAGGTCAGCGAAAAAGAGCGTCTCAATGCAGAGACGTACTATCTGGGTCAGATCGCCGCACAATTGTCACTAGCGCCCACCTCGCAACGAAATGAAGTGCTCAGGCTACACCCGCGATGGCAGGCTTTATGCGAAGAGTACGGAGAGCCAGCGGTTGCGCGAGTTCGCAGCGCAACAGGAACACATCCAAAGTCACTTGCTGCACGGCTTGTGAGATTGACCTTCTACACTCGCGAGGCTGAACTTGCAAGTTCTAAGAAGCTGCCATGGACTGTTGACTGGCCTGAATCCCTCAGCATCTATACATTACTCGGTCTGGTTGGCAGGGAGCTTGGCGTCTCGACTCTCAAGCTGCGCCTCGTCTGGGAAACCGGAGAACGAGACCCAGTGCGAACCACGCAGAATGAGGGACCGGAATGGTGGGACAGCAGTGATGAGGAAGACGAAGCTGTGGGGCACCAGGAATGGATCGATCGAGAGGTCGAGCTTGTTCCAGGAACAAGACTGCTGGCGACCTACATTGAAGGTAGGGAAGGCAATATTCGTATTGAGAGGCGATGAGCGATCACCCCGAAAACAGCTCCGACCTCCGTAGCAGATGGCGTCTGTGCAGCATCTGCGACTTCACTCCGATACACCCACAGCGATGGACCTGATCCATCCTACAAAATGATGCTCAGTGAAGCCACAGTGCGACAATAAGGACGCAATTCTGGGTCTTTGTCGCCAATATGAGCGCAAGCGGTGTTAGCACGAGCAAATATGGGAGTGCCTTGTGCCGATGCGCAAGTGAAGGACGGCGCTGGCTGTCCGTGCACTATTTAACACATTCTGCACCCGCCTTACACCCACAATCACTCATACCCTGCATTCTACCCCTAAGACATCCTCGACACCGGTTCTTGACCACCGCTCAGGAGAGCTGTACTGCTATCCCTTTGCACACCGATATATATGAACACGGCATTACCCTACGAACACAGACATGCCGCTCATACTGGACATGCCGCTGGACTGGGAGGGTGCCGACGTCACCCTGTCTTCACTCCTCCAGCACTCGGTGGAGATGGACTCAGATCTTTACGCTGCCGTGCGACCTCATCTCGATGCGCACGCCACCAGGTCCAAAGCGCAGAATCATCCGAGCGACGCTCTTACTCGCGCTGAGAGGGTCGACACTATTACTACATCTCTCGCCCACAAAGCCGAGAGTGAGGACGTTCTCGCCACGATGTTCGCCTCCCTTCAAGCCTGCAGGGCCGAGGATCGTAGGAGACCCGACGAGGAAGCCACGGATTATGTGAATGATGCTACTCGTGACCTGTACGACAGCGTTCTCCGCAGAGCGGAGCAGCTCAATGCGATCGCGGAGTCTATTGCTCAGGACGTGCACACGATCATCAACCCGAAGCTCTATACTGCGTTGAAGATGGAGAATACCGCGCGCGTCTTAGCGAAAATTGCAGGTAAGATTGAGACGTGGGAGCGACGCTCGCCAAAAGTTCTGGACCTATTGGCGAGGGGCGTGCATCTGGTCGATGTGCCCGTGCCAGAATCCACGATGGTAGACACCATCGAGAAGGTGCAGGAGACGGTGCTGGTCATTCATGCGGCTGCTCCATGCGCTGGTGTCGACCCAAATTTGACCTTCGACCTTGAGGGCCTAAACCTCGGCCACAATGGCACGATCTCACTCATGCAGATCCACGTCCGCTCGATAGACCATATCTTCTTGCTCGATGTGGCGACCCTCGGCCGCGCAGCCTTCGACAACACTGTGATTGTCGATGATTCTGAAGTCTCGATGCGCACCATCATTGAGGATGCTTCACAGAAGAAGCTCCTCTGGGACTGCTGCAGCGACAGCGAAGCGCTCAAGGCCCTTTACAACATCTTGCTTGCTGGAGTTATAGACGTTCAGCTCATGGACGTTATCACACGCTGCTGTACGAGGAAAGAGCGCGGTACCGTGAAGTCACTATCAATGGCGCTGCCATTGCGTCTCGGCAATACACTTTCCGAGTCGACCATTGCTCGCTGGCGCTGCACCAAGTACTGGGGTGGGCGAGCGATGGGTGAGCGTCTTGCTGAGGCTGACGCGGCATATAAGCTATTCGGCGGAGATTCGAAGGCTGCTCAGGCTGAGTCGAAAAAGATGACGCCTGAGCAGGAGGCTGAGCACAAGCTGGCCAAGGCGGCGGCCAAGGCGGCGACTGCGAGGGTGATGATGCGAGTTAACGGCTGTCCCAGTTGCGGTCACAAAGAAGATACGTCAAGCAAGGATATTAATGACAGCCCTGCCTTGGATAGTGACTCCTCTGGGCAGCCAGATAGCCCGCACATCAGCGACGCAGCCAACAAGGCTTCATTCGACCCAGCAAATAATACCACGGAGCGCGGTCCTCACCCAGAAATTTTAGCCGCCGCAACCTGCACGCCTGCCGAGCTAGCCGACACATCGGACTCTGTGGACTCTTTCGCGGTCCGCCCTCTACCAGACTTCATGCTTAAATATGCAGTTGGCGACGTCTACTTTCTGTATATCCTATATGAGCACTTCATTGAGCACGAGAGGTGGAACGCGGAGACGGCAGCCGCCGTGGCCACAGAGACGCAGCGGCGTCTTGATTTGTCGCAGGCAGAGGGAGGGTACAGGGCGAACGCGGGAGGCCTAGGTGGAGAGAATGCTGCACCGAAGGGGTGGGATGAGACGAATTTCGCGACCACGGGCCCGGTGCCGAAGGGAGAAGGACCCTGCGAATGAGGAGCGATATGTGTAATGCAAGCAGAATGATAGACATGGGAGTGATCGAGAGCAACGATTAACACGTCTGACCATACTTACATGCTACGAAGCTAAGGTACGTACACCTCGACTCTTGCCAAGACTTCTCGCGTGACGTTCGTGACTTCCCTAAATCGCGTAATGAAAGTGAATAACCGCGACACGCCTACGCAACGGAAATAGTCCTCAGGAGCAACAGTACACTACACCCGGGCTTGAGCAGACCTATGTAGTAGCATGTGTTGACAGCATTCTGGAAGCAGCAGATAGCATGGTTAGCTCACAGTCCAGCATATCCAACAAACACCTGCTGACCCCACAATAGAACTCGAAATCTCTCCGCCGCCTCGCCGCCGACCACGCCGCACTCCACAGCCAACCCCTCCCGCCTAACTACTTCTTCGCCCCCTCCGCCGACTACTCAGACGACCTCACACAACTCAACGTCCACCTTGCTGGTCCCCAACATACACCATTCAGCGCGGGCGTCTACAAGCTTCACTTAACGATCCCGCCCACATACCCCTCACAGCCGCCCACAGCACATTTTCGCACTACCATATTCCACCCGAATGTCGACCCTCAGACTGGCGGAGTATGCGTGGAGACACTGAAGCGAGACTGGGATGTCAAGTTGACGCTGAGGGATGTCTTGGTGACGATATCGTGTCTGTTGATACAACCGAATCCGGACAGTGCGCTGAATGCGGAGGCTGGGGCGCTGATACAGGAGGGGTATGAGGTGTTTGCGAGGAGGGCGAAGTCGATGACGGGAATCCATGCGAGTATACCGAGGTCACTTGTGAATGCTGTGAAGGAGGCGCAAGAGAGAGGGCAGGAGCGGGGTGCTGTGGGTGTAAGTCCAGCCACCGAGGAGACTGTCGAGGTTCTAGAGGATGCGGCATCGCGTCCACAAGCCCCCGTGAGGCGAAGGCGGACCCTTGCCAGAGTACGAGCTGCTGCTGCGAGTCGGAGCTCAGAGGGTACGCCCAGCGGTGCGCATCAGCGACGGCGGCACGCGCCAGGCAATCGCCTTTTCGTCGCGCAAGAGAGCCAGGACGATGTCTTCAATACACGGGATAATACGGCAAGCGAGAGCGACTATGCCAAACCAGCGGAGGAAGACATTACCACAGAATCTGACCAGGAGAACGATGAAATGCGTTCACCTGTCCCGCCACCGGTACAGACGCCGCGAGCTGCTACTCCACGAAGACCGCGTGGCGAGGGCGTCCCGCTGGGTGAGCTGCGCATCGACGACGCCATACCAGTACTAGCGTCTCCAGTCCTGTCAAGCAGCGACGAAGACGACGAGATGGACACCGAGTATCCACCCAGTCCAGTCAAGAGCCCACGTCAGAGCCCTCGCAAAAGTCCGGCGAAGTGGCGTGCACCTCTCTTTGCACCACTACCCGACAGCGCACGACTAGATCAGCAACGCCCCGAAAGCAGCCGCGACGCACAAGAGCGACATCGGAACATCACGCCTCAGAACATCTTCTCACACCCTCTCGCTGCCGATTCGCCGTACCACGACGTTGATCCGGCTACAGTCTCGCCCCGGAAGCAGCGCGGCAAGGGTATACTTGACTTCCAAAGCCCGCGCAAGCAGCTGCCAAAGTCTAGAGACCTGTTCGGATTTGCTACACCTGGCAACGTGGGCGGTGGGGTGTTCAAGCCACGATCGCCTTCATCAGCAGAGAAGCGAAGGCACGAACAGCAGAGGCGGGACAGTCTCAATGCGAAGTTGTGGGAAATGTGTGGGCAAGATATTGCGCGGTGGAACAGAGGCGACTTTGGAGGCGGTGTCTTTACGATGAAGGGCGGGCGGTGGTAATGTCGCCCTGGAAACGATACCCTGGAAACGACTCACGCGATCAACGACCTAGGCTCAAGATACTCTTTGCATGAAAGCTGGGAACGAGAAGTACAGTATTCCATGAAGACATCTATTTCACACAGAGACTGGCTTCGGCTGCCTCCTCATTCCGATAGCAATATGCTCACCTTCACCTCCAAATTGCGTCAACTCGAACACATGCTGATCTACCTTCTCAAAACCAAACTTCTCATACATCTTCCTAGCACAATTATGCTCGCCGGTGTTCAGGCAAGCGATGACGCCCTCCTTATCAGCACGCTCCACACCCCACTGCACTAACGCCGTAGCTGCGCCTTTGCGGCGATACGAAGTATGCGTGCCGAGATTCATGAGAACTGCAGCGGAGTCAGTACCCAGCGAGCGTAGCACACTCTACTACTAAGCCATGAAGGCAAATCCAGAGGACTCACAGTAGTTCCGTTGGCCATTCTCACTACTCTTCCGAAGCTTCCTCATCCCCTTCCGCGTAGCGATCATAGCCGGGGCATTCATCTCCTTTGGCATAGCAGCCGCCCAGTCTGCTAATTCCTTCGCCTCTTCCTGCGCGCTGATCAGTCGCCTTTACCCTCATGGTGAACTGTCACAATTTGGAGGCTTACTTCCTCACTCTTCTCCTCTACCACCTTCCCTTCCGGTGCAGGCAATTGCCAGTTCGCATAGCTGACTATCTCGCCACTGTCATCGTCTCGCACGTAGAGGTACACTTGACCGTCTTGCTTCGCAATTGCTTCGCCGAAGCGCGATTCCATGCGGGCTTTGAAGGCTGCTTGGCTCAAGGTACCCAGATGCACACGCGTGAAGGGCTCATTTTGGTCGGAGGCGAAGACGGCGACCATGGCTGTGGTGTCCGCTGGGGTGGCGGTGTGGATTGTGAAGCCCATCTTGCTACTCGAAGAACTGTGGAGTGTTTTGGCAGAGGCGGGACTAGAGGGAGAAGACAGATGATGGAGTCTACCTTAACCTACCGTGTTGTCGACAGCTACATCAAGTATGAGTCGTGCGTGCATGTAGATGCAGCTGAAGTCCATCCTTCGCGTGGGTGATGCGAGGTGTGAGAATGCGCTAGGGAGCGAGATAATGGGAGAGCTACAGCTGCCTGTTCGGGACGCCGGAATAACAACGTTGGAGCATGTAGAAGCCGGCTGCGCATAGCAAAACCGCAAAATGTTTGCTGATTGCAACACCCCTACATGAGATGTTAGCGACGCAAGGTAGGCGTAGTGGAGGTGGTGGGTTCTTACCACGCAGGACTCGAACATGCAACCTCCAGATTAGAAGTCTGGCGCGCTACCATTGCGCCAGCAGGGCTTGGCAGCGTGCGAGACGTCACAAGTATTTATGACTCTTATACGAAAACCAGAGCTCGAAGCACCAGTGTGAGCGAGAGATCACTTCTCCTTAAAGCTAATCGGAAGCGGTGTCGCATACTATCAGATCTAGTCGCTATCCTCACCGTCGTCAAGCGCCTCGTCCGGACCATGCGCGCCCACTGCATCCTCGTCCTCCTGACTCTCGCCATCACCCATCACTTCATCCTCCACGTCGTCCTCTCCGTCCTGCTCAACATCGTCAACGTCATCGCCATCCTCGTCACCGTCCTCATCGACATCCGGCTCGCCATCCTCAATCTCGTAGTCCTCTATCTGCTCGCCTGGTGTGACGACCACCTCGCCACCTTCGCCCTTCAGCTTCTTGCTGGGCGGCTCGGTGTCGTCGTCTAAATTGATACCGTTCGTCGCGCTACCGCCATCTGCCGCAATCACAGCTTGCGCACCCTCAGCTGTTGGAGTCGCGGCTGCACCATTCTCAGACGTAGTTGCTTCGCCAGGACCACCAGTCTTCTCTGCTTTCACGCGATGGCGGTAGGTGTTCCGCTTCTCGCATTGGATGTCGTTGTACTCTGCGCAGAAATTAGCAAGCATTCCTTCGCTTGAGCTCGAGACACATAGAATGCATCGGAGTGGCTGCTTCCGACGTACTCTTGAGGTGATCGTCCAAGCCTTTCATCACATCCTCCAGCTCTGCGTCCTTGAGAGCTGCAAGTACGTCCTGGGGTGAGATGGTCTTCTTGCCGCCCATGTGAGCGAGATCGTTGGCGCTGGACGCATCGTTAGCATCCTGATCGTGTATTCACGTGGGAACAGCTCCTTTATGGGCAGCTTCCTAGGACAGGGGTGGGGATACATTCGGGCGGATGGTAGAGGTTTCTACATCGCGTGGACCAGGAACAAAACTCACTTTGAAGCAATATAGCTCACGAACACCGTCGCGCTCTTATGTAAAGCCAAGAGCGCATCCTTCTGTATTTGGGTGTTCGGTGGTAAGACTCCCTTGGCTAAGCGTGCAATCATCGACTTCGGTAATGTAAGGTCCTGTGGTTGGACATCAGAATAGATTTCAAAGCAGGCGAATCAGATGCATACCTCGACACCTAGCCCATCTTTGTCTTTTGGCTTCTGTGCAGGCGTGGTAACACTGGCCTCTGTGACATCCTCCGGTGGGTTTGAGCCAGTACTTTTCCGTGGAGGCATAGTCGACGGAGTCGTCCGTCCAGTGGTCGATCGCTGGGCTCTACTGGTGATGACAATTGTTGCTCTTGACGTTGTGAGCTCGCCGGATGCCTGTATATCACTGCCAGTAGGTTGTGTGTGAAGTTTATCGCGTTTCGAGACGCGCAAGGGTCGCGACTTGGGCTTTGTCGAAGTTCGGGAACGGGAGGGCACACTTTCTTCACCTAAGAACCGTACTTCGCAGGCGCGATTGTCTACATTCTATGTGAAGCCGATAGATCACACTATCTCGTTCGAACAGACGAACGCCGAAATCACACAGACCCAATACCAGTGAGGATTCAAATCGGTTCAACCAGCTAATGCTTCAAGCGATTTCCATCAATCATCATACATGTGTACCACAAGTCATCGTCTGATCATACTACTGCTGCTACATGCAACCCGCTTGCGTGGCTACGGCCACTTCGATACCCATCTCCTCGGCCCACATGCAGCCCATGCAATCATCTTGACACCGAGAGTCTTGTACCCCAGCACATTTCTAAATGCCTGATGCGCCGAAGCATGTAGAGATTCCAAATGCTGTGTGGCATGACTTACCATGATGGATCGCCCGAACCCGGGGACAATCGCATCTCCACACAGAGCCAAGCGGGCGATGCCGAGCATCGACTCACCTTGCTGGCTCGTGTGTCTTAGCCTCGCAAGCTTCCCAGGCCATGGCGATCCCTCGCCGTTCATCCGGGCGAGTCTGGAAGATCGACAAACTTTGCCGGGAGATGACAGCTAGCACGATAACATCGGGAGGTCAGATCCGCGATGATGGCCCAGCTCGCCTCGTCCGACCTACGAATCTTGTATGCGCCAGATCGCACATGTCCACACTAGGTCGCGCAAGCTGCGACGTAGCTTGTCAAAGCTCGCCGGTGAGATGACTTGGTATGGGGTGCTCACTTCAGATCGTCGGAACTCAATGCCGCACTTCTCACCTCCAGCCGCCGACCCTACCTTCATCCCACCTACGTTTCCTCTCGGTGCGCAGGAACGCAAGCTTCTTACCGTCCTTGACTCTTCTGACAAAGTCGCCAATCTCACGATCACTAGCAACTCCAGACTCATCAAGCCAGCTCTCTTCTATGCCCTGAACCAGTTGATGCTGTTCCTGAGCACTCGCATTGAGACGCTGGTACAAAGCCATGGGACTGAAAGCCCGCAGGGCGTCCTCGGTCTCGGCAATCTTCGCACGATGCTGTTGCTCCAATGCTCGCAAAGCCAGAAGTCTTGACTGCGTCTGTTCTCGTTGCTGTGTCAAGCGCGCCTCAAGGGACAACAGCGACTCAGCTAGGCTAACATTTGACTCTACTAGCGGCTGGAGTGCAGCTTGCGATGCTGGAAGGGCTGGGTGCGTGGTGCTTGCATCGTTCAAAAGGGCTCCTTGCAAATCCCTGCTCTCCAGCAAGTGATGCAGGTCTGCTGTGCTTTTGTCCTTGAGTGACTCTGGTAGCCAGTCATGTTGAATGGCAGGTATCTGGATCTGTGCTTGTCCTTGTGGGAAATAATGCTCGTGGGACTGGGCACTGGGATTGCCATCGAGCTCAGACACCTCATGATGAACGTGACCCACCGGTAATGGAGGGGGTGGAGGTCCTCGATTTATCGGTGTGGAGGAAGTGGAAGGCTTTGGCGGAGGCACGGGTGGAGTGGAGGTGTAGTACGGCGGTGTCGGCTGCAGTGCCGGCGAATTCGACTCTGGTGTGGCGAAAGACATCATGCGTAGCATCTACTCGCAGTCTCGGAGGGCCGCCCTGCCCGGTGCGTCAGGACCTTGGTGATCATTGCTCGAGACTCGCGAGTGCAGTGATGGGGGTCAACTCAAGCTTAGTCAGCTATCTCTTGGCATGTCGCCTGGACTTCACGCGACTTTCACCGCCTCCACTGGCAGAATTACCTACACTTCCAATGAATCTCGATCGATCTCACTTCTCCTTCACACCAATCTCCACAGATAGCCGCGTCCGACGAGTGCTCAAGTCCGACGGCAGCAATGGGGCGCAAACAGAATGCACTCATTGCTGACTACTTCCGTCGTGGCAAAAAGCTCGAGGACAATAGCAATCGATATGAACAGCAGTGCATCAGATGCGGCGAGCTGGTAGTCCTGTGATTTGACGCTTAATTTCATGTGCACTGTACTGATACCACGCCGTAGTTCCCAAAGGGCCGCATCGATGGCATGCTCACGCACCTGCTCAAGCGCTGTCCTCAGCTCACCCAACAGGAGCGTGAGGCGGCGTATGATCATGCCCAGCGTCCTCGGAAAGTAGCCTCAAAGGGCGGTGCTAACGTCTCCGCTGCAGACCATCATGCGGGCGAACTCGTGTTCGATTCACAGGGCTGGGACGTGCACGATTCTCATCAATTTCAATTCGATATGTCGGCGAACGGAGCGCCTACGAATGACCCTGCGCCTGCAACGCATATTGATCGAGATGCTAGCTTCACTATGTCCGCACAAGATTACAACCAGCAATCCGCGTTAGACACGTTGGCTGAAGCTTCGCGGCGGCATCTTGACTACACCCAGCAACGACAAACTCTAGCCTACGGCACCCACGAATCTGCTATGGCTCAGGAGTCAGAGCGACAGATCGTTGAACAGCTGTTGATGAATGCGATCCATCAAGCGCCTGATGAGCACAGCAGTAGCATGCAGCCTGCATTTGGAGGGATTGTGTCGCGCTTCCCAACTCCGCAGAGCACGTCAAGGCATCAACAACGGTACGATCAGCCTCATGTCCAGCCATTAGTGCGAGCAGCTCAAGAAGCAGACCATCGATTGCAGCAGAGCAACGCACGAGTCCTTGCAAACGGCGCCATCGACCCTCAGCTGAAAGCAATTACAACTTCGGTAGAACCTCCTGCCCGCCCTGTAAATTTAGTGCAGCTACGGACATTGTCGTCTGAAGGGCAGACATCGGCACTAGAATCACAGCAAGGGTCGCTCGTTGTGCCGCCTCTAGTGAGACTTACCTCAGTGCCCAAAGGGGGTCGCGCGCGTTTCAATGAAGATCGGAGGAGGCAAGTACAAGAAACCCGTAAACGCGGTGCATGTCTACGCTGCCGAATGCTTAAGAAGCCGTGCTCGGACGGCACACCTTGCGATAAGTGCGCTCATGTTGACTCCGCGCGGCTATGGAAATGGCCCTGTGTGCGGACGAAGCTGGCGGATGAATTTACCTTGTACTCGACGTCCTTTCATGGTCTGCGGACGAAGTCAGACATTGCAGCCCTGCTGATTGGCACCATAGCATCACCGCAATCGGGTAACGTCGAGATCAGCTTCCAGAGCAGCAGCGACGGATCGGGTCTGATTCTTCGCAATATCACGCATAAACCCGAGCATGCGGCATCAAAGGAGGGGAGCTCGCACGTCGACGATGTCATTCTTCTTGACGAGTCCGACGACATCTTAGAGAAGGTCTCACAGCACTTGACTGATGATATCAGAGCAAGAGATTGCATATCGACCGAGACGAACGACTTCTTACGGCGAACGCTCCTGGAAGCTCACAAGCTGTACGATAAGCAGTATCGCACAGCGAGCGCGCAGTCGGACAAGACCAGAAGTCGTGGTAATCACATCACGCCAGGCCAGCTACTGAGACAGGTGACCGAGCTCTGGCTCCTAACGACCACCCTTGTAACATCATCACAACGCACCGGTGACATGAGCATTCGCTTGAACGCAACCGACATCGATCACCAAAGCCCAAAATACCGGCTACTTCGACATCAAGTTCTTGCAAATCTCGAGACTCGGTGTAAGCAGATTTGCAAAAGTGTCCTCAACGAGCTCGAACGCCACCTTCTCCAGCGCCAGCAAGTCTCAGCGTTTACTACCTTCATCTCCGCAGTCATACTGCTTAGCTGCGCGGAACGCATGACAGCTATGTACCAGTATCTGGCAGCGCAATACCCTAGCAACCCACCCTTCTGGGCCACTTCGGATCCTCCATTTGAAGCGATTCACACACAAGGTCCACAATTTTCAGCCCTACTGATTATGCTGCTGCGTGTCCGAGGTCTGCCCCCTATCACTGCGCAGGGTGCTGATGATGCGCTGGTAGTATGCTGGCCTCAGAAAAGCGCGGGAAAGGGCGCGGCGACGCAAGATGAGGACAGTACGACTCTGATCCGAAACTGGCTGGAGCCTTGTAAGCTCCGTGTTGGTGATCTGATTGCTAGGCGGGACATGCTGGGTCGCGCTGAGGATGGGTGGCAAGCGTGGGACTTGAGGCTCATCGCTGCGGTGCTACTGCCCGCGGAGCTGTAGCATGCTATGCGCGGGCGGCTAGTGGAGGCAAGTGAAGTGATGGGTTCGCTCTGCACATTGTAGCGAATATCCAAAGCGTATACAGCGTGTCTATGTGAATATGTCGGTATCTTCATGACCCTGTACTTTCTGCAAGTGCGTCCCAGTATGCAAATTCAAGCACGCCGCCATCACACTCATCGACCTCGCGAGGCTGTGCTCCAAACTCGACAGGATGTGACTCGGGATTGTCATCTCTTGCCGCCCCCACGATCTGGTTCCGATTCACAGCCCGGAACGTTCCGTTGGTGTGCGAAGCAGCTTGTTCATCATGGCCTCTCACCGCGTGCCTGACAGCTTGTATAGCGTGCCTTATCAGCTTTTGTGACCCGCCCATAGCACCGCTTTCATAGGTGTCGGTCTCATACTCAGTGTCCAGACGTAGAATCAGCCCATCGAGTAGCTCGACGGGTCTTACCATGCTTCGCACGGCATCGAGCTCGGGGACATCGGAATGATGCGACCGGCCACTGCACAAGCGTGGGATGACGGCAAGCACTGAGAGGATCTGAGTACACTGCTGTTGAGATGCAGAGTGGAAAGCGAAATGTGCAGAAGTGATGAGGTCCTCGACGTAGGTTTTGACAGAAGCCGCAAGATCGTGACGCGCTGAGGGACCCGAAACATTTGAGTTGTGGAGTACCGCAGACTGGAGCATGATGCTTGCGGCGCCATATGCAGAAGCCTCGTAATCCGATGCCAATCGAGCTTTGCACAGTTGTAATTGTCGAAGGCAGGATTCTGCATGTAGTGAGGTCGCTAATGCGGCAGCAGGAGGCTCAAGCATGCTCTTCGATTGCTCCGCGGCAGCGTGGAAGGCGTCGAGCACCCGGGTAATCGCGAGCAGAATCGCCAGACTCTGAGCGGTAACACCTAGCGAGGCATCGCATACATTGTCTGCGCTTCTTTGAAGGCGACTCGTCCAGGGTACGGGATTTGCTCTGTTGTAGCCAAGTCGTGACGTATGAAATGCCGTGATGTATGCACACAGTGCGGCATGCTGCATCTCAAAGTTCTCAGCGGTAGGCTTCTTGACCAATCGCGGCCTTCCGACGTCGCGTACCGTACTGGCAAGTAGGTGTAATAGCAAGCTCGTCGTATCTGGCCTCTCTGTAGCACGTCGATCGTAGCTGAGGTATACCAGCAAACCGACGGTCAAGTCTGTGCTTTTATCGCCGTCGACAACAGTAGCGTCCGCGAGTGTTTGTCGGAATGCTATGTCTAATCGCTCGTGCTTCGGATCACTCGCAGTAGACGTCACGCAGCAGATGCTGAGAGCAGTGAGCGGGCGAGTAAGAACCAACCGTGACGGATCTTCTAAGAGTCTGGAATCGATGATTGGGAAAGCGTCCAGATACGTCCGGAATCGATTCATGCTGCTTCTGATGTAGTCGGTGTCCAGGTGCTGGAGTACATCGCGCTCATGCCGATCATGGACATTTGAGCTCGCAATCTCAACGGACGTTTCGCATCGACGTTTGGGACTGTACGTCGGCTGGATGGGGCTGGAGTACTTGCGAGCGGCCTCGTTCTGATAATTCGATGATGTCCATGTTGGGATCGTCCTCGAGCCTCTGTCCGGCGAGACGCTGTCGTCGAGAAGGTCGGTGATGCGCACACCATGAGTGTGCTCGTCGGAGAAGCCGTTGGTGGATCGCCGTTTGCGAGGCTTAGGGATGGCTGGAACACATTGCTTGTTCATGCGGTTGCACCTACGACATGGTCAGTAAACCGGTCGAGAACGGACGAATGCGACGTTTGCGACGTCCGCAATGGAACAGTCCGCATTGCACAAGGTGGTTCGACGTGCTATCGACTCGTGTAACGAACCAATGCTGACATCAGACCCTGCAACGCCTTTGTTTCAAGTCGTCCCGGTCTAGAGTCCCTGGCAATCATTGCCGACTGACACAACCGGACAAATGGCATTCACTCACCTTTCGCAGCAACCTGGCACAGTGCTGGGACAACACTTCATCTTCAATCCGGAGCATGACTGACAGGCCGAGTTCCTAGGCTGTCGTTTCCTCTTCGCAGTCTCGGGCGTTGCCTCGATCGCACTCGTCTCCCTAGCCGTCGCATCCTGAAGTGATCCTTGCCCCTCCTCCATCGTAAGCATCCAGCCAAACTTCATCCGCTATAGACTGGAGTGAATCAAGACATAACAGGAAAATGGTCAATAGAAAGTAAGATCGAACCTACCGGCTGCAGCCGAGAACCCTATACCGATATCTCTCTCTGTGACGAACCCTTTCCTATCCGTCCCCACGCGGCGGCGGCGCATGGGCGTGAGACTTGTGAAGTCAGTTCAGGCTCGCGCGATCTGTCCGGAGGCGCGGCGGGAGCAGCCACTGGAGTCAACGCTCACGGTCTATCTCAGGCTGCCGGGCCGTGGAGCCGTGGAATATAGCAGAATTACATGCAGTACGCCGGTGACTATTGTCGCGCATATGTGCATTGACGTTCGACGCCCCGGTCGGTACGTCCCTCGTATTCATGCTCTGATTAGACTGTTGGTACTTCCTGGTCCAGAGCGCCAGTGCGGCGATGGCGGTTGCTTGGTCCGGTTGAGCTCGGATGAAGTGTTGGGCTTGGCAGAGGATGGTGTTGGGTAAGGCCATCGGAAGACATCGTAATGTACACGCAATTGTCGATTACGGTGAACGTTCCGAGCACAGAAAGATCTGTAAATTAATGCAGGCCAAGCTGATGTCCAGAAGCTCCAGACAATCAGTGAGCACGACGATCACTTGGAAGGAGCCCACTCCGGCACAGGCCGCTCTTGCCTCAGGCACTTCCAATTGTTCCGATGTGAGACAGAGACATAGATACATGTACGCCGCACTCATCAATCGCACGATCCCCCTGCACAAGCGATCTAGATACAATTACCCGCTATCCACACTTAGCCGGCTACCGTATCAACCACATGGCTCTCGAACACACTGCAATAATGATGTAGCAGACCTCTGCACAGCAACGTTGCAGCAAGCTCTTCCACAGCCTAAGAGTCGAAAGTGTACCGCAGCCATTCACCCACAGCCCTCAAACTCTCCCACCGCACACTCTCATTCTCGTCCTGCATCAGCGTCATGACACGCGCTTTCAGCCCGGCGCGTTCCAGCTGGCTCCTTTTCTCTGGACACTGCTTGACCAAGTTCGCGACGTCGTTGCAGCCGATGGCCAAGACTTGCTTGTCACTCGCCCAGTCCTTGCTTAGTATCGCGGCCAGCTTATTGAGGTAGGCACCATTCTCCATTGAGATAATCTCAGAGGCGTTGGCGCCCCAGAACTCGGCGTTCTTGTGAGGAGGCGACCAGCGTAGATGTCCAGAGTCGAGCTCGGCTGTGTAAGTCTCGAGGGTGGTGCGGGATGACGTGTATTCGTCGAGTAGGGTCGTCAGCTTCTCGAGATCTTCTTGTAAGTCTTGGTCGGTAAGATGGCGGGTCTTGAGGTTTTGCAGGATGGAGGGCAGGCGTGCAGCCGTGGCGGCAGGCAGTAGTGTCTTCTGGTTGGTTGACAGAAGATTTTGCAAAGTCCCAAGGAGTAGTCGAGTTGTCTTCTCCTTTGGTGAGAGCCGGACCAACGTTGTGTACAGAGGCACTATGTCATGGTCTTCGTCCAGACCTCTACCCACCAATTTGCCCTCGAAGCTAAGTTGCCAGATAACGAGCAGGATGTGGTAAAGCAATTGCAAGCTCACGCTTCCGCCGATCTTAAAGTTGCTCTCCGTACTGCGAATACTCGACGCACCTCCACTACCATTCGCGAGTGTGCTGTCTGTGTCCCGCCCACCAACAGCTGTCCGTAGAACGTCAATCAACGGATCCAAAGTCTCCTTACGCTGCTTCCAGAAGAGCGATCGCGACTTCGTTGTCCTGAGCAGCACCGAGTACTCCTGGCAAGCGATGTCTTGGAGGTTTGTGTCGGATTGCTTGCTGAGCTGGGCAATGTAGGCGTACACCTTCGGCAGTGCATCATCGATCTGGGGTGTCGACTTTGAGCTGGCCTGTATAGCATTGCCGAGGAGAGTCGACAGCAGAGCGGATGCAAGAAGTGGGATTGGGTCTTCGGGATTAGGCGACTGTTTGAGAAGGGGTAGTAGATGCTTGAACGGCTCGGGATGGCTGATCAAGGACTTCATGAGGGGCGGTATGTCTCATATGAAGTTAGCGATCGGATTGTCACATTTTCAAGACCCCAGCATACCGTCTACCAGGTCTTCTGCCAGCACAAGCATATACTGCAAGATATCTGGTCGCTTCGCAGCGCTCTCAAATATACTCTTCACCTCCCCTCCACCTAGCAGCAATTGCGTGTATGTATCGACATCGCCCTCAATCACTTGCTTCCGTTGCTCCTTTCGCACCTTGTCTATCGCCTTGATCTTCTTCAGATCGTCGTCTGTGATTGTTTTTGCCCGTACTGCGCCGTCCCAGCTTATTGGGCGCGCTCGAATGTTGTTCTGTAGCGAGAGGATGTATGCTGGTGGGTCGAGAGACATGCTGCGGGATGACATTGACTACAGATAATCTACTGTAGGTCGTTCAATCAGGTGAGGTAGCAGTCAACTGCGTCAATGTCTTCGATGTGACATAGCTCCAGTCGGCAGGTAGATCGAGAGCTCCTCGACTGACGCTGTGGCGCAGAAACTTGACTTGTGGCGCAAATATATCAAACTTCGACAACGACAAATTGACCAACTTCAAGTCGACAGACTAGCCTATCAAGGGCATGACAACTATCTCCAGAGCATGGTAAATCTATCATCGACATCATGGCCTCACTCAAGCGCTCGCATGCGGCGACTGCTCCAACCACAACATTGAGCAGCAAAACTTACGTTCGAACACTCAAATCTGGCAAAGTACAGAAGATCGTTCGAGAGGTCTACCTTCGTCAGGACATCCCATGCTCAAGTCAGCTCTGCACATCATGCTTGGATCAACAGGATGTTGGCTATGGCAAGAATCCAGAGCCCTTCATTCTCAGCGCTACGCCACCTGCTACCAAGCAGCTCACTTCGGGTCATTACCTTGTGCCCGACACAAACGCCTTCCTTAATGGCATGGACCTATTTGAATCAGATGGCGGCGCCTTCACCGACGTGATCGTGCTACAGACTGTGCTTGAAGAGGTCAAGAACCGAAGCTTGCCACTCTATCATCGCTTGATCGCGTTGACGAAGAACGAAGACAAGCGCTTCTATGTCTTCTTCAATGAGTTCAGACTCGAGACGTATGTGCAGCGAGAAGCGGGAGAATCGATCAATGACCGCAACGATCGTGCTGTGCGGAGAGCGTGCTCGTGGTACAGCGAGCATCTGCAGCAAGCTGTAAAGGCAAGGAAGAGTCTACGCCTGCCAGCCATTGTGATGCTGTCTGATGATCGGGACAATCTGCGGAAGGCTAAGCTTGAGAGTGTGGTTGGACTGACATTACGCGACTACACATCACAGCTTCCTGATGCAGACCGTTTGCTGGACATGATCTCTGAGCAGCGTGGCTTGAAGACGGGCAAAGCTGAGCTGCTGTACCCAGACTATCTTTCCATCAGTGCAATGATGACGGGCGTGAAGGCTGGGACTATGCATCAAGGGATCTTCAACGTATCACCCTACAACTACCTTGAAGGAAGTGTGCATGTTCCTGCTTTCGACCGCACACTTGTCATACAAGGACGTGAGTACAGTAATCGAGCAGTCTCTGGCGATGTGGTAGTTGTCGAGATCTTGCCCAAGTCAGAGTGGAAAGCGCCCTCGTCGAAGGTTGTCGAAGAGAGCGAGCTCAACAAGAATGAGGACGCGGGTGACGAAGAGGAAGCGAGTGAAGGCATTGTGACGCAGCAAGAACGCCGTGCATTGCAACAAGAGGTCAAGAAGACTCACGCTGCAGGGCTGGAGAATCAGCCACGTCCAACGGCTGAGATTGTTGGCATTGTCAAGCGCAATTGGCGGCAGTATGTCGGTCACATCGATAGCGGTTCTGTACGGTCAGAGTCAAAATCTGGTCGTTCGCAGCAGACAGTATTCCTCATACCCATGGACAAGCGCATACCAAAGGTGCGTGTGCGGACTCGGCAAGCGGCAGAGCTGCTAGGGAAGCGTGTTCTCGTTGCGATCGACTCCTGGGATCGCGAATCTCGGTACCCTGTCGGTCACTTCATTCGTAGTCTTGGTGAACTGGAGACAAAGGGCGCTGAGACCGAAGCTTTGCTGCTAGAGTGGGATGTGCAGTACCGGCCATTCCCAAAGACAGTGCTGGACTGTTTGCCGGCGGAGGGACATGACTGGAAGGTGCCTACTTCGATGGATGACCCAGGCTGGCGCGACCGACAAGACCTGAGGGATCTGATCATCTGCTCCATCGATCCGGTTGGCTGTGTAGACATTGACGACGCACTGCATGCTACAAAATTACCCAACGGCAACTTCGAAGTGGGCGTGCACATCGCAGATGTCTCGAACTTCGTACGTCCCAACAATGCAATGGACAAGGAAGCTTCACTACGAGGTACAACCGTCTACCTCGTTGACAAGCGCATCGACATGCTGCCGATGCTCCTCGGCACTGATCTCTGCTCACTCAAACCCTACGTAGAACGCTTTGCCTTCAGCGTAATCTGGGAAGTCGACCAAGAAGCCAACATCATCAGCTCCCGCTACACCAAAAGCGTGATCCGCAGCCGCGAAGCCTTCAGCTACGAAGCCGCCCAACTGCGTATAGACGACAAGTCCCAGAAGGACGAGCTTACACAAGGCATGCGCCACCTCATGATGCTCTCTAAGAAACTCCGCGCCAAGCGCATGGCCGCCGGAGCCCTGAACCTCGCCTCGCCCGAAGTCCGCGTCGAAGCCGAAAGCGAGACCTCAGATCCCATAGATGTCAAGACCAAGCAACTCCTAGACACCAATCAGCTGGTAGAAGAGTTCATGCTCCTAGCCAACATCTCCGTCGCCTCGAAAATCCACTCCGCGTTCCCTCAAACCGCTCTCCTCCGCCGCCACGGCGCCCCGCCAAAAACGAATTTCGAAGAACTTTCCAATCAGCTCAAAGTCAAGAAAGGACTGGAGCTCCGCACAGATACCTCCAAAGCCCTCGCCGACAGTCTAGACACCTGCGTCGACCCCTCAAACCCCTTCTTCAATACTCTGGTGCGAATCTTAGCGACGCGCTGCATGATGTCCGCTGAGTACTTCTGCGCTGGCACACAGTCGTACCCGGAGTTCAGACACTACGGTCTCGCATCCGAGATCTACACGCACTTCACTTCGCCCATTCGTCGCTACGCGGATTTGGAAGTGCATCGCCAGCTTGCTGCGGCTATTGAGTATGAGGTTATAGACGCTAGTCTGCAGTCCCAGAGCAAACTGGAAGGTGTCTGCAAGAATATCAACACACGCCACCGTAACGCCCAGATGGCGGGGCGGGCTAGCGTGGAGTTCTATGTTGGTCAGGCGTTAAAAGGACGGGTGTTAGAGGAGGATGCGTTTGTTATGAAAGTTTTCAGCAATGGATTTGTGGTTTTTGTGCCGCGGTTTGGGATTGAGGGGTTGATTCGAGTGAAGGATTTAGTTGGGGTGGGGAAGTTTGAGGAGGCGGTGGGGGAGTTTGATCAGGCGGAGTATAGACTGAGCTTTGAGAGGGAAGAGAACGGGAAGCGGGCTGTGGAGTTGTTTGAGAAGGTTAGGGTGAAGATTGAGGATGAAGTTGAGGGGAGTACGGGGAAGAGGAAAATTAAATTGGGGTTGGTGTGAGAAGGAGAGTGGTGCTGGCTGGACGTGGCAAGTGTTAATCAGATACATGAAAGCAAACGCGACGAACGCTAGAGCCCTTCTCCTATCGGCAGGATTCTACAAGTTTGTGAGGTTCTCTTGCAGCAGCCTCTTCACTCTGCGTGTCCAAGCCCTTCCAGATATCCTACTAATCGCTTCTTGATGATCACACCGACCAGCGCTCCCGTGCCCTCCTCGGTCACCATCAAGTACCTCAACCCTAACTTCCCAAACATCTCGACAGCATATTCCATCGGCGCTGACGCACATACAGTGATCGGCGTCCGGTCCACGAATGGGCTGAGATCAAGCTTGCCCTCCTCTTCATCAGGTGCCTGGCCAAGCAGCCGTACTTCCGTGCGCTCGGGAAACGATGTAGCAAGCTCGTTCAACCCAAACTCCAGTTCTGATTCCGAGAGGTAGCCTTGGCAGATGTTACCGATGGACGTGGATTGGACGAGTACAAGCCCAGCATCCATAAGCCCTCTCGCCTGCAGCTGAGAGAGCTTCTTCCTCAGCAGGTCCACAGAAACGCAATTCGACTTCGGCACCACAACGGTGATCTCATCCATTGTCTGCTGCGGAGGGATCAGCTCCTCTACCCTCGCATCTTGGTGCTGCACAGCAGCAATAGCGTGCTCCGGATCCAGGAACGGATGGCCCAGAATATTCTGCGCCAAGTCATAGACGCTCTCCTTTCCCAATGCGTCAGCGACCCACTTGGCGACCAAGATAGCGATCATATGCGGTAGGATGTACTCCAGCTCTCCTGTCAACTCGAACATAATCACGCAGAGCGATATCGTCATCCGTGAAACGCCGGCGAGGAAGGCCGCGGCGCCAACCATGGCGAAGATGCCGGGTGAGATAGAGGGGACTGCTTGGCCGACGAGGCGGCCGAAGAGGGCGCCTGCGTCTAGGGCGGGTATGATGACGCCGGAGGGTACTTTGATGCCGAACGTTATTATTGTGAGGACGAGCTTTGTCGCTGTGCCGTAGGCTAGGAAGCCGAGGTAGGTGCCACTGTTTGCAGATTCTTGCTGGCAGACCCAGGTTTTCTGCGAGGCGTCATCACGGCAGTCGACGAGGAGGTTCTTGATCACTACGTCGCCTGGCTCGCGGATTAAGGGGTTCGGGTATTGTAGTAGCGTCGTCGCAAGAACCACAAGAAACACCTCAAAGACTGGGTTTTGCTTTATCAGCGCAAACGAGCGGAACCATTTGGACCACAAGAAGTTGAGGCGGCAGAAGAGGCCACCGAAAATGCCGCCTGCAACGCCTAGGAGGACGAAGACGAGGTAATGGACTGGGTTGTAGGAGGTACCGTAGTGGGTCTCGAAGAGGACGAGCTTGCCTGTGCCGGTTGGGTTTAGGGCGCGGAGGACCATGGCGGCTGTGAGGGAGCAGAGGAAGGCGCGCCAGAGGACTTTGCGGGGGAAGTAGGTGCTGATTTCTTCGTAGCTGAAGAGGACGCCGCCGATAGGTGCGCCGAAGGCTGGAAATGTCAGTGACTGATCGTCCTGATAGACCCAGGAGTGTACATACCAACGCTGAGGCCTGCTGCACATGCTGCCGATAAGATCTCCCTCATCTTCCTTCCATTGTCGCGATACTTTGGAAAGTTCTTTGCCACCAGATAGCCAACACAGGTCGAAATATGCACAAAAGGTCCTTCCTTGCCAAGACACATGCCAGTTGCTACCGCGAAGACGGCACCGAAGCCTTTCACAAATAACACCTTGAAGTCCAGGAAGTTAGGGATCACGAACCCCGAGAGAATAGTCTTGATCTCGGGAATGCCACTTCCGGCAGCCATATACATACTCTTACCACTAGCTACGGGCTCTGGCGGGCTGCCGTACTGGTTCTCTTTGCCCGTGCCTGGTGATGTCGACGGCAAAGATCGCTTCGTGAACATCGTCGCTGTCGAGCTGACGACGCCGAAGACCAGAGCAAGTCCAACATAGATGGCAAAAGAAGGCACATAGCTGTTAGACCACTCATGAAAGCCTCTGCAGTCTACGCCTGTCTCGACGCCACCTTGGGCGAAGAACGGCGTCTTGTCTTCGCAGCACGCATCTCTGTTGAGGAAAGGATTACGCTGGCAATAGCCGAGCTTCCAGTCTGACACCGTCGCCTCAGTCACATCGACTACGAATGCCACGCATGCTGTCAAGGTGCCTATGAGAGCTGCGGCTATCCAGCCGGAGGCTTCGTCAAAAAGCGATATGAGCTTGAAGCGGAGACCTTTGCGGCTGTGAATGAAGCGGAGTCGGTAGGAGTCTTTGACCTGGATATCTAGGTGAGAAAGTGGATCTTGGGCTCGAGAAGTCGTCGATACGTACTAGATCGTGCAGCCAGTCTATCGTAGTGTAGTCATTATACGGAAGTCGTTCGCCAATGGCCGTCTCTGACAACTTCTGCTCATCCTTCGTGACGTGGCTGCGGGCGAACGAGTCCGCGTCTTCGTTGCCATGCTGGAGTCTGCTATGTCGTCTTCCGTTATGGTGCACACCGAGCAAAGCGCTGTGCTCGTCGTGTTCGGCCATGATGCCGGGGAGTGATGGGGACAGCAAGACGCATATCGCCTCGAGATGGAGATCTGGAGTGCATCTTGCGTACCATGCACCGCCACACTGAATCAATGCCTCCTCGGATCATCAGTGGACTGGCTACAAGCAGACGAAGGCTTCTTTCTGCTGCTGATAAGGGAGTGTAGATAGGCAGAGATACGTAGATACCTTAGAGATAGTAGGAAGCATACCTGCTCCGGCGAAACGAGACTGTTTGACTGCAGACGGGTTAGCTCGATACAAGATGCAAGGCACCTCCGAGTCCTTCAGCCGTGTTTCGATAAGGACTCTCTCTGTACGCAGTGGCGCTCTGCATAGCGATGCGGTGGTCGACAGCACCGCAGAGGGGCAGTCGTCTTGGAGCTATCAAGGTACTGCGATGGAGGGCCTTGGCCTTAACGTCTGACGGCTTCTGTGGTGCTTGGTGGGAAGTTCTGCTTCTCAGAGGTCCGGAGGATCTCGAATTGGCGGCATATCTTCCAGGCACAACACCCGGGCGCGGCGACGATCTGATAGACCCGGAATCCACTCGAGCTGCCGCATGAACAGCAATGAGGGGCAACCAGTCCGGCGTTGACTTCCGTACGCTTCGTCACATGTGCATTGGATCTACCTCCGTTCTGTACACGCGAGCCATACTGCACACACCCTTCCCTAGTCTTCTCGCAGAATCGTCTGCCAAGACCAAACGAGGACGACAACTACTTCCTGCAATGCTCCCAGTACTCGACATATCTCATTACAGCTCCTCGTCTTGGTCCATCCTAGTGTACAGACCTCCCTGCGGAATCGCCCTGCATGTCTACAGCTACTCCTGAAGACGAGCATCGCACAGACTCACCCATAGATGGGGTACGACATATACCATTGTCCTTCGACACTGCCCATGCCGAGGACTCAGCATTGAAATTGGTGCAAGCATATGCCCCGGAATGGAGTCTGAACAATGCGCACGTACAATTCGTACCATTCACTGAGGGGATCACCAATACATTGTACAAAGCCACGATCGAGCTTCCGGGCAGGAGTAGAGCTGAGATAGATCAAAATGCCATACTCTTGCGAGCCTACGGCAACGGCACAGAGATCTTGATAGATCGACAACGAGAGCTGAAGGCACACACATTACTCGCGAGCAGAGGCCTTGCGCCTCCACTCCTTGCGCGCTTCGAGAATGGCCTCATGTATCGCTTCGTTTCCGGCGATGTCTGCAGCCCAGAAGACCTTCGAATACCAGAAGTCTACCGCGAAGTCGCAGCGCGCCTAGGAGAATGGCACGGCAGCCTGCCAATATCGCCTATAAGCACCTACCCTACCCTCAATGGCCGGACACCAGGCCAGAAATCCTCCCAACCCGCGCCCACGATCCCAATCCCAAACATCTGGACCGTAACAGCCTCCTGGATCGCTGCACTCTCCTCCACCACCCCTGCCGACGCGTCCCGACAATCAAGCCTCTCGACCGAGCTTTCCTACCTCCGCACCCGCTTCGAGCAGACTCCCGGCCTATTCTCCCGCCCCTACATCTTCGCACACTGCGATCTCCTTTCCGGCAACGTAATCCGGCAACAACCTCTCCCGGACGCAGAGGAAAAGATCCGCCCCGTGACATTCATAGACTACGAATACGCCACCCCTGCTCCAGCGGCCTTCGATCTAGCAAATCACTTCGCAGAATGGGGCGGTTTCGCGTGTGAGTACACCGCCCTACCGACCCGCTCCGCGCGGAAAGACTTTTTGCATCACTATACGCTGGCTTTCTACGACGCGGTGCTGGAAGCTAACAGTAATGTGGCCGTTGAGATCGATTTCAGAGCTGCCGTGGAGCAACTGGAAGAGCAGGTCAATGCTATGAGAGGGTTGCCAGGTTTTTACTGGGGTGTTTGGGCGTTGATACAGCAGGGTATTAGCGAGATTGAGTTTGATTATAAGAGTTATGCCGAGAAGAGACTAGGAGAGTATTGGGGTTGGAGGGAAGCGGAGAGGGAGGGGAAGGTGGAGGGTAGTAGTGTTAGGGAAAAGAGGTGGGCGGAGGAGTGAGCAGGAAGTATGGGAGAGTGAGGCAAACGTCAGGCAGTAATGTATATAACAAAAGCCACAAAATGTACCCACGAAATTAGCAGTCAAATGTCACCGACGTCTGCAATCCTCGCCTGCCCTCGTTATCTAGGGTGTGTACCTGTAAAGGTCACCGACGAGGTAAATGTGCAGATGCTCAGCGAAGGTTTGAATGATTATGAGTTGCATTCATGTACATGAGATTCCTATCTATCACCGTGGTATCATCGCCTCGAAAGTCACGCGCCCAGCGCATCACAGCCCTGCCATCTCAATCAACTAAAGAAGTTCGATTAAGCCAGCTCCATTCTGCCCACAACACTCTCCCTCTCCTTGCGATAGCCCTCGCCACTCTTTCTCGCCCTCCCTTCACCACTGAAGTCGAATTCGCTGATCTCGCCCCAACTTGGGTAGTGTACCATAGGACTGCTTCTTCGCTCGGGGCTCCGCGTTGGCAAGATCGGGCTGACAAGATCCCTCTCCTCATCGTCGTCATAAGGCGCAGGACGGTAGCCGTGATGCGTGCCAAGATCGTGCTCAAGCTCATCCTCAGGCGACGTGAACGGATTCTCAGCGTGATGCTGTTTGTGTTGTGGCGGCGACATCATGGCGAGCGGGTTGAAGGGCGTGACTGGTCTGGAATGCTGACCAGAGGGCGAGGAGTCGCGATGCGAGCTCTGACTCCGTCGGGTCTTGGATTCGAGCGGGTATGTGGGCTCAGCAGGCGTGATGTAGCCTGGATGGTATGCAGTGTCGAGGTCGTCGGAAGTAAACTCGCGTGCGGCTTCGTATTGCGCCATGGAGTGCTCCGAGCGCTCTTCGGGCGTGAAGAACGGATTCTCCTCCGAACTCGGCGTCTCCTGCATCTGGCTATGCTGCTGTGCTGCGAATGCCGGGTGGAGGTGTGCAGGTGGTGTGCGCTGATCACCCAGACGGTTGTAGTGCTCTACCCACTCCCGCGAAGGACGATCATGGCGTTGCATCATCTGACCACCGCGGTGGGATGTGGCTGCAGCGCCCATTTGCGGTAGCGTTGGTGAGCGCCAGCCTTCGATGTCGCTTTCCGAGACTGAAGGATCGCGGCGGAAGAGGCCTGAGCCGCCGCGCTTTTGCTTTCGACGGCGGAGGCAGAAGAGGACGAAGCCTAGGACTGCGAGGGCGAGGAGGCCGAAGACGACACCAAGGGCTATGCCGAGGGAGCGGTCGGTGAGAGGGGAGTGCTTTCCAGTCGTTTTTGCGGCGGCAGACGTTTCTGTCGCTGCTGGGGAGATGACTGCTGGGGTTGAGGTCGAACTCGATTGCATCTTGTGGGTTGAGGTCCCGATCACAACTGTTGCTGGCCAGGATAGGTGTTGCACGTCCGTTATGCTGCTTGTGGAGTAGACACTTGTGATCAGGCTTTCTGCTATGCTCCATAGCTCGAGAGGGATGTCGGTAGTCGTTGACGAGCTAGCTGCTGATGTGATAGAGCTCGAAGGAGCTGATGTCACTGATGTGGCCAGCGTCGCGAGAGTGGACTCCGTGGATGCCGCCATCGCGGTGGTGTCTACCAGGAACACTCCCTGCTCAGCGCTAGCTTGGTGTCACAATCAAATTGCCAGGTAATGAAGATGCCAGTAGCCCAAATCTCGAGTGAGTGTAATCCGTAAGTGTTCAGTCGGGCGTTTAGAGTAGTTTCTGGTATCACTGATGATTGCACTGGGTATTGATTGAGATGCTAGTACGAGATACAGTGCAAGTAAGACAGAGATGTAGGCGAGGATTCAGGAATAATCGAAACAGCAGTTCCAATGCCAATACATACCCAGTCCTGGCAGTCCAGGTCCACCGATTCACGCAGGGTCTGGTCCTGACCAGGTCCCATCCCGCACCTACAGAAGCGATGCCTTCTCGAAGCGCGAGGCTGTGCCAACAGTGCCAACAGACACCATGTCCATGCAGATCACTTACCTTGACAAGCAGCAACGTGAAAGCAGGACGATATCCAGCCGGAAGACAGCGCCGTAACCGAAGGTGCGAGCCACACTTACAGGCACCATGCTGTCATGCTAGTGGCTGTTGACTGGCAGAGACGGGCTGGAAGGCTCGGTGAGGTAGGTGGATGTGGCGCTGAGAGGTCGTGAGTGGACGACTCGAGGTGAGAGTCATGCAGGGCAATCATGGAAAGCCACAGATGACCAGTCCTAGCGACAGGGGAGTTGTGGCGCAGGCCTGTCTGACGTTGTTCTGGGCTTGAAGATCTGCATAGCAGGGTCTTGGAATGGTAGTTCTTAACGTCGAGTGTGCCGCTGGCGTGCTCAAGCGTGGCATGGGTCAAGCAGGTTTCAAGTTCGGACAATTAGGACAGATTTGAGTTTGAGATCCGCCGTTGCCGAATGGTACGCACGTGGAAAGCTCACGTTTGTGAAGTGCTACAGATCCAACATACGTTATTCCGTTGCTTCATCCGCATTGACGAGGCGCTGGCACTGAACTGCATCAGCAATCTGTCCTGACATGAACGTGAGCAATTGCATACGCTCTCTTTCTCAAACTTCGGGCTTTATAGGCTATTGTACGCCAGTCAGCATCATCGCCCTGGAATGCTGCCAAAGAACGTCCCGTGAGGTGCGATAGCTCAGGGTCCACTATTGACAGGCCTACTCGGCGGTTACTGCCGAGGCCGTTTGGTCTCTCTCATCGCTACTGTGGCTGTGCAACGACGACATGGCTGAAAGCGCTTAGCTGTGCAGGATTCGTCCCTAGAGAACCTCGGGGAAAGGATTGGTCCTTCACTGGCGACGCACTATCGTGCTGCACACCATAAGGCCGCGTCAATCAGTCAAGCGACCAGTCAAAAATCGCGAGTGAGGAAGGGATGCGATCCCGTGAGGTACAATCTGGCGGATGCAGTAAGGGTAGACAACATGCAGCAAATAGTGTCCACATGCCTGTGGGCCAGTGGACGTCGTTGCGTGTCGTGAATCTGCCCAGCCAGTATACTCATACATATGGTCGTCCAGACAATAGGTTGTACCGAGCGCCCATACACCGCCGGTTCTGAAGGCACCTTGCCCGTACCCTAACCAGCCGTAATTCAGACGCTTGCACCGCTTCCCATACGCAGCTGTACAATCGCAATGCGCCGCAAAAATCCAGATCACAAGTGTCATATCCCCCATCCTCCTCTCCTCTGCGCTTTACGCACAGGTTGCTGCCAGCTCTGCGCAGCCCTCGCCTGTCCCTCCCTCTCCCTCCAGTACTCATATTCATTTCCCCAAACCCCAGCCCAATAGCCAACATCCTGCGCAACACCCTCCGGACCTCTCGTCCACATCCAAAGCGCAAGAGCAGCCAGCATGCCCCAGAAAGCGATCTTCCACGCAAGTCGAAACCAGAACATTACGCTCTGCACCAGCATGTTTAGGAGTTTGAGGGAGACGAAGATGATCACTAGGAGGAGAGCGATGGTGGCGAGGTCAGGCTTCTGGGTGATAGATGTGAGGAGCGGGAAGGCGTAGGAGTGGGCTGTGTTTGAGAGGGAGAGCAACCGGTAGGCCCAGGGTCGGAGGGGATTGGAGGGGTCGAGGAAGTAGGCTGACCAGTCTGTTGTGTGATTAGCGCTGAACGCTGCGGTCAGGTATGAGCAATGCGACTGACCCTGAACGAGATCCATGATAGCGATCGGCTCAACCTATAGTGCTGCTCCGCGTAGTTGAATGTGCGAATGAAGTGGTAGTGCTAACTTCGGCTTCGCAGGCGCATCGCCTTGTGTTCCACTTCCTACATTGACCAAGGGGCCAGAGCTGAGACAGAAGTAGACGTCGAGACAATTTGGCCTGTACGATGAGCTCTATTCGATGTTCCAGACGAATGTAATGCCTGATCGCAACAGGCATCATCACAAACACTGAGCACGCGCCACATCAAACTTTCGCGCATTGTGGCCGTGCAAGGCGAACATGTCCAAAGTGAACACCGCAAGTGAGTCTTCTTGTATCGTTGCAGCAAGACATGTGAGTCAGCGATACCGCATAGCCCACTCAGCTGCTGCGGTCTGTTGCTAGATTGTCGTACAGTTCGACATAACATCAAAGCACTCGCTCTTTCCCAGGGCTGCTGCGTTTGTCAACCGCCCTTTCCTTCAGTTGTCGGGGTGAAGTTCGAGATTTCCTGATCATCTCATTCATTGCAATACAACACGTTTCAACACTACCCTACAACACTGAGTCGAGCCATGGCTCGAGCACAGGACGCGCCATTCCGGCCGCAAGACCATGCGGCAAATCGCGAGATGCTGCGCGGACTAGAGGCTCACAAAGGCAGCTCCAAAAAGCGAGCCGATGATTTCTCCGCGAAGAAGAGCACTTTCTCCGTCACAGGCTCCTCGATCACAGTCGACTCCTGGCGGATGCAGGATTGGGACTACAAGAAGCCTAATCTCCCTACTTATGCTCGAGGACTTTTCACGACCAGAAACAGCCAAGGCCAGCCTGAGATTGCCGTTCGTGGTTATGATAAATTCTTCAACGAAGGTGAGGTGCCCGAGACTGAGTTCCGAAACGTCGAGACGCAGACGAGAGGACCCTACGAGCTCAGTGTTAAGGAGAATGGCTGCATCATTTTCATGGCTGGACTCGAGGACGGAACACTCATAGTCTGCAGCAAGCATTCGACTGGAGCACGCACAGATGTTGAGGTCAGTCATGCTGATGTCGGTGATCAGTGGGTAGAGAAGCACCTGGCGTCAGTCGGAAAGACAAGGCAAGACTTCGCACGCGTGCTGAGAGAACTGAACGTCACTGCTGTGGCGGAACTCTGCGACGACGACTTCGAGGAGCACGTGCTTCGATACAAGCCCGAAGCTGCTGGACTGTACTTGCATGGCCTCAATCTGAACGTTCCAGACTTTGCCACCTACCCACATCATCTGGTCGATAAGTTCGCTGATGAGTGGGGGATGAAGAGGACCATGTACCTGGTTAAGGACGACATAGAGGACGTCAAGAACTTCCTCCGTCAGACCGCGGAGACTGGTAATTACGATGGGCGTGACACAGAAGGCTTCGTCATTCGTTGTCAGTCGAAACATGGCACCCGCGAGTGGCATGACTGGTTCTTCAAGTACAAGTTTGAGGAGCCGTATCTCATGTACCGGCAGTGGCGAGAGTGTACGAAAGCAGTGATCAACGGACGAGAACCGAGGTACAAGAAGCACAAGGAGATCACTGAGGAGTACATTGACTTCGCTCGTCGAAAGTTGCACGGCAATCGAGAGCTTGCGAAACAGTACAACCAGAATCATGGCATCATACAGATGCGAGACGAGTTCCTGGAGTCGCGCGGACTGAGTGGCGCAGATATAATCCGCAAGGAAAACGCGAGTGGGTTCTTTTCGAACGACGATACTGTCAAGGACATCGTTTTGGTCCCTGTGGCGACAATCGGCTGTGGCAAAACTACTGTGGCACTTGCCTTGGTGCATCTATTTGGCTGGGGGCATGTGCAAAATGACAATATCACTGTCAAGAAAGGCAAGCCACAAGCATTCGCCAACGCGTGTACACACACTTTGGAGGAGGCGCCGGCGATGATCGCGGATCGGAACAATCACCAGAAGCGTGAGCGTAAGCAGATTATGGACGATATCTCGAAGACGGTGTACAAAGCCAAATATGTGGCACTGCACTACCGCCACGACCGCGCGAACTACGACAACATCCGCAAGGCGACCCGCGAGCGAGTGCTCAGCCGCGGCGACAACCATCAGACCATCCAAGCAGCAAGCAAAGGCAACATCATTGTCGAGATCATGGAGGGCTTCATGCATCGCTTCGAGCCAGTGAACGCCTACACATCGCCAGATGATGGCTTTGACTCGATCATCGACCTCGACCCTGTTGCTACCTCGCGTGAGAATCTCGAGACTGTGATCACGCATCTGTATAATGAGTACCCCAAGCTCTTCGGGGACCAAGAGATGCCCTCTTCGGACGACATGGACGCCGCCATAGCCGCAGCGATGAACGACTACACAGTCGACATCAAACACGAAATCCAGTCCCGTCCAAGCAATAACAATCAAAACACGAAACCCAAAACTCCCCAACCCTCCCCGAAACCCAAGGCGCCGAAAGTCGAGTACTTCGCCGTCCAGCTTCCCGCAACACTCATCCGCACTCTCCTAGACACAACCTTCCAGCATACCCCTTCGCATCTAACCAAACTCTATACCCACCTCCTCACCTCCCGCCGCATCCAGCCCGAGTTCCACGTCACGCTTTGCCA
Organism: Oleoguttula sp. CCFEE 5521; assembly: GCA_036872775.1. Classification (NCBI taxonomy): domain Eukaryota; kingdom Fungi; phylum Ascomycota; class Dothideomycetes; order Mycosphaerellales; family Teratosphaeriaceae; genus Oleoguttula; species Oleoguttula sp. CCFEE 5521. The sequence goes on from JAVRRP010000001.1 coordinate 257,474, forward strand.
CCGCGCTTCCGCAGGCCAACATCCCACCCTCTGGTCCCATCTCAACGATCTCCACATCACTGCCTCCGCCCCAACGCCAACGCGCGCTTTCACTGACCCGGATCCCAAGCTCGGCAGCGCGAAAGTCAGCATCGACCGCATCGTCTGGGACGACAGGATCATGGCTTTTGCTGTCAGGCTAACGGCCGGGGAGGGCGGAGGCGAGGTCTGGACGTGTGCGAATCGGGTGCCGCATGTTACTGTGGGGACTGCGTCGGTGGAGGTCAAGCCGAAGGAGAGCAATGACTTACTGCTAAGGTGGGAGAGAGAGGGTGCTAGGGGGGAGAACGGGATCTGGGAGGTTGTGTTGCCGCCGGGGGTGGAGGTTGAGGGGACGGTGAAGGCTGTGTTGGCGAGGTGAGGCGGGATGAGGTGGTGAGCTATCGTGCAGGATCATGGCCCTTGCGCGGGCAGGAGCTTCGAGGCTAGTACGATGTGCGTCTACGAAAGCGTCTGGTCCGCAGGAAGCGGCAAGTTTACCCATGCATAATTCACGTTAGCTATGTTATAGCGACGCTCCTCGGTAGCTCTACATCCCCTCTCCGTCTCCGCTCCCCAGCACCCTCCCTCGCCATATCCCACACCCATCCCCCATCAAACCTCGGTTTCCGGTCACTCGTCATCCGATCAAACAGGTACATCCAGCACACTGCTTCCCCAACCGTACTGACTTCATCCCTCAGCCCCAACCGCCCACAATACCCCATATCATAGTACCTCTCGTCATCGTCGAACAATACGTCCATGTACTCTGCCACACAGCGTCTCTCGGCCGCCTTGTCGGGCGCGTTGACCAGGAAGCCCGAGCGTGCGTGTTGGACATGCAGCGCGTTGGCTGGAGTTTGCAGGGCGATGCAGGGGACGCCCTTGTGGAGGGATTGGGGGATGAGGGGGTCAGGTGAGGGGTTTTGGGAGAGGGAGAGGGAGATGTGGGCGCGTGAGAGAAGGGCGTTGAGAGTTTGGTCTGACGGCGGAAGCGGAGAGATGATAATGTCGTTTGCGAGGTCTGGGTAGTCTTTTTTTATGGAGGTGCGTAGGCGCTTGAGGCTCTGGCTTCTGGATGTGGTGTGAGTTGGTGGATTGTAGCAGAGCAGCAGCTGGGGCGTCTGCTGCACACTCAGGCCGGAGCAATATCGCGATTGGCGTCGGAAGAGGGCGAATGCTGCGATGGCGTCCTGCATGGCGGTTTCGGACTCGGAGTCTGTAGTTTGGATTATGTAGTCTCGACGAGGGTAGGCCAGGTGGGGCACACCCTGCCTCTGGCAATGGTGGGCGAAGTCCCGGTGGTAGAACGCCGTTGCCCCATCCGAGAGTCGTTTGTTCTGTCCATCGAGCCAATCGATACTGGAGGGCATCAATGACAGCTTTTCTCTTGGGACTATGCGCGGGATATGCGTCTGCAGAGGTTCCGAGATGAAGAGATCGGCATGCTTGACGTGCGACCAGATCCATTGCCACTCTTGCGCTGCACACGTGCCTTGAGCGGTGATCAGATCATGTCGTAGCGCGTGATGTGATCGAAGAATTACGGGTCGTGAAGGATCCAAACTTTTCGAGATTGTGACGAGAGCTGGCATGGTGAAGTCGTCGATCACTATCACTGCGGCGCCGCCACTAGATCGCGACGCAAGAGGACCTCCGTCTGCGGTCCATCTCAGTGATTCTGCTACTGAGTGTGTCCACGTGTCGACGATGTCCATGTGAGCTTCGGTAAGGGGTGAGTGTAGGTCTTCTCCGCCTCGCAGAACCTGTCGTACGCGTTCGTGAATACGGTTTACTTCCGGCTTGGGAGGCGGTACGAACCTGGAGTCGTTAATTAGCGGACGCTTTTTAGGTTGACTATCGTGCCTACCAGCTACAGTTGACCTCCATGCAGTTTAAAAACCTCATCAGTCCGTACCGCATACGGGCAACTCCGCCTTGCGAGGAACTAGTGAAGAAAGCCAACTTCTTGTGCTTTCTCCGTAGGGACTGCGAGTAATGATTTGCCATCCGCATCGTGCGCTCGCCGACGCTGCATGCGTAGCGCTCAGGGAGCACGAAGGTAGATCGGCCGCCCAGATCTACACCAACCTCACCGAGAGGGCCGATCTGGAGTCGCGGCTGTAGATTGGGTCCGAAGCAGCTGTTTGGGATCGATCAGCGAGGAATGCAGGACTCATGCGAGGGGGCAATCTTACAGTACGCATTTCCTGACCATCAAGTCCGCAATGTCATCCGCATCCCCACAGTTGGAGTCTCTATCAAGTGCAACCGGAAGAATGTCAAGCTCGCTCCATAATCTGCTTGGCAGCTTGGGACATGCCCGTATGACCTCAGGTGCAATGCCGGCGCCAACGAATCTGCATGCGTTGTCGCGAGCGATATTTTCAAGCGTAATGGTGAGAAAGTCCTCAAGCGCGTTCGTTCTGCCGCCAATGGGAAGGCCTCGAACGGCTGCCTGGTGCTCATCTTGGCGTAAGTGGACCGTATGAAGTGCGAAATCGAGCGATGTCGTTCCGTCATGCCAGACCAGTCCAACTTGGACGGCATGGTCCTCGCAGATTTTCATTGCGATCCCGACCCAAAGCTTAGTCGGAAGCGCAGACAAGGCATCGTCATCCTCGCCATCTTCTGGTCGGCCAGACGTAGTCGTATCAACGAGATCCAAGCCAGCCTTGAGATCGTGGCGCACATTGAGAGTGTAGTCTGCGACGATCGAATGCTGAGGTGACTCCTTGCTCGTGAATTGTGTCTCCTTGCGCGGCATTTCGCCTAATCCCGAGTCTGTTCGGTCTATCATTGTAAGATCTGTATGCCATTGCGTCGAGCGATTCTGCGGGATCAGGTCCTGTAGTGCTGAACCAGTGCAAACCCCCGGGTACTCCATCTATAGCGACAGCCTTGGCTCATGTAGTCCTCGGTATGTAGACAGCTCAATTGATTAGCTGTACAAAGGCATCGCATTTGCCGCGTCGCCCGTCAGCCCTGACATTGAAAACTAGGGTAGGGAGAAACATAAGGTTGACTGTTTACGTCGCGTCGCATAATAGTACTGTCGCTGCTCAAAGCATCAAGCGAACAGGAGAAACAGAAAGAGACACTCACGGCCTGGCGCACATGGCGTCTGGCCGAACAGCCACCGTTCCACAACAGAGCTGTCAGCCAACCTAAGATAGTGAGCATGACGAGCTGCGCGCCTCGTAGCTGTGGGACGACTACGGCGCGCGTGTCGCGGATACCCTCGGATATCGCAGCCCTGTGAGACACCAGGAGCGCCAATGCATTCTTCCACGGTTCTGGGTGGAGGCTGGCGACTGCCGTGGACGTCTGATAAAGGACGAAGGCTGGGTGATGAGGGAAGTATAAGATGTGGCGTCAGCTGAAAGACTGGGGTAAGGTATGGTCTCCCTGGTCTCGATTGCCGAGGGGCTTCCGAAGAGAACCATTGTTTGTTCTGCACGTGAACGGCAGAGGTGAACTCGTAAGCGAGGAAGGATTGATGTATGATCCGAGGTCTGCATGCTGCGCACGATGTTGTGGATCAATCTGCAGGGCATGGTAGCGACTACTACAGGACAGCGTCGAGCAACGCTCACTTTCGATCATGACAGGTAGTATCTGTCACGTGCTTCAACGCGCATGCAGCCTTCAAGCGCTGCTGGTCCAGATTGCGTTCCATGGATTGCGTACGTTACTCTCAATCCCCGTCGCACTTGGTGCTGATGTGATCGCGTTGTGCCATTGAGAGAAAGAGAGACGATACATCGCGGCATCTCTCATCTCAGCATGCCTGAGGCCCGCTTTGACGGCCCGTCCATCGGGATCACCCTTACCTGCCATCCTTGATCGTGCTCTGGCCCCATAGTCAATCGCACTCCACGTGCTTCGTAGTACTTTCCACGCGCCAACTACCACAGCAACGCGACCGAGCATCGCACATACTGCTCAACACCGCCACAGTGGATTCCACCACCTCCTCCGTCCATACCACACCCTCCCTCCGCGGCCACACACCCACTGGCCCCCTCAAGATCGACGTTGACTCCCACTTCGACCTTTCTACCGCGGAACCCTCTCAGCCGGCCAAGGAGGAGCCCACAGCCACTGCCGCCGTCGAATCGCCACCGCCGTTCTCCGCCCACAACTTCCCATCGCGATACTTCCCTACTCCGTCTGGCTCAGACCCCTATCGCGCTCTAGTCACCGCGTGCCAAGACTCCCAATCGCTTACTGCGCTCGCTGGACCACCCGCCGGTCCTGCACCGCCGTTCGAGGAGACAGAACAGAATAGTCCATCCAGTGCATTTGCCGTTGGAGAGGGTTCCGCGAATTCTGTTGTTGCAGACACCAAGGCTGCGCTACCGCGGGATACCAAGGATCGGCAACTTGACGACGGAGAGCCGCCGCCACCGTATACTGAAGGATCGAGTCCGCTTGACGGCTTCACATACGTAATGGCGTCTGCAGGGAGCATTATCACGCAGGTGCAGCAGGGAGGACCGGCACCGTTGAACACCGCCCTTGGAGGTATGCGATCACTTGCTCAAGATGCGCGCGCCTGCAGCTGACGTGCTTTCAAGGTTCCGACGAGAACATCACACTCGATCTAAGGTGCGCAGACCAGCACAGAGCTTCGAAATGGAAAGACTAACAATCAGCAGAGGCACACGGTTCACGCTCTCACGAGACGAACTCCTCACCCTCCCCGAATTCGTGCTCCTCTCACTGTTCCCCAACGGACTCCTCCCAGACGGCCAGAACAACTTCCACGAGGGAGATGTTTACCCAGTCGACGTAAGCCAACCCGCCATTACCCAAGTGAAGAGATCTCCATCCTCGATCCGTGACATTCAATCCATCATGTCAAATCCCCATGTATATTTATCTGACATTATCTACAACTCACAGTACGACCCGACTTCCCTGTCATACATGCTCGACTTTTTCCGACAAGTCGCGCAGACAATTCCACAATCTTCGGAAGACTCGGCGCAGGAGCAATCGAGTCATGATCCGCTGTCGCCCAGCCCAATGCCGATCGAGCCGATGGCTGGTAATGCGAGGGATATGTTGCAAGACCGCGCCGGTATCATTGTGCTGCGGGAGGACCTGGACTTCTACGCTATCCCGCCGCGGAAAGACATCGAGCAGCATGAGGTCATTGAGGTGAAGCGTGCTGCTGGCAGGGCGCTGTTGAGACAGGATGGTATCTTCTCTGGACTAAGGAAGAGCGAGGAGCCAGGGACGACGGAGCAGCATCTTATTGAGATGTTGACTGCAGGGTAAGCTACTGTGATGACATCGACTTCAACGCGACATGCTAATAGCGCGTAGTGGCTTCGACCACGCAGATAGCTGGGGCCACCGAGCTGCCGAGCCAAACAAGGCCGTCATATGCTCTATCGCCCTCGCACGGCTGAGGACCGACATCCGCGGCGAAGCTGCAAACAGTAATGCAGTCGGCATGGCACAGAAGCTTTTGCTCTTCTGGCGCAAACCCGCACGAAGATGCTGGTGGGAAGGCGTCGAGCTCGACAATGTGGAAGGTGTGGAGGGAAAGCTGAAGGTGTGGATCAGGCGGGTATGGACGCTGGAGATGGTGCGTAGCTCCACAGCCATTTGCATCGTGAGTAGGCTGCTGACAAGTCCACAGAGCGTCATTGGATTGCGCTAGTAGCATAAGCTCCTCGATCCACTCTATCTCTCGTCGAGGCTGGAAGTACACCAGCGTATTCTTACGTTCAGGATCGCCTACAGAACCCGATCATGGGTGTATGCCGCAAGGTCGACAGTCAAGAAGCGACAGAACCCTCTTCGGGTCTCAGGAAGTCACAAAGATGAGACCCTAGCGGCCAGTGCGGCGCGAGGTGACTCTGTCTTGACCCCAGGGGTAGCACGGCGCTGAGAGCTATTCTGTCACGGGTAGAATGGCCATACCTTCTCTACGGGGTTGCATTTGTATTGCATTGGATGGAGTTGCAGCGTTTGTAGTCGAAGCGTGAGGCTGTCGATAGGGCAGATGGGCGGGTGTATAATGTAGCATAGATAGTATCTTACTCGTTTCTGAATAGCTCTCTACGTTGTGCCTCAGAGCTCCTGCGGTTTTGTGCCTGAAGATCATGACGTAGCGCCTTCTACAGAAGCCATGTGGCAGCATCCACTTGCACACCTCAAACGCTGACCGCCGCAAACCGCGGGTCTCTGCATATGCACACTTCGCAGCTCAGACAAGTTATGCCTCGCATCTGCTACGCTTGATTAAGTACCTCCAAGCAACCATATTAGTTGTCCAGCAATGTCCTCCGTAGGTCCTCCCACCTGCCCTACTGCCCACAAAACGTGCTGACAGCTCTCCCCAGTCCCCCTCCCCATCCGACCCCTTCACCCTCTACTCCACCCTCACCTCCGCCTGGTCTACCCTCCAATCTCTGCCCCTCCTCTTCACTCCCCGCCTCATAGTCTCCCTCTGCGCCACAGACGGCCCCCGCCGCGCGACAGCCTTCGAAGCCTACCTCTGCCGCACCCTTGGCCTCACGCTCCTCGCACTCGCAGCCTCGAACTTGGTTTTCACGGGCGTCATACCTGTCGGAGGCGCGCGGGTGACGTTCGCGGAGGATGTAGCCGGCGGTGGGAGCGTAGCGGATAAAGTCGCAGAAGAAAGGAAGGCGAAGGATGTTGGCAGGGCGACGGCGACGATAGCGGCGATGTTTCAGGCGCTGGCGGCTTTCTACTTGTACACGCAGCTTTTCTCGTCGACGTCAACGGGGATCAGCTTTGCTTTCTCGGCCGGCTTGGTGGGGAATTTGGCGCTGTTCTGTTTTGGGACTTGGGTTCTGCTTTTTGCTGGGGAGCCTGGACGACGGAGTAAGACGGGGGCGGATAAGAGGACTAGTGGGTTTCCGTTTGAGAATCGGGAGAGTGCGAGGGAGAAGAAGAAGGAGAGTAAGGAGAGGGAGAAGGAGAAGGATCGGGAGGGGAAGGAGAAGAGGAAGAGTATACTTAAGAGTCGGAGCTAGATGTTGGGGAAAGGGAACGGCGTTTAGGGGATGTGTAGATAGATGGTAATCAATAAGCTAGGTCACGACACCCGGGCTATGCGGTCACTCGCACAGCATGTATGTGTCACCCATTATAAGAAAGGAAGTTCAAGACAAGCTGCTATTGATATGGGATGAGAGAATACCACATGAGACTCGACTCGATCTGCATTCCGCTGAGCGCCCGCTACTTCTTGCTCCCAGAGCTTACGGTTCGATCGTCCTGAGCTGACAGTCCGTACTGCCTGTCGCCCGTGGACGGTTTGCGGTTACCCAACTCCACCGTCCGGTCTGCAGTCAAATTCTGATGTCAATCGCGAGCTATGGGCTGCGAGAGCAAGCGCCGCCGACTTCTTGCCACAGCTTCCTCATGCGGGATACCAGCCCCGAGATGAGTCCGCTCAGCATCCTTTCAACTCATCGTCCACGGCGCATTGTCGATGAAGTGACTCATTGACAAGGCGACAGCAACACAGCGCAATACCAGGCTCCCAACAAGCTGTCCTGACAGCTCTTCGTATCAGAGGCAACGAAATGCATCCTTAGCACGTATATCGAATGTCGACAGGCCAGCTCAGGTAAGCCTCCCAATCACCTCCCCAATAACCTCAGCCAACGCCTTCCCATCCTCCCACACCTCATCATGATCCAAGTCCTTTAGCTTCACAAACCTCCTCCGTCGCTCCGCACCCTCATCGTCCTTCCATCCCCTCTCCCCAAGAGCCTTCCACATCCTCTCCGGCTGCTTCAGACTGACGAGCTTGTCGTCCTCGGAATGAACGATCACTACTTCCCTCCCCTCCGTCCATGACTCCTCCCAATCGACATCAGCTACACTCGCCTCCTTCCACACCGCTTCGTCGCGTCCGAAAGCGTGCTCGACGAAACCTCGATAGAAGGGCTCGTGAGCGTACTCTGAGACGAAATTGGGGAGGTCGTAGATCCCTTCCACGCCTATGATTGCCAGGGGTGACTCGACGTTGAGTTCCAGTGCTTCGGTCGATTCGTACTGTTTGCCCCAGTATCGTTTCTTGGCTACTTGGAAAGCTAGCGTGGCGCCGCAGGAGTGGCCGATGAGGATGTAGCGATCGCCGAACTTGTACTTGTCTTGAAGGAACAGGATGGCTGTCAAGACGTCGGTGATGTGGTCTGGGTGCTTGGCATTCCGGGCTGGGTCGTGTGGCGATGATGGGTCAGTGGGGTGGGATGGGTAGGAGGAGAGACGGTAGTTCAGGGATGCTATGCCGGAGATGTGGGAAGCGGGAGAGGAGGAGAGGAGATGCTTGAGTGTTGCGTCGAAGCAGGTGGATGTTATGAAGGGATCACACCAGGCGCCGCCGTGGATGCAGATGAGCCAGATGCCTTGTGCTGATTGGGGAGGGGAGGCGGGAAGATGGAGGGTGAGGGTGTTGAGGGATGAGAGGTTGGAGTAGGGGAGGGTGCTTGAGGTGAAAGACATGATTTGCCTGCACTGATTACTGCAGAAGACGCCACACGTCTGAGATGCCGCATCTACATGATAAGTACTGGTTTGCGATCCCCTGTATGTCCGAACGAAGTGGTTACTGGATACATACAAGCATTGCGGATCTTCCGGCAGCGGCTTCTGCGTGGCATTGAGTTGCGGTTGATTGAGGGTCAAAAGCTTGGTCTCGCTATGCCGTTGACCCCGCCTTGCATAAGACATTGTTTCACAGCTCGTCGACATCTGAGCTGCTCTCGTAGACAGTGCATGGCTTGGCCAGCGTGGTTGGGCAGCAGTATCCGCCCACTGTGCCAGTGCGAAGCCTGCATGAGCGTGAAACGATAGGTCGCAAAGGTCTACGTCATCGGAAGGCCCCGCCGGCCCCGGGGCTATCCGCCGCCTCGCCCTGCCACGCCGTTTCCTCCTTGACTTGACTTTGCGACAGAAACAACTTCACTGAACTGCAGCAGCTGCACACACATGGCTGCGCATACAACCCACGCGCACCTAAGACAGCTCCAAGACACTGCATAGGGGCCCTCACCGGTTCATTGACGCCCTGATCGGTGCCGTCACACCACCAAGCAATTCAATCGCCCCGCCAAGCCGCCCTCACAGCCTCGCAGCCTTGCCCCGGTCACACTCACTCTCACTGCCTCAGTGGGGCCCGGACCCGGAACCTTTTCTACGACAAACGCCAGCCCTTACAAACACATATCCGACTACATCACTCATCCTCGCTCTCATTCTCGACACACTACTTCATCCTACTTCGTCACTCCACCACCACAGCGGCTTTGACCGATCATGTCCGCCTACGACGACTACGACGAGCCCCGCCGCTATCGCACCTCCCGTGTACGCCCACGCGAACGCGACGAACCCGAGTTCGTTCGTGAGGAGACCTACATCGAGCGCGGCAAGGGACCCGGTCCTCGAGACCTCGTCTTCCGCGGCCGCGATGACAGCGTCGAGGACATCCCCCGCGACTTCCCTCCGCCAGGTCGCGATGCCCGTCGCTCCTACGATGAGTACTCCCAGGCTCCACGTCGCACCCGTAGCGTAGGGCGCAGGGACTACGATGACTACGATGATGACAGGTACACTGATTATGCTGCGCCTGCCGCTGCTGGAGGAGCTGCTGGATACGCTGCTGGACGTCGTAAGGAGAAAGCCCATAGGCACCGCAGGGACGACAGAGACTACTATGATTCGGAGCACTCTCGCTCTCCGCCACGCAAAGACCGTCGCAAGTCTGGTGTGGAGGATTTGCTTGGTGGTCTGGGTCTGGGTGGTCTTGTTGGTGCGGTCACTGGCAACAAAGATAAGAGCCGCGATCACTCTCGAAGTGACCGCTCTGGCCGCTCGAAGTCTACTCGCCGTGGCAAGTCTCGTGGCCGCGGCTACGACTCGGACTCTCGCTCCCGGAGCCGCTCTCGTGGTGACAAGAAGGGCAACAACGAGCGCCAGTGGGCGCAGGCTGCACAGGCTGCGCTCATTGCTGGTGCTGTTGAGGCTTTCCGGTCCCGCAAAGGACCATGGACTGGCGACAAGGGCCGACGTATCGCGACTGCTGCAATCGGCGCTGGTGGCATTAACAAGCTCGTGGACCGTGATCCAGACGAGAAAAAGAAGCGTCACGTCCTCGAAGGTGTCGTCGGTGGTCTTGCTGCCAGTCGCCTTGCGAACGGAGCTCGCTCGAAGTCTCGCACCCGCGGGATCTCGCCGGAGGGAACGATCATGTCTGGCCGCACTGGACGCTCCCGTAGCAGAAGTATCATCGACAGGTTCCGTGGACGCTCGCAATCCCGCGGTCGTGCAGAGAGCCCAAGCGGAGGCGGAGGCGGACTCAAAGGACTTGTTGCCGGAGGCGCACTGGCCGCAGCAGGCAAGGCCGTCTACGACAGGGTCCGCTCCAAATCCCGCAAGAGGCGCTCACCTTCATCATCATCCGCAGACTCGTACGTGCCCTCCCGCAATCGCCGCCGAGATGGACGTCGCTCACCTAGATCAGATACCGGGAGTACTCGCCGGACTCAAGGCGGCAACGATCGCGGTCTCGCGACTCGCGATACACGCGATACTAACTCCAACAACAACAACAGTAGGGCGCTCGCTGCAGGAGGCGCGGCGGGTGCAGGTGCGGGGGCGTTGGCGAAACGAGGCAATAATGGCAGCACTAAGAATGGCGGCGACGAGGAGAATCACTCTGATAGTAGTAGTACAACTGATTTAGAGAACAAGCGGAAGCGCATGCGTGGGAAGGAAATATTGACTGCGGGGTTGGCTACAATTGCTACGGTCCATGCGGCACATGGGCTCTATTCATCGATGGAAGCACATGAGAAGAGGCATAAACTTGTTGCAGAGGGCGAGATGACGCGTGAAGAGGCGAGGAAGAAGCAGACTAAGGCTTGGGTGCAGGACGCGGCGGCTGTAGGCATTGCAGCGTTGGGTATCAAGGGCGCGTTCTCGGAGTGGAAGGAGATGAACGAGCAGAGGTATGTTCTCTTGAGCCGCGGGTCATTGTGCTTTCACTGACTTCCATGACCACAGGGGAGAAGTCCACGCCATGGAAGCCCGTAAACGCGCGCGCATGAAGAGAAATGAAAAGATGAAGAGGCAGCAAGAGGACGAGCGTCAGGAGCGTATGATGCAGCTGATGGCCCAAAATCCACAAACCGCCATGATGATTCAGGGCATGCAAGGCGGCGGAGGTGGCGGAGGCGGTTACGGCGTGCCGCAGATGCCTCAGTTCCAGCCGCAGGCTCCTCGGCCGGACCAGAGTGGCAATCCCTATGCTCCTAGAGATGGCGGTCGGGGCTAGCTGCCACGTCGTGATTCCTGGTATGAGTATTTGCGAGGGGTAAGGTTTGGGACGAGACCTGGGAAGCAGTGAGAAGGGAGACCTGAGAGTCAAACGGTCGTAACGAATGGGATGAGCTTCATGATCAGCATTGCTTTGAGAGACGACGGGCGGAATCCTTGGGCGAGCACAGCATTGCATAGATACCTCTTTTCATACTGTCTACCGCGAAGCCTTGCACTACGGCCTGCCCAATCAAGCACTTGTGCACGAACTGGTCGTGTCTCGCATTTACCCGTCCCATCCCATCACCCCACCTCACCCCCACCAGCCCACTCTCCTGCAAATCCCGGAACCGGATCAACCTATCGCCTAGCTCTGCACTTCAGCCAACACCACTCCATACAAACTGCCTCCGTCTCGGACTCCAGCAAGCTCAGCAAGGCGATACCTTCCACCGTAGCCTCTCGCAATTTGCGCTCAACATGTCGCCGCGAGCTGAGCTGCCGCTGCGAGCCGATAAGGTGACAGCGCATTATATTGCTAGTGCGCTTAGTGTGCGCGCTTGGAAGATGTGGGATGGTTGAGAGGGATATGTAGGCTGCTGTTTCTTTCTTGTCTTCTTGCACTTTTCTCTTCTCTAAACAAAGAACGATACTGCAAATCTTGAAGATCTCTTGACTCAACAAGCAGAAACACTGGGTCTCGTAGGAGCCCGTCGCCAACACGTTTTCTAATTTGCTGAACTCGTAAGTCTTTCACTCCGTGGCCTGCCTGACGGCGCGCTTCATGATGGCAATGGCAATAGACGAAGCGGAAAATCGTGTCGAGAACATGCTGACGTATAACACAGCGTCCACCACCCTTTTGCCGGCCGCCGCTGCTCTTCCGCAGGCTCAGGGTCGGGTTCTAGTAAAGCCAAATAAGTACCTTCATCACTGCATACTCAACTCTCACCATGGCCCCACACGCCACCGATATCACCGGCCCAGCCGAAGATGTTACCATCCACGAAGACACTGCCATTAAGCCCAGGAAGTCTGAACTCTTCACCGTGCAGTCTCCGAACGTCACCTACACCGACAACGAGATCATCAGCAAGTACACTTACCGCACTACTGAGGTCAATGTCACCGATGGCAAGTATGTCGCAACTCCCAAGGAGACTCTGTACGACTTCAAGACCGAGCGCAATGTTGGTAAGGTCGGCGTCATGCTCGTCGGTCTCGGCGGCAATAATGGCACCACCATCACGGCCGGCATCCTCGCCAACCGTCGCAACTTGACATGGGAGACTCGTGAGGGTCCCCGTGCTGCCAACTACTACGGCTCCGTCATCATGGGCTCGACTGTCAAGCTTGGTACCGATGCGAAGACCCACAAGGAGATCAACATTCCACTGCATGACATGCTGCCCATGGCCCACCCCAACGACCTCGTCATCGGCGGCTGGGACATCAGCAGCCTCGACCTCGCTGCCGCTGCTGATCGTGCCAAGGTCCTCGAGCCGACGCTGAAGCAACTTGTCCGCAAGGAATTGGCGTCCATCAAGCCGCTGCCAAGTATCTACTACCCTGACTTCATTGCCGCAAACCAAGAGTCCCGCGCCGATAACGTCGTCCCCGGCTCCAAGGCCAGCTCCGAGCACGTCGAGCACATCCGCAAAGACATTCGTGACTTCAAGTCCACGCACGCCCTCGACAAGGTGATCGTGCTCTGGACTGCCAATACTGAGCGCTACGCCGACGTGCTGCCAGGCGTGAACGACACCTCCGCCAACCTACTCGCCTCCATCGAGTCCGGACACGCCGAGATCGCACCCTCCACTGTCTTCGCCGTAGCTTCGATCCTGGAGAACGTGCCCTTCATCAACGGCTCCCCGCAGAACACTTTCGTCCCCGGCTGCCTCGCCCTAGCCTCCGAAAAGAACTCCTTCCTCGGCGGCGACGACTTCAAGTCCGGCCAGACTAAGATGAAATCCGCACTCGTCGACTTCTTGATCAACGCCGGAATCAAGCTCACCTCCATCGCGTCTTACAACCACCTCGGCAACAACGACGGAAAGAACCTTTCCTCGCAAGCGCAGTTCCGCAGCAAGGAGATCAGCAAGTCTAACGTCGTTGACGACATGGTGGAAGCGAACACCGTGCTTTACAAGCCCGGCGAGAAGCCCGACCATACTGTTGTGATCAAGTACATGCCTGCTGTCGGCGACAACAAGCGCGCCATGGACGAGTACTACGCTGAGATCTTCCTCGGCGGGCATCAGACGATCTTCATCTCTAATGTCTGTGAGGACTCGCTGCTCGCTGCTCCCTTGATCATCGATCTTATCTTGGTGGCGGAGCTGATGACACGCATTACTTGGCGCGCTGGGAGCAAGGAACAGGAGGATGCGGATGCGAAGGGAGAGTGGAAGGGATTTCATAGCGTGCTGAGTGTGCTGAGCTATATGCTCAAGGCGCCAGTGGTACCTGAGGGGACGCCTGTGATTAACAGTTTGGCGAGGCAGAGGGGGTGTATCGTTAACGTGCTGAGGGCTTGTGTGGGGTTGGAGGCGGAGGGAGACATGGGGCTGGAGTACAAGTTGTTCTAGATCGACCAGGCTGGCAGAAGGTTGTTGAGAGAACAGGGAGAGGATGTTACACTCGTTTGGAACATAGACTGACCGGCGAGTATAGACGGCAATGCAGTTGCTTTGCCCACATGTCAATATCTTGTCGCTCTAGTTATAAACATGACCATGTCGTCGCCTCTGCTCGCTACTTCGCTCTCAAGAGCCCATCCCTCCCCAGCAGCACGCTCAGTGCTCCCCAAAGCCCCTTCAACGGCCACAACCCCGTGACCCTCTTCCTCGCCCGTTGCCGCCATCTCAGCTCGTTCAGTGGCCTCCAAGTAATGACAGCAGCATTGAGCTTCTCCCACACCCCCTTCAATCCCTCAGCGCCATACTTCCTCCTGACAGCCTCGTACCACCTCCGGTCGTACACACCCCAGAATTCCTCTTCTGTGAAGAACCCCTGCGCGTAGAAACACTTCAGCCCGCCCAACTCCGTAGTCTTACGCTCTATAGCGCGATTCAAGTGGACGAAGGTGTCGTAATTCCGGGGTCCCGGACCCCAAAGGCCGATGTTAAGCATCATGCCTTTACTCCTCGCTCCGCCTGCGAAAGCTGCGGGATCATGAGGCCGGAGCGAGAGGTTATCGTCGGGCATCTTGAGCGGACAGAGCCAAAGCGGGTAGAACCCACAGGCTTCATCGAGATACTCTACGAATTCCGTGGCTGTGGAATAGGGGAACCCGATATCTTGGACTACGTACTCATCTGCTAGGTGAGAGGCGTGCAGCGCGCGGTACATGACGTCGTTGTGTAAGAGTGGGTCTAGGAGCTTTCGAGTGAAGGCATTGAAGGGCGTGAGGAAGTAGGAGAAGGCGTAGGTGCCGGCCCAGAAGCTGCCGCGGTCATACCGGAAGAGGTAGTCTTTCAGTGGAATGTAGTCAGGAGTCGGCTTGAGTTGATGCAGGCGGGATTTTGCGTGGAGATAGAACCATGGGTCGCTGGGCCGGGTGAAGCAGTGGACTTGGGCGGAAGGAGAGGGTGCTGAGACAAGTCGACCGGAGATGATGAGGCCGGAGGTCAGGCTGTACATTATACCTTCGAGGTAGTCTATACTCGGGTTGGCTGTCAAGTCTTCGATGGTGGTGATAGCATCCTCCATGCTCGTGACAGTAGTATAAATCACTTCGACGTACGGCTTTGCTTCGAGGAGAGGCATTTCGAGAAGTGTGATTACGCCGAGAGTGCCGAAGGAGCCAGCTGCTGCGTGTAAGAGATCTGGACGGACGTCGATTGATGCTTCGACGACCTCGCCATTGGCCAGAATCATCTCTATGCGAGTGATGGTTTTGTCGAACAGGCCATGCTTGAAGGAGCTGCTCTCTCCTGCTGTGCCTGCGAATCCTCCGCCCACGGTGATCGCTGGGAACTCCATGACGACCGGAGGCATCAAGCCTACTGCCAGACAGGCGTCCACTAGTGCTTCCATGCTTACATTCGGCTCGATCATTGCAACGCGCTTCTCAACATCGAAGGACACATGCTTTAGCTGACAGGTGTCGACTGTAGTATCATGGGAGAGCTTCGTCCGTCGCGTTGTGCTCGTCGAGCCATGGTAGATTCGGTACTGCTCGCCTCGGCCATGGAAGTAGCGGACTTGTCCTCGTACTCTGGCGACTCGCTCGGTGTGATGATCCATTGCAATGGCTTGGATAGGCCTGTAGCGACCATCAGTCGCTGTCATTGAACTGGCGATGCGTGACTCGTCTACCACGACAGCAGTTGCTGATCGAAATAGATGGGTAATTATATACAAACCTCCCGAGCGCTGTTCAGACAAGCGCTTGGAACAGGACCTGCTTCCCTGTCAAGCTGGCTGTTTCGATGGGCTGCAAGATAATCGCAATACAAACTCGCTTCCTGGCTTCGACGCAAGCAGGATGTTCATCTGGTTCATATGGTGATGGTGTGAGAATGATGTATGGAATAATAGACCTACCTTTGATAGTGACCTGCCTGCTTGATGCCACTCGACGTAGCGGTCGGAGCTGATCGTCAATTCAGAATGTTGATGATCCCTGGACTTTGATCATTGAACATATCAGCATCAATGTGGAGATTCAACTCCGTTGCAGGAGTTCGTGGAGCATCCACCGCATCCGCGGCAGGGCAACATCGATCATGCAGGTCAGACGCCACGTAGAAAGTCTATTTCTGCGTGTTGACGCCGCGGTTGCAACGCGGCTGTACGAGAAGCTTGCTGTTACACGCAGCTAGAGTAATTCAAGAGCGACTGCCGGGAACATCGCCGCGTGAACACCTCCGGCACTGTCAAATGGTGTTGAAAGTCTCTTGCAGCGACCGCGGTTGAATACAGCGCCCGAGATCATGTTCGATGGCGCAACGCAATGTCATCTCGCCATACAACTCGCGTGTGCCCGCCCGTCCCCCGAACCTCCTCACACACGCTGACGCGTCGCCCAATCCACACTGCAGCTCTCCATTCGCTTGTCGACCCGCGACAGGACTACACGCAGTACTCAAATAGCACACTTCGTAAGGCTCCATCGACTTCGCCATGCACTTTCTCCGCAAAGCGGCAAGCCGAACCCACTTCGCGTTGCTACGCCACCGTTGTGTTTAGCGCTTGCCGTTTGGGCCAGGGTCAAATGAGTAGTAGGTCTATGCGCAACGGGTTGATATAGTATTACGAGATCCATCCCCTTCTTCTTGTCGATCTCATATCCACAGCACTCAAGACATCGGTTTCAGATCATCTTCAACGCGTACAGATATCTTGAAGTCGCGTCTACCACAAGCCTCACGAGCAAATTCATCTCACAATCAAGATGCGCGCCTCAATCCTCTTCGCAGCGCCCTTCGTGGCCGCGGCCTACGCACAAACCACTGCGAGCGAGAACGCGACTGTAAGGACCAGCACCTCAATTTGATGCGCGCAGTCCAGCTGACCCCTGACAGGCCACCTCATCAACAACAGCTCCATACACCAATGGCTTCACCAGCTACCTCACCGAGACCAACTCCCTCGGCGTCGTGACCGGCATGCCCTCAGTCGAGACCGCGCAATCCAGCAACCCGGCTGTCGCAACCATTCCTGCTGGCCTGACCGAAGTCCCTGTGATCGCGTCAGTCCCCGCTGGTCTCCCTCCAGGGACTACCTGGATCGTCCGCGGCAGCAACGCGTCGATGTCGAGCTTCGAGGTGTCGGTCGGCAGCTCAACGACTGTGGTCATTGATGGCGGCAACGCAGTCGCGACGAGCGCGTCCGTCGCAACGGCGACAGGAAGTGATACTGTGCTCGCTACTGCGACTGGTGGGTCCAGTGGATCGGCGGCATCTTCGGGTGCATCTGTTACCAACGGCGGGTCGGGTGGAGCCAGTGCTACAAGCGCAGCTGCCAGTGCCTCCAGCTCGGCGTCGGCAGCGAACAACGTGAAGGCGGCTGCCGCAGGTGTACTCGGTTTCGGTGCATTGGTGGCTGCATTCTTGTAGGTGTAGGAAAGACCCTCGGAGGGGAACGAATAGGGGACAAAAGTCAGGACGAAATTGGAGCGAGCACAGCGGCAGCTGTGCATTGAAGGAGGAGGGTTTGAATACATGGCCCGGCTTCTACTGGCGTTCATCCGGTCGTGTACACTATACCCATATCGGGTTCGGGTGTAGGTAGTAGACTCACGTAATATCTTATTATATCGCCATTGCATTACAACTCTCAAACAACGGAGAAAATCACGATCTCGCACGTACAACTTGTGTTGTTGTGCTAGACGCAAAGCAACACCGCGCTGCTGCACGAAGCCGTAAGCGACTGCAACCTCACTCTATCTCCATTTGTGACCACACCACAGACAACAAGACTGGAGAACGTTACAATACCGTCAACATGATCGAAAACGCCATGGACCAGACGACACTCAAGCAATACCTTGCCGACGATCCACCTACAGTTGTACAGCTCTCTATAAAGCCTCATTTCGAAGCCCTTAACACGAAGGAGCAGAAGTATGCTCATTATATTTCTCGTGGCTCGCTCTCAGGCACGAGGATCAATCTCAGACAAGTCTCGGCCGAGAGCGAGTCGATGTACGACTTCATCATCGCTCTGCACAAGAGCTGCAATGGTCAGTGACTTGACACTCTGCTTCCTAGAGATGCACCGCTTACCACGTTCACAGGCGACTACAAGCAACTGCAAACATCCGCGAAGCTCTCGGACGAAGACATCCGCCACTACCTCAGCTACGCCGCGCAGTTCTTAGGCAACTGCGGTAACTACAAATCATTCGGCGACTCTAAGTTCATTCCCCGTCTGCCCCAGGAAAGCTTCGCCACTCTCGCCAAAGCCACTTCACAGACAGGAAAGCTCTACGAGTCCTTCAAAGACAATCTCTACGAGTCAAGCATCTCCCGCATGCACCTCGGTTTCCCGGACAAAGGCCATGTCTCTTCCTACTACCCGGACTCGCCAGACATCACCACTGAAGAGATCAACGCTACCGCCGAATTCCTCAAGCAGAAGAAGCTTCTGCCCGAGAACACACGGCTCCGCAAGACCAAGTCAGGAGACTTCGAAGTCCTCATTGCTTCCGCTGTCACCGATCCCAAAGTCCGTGATGTCAAAGACTCTCAATGGACTCTTCCTGCGCCCCTGGAAGGCAAGAAGCTCAACCTGGTTTTCGGCGATCACCACGTCGAGATGGCCAAGATTGCCGAGAACCTCGCTAAGGCTCAGGAGTTTGCTTTGAACGATGAGGAGAGGGCTATGCAGGGTGAGTATGTCAAGGCATTTCATGATGGGTCTATGGAGGCGCACAAACAGAGTCAGAGGCATTGGGTAAAAGACATGGGACCAATGGTGGAGGCGAATGTGGGCTTCATTGAAACGTACAGAGATCCCAGTGGATTGAGAGGGGAGTGGGAGGGGTGAGTAGTAGTGGTGGGTGGAACTGAGCTCGCGCTGATCGTTTACAGGCTGGTAGCTATGGTGAACAAGGAGCGGACGAAGGCTTTCGCCACGCTCGTCGAAAGCGCGCCGAGCCAGATCCCCAAGCTTCCATGGAGCAAGGACTTCGAGAAGGACAAGTTTTTGAGCCCGGACTTTAGCTCGCTGGAGGTGTTGACTTTTGCTGGGGCTGGCATACCTGCTGGAAGTATGCTTGGCATGGTTTCCAGACTTCATCGAAGCGTTAAACTGACTTGAGTATAGTCAACATCCCCAACTATGACGACATCCGTCAAGACTACGGCTTCAAGAACGTCTCACTCGGGAATGTTCTCTCCGCCGCTGCGCCCAAGGCGAAGATCCCTTTCATCAAAGACAGCGATCAAGATGTCTTCGATCAGTACAAGGACGGCGCTTTTGAGGTACAGGTTGGCTTACATGAACTGCTAGGCCATGGTTGCGGTAAGCTCCTCCAGGAAACAGCCCCTGGTAAGCATAATTTCGATGTTCAGAACCCTCCCGTCAGTCCAGTGGACGGCAAGCCAATCTCGACTTGGTATAAGCCAGGCGAGACCTGGGGTTCGGTCTTCGGCGGGATGGGACCGAGTTACGAGGAGTGCAGGGCGGAATGTGTGGCGATGAGTCTTTGCCCACTGTATGACATTTTGGAGATCTTTGGGTTCGGGAACGGGAAGGAGGTAAGTGCTATGATTACGCATGAGTAAGAAGGGTGTGGCTGACTATTGTAGGATCTCAACGGCGTAGCCGGGGACGTGATGTATGTCTGCTATTTGCAAATGGCAAGAGCAGGTATTGCGGCGTTGCAATTTTGGGATCCTAACGCGCGGAAATGGGTAAGTACTATGATCTCTCTCGCAAATTCGCTGGAGAAGTACTGACGATGACTTCAGGGACAAGCCCACATGCAGGCCCGCTATGCCATCCTCCAAGTCTTCCTTTCCGCCGGCAAGGAGTTCTGCGAGCTCCAACACAAGTCCGACGACCTCTCAGACCTCACGATCCACCTTGATCGCACCAAGATCGAGACTCACGGCCGCCCAGCCGTCAACAAGTTCCTTCAGAAGCTGCACGTCTACAAAGCCACAGCAGATCTGAAGAATGGGAGGGAGCTGTACGAGGGCGTCACGCACGTAGGAGAGTGGTGGGCGGAGAAGCTGAGGCCGGAGGTACTGAGGCAGGCGAAGCCGAGGAAAGTGTTTGTACAGGCCAACACTTTCTTGCTTGGGGAGAAGGTGGAGTTGAGGGAGTATGAGGCGTCGCCTGAGGGGCTCATCAAGAGCTTCGTGGAAAGGGAATATGTCTAAGTGATCAACACAGGCATGGAGTGTTGACTGCCATGGCTTAACGATTAAACGTTGCTGAGGCATAGGTCTCTTCCCGAAGATGCTTTTGCTCGTCAGCTGTACTGCGAGTCCACACTATTGCCTCACAACGGTGAGATTCAATCATCTCATAGTAGTGTACATGCTTTTTGCTGCCTCGATCATGCATCAGGTAGAGTGATAGTCGTGATTGATGTTCACATATTGTCCGTGCACGACCGACATCACACGACTTCGACAGCGCCGGTGCTGGCCGTTTGGAGAGGCAAGAACATCGCATTCGCTTGTCGCCACTTCCACCCCCTCTGATCATGTTTGATCTCATTGTTTGAGCTTCACACGGCCCACTACACAGCATCGAACACCCAGCATGGCGTCCCTCGTTCCCGCCGCTCGCTCCCAGCTGTCCCGCCGCTCTATCGCCGCCATCCACAACTCCCGCCATGCCTTACTCCCTCTTGCGGCGCAACGACTCCCTAGCCATGCCTTCTCTACCACCTCGTCTCCTGCGCTTCCATCGCCTGGGGAGTCGATGTTCCGCAGCTCCTCCACCGTTGGAAGCCCACCTGGCTCCTCCTCCCCAAGCACATACTTCCAGCGCTCGTCATTGCCGGCGAACACGATAGTCAAATTTGTCCCTCAGCAGACAGCATGGATAGTGGAGCGAATGGGCAAATTCAACCGAGTACTGGATCCTGGACTGGCACTACTAGTACCAGTGATTGACCGGATAGCCTACGTCAAAAGCCTCAAAGAGAACGCCATGGAGATTCCTAGTCAGAGTGCCATCACAGCCGACAATGTCACTCTCGAGTTGGACGGAGTCCTATATACGCGAGTCTTCGATCCCTTCAAAGCCAGCTACGGCGTCGAAGACGCCGACTACGCCATCTCCCAACTAGCACAAACCACCATGCGCTCTGAAATTGGCCAGCTAACGCTAGACCACGTGCTCAAGGAGCGCGCCGCTCTGAACACAAACATCACGCAGGCCATCAACGAGGCGGCCGCGGATTGGGGCGTACGGTGTCTGAGGTACGAGATTCGGGATATTCACGCGCCCGGGCCTGTGGTGGAGGCTATGCACAGGCAGGTGACTGCGGAACGGAGTAAGCGCGCGGAGATATTGGAGTCTGAGGGGCAGAGACAGAGCGCGATCAATATTGCTGAGGGGCGGAAGCAGAGTGTGATTTTGGCTTCTGAGGCGCTGAAAGCGGAGCAGATCAATACGGCGAGTGGTGAGGCGGAGGCTATACTGCTGAAGGCTACGGCTACGAGTCGCGGAATAGACGCCGTGGCGAGGTCGATTGCTGAGGGCAAGGAGAGTGCACAGGGCGCTGTGAGTTTGAGTGTTGCAGAGAAGTATGTGGAGGCTTTTGGCCGGTTGGCGAAGGAGGGGACTGCTGTTGTGGTGCCTGGTAATGTTGGTGATATTGGGGGCATGATCGCGACGGCTATGTCGGTTTATGGGAGTGTGGGACGAGCGCAGGCGAAGACTATGAGCAAGGATCTGATCAGTGGACCAGAGGAGGGCAGTAAGCCAGAGACGCCTAATCAGGCTGAGAGAAGGGAGGTAGGGGAGGCGAGCAGTCAGTTGAAGAAGGAGGATGTGGCCAGGAGTGTGCTGGAGAGCTTTGATCGGACGCAGCAACGGCATTGAGGGGAGAGCTGAACAGATTGTACGATTGCTGACAGCAGCTCGACGGGCGAAGGAGAGGCGTGCCTTGGGTATCTCGTTCGAGCAAAAGTCAGCGTTACGGCCTTTCGCTGCCTCGCCACTCTCACACAGGGCGAGGCGCCACTGTAGTTTAGTCAATACTCCAAACATCCCCTTGATATCATTCAAATGATCAGTGAGCTGCAGCAACCGCGCCACCACCCTCGAACATATCGTCGATCCCGTCTTGCCCCTCGTCGACCTCATCATCCTCACTCTCCTCCTCCCCCTCTCCCTCCTCACCTTCCTCAAACCCAGCCTCCACGCCCTTGACCCTCAACCTCTCCTTCATCTCCTCCCGCCTCTCCTCCTGCCACCGCATTAGAGCCGCACTCGCATGCACCCTGAAGCCATACAATCTGGGCTCGTACCGCCGCTGAGTCTTTGGCGGTAGCAAAGCAGGGTAGACCTGGAAGAGAATGTTATGGAAGGACGTCCCGAAATAAGCGCCGTCTATGGAGTTATGCCGGGAGGATTTGGGGTTGTAAATGTCCTCGCACTTGGGGCAGTAGAGTTTCACATTCGAGTGACTTGGGGTGTCGTGCTGGCCCATGGGGAGGAGGTGTTGCGAGGAGCAGATTACGCGTGGGCAGCGGCCGAAGACGCCTTGTTTGTACTTTTCCATCTGCAGTCAATGTCAGTATGCGATGCTCAGTAAGAGCACTATCAGGGAAGAAAGGGCAATTCACCATCTTCGCCAGACCCCTAGTCGTGACGATGTATCTGGCATGCACTAACCCATACAGATGCCTGGCGCTCTTCTCAATCTGCTCGCGCATGTCGTCGTCGACCTCGATGTCAAAGACATCGGTCACGAGATCGAGGGCGTATTGGTAGTACTGGACCTCAGTGTTCAGGCCCGTGAGGTTAAAGCGGTCGGTGAGGTAGTCTTCGTCGATTTCGCAGAAGTACTCGTTGCCACGGGCTGCGATAAACTGGAGGGTAGATTTAGTAAATGGGTCGTATACGGTGATGTTTGCGTGGTGGTTGGTGGAAGTCGTGATCGCAGGAGGACGATACAAGAAGGATGGAGGCTAAATGCTGCGTAGACTTTGCGCATGTGAAGCACACAAGTAGAATCGATTACAGAGCAGAATATGTATCAAGCTCATGCATCCCGTAGTGTACGACCGTCTTGTTGACCAGTGGATGGGCGCACTACGCCAAATCGCACTTGCTGCCTCATCATGCGACACTGACAGGTGTTTCTCGAGGGACGAAAAGCGACGGCGCAGCAATCGGACCACCCCAAACACTCGCGAGGAAATGCCTTCGCCGCTCTTGCTATGATGTTGACAATGAAGGAAATCGCGAATCACTCACCCAGTCTCGCCAGTAACTCGTGTAATCACTGTCCGTGTCCGAGGCAAAATCGTCCATCTTCGCACGCCTCACCACCGGAGGCCAATGACAGGGTTGTCGGTCAGTCACGGAACGATTGGAACGATATGCCTGTTCGAAAGGGATCAGGTGCTGAGTCAAAGATACGTTTGGGACGAAGTGGAGTGAGGTTGTGAACGTCGAATCACAAGGCGGCGTTGGATGGCCTCATATCGAGTAAGTTAGGGTTGGAAAATCAGCAAATCACTACGAATCTGGAATACGACACATGCACTCGAGACGGTAAGCTCTACATTGAAGCACTATGGAGACAAGATCAGGACGCAAATACACGTAAACACAGAGTGACAAGACCACGGCAAAGGCCGCATGCTACCGATTCTCTCGACCTTATCGTACCCGCCTTCTTTGACACTATCGCCTATGAGCCCAATACGCTATGCTGAACAACCCATTCCATCCCTTTCCTGGAAATCCATTTGTGCTCTGCGCCCTCGGTTTCCTGCTTTGCCATATTCCCCACCCAGGATGCTAGGAAAGTTCAATACCCATGTTTCCCATTAACATATCCCATCATTGCGAAAGAAAACGCTATTTCTGCCCTCGCGGACTACTGTATACTGCTTGCATCTCGTGTATCAAACTTCTGCTATGGCGCGTGGCTGTGTGGGCATACCAGCGTACGACATCAGCCATGCGACGGGGAGGCTGTGGTGTTGCTGGAGCTGTTGGTGTGATATGGTGATTACAATCTGAAAGCCATCCCTATAGGCTGTGACAATTGACACCGCATGGTGTTGTATAATCGATGTTACTGCTGGCTGACCGTCTGGCCGGGTCTAGTGCATGCTAATGGTGTCGATGCGTGATAGCGTGTCCAGGAAACTCGTGCTAAGCCAAGTCTGCTGTTCCGTCTCCGATAGCAATCATGCTCCTGGTTAGTATACGCTTCGTCGACCCTGCACATCTGACCATCCCAGCGATTCTGAGGATCCTTCATCCAAAAGGCTCGTCATGATCCGTAGCCGCCTCCGCTCTCCTCGACTGCCTACCAGCAGGATCATAGAAGATCTGCCCGAAAGGTCCATCATCATCGTCGACATCGTCATCATCGAACATGTCATCCTCAGTCTCGATACCCGACCGTCGTCGGGGACTAGTGTACAATCCTTCCTTCTCCCGCATTGCTTCTTTCACCTGCCGTTTCAGCTTGTTGACGTACGGAACAATGTGCCGTAACGTGCCGGTGTCGAATGGGACTTTCTTGGACTGCACTGGTTGGAGCGCAGTTGGATCGGAGACGCTGCGTCGATACTGCAAGGCCTCGATCACAGAGCGTGCTACAGCCTCAGAGTCCTTGCGAGGTCTGGCGAGCAAAGCTTGAAGGGGCGTATGGGGCTCATCGAATGCGAATCCGGAGGTGCCATTACCGTTGCTAGCGAGAGCAGGCGAGGCGGCTCGAATGGATTGAGTCCTCGCGCGCACGGTCTGAACAGCTTCGCGGACTGGCTCGTCGAAAGCATCGTAGTCGAAGCCTGGTGAAGAGGGCGGCGAGCGTCGTGGCTCGAGGGTGTCCTCCTCGCTCTCTTGATCCGCAAGCGCAATCATGGCATCAACCTCGCTCCAAGCCTGTGCATGTCTGCCAGTCAGCATCTCCAGTGCGACAGCTCTCACTCGTAGCTCTTTCAGCTCTTCAATCAGCAGTCCCCATTCGCGCAGTAAACCGATGTTTGCAACCACATTATTCTGCTGTTCGCGTATAGACTTCGGCACGAACATCTCATGACCGCTGTCCACTCGCTTCTCCTCGAGCTCAGCGGCTCCCATCAGCTCCGGTAGATCCTCCTCGAAGTCGAAGTCCTCGTTCCAATCCTCTGTGACAGCTTTACTGCCTACACCCCAAGTGCCGAACTTATTCGCTGTAGCATTACTGCGCTTGCCATCAACATCCGGGACCACCGGTACACTGTGACTGCGTGCATGCATGGCGCTGGGAGCACGTCGTCCCTGCTGTCGGCTGCCTCTGTTTTCGTTATCTTTCTTACCGTGTACCGTCTTTGGTCGAGGCGGTGTATGGTTCTGGCTAGGGCTCGGCTGTGCTTCGGACCAGTCAAAGATTGTAGTCGTCCTGTCAGTCGTGCCATTGCGCTGTGGAGTTGAAGTCACGGAACTTGAATGCTGCGGTTTCGTCAACGGCCCAAGGCGGAAGGGCAAGCTCCGTTGTGTAGGGAGGAATTCCTCCTGCGCTCTATCCAGAGTGTCAGGCTGATCTGCTGCAGCGACTGGCGACGATGTATAATTCTCAGGCACGTCCCAGTCAATCTCCTCGAGGTCGGCTACCTCGTGCACGGCTGGCGGCGAGGATGAGAAAACGTTGTACGCAACAGCACTAAGGTGCGGTGAAGATGCCAGCCTCTTCTCGTTCATAGACCGCCTGGGCGTGGATATGCTCTCCTCCTCTTCGATCGTACTGTAGCGGTGCGGTTCCCCAGCCTCCGCGGCTCGCGCCTGACTGGAGTTCAAGAAGTCCTTCAGCTTCGTGCTCCGACCTGATGAGAAGCTCGGCGGGCTCTCGTCAAAGATTGTCTCGATCGGCGGTCCTCTCTTACCGCCACTGCTCTGCGTTGTGCGCGTGGGGAACGAGTCAAACAAGTTATCGCTTTGGTAGTCTGTGCTGGCGTCGCCTATTGACTTATACTCGTTGTCAGAACTTGCAGTAGTGATCTCAGACGTTGCTGCGGATAATCGAGGTGGACGTTGTGCCGCCGAGATTTCATTCGCCGAGGGCAACCTCCGTTGCGCTAGTGGTGACGAGGGGGAAGGGTTGGGTGGTGTGCCGTTCATGTACGGCGACGCTGCTGGTGATGTCAATGCTTCAGCTCCAAGGTTCAGCTGAATCTCCTGCGGCGCAGTCGCTTCACTTGCGCGCGTTGCGCTGGCAGCAGCGTACAAGCTTGGCGACGAAATCGCTGATGTGCCCACTTCTCGTCGCTTCACTGGCCGATCTGATTCGACCCGGGACGTGCCAAGAGCGCTACCCATTGTGTGTTGTGGTGCAGACACCACACGACGATTGTTGGTGCGCACAGGCTTTCCATGTGGCAGACGTGACTTGCTGGCATTTGGACGTTTCCATAGCGGAGAAGGTCCAGTAGAAAGAAGATCTCCAATGGAGAAGGATCGTCTCGGTTCGGGGGGTGTACTTGTGGTAGCAGCTGCGCCAAAGCTGGGCGTACCTGCTCCGAAGTCAAAGTCGAAGTTCAGCGCACCATCTATTTCAAGCTCTGCTTGCCCCACGGAATGCTCAGCGGAGACCAGCGTTGGGACATAGCGACGGTCTGGGTATATCCGCCGAATGGGATTCGGGATGCCAGTCGATGCGCGTCTCATAAATGAAGTAGGTGTGTCTGCTACTTTTGGCGTGAAGTAATGCCGCCACTGTGTGCTGTCGTTTCGATCGTGACCTGGCTTCGGCTCACTCTCCGCGATTGGCATAGACTGCTCTTGGAATGTGGCTGATCTCTGATGGCTTGTGGCTGGACGTCGAAAATTGGGGACCGGTATCTTTGAACCGGACGATAGTGCGGCTGAACTGGCGATACTCCTGGTGGAAGCCGAGCGCTTGACAAGCCTGTTCCGCGCTTGAGAAGGCGGCGTCTCATCCTGTAGCATCGGCGTTGTCGAACCCGCGTAGGAAAAGTGTCGCGTGCCATGATTAGGTGCTAACACACCGGACGCAGGACGTGAACTGGGCGGACGACTCGACTCTCGCGAAGTTGATATGTTGGTGGAAAAGCGCCTTAGCCAGCTTGAATGTGTAGTGCCTGGTGTGCTTGTCCGGGAATGCTCTGTGTCTTCCCGCCGTAGTCGACGATCTCCACTCATACTGCCCACTGTGTTCCCGCTTTCCCGTACGCCTGTGTCAAAGGTCTTTCTTATCAGGGACTTGGCATTTTCAGAGTGAGACCGAGAGAACGGTGGCGCGTCGGGGTAGCTGCGCAGGTGTTCCGGTGTGCTGAAGGAGAATGCAAAGGTGGAGGGCGGGAGTGTTGCCGTCACGCTCATCTCGTGGTCGGAGGGGGCGTGTCTGCGTCGGCTCTCCTGCGCGTGAGCGGCGGCGGGGTGCTCGGTGGCTAGAGTGAGGCCTACGGCAGAGGTAGATATGCCAGATGCCAAAGCGCAAAGCTGATACACGTCGTGTCAGTGGTTTCGTCCCTTGCATGGAAGTTCGTGGACTGTCTCTGATTGGGCACGTGTCGACGAGTGGGAAGCCATACCGTCGGCACTGTAAGCATGTCCAAACTCCCTCTAGCAGATATGTGCTCTTCCGACACAGCAACAGCACGTAGATGGGATCATAAGCGTGACAGCGACCCTCCTGCTCGCCATGCACATGTTGGTGTGTATGAGGGTCTGACCGAGAGCCAAATCTCCCCAAGCTGTCAACGGCAATGCCCAAAGCCACACAGACAAGCGAGAGGGTAGTGACTCGCGCAGGTTCCACGACAAGGAATGACAGACAAGGCCACGGCAGTCTGGTCCGGTCGCCAGCCGTGCAGGGCGCGTATTGGGAAGGGTAGGGTAACAAGGTAATGAGGGGCGGAGTCTACGAGGGAGACCTGAGAATTGACTTCGCCCAAGAAACGAGCTCAGGTATGCACGAATCTCCGAGCCAGCCGCACAAACAGTGGGCAGACTCGGCGATGAATTTCCAATCTCCTCGATCACAACCTCACGTCCTTACTGAATTGATCAGGCGCTTTGTCGCCTATCCGATCTGTTTAGCAGCATTGTACAACTCGGCTTCATGGCGGCACAACGCGTCGCTACCTATTCCTCCGCCAAATACTCCACCCTCGACCCAGGTTCACATGCAATGCCTGCATCTCGAGCGGGGCTGCGATGCTGTTCGTTTCCTCAGCCCGTCATCATCGTCAGGCGATGGGTACCATTGTATTATAGGAAGCAGTGCCCGCAAAAGCATGCCAGGCTCATGGCCACTCACGGGCTGAGACCCAGCTGCGAGGCGACCTGCTAGACATGGCCACCCTGGCTCGGCGTTGTTCCACCAGCATCGATATGCCCGCTTGACTTTCCGTCCGTCATACAACGCGTTGCGGCAGATTTTGGTGCCTTGCAGCAAGCAAATATTCTTCCAATGGTCCGATGCCTGCGTTCCTTCCACTATCTCACCTATATGATGCCCCGGTGAGAGACCCGCGTCCGACCAGAATTGGTGTTTACCCCGAGCTATATTCAATCGCGGGTTAACTCCATGCAAGGCATGGCTCGCCTATGCACGGCGCGGCAGATCTCTAGTTCCCGCCAACTCGGAACGGGCTTCCCTGACGACCGATGGATGGCGACACCCGGCGACACCGTTTCACGACGCCGTTGGCACTTGTAGCAGCTGTCGTCACACCGCTGGGCGACTCGTTGCGAAAGCTACACAGGCGTGACTGCATTGGTATCTGGAAGCAGCAAGGGAAGCGGTTGTGCTTCTGTAGCAAAATGGGTTGAGATCCAAGTCCAGTCGCGTGCTTCACGCGTTCCGCTTGCCGTCATCTGAAGTGGGCCCTTGTCTCAATGCGGAGGTCGATCATCTCTGTACCTGTAACAAATCACAGTTTGAGTTGCCTCGATGTGACCAGGTACCCTCAGGCCGTCCAGCTTCGCGAAGATTGAAGTCGACATAGCTATGGACGCCTGATACCACTGTCTTGGCTGGTGATATCTCCGCACACGTGCAACAAGCATCTCGCGATCTCTCAACTCATCTGGAACATTGCACATCCCCATTTCCGGGCTGACCGCAAACCCCCGATCAGCTTCAAGCCACAGTCTACGCCCTAGCAAGCAAACCCAGTCACCACATGTGAGACACGCAACAAGCCGCTCCCCGAGTATGTCCAGCTAACGACAGTCCCCCGATACTCGATAGCTCACCAAGGATCGTGATCCTCCTGCACAGCTTCCGTCTACGGCCCCAAGCCTTTCGTAAGACGGGCGCAGTAGCTCCAAAGCCACAGTTTGCAGAAGTTGAAGCGAGAGCAGCGTTGTGGGCTTTTTGGTGGGGTACAAGCTGCCTTGGCTGCGCAGCGCGAACTCTCCTCTCTCGCGTGATGGATGTGGCTGTGCTAGATGATTGTTTTCGGCGAGGTGATTTCACGGGAGACCCGATGTAGCCATAGCACCCTCGGCACGGTCATGCCTAGTACTGCGATTTGATTAATCGCAATAATGAGCGTTAGCCAATGCGCCCGGTAGACGACAAACTGAGGTCAAAGTAAGGTCCAGGCAACACCGAATGCTCCATCCTTGTAAGTCGTCGCTACAATAGAAACCTTCGCTGCTCGGAACGTCTGGAAACTTATATGCTTCTTCGGTCGCACCCTAGACAGCGGCAACGATAAGTGGTCGCGGGTATACCCATCGCAAAAGCTACACTGTCTACCGATCGTGAAGCTAGAGTGAGCTGAGGTTCGGGAAGCATTGGAAACATGACACGAGGATCTTCAGACTGTTGGGACAGCCGAGGCATGAGGAGTGCAAATATCGAAGCTGTCATCTGGTGCGCAGCGTCTAGCGTCGTGGAACTGTGTGGCCAACCAAAATATGATCTCTGAGGTCACAGATCCGATCGTATGGGGACGCTCACAGCCTACGAGCTGTATCTAATGTCAAGGCCATGCTGCCTCACCAGTCCGTTGGCATCGGCCTCCACAGAGCCGCTGTGCAAATGTTCGCCATTTCCGCTCAACTCACAACAACCTCGAGTCCTTCTTCTTCTGCCGCCCGGAGAACATAAGCTCTCACTTTCGCATCCGGCGCGAGATCGATTGCTAGCTTTCCCGACGCATCTCTCTTGTCCGTCACAGCACCGGCCTGCAAGAGAGCTAATGCTGCCGCACCATGACCTTCTGCAATACTGTGATGAAGCGCCGTGGATCCGTCAATATCCGTCGCATCAACTGGGCTCCTCTGCTCGAGTAGCAGCTTGATGATGGGCACATTGCCCACTGCTGCCGCCCTATGCAGAGGCAGTTGTCCACGCTTGTCCTTCACTCTTGCGCTTGCCTTGTGTGCAATCAGCTTCCGAGCCGTGTCGAGGTTTTCCTTGGAGGCCGTGAAGTGTAGGGCAGTCTGCCCGTTGTTGGTTTTGACATCCACGTCTGCGCCTTTCGATAATAGAAAGTCTACAAGTGTGTCGCCATGCTTGATGCTTGACGCCATCATCAAGGCAGTCCATCCAGCGCCATCTTGGGCATCTATCTCTACACCCTTGCGTTCGCAGAGAAGCTGGACGATGTCGAGGCGACTGTAGCTTGTTGCCCAGTGCAGTGGAAGGCGGTCGTCATCGTCGCGAAGGGAGATGAGTTTAGGATCCGCGTTGAGGAGTGATTCGACGAGGTTGGCTGATTTCGTCAGCAGTGTGCAAGTATGCAGGGTATATGAGACGGACTTTGCCCTTCTCGAGAAGCAGCATGGATGGCGTACTTCGATTGTTGATCGTCAGACGTCATGGTGTTGTGCGGTGTTCAGTTTTGATCTCAAGCGCGTTGTAGACATGCATGACGTAGGCTTCAACTTTCCTCGCGTTCTCTCGGTTCACCTTCCTGTAAAGACGTCCAAGTGGTAGATGCAAATGTGTGCGAGGAATGATTTATGTCCTCCTTCATCGTTACCGCTTTTCAGTCCTAGCCGGCACCCACACCGCCAGTCCTTTCTGTGCATCGAGCTTCACTCCCTGGCCAGCTGACTGCACCCGCAAGGTCTTCTGATAGTACGAGTCCACCACTTGCAGACTTGGGTAGATCCAATGACCTGGCCCACCAGGTCCCTTCACCACATCGCCTGCGCCATGTACTAGCAGATGATACTCGATCCGGTGTCTGCTTAGCGGAGCCAGGCTCAGAGCTCGATGTTTGGGTCCCGAGAATGCAAAGTCATCATTTGCCTCGAGGGTGATGGCAAAGGTCAGGAAGTGGCTGGAGGGGTTCTCGAGATGATACTGCAACACGACATTGGCGTCGGTGTCGCCAGTAACTGCGCCTACGCACAGGACTCGAGGCTCGGACGTAGACAACGTCAGTCGCGGGATCGGAACGAGCGCTGACGAAATCGTATCGTTGCCCTGGCGTCGCCATGTTAGCTGGAGGGACAACTCGACAGCTGTCGGCCCGCGATCGTCGAGTGATGTTTTTCGTGTCAGGATTTGGAAGGCCCGCTCAAACACGCCCTGAGGACTAAGCGTGACTTGACCCAGCCCATCCATGGCAATGATTTGGCATGAAGCATCATCGGCAATATGGTCAACGATCACGTTGGAAGATTCAATCAAGATCGGGGAGTCTGCCAATGAGCGCAATTTACTACCCACTCGCCATAGATGCGGCACTCCTTCATGTGACTCTTGCGCAGAAGGAGAGGTGAAGTAGCTCGGCCAGGGATCTGCATGCAAAGATGGGCTCAGTGTGAACTTGGCCTCGAACATCGTTGCGAATACGATTTCGAGCGTGAGGGTCCTCTTAAAGGCCGCGAAAGGCTCACCAGCCAAAGTGTAGTCCGCATCGAGGGTGATAGTATGCGTCGCAGCGTCGAGCGGCGCATGGACATCAAGCTTGAGCAGCACACTGTCATCCGGATGAAGCTCTTGCAAGGGACAGAGATCAACTTGTGACCCGCCTGTCTCCCATCGAGTAGAAAGCATAGTGTCCTCAGATTCGTCATGAGTTTGCCGAATCGATCCGGTTACCATCTGGGCTTCATCGTTCGTCACCCTGATTGTAAGCGTGCACTGTTCGCCCACATAGTATTGGCTGCGCAGATCGACAACCGCTATGCGAAGCTTGGGAGGCTTCGGCAGCACGGTGACGACTGTCGTTTCGTGGTGATTCAGACCCCGTCTGATTCTATTACCGTCATCATCGTGTAGCCAATACTTCGCTTGCAGATGCTCAATATCATTCAGCGCGTGCTTCAGTCGGAATCGATCAGTCTTGATAGACAGTGCGATCTCTTTCAATCGGTACTCTCGCGCTTCTCGGAACACTAGGGTAAAGTTCATCGTAGACGCTTGACCAGGTCGAAGTTCCAAGTTGCAATTGCCCAGCAGATTTCCATCCCTTTCTTGCAGGGTTACGGCTGTAATATTAAATGCAGCGTCGTCTGCTGTGTGCACAAGATCGATTGGCCTGTGAGATCCGATTCTGAGTGAGATATTTGACAGTGTCACCGTTGCTGCTCGCGCACTACTAGGCAAACTTATTGTGATTTGACAACTCATTGAATCTCCGACGAAGGTCTCGCTTCCGGCGAATGCGAAAGAGACCGCGATGGGGCAGTCGCGTTGCTGATCAGTGTAGTCAGCCACAGTGATGCCTCCTCTCACGCCGACCTCATCGATGCAGTGCGTGAAGTCCGCCTGGGATCCCGGCGTGAGTCTTGTCGGATCATTCAATGATTCCCATGTTGTAGCAAGAACAATCTCGGAGTCTCCTACCGCTTGCGCAGCCTGCTTTAGTAGAGAAATGACTTCACCGAAAAGCAGCCAATGATCTTGCCGCCAGTACGATACATTGTAAAGAGGTGACAACACTTCCAATACTTCGGCATACCTCTCGGCGCATGATAGATCTCGTGCAAGTGCCAGCATCACTTCGGCAGCTAGCCGAGCTTGGCCGTGCGCAGCGAGCTCTTGAGCAGACGCTCTCGACAGCTCACTAAGGCTAGAGATGTAACCAGCATGAGCTTCGCCAGAGAGGACATATTCTTCATCCGGCTCGGGTACGAGATAACAGTCATAGGTATTGGATCGCCCAACGAGTGCGGACGCTGGCGACTGTCCAGGCGGAAGACGATCCTCCTCGGGTATCTTGAGCGCTCTTTGCCAACGCAATCTAGTCGCGCTCGTCGCAAGTCTGAGCCAATATCCAGCATGATGCAACATGAGAAAGGGAGGTGTACGGTCCATTGAAGCGTAGGTCCGCTCGGGTGGCGCATAAGTCAGTGGAACAATGTTTTCCGATGAATCTTCGATGGACTGCTTCATTGACTGCTTGAGTGCAGGCAAGTCGGCTCTTTGTACTAGCTCTGACATGGTTTTGGCCCAACGGCTCTCCCAAGCCGCCCAGCTGTACGTCTGCGAGCCCTTGCCACGTCGATCAATGAGATCCTGCATTCGTACTCTGTAATTGGACCACGACTGTACAGCGCCCGATGTTAGACTATTCCACAATTGACATCGCACGACGCGGAGTGCGATTGCATCGCTCAAAAGCCTGGCTTCATCGAAGCGCGGAGACCAACTGGGCGTGGTTTCGAATGGCCCTTCAACGTTGAACAAGTCTTCGATGGCTTGCGAATAGTGGCGCTCTGCTACATCCATCTCTGACCTAAATTCTGCGAAGACCCCAAGTTTCACCTCGTATCGGGCGTTCCATGAAATACTTGACAATGCTTGTGGCCCACCTTTCGACGTAGCCGCGTTTGATACAGGTACAGAGCTTCGAGCCTTCTTCCGCCTTGCGTGCTTCGTAAGATCCCTGTAGTACTCGACGCTCACTGGCTGCAAGGTGTTGAAGATTCCGTGCACGAAAGTACTCACTTCAGCCGCCGAGGACATCGGAGGCTGGAAAAACAGTCCGGTTTTTGAGTCGAGGCTTGTCGTCCGCCGAATACTCGTCAGACGATCCTCTATTTCTGGAGCACGCACTATGCTCTTCTCACTTAGTAGTACTGCTGCGAACTTCGTTTTACAGCCGGAGCGTAGTAGCGCAGCCCGTACAGCATTGATGTCTGAGATGATGGTATCGTCAACGGACGAGCCTTCGCTCTTAGACATCTCGAAGAAAGCAATGACGAGACACGGCACGTGGTCTTGATGTTTTGCGAGCCACATCGGAGTGATGATGCCATCTGGGTATAATGGTGAGCCAGGCGAGAGCGGTGACAATGTCGAGTGTAGCTCCATATGCTTGCTCGGATTAATTTGTCGATTGGCTTCGTCAGGTGACTGTGGTGGAGGAGCCGCTTTGCGAGGGGCGAGAGTCCATGTCTGGTCATGTCAGTCAGGCTTACACGTCGTTAGCAAAGAGCATGCTTACCTACCCGCCCTACTGATCGCATACGATACTTCATGGTTGCCGCTGGACCAGGTAATGCAGTAGCGTTCCATGCTGCCTGTGTGCCATCCAGAGCGAAGAAATGTTGCGCCAGATGACGCGCTCGCTCACTGTCACATTGGGGAGACTGGATATGCAGTCTCGTGCCACTCTCCTGCCGCTGCGCTGTGGAGGATCCGTCATCAAAACTGTCAGGCGACAGCCCAAGCAGTAGCACCAGGGGCAGATTATGCTTCGTGTAGGAGGGAGGGTAGTCCTCCATCGCGTCTCAAACTCAGGATCTAGTCTGTATCATTGCGATGACCTAGCTTAGCATAGCTGCCGTACGTTTGCAGCCACGTGGTCTTTCGAACATAAGCAGCGGACGCTGTACATGGCACAACAGCGAATCTTGTTATTCAATCGAGTCCAAGGGTCGTGAGCGAACGCCGGCTACGCGCACGGGGCACACACATCTGCACTTCGAAACACTGTCTTCTTGCAATCAGCGTGACAGTTGTAACCTCGGTCGGCGATCATCGCGAATGCTGACTAGATCTGC
Organism: Oleoguttula sp. CCFEE 5521; assembly: GCA_036872775.1. Classification (NCBI taxonomy): domain Eukaryota; kingdom Fungi; phylum Ascomycota; class Dothideomycetes; order Mycosphaerellales; family Teratosphaeriaceae; genus Oleoguttula; species Oleoguttula sp. CCFEE 5521. Next base: position 292,388 of record JAVRRP010000001.1, read on the forward strand.
TTCATGTTTAGCAACGTATGGCTCGAGTCCGCGGCAGTCGGGAGTGCACGACAGGCGCTGAACCCCTAAGAGCGCTTGACCTGCCCCAGTGCTGGCAATGTACTGGCCGATCGGCTCGCCGAAAGCATACTCCCTATCTAAGGATGCTAGCAACGCCCCGGTGACTCTTTCTGAAGACGGTGGATCATCGACGCAGGCTTCTGATCAGCAGGGTCCCAGTTTGTCGCCAGTTGAAACCACCAAGCGGCGCAGCGACCCCGGATCAGCACTGAATGGCGATGGTCCCATTCTCACTAACGGACACTCGACTGTCAAAGATACTGTAGGAGTTGACAAGATCCTCGCCTTCAACTCGTCACGATCAGGTAGCCTTTTCGTCACAATCACAGCATCGAGCCTGACTGCTTGGCAAACGAGACCAACAGTCGCACTCGCCACTATCCTCCGCTCACCGCACTCACTGAAGACGTATGGCTCTAGCTGCGGCTTGACATTGCGGCCCGATGGCCTGATTGCTATTGTGCAGACGCAGCTAGGATATCTCATCACGTACTCCCTTTCGAACGATGCAAACACCAGGGTATATCACACGCAGTCCGCAAACGCTCAATACACCCGGAATGGCAGCGCCCACGCCTCTGAAGTGCGTCTCCTGGGCCTGGCCGGACTCGAAGCTGCGGGGCGCGAGGGTCAGGGCATTGTTGAAGTCAATGTGCAATTCCGCATGGCCATCAGGATCGATGCTGGCATAACCACAGCACTCGCACTTGACGAGGATCTAGTCGTGGCCACCGCCCAGCCTGCCGCTGTTCAATCTATACAGTGGAACTCCCAAAATGGGCGTCCAAGTACCAGCACTGAGCTCGTTTCTCGATTGCCTTGGATCGTTGAGCAAGCTACGATCATCGAGCTTGTGCATGACCGTCCGATGAGCCTCTCAACTTGGGTGACCAGTGACGGTCGAGCATATGCTGTTCGGCGCATAGCCGCCACAACCAAGGAAAGCCCAGGAACTCCAACTAGCTTTCGAGGATTCTGCTTTCACGAACCACCGTCATCCATTGAGCATGCTGTCAAAGTTGCCGTCAACGCAAGGTTCTCACTCATAGCTGTCGGATGTAGCGATGGTACTATTGTCTGTTATGTGGTGAAGGACTATGTCGGCAACGTGCCCGTCTCGCATCGCCTTGCACCAATCACATCCTCAGAGAAGTCGGGTAGCATCACGACGCTACTGTATAGCCCAGATGGATATTGCCTCTTCGCGGGCTACGAACATGGCTGGGCAATGTGGAGTGTGTACGGCAAACCAGGTGGCACTTCATTCAGTAGCGACCGCAACGTCGCAGACGCCAATGAGGAGCATTGGCTTACGGGCGTTCGGAATGCATTCTGGTGCGGTGGAGGGTCTGAGCTCGCTATCCTCGACAATCACGGCAACTGCATCTGGATGCTGGATATGGCTCGCAGTGCAACCGTCGGCTGCTGCGCACCTCCCAATATTGCCCGTAGCATGTTCGTTTCGAGCAACAGCGTCATGATGTATCTCGGACACAGTGTCACCGACTTGACAGCGCTAACGTCACACGCAAGTCTTTGGCAGACGGTGCAGTTACCCAGCCGATACCTTGGTGCGCAGTGGCCGATCAAGTGTGCTGTGATTTCTGCAGATGGGAGGTACGTGGCAGTCGCCGGACGTCGAGGTTTGGCGCACTATAGCATGATAAGTGGACGCTGGAGGACGTTCGAGGACCCAGCACACGAGAACGAGTTTACAGTCAGAGGCGGCATGTGCTGGTATCAACACATGCTTGCAGCCTCGGTGGAGAGCAACGGAAAGCATCAAGTCAGACTGTATTCCCGAGAGAAGGCTCTGGACCTGTCCCATATCTTACATACAGAGGAACTCTCGGCCCCAGTCATATCAATGACCGTTTCCGGCACCGACTCTTTACTCGTCTACACGTATGACAACGAATTGTTGCACTACATCATCACACCAGCGGGTTCGGGATGTAAGCTCATCCAGGTTGGACAGATTGGATTCCATGGAGTGATCCGGGCTCCGCCTCGAGTGCGGACGATCAGCTGGCTACTGCCGGAGGAGCAGCTTGAGCATGGCGATCCGTCACAGGATGTTGCAACGGCGTCGGTACTTTTCCTCGTAGACGGCAAATTGGTCCTACTCCAGCCGTCGACGAACGAGCTTGGTGAGCTCAAGTATGACATGCGAGTGATCGCACAGAACGTCGAGTATTTCATGCTTATGCGCGACCAGCCAGCGACGGCCGCCGCACTTGCTCACGGAGCCTCCGGATCACGCACTCCAACAGGCCTCAATTTGGATCAACACCTTGGCCATAGTCTCCGAGATTCCTTGTGGTACTTTGACGGTACAGCGCTTCACCTTTGGCATGATGTGCAAGATGTCCTGGCAAGCGCTCCAGCGGATCTTGGCCGTGATTTGCCTCCCATAGTCCGCATACCCGTGGACTTCTATCCTCTCACGGCTCTTGTATCAAAAGGCATCATGCATGGTATCGAAGCCGATTTGGTCCAGCGCAAAGACATCGATTTCTCCCTCTTCCGCGCCAGTCCTCGCACTCAGCTCTTCATACCTCATATTCTGCGTCATCATCTCAGCGAGTATAATTCTCCGGCCGCCCTGCATTTAGCAGATTCGTACAAGAAGCTCCCATATCTATCACATGCACTCGAGGTCCTGCTTCACGACGTCCTGGATACCGAAGTCGACCAACCACCGGATCCGCCAGAGACTGCATTGCTGCCCACAGTTGTGTCGTTCCTATCGTCCTTTCCCTCATACCTAGACATTGTTGTGAATTGCACCCGCAAAACCGAGCTTCGCAGCTGGCGCACACTGTTCGCTGATCTGCCGCCGGTTCAATCGCTTTTCGAGCAGTCCCTTACGGCTGGGAAGCTCAAAACGGCCGCAGGATACCTCCTTGTCATGCATGCCTTTTCATCCGAGACATTTGGAGTGCATGACTTCGCGAGACTATTTGTTCTGGCGGGTCAAGCGCAGGACTGGGAGTTGTGTAAGGAGCTTGCCAGGTTCTTAGTAGGTATAGATGCAAGTGGGAAGACTCTTAAGGACGCATTGGCTGCTGCGGACTTGCGAGGAGCAATAGCAGGAAGCACGAGGACGCCAGTTCTGCCTGCGAGTCGCAGTCGTCACACCGGCAGCAATGGAGTGGGTCAGGCAGACTACTTCTCGTTGGCGCAGCGACTGGCTTAGGCTCTCGCCGATTGTGCGTGCGTCAGCACCGATCCAGAACGCTGCATCCTCTTGCAAGCGATCGGTGATATATGCATCACACGTCTGCACTAGACAATGACACCTGCAGCGGCTTTAGTGAGGATCTTGCGCGATCTCAACTACTCGGCTTTGACGCTCATTGCGCGCATAGCCTGGCCCACCGAGCTGCTGCTGCAGCTCCAACATTCTTTTCAGAGTCCCAAGCACGGCACTCCCGTGCTCGAAGCCTAGTATGACGGAACATCGGACCATGATGGCAACGAAGAAACGCCGTCCCTCCTCTGCTATCGGGTCGAACTCTGGCGGATCATCATGGCTCGTGGCACCGGTGGACTGGTGACTGGCCGCGGACGCGACCATCGTCACCCAGAAGAGTACACCAGCAAGTTGATTCCAGCAAGAGTCCAGACATGTTCGGCCGAGGGCGTGCCGAATACCAGCCAAGTCGGCCTCCTGTATAGCCGCTGCTACTGACAGGGGAATTCGAAGTGCTAATGCGCGCGCGTACACTCGAGCCGTGCGTCGAATCACTTCGTACTGCTTGTCCTCTGTAGAGCTGTGATAGTCCTCCCCTGCTGGCTCCATGGACTCGATGCGGACACGAAGCAGCCTTACCAGTTCCACTTGATCTTCTGGCTTGGAGAGAAGTGCTGCGCTAATTTGACGAAGATGATCAAGTAGTCTGTATAGCTGGCCACTTGAATCTAGTCTCCTACAGAGCCAGGTATAGCCATTGTCAGAAGCAAAGAGTGGGTTCTCGGGGTACCTCTTGCCACTAGCCGGCGGCAACGTTTGCTGCGCCCCTGCGAATGACATGTACAATTCGTGGGTCGAAGTCTCGTGCATAATGGCAATCATGAACATGGTCACCGTGACTAGGGCGGGAAGATATCCCGACGTCGTCTCTCGAAGCAAATCGCCGCGGAGCTGCATGATACGCGTCAAGCCCTCACTGTGGACAGCCAAGACTGCCGGATCATTCGTCAGCATCTCAGATGTCAGAAGGTGCAGGACTGCAATGGTCGTTCCGTCGCTGATGCCTTCTTTCGGATCTGAGAGGCTGAGATTGACCATTTGCATAATCTCATCGCGTACGCGAAGCCGTTCGTAACTCTCAACGAAAGTGGGCGCATTTCGAGTGCTGGCTCTCCGGATGATGTCGGTGTACGCTGCCGATAAGCACACGGTGCTCAAGAAGGCGTGCTACGGACGCTGTTAGCTTCGCACGGAGGAGCATGCCCTTTCTTGTGCAACACTTACTCGAGTCTCCATCAGCTTGGGCACCCATCCGCTCGAGAGCCTCCGACTTCCGAAAAGCTGAGTGCAAGCGTACTTCAACTTTCTGACATTGATATGCGGATCTGTGAACGCCGGCCATGAGTCGAATGCATTTATTCTGCTCCCAAGATCCGCGAAGGGGAGCGGAACAGCATTAAGTGGGGTCTTCAAATACGTCGTATACGGCTCGCACGGATCCCAGAGGATCATTGAGTCTGCTCCGCCCTGAAGAGGCAGTACTAACGCCGTTGAGCTTTTGGGCCCGACCTGCGCCTCCCCCTCGGCTTCATCGTGCGAATTGGCTCCGCTGATATCTGAGTTTGACGCTGTGGTACTCTTGGTGGCTATCTCAAATAAGCGAGTAGGGTGCAGGGGGTTCGGCGAGACCTCCTGATCGGCGCTGGTGGAGCCATCTTCGACTCTACGACGCTTGACCGCAGGACGTGCGTTCTTCTTGATGTGATGATACATCACTGCTTGTCGTATGGCGCGCATCTCTGCCTTATTTCTCGGCTGATTTGACTCCATGACGAAGACATGGGATGCGGGATTGCTGGGTGCAGCAGCTGGCGTAGGACGGGAAGGCGTAGCCATTGGGCGATTTCTTGGCTGGGATCCGTTCATGGGGTACTCCGCTCTCTTCGGCTTCATGGAACCTGACGCGCTGCCATTCTGCGCAGCTCCGGGATCATATTCGATATTGCTGGACCATATGGACGTTGGACCGCGTAGGTCAACGGGAGAATCATGTCTGATCCCTTGCGGAACATGGTCATTCTCAATGAGCTTGCCTCTGTCGGAGATACTGCCCACTGGAGACAGGTATGCCATGCCCAGGGTCCCGTTGATTCTGGGATCCAAGAAGGGCGGCATGATATCCCTAGATGCCGCAGCAGCGTGTGGAATCCGACCGTCCAGGGACGAAGCGATGCACCCTCTCCTGGGGGCACTCCGGCGAGCGTATCAGATCCCACCCGAATTCCTGGCACTCTGCTCGCGATCGCGGTGCATAGAGTAGGCCAATATTACACGTCAAGGTCGATCGTGATTTAATCCGCTTGGCGCTTGTATGTCGTGTAGCCTCAAAGTCTTGGTTTCGGTTTCTCCGTAATGAGCAGGCAGGAATGTCAGTGAGGTTTGCGTCTAGGCCTCCGTGATGGTGGTCTACAATGGGAGTCAAGCACCAGGGACAGTATTGGTAATATGGGTCGACCGGTGTCGATCAGCCCTATGCATGCATGAACGGCATATTGCCTCATCGCAGTATCGCATGACAAGGGCTTACATATACACATATATGTCGCCTTCAACTGTCTCTAAAAGCACCTTCCCAATCTGACCTCGATCTCTCAGCCACGTTCTTGACCAAACCATGTCCAGGGACAAGCTTCCGGGTACTCGAACGGCGACAGCTGGTCACAGAAGATCTGCAAAAACACCCCCCCAAGATGGACTATAGTGCATTGCGGAGAGCACGCGTCGAAAGCTTGGTTCGAGTGGAGGTGGAGCCGGTGTTGCCGCTGAGCAGCCAATCATCGCTCCTGGGACTTTGTGCACAGCCATAAATCGAGCGTGGGGGCTATGTCCGCACAACCTACACCGGTCCCTGGCTTCGGACGGAGCGTAGATAGACAGCGGTAATGGCGAGCAACCGTGACAGATTAAGCGGAGCGTTGTATGCCAATGACATCGTCGTGGAGGAGCAATTCGGACTCGAGCGATGGAGTGCTCATTGCGAGGTTGCCTACTGTCTGTGGGCGAAGAGACGTCTACGCCGGTCGGCAGACGATAGCAAAATGTCGAAGAAGCCTGGCCATTAGCACGATACAGATGGATCGCTCTCTGCGCGATGCAGATACTGACCTGACAACGAAGTCATGCAGGCGACATGTATGTCCGTACTGTACCGAACCTATGACCTTGCGCAATAGGTACGGAGTTTACACGTACGATGTCGGCGAGCAAGTGGGCGACAAAGTTCATCGCCATGCAGCTCTGTATTCCCACGCCAGCGCTCAACACATGCTTAGTATCCATGGGACCGATAGATCTCGCGCGAGGCGATAAGGCGGCCCTCTCGACAACGCTGTTGATCTAGACTCAACGACCTCGCCCGGCGATACGGGCGCTCAACATGGGCGGCATCGCAAGGAAGGTAGTATATGAAGATCCATAGACCTAACTTGAATGGCAAGTATTCTCACATCCACTCATCCGTTCTCACACATCCCTCATCATCTCCCGTACTAGTCAAGCCATGGCACCCAAGTACCCCACCGCCGCCGACATCCATACCCTCTTCACCTACCTCTCCACAGGCCAAGGCGACAAGTTCTGGGCCCGCGTCTCCCCCAACGTCGACTGGCTGGTCCCCGGCTCGAACGCAGCTTCAGGCCACTACCACACGCTCGCAGACTGGATGGCTGGGGCCGCGGGGGCTCTAAACAGAGCTTTCCCTGAGCCGCTAAAGTTGGTAGTCACGAATGTTGTTGGAGGAGGAGAGCAGGAGTGGGCTGTTGCGGAGTTGAGCGCTGATAGTACTTGTAAGAACGGTAGGTGAAGGGACTTGTGGCAGTGTGATGGCGAGGAGATGCTGATGAGTTGTAGGATTGCCGTATCATCAGCGGTATGCTTGGGTGTGCCGCTTTGATGACAAGGGGATCATTGTGCAGGTAGGTGCTTGAACACCGTGGATGGGAGACTTGTTGGGAAGACTGACAGCCGCGGCCACAGGTTCGCGCGTATCTCGACACGGAGCTTGTGCAGCAGGCGTTGGAGCAGAATTCTTGAACGATGAAGATCCAGTCACTGAGTGGTGTGGGGATGAAGTAGATGGATCGAGTGGGAGAGAGCTTCGAATGGCCGGTGTGCGGGTAGCGCAAACGAGGAGAAGCATCCGCCAGGGACAGTCTTTACCTCATTTCCCACTCGCAATCTGTATTTCCCTCGATACTGTCGTGTGTCTGTTTGCACGATTCCAGATGACTTTGTTGTGTGTAACTTTAACACCGGCCAAGCCGATGCAAAGCGCCGATCTCTCGCTCAGGCCGCTCGGCCGCGGCTGTACACGGCTTCGACTTCATGTCACCAGCTTCACACAGCCATAATTTGGAAAGCGACCTGCTTCAAGTATATTGCGCGTGGCATGTACTCGTAATGTCGTCTAGCTACCCGAGCATCGATGAGATCAAGCAGCTGTGCTCGCATCTCGGCACAAACGACACTTCGCCATTCTTCGACCGTGTCTCTCCGAATGTAGAGTGGGATGTGTTAGGTCAGTGGCCCGACTCTGTGTATCAAAAGTCGTAGCCTCCTAATGCATTTATCTGACCGTAACACGTACCAGGCACGCATCCTGCAGCTGGCCATTTCACTACACTGGTGAGCCTCATTGTTGGGCTCTGATGTATTGTACGGCCCACTAATGCCAGAGCAGAGCGACTGGAAGAAAGGCGCCCTCGGCGTGATCAACGATGTGCTGAAGGAACCTCTCAAGCTCTCAGTCGTGAATGTTGCCGGAGGCGGTGATCAGGCATGGGCGGTAGTCGAGCTAGAGGCGGCTTCGGTCTGTAAGAACGGTGCGCGCCTTCGCAGACACTCGTGTGCAGTCTTCGCTTTGCTGATGCTCGATGATCAGGAATGCCTTACAATCAACGCTACGCATGGGTCATGCGGTTCGATGATGGCGGCGTGATAGTGCAGGTTCGTCTCTTGCGTCCCTTGCTTGGATTATAAGCCTGCATCATGACGTTGGTCTTATATCTGCTTAGTACTGACTTCTTGTGTGCACAGGTACGTGCATACCTTGACTCGGCGCTTGTGCAGAAAGCAGTAGACCAGAATAGTTAGCTGGTTACACATGTAGCCATAAGATCCGATGATTTCTTTGAGGTCTTTGCAGTGTCGCTCCGTTCGCCGTACCGACAGCTCTGCGTATGGCAACGTCAATACTATTGGTTGTGGAAGTGCTCAGGGTCGAGATCTTCGCCAGAGCTTCACCGTCTGGGAGCCTTGCGCTTCTTAAAGACTACTACAGGCGGCGCAGTGATCGCGCTTTCGCTGGTCTCCGGCTTGACCTCCGGCTCATCTAGAGACTCAGCGACCACGCTGTAAGCCTGTGCAGGCTCGTTCTGCTCCGCAGTGGGACTGATTTGCCCGGCCTCTGTCGCTGGCACCGAAGTCGCTGACGCCGAAACCGGTACTTTCTTCGACACGACACCCAGCAGCGCGTCCAAGTCTTCGTCGTTTCCCTGAGTCACTTTACCAGGAAAGGTCTTCAACGTACTACCCCAGATCTTCTTCGTCCTCGGTGCTGCTTCCTCATCTCTGGCTACTTCCCCTTCATCCTCAGCTTTGCGCTTCCTCACACCCACACTCAATCCTTCGGCTGGCGTCGCACCCATTCTTGACGCCTCCCGCTCTTCCTCTTCCCTCTTGATGTCCGCCAACGTTCGCACACCGCCAGCCTCATCGCGCACCACCGTCTCACTCACGGTCTCCCACCCTGACACCCCTGTAATCTCCCTCTTGAGTGCTTCGGGCAGAGCAACACCCATCTCAAGTAGCTGCTGAGCATGGACCTTCCTTTGCTCCGCCGGACTAAGCTTCACGACATGCGCTTCGGCAGCCCCACTCCTCCTCCCTTGCGCCTGTGCATTCGCATCCTTCTTCCCGCCCCCTACAAGTCCATTCAGCCTCGCGACCTCATCCTTTGCGCGCTGCTGATCGCGGGCTTCGCGCTCATGCTTCTTGTGTAGCTCGCGGAGAGACCGCTGGATGTTCCCTTGATGCTTGCCAGTGGACTCGTGATTCTTGCGCTCGATGGGACTGTCGCGGACGTATGTCTCGCAGAACTTGCACCAGTAGGAGGGGGTCGACTTCCAGTACTCCGACATACTGGGAAGAGTGTGGAAGTGGAAGTGAAGAAGGTAGCATTGTATATACATGAGATAGTACATGGATGGTATGGAAATCTCGAATTACGTCAGCAGGCAGTGACTACCGAGATGTTTTGATGGCCTCGACATGCGCCGAAGCTATTCGGTTTCGAACTACACACACGAAATTGCTACCAGTCCAACGTCAGGAAACGCTGTCTATAAGGCGAAAGGGCCTGTCACTCGAAACCCAGCGCGACGGCGCGACGGCGCGACAGCCATCATGACTTCCGTCGCGGAGGATCTGTTGAACGACTTTGACGACAGCGGCGACGAGGGCCAAGAGGAGCAGCAGGACGACGCGCTCTTCGCTGAGGACGATGGCAATAAGCCAGTTGCCAGCGATGGAGCTTCTCTCGCTGGACCCTTCAACGGATCGATGGAATTAGAAGGCGATGAGGAGGATGAAGATGAGCCCGACACAGATGCCGTGCCCAGCCACGTGAAGATGGAGGAGCAGGAGACTGAGGCAGAAGCAAAAGAGCGCGTCGAGAAGATGCAGTTGGCCAATGTGCGCGACGTGCGCAGTGTGGCGGTTCTAATGAAACAGCTTGACCCAGTGATTGAGGCAAGCAAATTCCCCTTCCTTCGCTCATGAGTCCGCACGTTGTTTACAATGAGTGCAAATAGCCCTGACACTTCGGTGGCCCTGCAGAGAATCAATCACTACAAGAACGTGCCAGCAGACAAGCAGACGACTAATATCGGGAACATCGAGGACAATCCGGAGTACAAGCTACTGACACAGTCCAACACTCTCTCCACGAGCATCGATGGCGAGATCATACTCGTACACAAGTTCATCCGCGATCACTACTCGACTCGCTTCCCCGAGCTGGAGACACTCATCCAAAACCCACTTGACTATGCCAAGGCAGTGGCGATCATCGGCAATGGCCCTATGGAGAACATTCGCGAGATCTCAGAAAGCAAAGATAACATCGTCGGCGCAACACTGCGACAGGTCTTAGACGGTCCGTCACTAATGGTCGTGACTGTTGAGGCGACCACAACGCGAGGCGAACCACTTTCGGACTCCGAGCTCACAACCGTGAAACGCGCCTGCGAAATGGTCCTCAAACTCGACATGGCCAAGAAGCTTCTCACTCAATACGTCGAGTCCCGCATGAACATCTTCGCACCGAACCTCACAACCCTCATCGGCTCCACAACGGCAGCGCAACTCCTAAATTACACCGGCGGCATCACCGGTCTGGCAAAGACACCAGCCTGCAACCTCGCTCCCCTAGGCAGCAAGAAGTCCGCCGCCGCCGTCGGCCTCGCAACAAACATCGGCGTCCGCCACCAAGGCTTCCTCTACAACAACGACATAATCCAAGACGTGCCCGCAGACCTCAAAGTCCAAGCCCTGCGCATCCTAAGCGCCAAGGTAGTCCTCGCAGCACGCGTAGATCAAGCGCACGAAGCGCCTTCCGGCGAGCAAGGTCTAGCCTTCTACGACCAAGTCGAGAAACGCATCGCCAAGCTCTCCGAAGCGCCCCCCAACAAAGGCGTCCGCGCTTTGCCAGCGCCAGACGACAAGCCAGCGCGAAAGCGGGGCGGGCGCAGAGCGAGGAAGGCGAAGGAGGCGACTGCCGTTACTGATCTGCGGAAAGCGCAGAATCGCATGGCTTTCAACAAGGAGGAAGCTGAGGTCGGCTACGGCACAGGCGACAGCACAAAGGGACTTGGTATGATTGGTGCACAAGACGATGGACGAATCCGCGCTCAGCAAATCGATCAGCGCACACGCGCTAAACTGTCGAAGAAGAACCCCGGCTGGGGCGGTGCCACACCCGCTTCCTCATCCTCTGGCACATCGACCTCACTTCGCGGGTTCGGCGCGGGCTTGTCGAATGCGTCGACGCTGAAGTCGCATGGCTTGAGGGCTGCGGGCGTGGGATCGGGGCTCAGGACCAATGTTGGCAATTCTGGCGGGACGACGACGAGTGTGGCTTTCACACCTGTGCAAGGCTTGGAGCTGGTTGACCCGAAGGCCAGAGCTGAGGCTAGTCGGAAGCGGGCTGCTGAGGAGGATAGGTGGTTCAATGGCGGGACATTCACCCAGGTCGGCGGTGGTAAGACGGATGCGCAGGGGTTCAAGGTGCCTGCGCTGCCGGTCAAGAAGGCGAAGACGGAGGGCTGAACTCTATAAAGCATCAAGATCGTTCGAAAGTCGATCAAGACTGGACCTGCACCATGTGCGCAGCACCTTCTTGCGTGGATGCGAGGGTGTATCGTCACAGCCGGGCGAAGCTAGGAGATGCAAGCTTTTGCGAGGAGATGCGGCAGTGAGTACAATGGACATCGCGCCTTGAGCACTGTATGCTGACATTTGCCAGCAGCCACAGCTGCTTCCTCTGTATAGTACGCGCTTGTTATTGTGACGCGGACTTCGTTCTACGCGAGTGCTGGAATCGGGAAAACGACAGCATCAACGTGAGAAGGGTGATTGGATGGTCTTCGGAGCGCTTCAGCGAGGGTAGGCGAATCGGCGGATCGCACTTACCTAGTCATACAATATCATCTATACTACACGCCTCCCAAACTCTCATGCTCGCTAACATGAACGTCACGACTCGACCTCCATCTCCTCTCCTTCCTTTCCCGCGCCATCGGCAACCTCTCCGATCACACCAAGCAGCTTCGCATAAGGCACCGTGACGCGCTGCAGCTCCCTCCACTTTCCTAGCACCACCACAACCTCCCTTAACAGCTCCTCACGTTTCCACCCACACACCTCATCGCCCTCGCCCCACTCAATCCCCTCGCCCTCCTCTTCACGTTCCCCTTCATCTCCATCTTCCTTGTCTTCGTACAGCCGTCCCATCAGCCCGCGCAGAAGTTCCTCAACCTTGGCGCGAAGGTTCTCAGCGCCGAGACGTTTGGCGTACGTCACGAGGTATACGCGGAACTCGTCGCGCGCACCAAGAGTCAGAGCAGCAGCGATCCGGTTCTCGAGATGCGCGATTGAGACCGCCGATTCGAAGCCCTCGTACCCCTCAGCCGATATCAGCATCTTCACCAGCCGCTGCAAAAAGTACGCTCGGCCCTTCAGCAGTGCTTGGGCTGTCGTGTGGCGTTCGAGCAGCGGGATGATGCCAGCGGAGAGGTTCTCGGGGTTCAGGGTTTCGTGCCATGCAGGTGGAACGCCAGAGGACGAGGAAGCTTGGGGGCGGAGGTTTTTGGCTATCGAGGCTGGGGTCGCGAGGGAAGTGTCAGTCGTATTCCAGTACTGCGAGCCGACTGCCCACCAGTTCTCCGTAAGGCGCTGCCAGGTGTGTAGGGCGGGGGAGTAGGTAAAGCCTTCGCCGTTGCTGAGAGCCGCGATAATACGGCCGGCGGAGTTTAGGCGAGCGAAGATTAGGCTAGGGGAGGGAGTGAGGTGGGGATGCTGGACCGCGGAAGCTGTGTCTAGGATCGGAGCGAGGGAGATTGGTGGATGAGGTGCAGAGAGCGTGCGGAGATTGTAGATGTGGCATTGGCCCGTGGCTGTGAGGGCCAGAAGCCACCAGCCACGGCAGTCGAGAATCACGGGCTGGGAGTCGAGGATTAGGGCATTTAGGAGTCGTCGGCCGGCTGGCGTCCAGACGTGGAGACTGCCGTCCTCGCAGGCTGCGGCCCAGAAGTGGGAGTTGCCTGTTACGAGGAGGACGGCTTTGGGGAGGTAGTCTTGCCAGAGGGTTTGGGCGCGCTTGGAGACTGTGATGCGTGTTGGTTCACGGTCCTGGGCGCGGCCGGTGCGGGAAGGGCCTGTGGCGTTGCGGGCCTCGAAGATGAGGGGTTTGTCGGCGTCGGGAGGTTCAGCTGGGGCTGTGGAGGTGGTATCGCTGTCTGGGACTGCTCGGCTGGGGTCTCGTGGGCGGATAATCACGCTGCGGACCATAGGGACTGCAAGGCGGATTTGCGAGACTGTCATGCTGGGATTTGTAATTGCCGGACGAAGCACTTCGGGGACTTCGATGGGTTTGGAGGGCGCCGTACTTGCCGGCACGAGTCCGTCGGGAGTGTTACTGACGATCGGGGTGGCACCAGTCTGTTGCACGAGGTGCACGCGCTTCTCCGCACGCTTCTCGTCGTCGCCTTCGACTTCGGCGTACTTTCGCTTGTTGCCCATCAGGAGCCCAGAAAGACCACCTTTTGGCAGTCCGTCATAAGGCTTGCTGAGATCCAAGATGGTAGCCGGTGCGTCTGAAATGGCGCCATGTCGCACAGCTGCCTGCAGCTGCGTTCTTGGCAGATTCGATTCACCCTGGTTCGAGGATGAGAGTAGTAGTGGTGCTATGCGCTTCTTGCCGTCCTTCGTGATGGTCACGCGTTGCTTGAGCTTGTCGATCTTCTCAGCTTGCGAATCTTTGGGAGGTGCCGGTGCTGTTGCTGCAGGTTCTGCTACTCCGGTGCCATTGGTAGTCCCGTTCATATGCGCGTCCCCATTCGTCAATATGGATGGCTGAGGCTGGGAGTCACCCATCAACTCGCCCATCCTGCCCTCCACGCCCCTGAGTTCGCCAGCTTTGCTACCCTCCTCCAATCGCAGAGCATCAGCGTTCTCGATAATGCCGACCCTCCGTCCCGCGCCGTACTTCGCAAGTGCCTTGTCATTGTCTGCTGTAGGTGCTGGGTACCCCAGCTCGCCCCTCTCAAATACAACCGCCGCGATCGTGCCGTCAAGCGAGGTGTAGTAAATAGTCTCGCCATCCGGACTCCATGCCAGATCACTGATCGGCTTTGCTGCAAGCTCAGCAGTCGTGACAAACGGGCGCGGAAAGCTCGTGTTCCACACACTCAGAGTCTTGTCCTGACCCGCACATGCAATGATGGTGACGCTACTCTGGGGGACATCCTTGTCGTGCGGTCGCTGGTAGAAGAGTCGAGGTGAGAAGGCACATACTTCAACAGGACCTTCGTGCCCTATCAAGTTGATCTCACCATCCCACGTGCCTCGATTGATGATCGCGACTGAGCTGACTGGGCCATTGACGGCGTTTGCAGCTGCAATATGTGCGCCTTCAGGCGACCACGAGCAGCGTCGAAAGTAGGTCGTCAAAGGTGACGTTGAAAAGGGCGCACTGACAGTGTGCTCCAGTGTGAAGTTTGATGTCTGATCGTAGGCTGATGCGTTGGGCGGAGGTGACGTGAAGCGGAAGACCTTGATGGTGCGATCGTCCGAAGCAGTGGCAAAGTACTTGTTGCTGGGATCGAACGTAATGCCCTTGACGTGCGACTGGTGGTTTGATAGCGTCTTCAGCTTCTCGAATGTGCTCCCGCTCCATACCACGACCTTACTGTCCAAGCCCACTGACACCAGTATCGAGCTATCGCAGCTCCAGCCCAAGTCCTGCACATCGTTGTCATGCCCTATCAATCTCCTGAATATTCGCCAGTTCTCCACAGGCGGAGTCTCGTTACTGCCGAACGTAGTGTGCGAAGGCGGGCTTGGATCGAGGTTGTACACGCAGACAATCTTGTCGTCAGCGCCCGAGGCTAGGTACTTCCCGTTCGCGCTGAAGCGTACACTGTGTATGGTGCCCGAGTGGTGGGAGAGCGATGCCAGCTGCTTGGGCTTTGTGTAGGCAGGGTTGGAGGCGTTCAGGATTGCATCCGTAGACCATATTCGAACATGGCCGTCACCAGCAGCGGTGGCCAGGCGCGAACCATCGGGGGAGACGTGGCAGCTGTACACTTCATGCTCTCTCTTCTCTCCGCCGTGCGAGAGCCAGAGCGGTTTGGTGAAGCGCATCGTCGCTGTCGATTATACTGCCTTCTTAAGCATGACCAGTCTTACTACCACTTGCAGCGATGCATACCCTCCTCTTCCCAGCAAACAACGCATCTAACAGCGATCTTGTGCAGACGTGTGGTGACGGCAGCTCCATGTCGCGCCTGGAGGACGCGCTCCTTATCAGATCGTGCCAAGCCATCTCATGCATTCACTTCCGCTGGCGGATTAAGACAGTTCTCTCTCCATCCTCCTTGTCGACCATTGTGGGCGATATCCTGATTATGGCTGTCAGCAGGAGCAAAGGGGCTTGCCAATGCCTTCACACATTGCGCCCGTCGTCGTCGACGAGGACGGCGGCGAGTGCCTTCACAGCTCTTTCCCGTCATGCGCTGAGTAGCTCCTCTGGACCTCAGACAGCACAACCCCGAGTACGCGATGTCCGCTTCAACGCGAGATCACTAGGTCCATCACGACGATACGCGGTATCAAGCACACATTCGAGCACAAGCTTGAGTCAGAAGGACCTCAACGCGACACATGCACGGGTACAGGAGCTGGCTGCGAGCGTGCTGAAGCCGGCGGACCAGCCGATACCACCAGAGCAACGCATCCTATATGTCTTCGAGCAACTCGACGCTATTTCCCGAGGTCTCGTAGATGCGAAGTCGATTAATGCATCTGTCGCTACGCCCGCACCCAACGCAACGGCTACCTCCGCCCTACTGGGTTCCGTGAACAATCGCCAGTCACCGCCTTCTGTGACCAAGGCGAGTCTGCTCAGCATGATCAGCCAGGCCATGGAAGAGATTGTTCGACATCCACACGTCTTCATCACGCCGGCTGTCTTGAAGGCGTACGTAGAGGTACAGGCTCTTCTACACCAGCCGTCGAGCTTCCCGGACGTTCTCGATATGTATGCTTCGAAGCCGGTGCCTGCGGTCTCGGGCAACATGATATCGTTCACAACGCCAAATACCGGCAAGGTCAATGCCGCTGTATCTAAGGCTACCGCAGATACGGCACTCTCGGCCGCCATCTCATCTCACGACCTTTCCCTGGCGATCGACATCATCACAACAACGTACTGCACCCCCGCTTTCCGCAAAGCCAAAATGCTCCGACAAATGCTTGTCCCTGCTTCTGGCCTCGCTATCGCACCGGTAGCAGCTTATACCCTCTCTCAGCAATTCGCGGAATGGCAGCACATGCTTGACCCGCAACAAGCAACATACATGGCATTCGCGGGGATGATGACATATGTATCTGCTGTCAGTATGGTCGGCTACGTGGCTGTCACAACCGCGAACGATCAGATGATGAGAGTAACATGGGCGCAGGGTGTGCCGCTATGGGAGAGATGGGTCAGGGAAGAGGAGAGGGCAGCTATCGATCGCGTGGCAGCCGCGTGGGGATTCAAAGATCTTGGGAAGAGAGGAGATGAGGAAGGTGTTGAGTGGGAAGAGCTGAGGGAGTGGGCGGGAAGGAGAGGTATGGTGCTGGACAGTGTTGCGCTCATGGAAGGCATGGAGTGAGATTCCGAAAACATGATTACTCTTACTGGACGACTACTACTTACTGCGAACGTCGGGCGACCATCATCACGGTACTGACCATCGTTCGCGAGACTCGGGAGAAACGAGGACAGCCAAGCGATTTGACCGGACTTTCGGGTGTACGACAAACTCAACGTTACGGTACGCGACGTCACGAACGGATTGCGAGATCTCGCCCGCAAATATACGCATATATGCTGTCTGCGACCTAGAATCGCGGCTCAAATCTGCGAGTTAGCTTCCGGTCAACATTGAGGATTCTGACTGCCGCCATTTTCGAACGCTGAGCTGAAAAGTAATTTAGCACAACCATGACATCCCTCAAATCAGCCATTGCAATCGCCAGCAGCTCCATCGCTCTCACCGGCGCAGGAGGCATAGCGGCGCTCTCCCTTTTCGACATCCCGGAACTGCAATCACAGCCAGCATCACGGAGTCTACCTCAAATCCGCTGGCTGTTCAGTAGAGGCTCCCACGTCTTCCCCTCGGTGGCCTTCGCCGCAGGAACCGGCTTTCTCTACCTCGCCTACGACGCCGTTCCAGCACACCTCACAGCAGTCCAAGGCTTGACTCACGCTCTTCGCGGCATTAGTAACATCGGCACCCCTGCAGGCAGAGCAGGCAGTTTCCTCCTCGCTGGCCTGCTAGCTCTCAGCATTGGACCCATGACGCAGGTCATGATACCCACGAATTTCCGACTCATTGAGCTGAATGAAGCGAAGGGCGGGTCGCGAAGCGAGGCCAGCGCTAAGACGGCCAAGGCTGAGGGAGTGAAAGGTCAAAGTGCACTGGAATCCGTTGATGGGAAGGGGCAGACTGGGCAATTCTCGGATTTGAGTGGACCGCAGGAGGAGACCGCTGAGGGGACGTCGAAGGCTGAGGATGACGAGGTGAAGGGTTTGTTGGAGAAGTTCAAGTGGCTTAATGCTGGCAGGGCTGTGTTGCTTGCGGCGGGAGGGGTGGTGGGAATGGTTGCTGTGGTGGGTTGAGAGAGCTTAGCCTGATCAGACTAAAGAGAGGCATACACGATACAAGCTGCTCCTGCAGCGCACAATTCTACCTATCAATCGCGTACGACTGTATTTCCCGTCGCTCGCGTGACTTTCCTTCCAACAACCAAATCGCGGGACCACATCCATCGGCGTTTGACGGCTAGGTAAGTGCTACGCTTCGTACATTTCGCTCACACCCCGCATCAACTTCTCTCTTCATGGCACTCTACGACCTTCGTACAGATAATGTCGGCCATATCATGACCACAGGTCGGCCTTCTCCTGCTCGGCAGCCATGTTGCATTGACGAGGCAGCGGCAATCTGAGCGATGCAACGAGGGTGCCTCCATGTTGTACGACCATCTCCCGTCGCCCCCGGTCGGCTTCTGCTTCCGCGGCATGAGTGGGCGGTCAATGGATAAGTACATGGTACATTCGTCTCTCCTTTGTCTCTTGTCATACTCTCAACAACTCCTGGAGAGCCCTGTCTCGCATTCTCCGAAGACATCTGTTCCGGTACAACCTGACAGATTGCAAGCATGGAGCACAAAACCCTCCCCCCAACCCCACCAACGGAACCTAACAATCCCTCTTCCACCATGGCAACCCACAACCCGCCTGCAAACGGCGGTCCAACGCCCAAGAGCTCGCAGAAGCACATCTGGATCATCACGGGCCCAGCAGGCTGCGGCAAGACGTCGGTCGCGGAGCACCTTCATAAGACATTCTCGCTGCCTTACCTGGAAGGCGACACGGTTAGTCCCCTCCTTTGGACTCTCTAGTGCATCGACTAACCCTATGCCTAGTACCACACCCCCGAAAACGTCTCCAAAATGGCCGCGGGCTATCCCCTGACCGACACCGACCGCTGGGATTGGCTCATCACCCTCCGCACTGCCTGCCTGAGCACCCTGAAATCCTCTCCTGGCGTGATACTTACTTGCAGCGCGCTGAAACGGAAGTATCGTGACGTCTTGCGAATCGCATCGTACGGCCACGCGGATGTGCGAGTGCATTTCGTGTTTCTGAAGGCGAGCGAGGTCGTGTTGATGGAGAGGGTGAGAGGCAGGAAGGACCATTACATGAAAGACTATATGGTCAAGAGTCAGGTGGAGAGTTTGGAGAGTCCTGGGAGCGATGAGGAGGATGTATTGCCTGTGGATGCCGGGGGTGAGGCGGAGGAGGTGAAGGGATTGGCTGAGGGGGTGGTTGAGAAGGTGATGCAAGTGAGCGCCTGAGCAATCCTAAGCTATCGCGAAGCATACTCGGGAAAGGCTTCTGGATACGAGTCCCTCTGTCTCCTGGACGACCACACTACTCGCACCGGCGCATGGATCCCAGCAACACAGCCCCCTTCAATCGAACTCCGCCATCACTCCATTCCCCTCCACCAACCCAACAAACCCCTCAATCCTCGTCGAATTACACCACGGCTTCCGCCCCATCTCCTCCCTCAACACATGGACAAAACACCCCGTCCATCCCTCCCTCGGCCAGGCGCTCACAACACTCTCAATGGTCACTCTATCGACCAACTCGCAAAACTTCCCAGCATTATCCAGCAGCGTCCCAAAATGTATCGCAGCCGTCAGCTCCGTCATCATACCCGTTTCGCCGAGATCTTGGTGTCGGATTATGGTCTCGGCTACGCTTTCAGCTTGGGGGATCGGGGAGGAGAGGGATTTGAGGAGGTTGAGGGAGAGGAAGGCGCCATGGAATTCGAAGGAGAGGTGCGTTGAGGTGAGGTTGTGGGGCGTGGTGCCGAGGTCATGAAGTAGACAGACTAGGAGGAGGGTTTCGGGGGTGTGGTGGAAGGAGTGGAAGTGGGAGAGGGTTATTGCACGGGCTAGAGTGGGAAGAAGGTCAGGAGGGAACGGACGATCAGGGAATAAAGGGAAGGAGGTACCGAAGTAGTAGACGCGCATGCTGTGTGCGTAGGTCTCCTTGGGCAAATGCTCCCGGGCGTAGGCTTGGACTTCATGGACGAGGGGTGTGTCCGGAAGTGCAATGTCTTCGACTCTCAGAGGAAGCGGCTTCGTGGGACTGGGCCGTGAGGCGATGATAGCATCTAGGGAGTGCGGCACGGCTGTCCAGCCATACTGTTCTTCTATCGTCGACATCGGTAATGGGAAAGACTTGGAGACTATTGTCAATGCAGAAAACGATGCGGTGATTCCAGAGAAGACTTCGGTGCTGGGATTACTTGAGGAGTGTAACAGTGAGAGCAATGGCACGACTTAGACCTTATGTATTACCTATAGGTCTTACAGACCATTGCGATGTTGCTTGCCCTTGCTGTGTCAATGGACGATCTCGCTGTCAGACGCAGCGCCTTGTATGAGCCACATCGGGTTTAGCGCGGAAACTTGGTCAGCGCATCTCTGTCGCTGTCATCTTGCCCGTACAGGATGGCCATGGCCATGCGTAGACTTCCGTGTAAGCTGTGGCAGGTAGTACTCGTGAGCAACATCCCATCCATCGCCTCGCTGGTTCCGCTCAGCCCGCCGCCGCCGCCTCCCTCGCAGCAGCCTCCTCCTTCTCCCTCTTAAACTTCTGCGCAGCCGCCAGCAGCTTGCCCAGTTTCGCCGCCCCCTCATCATCAGCCGGAAACACATAATCCATATACTCCTCAAAGCTATCATCATCCAGCTTCCTGCGCTTCTTGATCCGTCTCGGCATCTGCTTGGCCAGCGCCTCCTGGTCCTCAGGCTTGCCATGCACGTCTTCGAAGCCCTTCCACGCGTTGAGTAAAGCGACGCGTTCAGATGTGAGATCGCGGTCTTTGTACAGCTTCGAAGCGCGCGTGAAGACCGCGCGAGCGCGAGACTTCGCGGCGTCGGAGATGGGTGGCTCGGTTTCCTCGTCTTCTGGCTCTTCGGCATCGGCGTCTGGGACGTTGAGCTCGAACTGCGCGAACGAGATCCAGACTTTGACGTGATCGGTCTTTTGCAGTAGTCGCTCATACAGAGCTCTACACCTCCCCACCTCGCCTTCCTCGTCCTCGAAATCGATCCAGGCTTTCCAGACGAGCTCGGGCATATCTAGGGTAGGCTGCTGCACGGCTAGCTCGAAGATCCCGCGCACGCGCTCGAAGTCCTCGAGTCCGCGTTCGAGCTCGGCGAACTTGATCCAGGCGGTGGAGTTGGAGGGATCCCATTCTATCCATTTCTCGTAGAGTGTTCGGCAGCGGGAGAACTCGAAGAGCTTGAGTTCTAGCTCAACGTAGGCGCGGAAGAGCTTGTTCTTGGGGCAGAGACCGATGGCTGTGCCCATCGTCTTGCGTACGCGGTCGAGCTGAGATTGCCGTAGTTCGAACTGCGCTTTGAGGATCCAGATTTTGGCAAAGGTGAAGGATTTGTGTGGGATAAGGTTCAAGCATTCTTGGTAGATCGAGGCCGTGCGGTGGATGTCTTTGGTCGTAAGTTCTTCGTACATCGCGTAGAAGATCCAGAGATATACGTAGCGTCTCCAGTGGCGCTTTTCGCGTGAGGGTGGGATCTGAGCTATGGCGCGCTCGTAGATGTCTCGGACGCGTACCGGGTCTGCGGATGTCTCTTCAAGACGAGCGTAGTCGAACCAGGCATCGTAGTTTGAGGGATTCTCGGTCACTTGCTCTTCATAGAGCACGCGACGCTTGCTGAGGACTACGTCTTCCACGCCTGACTGGTCGCCGTATTGCTTCTCAAACTGGGTGTATTGCTTGTGTAGGAGGGCGCTGGAGGAGCGCGGCATGCGGTCGAGAGCGTACTTGTAGATTGCACGGGCTCGCTCGAACTCTTTCAGCTTTGACTCGAAGCGAGCGTATGCGATGAAGAGCTTCTCGTCCATGAAGTCCTCTCCCAGTGTCTCGATCGTGATGCCGTAGACTTCGCGAACCAGGTCGGACGTGCCGTTCTCGTCCTCGAACTTTGCCCACTTGATCCAGTTACGTGCTTCCGGATGCACAATCGTAAACCGCTCGAAAATGTTCCTCGCTCTCTCGAACTCGCCGTACCTCTTCTCCAGCTTGATGTACGCCAGCCAAGCCGCCTCATCCGGCTCCCAGCTCATCCACCTCTCAAATACCTGTCGCACATTCGGTATCTGCCCCAGCATCTCCTCCATGTACACATACTTATACCACAGCTTATCAATTCTCGGCTGGATCGTCACAGCTCGATCGAGTACGTTCCTCGCATGATTGATATTCCTCTCCTTCATCTCCGCCTCCACATACCGCACCCATAGCTGCACATTCGTCGGATCGCAGTCCAACGCCCTCTCAAAGACTGATCGAGCTCGTTGATACTCCTTCTGCTCCAACTCCCACATGGCATAGCGGAGCCAGTTACCCATGTTGATCCGATTGCGGCGGACATAGTCCTCGAACTCGCGCCGCTTGCGCCCTTGGAATTCATGAAGCTCTTCAAGATCTGCGAAGCGCTGAGTAGGGGCCTTGACTCCTTCCTCCTGTCTGTCTACGGCTTCGCGGAGGAGCTGCTCGGCGGAGATCTGCTGAGGAGCGGCGGCCTTGTTCTTGACCCGGGGAGGGCCGCGCGAGGACTCCATGGCGGCGGTGGGGAAAGTGAGAGCACCGATACTGCCAGCCCACTATGCTACGTGGTAGGTGTAGCGCCACAGAGAGCAAAGCTGCAGATGTCGCAAAGTGAATGAATTGAATGTTCGCAGTATGTGTTGCATGTAAGCAGGTAAGCCGAGAGCTGCGCCTCACATCCAATCCTCAGCCACAACTCGACGACTAACGCCAAGGACGACCTGGTGGTCTTGCGACCTCACTCACAGTCGCCGTCTTGATCATTGCTAGATTCCAGTAGAGCAAGTGAGGTGGACAGATTGCCAGGCTTACTGATCTCCTCGACTTTGGCCGAGTCTGAACTCACCACATGCGACTTGACCGTGGCACCAGGCATCTCCACTACCATACTATTCGATAGCGGCGACAATGCCAGCACCACCTCCACCCCCGCCGCCGCCGCCCATGCCAGGAGGCTTCGGAGGTACGCATGAAATCATGAGGCCCCCTCGCGCATTGCTGACCCTCTTCTAGGGCCTCCACCACCACCTCCCCCACCACCCGGAGGACTACCAGCTAGGCCACCACCGACAGAAGCTAAGGGAAGAGTAAGTGCCCAGAGCAATGTGGCAAGCAACATTGGGGCTCGTTACTGAACGCATGACCAGGGCGCACTGCTCGGCGACATCACCAAGGGTGCACGGCTCAAGAAAGTGGCTCAGGTCAACGACAGGTCGGCTCCCATAATCGATGCCAAAGTTACAAACAATGCGGGACCACCGACGGGAGGTGCGCCTCCAGTGCCTGGACTTCGACCGCCAACTACGACAACTCGAGCGCGGAGCAATAGCGATCAGGGACAGACCTCGCCAGTGGCTGCGAGTAGCGAGGCAGCACCACAACTGGGAGGGTTGTTCGCAGGAGGCATGCCGAAGTTGCGGAAGTCAGGCGGTATCAAAACAGGGGCGTATGATTCCGATCCGGAGACAGCTTCACGGAGCACATCCAATCCGATCGCACCGAGGCTACCACCCACGAGACTGAATGGTGCTGCACCGAGACCACCTGGCGCACCTCCGCTGCCTCCGAGCAGTGCGCCATCAATACCCACGATCGCAGATACCCCAACAATGCCATCACGACTTGCTGCATTGCGACCTACGCCGAACACTACTCACTCTACACCCTCGATAGCAGGGAAGCCGAAACCTCCACCACCAATAGGCAAGAAACCGCCACTACCGCCTCCTACCTCGCGGAAGCCATCCTCTGCTGCTCCAGCTGTGCCGTCACCACCACGGGCATCAACACCAGACTCATCAGCTCCTCCTGCACCTCCGCCACCACCTCCCTCTGGACTCGCGCCACGACCTCCACCAATAGCACGTAACACTGCGCCACCAGAGGCACCAGCACCACCGCCTCCTCCAACACCGCACGCTCAAACGAACGGACACGCATCGATGGCCGAGTTTGCAGCGCGTAACGCCTTCCGAGCTTCATCACCTGCGAACGTGGCTCCACCTCCTCCGCCACCGCCACCCTCGCAACAATACACGGCTCCGTCAAAACCTGGCGTGGCTCCTCCACCTCCACCTCCACCTCCACCATCCGCAGCTCCCTCACGGCCACCTTCACAAGCTCCAGCTCCACCTCCGCCACCTCCAACCGCACAACGCTCATCCCCGGCGCCTCCCCCACCACCTCCTCCACCTCAAGTCACGCAACGAGCTTCATCAGCAAGCATACCCACAGCCGGCGGCGTGCCAATGGGCGCTCTAGCGCAAGCAATGCAGCCCATGGACGCTTCCATGTATACGCTCAGCAACGGCCGACCGAGAGGCGACAGTAGTGCAACCAGCAAGGCGAGTCTGGGCAATGGAGGCGGCGGGCACGTGATGGCTGTGCAAGATACGAGATTCAAGTTCCAGCCGGACTCGTCGTTACCTATGCCGAGACAGTTCACGGGCGTGCAGAAGCGGTATCGAGCTGGGAGGGGGAGCAGCGTGCCGCTTGATTTGAGCGCTTATGAGTAGTGTAGCTGTATATGCCTAAGTAAGCGAGTCTTTGCTGTCACTTCGCATTTTGCAATGCTGCTTGCTGAGAGCATCCCATCTGTTCTATGCCTCAATTGATTGCCTGTGTCCTTCGAATACCCTCAATCATGTCGGCCAATCAGCATCCTCGAGCTACTAACCACTCCAAACATCGTCAGATCCAAAACTCATCATCTCCAGCTTTCCCTCCCACATCACCCTCCTACTCACGCACCATGGCTTCCCCCGCCCCCATCATAGATCCCCTCCGCTTCGCCGCCGCCCTCGTCGAACTCCCCCTCGACGCCTTATACTCCAAAGCCGCCGAACTCCGCAACAGCATATCCCAACTCCGGTCTTCGAATGCGCAGATGCTGCCTTTTGCCGAGGAGGGCGATGCGGAGTGTAGAGAGGCGATGTTTGAGAATCTGGCTGTCATTGGACGGATGCAGGAGAGGGTTACTTTGATTAGGGAGGAGGTGGAGAGGCGGGGCCAAGTTTGGCATGAGGGAGATGGTGATGGAGACCACGTGATGGGCGGAACTGGAGAGGGGAGGCCGACAGGAAGTGGAGTTGGGACAGAGGCGGGGGAGCAGATTTGGGTCGAGAGGGGGGATGCTGGGGCAGGGTTGAACGGAGTTATTGGGAGTGCAGCCGCGAGGACGGATGGGGCGGATGCTGGGAGTGGGAGGCTGACGGATGAGGAGTTGAGAAGGAGGGTTGAGGCGCAGCTTGCTGAGGATGAAGAGGGAGACGGCGTTCATTTGTGATCTGTGGAAGTCAAGCGGCTTCGATCGATTGAGAGCGAGATGTAAGGATGCCTCGCAGCACTGGAGCCGGCATGCACGCAACAATTCGATTGAACCGACCATGATTTACACGACTCCCGACGGTGGAAGACGCTGTCATCTCGGACTCGTTGTGCTCAGCAAATGCTACTGGCTGCATGGAATAGGCAGGCGGTGCGTGGGCGCACTCTCTTGGAAGGACCTACTACCAGTAAGTCGTAGCGTCCACCTATGAGGCTTGGTCGCACCATGATCATATTTCTGGTAGATCGCTGACTATCTTGGACAGCTTAAAGTATCCCGCTGCCTACCTATATTATGCTGGCCTCGTGATCGGCTGGCCTCGAAGTTCCCTCTGAGGGTTTATTGAGACAGAACGATCTGGCAATATAAGAAGATTCTGAATTGCGGACCGATCGAAGTGAGGCTCTTCCTCGGCCCTAGGCTTGTCTTTCCCCACGCTGTCGTCTCCGTTGCATGCGAATATTGGACGCTCGAGAGCGATAGTCGCCAGTGTACTCCCGTGGACCTTGAGATTATGCAGCTGTCCAGTGGCCAGTATGCAGTAGTCTAAAGACGCTCGTACCAGCCAAGCGGTCAGAGACGCGTCACAGGAACAAACACATCACCGCGTCTGGGCACGTATTGCAAGTATTACGCAGCCATAGCTAAAGTCCGGCGAAAGTGGAGGACTTTGACGACAGCGTGACAGTCTGTTGCAGAGCGCTGCCGGCGAACAATTCCATTGGCGCAGTCAGGAGCAGCACAAGACTCCCGGAATTGTGGAGGCATCGAGGAGTCTACCAACAAACGTCGCGCACCTGTGACTGGTCGGTCTTGCAGTCAGTGTCCTATCACGTTCCTTTACATGCCATTGGTCGTAGACTCTGGTCGAGCATGCGATCGAGCCTGAATCTCATGCGCTCCTCCTGATCAGGCCGCGCTTCCAAATCATGGCGAGCGTCGTCATCAGTTGTCCCTCGCTTCAATGAAGCCAACGATCATTGGACGACTTCACCAGGCGATGCGACAAGTCGACATGTTGGAGACATCGCTTGGCTATTTTGCGCCGCAGCAGTAGAAGTGGCAGCCCGCTCTTACCGCACTGTCCGCTCATATTAGGAGCACGAATAGCATCGCGGACCCGACTTTTAACTTAGCGCACGACCAGGGACGCTGTATCAGGATCGCAGGCCCAGACCGACTTATTCCCACACTGCTGCCGGGCATAGCGGTATTCCATTGACAGGGCACTCAGCCTCCCATGTGCTTTTCAACTTTCGGTCAGCATCAGCCGCAAGGCACGGAAACAGGGCGTTCGTATTCCGAATCACGGGCCGGCGCACCGACTTGTTGGTATATGCGGTCTGGTTTCATACGAGCGATATAAACACGGCCGTAGGCGATGTTGCGATCGGCGTGAAGACGCGTATTCGAGCGCGGTATGAAGGACTGAGGCTGTGCGTAAGCCAACGTGTAGGTACCCGGTGGCTTTTTGGGAAGAAGACAGCGAGGAAGAGTAAGCATGATCCTTGAGGCTAAAGAGCATCAGCCTTGTTGAAGCTTAATGCGGCTTGGCAACACGAAAGACGGGGAATCGTCCGGTTGAGCTTTTGTGCAACGAAAGCGAGGCTTTTAGTGGAATGACCTACAGGGCGTGATAAGTTGCAAGGAAGCAACTGCACAGAGGACCTATCTACCATAGCCTGCGCATAGGTGAGTCGGGAAGGTTTGAGGGCCGAGTCAGTATCGTTGGATGGGACCATTCCGTAGCGTGATTACCTACATGCTTCGTCATCCGCACCCATTGAGTCGTGGAAACGCAATGAACTCCGCCACATGCATCTTCACGCCCTTGCGATGACGAGAAGGCCATCGTCAGACTACCTGATGCTGTTGGTACTGCCCACAAGACCGCATTGCGTTCATACAGTCTGCATCATCCGCTATGTCGCCGCTCGGATACCGCAAAGTGATCCGCCTCAAGTGGCTGACTCAAGCGAGCGGTGTCTCTGGCTCTGCTGCAGATAGGCGACGACAGTATCGGCTCCACTTGCGGCATGCAAACAGATCGGAATCAGACGATACGATCTGGTCTACTGATGCCTTCTGGCCTTGGTCTGTCCACACACAGGGCGTGCTTTCGATCATGAACGTGACGACGACCTCTACTAGACGAGCTCTACTAACGGCCGATAGAGCGCTAGGTCGGTTGGAGCCGGAACGGTTTACGCAGCTGCATGATGCATCAGATGCTTCTGTCACTTTATGCATGCACATCTTGGAAAACTTAACAAACCTGACCGACTTGCTGTAACTTCTGCTAGGTGATCCAAGCTAGGTCAGAAGAAGCCATCGCTCATGCGAGTATAGTACGACGAAGACGGCAACTCCGGTCTTCCTTGCGCGATGTCGCAAATTATGCTTTACACAGTACAACGGGCACTGCTGAACAGCCTGACACACTACATACAGTCCACTATCTCCAAACGCTACTTGGCAATGCAGAGCACGTTGGTGCAGTATCAGAAGCTGGTACGGCTGTGCCATCATCGCACCTACTCCGTCCGGCGTTTGGAGCATCTCGCTCTTAGCAGTCGAGCCTAGGCGTTCGCGTCGGAAAGGTCGTATTCGCTTCCCACGGAGATAAGACTCGAGATTCCACGATTCCTCGACATTGTCCATCTGCCTGGACCTGCTTCTCATCGGACTGCTTCAGAGAAGGAACACCACTCCAACGTCTGTATAGCAGCATAGCAAGCTTCACAGATGCACACTTCTCATGTCATCAATCGATGTTCGAACAAAGTGCTGACCATCATAACGTGCGGCTTGCCTGGTAGGGCTGAGGATCCGCACCGTGCAACGGCTCGTCTACCGGGCATAATTACGCTCCCGCACTCGTTAAAACCCACGTGTCGCAGCTCGGTTGCTAGCTATTGATAGCCCGATGACCAAATCTCGCTGCGAATTTACAGAATGTCCTGCAATCTTGCGAAGGCAGGCGCTGAATCGTTAACGGATGCAATTCACATGGTCAGGGTAACTACAATGAACGGTGACATCTTGACGTTGAGCCAGATGCTATTGTTCCATATCCGACCGATGCGAAAGTGACCACAGCCTTCAAATTGCGTTCAGCGCGATCGCGCGCCTGAGACGAGATCCTCGCACCGCGCTCAAGAGATGCGATGTGACCATGCGCCGGAACCTTGTGGCAGTCGCTGGTTCACCAACGATCAATTGGTCAGTTCGCTGAACGTTTCGAAGGCGCCGCAAGACAGTCAAGCTCGCAAGATGTCGCTCTGTTGAGACTCGACGCCGAACACATAGCATTTGACGCGATGCGACCTCTCGCGCGCAATCATTAGCGCGGCTCTTTCAGACGAGCGACCTGCATTGTGGACATATTAGCACCGAGATGATCGTGTAGCAGCATTTGCCAAGTAATTTGGGGCCCCCACGTTCGACTGTGTTTCAGAGCATCACTAATCGCACCGCAAACGACGATCGATATGCTGCACGCTGTGGTTAATATGCTTTCCAGGCAATGTATTGGCAACGGAGCACATGCGATATCACATCGGCATTGTCATACGTCGTCGGCTGTCACGGCTCCAACGGGTTTGGAAGATTACCAATACCGTTCTGTAACTTCTTCCACGATCGCGATGATTCCGTCTTTTGCACTCGCTGTTAGACATCCTGATGAAGACGTGCCTATGCTGCGCACTGGGAGCTCACCAAGCAACCCAAAAGAGTTACCGCTGGCTCGCACTATATATGTTGCGCCCTTTGTAATCATCAGCCCTGTGGCCCCGGCGGGGCATCCGTGCTAGCTCGCTTGCTGCCCACCGCCAAATGCACGCCTGGTGCCAGGGCCAAGGAGCTCCAGGATGCATGTGCGGGACGCGGAACCGCAGGGTCTCGCAAGGCCGCCAGCCCAGCGGTGCCCGTTTGTTGCAACACTCGGACTTTGCGCAGCCTTGCACGCGGTCCAGCCGTATACGGTTTTGATTTGGCAGGGGCTGGCGTGTGGAGGAGGACGCCTCTGCTGCAGCACATAGCTCGGATGCGAGCAGGGGTCCGGCATCGCTCGCTCGAGTATGCGATGGTGACCTGACCTACGGCTGAGTCGATATATGGGGGCAGATGGCCCCATCATGAGCTGCGTGTACGCATCCTACAGCACCGCTTCCTCCAGGTATTCCGTTGATCACTTCCCTTTCCACTAGAACCGGTCAAGGCTACCTTCAACCTCTCTTATCCCTCAGCTAGACATTGGAGCTTGCATCAATGTATCAACGGCCAACAATGGCTCGACCAGCCAGCTACTCATACCCACCACAGTACGCAATGCAGCAACAACCATCAAAGCAGTACCCCACTGCGCACAGCACGAGCAGTGCATACAGTGCCAGTGCGAACCCCAACGAAGACTGGACCAAGATCTCAGACCTAGCAGAGCGAAGGAGAATACAGAATCGAATAGCCCAACGCAACTATCGTACGTTGATTGTCTTTCACGTTTACGTTCCCACTCATTGACATTCACATTAGGCAAGAAGTTGAAGAAGCGCCTTGAGGACCTCGAGCGACGCGCAGGATCCACCTCCACATCACCAGAGGTCAGAACCAGAGAACTTGCTTCGTCAGATAGCGGCATGTCGAGTCACAACTCTGGCGACGAAAGTCATCGACCTCGGTCGATCAGTAATCAAATGCTTCGAGATCGCACGCCAGACATGGTGCCGCAACACTACATTCTACCATCCTCGGACGATCGAAGTATGTTCGCACAGCAGTACACACGGCAGCTCTCGACTTCGCCTCCACCTTTCTCCTACGTGTCTGGACCGTCCCAGGACGCCTCGAGCTATGCCACATACGCGAACTCGATGTCTTACAACAACTTCCCTTCCGGCATGGACATGCCACTTTACCCCTCATACGTGCAACCCATGCATCAAGCGTACACAGGCCTCTCAACACCGCCGATCAAACAGGAGTTCTTCGGCGGTGAGGATGAGATGAGCCCTTTCAGTATGGGCTACGCCTCCATCGCCGGTGTGGACGCTGCTACAGCTCAAGTATACTCGGACATGGCTGCAAGTGTGAGTAACCCTGCTCAAGCGCCCGCTTTCTCGCGCAGCTACAGCTACCCACAATGATCCGACGGGACCGGGCTGATTCGATACGCTTCACATAGACGCCATTCTTCACCGAGAAAGCGGAGTTCTTCGAACCGTTGTCACCTGGGATGTGGCCGCGGACGCCGGCCAGTATGCCACGATCCCCGGAGATGGGACTGTACGATGAATGAGACGCAAAGTCTACGGATGCATCCTCGGGCGACTCAATGCTGTCTCAGACATGCCTGGAGGCCTAGTCGGGCAATGTGGCTTGCAGCAACGAGACATACGACAACACGATTCTGCCGACAGGGACACTGGGCATAGACCGGAACGCCACGGCAGCGGATAGGAGCTACCCGCGAGGCGAGACAGCCATGTAACGATGGATGCAGTTGTTGAGAACGATTGCATCGGTGTGGCTCGGGCAATGGAGATGCGGTGGTGGCCTGACAGCAGCCGGCTTTGATCGGACATCGAGGGGTGGTCTCGAATGTGTCTTCCCCGCCATCACAGCCAGCCACGCAACAACATAGCTATCGTAAGGTAGCATTTCAACGAATTGTTTGAGTCATAGAGGCTCAGGGAACCATGCCCGTTATCGCATGTATCAATGAAGAGATTTGCCAGAGAACCCCATGCTTTGACATCGCAACGCTGCAGGGCAAGCTACAAAAGCATATAGAATATTGATCACCACCTTCGCTATATTGACCAGCTCTGTTAGGCGGAACCAACAGATGATAGCTGACCAAGACAAGACGGTGCCGTATGCTGTCGTAGGCGGTTGGGTGATCAACACAGTCAACACAGCTGTCACCTTGCAACTGTTTGATGCAGTATTTGCTTCGAGAGGTGACAAGCTCATCAGCGCACCAGCTATGCAGCAAGCGTCTGTAGCATCATCGGTGATCCTCCAACCTTTTCGTACGTCGGTAGCATGTTCACGGTCATGTAGACATGCTTCACCTGACTCCGCACCAAGCGCCGCAAGACGACGCGTCACGTCGAAGCCATGCTGTAGGATCGCATTCCAATTCCTGGGCGTCGCGATGATGAGCAAGTTTCTTGCGGTACGAGCCTTACGACGCGAGAGCGGGCCTTCCACGTAGCTCGTGTGAACCCCGATCCTTCTGCTTCGTAGGTTCGTTCGGACGCGGCTGGCGACTTGTAAGTGATCCGTCTGTCGCCTACGATACACGAGTGTTCGACCCAGGGAGTAGCTGTGGCGGTCTTCCGCAAGAGCACTTTCAGCACGAAATACTGATGATGTGTGCAAGTATGTTGACGTGAAGGTCGAGCAAGCGTTCATTCAGAGAGATGCTTCGGTTAGCGCCTCCTGCACAGACCATCGTCTCTAATGTTCGATGAAGCCATGATGCTGTATACGACTACACATAGTTGATTACGCGTTGCATGCCCCAGTAAGTGCATCTTAGTGGCCGACAGGGCTATAGCTTGCAAGAATAATGGCAAACATTTACGATGACCACAAGAAGAAGGAGGACCTAGTGCTGTTCGGTGGAAGCGAGTAGGTCCCGGTCTCCCCATCTTGTTGTCAACGAGCGCAACGTGGTTGATCGTTACTGTAGAGGGTGGCACGAAGCAGACTGGACAGCAAGTGACGATCGCGTACGAGGCGGCAAGTCACAGGTACGTGAATATTGGATTTGACATCAAACCATGGGCTTCATTCCGATATGGATCGATGTTAACAATGCCCACGGTAGAGTTACTTCGACTGTTCTGAGAAGACCGGACGCTTTCATGGGACGCTCGACATCAAGACACTGGGCGGTGCTGGCTTCGCCTCTCAGCGTACGACAGGGGACGATCAGAAGTGGGACTTGTCTGCCTACGCTGGCTTGCAGATCAACGTTGCGAAGGGCGACAGTGAGAGACTCTGGCAAATTGGGCTCGTGCGTTCTCTAAGTACTGAACTTCGTGACTGCAGAGAGACGATACACCCTCACAGTGAAAGACACATTACTGCCACCCAACCCTGATGACGGCCGGGAACAGTCGACGATCTCGTGGGAATGCGACTTCGAGCTGCCTCCGCAGGCAGAGGTGCGGCGCAAGATGTTTCACTCATGCTCGATTCGAGGTCCTGACATGCTTGTATAGCCCGGCCACACGACCGATCGACAGATATTTATCCCCTGGAAGAGCTTCAACCCGACGTTCCGCGGGCGATTGAAGAAAGATGCCCACGCACTGGACACCAAGTCCATCAAGCGATTCAGTCTGCTCATGCGAAGGTCAGCGGAGACTCTACATTTCGGGAGCAGCGATGACGACTAGTACTGACCCATGAATAGCTTCTTCGGCACGCAAGAGGGCGATTTCTCGATCACCATCACTTCGATCAGGGCTCTCGTGAAAGTACCGCCACCTGACGGCAATGACGATGTGATCGTTGATCTCAATGCATTGGAGAGGGGTAATGCGGATGCCAATGCAAGCAATATTGCGAATGTAAGTGGATACATCAACTTGTGATGCTCGACTCAACGCTGACATGCCGTAGAGGAGGTCTTTGTTCGATGGTTTCACGCGGCGGACCCAAGCGCTGACCTTCTGTACGCTCATCGTCTTCGGCTTTCTCTACTTCGTCATTTTGCCACGTTGCTAGCTTTGTGAAGTATGGACGAGCATGGCAGCGAGGAAGGCGCACATTGCGACGGCGATGTGCTTCGCGTTCGGATCAGGGATTGCAGGGCCTCAGGACTGCTGCTTTGTTGCAGAGACCAGCTGAGAGCTCTTCGCTGGATCGGCCGGCCACGCTCAGAACTCCATCAAGCTCCACTGCGTTTTGCCTTGATTCGTAGAAACGTCGATCTGGTACTCCGCAACCTCTCGCTCCTCTTTTCCATTTATCCGCCTGAAAGTAAGATCCGTGACACTACCAAGCGCCATGCCCAGACAGATAGGGAGTCGTCCGATCCTGTGCATCTCCCGTTCCTTGGGCTGCAAAGCACTGCAGTCTGCTTCAAAATCCTCATACTTCATTGAGATCCTTCTCCTCTTCAAGCCGCCCCATCTCGCTTCGAAAGACGCAATGAAAGCCTCGTTCGGATGCAGTATCTGCGATTGGCCTAGCTGATAGTCGACCTCCTTCAAGCTCGGCAGTCGATACACGAACAACTGCATCCGCGCATGATGTCTAAGTTCTTTCTTCGAGCGCTCGGCAAGTAGTAACAGACTGCCATCACTGCTTAGAGTATAGCTCGGATGGTGCTCGTGCGCAGACGGCATGTTCTCCCAGAGACCGCGGTCATCGGCGAAGGATCCGCCGCAATTGAGAGTATATGGCATGCTACTCAGATATGAGTCCAAATGCGAGAGCATCGTGACAGAAGTACAGTCTATAGTTGATGCTCCATCAATGCCGGACTGGGCCACTCGAATGTGGCCATAGACATAGTGGCTACTGCGCCCTCCGCCGTGTTGCTGGGCGGCAAAGTAGAAGCCTGAATGAGCGGATTGAAGCAATTGCAAACCGGCCAGCCGATGGTGCTCTTGGCTACTCTCGAGGTCGACACTTGGCAAGACAAGCTTCGTTGTGTCGACGAAGATATGCTTCAAGCCTATCCTCCCCTTCCAGTGCAGCATATCTGCGCATTCTTCGCTAGCTGAATTCACCGCGACTGCGCCGTAGTACACCACCCTACCCCCGTCATTCCACGAAACCCGCAGAAGGTAGTCATTGTGTTCGAAAGCCAGCCCGCAGATTGACTGACCTGTAGCCCAAGTCCCGTAAGTGTGGACCACGGAGCTGTTGCCTTCAGCAAGTAGGTCGATGATCTGTATGGTTCTCTCCTTCGCGATCGCAAGAAGTCGACCACCCCGTGAAAGTGCCAGATGCCGGCTCGCGAGGGGCGGAGTATTGAGCCAAGGGCCCCCGCTCACCAGGCCTTCAAACTCAGCGAGCTGTCGCTGCTTTACCAGAACATGTAGACTTGAAGTCGACTCGTACGAGTCGATCGATCCGTCATCGACCACGACAGATCGCGAGCCTCTACTGGTGCCATGTGTGCGTAGGCGCTCGTGCAGCTCGGGCTGCGTTCCTTGGGAGAGATCGGGCTGCCGTGACACCCTCATGCCCAGCATGAGCGTCCGCGTCGCTTCATCGCAGAGTCGAGCGAGCTCCATCGGGGTCTCTCTGGCTACATCTGCAGGCGGCGCGATGGGAAGCTTCCGCAATTGTCTCTCAAGAGTGACAGAGTCTGTGCTAGCGA
This sequence comes from Oleoguttula sp. CCFEE 5521, assembly GCA_036872775.1. Classification (NCBI taxonomy): domain Eukaryota; kingdom Fungi; phylum Ascomycota; class Dothideomycetes; order Mycosphaerellales; family Teratosphaeriaceae; genus Oleoguttula; species Oleoguttula sp. CCFEE 5521. Next base: position 326,860 of record JAVRRP010000001.1, read on the forward strand.
ATCGCCAGGATCTACACACCTTCCTGGCCGCGGCGAAAGTCCTCGAGTCTAGGAAGTCGAAGATGTGTTGCTGCAGTTCGAGCGGCAGACTCGTAGCTCCAGTAGAAGCCTGACTCGCTGCTGCCATGGCTGTTAGACTGAGTAAGCTGGTATTGCAGCGCGAGAGCTGCTGTAATGTTCTCGCACTGTACGAGAAATGGTTCAATTAAATTGCAATGAACAAGGGAACGAAGTATTCGAGTGCAAAAAGAAACGTAGACCTACGCTTCCCTGATAACCCACCCCATTCTCAATCTATGTGGCTATCGCGCAATCCATGCTTGTGGCACTATACCGCGCTCTCGCCGTCTCGCGGCACGCAGCAAGGGCGCAGGATGACATGAGCACGACCGTATGAGCACACACCCACGCGTGAAACACGTTGAGAGGGATCACAACATCCCGTCGGCGCGCACGTCCGCCTGGTGATATCTGATAGGGCTGACTGCTCGACTGGCGCCACGTGGATGGCCCTGTCACGGTCACACCACGGCGCCAGGTCGGCGGTGAGAGCGATAAGGCTGGCTGAGCCGCGGCGCGAGTGTGCTGCAGATTTCCGCGAAGAAGAAATGTGTGGAGCTGATGATGAGGTGACGGACGAGATTGCGGCTGAATCGTGGGAGGAGACGCGATAGTGCGCGAGTCGCGGACTGCTGCAGTTGATGATGGGTAATCGGGGAGTAAAATTGAAAGTGCCGATGAGTGCCGGGATGCACCTCCTACGCCGATAGTTTGCTAGCAACAACGCGCTACATGTCGCTGATTACAGTATCGAAATACTTTATCGCTTGCCGAGTGCTTTTCCAGTCTACAGTCCGCATACGCGACCGTGATAGCTCCAAGATGTGGTGACAGCTGATAGATATGCAGGCCGCAGACCGATGCTCAGCCCACGCCGACGACAGCCACTGGCAAGCCACAAAGGCAGTCCGCTCAAATGGGTGTCGTGAGATGGCAGACACGTGTAAGAAATTTGCTGGCGATGAATTACTGCATTCAGATTCTTCTGTAGCTACGATAGATGCACAATCGCTCAAAACGCCTCGCTAAATCACAATCCATCACTTCTTTCCAAGGTTGGTCCCAGGCACTGGCATTCACTTCCTTGACTTCCTCGAAGTCCTCGAGCTTGTCCTCGAGAGTCCGCCATCGCCCTGTCTCCTGAAGCTCTCCCTCGTGTTAACACGATCCAAATCGAATGGATTGCCCTCATAGCTCCTCTTCCTTGCTGCAGCCTGCGGCCGCGACATCGTGGCGCGGATCGGCTTGAACCCACTGCCTTCTGCGATGTTCTCCTCCTCATATGAGTAGTCAATAGCCTCCTGCTCTTCTTGGCGTTCATGACGCTCAAGATCCTTCTTCCTTACGTCTTGCTCTGCAGAGTCGGCTTCGGCGTCCTTCTCGTTGCCGACCTCGGTCGTAGAGGAGTTGTCGTCATCGGAGGAAGACTCCATTTGCTTCTGCATCTTCTGCATGAAAGCCGCGGACTCGGCGGCGTACTTACAGCTCTCGCGGATCTTGGCGCCATACTTGTAGAACAGGAAGGGCATCGGCACGCATGCCAGGGCCAAGAAGGCTGGGATCGTGGACGCCCAGTGGATGCCGAGACGGCCATACATTTGTGAGGTGAAAAGCGGGAACGAGGCACCTGCCAGCGATCGCAGAACGGAGTTGGCAGCCAGGACGGAAGCAGCGAAGATGGTGTAGGCGTCAATGAGGTAGTTCATAATGCCGAGGAAGACCAAGACCATGCCGAAACCAAAGGGTATACCAGCGAGGATCGAGACGATCCAGTGTATGCTGGGCGAGTTCGTCCACGCGAACCAGAAGAGGCCAATGGGGAGCATAATGCCGCCCAGCATTGTGGGTGGAAGGCGAGACTCGGGTGGAGCGAAGCCCTTGTACTGATCGGAAAGCTTCGAGTAGCGCTTGTTGTCCCAGATACTGTATGCGACAGCAAGGACCATGCCGACTGCGACACCGAGGAAGGCCAGACCGCCGATGCCCGGGCTCCATCCGCGATCTTGTTGATATACAATCGGGAATGCGCCGAAGAGCATGTACAGCGTGCCATAGATGATCGCCATGTAGATGCTCAGAAGCATAACAATTGGCTCCTTGAATAGCAGAACCCACGGCCGGGACAGTGAGGTGCCGAAAACATGGCCGAAGGTTGTAGGTCCTTGATCGACGTCGCCCTGGCTCTTGTAGACCTTGCCTGTGCGCTTCGAGAGCTCGGCAGCGCGCTTGCGGAGCAGGACTGGCGCGTAGGTCTCCGGGAGCAGGAAGCAGCCCATGAGCCATAGAATACCGGTGAAGATGGCCATGACACCTTCAACCCATCTCCACCCAACACTTTGTCCTACGAAGCCACCCACGATAGGTCCCAGAACGGGACCCATGAACGGTGCTGCGGCAAATAGTGCCATTGCCAAACCTCGCTCTTTCGCCGCGAACATATCCGCAATCACACCTCCAGCGTTCGTCAACGGCGATGAGCCGAAAGCACCAGCGAAGAATCGCATGATGATCAGGGTCTCAATGTTCTGTGCGCCTGCAGCTCCAGCGTTGAAGGCTGTTAGTGCCGCGTACGTCCCCGCGAACAAGATTTGTCGTCCGAAAAGCTCGCTCAATGGCGCCCATAGGAGCGGTCCGATGGCAAAGCCCAACACTATCGCATTGTCAGTAATGTCCATAATCGTCCTTCAAGTCGCGCGACGTACCGAACAGACTCAACCCCAATGTGAACAGCTCCTGACTACACTGAAACTCTTGCAGTATCTGTTTTGAGCCTCCCGAGTATGCCGAAGAACAGAATGCCACCGCCAACGTAGCAATAGCCACCAGCCCCGTGATACTCCATTTCTTAAGCTCGCTATAATTCTGCGGATTCCGCGGGTCGTTGTCTATCCAATTCACCACGTAGGGCGAGTCTTCTGTGCCCTCGCCATCGTAATTCCAGCTCTCGACTTCGGGTGTTATGCCGTGGTGGTGGAAGACTGTGCTGAAGAAGGGCAGCTTCGTGCGATGGCCGGACTCAATGTCCTTTTCCGCCATGGCTGGATGTTGTGTGGGTGGCGACAGGGATGCGAGATTAGTGAATTGTGACAACACAGATCGAAGGAAATGAAGCTTTTAGAGGAAGCGCGCGGTAATACCGTAATAGATGCGCGAGCGTGTAGATGATGTAACGGTCGAGGTCTGTTCCGCGGAGTAAAGAGGAGCAGATCGATGGGGATATATGAATTGCAGACGACAACACTGATGATCAACAAGATGAGAAATCAGTCGCACGGAAGCAGTGTCCTCCGCCGTCAACGGAAAGTATCCATTATTGCCACTACTCACCTTCACCAGAGCGTATACGGCGTTTAGAGCGAAAGTACGTCGTAAAAGCGAGTGCCGTTGGGCCAGCGCGCGGATATCGGGTTGCCGTGTGCATGGCGATAAAATGCAAAATAAACTTTGGAGAGATCTTATGCACCGTGATCGGCAATGACGTCAAACCTTCAATGATGCAACAGACTGAGTTGCGAGTTCCTCGTGGCAGACTGCGAACAGGCCGAACTAGTGATGAACGCTCGACAAAGTGCGGAATTCCGCGACCAGCGCGGTGTTTTGTTTGCGCTCACGAAGAGACGTAATCCTCATATGGCAACAGAGGAAAGAACAGCCTCAAATTGTGCTTGCACAAAATACAAGCTTCTCGGGACAACGGCAATCGGAGTCTTAGCACCGACCGCATGACTCGGTTATTGGGTAATCACGTCACAGAAAAGTCCCCGAGGCGCTTTCAACAGCAACTTTCCACCGAATCGGCCGAGTTAATTGCTGCTCGTGGCCGACACACGATGACCGAATGTCAAGATGAGTGATGGTGACCCGCGGGTGGTTTGGTAGTGAAGCTCCCGGCATGTCATACATGCTCGGCCGTGCGAAATGTGAGTCTGGGTATCAGCACCACCTATGTACACATGCTGGGTACCTTCCTCGAGTCGCCCATCATACCTTCCAACTCCATGGATGATCCTCCTCGCCATACTGTATGCCCTCAATCCAGTCCTTCATCCTCAGCGTCACGGGCCCAACCTCTTGGTCCTCCCTCAACCCGCAGTTGACCAGCTCGCCCTTGTAGGATATGCTCCTCACCGGACTGACCACAGCCGCTGTCCCTGAGCCGAAGACCTCCAGAAGTCTGCCCTCCCTCGCAGCATCTGCCACCTCGCGCATGTGGAACTTCTTCTCGCTCACTTTCCAGCCCTCGGGCACAAGCCTCTCCCTCGCGAGCTGCAGGATCGAGTCTCTTACGACGCCCTCAAGTATGGTCCCGTCCAGCGGCGCGGTCATGAGCTCCTTCTGCCCATCCTTGTTCACGATCGCAGTAAACAGATTCATCGTGCCGACCTCCGTGACGAAATCCTCCTTCTCCCCCGTACGCTCGTCCACATCCTCGAACAGCCACAAGTTCTGTTGGAACCCTCTCGTAGCAGCCTGCATCTGCGGCACAATGCAAGGCGCGTAGTTCGCTCCCAGCTTGCTCGCGCCTACACCTCCAGGCCAAGCTCTCACAGCGTATGTAGTAGCCTCCAGCGAGATAGCCTTGAAGCCCGTCGGGTAGTAAGGACCTACAGGACTCGCGATCACATACAGCAGGGCACTCCCAGGCGGCCCTACACCAAGCGTCTTTTGCGTACCAATCATGTTCGGCCGTATGTACAGACTGTAGCCCCTTTGCGACGGAATGAATCTCTCCTCCAGTCGGCAGAAGTTCTTGATCAACTCTATCACCTTCTCGCCCTCGAATGTTGGCAGTGCAATGCGCGCCACACTTTTGTTAAGTCGCTTCATGTTCATATCCGGTCTGAACAGCCTCACCTGCCCAGTCTTGTCCTTGTACGCCTTCATGCCCTCGAAAGCCTCGAAGGCATAGTGAAAGACGCATGTCGCGGGGTCAAGGCTGAGGTTCTGGTAGGGTGTAATCTTCGGGTCTAGCCAGCCGTCTGCGGCGGTCCATTCGAGCGACAGCATATGGTCAGTGAAGAACCGGCCGAAGATGAGCTTCTCGTTCGCGGTGAGTTGTTTCGGGGTTGTAGTCTTTGTGATGGAGAAGTTGGAAAGGTCTATGGCACGAAGCCGCTGATCGGAAGCATCCGGGGCGGCTATGCTGTAAGGTCTTCGGCGTGTCTGAGAAGGTGTGAGGAGACATCTTGAGGATGAAAGGGCGCGAACGGGTGCTGGGAGGATGGTGGTGCCTCGGGGTAGGCAGAGGCGGAGAGTGGACGCCATTGGGAGTGGTGGTAATTGAGAGGTCGAAGCTAGAGGGCTGCCAGAGCTTCAGCTTACATGTGAAGATGAAGAGACATGGTATGACTGTGCTGTGTAGTAAGGCGCGTGCTCACGCATTGGACCTCGACATTATTGCCCCGGCGTCGGAGTAACGTTCCCCGAAGCCGCTACACGCCGCGATATGAGCGCCTCGGAAAGGTTTAGTCGACGGTTCCGATATGTTTCGCACAGACGAGAGACGAACTGGACAGTGAAGGTGGAGATTAGAGTAGTAGTCACATGTTTGCAGGGTCGCATCTGAATCGCTTGCCGCCGGGAACCTGATCACGAACACACGCAAGGCAGCAACGATGATACTGCGGTACACTACGTGATCAAGGCTTGATCGCGCAGTCACCTCGACAGACCGCCGCAATGTTCTCAAACGCCCTGAAATCCTTTAGTTCCAATATCTCGGCCAATTACACCATCGCACCGCAGCCTTCGTCCACTTCAGGACCATGGCGGATCTTCGATGCCAAGCGGAAGAACACTGAAAAGGCTGTCTCGGTGTTTGTCTTCGACAAGAAGACTCTCGAGCCGCAAGGCGGTGGGCTCGGCGGTCGTGGGAATGCTGCGTCGCTCAAGCGAGCTCATGAGGAGGTCATTGACAGACTGCGGCGGGAGGCGAGCAGCTTGGCTCGGCTACGGCATCCGAGCGTCCTAGAGCTCGTAGAGCCTGTAGAGGAAACTCGAAACGGAGGGCTCATGTTCGCCACGGAGCATGTGACTGCTAGTCTAGCGAGTCTACTGCACGAGAAAGATGAGCAGGAGCGCGCAGGTGGTGTAGGCGGGAGAGGCAGCCGATACGTTGTCGAGGAGCAGGATGGTACGAGACGGCGAAGAGAACTGGAGATTGATGAGCTGGAAATTCAGAAAGGACTACTGCAGCTGGGCAAAGGTCTTGAGTTTCTGCACGAAAGTGCTGGCTTGGTGCACGCGAATCTCACACCAGAAGCTGTATTGGTGAACGCCAAAGGCGACTGGAAGATTGCGGGACTAGGCTTCTGCGGACCTCACGCCTCGAGTACTGCGGCGACCAGTCTTGCGCCTATCTCGTTACACGAAGTGCTCATTCACGACCCCAGGCTGCCGAAGAGCGTGCAGCTGAACTTAGACTACTCTTCCCCAGACTTCGTACTCGACAACCAGCTAGTGGCATCTGCTGACATGTTCTCGCTTGGCTTGCTTGTCATCGCCCTTTACAATTCGCCTCATACTTCTCCTCTGAGCACTGGCGGTTCCCTATCCGGCTACAAGCGCACGTTTGCAAGCTCAAGCACCGTACCTTCGCAGAGTAACAACTTTCTCGTACCGTCTTCGAACCCTCTTCCGCCTCGATTAGCATCTGAACTTCTTCCGAGATTGATCACCAGGCGAGCGGCGCAGAGGATGAGTGCGCGCGAATTTCAAGAAGCTAGCTACTTCGACAACATCCTGGTGTCTACGATCCGCTTCCTCGATGCACTGCCCGCTAAGACTGCGAATGAGAAAGCGCAATTCATGCGCGGACTGCCGCGGATCATGTCACAATTTCCACGTTCAGTGCTCGAGAAGAAAGTCTTGCCAGCGCTCCTGGATGAGATGAAGGACAAAGAATTGCTTGCGCCAATCCTAGCAAATGTGTTCGTGATGGTGAAGATCATGCCAACTGGCAAGCGACCTTTCACAGAAAAGGTGGTGCCCAAGCTTCGAGAAGTCTTCTTGGCGAAGTCTAACGCTGCCAATGAGCGAGACACAGGTCGCGAAGCCGGGCTGATGATTATACTCGAAAATATGCAGATCGCAGCCGAGAATTGCCCTGGTAAGGAGTTTAGAGAAGACATCCTACCAATCCTAGAGCTAGCTCTCGAAAGTCCAACGCATGGTCTCGTGGACGCCGCGCTCGGCACCCTGCCTCATGTACTACCTGTGCTGGACTTCAGCACGAGCAAGAATGAACTCTTCCCCGTCATTGCCACAGGCTTTGCAAAGACCAGCAGTCTGGCAATCAAGGTCCGAGGACTGGAAGCCATTTGTGTGCTCTGTGGTGGTAGCAATGGTGCGAACGTCAACAATGATGACTTAAATGGCTTGGGCGACCAAGAGAAGAAGTCTTCGACCTCCAGCAGCGCCATGTTGGATAAGTTCACTGTTCAGGAAAAAGTCGTCCCTTTGCTGAAAGGCATCAAGACGAAAGAGCCCGGCGTCATGATGGCTGCTTTGAAGGTGTTCAAGCAGGTCGGCCAGGTTGCTGATACCGACTTCCTCGCTATGGAAGTGCTCCCGTTACTCTGGGCGTTCAGCTTAGGTCCATTACTCGATTTACAGCAGTTCGAGGTATTCATGGAATTGATCAAGAGTTTGTCAGGGAAGATTGAGCGAGAGCATACGAGGAAGCTAAGAGAGATGAGTAGGGACAATGCGAATGCTGCTCTTGGTGTGCGGCATTCGGGAGTCTCTCGGACCGGCAGCAGCGCAGCGTTTGCTTCAAGTGGTCTGCAGAACAACGAAGAGGTAGACTTCGCAGCTCTAGTCTCTGGACGCAATGCTACGAAGCCAGGCGGCGAAGACTTGATGAACGACTGGGGAGCTCCTACAGCGCAACCCGCACGCCCACAACCGAACAATGGTGTCCCAACGTTCGCGTGGCAGACGACATCATCTACCGCGCAGCCCTCAATGGCTTCGGCTATGGGTAGGTACGGTCTTCAAGCAAACGGGCAGAGTTCACATCGGGCAATCACCCCCGATCAAACGCTTTCCTCCTTCGCGACCCTGACGCCGAGCATGCCGTGGTCTCAGCCTCTACAACCGACATCGCCTTCTGTCATACCGTTGCGCCCTGCACCGCCATTGCCAGCTACTGGCGCAGGGAGGCAGATCAACTGGGCCGCAGCGTCCAAGCCTGTCTCAGTGGGACAAACGGCGATGAGTGGCAGGGCGTTTGGTCTGCCACCGCCACCCACGAACACGCAGAGGGTAGGTGTTGGCGTCAACGGTATAATGGCAGGAACGCAGCCTCAAGCCCAGCCAGGTGGCCCGAAGAAAGGTTTAGAACAGTATGAGAGTCTGCTTTGAGTGGTGTGGAGCTTGTAGATACCCAAATGCATCGAATTGGTCGTGATATTGCAAAGTTCGAATGCTTCTGTGCGTGCCTCGAGGCTATGCAGTCGTGACGGTATGCTCTCGACATCTGCTCGATAAAAGATGATCTGCGACCTCCCGACCCTGACAAGACATGCAAGAGCTGATGGGCAATTGTCACACTTAGACCATCAAACCTTATAGAAGTGGAACCGAAGAAGCGGTTGCCGGCGTCTTCGCCGGCACCTCACTCCCTTGTCAACGAAGCTCATGTCGGACCTGCGAAGCTTGACATGCCGCACTGCTCGATGGCGTGTTGGTACCTTACATGATCCGAAGCCACAGTACATTTTGCGCTGTGGGAAATTGCCCTCCTACAAAGCACCCAATGGTACGCATGTAGCACGCGATCAACGCGGAGCTGAAGCCGAATCTTCGGGTGTTCCGGCATCGTGTTGTGACTGGGCGAGTGAGCTGCTCTACTCAGTTGCGGTCCTTTGGTCCAACGGATTGCGCACCTATCGCACGCTTTGTACATCGAATAGATGTTTGGCATCATATCGAGAGACACGCATGCCTGCATAGCAATCGACGTCGATACAAAGGCGTTGGTAACGCGCTAGCCACGCACCTTCCCCAGATTTCGACCAGAAATGCGGGGCCTAGCTTTCAGCGCTAGCTCCAATTGGATGCCTTGATCGCGTGAGCAGTGGGATGATACCGTCTGGGAATAGCTCGTAGCTTGTAGGCAAGGAGCCTGGTCGCACCTGCTGCGCGTTCCAGGAGCCGGAGAGGGGAGTACGTACCTGGATGGTCACGAGCTCTGCATCAGCCCCGCGCGATCAGTCAAGGAGCTTGGGCTTGTATTGATCAGCCGTCAATGAGCATGTAGTGCTCATTTGACTTGCTCTCCTTCTTCTCTTGAACTTCCAACCACTCTCCATCATCACCAGCAAGACACAGTTTAACCACAGCTTACCAACGACTTCAGCATCGCGTTAAAGTTCACCTCCGTGAGCACCCATCCACACTCATCACAATGTCCGCAGATGTACAATCGAACACCGAGGCCCTCAGCAAGGTCGACTCAGCTATCGATGATGGTGCACCTGCATCGCCATCAGAAAGCAAGATCAAGCATCGCCGGACGAGCAGTACTGTGAGCGGCGTGTTCAACATCAATGACCTGGGTCCGTGACATCAGAGCTTACCCAGAGATGAGCTATCTTGCTGACTTGATGAACAGAGAAAGAAGGCGTAGAGCTGAAGATTGCACCTGAAACGCAGAGATTGAACTGGTGAGCACTCATCTTAATGCCTCGCCGCTGAGAGCCGAGCGTGCCTCAGAGCGAGAGCGTGCAAGCCATTACCACATGCTAACGCATTGAACAGGAAGGTCAACTCGTCCTCATCAACAGTCGATGACAAGGAAATCCTCAAGAAGATGCTCACTCACCCACCAATCAAGAAGATTGATCTCCGTTTCCCGCTCGGCCTGGAGGTGACGGCACGGAACATGAAGGGCGTGACGATCAAGGACGCATTAGATGCGATCCACAAGCAGTTCAAGAAGAAGGTAAGTAGCTCCAGAACTCCGTTTAGCTCGACTGCCTTCCGAAGGATCTTGACTGACACATTCTTCAGGCCGACGACGAGCTCGATGCTCCCTACCTCGCAGGTTTCGAGTGGGACAAAGATGAGTGCTACACGCGGTTCATCGTGCACCAGAAGAAGACTGGAGAGGCAGCAGCACCGTCCGGAAAGAAGAAGAACAAGAACAAGGGGGAAGAGGCCTAGATCCGGCGTTAATATGGAAAGCATGGGGCATGCTATCGGCTTGTGCATGACCGCCACTCGCTTCGGTCGTCGAGAGAGCTGTAAAGATAGCTATAGTCGAGAGAATCGAGTATGATATGCTCAAGAGATTCCCGTCATAACCGGGTCCCATATCGGAGGCACCTTTTTCTGGAGTCTCGTCAACAGAACAGCAGCAGCTGTGCGCTGACAAGCCGAAATATGCGTGAGATCGGCAGCGAAAAGGTGCCTCGCATCCCAAGAGCGAGAGGAAGCGAGAAATAGGCGTTGTGCAACGCTGAGAGTTCAGTGGTGCAACTGATTCGAAATTCGTGGCTCTCACTTATTGAACGTGATGCATAGTGCACAAGCTGCACGTACTAGTCATACTGCACCCACGCCTGTCCCTTTGTTCACACTGTTCGCCAACCATCCAGAGGTTTCCGACATCGACTGCTTCTCGCAGTCTGACGGCAGCAAAACATCGCTACACTGCTACACTCATATGGGTCCGGACTTCGCGTAGCCCTGATCCAGATGTTGTTCTTGACGCCACTTTATCGTCGTGCCAGAGATCAGGCGAGAGCTCCGTGCTCCATCGCGCAAGCCTCATCGTCCACACGAGATGTTCAATGAGTGGATGGACGAGCAGGTAGGTGGTCTTGAGATCAGCGACCTCGCCCTTCTTATCTCCTGGTTCTGTGCGTCCGAAAGATTTCTCCTTCTTGCAGTCTTCGTTTTTGGATTGTTGTCGGGGTTTTGCAGATGGATCCAGCGTTCAGGGCTGTGATAGGGATCATGGCAAGTACTGCGGACGGCACTGGATTATTGGTCGCTGCAGCCGCGATTGACGCACTGCGTCAGGGAACGAACAACGGAAGGAGCACGCGTGCGACCCACGATTTGCGACTTTACCTTTGGCGACGATGAAAGTACCGCGAGTATACTAGCGACACCTATCTATGACCAGTCCAGGCCTAGGGAAGAAGCTAAGACACTACATCGACTCAAGGAACCCACGAAGCAGAATTCGCTCCTGGACGACTACGCTCCTCTTCGGAATCCTATCTCAGTATGGTATCCTGAGATCAATCTCTGACATACTCACTCCACGCGAGTTCCTCTCCCTTGGACTGACTTGCCGTGCCGTATGGGATGTCCTTCACTCCAACCGAAATCCCCTGAAGCTCAACGAAGCCCTGCTCTCCCGCACAACCCGCTGTGCTGGTCTCCTAGTCGAGCAAGGCAGGCCAAAACACAGCACCACTCGCCTCAGCTACTGTCTGCCCTGTCCCAATGCCCGCAGAAACTTGATGCTCATCAAGAGATGCCAGAACTGCGGCATCGGCCTCTGCAGCGTAAGTCGCCACACCCCCTCAGGTCCCTCGTGAAATTTTCCCGCAGCTCACGTTCTACCGCACCAGGCCTGCCGCTTCACTCCCTCCCACGGCATAATGCTCACCTACGCCCACAAACGCCGTTGGTTCTACCCCTCACGGACCCCCAGCCAAGCCCAAACGATCCTCACAAACCTCGAGATGATGCTCGATAGCATGTCGAAACGCGGAGCTTCCTCTCCGCCCCCGCTAGCACCAGGTAGCACTCAAGCAACAACAAAAATTCCCTACTGCCGCTGCAACATCGAATCCCGCTGGCTAAAACCTTACCTCTGCGTCCCCTGCTTCAACGCCTCAATCTTCGCCACACCAACCCACGACGCTTGCACCTCCCTCGCTTCATCACCACAAACCCTCCCAGCGTGCCTCGAAAGCGAAGACGTCGGCGCCTTAATCGCTCCTCACACCTTGAACTCTGAGCCTGCACACAGCTTACCCACGCACGTGCACTCGGAAAGCGACTGCAAGGTCTGCGAGACGCGGCGAAAAGGTTTGCTGGAGTGGTGTGGGCTTTGTGGCGGGAAGTTAGGGCGTTTTGACGCCGCGAGACGGGGACGGTGTTTGCCACCTGAAGCTGAGTCGGTGAGGAGGATGGGGATGAGGTTGTCGGCTGTGGATGTGGGGCGGAAGAGGGGTTTGTTGATGCAGTTCAGTGTGTGAGAGGGAGGAGTGGAGTGCCTAGCTTTCGAAGGTGCAGAAGACGATAATGTGGCACTTTGACTAAAGGCAAGATCAATAGTAGCTGTTGATCACGGAGGGAGGTTGGAAGTTCACGAAGCCATGTGAATGCGTTGGATCGGATATGTACACCATGCTTCCTGCTCCAGCATTGCAGCGCTCAGAAGGAGTCCTCCAACACTTGGAGAACCCGCAGCGAGATTTCATACAAACGCCAAATGCCCAAGCCTTTTCCATACCTTCATGTCAAATGTACAGCAATCTCCTTTCCCTGATCCCGCTTCATCGCCTCGACTGCGATCGTCGGGTGTCTCTTGTCCTCCGATCGTCTGAACTGGCTGAACCTGGGAGAATCGTTAGCAACAGTCTTCAGAAGCGAATAGTCTCAGAACTACTCACTAGCACTAGTATAATAATCGCTCGAATAGCTATACTCGCTATACTTCTCATTATCCCGCTTCTTGCTCCGTCTCTTCAAGCCCAGAATAGCCCACAACCCAGCCAACGCGCCAGCAAACGCAAGCCCATTCCGGCCCTTATGCTCGTCTCGTCTCTCCACGCGAGAAGGCTTCGAAGCACCGTACCACGTCCTTCCAGCAGCCGCGCCAGACCCGTGATGTGAGTGTCGCTCGTAAACGTCGACCTCGGTGCGGCGTTCTTTGCGTTTGCGGCCGAAGATCGTCACCCAGAGGCCGCGGAGGCAGCAGTAGAAGATCAGGAGTGCGAGGAGGGCGAGGCCGAGGAGGACGCCGATTACGATGCCGGCTATGGCGCCGCCGGAGAGGCCGGAGGAGGAGGCTTCGGCTGTGGTGAGGGTCATGTTCGCACCTGTTGCGATTGGTGCGAGGAAGGGGACGGTGGTTGTTGGTGCAGAGGTCTCGGTGACGATTATAAGTGTGCTTGAGGTTGGGCGGAGTGGCACGCCGGCGGAGTTCGTGCTGGCGTACATGGTGCTGTAGTAGGATGTGTAGTAGCCTGATGATCCTGCTGCCGCGGCTGCGGAGCATTGTGACGAGCCGGCATCGAAGCAGTACTGGTCGCTTGCGCAGCATGTTTGGCCGCAGACTTGTTGGCCAAGGGCGTAGCTGCAGGCCATGCCTGTGGGGGCTGCGGCGGCGACTGTAGCTGGTGCTCCGCCGACATATGTGCTCATGACCTGCGTGACAGTGGCGAGATCGGTCTGAGTATAGGTGGTTGTGTAGTACTGCCAGTATCCTCCGGCAGCTTGGGTTGATTGCGCAACGGCGCCGAGCAAGGTGCTGCTACATGACGCTTGATTGTTGGACACGTCGGTGTAGCAAGCTCCAAATGGGCAGCAGAGTTGACCAGTCCAGCCGCAGGCTTCTTGACTGCATGCTTGGCGGTTAAAGAGCTCAGCGAATGGTACGCCGAGTTCCAGTGGTGGGCGGGCGAGTGTGAGTGTTGGTGTGAGGAGGAGGGCGGCCAGGAGGGAGAGGAGCGAGGGTGGTAGCGAGAGCATTGTAGCCTCGTGGCGCCTCGTGGGCGAGGAATGAGTGTTGGAATGCTCGAGCTGGTCGAGGTATCTCGAGATTATACCCCGCAGTCTTATCGGTGTGTAGGTGTGCTCGAGTCCAGTGCGTGTTCGAGCGACAGAGGGTATTGCGATATGGCGGTCTTGCGACTATGCGAATATGCTACTCTGTAGTGACAGTGTCAGTGTAACAATGTTAGAAGATGGAGATGTGCGGAGGAAGGTGGAGCGCAGCTTGAGTCTGAGAGCTGTTCTTGCAGGTGCGAATGGCTGGGGTGGTGGCTGGAATGTCTGACTGCCCCGCTTGGCCCGGACAAGTCAACGGCGATGTCAGATCTCAGTACGCGATGGGCTTGACTTTGTCGCTGTGAGAATATGATTCTGACGTGCTCTTCTCTTCTAGTACTACACCATGTCGTCCTTAGACAACCTGCTTGAAGTCATGTTTACTCTGCCGTCGTTGGTACGGCGACGGGTTAAAGTAGGTGAGCAGGGATGCTGGCGTCACACTAGCGAGAGCTTAGCGATTGGCCATGACTTCGCATGACCTTCCGCCGCCGACCTCATCTGTCCTGCAAGGCTGAGTTACAGCCTTGTCTTGCGCTCCTGATGGGTGCGTCGATGCCTTCGCCGTCAAGATGCAGTGCTCCCTCGGCGACGTGCCAAAGGCAATTTCCGCACGTTGGCACGAGTCTGAGCTCCCAAGACCAGAGTCGCGTAGGGCAGGGCATCGCAGCCATTCATCACGATGCGGCTTCTCAACACGACAACGCTTGCGTTCGAGGAGTTCTACGATACTCAGCAAGTGAAGTATAGTATTCTCTCGCACTGCTGGAGCCAAGACAGGACAGACCCGGAAGTCACCTTCCAGGCCTACCTTTCTGGCACTTACAATCCTGAAGGGCAGTGTTGGAAGAAGATCCTGAGATGCTGTGCCCTATCCAAGGAGCGCGGCTATCAATGGACCTGGATCGACACGTGCTGCATCGATAAAAGCAGCAGTGCAGAGCTGTCTGAGACTATCAATTCGATGTTCAAATGGTATCAGGACTCTTCCGAATGTTACGTCTTCATGGAAGATTGCGATGTGGACACGCTGCCTCGTGTTGAGGAGTTCGACAAGGACGAACGTTGGAAACAGGGTATGCACGTCAAAGACGTGGCCAATGTCGAAACATTCTCAAAAAGCCGATGGTTCAAGCGGGGCTGGACGCTGCAGGAGCTTCTCGCTCCACGGGAGGTATTATTCTATGGCACCAATAAGCTCCTGATGGGCACCAAGGCTGACTTGGCTTCGCTCCTCTCCTACGCCTCAGGTATTGCACAAAAGTACATTCTCGAACCCAACGCCATTCCCGGTGCGTCCGTTGCTGTGCGTATGAGCTGGGCGTCGGATCGCACCACGACAAGAGTCGAGGATGTCGGATACTCCTTGCTAGGCATATTCAATATTAACATGCCACTGTTGTACGGAGAAGGCCAAAAAGCCTTTCAACGATTGCAACACGAGATCGTTCGAACATCTACAGATTATTCAATTTTCACTTGGGGCCTTGACGTGACACAGCTGCAACCCTGCTCCATCCTTGCTAAAAGCCCGGGTGACTTCCGAAATGGCGCCGATTTGCGCATCACTTTTGATGAAGACGCGGACATCAAATCCTACTCCATTACAAACGCCGGCTTAACGATCAGCACGAACACTCTCATGAGATTGTATACTACACTGTTGTTGGATCTGGGTTGGAACGAAACGCACCACAGGATCGTGTTGCATATGAGAGAACATCGGAATGGTCGATGGTACCGGCATGCACTGATCACGCAAACGTGGCCTAGCATAACACGGTACCAATTGCTCAAAGCCTTCACAAAATTCGACCTGGGATCTTTACGAACGATACATGCTGCCATTGGATCCCATGAAGCGCCACCGACCGACCCTTCAATCTCGGCGGACCTCATTGTTCGGGACCAGAGGCATCGATGGAGATATCTCATCATGTTAGGGCCGATCGCACGTGCTATCCTGACATTGCCTCTTGTGATGATGCTGGTCAGTCAAGCCACAGTACTACTCAATCTGTACTACAGGAACAGCATACGGATGAATAGTAACGGCATTGTGTATGTCGTGATGCTGTGTCTTGCTGTGACGGCTCGAGTATTTGCTCTTAGCTATGGTAGGGAGCGTGATCGCCTGACCTTCAACGGCAATTAGGCCGGGTTGATGTCGACCTGCACGACCGGGGTCATTACGGGAGTTCTGACAGCCGTTCATCACTATTCGACTTGTCCCGCTATGTAGCTGCACGGAGACAGCGATTCAACAGCGTACTCTGAAGTCCTCCAGCGCACGGGACGAACGATACACTCTCACCACGCTGCATCGAGCTTCAGATACACAAACGGAGGCAGGCTTACATCGCGCTGAATCCACATTTGTGACTGTGAGCTCTAGCATGGGGCTTCTCTGGACAGGGCCGATCATTTGAAGCGGCTATAGCATGAGGATCGGCGTACAGAGTGTTGCATGTATTCTATGAACCGGGCAGGGACTCGTGTGCTAGCACGAGGACGCCGGCGGTCCAGTCATCTTCGTTGACTACATGGAGCTTATGAAAGCGAGCGGTATTGGCGCATTGGGCTCCGGGGAGGCGGGATTGACGAGCTTTATCTCAATGGTGTCGCACAATCGGCAGCCCGTGAAGTACTGCGGGAAGCGGGCCCAGCAGATATTGACCGCGGAGAATGCAAAAGGATGGATCATCGCGATATGACATTCTCACAACATGAAGACGACGTACTGTAAAGGCTACAAACCGTTCGCATACACCCGATGTAGTGGGAAGCTAGCTATCCATGCCTCGGGATCAAGTAAATACATCTTACACATACATTCATAAACACGGTCTATGTCGCTACCGAATCATACAGTCATACATCCTCACTCAAGCCAATGCCTTGTCGTGAAGCAAACTCATCAAATCCACGCCATCCCCAAACCCGTAGCCCTTGCCACCACCTCGCCACCTCACGCTCTTGACCTCCCCAGGCACTTCGCTCAGCAGCTCCTCGATGAACTCTGTGAGCAAGCCAGTCACTGCGTCACCCTCCTCCACGTCCCCGTCAGTGACCTCGCGGATCTCGACCTGCGGCCACATCACTCTGAGTAGCCAGACGCCGGCACGCAGGCCGTCTACAGTGACGCCCTTGTCCTCGAGTGCGCGACCGATGGTGACGAGGAAGGCGAGAGTGACGAGGCACGGTGTTGGTATCCGGGAGAGCAGATCGCGGATGCGTGACCAGGATCGTGTTGAGTAAGTAGACAGGTAGGTGTCGGTGTGTTTATATAGAGTTCTTGCTTGGCGTATTGGGACGCGAGGCAGGGAGGCTGACGTGAGGGACTGGTGAAGGGCGAAGAGGATATCTGGAAGAGTGGCGGCGGACATGGCAGAGGTGATCTGATCCGAGGTGGTAGCGGTGAGAAGAGCGAGGGAGAGTGTGTCGGCAGCGGGAGTCTTGTGGGTAGATGTGAATAGTGTGGGCCAGGGGGCGAGGTCTGGAAGTGTGCGATGTCAGTAGGAATGGGGCTTTGTGTGGCGGGGATGGTTACCCACCTGACTTGTTGGCAAGCATGTAAGCACCGCACATTGCCGTCACGGCTGAGATGTTTGTTGTGAAGGGGCGGAAGTAGTTGAGATCCCGCATCTTAGGTACCATCTCGATCTCAGCCTGTGGCGTGGTGGTCCGTTTCCTCGTCCGGCGGGTCGAGAGTATCCGCTGAAGCTGGTGACCGTACTCTTCGACTTGAGAGAAGGGACTCTTACTCGACTCGGAGTTCCAAGTGCTGACACTAGCCTGCCTGCTGCGTGCTGGAGACGTGGGAATGGGTGGCGTAGGTGGTGGTGTGGACTGGTCTGCGTGACGATGCCAGCCCGCCAGCTTGGTGAACGATTTCGTCTGCTTGAGGAACGCAGGCACACCTCGTGACGCCGATCGAGTAGGTGATACTGCGGACACTGACGACGCCGCTGTGCTCGTCATGCTCGTTGTCGACGACTTGCGAGTAGAAGCCCGGCTTCTGGTCGACGTTGAACTGCATGCACTGAAGTCGGGTTGCGCCCATTTGAGTGGTTCATGATCGGCATTGGCAGTCAGTGGCGATACTGGGGCGTCCTGCGCCCATGTCGAATATGATAGGCGAAGTAGCGTCAAGGAACTGCTTTTGCGTAATGGCTTTGTGACCCTTAGCGGCGCTTCCAAGGGCACAGACACCACCGAGTGACGCTGCGGGCCAGTGAGGTCGAGCGCTGGTTCACTCATGAAGATATTGCTGTTCAGCGAATCGATCATTTCATCCATGAACGACATTGTTGCTTTGACCTGACCAATGACTCGACAAGCGATCTGCGAAGGGCACGGTCGAGAGAGGTGGGATAGATTATAAAGGACGGAAAGGGCGTGCGCATCAATCTATACGGGGCGAGACAAGATGCTTGTCACTTACAGTTGAATCCTCCTAGAAATCCCCGACTGCGACCGACTACACACCAAGTCGGCCTGCGTCGTGCTAGACATGGCGCGTTGAATGCTTACGGATCCGACTCCGAGACTGCGGTGGTGAGAGCCAGCTCGCGCAGTGCCCTTCACTGGGACCGACGCGTCGCCAACAATGTCAACAAGCACGTGAAATCCAATTCTCCGTATGCAGTCCCAGGTAAAGCGCAGGAAAAGCGGGTTTGAAGTCCAGTAGCCGGGAACGCAGAAGTTCGGACGGCCTTCGCCGCTGCATCCAGACAGGGTCCGATTGGTAGTGACCGATTTCACCGGCCCAGGGAACGGGGCCGATGACAACTGGGGAGACGGGGAGATCGGTCTTGCAGCGTGTTAGTGTCGGAGAGCGTAACTGAGGGCATGTCGTGGCGATTTGAACGCGATCCCGACGCTGGACCGGCCTACTGCGCGAGGTCTGAATATCGAACGTTAGTCTTATGCCCGCGGCAGTTGTCAGATTACGGCGTTGAAGATGAATAATACTGTCAGACCGGACGTAAGCATTCGGAGATATGTCACCGTGGCATCCTTCTGTGCAGGAACCTATGTTCATGCAGCAAAGTGGACAAGAGAGTAGCAGAGATCCTGGATTTCCAGCAGAGTGGAAGATCGAGATCACGCTCCGCCCCGTCCGGACCTAAGCCCTAGCGTGCTTCAATGCTTGGCATCCTCTGCCCGGAAGGTACCGCGCTAAGCGTCCTTCCATCCGTACGTGCATGCATTGAGAGATAGCCGACCTGCACACGGCAACTGCACCATCAAACACACCACCCCACCCTCCACTGCCGGGACGTTTTCCCGCCACCACGATCATGTCCGCGCTGCGCTCCCGCATTTTCGCCTCAAGCCGCGGCCAACTACACATCGTCCCGCGCCTCCCAGTCCGCTCAATACAACAGCGACAGCTCTCAACTACTGCAGCACGGCAGGCAGGTCACGCGGAAGAGAGCCAATATGATCCCCCCGGTGGGTGGCTGTTCGGAGTGAAGCCGGGAGAGAAGCCAGAGAAGGAGGGATGGGAGAATGTGTGGTATTATGGGTTCTTTGGGAGTTTGGCATTCGGCGTGGTAGGGTATTGGTATAAGCCGGACACGAGGTAGGTCTTAGTAGTGCGATATGGCAGATTACAGGACTAACAGGGACTGCAGCATTCAGACATGGGCACTCGAGGAGGCACGGAGACGATTGGAGGCGGAGGGCATACTTGAGGATCCGCAGAAGAAGTGAGGACGATGAAGACGATTGTTTGTGTTGAGGCTGAACGCAGGGCGTGCATTCAGCGACTAGACGCTGCACCGACATGTACATAATGCAGTACTATAACCCCGAAGGAGCCTCGAAATGGCTAAGATATGTGTCTTATCGCGAGGTCTCACGTTGCGTAGTGGCCGACGGGTCATGGTCGCTGTTGGTTTCAGACCACCAAGGTGAAGGTAGTATGAATGGCAGTCGCTTGCAGCTTGCTTCTCCCCTTCCTGTCGTCCACAAGATCGCACCTTCGTTGCGGATTCTTGGACATGGCGTTCAAGCAACATGGCCGCGTTAGTCTTCACTCCAGCCAGCTTGGACATCTCACTCAAAAGCATCGAGCCGAAGCAGTGGTAAGGCGATAGTGCTAATCCAAATTGTAAATCCATCTTTTCGAAAGAAGCAAAATCATAGAGCACAGCACCCAGGGCCTCTCGACAAGATGTGCGTGCCCGTCATCCACCACTTCGACAAATGCGGCCACCAGATCAAAGACTCTACTCGCTGTTTCGTCGCCATAAAACTTGGCGTAGCCAACTGCGGTATTCAGACGCTCTCGACGCGGCATTACCATGACAGACCGCTGTGTGCCGCATGTCGAGTGAGCCTCATCCGAACCACAGAGCCTGTAGATTTTCGGACAGCGCCAGCCAACTACGCTGGAAACCAAGTCCAGAAGCCGGTCGAGGAGCAGAACGGCAACGCTATTGCAGGTGGCGAGTCGGTAGAGGGCGCCGTAGGAGATACCGCGACGCCGCGCAATGGAGGATTCGACGTCACCTTCGCGAACGCTATCGATCCGGGAGATGACGACGAGTCACAAGTCATTGTGCCAGCCGCCACGACAGCCGACGAGCAGATCAGACAGGTCGACGAAGCAGCCGCCGGTCAGCAGGTAGTCGGCATCAAGGTCGTCACTAGCATCGAGCAGCAATTTGATTCTCGCCTCCCGACTCCCTCAGGACTGCCAGACCCTACGGTCCCAACCGCACCTTAGGAAGGCGATCCACCACCCACCGACGCACAGGATCCGCTCTTGCCACCCGACGATCCGTCCGCAGTCGTCGAACAGGATGCGAACGCACAGCTCCCCCCGTCACAAACCCCCGACCCTTCCATAGCCGTCGACCGGGAGCAAGAGGATCCCGACGCCTGGATCACTCAATCACCTCCCGGTCCCGTACACCCTCCTGTAGCAGTCGTCGATCCAAAAGACACTACATTGAAGCTACCACCACGGTACTCACCGCCAGCTCCACCTCGCCTGGAGAACGCGGCTGACGATGCTGACGATCCGAATCCGTGGACACCGCATGGACTCTCCACAAGGCCCGGGGATGAGCATGATAGGAGCGGGTACCGGGAGTGGGAAGTGAGAGTCAAGGAGCGAAATGACCAGCTTAGTGAACGCTACGTGGCCGAGCATCGTGCGAACATCAAGGAGGACTTGAAAAGCGATCGAAAGGGTTGAGGACCGGGTATTGATACAGTCGTTGAATGGCGAATTTGAGCAAAGGAGTTGAGTAGAAGGGCCAAATAAAGAATGCGTGGGCAATGCACATGGAAACGAATGGTATGGACAGGAACAGAGTCATGGCAAGGCTTTCATGGCAAGGCTTTCATGGCAAGGCTTTCAGAGGTGCAGAAAGTGTGCCTGCATTCATTCATACAAGCTGAGTTTCATGTGTACATGGCAAGCACGCCCAGTTGGCTCCCTGCAACTCTCCACACACTCACTTCCCATAAGGCCCACTAACAGCCTCCACCCCCTTCTTGATCCCCTGCACCCCAGCATGCACATAACTCCCCTTCGCCGCCTCAAACGCCTGCCCAAAAGCCTTCGGCACAGCAACCATATCCGTCATCGCACTGCACATCCCAAACCCCTTATCGGCATAACTCCTAGCCTCCTCTCCACTATTACAGTAGATCCCACTGCTTATGCCGTTCTTCTCAGCAGCCTTCTGCACGCTCGCGATAGCCTCCACGAGCTCCGGATCGCGTGTGGCGGACACTATGGGGTGGCCGATGTTGTTGCCCAGATCGAAGGGGCCGACGAAGAGGACGTCTATACCTGGCACGGCGGCTATGGCGTCTAGCTCCGCGAGGGCGGAGGAGGTTTCG
The DNA here is from genome assembly GCA_036872775.1 of Oleoguttula sp. CCFEE 5521. Lineage (NCBI taxonomy): Eukaryota > Fungi > Ascomycota > Dothideomycetes > Mycosphaerellales > Teratosphaeriaceae > Oleoguttula > Oleoguttula sp. CCFEE 5521. Next base: position 348,580 of record JAVRRP010000001.1, read on the forward strand.
ATTTGCACGGCGATGACGAGGGAGCTGTTTGCTTGTTTGAGGTAGTCTATTGAGCTCACTTCCTTCACCGCACTGGTCGACCCGAGAGGCGGTTGCTGAACGAACTTCTCCATGCTAAATGGACTGCCGAAGCCTCTCGTCCCCTGCGGCGGGAACTTGCTCCAAGACACAATATCCTGCGCTTGCTTCGCCGTCTGCAGCAGTGGTACCAGTATACCGTGCGCGCCGGCATCTAGGGCGCGTTTGATCATCCAGTGTTGCGCGTCGGGGACGCGGACTATGGGACTGACGCCGCAGGCTGCTGCTGCGGCTACGAGCTCGTGCATGCTGTCGTCGGAGATGTTTCCATGCTCTTGGTCGATTAGGAGCCAGTCTATGGAAGAGGATGAACGGCAGATTGCGCGGCAGAGATTTGTGCCGGGAAGCATCTGCCAGGCGCCGAAGGTGGGTGATTTGGATTTGAGGGCGGTTTGGAGGCGGTTGGCGGATTGCATGGCCATGGTTGCGGCTGCTCTGTGAGACGATGCTTGAATAATTCAATCGACTCGAAGTGCGGTTGACGATCAGGTGTAGGGAGTAAAGTGGCTGCGCGACCACTATGTCCTCGAGCTGTTTCAATGGTCCTGCGGGGTCTTCGGGGCAATGTAGTCCGTTCAGGTACCATCGGGGAAGCAACATTTGAGCCGAACGAGAGCACGCCGAAAGCGCATTTACACGGCGACGGTCGCAGTCTAGGTGATCGTGTCCGGCTCAGGAAGAGACGTGGAGATCTGGCTGGGACTTTACGGCGATCACAGTTCCGGAGATGCCTACAGCGTCTTTGCAGCCGAAATCCACAGACTTCCCGTCGTCAAGTAGAGTACGAGTCCGGTTCCTTGACCAATTCCTGATCCATGACAGCTTCCAGTTGATCCTCGGTGAAGCGATGCATCAGCTTCCCGGCTGCGGTGGTCGTCTCGAAAGCATGGCTGCTCTCCCTGACCTTGTCAACATGTAGCTGTGGCAGCGGTCAGCAATCCTCACGAGAGAGCGTGTGATGAGCTTGATCTGACCACAGGCGTATCGAATTCGTACAATGCTTTCCACTTCGGATGCTTCATGACATTGACCTCTGTGAACTCGAACGGTCGTCGTTGCCAGACCTTGGCCATTACGTCCTTGGCGTCGTTGCAGAGTCCGCAATTCCGTCGAGTGAAGATCGTCAGACGGACTGCCCATTGACGGGCGTGATCAACCGATAGCAGGCGGATCGTAGGCCTCATCGTGAGGTTATCAATTGGAAGTATGTAGATTCACTTCCATCTCGTGTTGTCTTCGCGTCAAAGTGCCAAGACCGCTGCCGCTGACGTCGATGTCGACTTGCTAGAAATGTTTCATGCGAGCAATTCCTCGTCGACCGCCTTTATCTTGCGATCGGCTGAGCATAATCTCTCCAGAACATCATGGCTGAGAAATGCGTGCACCGCGGATGCGGCAAACAATTCTCGGACTCCTCAGAGCCCTGTACCTACCATCGTACGCCTTGCCGTTCCCTTTTCCAGAACCTCCGCTGACCACTCTCACAGCTGGGCTTCCAGTCTTCCACGAAGGCCAAAAAGGCTACCGCTGCTGCAAGCCTCGCGTGCTGACTTTCGACGAGTTTCTCACCCTGCCACCCTGCACGACGGGCACACATAGCACAATAGACGATACCCCAGCACCAGAACCCGACACGACCAAACTCACGTCCGAGCAAGTGGACGCCAAGATCGCAGCCCAGAATGCGAAGGCGAGCGCTGAGCCGGCTGTAACACGGCAGGCTGTTTCGACACAGCAAGCTGCGACGCCGACGCCGAAGCCAGAGGTAGTGGTGGAGGAGGAGAGCGATGAGGAGGGCGTGACGGTCCCGAGCGGGGCGCGGTGTAAGCGGAAAGCTTGCGGCCAGAGCTATGATGCGAAGATCCCACGAGGAGAAGAAAAGTGCGTGCATCACCCTGGTGCAGCGTTGTTCCATGAGGGAAGCAAAGGCTGGACATGCTGTAAACGGCGAGTACTGGAGTTTGACGAGTTCATGAAGATCGAGGGATGTACGACGAAGTCACGACATCTTTTCGTTGGGAAGCCGAAGGCAGGAGGGAGTGAGGAGGACGAAGAGATCAAGGAAGTGCGGTCGGATTTCTATCAGACTGCCAGCACGGCGATTGCATCACTATACCTCAAGAAAGTCGACAAGACCACGTCGAGCATCAGATTCAAGGCCGACAAGAAGACAGTCGCATTAGATCTACGGACCTCAGATCGAAAGAGATACTGTGTGGACATGGAGCTGTTTGGGACGATAGATCCCGAGAAGAGCTCGTTCAAAATCATGGGGACGAAAGTTGAATTGACGCTCGTCAAGGCGAGAGCGTGGGCTGGTCGGTTTTGAGGAGTGGGGATCGAGGTACGGGCGAAATCATACAGGCTGGCAGGGCGGGCAGGGTGTGACGGGACGCTTCGTAACGAGACTATGACGGTGCATCGATGCAGGCAACGTGAGAATGCGTGGGTAGAAAGTACAAAGGGGATCACGGTCATCCCCGCGGCGCAAGTCGAGGCTTGCCTGCGACTCATGATCATCCGCTTCGGCAGAGCAGCATAGCACACGTGTCGTGGACGAAATGAGTGACCATCGGCGATATGGGCCAGAGACTGCATGGAATCGAGCTCGTTGCTGACAAGATATAGAGAAATACACACATCTCATACATCGCTGTGCTTGTTCGGCGAGCACAGTCTCTACACAATGAGCGCCATTACTCTCCCACATACACAACGCCTTGTCGTAACACTTGGCAATTAACGCCCATGCGGATTCTCCAGCGTCGTATCGCCACGATGCTCCGGCCACAACCCAACCATCTCATTCTTCGGTTTGGCATGCTCTGGCTGCAAGCAATAGGCAACTTCTAAGCTTCGACGACGGATCGCGCCAATAAGCCCTTCGTGCCTGTCGCCATTCTCGGTGGCAGCCGCCACAAAGCCGCGATCGGGGTCTGACAGTACAGTGTGTTGGTCTGTCGGCGTCGAGCGCTCTCCCACAATGTCCGTTCGCGATGGGTCCGTCCCGCGTGGAAGATGACCAGGCAAATGAGGATGTCGGAGGTGAGGCATATGCAACTTGCCTCCGAAGAACCCGCTACCTGCTTTGGTAGATTGTACATCCTCCTTTGCCGCTGCAGGGACAGGTGTCGGAATATCAGGATCCGACTCGTGGATGTCAGGCTCCAGTGCGCTGGCCCACTCTGCTTCGGGATGGTTGCCTTTGGCGTCCACGATCGGCTGCGGGTCGTGGAAAGTGAAAGGTACTGCTGCTGTATCCTTTGTGTGCTCCATTGGGTTGATGGTGGGCTTGCGTCCAGCTTCTGGGAATTCGTCCGCGTCTTCGTAAGGGTCGTACATTTGAACTGATTCGGGTTCAAGGTCTTGGCCCATGTATTTCCTGAGCTGGTGGAGATGTGGTGATATGTTTTATGTTGCGATCTGCTAGGAAACGCGTGGCATATATACTATGCTCAACAGTCGCCACTCGTTGGTTCTGGCCATCGCGAGCGGATTCCGGGGAGATGCGGAGTCAAGGCTCGTGACCATGGTGTGACTGAATGAGCTATGGTCGACTCTAGCAGGTGGAATAGTCTGCGCAACCGGTCGCTCGGAACCGCTGTGATGCACAGCTTGAACATCGCTGGGCGAGACCGCTTCTGCGTACGCATGTCAACGAGTCAACATGGCTACTGTCAGTGGTGTGATCTGCAATGCCTACTACTTCCGATATAGTCACACCACCCGGATGTTCCGACGCTCTTTGCCTTACATGCCTCCCGTTACGTGAAAACTGCACGGTGCTCAATCGCGCTCCCTGATTCGAGCTGGGTGCCAATGGATTTTAACACACTCGACACGAGGTGGATGACAAGCTCACGTCCGGAGTCTGCACTCCGCTGATCGGTGGAAATGTAGGGATTGCACCAGGCTCGACTTACCGGACTAGGCCTTGCGTCGCCTGCATCCTGCTATAGGCGATATGCTAGGGACGTATCGTGAAGTTGCCTGAGTCTGTAGACGTATATATATACGGTCCTTTCCCTCCGATGCTCAAGAGTCTGCTCCAGACACTTGAACGCATCGACAAGAGTCCCCATCTCCAACGGCAACGAACGTACAGCAACCAACAGACATGGCTGTAGCTCCTATATATTACGATCAGGTACCTCCAGCAGTGAGCACTCGTGATGGATACGCAGTAACGATGCTGACTCCAAGCAATAGCCCTTCCCAGAGCTCGCAGATCACCCTCATGAGCGTCTACACCAACACAATACCTTCCTCGGCACTATCGCACGCAGAAAGCCGGACCAGAAGACTTACCCCAATCACCCGGACTGCGATGTCAGCGACAATCTGAGCCACTACCTAGTCGATCTCGAACTTCCTGGCGTCAAAGATCCCAAAAGCATCAGCGTGAACTGGATTAGCTGGCGTTCCATGGTCGTTTCCGGCACCATCACCCGCCCAGGGTCTCGACCAGACTACCAGGAATCGTCCAGCGGCACAAACGCCAATGTTGGAGTCGCGAAAGATGAGCTGGCACTCCACAGGGACAACACCAAGAAAAGCATCTCCTCCAAGGACGAGCAAGAGGATGCCGATGACATGCCTCCGTGGTTGATACTCGGGGAACGCAGAATCGGTGCTTTTCGAAGGGAGTTCCACTTCCCGGTACGTTCACCATCCGTGAGCGACGCTTTCGGGCAGTCCATTGAAGCTGAGTCTTACCGCAGGTTGATGTTGATATGGAGAAGCTCGAGGCGAAGCTCGAGGGAGGGCTGCTCCGCTTGAAGGTGCCCAAGAAGCAGCATAGTTACCCGAAAGGCAGTGGCAAGGTCAACATCGCTTCGGGCGATTAGTGGCTCGTAATGGAATGCGCGGAAGCTGGCAGGTGTCGTCTCGTGGCTCTGTCAGATTGTATCTCATGATTTAGCGAGTACTGAGCAGCATGTTTGTAATCATTTCTGCGCAGAAATTGTCGAAGCAATGTCATGCACGCCGTTGATTCCAGCGCTGGATAATAATCTCATCGGGTTACTCGCTGTTGCGCAGCACGCCCGCAAGTCTGATCATACCCTGACACCGCGGGTCGAAATCAGTGATGCGTATAGCTGGCCACGTCGGACCTTGAAGGAGGTAGATTGACGTTCTCGTGATCGGGGATCTCGCGGAACGCCTCCGATGGTTCGAGGAGGTGTCACACCACTTTATATCGCCTTCACCCCATGTGTGCATCTGGGCCTTGCTGTTCGCTTGAGGAGAGAGCAGTTACTACGAGCCGTCAGTGCATGGACCGGAAGCTGCTCGCCCCCTTCGGAGACTGATACGCGCTTCACACGCATGACCAGTATCGATGTTCCACTCTGCCGCAAACATTCCGTGCGCGTGGGACCACCTCGACACAGCGTATGGACTCTGACAACCCGACGCTTCCGCAGTTGATCGCTGGCACGTGCATCTGTGTCCGGCGTCTTTTGCATCCGCTATGTGGCAAACAATACCATGTACTGCCCTCCGAAGCGTGGCGTGATATGCGTTTCATTGCTCCATGGGCAAGCCCGACCGACGGCGCACAGCGGCTAGCATCTAGACCGCAGCAGTTGACAAGTCACACACACGGCCATATATCAGGCCAGGTCCACTGCCATGTGTGTCCCTTACTCTGTTGCCTTACTTTCAACGCCTCTCTGATACTCATATCAATACATCGATCAGACAATGTCCGTTCCAGAATGGGTGCGGCGTCGCAACAGCACCATGTTCATCAGTAGCCCGCCATTCGGTTATGCTGGCACGGACGACAGGACCTCGTGCCCACAGTGGCATCCTCCTGAAGCGCCTCCAAACAGCATGCCTTACCGAGAATACCCGTACCACGGCTTCCCGCCCGCTCATCTTCACGAACGACAACGAACATGTGGCTGCAATCGTAGCCGCAGCGGCAGTCAGGAACACTCTATAGTTGATGCGAGCATCAAGCCAGTCGATACTGTCTCCGCGCTCTGGTCTTCGCCACGTCTAAGCCAGGACCCCGTTCAAGACGCCCGTCAACTCCCGGAGATGGGCCGTCTCAGCATGCATAACACAGCTACCGAGGCTACGCCGAGTACTGCAGACGCAGATTCGTTGCAAACAAGTGAGCGTCCTCCGGCGTCCAGCTTGTCGAAAGCTCACTGACAGATCCTCAGCAGTATTGTCATCCGACCACAACAACGCAATAACGCTTCCCCCGATGCCGGCGCTCGATCCCGACGACGATAATGAGGAGGCCGCCAGTTCAAGCCCAACAACACCAGCAGCTGAGCCGGCTCATGTCAACACATTTCTGCGTTGCCCGGAGTGCAGCTGCATTCTGAAGTGGGTGTTTGTAGACCGCTATATCGATGGGGAGCATCACGTGCATCGCTGCCAGGCGCGTTGTAGCTGCGACGAGGTAGCGAGGAAGCCTCATGTGCCGGTTGAGTCATTCGAGGTCAGTCGGGGAAGCTTCTGACCGGCCTTCATCAACGTCAAAGGATAGACAGGACGGACGTGATGGTGCTGGTGAGCCACGTATGCCCAATAGTCAGCAAGAGTAGCACATGTAGAGCTCTCTAGCTTAGCTGAAGTGAGCTATGCCATATGCTTAATTGGAACCTCTCGTTAGTGATGACGTTTCTGGTCGATCAAGCTTGCGATTCCCTCTGCCGTATGTAGAAGCGGCCATGTCTGAGCCCAAACGAGGCGGGACAGCTAACTTCTGGTCTCCATATCAGTCGCCGACCCCCAAAATCAGCGAATTCGTATGAGGACGGGGTGTCGGGATCGGACCGATCGCCCATGCACGTCGGTCAAGTACTCCGGAACATACACGTACTCGGCATGTCACTGGGAGGACGTCCAAAGAGGCTCTGCTGGGCTGGGACGCTAGCGCGCAGAGGTTCCTCTCCCACGAAATCTCGGGGCTGTTCGGAACGCTTCCGGCCGCGTGGCGCATCGACCTCTATATTAACGAGCATGGCCTGCTTCGCACTACGGCACAGCCTGCCTGTTCCGTACAATTGGTCTGCCAGAACTCGTGCACAGTGTTATGACTTGACGGCCTGCCCGAACACCCCACGGCACATGAGGCGACCCAGCACGGCAGCAGCGGCTAAGGTACCTACAGCATCTCGTTTGCACGCCACCTGCTATCGTGATGATCCCCGTGGGCATCGGGAGGGGGGCCACCCCTCCTGCGTCGCCCGAAGATGCTCTCATGGTTTCCGGTCCGCAGCCGTGCGGTGCCGTCAGTCACTCCACGTATGCCATCGGCAAGGAGTGGTGAAGGCGAGACGTTGACATTGACGACCGATAGTACTATTGGAAGCTACGAAGTCAAGTAATGGATCATATTAGTATCCGGTGTTCCGCTCTCAGGTATCGTTCGAGCCATCTGAAACCAGCTTTCTAGCATGCCGTTCCTTCCATACACTTTCGTTCGGTATCATCAGGCAGAACAACAAGTCGAAGAAGGCGCTCTCCCTGAAGTCATCGCACGCGGCGGGACAACAAATACCGATGGGACACCTACAGCAGTGACGAAGCTCTATGCTACTTCACCAGCCATCACCGCCGGGGTGTGTGTTGGTCTCATAGTTCTGGGCATCCTGTGTATAACGCTGTTAGTGCTGACGGAACTGCGGCAGCCGTCATCCAGGATTCAACGAAGCTGACAGCGTGCCCATAGGTTCGCACTTCGACATAAGCCTGTTCTGGCGCCAATAATCAGTTTCGAAGAGATTGCTGAAGCGCACTTGCAGCATCAACGCGGGAAGCAAGAAGCTGCGAAGCGCAATGTAGATGCTGTCCTGCACGAGAATTTCAAAACTTGGGCCTCGAGAACATCGATAAAGCGTCCGGGTCTCGTGCCAACAGATCCATTGTGGTAAGCATGAACGGTCTCCGTGATGTCTCTGGCCCATTCCTAAACGCTCACATGTCTCGCAGCGTAGTGTGTCTGGAGATCGTGCATGACGATGAGGAGATCGCATCTCTACTGTGTTTGCACTTCCTACACTGGGGGTGCTTCGAGGCTGTTTGCGCAGCAGGGCTCAGCCGATGTCCGATGTGCCAGCAACCCATAGCGACCAAAAGGACCGAAGCTGAGGTCAAGTCGGATGATCGCCCGGTGACGTGGATGTCGGCCGTATCCATAAGCGTTTGATCCAGACGAAGATGGAATGGAAAGAGGAAATCATGGGACAGAATGCTTCCCCTCTCCAGTGACCGCTCTTCCAAACGGCTCCCCAGAGCATTGGCCCGATCACCTTGCAATTGCTGCCCATCGATCCTCAGCCTTCTGATGGTGTAGTCAATTTTATGACAGAGTATTGTTCCTCTAGGGGGAGGACAAGCCTGTCTCCACAGCGTTCACCCAGCGTGTGCTGATTCATGCAGGGTCGTGAAGAGTCGTGTGAAGGCACTGATTCACGCCTCGCGGACCAGGTAACGTCTCGCGTTGATATGGACTATTACACGGACGAATCTAGGATGAGCTGTAAACCTCGTGTTCTTATACAGCTTCTAGTGTTTGTCTATGAATCCACGCCTGCATGATAGGCATCGCCCTATCCGTTCCCGTGGCTGTGCCAAGCCATTGCCTGTTATATATGGCCCATTGCGCCGAGTCCTGAGGTAGCAAATCCTCACATGAACAGTCAAGTTCTGCTGGGTATCATACTAAATCTAAGCTCAGCTCCGTGGAGGACCTGCTGGATTTTGCTCAGGTAATGTGGGCATCTGCAAGCCCTGTAGGTAGCGTAAGATAGAGCACTCATCACAGCGGACCAGCCGCTGAAGACCCTGGATCTGATCCTGCAGAGAGCGCACGAAGTCTGCGGCGCGAACGTTGTCTGCTTCGAGTCGTTCGATGTGCTTGACCGCGGCGGAGATGACAACGGCTTTTGACGGGCCCTTGACAGAGCGGCTCGAGTCTTCGATATCTAGTGCGCATGGATAGTTGTCCTTAAGCACAGGCACCTTGGACGTGAGAGTGTCGAGCTGGGAACGGAGGTTATTGCGGTAACGGCGCTCGACAACACTGTGAGGAACACGAGAAGGCTTGGTAGATGGCTCTCGGCTCGTGCGCTTGAGCGGGGGCCTACGCGACTTTGACCGGCCATCATTCGCAGTAGTCGAAGACCCTGCACTGATTGGTGGTGATTCAACCACTGGTCTGGGCTCTGCGCCAGGCAGGTTTGTAGACTGGGGGGTGATCATGACACCCGATGAATGCGCCGACGATGTCTGGGCAGACTGGAGATAGGACGGCGCGTGAGGGAAGCCGTAGTCCATCTCGCCAGGGCATGATGAGCCTCCCGAAGGAATAGGTGTAGAGAGATACGGCGTGCAGGGCGGCGGCGGCAGTGCGTGCGTGCCTTGTCTAAATTGGAAAGGTGGACTGATGGTCGGGAGATGGGATTGCTGCGCCACCTCTCCCATCTGCAAGGGCGGCGTGATCAGAGACTGTTGAAGGTGGCGTGGTAATTGCATTGACTGCATGCTGCCAGCGGTCTGTTGCCAAAGCAGAGTACCGGGCCTGGATTCAGCTGTTCGTGTGGTCAGCAGGAGCTTCACCTCATATGGACATCACGCGACTCAACGTACGATTATCCTGGTGGCAGAGACCATAGCCATCGCTGAACATATTGGGAAGTAAGGATTGGGATCTTACGACGTTGCGTGACAGTCAGAGAAAGCAGACTTGCGAGGAACGTACTAGAGGACTTTATCCTTTGCTCGTAACGAGCACTGCAGAATCCGATCCATCCGTGGATTACCGATCCAGCTGGCTGCCTCAAAGCTTCGCAAGTGTGAATCGAAGTCGCCGAGATTGGAACTACGCAGAAAGCGGGACGTTGGCGTAGGTCGCAAAACCGGGCTTAGATCGAGAATATCGGCTGCTCCCGTCTACCAGTTCAGCGGTTTAGGAGGGTAAACCTATACGTTGCCGGTTCAGCCGATGTAAAAGCCCAGTCACTGGTAGCGAGTGGAGCTGGATAGCGTAACATTCCACAGGCTTCTCGTGTGAGGTATTGCACACCGCCGTACACAACACTCCATTCCTGAATTGTCTACAGGGGGAAAAGCTGCGAAGCCGCCCATGGCTCTATCTGTGGAATCAGCAACACAGTTGTCGCGAAGGAGCCTCTTAGATGTTGTGTTGGACAGCACGCGGAGTGGAGATGCCTAAAGCGTAGACAGCGTAATGGAGGGACTCATCGTCTCACAGAGGGCAAAGTCAGCACGCCGCATGCACCGTCGACAACGCGACTCAGATCCGTCAGCAGCAGAGCCTGATTGGCAGTTGCGGGCGTAGTGACCGCGCTTGGCGGTTGATAAGTCGCGGCATGTCTGCATGATCATACGACGTCTTCCCGGCCGGGCTGCAAAAGGTCTAGTTGACAGCACGAAGGTCACGTGTAGGGGGTCAACTCCGAGAACCCATGCCAATTCTTCGGGTAAGCCCCGCCCCGCCCCGTGTTCCGGGAGTGTATGTATGTTTCATGCCAGAGCAATGCCTAGGAACGGTATGTACTGTAGGGCTAACCCTGGACCAGCCATCGTCTGTGCGACTTCCGAGTTAGCAGTTGCAATCCCTCGGATGGGCAGAATGTCTGATGAATGCGTTGACACCGCTGGCCATTCGGTAGCGCGTAGACAATGGTGGAGTCACAGGACAAGGTGTAGCTCCGTGGCAGTGGGAAAGGTAGACCCTTTGATCCCACAACATGAATCCACAGGTTCCAGCGGTTCTATCATCAGGTGCAGCTGATTGCCTGTAGTGTGGCAGGTGAGTCGCAGGATGTTTTCGTGCGAGAAAGACTTGACTTCGTATCCGGCCCATCGATGCGTGCGAGCAGCTAACAAGGGTGGCTAAAGCTGCAAAAGCTCAAGACGGGCCCCGAACCGTTCGCATGATCTCCATAACTGTCGATCACCGAGGTGCTAGGGAGCAAGTGGACACGAGAATTGAGCTGGGACGTTTGACGATACGGAAAGGGCCGGTGGCTAGCGTGCTGCTTTGTGGTGCCATCGCGTGGGTGGTATCTCAACGATCAGCGCGGAAGAACGGCTATCAAGCAGGTTCATGGTGAGGACATGTGTTCTTCGACGGTGGTGGACGTAGTGATTGTAGATGTAGAAATTGCTCGATCGTCGAGGTGGCCTCAAAACATGTAAGGAGGAATGAGAGGAGCAGGGTAAGCACGTGATGTAAGCTTTCGGTTCAACGCCTGGGGATGTCGTTCCGGATTGAGACATGCCCTGCCGTGCCTGCGTACAACATCTCACCACCCAATTACCCACCCCGCTGCTGGTGGTGCGATTGTCTGGCAGCTCATGCGGTTACGGCCACGGTCACAACTCCGTACATATGAGAAGATGGCACTCCTGAGATCGCGATCCCGCAGCTTCTGTCCAATTTGACCCGTGATTGTCAAGCTCAGCAAGAGCAGACTGCGATGGGTGTTGGATCTCATGGGCATGCTCGTCAATACCCATTGGTACCTCATATCCGCATGCTGACCCTCGTCCACTCGCAGTTCTACTCCGAAAGATGTGCCGATTACGTGCCGGCATGCTGCGATCATCTTGCACGTTGGGCTGGTCTAGTACTGCTCCCACACGTGTAAAGGCGAGCGCCGCCCACCATGCCCGGCCGCTTCTGGGCCCTTCCAGTCGAGATACCGGCATGGAGTAAGCGAATGGAATACAATGATCAGCGATGGACCGGAACCGCCGATGTTCGGCGTGGTACGTCCATTGCAGCTCGGCCATATAGCAGCTGTGTATCTTCTACATCACGACTCTGGTGTACAGCGGTGCAACTGAGATCACCATTTCATCTTCAGCTTCGAAACAATGTCTGAAATTCGCACTCGAGTTCGCAAAGCATGCGATAGATGTAGATTGAAGAAGGGCAAGTGTGACGGCCATTTCCCCTGCAACAGGTGCAAAGGCGACGATAGCGTTTGCGGATACAGGTGCGTGGCTCCGTAATCTAGCGTTCCTGCGCGCTACTAACTTCGCACAGTCGGCGACGCATCGACCGCAATCGCGTCTACACACGCAGCTATGTTGAGCTCTTGGAGCGACAACGTTCTCATCTCGTGACAGGGATCCACGAGATGTACAAGCGCCTTCAGCAAGTCGATGCGCTACCTACCAGTGCCGCGGGCGGTATCAGCGATGAGCCAGACATACACAGCATACTCGACTTGCTGGGAGTTGTCAATGAGGACTTTGATGCAGGATTGAATTGCGAGGAGACGAGCGACCATGTTATCGACATGCATCAGCATCAAGCGGACAGGATTTCTAAAGTCGACTCTATGGATAGCGATCACGCATCGGACTCCGAATGCGCATTGTCGCCAGCAAGCGAGAATACTTATTCTACCTCCGAAGCCACCAGGACGGAGGCGACAGAGAGCCTGTTTTCGTCGGGTCCGGCGTACGATGTCGCACCAGCATACAATTATCGAGGTCCGAACCTAGTGCAAAGTCCGCTTCTGCCAGCATCCCAGCTGCCATGGAAGCACAACTTTGACGAAGGCCGCCCTGATACACTTGTAATGCCGGCGAGCGTTTGGCGCGCAAAAGCCGTTGAGTACGCCCTGAACTCAGGGCATTCATCCGGCGATCGATCGCTCTCTCATGCGACGAACACGTCGTGTAGCTCCCTGGAACGCCCAAGATATTGCTGGCCTTCGGCGCACATTGACAAGGATAAGCACAGTTTATCACTTGCCAATGGCGTGCGACCAGGCCTCGGTCGTCAGGACAGCGGCACGGCCGTGCGAGCTGGTCTAGGAGAGCAGCTGTCAATCACGCAATGGGATGGCATACTGGACGCACCGAACGCGCTTCCTGCTCACAGTGACGGCTTAGACGGCCTCTACTTCTCTGCATGGGATCCGATGGAATCGACGTATCAGACCCTCTGATGAAGCCGTGCAAATGATCATGATACACGAAAAGCTCGATGTCCGTTTTGGGTGACATCCTTGTCGGCCTGCGTTGGGGACCAGCGTTGACTCGCCCGAGATGATCCTGTTGATAACGTCAATAGCTGTGGGGCAAGTCTCTACACGGCACTCTTTTCCCACGCAACGTCTACACTTTCTGCTGAAGTCCATGCGGTACTGGGCGCTTTGCCACATTCCGAGGGTCGCCGTGATCAGAGACACCGCCACCGATTGCGTGTACACCCTGAAGGTCTGCGCAGACTACGAGACGAACGGCATCAATGACCCTGCATCAGCTTCTCCACTTTAGGTCTCTACGAGCTGAGGGAGTACACCTGCAGCCTCGCTTACGCAGACTTCCTTTCAGCACCCAGACAAATCTGCGATTGGCCAACAGATTCTCGAATCAGCACGATATCCTACACATGCTCCGGCAAGGGTCCAGGGGGCGAGACCCCGGAGAAGATGCTTATTGAAGATAGCGACGCAACCGTGGTATTAGCCATGGCTGTTGGGCGGCGAAGACCGGGAAGTCCTTCAATTCGCGCCTTGTGCCCAACGCTGATTGCCGATCACTGCGAATCGCATTAAGCCTCTACCACCCTCGAGTTGCAGAACGCGATTCCAGATAATCGACGATTCGATCGTAAGGGACTCACAACATGGCACGGTGGGCAGATGCAGGGACGACTCACGCCACTTCAATGCCCGACGTTGAGGCGGATCCATTGCAGAACTTGGATCTGCCACATGGCATCGCGATAGGCCCATCCCGATCCCAACGACTGATGCATAAGGTTACGTGGCGGTAGCTCCAGACTGGGAAATTGGACGAAATCGCATGATCTGTATGAGTGATGAGCTGGGGTACATTACTACTTGCGGAGAAATGCGAGGATGTCGTGCAGAGACGTTTGCGGGGACGCGGGTTCGCACGCCAGGGAACAGCTTCTGAGAGGTTGAAGTAGGTAGGGATCAGGGAACATCGACAACGGAATTCGCTTCTTTGACAGCGCGCTGAAGTTCGGTCATTGAACACGTTGTGAAGGTAGTAGATACCGTAACGGGCACACAGATTGAGGCCCGAAGCCGATGAGAGCTGCTGCTTTCTTTCGCAAAATTTTCAGCTGTACTCTTTACATGAGTGAATTGTGCCCGCCTTACTCCTTGTTGAAGTCGATCACAATCCTCCCTGCGATCTCGCCTCTCCGCAACTGCTGCACACTCTCGGGCATAGCGCTCAGTCCCCTCACCTCAGCAATAGACTTGAGCTGTCCTCTGCGCGCGTACTCGAGCGTCGCAGCGGTATCCTGCATCGTGCCGACTAGCGTCCCCGTTATGCTCAAGTTCTTGAACGCGAAGAAGTTGGGATCTGTGCCGAGCGTGATCGTGCCGGCCGGTGGGAGGGCAATGCACATGATCTTGCCGCCGATACGGTCGCCGATGTAGGAGATGGAGTCTGAGACGTTGTCAGTACGCTGTGCCATCAGCTCGTGGAGATGAAACGAAAGCGTACCGTTGTAAGCTTGGTAGGCCGTGACGAGCACGCCGTGGGCACCGATGCCGTCTGCCAGCTCCTTGACCTTCGCTGCGACGTCCTTCTCCTTGGTGAAGTCGATGAATGCATCCGCGCCCAGGCTCTCCGCGAGCTTTTGCTTCTTCTCGCCGCCGTCGATGACGATGGGACGCATGCCCATGGCCCTTCGAGGTTGTTAGCACTGAATGACCCAAAGTGATAATCGCGGGTTGACCTACTTCGCGAGTTGAACACCCTGGATACCAACACCACCTCCGCCACCTGGGAACACCACCCAGTTGCCAGCCTTGAGTCCGGAGTCAATCAGGGCACGATGCATCGTGCTGGCTGAGCACATGATAGGTCCAGCGACCTCGTCTGAGACACCGTCGGGAATGCGACTTGTGTAAATCTGTCGAGGATCAGCACTCGTGTACCAAGCTGCGATTAGGGCAGACTTACTGCCGGTGACGTGATGTATTGCTGATATGTCCTGTCGGTCCGTCAGTCCTCGGCAGTCCGTGGCTGACTGTGCCAGAAACCTTACCCCGTCGCCACAAGCCCGGTGTATACGCCCTTCTGACAGTAGTTCTCGCGTCCAGAGTAGCACTGCTCGCTTGTCAGGGACTCCTGACTCTCTTATGTACAGTGCCTCGCGATCTCCTTACATGCTCACAGTTGTGGCACACATCCCAGAGCGGTTTGACACCACCCCTGTCCCCAACCTTCCAGCTTGTCACGTTCGAGCCGACTTTGACGACTACACCGGCACCCTCGTGTCCAGCGCACTTTATGCCGAAAGTGCTCATGGGCGGGACTGCCCAGTCGTTCATCATAAAATGGATGTCGCTCATGCAGAGACCGGTAGCGTTAAGCTTGAGGAGGACATCGTTTGGGCCTACATTGCACACGAGAGGTCAGGAGAGCGATTTCTCTCCACTCAAAACTGTGCAGCCTACCAGGTTCTGGGACATCGACCTCCTGAATCTCGACTCGAAAGTCAGGTCCCTCGTTGACGACAACACCAGCCTTGCACTTCTTGGGGATCTCGGGGTCGGACATCTTGGAAGGCTACGCTTTCTGGCGTCGTTGAAAGTATCGGGCGCGACGTTGATCGATGAGCAGTCAAACAGATAGAGGTATCAGTTCCTAGAGTCCTTAGATTCCCTGGAGTATTAATTGAATACCGACCGTTCTGTTCACAATGTCTGTATATTGTTACAGCTCCACAATGATCCTCGGTCGTCCCCTACGCGGGGCTTGCGCGGGGTAGTGCTTCGCGTGTCGCGATAGGTAGAGTATCAGGAGCTCGGTGCGTAGCCGCTCGGCCTAAACGTGAGCACCTGACCCTGTTGGCACGATTCATAGAGAAACGGCCAGTCGAGACGGCAATCGCAGGGAGACAGCTCGGCTTGCCAGCTGTGCAGTGTTCTTATTCCCAGTTGTGGAGCAAGGAGATCGGCCTGTGTGGTAAATATTCATCGTGGTAGAAGTGCTCAGTGGGAATGAGAACGCAAGGAGATGACTGGATCAGTGCTTGCCTGTGGTTTATGAGACCCAAGTAGCTCGGTAGCACGACGGAATGTAAGGCTTCCAATGGTGCAACACACCGAGACTCGTGAGAGTTCCTGGGTAGGGTGGGCACTACTGTGTGCACACAGCCAGGCACAGCGCATTATTTGAAGTTGATATGGTGACCAGGACTGCGTATGAAGCAATAGAGAAGAAAGGATGTCGTTACAGGGGCGGTGAAGGGAGTGCCATCGGTGGTGCCATCGAGGTCACTCACCGCACGTCCCATCTCGCCAAGCCCTCGCGTGCATGCAGGTATGCACGCTCATTAGTCCTCCATACTGCTATCGACATCTTCGCTCTGCTCTAATCAATCGTCAAACCGAACATGTCCACCTTCGGCGCCCCCGGCGCAGGCATCAAGATCACCAAGCCCATTCCGCCTGAACGTGGCTCCTTCCCGCTGGACCACGACGCCGAGTGCCAGCCCATCATGAAGAAGTACCTAGCTTGCTTGAAGAGTGTTAAAGGCACGAACGCCCCCGAGTGCAGGGAACTGAGCAAAGGGTATCTACAGTGCCGGATGGAGCGGAACCTGATGGCTCCAGACACGATGAAGAATCTTGGATTCGGGAATGGGGAGGATGGCGCTGGGCACGGCCAGAGTGGCGAGACGCCAGAGAAGGGGAAGTGAGAGCGCATAGCCATTGCAAAGGCACACAAAGTGAGAGCGCTCAGCAAGTGCAAAGGCACACAAATTGCGAAGTCATGCGCTGGCGAGTCACTAAAGTGAGCGCCTTGACATCGCACAGGAATCCTCCACGCAAAACCGGCAGGAACGCGGAGCAACGACTCCATGGTCCTCTGCCGCCAGAATCAGGATCCCGCCACATGTTGTGGTCGAAGGCTGTAGGACCGAGGGAGATCGATCCAGGACGGTCGTCGTGATGCTGATCAGAGCACCGCAGCTGTGGCATGGTCACTGGCGTGCTTTTCACCACTTGCCACCAAGATGTCGAGATCGCACGCGGTGACCTCCCACCGTTCTACAGTCCGCGATTTGCGGACTCGAAAGCGTTTGGTGGCCCATGTCAACGTCTAGATGTGCACATGTCAACGCCGTGCATTCGGACGACTTAATTCGCGTTGCAGTCAACGTAATGAGTCCCACGTACCGGCAGTGGAATCTTGGATCAAAACGGGACGTGGCAGGAGATGACAGAGAGATGCAAATCAGAAAGCCTGCACGCAGTGTGCTCAAAAAGTCTACTCAACCCCGAGTACATAGCCCGTACCTTACACCATCTGAGTGGTGATGTGGCGATCTCGGGCCTCCCGATATCCAAAACCCGACGCCAGCAAAATCCAGCATGGTATCATCCCATAACGCCTCAAACTATCGTCGCTGTCATCTAATACCTTCCAATCCCGCTAGCACACAGAAGCCGAAGGTGTGTCTATCGCCTTCCTGCAGTCGCCATATGATCCAACACATTACCCTCCCCAGCCACGAATCCTGTAGTCTCCCACTCAAACGGCTGCTCCAGCATAGCCGACCACTCCGCCTCGCTCAACACCGGCAGGTCGCCCATCCCTCCAGCATTCGGCGTGAACCCCGTCGAAGGACCAGGCGTAAAGCCCGCGCTGCTGCTGTTGTTCCAAGTGGCAGGCATAGTGTAGGCTGTATTCGATGGAGGTAGACTGAACGTGGTCGAAGCCGAGTTGGACGGAAAATTGGAATAGTCAATCGGCATCTGGGAGAAGTCGAGAGGATCGTACGGCCGCTGTGTCGTCTGCGGGAACTGGGAGTAAGTCTGCTGTTGTGGCACCTGACTGCTGCCGTTCGTCTGCTGCTGGTATTGCTGCTGCGTTGGCTTCGGGTCTTGCATCGATGGCGAGTAGCCTGTATGACTTGTATGACTTGATGTGTGCTGCAGCGAGCCGGGGCTCTGATTCTCGCCTCCGCTGCCGTCAGGACTCGTGTCCATATCACCATTGAAGTTTGGTGGGCTGCGGTAGGTGTTCGTGTTTGCGGCGGAGTCGTTGATCGTGTGCATTGACCCCGGTGTCCGTTGCTCGCGGTTTGGTAGGTCGTACTGACCCTGTGTCGATACTGGCTGGAAGTCCGCGAAGTGTGGGTTCAGCTCCTGTGGCGAGTAGGTGAAGGGATCAACGTGGCGTGGGACAATAGCGATTTTGGGCACGCGCTCAGCGTCAGGCTGGTTATAGACTGCCAGGCCGGTGTCGCCGTATGTGGGTCTTCCGCCACATGCCAGTTCCTCCATTGCGAGGTGAGTCTGTACACACCCAGGCGTCTTATCTGGCGCTTTGCTTTGCTTGGGCATCGACGCGCGTAGCGATGCAGAATCTTCGAGTCCTGCGCTCTCGAGGTCTACGTCGAGCTGCACAAGGAATGACTCTGTCAAGGGGTTCTTGCGTTTGATGGCGTGCATCGCTGCTAGCAGAAATCGCAAGGAGGTGAGGACGTTGCCGTCCTTCGGCCGTGATTTCAGATATTGGACGAACACTCGAGCGGCCACGTAGAGGCAAAACGATATGAAGGGATTCATCTGTGATACGATATCAGTGTCTTGTACAGGTGGAGGGATGATGCAGGGCAAATTACCGCGGAAAGGTCAAGATGGCTGATTGTTCGCATAATGCTCGCAATCTCAGCGGCCGCAGTGATACACCTCACTTTACTTTCCGCCGACACTCTTGCGGGCAGACGATTTCGATCCGCCTTGAAGATCGCAGCTTGATGCAGGCAGATTGCTGACGTGTGGATATTCATGTTCAGAAAGATGATGTTCGGGTCGCTGAGGCCGTATGGCAGCCGTAACTGATCAGGCAAGGCGAGAGCCGTATTCAATAGCACATTCTCCATCGCCCGATGCCGCTTCCAAAAGTCACCGTTGAGATCGTCGTCCTTGTCATCCGGTCCAGGACGGTGCAGATGCGTGAGGTTCCGACCGAACAGCGTTGCCATCAAGATCACACCGCCAAAGCTCGACAAATTCGGCGCACCAGATGGATCCAATGCCTCAGCAAGGGTCATAGTCTTGCGAGGCTTGCTCAGCTGATACTCGTCCTCATTGACAGGCAGGATAGTCATCACATCCTTTTCCTCTATCGTCATCGGCCAGCCAGTTCCTATACTCGAATACCTGTCCGTGCAAAAGCTCATCCAGAACGTCCGTCTTCGCTCCTCCCGCTCGGTCCAGTCTCGAGGTGGCGGTAGACATTGCTTCACGTCCAGCCCGCTGCCATCGAGCCGATGCAAGCCCATCATCTGCACCATACGGCAAGCTCGACCTGCAGACATCCATGCTCGCGGGAAGAACATCATCTTGAACTCGTAGAACGCCATCAAGACCCACGTCTGCGCGTGCGCCAGAGTGATCATGCCCTCGCCATGGCCCTTCATCTCGTCCTGCTGGAGGTACTTTCGACATCGGTGATAGAAGTGCTCTGCTAGGTTCTCGTAACGATCTGATACCGCTGCTGCGTTGGCCCACATAGCGTATCGTAGACAGATCGGTGGTCGCATGTGAGGCGCCAGATTCATCGCAGCCATGAATCGCGGCCGATGGATCATGGGCGCTGAAGGGTGAATCTTATCAAAGTACGCCTGTGTCAACTCATCCATGGCTTCTTGTGGTGGAAGCGGTTCGTCCAATCCTAGCCCTATCATCTCCCAGGGAAATGGCTCGTTCAGGTTCGCATCTAGAGGTCCTTCGCCCAATCCTTTTGCTGGCATTGGCGCAGTCCCATTCAGTGTAGATGGCAAGTCCCCGCTCGTCTCCATCCGACTCTCTATCACCGGCGCCATACCTGTCCCCCCATCCTCCCTCCTCGTTTCCTGTGCTCCTTCATCGCCCTTCCCCTCACTCACCTCAGCCTCCAGTCGCGCCAAGCGCGCCTCCAGCGTCTTCACATAGCCCCTCTTGGGTCCACTCTTCCTGCGTACCTCATCATAATTGCAGTCATGCTGCAGCCGCGTACATGTGGCACAAGAAGGCTTGCCGCCATCACATTTGAGCTTGCGTTTGCGACAGAGCACGCAGGCGATACGTTTGGGCTTCGGGACGTCGTCCTGGGATGCACGGCGGGGAACAGGAGGGGCAGGGTGCTGTGAGAGGTTGTTGAAGTAGTCGCTCTCTGGGGAGTTGGAGGAGTTAGAGGGGTCCATGGTCGTGATCGAGGGTTTGTTGTTGTACGGCGGTGGCCCAACGATCGACGGCGGAAGTCCAGCTGAGGGTGGAAGTCCGGCGGCGGATCGGGGTTATGCGACGCCGCTTGGGGCGGAGCGGAGTGTTGAGGCGCCGATGAGTACTCTACAGTCAATGTCCTCTGCTGGGTCATGAACGGTGGCGGTCACCTAAGGCACGAAGCAATTCTGTGCTATGGTCACTTTCAGTCCAAGTTCAACGCATCATCTCATGTCGCCTACAGGATGCTTGCGCCACTGCTCTTGCTGCCCTATCAGCTGTGCCGCTGAGCTCGCATGCATCAGTTGTCAAAGTGACTTTAGGGCTGAGAGTCGCTGACTAACATCGGCACACGGAACGACTCTACCTCGCGAGCGCTAGCCTATATAGGTAGGATGGCATTGTATGATGGTCAATTTTTATCACTACTTGACAGCCCCTTCTGTACGTGATCCTACGGAGGACAGTCTGACATCGGGGAGTATTGTGTTCGTCGCGTGACGAAGCTCGGCATATATGTACAACTTTATGCTTTCGTAGTGCCCCTTTGCCATGTGCCATTCTATGCATCCGATCGCTCTCTGCGGAGCTTACATACTCCGCTGGACCGATCGCTCTCATGCTGGTGCCTATGCGAGCTTGCCCTCGCGCATACCGCGGAAGAAGTCCATCATGCCAGTGAAGACCACGAGCAGGATACCTCCACCCGGACCCAATCGCAGCACCTTGGGTAGGAAGCCCTTGTACAGTGCGCTGAACCCCTCCTCACGGGCAACAGTGCCCAATGCTGGCCATGCCCAGCCGTACTTCGGCACACCACCAGCGACCTTTGGTGAGTTCTGGATGCGACTTTTCACGACATCCATGGGCGTATTGAGGATCGTGCCGACAGTGCCACCGATCGCACCAGAGAGGAGGTCATTCCGTACCTGAACCGACTTGATGTTCTCTGGGTTCGCCGGGAGAAGCTCACGGACCTGGAAGATACAACCGAAGTAGCCTGCGTTCCAGAGCACGTGTCGCCAGATCGTCGACTCGAGCCCTTGGTAGAGAGTGAGGATGCCTTCTTGTCGCACGATCTTCTGCACTGCGTCGATCAAGCCGTTGTAACGCGCTGCTTGTGCCTTGTCTGGAGATGAGTCAGTGTCGTCTGCTGAAAGTAGCCAAGTCCTTCGTGCTTACCTTGCAGCCGGATCTTCACAAGCTCGAAAGGCACTACCACGAATGCCTCCGTTGCTCCTGCCGTCGCGCCAGTGAGGACCGAGAGTGACTGGTTCATCTTCGCCACGCCGAACAGATTCCGGTACACCTTGCCCCACTCATCATTGGCTGCGAATTTTGTTGCGCGCTTAGGTGCCTCCATGAGAATTGGCGCATTGATGCCGCGGTACAGTCGGGAGAATCTGCGTAGGATCAGTGCTGTATCCGGGAGCAACTGATATCCACGACCACTCACCCCTCATTCTTAATGATCTTTTGAAAGCAATCCACCATGCTAGTGTAGTGATCCTGGCCGGGCACGGGAACCCTGCCCTGGATTTGTCTGCATACCGCGTTACTACACCGTCATTCGTGGGCCTGTCTTCGTGTGCGCGTACACTCTTGTCTTCACCACGTCAAGCGGGTACATGACCAGGATCTCGGACACACCGGCCACGGCACCAGCCATGAACTGGTACACGAACGGGAGGGGCTTTTCGGACGACATTTCGACGTCGCGTGCGCTCGGTGAGCGGATCGGTGAGGTTAAAGGAGTGTATATAGTTGGAACTGGAGAAGGAAGGAGTGACGGTGGTTGATGGACAAGTGCGCGACTTTGTATGACTGACAGCCAAGTCGATCAGGGCTTCGAGTGACTTCTCTTGGTCAACTGAGAAGCATGGCCGGGGGGGTGATTCTCGACAGCTTCCAATGCATCGGGTCCGAGCGGCTGAACCTTATCTGGCGGCTCCGCACGGCCGGACCCGTCGGAGATAAAGTCGCGTCCTCACGCGTTTGTCGACAACACTCAAACTTTGATGTGACAACGACATAGTGGAGGAGACGACAATTTGCCTTACTGCATCATTACGGCTGGCTCATACGGTTACGATACCCATGACGACTTTATAATTGGCGGGAGGCGCTTCAGATGTCTTCCCGCACCAAGAGCTTCTTTGAGCAAAACCACAACACGAAGGTAAGCCGGCATTAAGTGAATGTGGAGCGAACTGGGACTGATGCAGACGTAGGCAAGACCTGCATCTTGGAACAAAGGAAACAACATTCGACCGCCACTGGGTGACTCAACCAACATCACCGCACCACCGAAGCTCTCGATACCTCCTACATCGCAGGCAAAAGCAAAACTGCAGGCCTTCGCGCTCGTCAAGGGCGGCGATGACAGACCACGAGCTAGCGTTGAGGCAAAGGAGAACGCTGCTCCAACAACATTATCACAGAGCAACGCGGACACTGGAGAATCACCGCATCATGCACGTGGCGAGACGACCACAGAGAGTGCGCAGCAGGATAGGTCGAGTGGACCTGTGGCGCATAAGACTCCCGCACTTCCACATGCACACACCTTCCCTTGCACGCCAGGTGCTCGACTGTCACTTGAGGACCTAATTGGTGATGACGAGATCCGGCAGCCTCTTGTGAAGGAGGCATCACCGGAGGAGCAGCTTACGTGGGTGCCCAACAGCTCTTCCTCGAATCTGACGCCGAATCGAAAGCGCAAGCGTGCAAAGAGCTCATCGCCGTCTTGTCCGCAATCCTCTTCGCAACGTGGTCCTGGCTTGGCATTCGAAGGTATTGGCGCAGGTCAAGAAACTCCAGAGGCGGACCCAGCTACTGATCTCTGGCAAAGACTGTATGGCAGTAGAAATATGGCTGCTAGCGCACTCAAGCTGCCTGATCTCGGTCCACTAGCGTTCCAAGCATCACCGAGACCGTTGGAGACTCCCATCAAAAGTAGTGGCTTGAGGCGATGGGCGAGTACTGGCAACGACTGGCCCAACAACCAGGGCAAGAAGCGGCGAACCAATGAAGTCAGCAAGTTATCACTACTGCAGGAGAATGGTGTGGGATCAGGCGGGCGCAGTAAGGTCGCCGCGTGGGTTGAGAAGATCCAGGGCGATCTTGCTCAGCAGAAGTTGACCGAACCTCGACTTGTGAGTGAGACTATACAGCACTCGAGCACGAGTCCGCTACCGGTGACTGGGAACCGCAATGCAGACTCCAGGTCCTGCGATGCTAGTCCAACAGAGGCGCAACATTCCGTGGTGCCCCTACAGGCTCAGGATGTCCAGATCTCCACCAACGTTGCGATCGAAACAAGTATGCCACCACCTGAAGTACCACAGCGGACAATATCAGCACCGGCACGCCCTGTGCAAGGTTCGGAAAGCAGATCGAATCCACCTGCCGCAGGCCATTACGGCGCAGAAGCGATCAACGCCGCCCCGTTGCATCTGCGAAGCAAGGCTCCTTTGCCAGCATTCAAGCGGCCGTCAATTACAAGACCGCCAATTGTGGTACCGCCGCCCGTAGCGATCGTTCCAAGGTCAATGCCCGCAGTGATGGAAGACGACTTTGGCGACGACATGGATCTGACGAACGAGGACTTCGAGGAGCTCATGTCACAAGCGCCGAAGCACCAGGCTTCTGCACCCATCACTCAGGCTATCGCACCTTGTGCCGTAGCACATCCTGAACTACCGGTGGAGGATGAGTATGGTGCCATAGACGACGACGTAGCTGCGGCAGCAGTAGCGTTCGAGGATGACGACGATGACGAATTTGGCGGCTACGACTTAGACGAAGAGAGCTTCATGGCTGCAGAGTCACAGGCAACACAAGGCAACAGGGCAAGTCTCCTACCCTTGCGAATGGACCTCTCGAGAAGTACATAGCTCATGTATACGCAGTCTACTCGTAAGCGCAATCCGCACAAATCAGCAAGTCCGCGCAAAAGTCCGCCACTGTCACAGCCAGGCCCTCCGTCGTCGCAAGTACATGCGACGCAACAAAACCATCGGCGTTTTGTCGTCAAGAAAGTCATTGACGCAGAGTACGCCAACGATCGAGGCCGGCAATGCCCCGAGAAGGTTCTACTAGCCGAAGAAGATCGCTCGAAACGCACCGTCACGATATCCTTGCGCGGCTCGTGGTACTCGACTGCTGTGTCAGCTGGGCACACCGTTCATCTTGCATGCCTCCCTGGCCAATCCCATCGTCCACAACCTGCACTCGGGCAGCTACTTGTCGATGATGCTGATGACAGTCCTTTGCTTATCGTTCATCCGGATCACATGCTCTCTGCGACTACTGTAGCAGACTCGTTCGACTGCATCCGCAAGGCTGTGTTGCAGGACCGCATCAAAGCTACTGGCGAGACCAGCAAAGCTATGGTGTACGGTAGCATACTTCACGAGATCTTCCAGCAGGCTTTGTCTGCCAATCGATGGGACGATGCGTCTCTCACGGACCTAGTGCAGAAAACGCTGCTGGCTCACATCGAAGGGCTATGGGAGCTTGGTATGCAAGATCTGACATTAGCTTTCGAGGATGTCAAAGCTAAGATGGGTGAGCTGAGTGCGTGGGCGAAGGTCTTCGTCGCACAGCAACCGGGCGCCCATGCATTGGTCAAGGACCGCCAGGGTGAGAAGAGCTGGATGTCGGTCAACAAGCTCATCGCAATCGAGGAGCATGTCTGGTCGCCGCAGTACGGACTCAAGGGCAACATCGACGCCACGATCGAAGCAGCCGTGACTGACGATCCTCGTGCACCGAACAAGACCCACGTTGTACCGTTCGAGGTGAAGACAGGCAGGACTACGCAGTCAGCAGCCCATCGCGCTCAGACAGCTTTGTACACGCTCCTCCTCTCGGACCGCTACGATGTGGCTGTCAAGTCAGGCATCTTGTACTACCTCGAGAGCTCAGATATGACGCGTATCGCGCCGCCGGCGAACGAGATTAGGCAGATGATACAGCAGCGGAATCGACTTGCTGCCTATATACATAGCGCCAAATACCCAATCACCAGCAGCCAAGACCAGACCAAGGGCCTATCACAAGAAATTGGACCTTCTGGCATGCCGCCAATGCTCCGTGTATCTCACAAGTGCGGGAGATGCTACGCGCAGCAGAGCTGCTTCACCTACCATGCACTTGTCGAGAATGGTACCTCCGAGACGGCGGGCATGCTAGATGATGGCAAGAAGAACCACGCCCTGATCTGGTCAGAGGCAGTTGGGCATCTCCTGTCTTCTGCCGCTACGCCACATACTGCTGTGTTGAAGACGTGGTTCACGAAATGGAATCGTCTGCTGACCTTCGAAGAGTCGGAGATGAGTCGCTTCAGAAAGGAGCTGTGGACTATGTCGTCCAAGGAGCGTGAAGCTACTGGACGATGTTTCGGAGACTTAGTCGTCGTGCGGGACGTGAGCGCTACAGCCGCTGCTGCGGTGAGCACGCTCGTAGACGGTATCGAAGGAACTGGAGGCAAGATTAACCGATTCACTTACACTTTCGCGAAACCAGAGAGATTCAAGAAAGGGAGCTTCACCGAGGGCACCCAGCTGATTGTTGGTGAGCCGGTGGTCGTCAGCTCAGAACAAGGGCAGTGGGCGCTGGCCAACGGCTATGTGACTGCGGTTGGAAAGAACAGGGTCACGATCGCGGTAGACCGGAAGCTGGGCGACGCAAGATCGAGGCGCGAAGACTTTGACCCTGCCAGCAAGCAGACATTCCAAGGCATCATGAGCGTCGGAGCCGACAGAGACACGGCGCACTCGACGATGCCGGCTACACGCTACCGCCTCGACAAGGACGAGTTCTCGAATGGCCTCGCGACCATCCGCAACAACCTTGTGACGCTGATGAGCTCACATCCTTTGCACACCAAGCTCCGCAATTTGGTGGTCCTTGATCAGGCGCCTCAATTCGTGGCGAAGTCGACCTGTACACCACAGTCCCGCCGTTCTCAACACCTGGGTACCATGAACGCCGACCAAACCGCTGCTATTCAACACGTCCTGTCTGCGCAGGACTACTCATTGATCCTCGGCATGCCAGGCACTGGCAAGACCACTACGATCGCGCACCTGATCCGCGCCTTACTAGCTCAAAAGAAGTCCATTCTCCTTACGAGCTATACGCACACAGCGGTCGACAACATACTGCTCAAGATCCAGGACATCGCCCCTCCTGGCTCGATCTTGCGACTCGGCGTCCCAGCGAAGATCAACCCTCAAGTCAAAGAGTTCTGTCACCTGGCCAATACGCCCAAGTCCAGCATCCAAGAAGTCGAGGAGCTGTACATGGGTGTCAGTATCGTGGCCACGACTTGCATGTCCACTTCCCACTCACTCTTCACGCGCAGAGTCTTCGACATCTGCATTGTCGACGAGGCATCCCAGATCTCACTGCCGACTTGTCTCGGTCCACTGTTGCACGCACACCGCTTCGTGCTAGTAGGCGATCACTTCCAGCTTCCTCCTCTTGTCCAGAATCGCAAAGCCTTGGAGGGTGGTCTAGACATATCTCTCTTCCGCACACTGTCTGAGAAGCAGCCCGAGAGCGTCGTTTCACTGGGCAAGCAATACAGGATGTGTGCTGAGATCATGGCGCTCAGCAACATCTTGATTTACTCCGGCAAGCTGGAGTGCGGCACGCCTGAAGTCGCATCACGCACACTCATCTTGCCCTCCTATTCCTTTGGTCTTCGAACTCTGCACCCTCCAGGCTCGACCTGCACCCGCCTGTCCGACACCCAGGCCTGCTGGCTCGAATCCCTGGTCTCTCCCAGCAGCAAAGTCCGCTTTGCGAACACCGACCCACTAGGCGCCCTGGCCCAAGAGTCCACTTCCAATACCTCCGCTGTAGCAACCAAAACTCTCTCCAACGCGCTCGAGTCCCGCGTCGCCATCAGCCTCGTCTCGGCATTTCTAGCTTGCGGGCTGCCAGCGAAGGAAGTCGGTATTATCACGCCCTTCCGCAGTCAAGTCTCTCTGATCCGCCGGGAACTTGGTACGGCGGGGTTGAGTGGTGTGGACGTCGATAGCGCAGACCGGTTCCAAGGCCGTGACAAAGAAGTCATCATCCTGAGTTTCGTTCGCTCAAATCCGCAGTATGAAGTCGGAGAGCTACTACGAGATTGGCGACGCATCAATGTGGCGCTTACGAGGGCGAGGAGCAAGTTGGTCATTCTGGGGAGTAGGAAAACGCTGAGCGCCGATGGGCTCCTGAAGAAGCTGCTTGGCTTGGTCGAAGAGCAGCAAGGCTGTATGGAGTTACCTGCCGATCTCGGAGACGAGGGTGTGGTGTGCTGCGGTACTGTCGCCATCGCCGGCAGCGCTGTATCTGCTATGACGCCGAAGACAACGGCTGGCCCTCGCACGTCGCAGAGGAGTCCGACCAAGCGTAGTCCAGCGAAGGGAACGCCTGTCAAGGTCTTGAGGGCGTCGCAGTCGGCTGGAAATAGGGTGCTAAGTAGCAGTGGGCAGAGCGGCAAGGTCAGGACGCCGGGGAAGGTGGTCACGGGTGTGAAGGGTAAGCTGGCGAGGCTGAGAGAAGAGGTAGCGTGGGACATCTTCGAGGATCTAACGGGGGAGGACCTCTAAGGCTCTAGAGCACTTAGGCAGCATGCTTCAAGTAGAGTATCACTACGGCTCGGCCTCATGCGTCGGCGCCATTACTCGTCACGGCTGCGATTCCAAGGTCCAATAGGCCGTGGCTCCACTCGATCCCCATCGATACAAACGACTCCAGCGCCGTGTTCATCACAGTCCCGTACGTACACACAAGTCTCACACTACATGCTTAACCTACAACCCCCCAAAACAATCAGCCCAATGCGCCTTTCGTGTACCGCGTGGAATCACTATCGCGTACCTCGAAGAACCGCTTCAGCCACCACACTTGGAACACGCCCTCGGCCAGCACGACAAGCATCTGCAGCAGACTCCACCACTTGACGCGCGCGTTGGTGCTTTCTGCTGTGTTGCGGTGCGTGCGCTCGCGGATGACGATGTAGCCTTGCTCGTCTTTGACTTGGGCGAGGGTTTCGCTGAGGATCTTGACTACAGTCCTCGTCAGCATTGATGCAACAAGTGGTTCAGGGTTGTCGAATGGGCGGTCAGGAACGTGAGCAGCGCGTACCTTCTTTCTCCAGCGGATCTTGCGGCGCCTCGGACTCGGGCACGTAGACTATACCGTGGACGTTGAAGGAGACTTCTTTCGTGGTTGCGGACCAGTGCTCATTGCTGAAGCAGTAGGTATACCGCCCGTCGTGATGAGCCGTGAAGCTGTGATCGCCGAGCGCTACGGAGCGTTCTTCTACTTGGTAGGAGCCGGTTGGTGTTTGAATCTGTATCGAGGACAACAATCAGCGGCCGCAATTCCAGTGTTTACTTCAAGAGACCCATAGTCTCGCTATGTCCACCCGATCATCGCGTCGCGCTGCTCGAGTAGACGTCCTTGCATCCTTGCGGGAAATATCGCAACGTTCCCCTACGATGCCGTCTGGCCCTCCGCATTGCTCCCATCCCTCCATCATCCCCTTCCTTTCTCACGATCAAAGCAGAACTCACCCAAAAATCCACATCCAGATTTCCGCTAACACCACCCTCCCGATCGCTGACTTGAAACGTGACAGTCATCTTGTCATCGGTATGTAATTGCTCGTGGAAGCATTCTCGCGCGTGGGCTTTGAGGTTGATGTTGTGCGCGTGGCTGAAGGAGAGAAGGGAGGTGAAGAGCGTGAGGATGAGGGGGAGGGCGAACATCGTGGGCGTGTATGCGTCGAGGAGAAGGAAGGGCAGTTGGAGCAGGACGAGGATGTGATATGGAGGGTGGATTTAGGAAGTGAGGTGCTGGACAAGTGGGCTTGATTCAGGAGATGTCTCGTGGAAGTTTGTCTTGAAGACACGTGCGAGTCCGTGGCAAATCAAAGACAGACTATACTAGCACTACAAGATTCTGCAATACGCATGTAGTACTCCCACTCTCGCACGTTTCGCCTCCTGCGCTGTACTCTCTGTACCTGCTTCAGCGCTGATATGCTGGACGTCCTGCCGCTCGTAGCCTGCCATAGCTCCACTCGTCGCTGCCTGCTGGACGACCCATGGCTCACACTACAAGCGTTTCTTTTGGGTAATCCTCGTCGTCAGAGTTGCGTGCTGCCCAGGGCCCCATTCCTCAGCAGCGCCGAGATCAATTACAAGTCGGTGTTGCAGCTGGGTATATCGGCTCAGGCCTTCGCAACCCCTCAGATCGTAACCGGACATGTAGTGTAGCCGGTACAGACGTGTCCAGAGAACGATGTTTGACACAAATGTCAATATCTCCTGTTCACCCCAGCCTCCTCGGCCGCGGACTTCTCGTGCCTCCAATCTTCAACCTCGTAGCATCCTTGACAGCACTAATCCGATCCCGCACGCCCCTCCCCTCACTCCCCAACAACACCTTTGTCACAGCCTCCCTCCCCGCTCCAAACCCCCTCATCACAACCTCCAACTTTGACATATCCCGCAGCATCCCCTTCTCCTGGATCTGCTTCAGCACGAAAGCCGTGAGCTGGTACGCTGCATCGTAGCTCCCTCGCCCGGCTTTGCGGAACCCGATGTTTCCAGCGGAAAGGGAGAGCAGCACGTCGACGACTTTCTTCTGGTCCGTGGCGGAGGAGTTTGTGGCGCTTATGCCGGAGCTGGCAGTCTGACTCGCCGGTCGTGGCGGTTGGACGAACGTGAGGTGGGTGTTGTGTTTCGTTGCTAGCACGTGTAATCTATGTGGTTGGTCTTCCCGCGTTCCTAGATTCCGCGACTCTTCGAGGTATTGGGCTTGCTGTACCGACGACGAGCCATCTATCGCGGCTATGAGGGAGGAAGGCGCAGGGCGGGTATTTGAGACGGAGGGTGGACTGAAGCCGCGGCGCTTATTGGTGGAGGATTGGGTGCGTTGGGCGGGATTGAAGAGGGAGGCTATCGAGGAGTCTTCGGCGGAGGAGGGGGGGTTGGTGGAGAATGAGCGGCGGGAGGAGTGGGGAGGGGTGAGGCGGTGGCGGCAGGAGGCGCAGATGAAGGTCGCAGCGCGTCGGTGGGGGGTCAGGGAGGCCATGAGTGTGGTGGGTATAGTGTAGTGAGATAGGCCATGTATTGGTAGGGCACGCTTCTGTATGCGGCGAAGACCTCCGTAAAAAGCCGAGGGTTCGATGTGCACATCCATATGCTACGACATCAACTCTCACATTTCATTTACTTTTCACAAACTCTACCTAACCCTTCCCGAGACTTCTGGACATCTGGAGTGGTGGTGCTGTTACGCTATATACTGTGTATTTGTGGACATAGCATGAGCACATCTGCCTTGACTGCGCGGGCGAGAGGCGCATCTCGAGGCTTGCACGCCTCATCACGCAATGTAATACAATATGGCCGCACTGCTGCATACCGTCGGATAGACTCGAATGTACGGCAATATACTGGACCATCACTGCGACATGGCCATCGGACAGATGCAACACCGCCCCCAGCCTTCACCCTCACATCACATTTCTTGCCCACATCATTACAACCCGGCGCGGTCTCGGGCATACGGCATGTCTCCTTCAAGGAAATGCGAGAAGCGAGGGCGAGGGAGAATGCAGCAGCACAGGGTGGGCGGCCGGCAGAGCAGCCTAAGAAGGCTGAGCCCGATGCGGAACCTTTGAAGGCGGTACCCGAGCAGTCAGGTCCAAGTGCCGCAGAGGAGGCTTTCGCCAAATCACAAGCAGAAGCAGAAGAGCACTTCCGACGGCAAGAAGAGCACGAGAAGAAGCAGGAGGAGGAAGGTGCCGAAGAAGGCAAGGAAGGCAAGGAAGGCGAGGAGGGCAAGAAGTCCAAGAAAGAGGAGTCCGCCCCACCGCCACACGGCGAGAAGACGCCATGGCAAGTCTTCATGGAGACACTCAACAAAGAATTCAAGGAGTCCAAGGATTGGAATGAAGGCACCAAAGAGCTCTCCGGCAGCATCCACGACTTCACCCAGAATCCAAATGTGCAGCGCGCAAAGTCAGCTTACAGCAAAGCCGCCGAAGCAGCAAGCACAAACACGGGTAAGGTGCTGCTCGGCACCGCCGGCGCGATCGGCAAATCCGCCGCCTGGACCTGGGACACTCCCGTAGTAAAGGGCATCCGCTACAGCGCCGCAGCAGTAGGCTCCGGCGTCGAGAAAGTCACCCGCCCAGTCCGCCAAACAGAAGCCTACAAAAACGTCAAAGAGACGATCGATGACGGCTCCTCAGCGCGGTACGGTGGCTGGACAGAGAAAGAAGAGCGTAAAAAGCAACGCGAAGAGCGCGAGCGACGAAAGCGACTCCGCGGCGAGCTCACAGAAGCCGAAATCCACGACGAAGACCCCGAAGCCGGCACAAACGTCACACTGCACAAAGACGCCAAATGGAAAGAATCCTGGCGAGATTTCCGCGACTCCTCGCCCGCCATGCAGCGGCTGTTCGGCCTCAAATCAGTCTACCAAGAATCTGAGAACCCGCTCATATCCACCGCAAGAAGCGTGAGCGACCGCATCGCTGGTTTCTTCGCCGAGAACGAAACAGCGCAGGTGATTAAGAGGTTCAGGGAAATGGACCCGCACTTCCAACTCGAGCCCTTCTTGAACGAAATGCGCACATACATCCTCCCCGAAGTCCTAGAAGCGTACGTAAAAGGCGACATTGAAACGCTCAAACTCTGGCTCTCCGCCGCGCAGTTCTCCGTCTACTCGGCTTTGATGGCGCAATACACCACCGCGGGCCTGCAATCCGACGGCCGCATCTTGGATATCCGGAACGTCGACATCTTATCAGCGAGGATGTTGGAAGGTGGTGAGGCGGGGACGGTGCCGGTGTTTGTGCTTATGGCTAGGACGCAAGAGGTGCATGTTTATAAGGAGAAGAAGACGGGACGCTTGATGGCGGGCATGGAGGATAAGGTGCAGCAGGTTACTTATGCTATTGGGGTTACGAGGATTGCGGAGGAGGTTGCGAATCCGGAGACTAGGGGGTGGAGATTGATCGAGCTGCAGAAGAGTGCGAGGGATTATGTCTGAGCGGGCTTGAAATGCAGGGCTCGGGTTGAGAGCCTGACGCTGCGACTCGCGTCAAAGCAGGCGGGCAGAGCGAGTAGCGACGTCCGAGACGTTGCTTTTGCACCATGCTATCATCAGACGGCACGGCAACTGGCGGACATGGAGGCTATGTTGCGCCTTCGTAAGTACGAACGCGGTCGCTGTCTTGCTACTGCCGAGCTGAGCGAGGTGACCTCGCGGGCGCTCGGGAACGGCTTCGATCGTGAAGTGAGGCATCGGGATCAGTCCGAGGGCGAGGAAGGGGTCTGGCGGAAAGAAGAGGATTCCGCTCATGTACGATAGAATGTGGAGGCGAGATGTGTGAATAGTGGTAAGCCTATGAAGCCATATGTAAGCTACATGTACCCTCCCGTCTACCTTGTCGAGCTTGACACGCGAGTGACGCAAAGAAGAGGACCTCTCCGCGACTGCCCGTGGAGAAGAAAAGGTGATCTATGCTGCGCCGCAACAGTGTATGCGTAGCTGTGGTGTCGGCGAGAGAGGGTTGTCTGTTTGAGAGGCTCTCTGAGGCAGCACTGCCATCGCATTGTCAACACATCTGGTGGAAGAGTACAGGTAGAATCACCGTTACTTCAAGGCTTTTGCAACAATTGCAGCTTCTGGTATTGCAGCCTCGCTATTGCCTAGATGATGCACCCCATCGCGCTGGATCAGGTACATTTCGGCTGGCCAGATCTTTGCTATAGCTGGCATTCAATCGGTCTTTTGTACTGTAGCCTCGGCGTCATTCGTGTTATTGACGTTGCAGGCCACGCCATGAAGCAGATCATTATTCCATTCTGTGTGGTCGACAGATGAGGAGCGAGGTTGCTCCTGAGAATTTAGTGTGATGATGTGCAGTACTCAGTGAATATTGAGGCAGAGGAGAACCGAAGTGTACTCTACGTGCATCTGATCGTGTCTATCTTACGTATCAACAGCATCGTCTGTGCCACACCAGAGCTATGATCCGTTCAGCACCGCAGTCACTGACCAACCTTGCCGTAGAGGTCATCGCAGTCGAAACTGCTAATGGCCTCTCCATGTCCATGCCTTCAATGATCCTACTGGTACCGGATCGTAAATGGCTCGGTGGCCACGCGGTCGTAGTCCGCCAAATCGGTGTTGTCACCGAAGATGTGTAGAGCACTGACGACGAGCTGATATGTTCCAGGCGGCGCCAGGGTACCATCTGCCAACAAGCCATCCCAGCCCGAGACCGTGGCGCCACGAGGGACGTAGTATTCGGGGAAACCGTAGATGTTGCCTGGCCGTGTGTCAGTGTATGGTCACGAAGTACCCGTTGCTCAGAAGAATTTTAACACGCTTTAACGCTCATGTAAGTGTCGACAGCTCCAGCTCAGTGGAGGTACACGCCTAACGGGTGTCACTGTATCTCACTGATGTTGCCTAGGGGGGAGGTTGCTGAGCAGCTGCGCGCAGTAGCATAGCGACGTTCGCACTTTCACGGAGAAGAGGACGCGAGAGATTAGAAAGTGACGTACCCAGTGTCTTTAGTCCAAGGAACTCAGTGGTCTTAGGCTTGCGGTGGTGCCACGGAGCCTTTGAGGTCGAATTCGAGTACGGCACAACGTCCATACGCACGTAAGGCGAACCCAATGCAAGGCTCACGAGCACAGCCGGGTACACTGTACCATTGCTAGCCGTAGCATTGCTCGCGGGCAGAGTAAAAGTCGTGTTACCAGGTGCGGGAGCATAGCCCGGTGCACTTTTGGTCGTCGTGAGGTAGGTGTTGGCGGTGTCCAGGACCGTGGCACGGATCATAGAGCCAGCAACACCGAGGTATGGCAGAGACAGCGAAGATCCATCGGAGCCGTTCATCGCGATATAGCCGCTGTATACCGGAAGAAGAGAGCCGTCTAGGCCTACAGGAAGGTCGGGGTAGATCGTGACTGTTACGCTGCCGGATGCTGGAACAGTGACTTCCTTTTGCGGGAACTCGATGTCGGCAACGGCTGGAGCCACTTCGTTCACGAAGGGATCCGGGAAGATCGAAGTGCTGAGTGTGTAGAACGTGCCAGCTGGGACGTTCGACAGGGTGTAGGTGACGTCCGTGTCGGCCAAATTGGTGATCGTGAAGTTTGCGGTGTCGACAAAATTGTCGGTATCATTGAAGCTCAGACTTGAGACGCTTAGGACAGTGGTCGTATAAGCGGCGTCGAAGGCCTGGATAAGGCCACCACCCTGCTGTTGAACAGGAGCAAGGAAATCGGCAGTTTTACCGGCGCCGGCGTTGAAGATCTGTGGATTCGCTGTCGCCGAAATGACATTTTCGAGGATCTTGGGATCTAGAGTACCGCGGACCTCACTGACGAGGGCATAGACTGCGGCAGCCAGAGGGCATGCCATTGAAGTGCCAGAAAGCACAGCATATGCACCCAGGTCGAGTGGGTAGGTAGACAGAATCAGACCTCCGGGAGCGGAAAATTGCTGCTTCACTTCAAGCTCGTAGTTCGGTCCCCAGGAGGTGTAAGTCGATAGTAATCCACCGGTCGCGGTGTTAGGCGCCGAAACGGGGTACTGCTGGGCGACCTCTGGGTCGACGATGTTGAGGGTCACGCTGTTGCCACTAGATAGCAGGCGAATCCACTCTGCGCCCTGCGCAGCACTGGTCATGCCAACACCCAGAATATCCGGCACGACGGCGGTGACCGCAGTCGAACCTGGCGAAACGTTGTTGTAGAACATTACGTAGCGAGCGCCCTTAGCAGCGACGTTCGTGACTTTCTGAACAAAGGTACACGTACCTCGTCGAACGAGTACGATGTAGTTGGAAAGATCGGGAGTGTCATCCGGGAGGGCAGTACAGGCGTTAGCAGTGTCGTTCGTGTTGTAATTGACGCTCCATAGCGGAAGTGAGACATTGCCCCAGTCCGCTGGGGTGCCTTGTGTCCAACCAAAGGCACTCAATGACGAGTTGTTGACCGTGTAAGTGGCGTTCAAGAGGATGCTAGGCGCTTGGGTGTTGTCAACAGACGCGATCGACGCTACGCCTAATCCGCCCGCAGCGGTCGAGGCATAGAATTGACCCTCTACGCCGTCGTTACCTGCCGAAACCGTACAAGGCACGCCTTTCTCGACGATACGCTGCACGGCGACAGCCCAAGGGTCCTCGGACCACCCACTAGGCCCACCGATCGATGCAGTAATGATCTGGGCACCATCTTCGTATGCTTGATTGTAAGCGCTGATCAGAACGTCGTTGCCGGCACTTCCACCACAGCCGAATACACGATACGCGCCCAGCGTGACGTCAGGTGCAGCACCAGTAAACCCGTATGGGTTTGTTTGTGCAGCAATGATACCGGAGACGTGCGTACCGTGGCCTTCGCAGTTGTCGTATGGATCAGGGTCAGGGACAGGGGTGTTCGCGCCATTGTATTTGTCTCCAACAAGATCGGTTCCAAAGGACACCAAGCAGCCTGGTCCAAAGCAGCCTCCAAGAGCAGGGTGGTTGTAGTCGACACCCGTATCGATGACCGCGACCCTTATACCCGCGCCAGTAATACCTCGGAACCGGAGTTGGTCCACTTGTGTCATCACGTGGGGCGAGAACGTATCGTTGATGCCAGCACTTTGACGTCTCTGCAACAATGCAGCTTCAGGTACAGCAGCTTTGCTGTTGCCGGTCCAGTGCACTTCGTCGCGCGGAATAGGGTACATTCGAACAGGCCAGATCTTCGCGACTGCAGGCATTTCCTGAATCTTTTGTGCAGCGGCCTCTTCGTCCTTGGTATTCTTGAGGTTGAATGAAA
Source organism: Oleoguttula sp. CCFEE 5521 (assembly GCA_036872775.1). Lineage (NCBI taxonomy): Eukaryota > Fungi > Ascomycota > Dothideomycetes > Mycosphaerellales > Teratosphaeriaceae > Oleoguttula > Oleoguttula sp. CCFEE 5521. The sequence goes on from JAVRRP010000001.1 coordinate 384,740, forward strand.
CTCCCTTGAAAAGTTCGAATTTCAAATCCATTCGATGCTCGACTGCTTGACCAGTCGCGCCGAGTTCCTGATAGAACGTGTCCGCATCCTAGTACCAATTAGTCGCGACTCGTTGTTGACGTGTGATGTTACCATCGCTCTCTCCAAAGTATGAACGTCTCATGTGCGCTTATAGGCGCAGCTGCGACAGTGGATCACCTCGGTCAGGAAGAGCAGAGATGATGGTGTGCCTTGCTCTGAGCTCTGACGAGCACCGCGATCGATAATCCACTAGTGCAGGTACGCCTATACTAGGCCAGGAGAGTCGCGGGCTCTTCGGAGAGAGTGAAGGGGAGTTGTCTCAACATACACTAGTCTTTGCGAATTCGACAATGTACGCGCCCGGTACTTTGGGTGCAGCATTGATCTTTGCACGGATGGCTAGAGCGGCAGAGGAGTATAACACTGCTGCCAGCGACAGAACCTTGAGTATTCCCATCTCTGCTGTGCAATGAGACGCAAGGAATTGAACAGGATCAAAGAGATATTGAAAATCGATGCTCAGCCATGTGGGCGGGCAAGGGCACAAGACCAATATATGCTACCTAACGTACGCTAGGCACTAACCAGAAGATCCTGTGCCTGAGCTGATCAAACTATCTCCCATCATAGGCTGATACCTCGTGGACGATAATGTTGCTCCCGTCCTGCAGTGCGTTGGTGCGAGGGTCCCGTACCATTGGGACTTCGGCCACATGCCACCGTGCAATAGCCAAGAGCCACTTGATTGCAGCAAGTAGCGTGATGCCCCATCGTGAGTGGGTACACTTAAACACAGTAGCTTTGTCGTCTGAATGAAGCAGGAGAGTAGAGGTGGAATTCATGTATGCCTCCGGGTGTCGATGGCGCCAGCCGCAGAAACAAGGATCGCCACAACCTTGATCACTGCTTGGCACGGCGGAGACTGCTATGTTGAGTAGGAGACAAGGCCTGCCAAGGCGATAGTGCACTGCGATATTGCGAGCTACATATGCCAAGTGATAGCGACGGTGACGTTCGACGGAGATGGGGTGTTTGCACAACGGCGAGATCTGCGCCCTGCAGCAGAGCACTCTGGCGCAATCTGCCCAGGAGCCAATCGCGGCATTCTGGTACCTGGCAGTGACAGAGAGTTTAACAGCAGCGAGCAGGTTGTACGGTTGCATCCAGCGGAAGCCATTCGGTATAGCCGGCAAGTCAATTGTGTTTGCTCCTCGCGCCGCCCATGGAGGGTGGCGACAGCGGTTCGTGAGTCGTGTGGACGAATGATCTCAAGCCTGTGAGCTCATGTCGAAGTTGAAATCGAGTCACGGGCGAGTCTCGCAACCTGATGTGACCGTCGAGGCTTGTTCACGGCCGTGCGATCTGTGGGCAATCATGTTGCTGGGGGCCTGTGTATGGGGTGAAAGGTGCGACACAATATTGTTCGTGACAGCGTTCGACCGAGGCACAGACTCCAGATGACGTATTGCGTCCATTGATCATTGTGTTGGAAACGAAATGCATTGGGATTGATTGATCATTTAAGCGTTCATGACTGGGTTGGAAGTGTGCCAGGCCGCTATCGATCAACCACAAAGTGCCGGAGATTGGCCCTGTGTCCTGCTAGTCGCTGCTGAGACCTCGACACCATGTCGTCCTGGGCGAGGTTAAGAGGTTCGTGCAAAGCTCTCCACCGCCCTTCTTTATGCGAACATCACAGAAGTTGACATCGTTTCGGAAGATCGCGTGCTCACCTCGAAATACAACAAGCCCTTCCCGGTCACACTTTTACCTTCTGCGATTGGATACTATCTGGGGTACGTCTAACAGCATTGCGACCAAGTAGGACATTACTGACAGCAATGCAGTTTCAAGCAAGGAGAGCGACAACGACAGATCCTGGAGCAGATACGAGCACTAGACGAGAAGAATGATGCGAAAGTGGAAGCCATAGCTGATCACCCTATATAACTCCAATCGAGTTGCGCAACATCCCGTCGTTGTTCCGACCCACCCTGCAGTCACCCCTAGATCACGCTCAGTCATAGGTGAAATGCGTGGGCAGGTGCATGCAGTGCCGCACGCGTCACGCGCCTAGCAGCCGACATATATGGCTAGCGTTGCATGTCAGTAAGATATCAATCGTTGGAACCCTGGGTAGACTGACCGTTAGCATACAGCGCGTAGCTGTCGGCATTGTTGACGGCACCACTAGTAGACAAAGAAGTCGCGGCAGCATAGCCGTACCCGTTATCGTTCGTACCCGGGTTGTAGACAGCCGGTGCGTGAGTCTCTTCGTGCAAGATGGTAGTTGCCTGGTCCTGTGCGTGGCATTGGCCACTCAGAGCCGGAAGGTAGGAGAAGAATATCGGGCAGTAGGCGATTATATTCAGGGACGGAACGGTGTATGCGAGGACGTTGGACGAGCATCCGCCGTAGACCTGGTAGCAGTTTCAGTAAGATCCGGGGCTATAGAAGAGGGCATACTTACATCAGTACAGTATGTCTTTGTGCGGGTACTAGACGTCGAACAATCAGTAGCAACGGCGCGGAGGCGTGCGGCGACCGTGTTGCGCGTCGTAGATGAGGTGGTCTTGAAGTACTCGCTCTGGGCGGCAAAGTCAGCATACAAGTGTCTTCTTGTACAACAAGCAACGCGACTCGACGTACAAATTTGGCCGCATTACCACTTGATGCAGCTGTGGCAGCAGCAGTAGCGAGTCTGGCGCAATTGCTCAAACCCGTGCGTACTGCCGTAAGACGCGAGCCAGTGCAGTCACTCTGGATCGTCGTCCGCTTGGCGATCATCTTGTCGACGACGAAGGGGACAGCAGCAGCTTTCGCAGCCTCGACGTTGATCGCGAGCTTGTTGCTGCTGAAAGGCAATGCCTTGCCGCTGAGTGAGGTACTATTGAGTGGAGCGTATGGAATGGCACCGATCGCAGCGACTGAATACTCGCCATCGGCACCGAGCTCGTAGAGTTCGGCGATCTCTACCTCTTCCTCGAGGGTTTGTCCGGCCAACAAAGGCTTGAAGACATCGGCACTTAGCTCATGAGTAGCCATGCGCTGGAAGACTCCATTGAACGGAGCGACAGCGGCTGGATGGTTGTCAGTGACGATGAACCCAGTGATGGTGCAGCACGTGACAGTGTATGGAGTGACAAATGACGGGACACTGACCAGCTGAAGTGACAACCAACTTGTCAGCTGGGCTATCGCTGTCGAGGAAGGTGCCCTTGTAGAAGAGGTTGTAGTCCTCGGAGCCGGTGTTGGTCACAGCGATCTTGACTTTGGTATCGCTGACGCTGGTCAACGAAACTGCAAGTGGTGATGCACGCTTAGTGAGGTCAATCGCTGTCGCGCTCACTGTTGCAGCTACAGCTGCAAGACAAGTGATGGAGCGAAGCATGATGTCGAGACGGAGTGATGATGTGAGGAGTGAAGTCAGGTAATTGAGGTGAGGTAGTGTAAACGGATGGCGGTTATGAGATGTATGGAGAAACAATCCTGAACTGATGAACGGTTTGAAGCGCCAGCGACGATTGGCTCATACTTATATCCTCACGCCTACTTGTCTTCGCTACTTGAAGTCTTTACACCAAGGGACTTCGGGATGCGTTGTATCTGCTACCTGCCAGACCATCGCTCCGCACAGCACCTCGTCGGCGCTGACGCTGTTTCCGGCAGGTGCCAAATGACCCACATCTGCTTGACCATTAGTATCCTCGCGATGTCGTGCATGCCCGTCAAAGTAAAAGATATAGGGTCCCGACGCGAGATGGTTTGACGTGAGGCAAGGTGAAACATCCTTGAGCTGGGCTCCCTGCACATATGTGCAGGGCAGATCTTAGAGCCTTGGCCGCCTTATCTCGCTGGAATCTGCTGTTCACCAACGAATATTTGCCGTGGTGCGCGCCGTCGCATTGATGAGATGGATGTCGCTTAGCCACTTGCGTTCAATCCCGAGGTGGAGTTCATGCAGGTGTTGTCGGGTCTGCTGATGCGCAAGCCGGAGTATGTGCCCACGGTAGTCATGGTATGGCCGCGTGCTCTAGCAGCCATCGCTCCTTCTCCGAGGCCCGCATAGCAAGAATGTCGTATATCGCTAGTTGCAAGGGGATGTTGCGATTCTGTGTAGGTAGGACTGCGCTCAAACGCTGTAATAATCCGACACAATCAACATTGGCGGGGTGATTGATCGATCGGAACGGTCTTTGCAGAAAGGTAGAGAGAAAGCGGAAAGGAACTCTACGGGGTAGATGTCTCACATGCAAGTCATAGCTTAATTCTCCGATACTCTAATTCATCACACCTGCGTCTGTCGAACTTGTCGCCACGGCGAGCATAACCGACGGTCCCACTCAACGAGAAGTAGTATTCGCCTCCTTAGGAAGCTTCATCAGGTGAGATTTCTTCGTGACGGTGTCGTTGTGACGACAGCAAGTCGTAATCGCAGCTGGAGCCAGGTATGATTCGCATGGACATGCAGAATCAGCAAGCGGGGAGTGCCATAGCGCAGCAGGAGCCAAATCTGCATTAGTTCGGCGAGACCTCATCGTCGTCCGTGAGGCCGACAGCATACAGGTCTACGCGTATCGTTGTCTGCCTCTGACGATCGTGATCCCATCAAGTGTTCGCTTGTCGCCGCCGCTGCAAGCACATCGGAGGATGCTCGGATGAGGCAGGTAGTCAACTACTATCCTACTGATGCCAAGGTCATGATAGCGCTGTGCCCCGTCTTGAGTGGACGATAGCGTAGCTTAGACGTTTGAGGTCATTCAAGCCAAGAGTACCAAGAGGTGAAGGAAGGAAGGTGAAGTGACGACAAGAAGGCACAAGGCTCGGAACGGGCTCGGAGCCCGCGCGCCACCCCTCCTTCTCATGCGGTACTTCGACAGCAGTGCCATGCCCAACGGAGCATCACTGAAGGATGTCCTGAGTGATGCCACCTTGCAGTGCCCAGTGCCACGCACAAAGATGTCACTGCTAGGCAGTCGAGCACTGAACACTCGCAGCGAAAGGATTGAAAGGGTGTTTCAATCATCTTGAAGAGCAATCAAGACGAGACGACTGCCGCACAAGAGCTCAAACAGATGCGAGCGGATATTTGGCCTGTCCGTGAAACCACATCCCGCGCAATAAAGTGCCTCTGACTACCGGGCAAAATAGTCAGGCCAGTCGGACCGAAGACCTCGTTTGGGCGTGTGTGAAACACAAGCCGGGGATCGCCAGTGACCACTCCGCTTCGCAGACCTGTCGGTCACTACAGGGACGTGGCTCGGGTAGTTGAAGTCGAAGGGTAACATCAGTCTGTACGGTAGAGCGGATCGGTCCCATGATCTCTATTCCCTTTCTATGTTGTCACTGTGAGGTTCAACCAGCTACACCTCCCATGGCAATACGCCCAGCTTTCCTCGCAGTCACAGGTGTCCTTTCTGTTGCAGTAACGCTCTACACCATAGCCTGGCTCCCATCTCTGGTCGGCATCAAGATGAACGATCCACCCTCGACCATTCCCCTAGACGTCACACTCGTACCCGGGTCCACGCCCTCAACGCTCCAGGTCCGAATATACAACACCGACCAAGAGCGGACAATCTCATTCCTCACATGGGACACACCCCTTGATCCCTCAGCCATCAACACCGGCGTCCTGGGTCTGACCAACGCAGAAACCGGTGAAACCATCCCGGGTCCAGACATGAAGATCAATCGCCTCCTCCCGCCAACACGAGAGGACCTTATTGAGCTTGCACCCGGAGCGTCGACCGGCAGAAACCTAGCTCTCAAGTCGCCTTGGATTCCCACAGATGGCACGCGATGTACTGTGCGCATGCAAGGTACTTGGAGAGCCGTGTGGGCCAAGCCTGCGGTACAGGTTACGGACGTGGAACTCGGCTCCGTTATTGGCGATCAGAGGGCGACCGCTTTCGACACCAGAAGCATTGAAATGTCGATAGCTAGGTCAGACTGATTAGGCTGTCTTGACGAGTCTAGATGGCATTGCTAGCCAAGAAGACTTCGCTTCTTTCAAACCAACACGCGCAGCGAAGCGCTAGATGCTTTCGCGAATGCGTCGGTGAATGACATGTATTCTAACGATATGATATGATGCACGATGTGCGACCGCTGCTGTGCCGTACATGACTTTACGAAAATGCCAGGCTACGCTACAAGTGCGATGGACGCATTCGCATTGAGCATCTTAACCACGGCCACATTTGCATCTACTTCAGTCAGTCGGGGAGGGCTGCCAGTAGCGCCTATCATGCTGCGCGGATCGTAAAGATCCCATGGTCGGCGAAGGACACTCAGATCGATTCGTCGTGTATTGTTGCTGATCCTAAGTCAGTACATCGCTCCATCCTTAACGAGACGGTAAGATAACAGCGCCTTACCATTCGATCGTGCGCTTCGTCTCCACCCATTCACCATCCATCCCATTAGGTCGCGTACGAAAGTGCCCATTGATGCAAGTGGTTCTGTTGTGCGGTGCGACATTACCCAATGCATCAAATGCTGTGCCCAAGACCCGTCGCCACTCGGGGATATCGCTACATAGGGGCGTTTTGATGTTGATGCCTTCTTCCTCGTACGCGACAACACTTTCAGCCAGCCCACTAAGCGCCTCAACGTGCCAGATGCCATCTCTCGAGGGCAGCTTCTTCATCGCGGCAAGTGCAGCATGTCGAAGTCGAGAATCACGGCAGCAGACGACCGTAAAGTACAGCGGGTATAGTAGACCATCATCCAAAGAAGCAGCGAACAGTCGGCGATCAGTGGGCTCCGAGTCTAGGACGTATTTGCAGATCACGTAGATCTCTTCGAACACTTCGAGGTACCGATCAAACACAGTTGATTCGGCATACAAGGCGGCTGCACTTAGGATGCCATCGACTTTAGCGCGAGCACGAAGCATGCTAAGGCCATTCTGCTCGCGGATCGTCAGTCGTAGTGTCGGACGCTGTGTGAACTCCAGGATCAGGCGATCGATATCTATGAACCGCTGCTGAAGCTGCTGAGCCGCTGCGTAAGCTTCGATTGGGACGTCACCCGGATCTCGAAACTTGTATGCATCTGAAGTACCCCGCATGAAGTGAAATAAGCGGCTCAGCCAAGTGCTGCAGTAGTTCCGCGCGTGTGCCAGACTTGTAAAAGCCGTGGGCAGCTCGTTGTCAAGGGCTGCGGCATACGCTGACATGCCGGGAATCCTTTGACCTTTAGTGTTAGCCTGGGCGCATAAACATACTTCATGAGGGCCAACAACATTCAGTGATGCATATTTGGTCGCTCTTATGGTGGGGTTGATCAAGGGCTGTCAACAAACTGAAATCTTACCTGGTATCAATGTACTGGCTCCCCTGCAGGTCCACCCGCATCAATGCCCGTATGATGTCTTCGTCCAGCGGCTCTGGCTTCGAGGTACGATCAAGAAGTAGGATGGCGTGCTCAATGTGGACGAGTGCCGGAGCGAAACGCTCCGATAATGCCTCGAAGTGCACGCATAGCAGCGAGCACAGCAGTACAACGTTGAGAGGCGGCGTTGGCTGACTAAGTAGAATTCGAAGCCCGTTCAAAGCTTTGGAGTATTGCTGAGCAGGAAAGGTGGTTTGCATGCGTCCGGAATCCACCCCATCTGACTTTGCTGCTTGTCGGATGGTAGTCTCTTCGTGGAGGCTCGAGAGAGCACTCAATGCAAATCGCACGGCTTGATGGTCTTGGAAGGCTTGCAGGACGACTTTCTCCCAGACAGGATCCTTGAATGAGCCAGATATGCACGGCGCTGTTCGAAGCCGGAAGTACTCGAATGATCTCTTCTCTAGTGTAGTGGTCGAGCCACTGAGCGAGAGTGATGGCTGAATGCTCAAGCTATCCTTTGCGCAGAGCGACTGTTGAGGTGGTGCGTAGCCATCGCACCTTCGTCCAGTCGCAGTACACCGCTTGCAGAATGGCTTGCATTCATCGCACTTGATCCTCCGGATCCTGATTCATGTCAGTCTCGGTCTTTGCGATGACTTGCGTTGGCACGGCGTTGGTAGACCGTTACTCACTTGCACTACAACGAAATTTAGCTTGGATCGATGCTGCAATGCTGCCGCATGGATGAACTTACTGTCAAACATCCACTCTTCGTCTTAGGCGCGAACCGGCGTACACCTGTACGCGCGACCGCACAATTCTCCACTGCCATCAGACCAGCTGCACCGTGTTTCTTGGCCCATTTCACGACACACGTGGATTGTCACTTGAACGAGCATTGCAGGAATGAGCGATTGCGTCGAAGAACGCTGACATATGGGTACGATATCTCACATTCTTTGAGCTTATTCGAGTGCCTGGAGCGTGACGAACTTCGGAAGACAAAACATCCGTGCTCTAAACGAACGAGCGAATCAGAGCGAATCTCACATGACTCGCTCGACCTGACTAACATTGCGGGAAAAAGTAGGTAGTTTCCTGTTCCCAATACTATAGCCGCTCCAAATGTTCAGACCGTGGGAAGTGCTCGTATCAGTCGACCCACATCAGTGCAGCCGCTGTGAAAAACGCCGGCGAGAGGTAATTAGATGCGGCCTTGGCCCACGAATCGCAGGTCATGCTGTCTCTTGACGAGCCACTTCTCGGCAGCTCTGCGTCACAAACGCACAGCGCAGGAGCTCATGGTCGTAGCAAGCCATTGAGAGACTAGGAACCGCTGCCACAAGTCCGACATTGATCAAATGCCATCGACAAGATGTTACGTGTGGTCTGGGGACAACCATTATGAGCAGCAATGCGTGAGGCCGACAATGGCTCGATCAAACAAGTTTGTGAGATCGTATCGATCATCGTATTGTCATCGCTGGTGGACTATCCTGGATCACTATGACTCGTGGCCGACCTAGTTGCACTTCAGGGACAGTCCTGGCTTGAGAGACCTGTCAGCATTCATAGCACCCCAGTGCGTCTCGTCAGCAGCGACACCATTGTCGCCAACAGATACCGGCCTGCGAACTTGTCAGTAACGGGCGATAACGTCTGGCGCAGGACTGTTGATACCTACTTCCACGGTTCATCAAATGCCTCAAAGTAGAACACATTGACACCCCAATCCAGCAATGCGCACACAGATTTCCTGAAGTATAGCTCCGCATTGCTGTTCCCAGCCTTCGCAGCCGAATAGTCGCTTCCTCCATCAGTCGGCCAGCCAGTTTCGCCAACCCAAAACTCGAAGCCGTCCAGCGACCCACGAAGTCCTTGGATATGGCCGAGCGCCTGTTGCGCATCGTCGAAGAACGTATATTGCGCTCCCGAGTCGGCGTTTTTCCCTTGCCAGAAGGCAAAAGCGTTGGCAAGCAGGAACGTCACACCGCCGTTGATGATCGGATCCGCGGTCCCGTCGGCGAACTTGTTCCAGCTGTCTGCTGTACCGACCTTCACGCCAGGAAGCGAGGACTTGATATCATTGATCTTCGACAACAGCGCGTCGGCGGTCAAACTCTTTCTGTACAACGCTTCCGATCCAACCGTGACACCGTACACCTGGTCTTTGTACTGCGGCACATACGTTGTGAGAGCGCTCTTGTCCGCGTTGAAGCTATCATCCACATCTGGCCAGACTCCAAGAATGACTTGGAAGCCCTTGCTCTTCGCTGCCGGGAGGATCTGCTGCGCGCAGTTGCAGTCACTTGCTGCGTAGCCGCGGACAAGCTTGCTTCCGGTTTGTGAGGAGATCGCATCGAAGTCGGCTTCGTAGTCGGCCTGGTACTTGCAGGTGCCATCCGGCTTCTTCGTACCCAGGGCCCAGCCTAGCTGCCCCTTGACGGCATCAGCTGTGACGGTGAGAGGTGCGGCGGCTAGGGCTAGGAGAGTGATCGCGGCCCGCATAGTGTAAATGATGTTTCCTCAAGGCTAGTGATTGGTTGTATGATAATTAAGATTGTGTCAATTTGTTAGCAACGTGAGGTCAATCCAAGAGAGTGTGGTGTAGGTGAAGAAAGGAGTGTAAGCAACGCTATCTAATGTGGTGTTTCAGGAGGGATGAAGGTGTTTGGGAGTCGCGCCACGTGCGCAAGCAGGTACGCGCTGACCCCTGCCAAGAATCACATGTCGTGTTTCATATACTGGCCAATGTACGTACATGTAGTGCTTGCATAAGTATCGTCAAACGACAGAACACCATCTGCCGAGCCCGTGGGAGACATCGGAAACCAGGTCTCGAATGCTTGCCTTGGCAGGACAGCCTCGCATTCAGCCCACTGTCCGACCAACTACTGCGCTGAATAGCCTAGTCATCCATGGCCACTCCCCGAACAGCTTCGTCCAAGCCCAGATGAAGATTATCCAAGCCAGGATAGTCCTGTTGCCATTGATGCCGACTACAGAACATCGTCAGCGACCGATCAGCATGTCATACGCCTCGTAACGACAACCTCACCGCCAGTCATTTCAGCTGCAGTGCCGGTCGAGAACCCACAGCCAAGTGTGACGAACAAGCTCTGGGAGATGAGGTTGATGAGCATGCCCATACCGACTATCCGTGAGGCAAGATCACAGTTGCTGCCATCGAGAGGATATAATTTGTCGTAGATGTCTCGCGCAAAGTCGACACCAACGAACCACATGTATGTAGAGAAAGCTGTGAATGCGCCGCCGGTATGCCAGGATAGATTCGCAAGCACATCCTCCTTGAAGCCGACTATGGCTGAAGCCGTGAGCATATTGGGAGTGACGAGAGGCTACAGTCGTGCGCCAGAAGGACCATGCAGGGCGGTTTTGTGATTGATCTCGTTCGAAGAAGTTCGCCAAGCACAGCAGCGCCGCATGCACGCAGATGTGATGAGCGCCTAAGCGCGCGTCTAGCCATGCGTTGGGTAGCCCTGCCGTATGGCCGGAGGCGCACATCTCTGCTATGCTCCGCCCATCACTCCTCGCAGCATGGCGCTATACATTCGACTCAGCCAGGGCGAGTCTGCAAACACCTTTGACCAGACCCACACCACAATCAGCGCACCGATGATTGCCCTGTTACCATCGGTAGATACTATCATGCCTTGTCAGAGCTCTGTGTTGCTGCAGATCAGAGGACAATACTCGTACCAGGACTCCTCTCGTCGACGGTGCCAACAGCAAAGCCGCAGCCCAGCGTCACAAACAAGCATTGCAGGACGAAATTGATCAGCTGCCCATATCCAGCGTTCTTTGCCGCTGGGTCGTTTTCCCGACCGAGGCCTCCATGTAAGGTGATGTAGATCTTCTTCATAAAGCCCGAACCGATCGGCCCCATGTACCAGAGGAACCCCACGAAGCATCCTTGCCATGACCACGTCAAATCAGACCAGGTGAGATCTGCGAGGTTGTGCTCCTTCAGGGAGAGCATCGCTGGTGAGATGTTGTAGGTGGTTCGCAGAGCTGAAGGTCGTGAAGAAGAGGCGATTTGTGCAGGATCACAACGGCCTGGAAGTCGAGTTGTTGGCCAAGCCCCGCAACGCCACCAACATGAACACCTGTTTCACATCCATGCCTCTGATAGGCGCTTGGCGTGAGGGACTTGTCGGACTGTCCAAAGCCTTGCGGATTCGATGGTCTGCAGACATCGGAATCTCATACCTCAAGGAGCATCTCAACACGCGAGCTTCTCTCGGCTCACTCTGAGTAACTCTACAGTGATAGTCAACCATAGCTTGAGAGACACTAGGGCGACAGCAATGCCTACTCTACGATCAAGGGTGACTAGGAAGGCACGGTCAACAACGCCACCCTCTGTGAACGGGGTAGAAATGGAGTTCATACCGGCGAACCTGTCCATCACAGTGCCCACGGCAAAAGCCATCATCACAATCCCAATTACCAGCGCCAGTAAGAAGTTGGCGAGTAGCGCGTAATCCCAACCCGACACAGCCGACTGATCACTAGTTGCAAGGCTTGCCACGAGCGTGCAGTACGACTTCTGGAAGCTTTCACTTCGAGTGCGCCACATATTCCAGGTGAGGCCAGCAAATGCTCCGCGCCAGGACCATCTGAGGTCAGACCAGGTGAGTTCCTTTGCGCTTGCGGTCATGGTAGTATGCTATCGGCGATTACATCTTTGATGAATAGTATGTTCGAAGGAGTCTCGGAAGGCTGAAAGTATGGAAGCCCAAGCATCTGCCAATGTGCAGCTAATAAACAGGGCACAGCCCCGCTATTTGTGCCTCGAGGTGAAATCTGCTCGAATAGCTTGTTATATTGACCAAGCATACATACGTGCGGCTGATAGTGCGCTCTCGCAGTAGGTCCCGCATTCAGCCTGTGTTGAGGTCAGAGAGTTGGTGTTCGAGCTAGCTGTTCGCTTCCGTACCGTGGTGAGAGAGATCACGAACTGCATGCCGTACCCGGCAGATATCTCACAGATTTCCTCTTCAGAGATCCCGAACAGCCTTGTGCTACTATCACTCACACTGCGAGTGCCGACCAGTGCCTGCTCAGCCGACGAGAGAGCATTTGACAGACGAGGACTTGCGCTCAGGAACTTGTGATTCTCGACATGAACCCCATCGACTCTTGGCTGTTGCAGTAGAGTGTAGATGTGCATTAGCATCTACAACTTGCCATGGAGAGTATCTTCGACCTTCCGCGAGAGTGAAGACAGTCGCATTGACGAACAGACTGTAGCGAAAGTAAGTACCATTTGGAATGGGCCGAAGCAGGCACGCTCATTCGTAAGCCTGTGGTTTCGATTTGCGTCTATGCGATGTACAAGTCTATGTCATATTAGTACAGTCGACTCATATATCATCCGCCCCGATCTTATCGCCCCGCCGTCCCGCCAGGTATATCCGTCCAGATTCGTACACGCCCAGATAGAGTCCAGCTCCGAGAAACGTCCACACGCATCGCAATGCACCTCCACGAAACAATCCCTTGACGCCATGCTCTTGTATGATTTCCCTCGCAATCTCCATACTACCTTGTCTGCTGACAGGCTTCGTGACGTTCTTGATAGCTTCCGTGATGTTGGCCCTCGCGGATTGAATTGGCTTCCCTGTAGCATCTTTCAGCTCACCCTTTTGGGCGGGCTTCTGGTCCTCGGCTGCACTCTCTGCTGCTGCGAGCATTATACGGGTCTTGACTACGTCGACGGGCGTGGTGACGACTGCAGCCACGGACCCAGCGGACCCAGCACTAATTGCTGTAATGACACCTCCTTCAAGTAATGTGTTCGTTCTCGTCCCCTGCTCATCTCGGTAGGCTCGTATACTCTGCCTCAGCCTCTCGAACATCGGAAACTGCAGCGCTGTGAAAGGCAGATTCCTCGTCGCCAATGCAGTGTAACCCCTCCACAGCGCGAGCGGATTCGATTGAAAGCGTTTCATTGTCTGTAGCGTGGCGTTGACTTTCGGCCGAGAAGTATTGGAATTGTCGACCATTTGAGCATTCTGCTTAATGACCTCAGCCGGAGTGAGGATAGCGCAGGATACCAGCTCCGCAGTTGCAGAAGCTGCTGAGTGAATGACGGGTTGCGGGATTAGATTCGAGGGATTATGATCACTAAGAGTGGATTTGACGCCCTCGTAGGTCGTGAAGAAGGCTCCTGCTAGAAGCGTGAGTCTGTCAGTCTTCCCACCGTGTCTCCTCGGAGCTAGAAAGTCTTACATGAAGGCAGGGTCGCGATTATGGTACTCCCAACACCTTGATAGACGCCTCGAAAGAGCGAACGGCTGACCTTGGCTTCGATGCCATTGGTATATAGTTTCTTATATTGTGGACTTTGCATGCGAGTCTTTACGGTATCCAGTGGGTAGACCAGCAGATCGACCGTGAAGGCCGCGAAGGCCCCCGCGACCCAGATGTCCGTGTTGCGGGCATTCTTGGGGTCGTTGGACATTGATCTTGTTGGGCCTGTCCCTATTCGAGTATAGACTGATTAAGACGAACAAAACATTGATGATGGCATTGACAGTATGAGAGTTTATCAGATGGTACGCGAGATTATCAGATCAAAATGTGGGTCCTTCCGCTCAGTATCGTGGGCTACGAGATACAAAGGTTGATACATGTAGGAACGTTCCGACAGTGACGAGGGCTACATATGTATTTGAGACGGTGCAATGTATGCATACTATGCGTCTAAACATTGAACAACCTGCGGCTGAACTCTCGCCTTCATCCATTGAGCGCCAGACATGCATCTACCGCTCTGCCAACGTTGCCAGCCTGAGCCCGTACGACGTCTTCAATAACCTCCTTATCGAGGTTCGGGAACATACCCTGTAGTGTCCTGTATATCGTCAGCATCGTAACATCCCAGCTGCATGTCAGCGCCACTCACTCAACTACCAGTCCCTCCTCCCTCACCCTCCGAGCCTGCGCCTGCGCCATCTCGGCACTCGCCTGCCTGGCAGCCGCGTCCTCAGCTCTTGCCTTGTCTACGGCTTGCTGACCAGGCACCCGCTGTCGGCTTGACGTCCTCTCCGGTCTTTCACCAGGGCTTAGACCTCTTCTTGGCGTAGCGCCAGGTAACGGAGTCGCAGCAGGCTTGAGACCACTCTGCTGTGCAGACTGACTCTGATCGTCGGAGAACATGCGGCCGATACTGCTAAGCGGCTTCTGTATCGTGCGAAGTAAGCCGGTCACAGCATCTGTATCAGAGTCTGGACTGCTTGGGTCTGATCGCTGGGTGGAAGTGGACTTCTCGCCGGGACGCTGTTTGCGCGGTGAAGTGGCTTTCTCGCCTTCCATGCTGGTCCGCGGTGTGACTTCCGGTTTGCTTATACTGCCCTTCTCGTTCAGCGGTTGTAAGCCTGAGGTGGCTTGGCTGCTATTTGCGTTGCTGGACACATGCGCTCTGTTCTCGTAATCCTCTGCCTTGTGTCCCTCCGCGATGGCACTCACAGCGTGCTCCACATTCTGCTCGAACTCCTCATCCGAAATCGTCAGAGATGTCCGGTCAAGACCTTCAATGAACGTCACTGCGCCCATAAGTGATGACATGTAGTACCCTGCTTCGCCACCGAGCTTCTCAGCGTTGCGGAAGCGCCAGATGTACTGCACGTTGCTGACAAGATGCTCAGGCGCCGCACGTAATACGGTGTAGATGAGCAGCGGAACGAATGCATCGGCACCCTGATCTGACTTGCTGTTCTTGAGGAAGCCGAATATGACTTTGCAAGTGTTGAGCACGCATATCACCTTGTCACGAGGAGCGCGATAAGTGTTGATCTTTAGTAGCTCCTGCTGTGCGAGTGTCAAGAAGCTGCGGCCCTTATCGTTGATGGACTCGATATCCAGATGCTCTTCCTTGATCCAGGCGTAGATCCGTATCTTCTGTGCAATAACTGTGTCCCGCTCAACATCCTCTTCGTGCTGCCCTCGTCGGCCAGGCCCATTCGGATTTGCAGCATCCATGGCCGATCGTCCGCCTTTGCCCACTTTTCGTGGACTCGACAACACTGGAGGTATCGCAGGTGAGAACGTCTGCGAGTACAGTCGATTCATGACAAGTTTCTCCATACCCTCTCTCGCGTTGTCAAATTCTGCGTCGCTCACGGACCGCCAGACTTCACATTGCGACATCTTCTTGGCGATGAATTCGAGGAAGTCACCAATGATCTTGACTTGCTCATGCACAGCCCATTGTTTCTTGCCGAACTCTGACAAGAAGGAGCGCAAGAAACGGGCCACTGGATCAGCTGTGCGATGGCGCAATTGCTCAAGAAACCGATGGAAGTCGAATGGAAGGGCAGGTTCCGGGTCAGGTGACGGAGGCGGCGGTTGAAAGATCGAAGTCCGATGCGAGGTGACAGATGCAGTATCACCATCTGCTCCAGCAGGACTAGCATTAGCTTGTGTGTCTGACGGACTCTTGATTCTCGTTCCTGCTGCTGTGAAGAAGTCCGCGGTATCACGTCGTGCAGGTTTTGGCTTCGGCGAAACAACGTAGCTACTTGCTGGCTCCAGACTCGAAGATCTTGGTGGTGGCACATGCATCATCGGTTGCTGTTTCTCTAGACGAGGTGACATAATCTCTTCTTCGCCGGGCGAAGTGACTTCATCTCGGAACTGATCCATGATCGTCTGTATCTCCTCGCCGGTTTGCTCTGCTGCATCCGAAGAGGGTTCTGGCATCTCTGAGGTATTCGGATCGACGTCGGGCTTCTTCTCATCGTACTCTGCAACCTCAGCCTTTGCCTTCCCTTTCGCATTGCTCATGTCCTTTCTGGGAGGTGCAGGAGCGGGCAGAGACATTGGTAGTGCGCCATCAGTCTTCTTCTCGCCCGTCCTGTTTCCAGGCGATCGACTTCGAGAATTTACGTCCGTGTCCAGTGTGAGCTGAGCCGCTCTAGACGCGAGGTGCGCACTAGCTTCGTCCTCGACAGCTCTTCGCGAGGCGACCTCGCCCTCGTCATGCGCTTCCGCAATATGAGGCTTCGACTCTTCGCTCGCTCCATGCACCGTCTTCGTACGGATATTCCCGCCATCATTCGCTACCGCCGCGATCTCCTCCCCAGGCGCCTCAGCCTTTTCATCATTGCCCTCTACAGCTCTTATGGCCTGACCTCCGCTCTCTACTGGAGCGGAGCTACTCGTCACCGTATTGTCATCGTCAATGAGCTTGTCGGGCTCGCATGCTTCCTCTTGAGTCTCTCCCAGTCCGGACATGAACTCTCCAGGCAGCGTTATTCGTGCTGCTTAGTCGAAATGTCGGAGCCTGCATACCGCCAATGGGCGCTGTATCATACTTGTATTAGCAGTATCCCCGATGTGTACGATCAATGTCGCTTCCAATCGATCTGCTTCCGTGGATTGGCCTGTGAACGCATGGTATCGACCGTTGCGACAACAGATCTCGAGCTCGTGCATGCACAATGACGATCTTTGGTCTCGCTCGTGCACAGAATGCCAAGACATATTTGTGCAGGCGGCGGTCTGCATTTACTGTGTTTCCATAAGATC
The DNA here is from genome assembly GCA_036872775.1 of Oleoguttula sp. CCFEE 5521. Taxonomy (NCBI): domain Eukaryota; kingdom Fungi; phylum Ascomycota; class Dothideomycetes; order Mycosphaerellales; family Teratosphaeriaceae; genus Oleoguttula; species Oleoguttula sp. CCFEE 5521. The sequence goes on from JAVRRP010000001.1 coordinate 401,657, forward strand.
TTCACCACACTGCAGTACATAATACTTCTGATAACTACGCGAGTGGCGACCAGTGCCAGATGATGCCGTAGCAGCCATGTGCGGTATCTTCTGCTCCATCAGCGCGAGATCACATGTCGACCCAACCCCCGAACATCTTGCACTGCTCCGACAACGCGGACCAGACAGCGCCGGACGCGTCGCCACGACCTTTGAGTCTACACCCACTGCTGACTCTCCCGAGGATGCCGGACGAGCCTGTCTGACGTTCATATCGACCGTACTATCACTACGAGGAGCCGAGACCGTGACTCAGCCCCACCAAGCCGAAGATCACTCAGCAACCCTGTGCTGGAATGGTGAGGCATGGTCGGTTGATGCTGTAACGACGACGGGCAATGACACTGTCACTGTCTTCGATCTGATCACGTCTGCACTAGGCGGTCTAGATCATTCGGAGGCTGATGTACAGAGTGGACTACGAGCCATTTCCGATCGAATGGCGTCCATGGCGGGACCCTACGCATTCGTGTACTACAACGCAGTGAACGGCAGACTGTACCTTGGCCGTGACTTTCTTGGCCGACGTTCTCTACTCTGGTCCGTTGGGTCACGTGGAGAGCTGCTCATCAGCAGTGTGGCGCCACCGTCACCTTCCAGCGCCTGGACTGAGATTGATGCTGATGGAATATACTGCATCGCTCTCGACAGTCAGAGCACGCTCGCAGCGTCTGACATGGTTTCATGGGGAGGCTATCGGATCTCCAAGGTTCCATATCGAACTGCTGACGACAAGAATGCCGGCGAATCCACCTCAGTAGGTCGTGGTCGTTGTTGAGCCCGGAGCTTCCGCTCATGGCAAGGTAGGTGATCCCGTTACTTTCATTGAACAAGCAAGTGCCGACAAAACCATCGAGCCTAACAGAGAAGTCGAACGCTGTCACACAACTCGAGTCACTATTGACAGAGTCCCTTCGACTGCGCATGAGCAGCATACCTGAGCCTCCTCTCAACAACGTTCAGCGATATCCACGTGCTAAGCTCGCCATCCTGTTCTCCGGCGGTCTAGATTGCACAGTTCTCGGTCGCCTTGCGCATGACCTGCTTCCACTGTCTGAACCTATTGATCTACTCAATGTAGCCTTCGAAAATCCTCGCATTCATGCCAAGATCGACACCACCGTCGAGCCAACTGCAGCATTCGAATCCTGTCCAGATCGCATCACTGGTCGCAGCTCTTACGCCGAGCTTGAGCGCATATGTCCAGGCAGGTCATGGCGCTTCGTGGCGATCGACATTCCATACACCGAGACTCTCGAGCATCACGACCGCGTCCTTGCACTGATGCACCCGCACAACACCGAGATGGACTTGAGCATAGCTTACGCACTTTACTTCGCATCACGAGGCGCGGGTCATTTTGATGATAAGCCATACACGACGACGTCCCGTGTGCTGCTGTCAGGACTCGGCGCAGATGAGCTCTTCGCAGGCTACACGCGTCACGCAACCGCATACAGTCGTAGAGACTTTGCTGGACTTCTGGATGAGCTAGATCTAGACATCGGTCGACTGGGCAAGCGCAATTTGGGTCGCGATGATCGAGTCATCTCTGCCTGGGGCCGAGAAGCTCGGTTCCCGTTCCTGGATGAGGAGCTAGTAGCATGGTCATTGGCGGCCCCTGTGTGGGACAAGTGCGGGTTCGGCGAGGCATACGATCACACTGGGAAGGGTGAAGATGGGAGCACATTACTGGAGCCGGGCAAGAAGGTCTTGCGGTGTCTTGCGTGGCGATTGGGCATGCACAACGTAGCAGCGGAGAAGAAGCGCGCCGTAAGCTCCTACCCAGTCACATTATCATTTGCAGCATACTGATATGATGATACAGATCCAATTTGGCGCTCGCACAGCGAAGATGACGACTGGCAAGACGAAAGGGACGACCTTACTGTCCTGATCGGCAACTCGAGCTTTCACACGACTTCTCGTCGCCTGCATCCACCAAGAGCGTGCACAAGCGACGCAGAGAACGAGGTATGGCAATCCTGCTCCCCTCCCGAAGACCCCAACATCTGATGACGAGGCAGCATACTTCGGTGTGCTGTTCTCAGATACTTTCGAGTCGACCACACCAACCTCCTGGACTCAGCCCTCGAGTTGCTCTGCACTCTTGTGGTTGGGCTGGGAGAGGCGACGATGATTTGCAAAGGCAAGTCTGATTAGAGAATACACATCTTGCAGTTGACGACAAATCAACCAAGATAATAACGGAAGCTGACGCATTGTGATCAATAGAAGCTACCAGTGCTGTGACAGATCATGAGACATAGGAAGGGTCGACGTGCCAAGTCTACCTCACAGGGCAGTTCTCAGTGGGCACGATACCTCGGATGTGGTCATGGGATACCCCACAGTCGTATACACTTTGCTGTGCTCGCTACGCACCATCTGTGGCCGCGTACTGAATAGAGTGCTGTTCTTGACTGAGTACCTCGGTGTCGTCCGTGTCTCATCAAGCACCTCCCCTGCTCGTTGAAGTCAACCGTCCTGCTCAACGCCCGGCGCACCCAGTGTATCTATCTCTCCATATCGTACTACCGTTTCCGACTCCTCATGCCCCGCCCTCCCTCTTGGCATACTCCTCCTCAATCCGCTCCGCATATAGCTTGTCTGCAGCCTCTTCGGCACTCATCTTCGTAGAGCCGATCTTGCTCTCCGTATCCGGAACTTTCGCTGCGGGAGTGCTGTCTTTCGGTGCGGCGTTGTTGCCGGTGACTGCTGTTTCGGAGTTGGAGGGGCTCTCGTTGGAGGGGATGGAGGCGAGGTGGGGGTTGGAGGACATGTTGGCGTGATAGATTTCTTCCGGATGCTTCGTTCGGTATGCGATGAGTTTCTCTTGTGATTGTTCAAGTCGTTGCACGTGGTGAACGATGGGTGTTGAAAGGTACCACGGAGCAGGCAGTGGGGGGTCACCTATGCAAGTAGTCACTGAAGTCTGACGGGCCGGGCCGCACTTACCGAGCTGATACCGATTGCCACTCCATCGAGAGAAGAACAGCGACAGTGTGCAGACCAGCTCTTGATTCACAGCCGTCTCGATGTCTCAATCCTTCATCCAAGATATCCACACAGAGCTCGGCTCGATCGATCCCACAATCGAGTCTTACGCTGCAGGCTACCTCAATCATGCTGCCCAACAATTCAGTTCAGAAGATGATCCACTGGCCGAAGCGACCGCAACGATAGTTCAACTACTCCTTTCTGCATCTGGCGATCTCTCCGCAGATAACGAAGTCACCATCCAAAAACTCGTCAACAAATTTGTCGCCCGACTAAGCGAGCAAGTCGGTGCAAATCGGCAACATGCCCCCCAAGCCAAACGCCTCGACCAGACAATCCAAGTCGGAGCCCAGAAGGGCATCTCTTCAACGCTCGGCCTGACTGGAAATGCCGTAGACTTGGAATCGGCGAACACTCGCAAAGTCGAATCCCGTGTCGACAAGAAGAAACTCGAAAAAGCCGAGCGAAAACTCCGCGCTAAGCAGGACCGCAAGGAGTTCAAGACTGTTGAGTATGAAGCTTCACGATTGCTGGATCAACCGGATGAGCAGCAGAGCTATGAAGAGTTCTTCATGTCTGTCAATCCGTTGCAACTTGGCTCAGAGGCGCAGTCGAAGAGTAAAGACATCAAGGTTGATGGCATTGATATCACGATTGGTGGGTTGAGGATTCTGACTGATACTAATCTTACTTTGGCCTATGGACGGAGATATGGTTTGGTCGGTCAGAATGGTATCGGTAAATCGACTTTGTTGCGAGCACTGGCAAAGCGTGAAGTGGCGATTCCGACTCACATCTCGATTCTGCATGTTGAGCAAGAGATCATGGGAGATGACACACCAGCTCTGCAAGCTGTGCTCGATGCCGATGTGTGGCGGAAGCATTTGCTCAAGGAGCAGGACAAGATTAGCAAGGAGCTGGCAACTCTGGAGGCTGAGCGGTCATCGATGGCAGACACCTCTACTGATGCTGCCAGACTTGACAAGCAGAAAGACGGACTCGACATTACCCTCAGTGATATACAGAGCAAGCTGGCTGAGATGGAGTCTGACAAGGCTGAACCACGTGCTGCTAGTATTCTCGCTGGACTTGGGTTCTCCCATGAGCGGCAGCAATTTGCAACGAAAACATTCTCTGGAGGTTGGCGAATGCGGCTGGCGCTCGCCCGTGCACTGTTCTGTGAGCCCGATCTCTTACTGTTGGACGAACCGTCGAACATGTTGGACGTCCCATCGATCACGTTCTTGGCAAATTACCTGCAAGGGTACCCAAGCACTGTACTGGTCGTCTCTCACGACAGAGCGTTCCTGAACGAAGTCGCAACGGACATCATACACCAACACTCGGAACGCTTGGACTACTACAAGGGCGCCAACTTCGAGTCCTTCTACGCCACAAAAGAGGAGCGGCGCAAGACAGCCAAGCGCGAGTACGAGAACCAGATGGTTGTCCGCCAACATCTGCAAGCCTTCATCGACAAATTCCGCTACAACGCTGCGAAGTCATCGGAAGCTCAATCACGAATTAAGAAGCTCGAGAAGATGCCGAAGCTCGAGGCGCCAGAGAGCGAGTACGTTGTGCACTTCAAGTTCCCAGACGTCGAAAAGCTCTCGCCACCGATCATACAGATGGATAATGTCACATTCGGCTACACCAAAGACAAGCCATTACTTCGAAACGTCGACTTGTCAGTCCAACTCGACTCCCGTATTGGTATCGTGGGCCCCAACGGTGCTGGCAAAACAACAGCGCTCAAACTCCTCATCGGTCAACTATCGCCTACCTCCGGCGTCATCTCATCGAACCCCCGTCTCCGCATCGGCTTCTTCGCCCAGCATCACGTAGATGCTCTGGATATGAACGCCAGCGCCGTAGGCTTCATGTCCGCCGCCTACCCCGGCCGCAGCGACGAAGAATACCGCCGGCATCTTGGCGCTTTCGGCATCACGGGCATGACTGGTCTGCAGAAGATGGAACTCCTTTCCGGAGGCCAGAAATCTCGTGTAGCGTTCGCTTGCATTGGTCTACAAAACCCTCACATTTTGGTTCTCGACGAGCCTAGTAACCACCTGGACATTGAGGCCATGGATGCGTTGAGTAAGGCGCTGAGAGAGTTCCAAGGAGGTGTGCTGATGGTCAGTCACGATGTTACGATGTTGCAGAACGTGTGTACGAGTCTTTGGGTGTGCGATAACGGGACTGTAGAGAACTTTGGGGGGACAGTAAAGGATTATAAGAAGAGGATAGCGGCGCAGGCTGGGGAGGGAGGGGTGGCCATACAGCATTAGACTACGAAATCAAGCCTTCGATATGTGCGTTTACTCCTCCTCGGTCCGGGCTGCGGGAAATCGCTATTGTACGCCCGACTACAGCTGCAGAAATCGTTTCGGAGTGTCGCTGAGACCAATTGGTCTGCTCATAAATGAGCCACGGTCTGTACCGAGTAGACAATCACGCTCATTGATTACGTTGCCACGACGGTCCGTTGCTCCTGGATCGTAAGAAGGCAGCGGATGGTCCATTCGCTGGGCGAGGAATAAGTTGCCATGACGGCCCTCGTTGAATATCGATGCATTGCGGCGACACAGCGGTCACTGCATGGTCGCCGCCTTGCATGGACTGCGAGCACTCAGCTACCTGTCGAACCTTCTCCGAGATGTATGCTCCCATCATCACTCCGCCGCACTCTCACGAGCTCCTCAACTCGCTCATCGACCAACTTCGAGCTAGCGCTTCACCCTTATCCTTCGAGTGCTAAGCCAACATATCAACCTCTGCTTCTGCGCGCCCCTGCTTGTCCACCGATCACATCTGAATATTCATCGTAGCAACAGCATGAGTCGCAAGTCCAAACACCCTGGCCTGAAGATGTGGGACGGCCAGCCGATAGGCCCTCCACCTGGTTGGTTTCCTGGGATGCGGCGAAACTTGCCTTCGTTTCCTGGGATGTATGGAGCGTACCCACCTGGTATGTTCCCTGGGATGCCATCACCAGCGGGAGCAGCCAATTCTCAGACTCCGGGACCCCCAGGTCAGCCAGCTACGCCTGGTGGCTTGCCTCCTGCGCCCACGCAAGGTATGCCAGGCCCGATGATGCCTGGTACGCCTGGACAGGGGTTTCCGCCGATGCCGCCTGAGGTGCAGCGTCAAATGCAAGAGCGACAAGCACAACAGTTTGCTGCGTTGACTGCTATGGCTGGACAGGGTATGCCTGGAGGTCCGACGGGCTCCGGTATGCCCGGTCAAGGATTCCAATCACCGGCCTCTCGCGTGATGCATCAAATGATGATTCGAGGTTCGCCAGCTGCGATGTGGGCGGCGAATCATGGACAAGGTATGCCTACGGCGCCTGGGATGCCCGGTCAAGGGATGCCACCTACGATGATGCCTCCATGGATGAGCGGGCAGGGTTTGCCGCCGGGCATGATACCTCCAATGAGGCCTGGTATGAGGCCTCCTATGATACCCGGTATGACCCCAGTGCCTGGTTCATTTGGTCCACGGCGGTTCCCTCCGTTTCCCGGTATGTCCGGCGCCGGTTCCGCTGGCGGTGGCCCAACAGAAGAAATGCAGAAGTATCAAAACGCACTGCAAGCAGGTCAAGATGCGTTTTCGAGAGCGATGCAGGACGGCAACAATACTGCTCTTCCTGCTACGGGTGCAGCACCCTCCACACCCAAACCTAGCGCACGTGGTCCATCGCCACCACCACAGGTTGCAGGACCTACTCACACGCAGCAGCCTGCATACCAGCCCGAGCCAGCGCCAGTCCAGGAAGCCGGGCCTCCACTCGATCAGATGAGCGTACAATCAGCGCCTATGCAGATGCAGCCATCGCCCGTGGCGCAACAGCAAGCTCACTACCCTCCGCAAGACCAGCAGCAGATGGCACCGCCAGATCCCCAGCAGCAGATGTACAGCCAGGCACCGGATCCTCAGCAACAGCAGAGGTATAGCCAGGCGCCAGATCCTCAGCAAGTGCAGCAGCCTATGCAAGGCTACCCTCCACCGCCCGATCCGCAAAACCCGCATCAGCCTGTGTACTATACTCAACAGCCCGACCCAACCCAGGGCATCCAGTACGTGAATGCTCCAGACCCGAATCAAGGCCAAATGCCAGGACACGACCCGAACCAGGGATTTGCACAGCAGCCTTTCCAATATGCGCAGAATCCCGATCCAAACCAGCAAGGCTATACTCCAGTGCACAACCCCAATCAAGGTTTTGCGCAGCAACCTATGCAAGGCGTTCCAGCTCCCGACCCAAGCCAAGGATATCCACAGCAGGGTCAACCAATATACCATGCTCAGGGCCCGGATCCAAATCAGGGGTTCCCTCCGCATCAGCAACCAGGCGTGCCGCAGCAGGCGTATGGGCAGGCGCAGGTCTAGCAAGTGTGCTCAGAGACTCTTTTAGATATCTGGTATCAAGCCTTAGCTACTTTGGACTAAGCTGTGGTGGCGGTGACCGATTATGACCCATAGGTGAGAGACAAAGCACAAGGTTCGCCTGCATTGCGGCCGTACGTTTGTCTCTTGACGATGGCGCACATGCGGCCAGCTTTCACGAGCGTACTCGCTGTCGTGAAGCAGCGTGCAAGCCGGCTGGGTGAGAGCGAAAGGACGGCGATCATGTGGAGCTATCTTGGAATAAGGTATCGAGGGATGTCTGGTGTTTGGGGATTCTTGTTTTGGGCTGCTTGCAGCGCATAGTAATGTATTATCTACACATCCTATTCAGCATATCCACTATACACATCCATGCACTCACCTATCGTGCACTAAAAGCCGAAGCTTCCGGGAACCGTTTCCGCGCAGCCTCCGTGTACTTCTCTTTGGCCGTTGTGTCAGCCTCTATATCATCAAGCAACGACAAACCAGCAAGCGCATCTTCTAATGCGACTGTCTCAGACTCCAACGTCTTGTTCAGGTCCCCAGCGCTCTTCTCGGCAGACTTGTCGTCTGCTACTATTCGCACGCGGATCACGGCTTGTACATGTGGTGCGCTTTTTGCATGTTTCTCGAGGTAGTGCTCGTTGTGCTTGGCGATGTCTTCGTCGGCGTGTTTGTTGGGAAAGGCGGCTTCGATGGTGTCTTTGACGGCTGAAGGGAGATCGGTGGAATCGGCTTTAAGGGCAAGCTTGAGGCGGCTGCCGAGCTCGTGAACCCGTGGACTGCTTAAGTCGAGTTCTCGGACTGCGAGGAAGCACTTGAGTGCCGGCAGGTACTTCTCTGGAAGCCATTGTCAGTATGTGCTCAAGCGTAATAATACAAGATGGACTCACTTCTCCGAATGTACACCTCAAACCCAGCCACCTGCGCAGCAAGACTCTTCGGACTGAGCTCCAATAGCGGACTCAAATACTTCATCGCCTCCTCAAGCGGTTTATCGCCAATGTTCTTGAATGCCTCCGTCCCTTGCGGATCTGCGTCTTCCTTCTTCTTCGCATCCTCATCGTCAGCTTTCGGCGTAGCCTTCTTCGCAGCTGCCAGCTTCTTCTCAGCCTCAGCTTTCTCTGCCACCTTCCGTGCCTTAGCCGCAGCCTTCTTCTCTGCGCTGCTGTGGCCAGTGCCGTTCATGTGACCTCCTTTCACTAGCTCGGGACGATCGTGAAGTAAGGTCAAGATCCGGATCGCTGACAACGCAGCTCGCGAAAAGAACGGATGCTCTCGTAGCTTGTCTTCCCACCGCATCATGTCTATGTAGGCCCGTATCATGCCTTTCCGCAAGCTGAAGGAGTGAAAGTCGAATTGGTCGTCTGTCCAGGTGTCGAAGATATCATAGACGGACTTGAAGCGCTTCAGTGCAAGTGGATACTTGCCTTGCCGTAGGTAGCTCTCGCCGTCTTCTGTGATAAACCATACACACTGCATATCGAGTAGATCACCGAGAGGTCCTCCAACAGCCTCCTTTCGAGTGAACATGCCCATCGTGTCGATTGCTGGCTGGTGCTCGTCGTTCCGTAGTTGGTACTTGGCGCACTTTGTATTGATGTACCGATCGCTTTTGTCCATTTCTCTTGCAGCATCCATGGCTTTCGAAGCAGCTGCAGTATTGCCCTGATGCTTCATTATCCTCGCACGCGTCATGTGGTAGGTGTAGTCGGTTTTCGAGGCGCTGATCTCGATGGCTCTCTCGATATGCTGCTGCGCTCGCTCGGCATCTCGGCAAAGGTAGTAGTCGTAATGCTGTGCAAGGAAGTAGTTCACACTCAAGCTCCAGTTCTTTGCGATTACCTCTAGTGACACAGCTTTGCTCGACTCTGACTTTTCAATCCCTCCATTGGCTTCTCGCTGCTCAGCACCACCATTGGTGTATGGCTCTTCTTCCGAGTAGCCCTTGACCAAGTCGACGATCGTCTCCATCTTCACAGGATCAGCGTACAGTTGTTTCGTGTTGGCAAAAGTGCTCGGGACGCCTTTGGTAAACATCCGTCGCAAGTATCGGTCAGCATGCTCTCGGAACACATCGCCCTCCAGAAAGTCCAGAGGCATGCGCCGCGCTGCATCCCGTCGCTCGCTCTTGCTCGCGTACTCTTCGTACAGCTCCAGAAGCTTCGCTTGATCTTCCTTCTTCGACCTGTCCAGCCCACAAGCCTTCTCCAGGCCCTCAAAGTAAGCTCTCCGCTCCGTGTTGCGATTCAGCAACGATCTGTACGCCTTCTCCGCCTCCGCCTTCTTCTCCAGCTTCAGCAGATATTCCGCCTTCATCTCCATCACCGCCACGCGATCAATCGCATTCTTGTACACCCCCTCCAAATGCTCCAGCGCTCTCTGCATATCTCCACTTTCGGCGATAATCGTATTCTTGTACAGCACTGCCTCCTGATGCTCCATGTCCCCCTTCCAGGGCGTCTGCTTCAGCGTCTCCTCATACCGATGCAGGATATCCTCTGCAGCCGCCAGATCCCCATTGAGGTGCTGCGCAATCGCCAAAGCAGTCCAATTCGATCTCAGCTGCGGCTTCGCCTGTAGCATCTGCTGTCTGCTCGCCGTTAAGCCTGTGAAGTCCCTCATCTGCGCCTGCAACAATGCGAGATCCCGTTGGATCTGCACGCTATCCGGATCCAGCTTCAGCGCGAATCGGTACGCCTTGAGCGCCTCCTCATAGTTCCGTACTCCGCGGTAGAGCAAGCCGTAGACGTGCCAGCAAACATGCGACTTCATGGCGTTCTTAAGCGCGGTTTTGCACAGTTCGAAGGCTTCATCTTGCTTTCCCTGATTGCTCAGGATGAGCGCTTTCATCGCTTGAGTGTCGCCATGATCGGGTTGCTTGCGGAGAATCTGTTCAGCGGCTTTGAGACCTTTCTTGTATTGCTTTGTCTCATAATTCTGGACCAGGTGTCTAAAGAGAGTTGCCTCCTTTGATTGGAGCTGCTGGTTCGAGGGCTTGGCCGCCATGCTGGGTGATCAGACAGTTGGATTCCGTGGAACAGGATTGCGCTGTATGAGCGCTCACGTGCGCCTTAGGCTGCTGTGGTCGAGCCTCGAATTCGCGAAGATTGAACGAGTGGCAGAGCCAGAAGCTTGGAGACAACAAAGCAACACGGCAGTGGCTAATCAGTGAATGCGAGAGATAAGAGATTACGCACAATAGGTAAGGACGGGAGTCATATACACATTTATAGACACAGTTTGAGCTCGGTGATGGATGGGCCAACGTTCCCTGGTTCTCGAATGAAGCTCAAGAAATCCACACTTGCGGGGGAGCGTTGCCAAGGCTTCTTTCACTTCAATTAGATGAGCAGATTGGGTGCGGAAGACATGTGACACGAAGGATGGCGAGGGTGTGACTGGTGTAGTTGGTATTGCTAAAGCACAAGACGCCTGCATGATCACGTAGCCCGGGTATCTCAATCTGCGCCGAAGGTAGCCTCATTCCGTCTCTCTCCTAGTGCGTCACCGCCTCGCCCGATCGCACTGCTCGATGAAACGATATATGCCCTCGAACTCGTGATACTCGAGCGGCGAGTGCTTGTCAGACATTGAGTGACTGCCAGATCGCACCGACTCATACCCTGAAGGCGAGTACAGAAAATCATCTTCGGCAATGACATCCTCAAGACCCGAGTCCGAATGCGTAGAATATGCTTCATGGCTTTCCGAGGGTGTAAACAGCATATCTTCTAACTGGATGAGTGGACCCTTCTTGTTGTATATCGGCTCCTCGAAGAAGCTTGCGCACTCGGAAACCTTCGCACTAGGTGCGAAGGGGAAGAGGAGCGCTATTTCGGTCCCGGCAAAGCTGTCGAAGGCTTCGTCTTGCGTCACCACGCCTCGGGTGACGTTGAGCTCTTCACACAATCGCTCAACTGAGCCAGCGTCCACACCGGGAAAGTGCACCCGTATGCCCGAGTCTTGATATGTGATAGGCAAGTCCCCCAGTGCCGACAGTCGCTTCAGGTCGTTGAGCACAGCGGCGAGATCCTTGAGGACACGCGAGAAGTCGACCGAGAGGACGTCGAGAAGACCTTCGGTGTTGAGATGGTCGATCGAGGCGCACGAGGTCGACTTGAAGCCGGTGAGACCGGCTAGCGGCGTAAGAGCGGTGATGGTGGGGTTGACTGGAAAGTCGACCCACGAGCCCGGTGTAGCTTTCGGAACAGATCGCATCTTCTTTCCGGTCTCCGCTTGCAACGAAGTGACAGCCTTGTACCTCTTCCCGCCAGTGATTCGAGAAGTGCCGTCAAACTGCGCCTTGTTTCCAGAAATGAAGAAGGCTCGCACGGCTTGCGAGACGTTCTGCACGACTTGCGCCTGGCTGGCTGGGCCATGTGAGAAGAATCTCGCACCTCCTACTCGTCCAGAACCAACGCTGTAGCCGCCAGCTGTTCTGCCCAGTGCGCCTCCGGTCAAGTTTGGTCGAAGGGTGGAGTTGAACGGACTGCGCCCGTTCGAGCGTCCGATGATGGTGCTGACGCGGGACTTGGGGAATGGTGCACGATCATACTTGATGCCAGACCTTGATGCTGACAAGCTGAAGTGTCGGATCTAGACCGGTGTCATGAGCCATGTCTGCCTGCTAAGAAGGTTCGTATTTACTCACTGTAGCGTCGAGAGAACCCCTCGACGTGCTGTACCATCGCGACTGACTCTGTCGAATGCGTGCGAGCGGATGCGTAGGATGATATTTGCTATTGCGAACCAGGATCGGTTCGAGTTGGGCTTGTGCCTTGGGTGCTAGCTCGGCGTCGAGCGCTTTCGCTACCTTTTGGAAGGCAGCCTTAAGATTCTTGGCATGCCTCGCTATGAGGCTGTGCCAATGCACCATGCCTGGTATAGGCGGCATGGTAGCGATTTGATGTGCTGTCGCGGAGTGGAGTGGTGGTGTTGATGATGAAGTCCACCCGCAAGGCGAAGGTGGAGGTGGCGACTCTGACACGCATATGGACCCTGGCGGGAACGGCCGGAAGCTTGGTATATGCGGATGCGAAACTCTCTTTCACGCGACATGAATCGGCCCATGAGCAGCTGGAGAGCAGTTTCATTACTTCTACTGAGCACTCGTACGACGCTGTTCATCTACTTTTGTCAGTCTTGGCTCGCAAACGCACTTCATGAGTCGGACCTGACCAATAACGATTGTGCCATGGCGAGGACTATGCCATCCGTCGACTGTCGTCAGGAAGGTCGAGAGTATCCTTCCGTTGAACCTTAGGCCGCGCGACTGTTGCGGACCAGGCCATCATGATCTGGTTCCTGCTTTACCCCATCAGAGGAACAACAAATCCGCCTCGACTCGCAGATGATCATCCGATCAGGCGAGCATTCTATCGACATGGCTTCTACACCGCGCAGCACTGGCTCATTGCTATGCTAGTCTCTGTGGCCATTGGAGTGGCACTCAGCTATCCCACCGTCTTTCTCTCCGAAAATCCGACAGCAGGCTTCACGAGCATGCCACGTGATGTGTGGACAACTGCGAAGCCTGTGGGCGTCGATCAAGGGTTCCGAGCCGACGTCGAGATGCGTCAGGTCTGGGTCCATGGCAGCTACATGCAAGCACTTCAGCATGATGTGCTGAAGAGCGCGTTGGTAATTCAGCAAACTCTCATAGGAGGAGAGACGCTGCCCTCTAGTCAGCCAGAGCCGAATGACGAGATCGCTCACAGCGAGCTGAGCTGGGGCTATCACAGCCCACTTTTCTACTGGAACAACTCGGCAGACACAATCGAACGTGATCCTGATGTCGTACGCACAGTCAACGAGCAGTCCAAGACGACTTCATCCCTGAACGTTGCATTGCGACCAGCATCTGTCCTGGCAGGGAAAGCCTTTCATCACCGCAAGCTCATCGCAGCGGATGCCCTTGTACTTACTCTCATGAACAAGGTCGAAGATGGCGTGGGTAGTAAGTGGCAAGCCAAGATGCACAATCTTGAATACAAGGCCTGTGAGAACTGCACACTGTACCCACCTCATGGAGAAATTAGCCGCAGTCGACTCTACGAGTTCTCCTTCAAGCCAATCAGTGCTCGGGAAAACCTTGCTCTTGCCTTTGCTTATGGGTGTATGCTACTATACGTGCTCCTGAGCCTTCGAAGGCTGCGAGCATTCCACAGCCGGTTTGGGCTCGTCGTCACAGCTGTCACGCAATTGACTACATCAATTCTGGCGTCCTTCACGATCTGCGGCGTGCTCAAGATCAATCTTGCGACGATCCCATCGAATGCGTACCCCTTCATTGTGCTCGTCATCGGCCTAGAAAATATGTTTAGGATGATCAATGCTGTCCTTGCATATCCACCGACTATGGCGACTGACGTACGAATCGCGAATGCGTTGGGTGACATTGGGCCCCTATCAGTGGCAACAGCTATACAGAACATCATCATTCTTTGGCTCCTCGCCATTGTTGTCTCACCTGGCGTCAAAGCCTTCTGTGCATTCGCGGCGATAGCCACGCTCTTCGACTCATTCTTCCTACTTACGTTCTTCGTCGCAGTTCTCAACGTTGACATACGTCGTCTCGAGCTCCAGGACTCACTATCACGCTCAAGTAAGACTAGATCGCCCAGTCGACGACCACCGGAACAGCGCAGTTGGCTCGACGCAATGATGCACGGACGACTGCCGTTCAGCACCCGGATGGCGGGCTCAGTCGTGACAACTACCTTTATTCTCTCGTTGAATTATCACTTCTTCGAGACTCGAGAAAAGGCAATGACTTTACGACATCTCGTCGGTCTCTTCCTCGGCCAACTGAGGAGTGATATACCAGCTCTTGCCGACTTCGAGTACACCGCTGCACCTCCGATGAACGTCTCGATCACCCCTGGCGAGTGGATTCGTATGCAAGACTTCGACACTGCCCGCGAAGTAATGCGCCTCGTCGAGCCCGGGGCAAGTGACTTCGTGATCCGAATATTCTCCCCACTCATTGTAGTGCTGTCAGGCGCTGATCGAACGGGAGTGCCTCATGGCTTCGACGTCCTGACTGATGCTCTAAGATCGTTCGCACTCCACCACTTCTACCCCTTTGCAGTGGCTGTTGTATTTGTGGTGACATTTGTCGCAGTGCTCATGAATTTCCTACTCTGGGCTGAAGCATCCGACACGTCGGACGCCTCGTCTGCTCGCATTGAAGAGCCGCTCAAGGTCGCTCATGTGGCTCTCCCCCACAGACTGGACATCGTCAAGATCGCGGGCTCACCGCATGGACACTTCGCTACGGTTGCACTAGATCGGAGCATCGCTGTCACAACGCTGACTCGTAGTCAAGGGGCCTATACTGTCAAGGCCATTTCCCAGGAGCTGATCAGTCGCCTCCGATGGCCTCTGTACAACGTCGCGCTCAGCGAAGATGGGTCACTCCTGGCCGTCCATTGTGCCGACGATCATATAGCATTCCACTCGACCAAAGATCACAGCCTTTTAAAGCGTTCTCTACGATGCCCAGATGATCACCCTGCTGTGCTCTTTGACTTCTGTCAGATGCCCACAGACAGAGGACAAGGTACCTTGTTCGTGGTTATCACCGCGGGCGGCCGTATTGCTACCATCGAGATGGGACAAGGCACATGCCACACAGCAGAATTAACCACGAGGCCACTAAGAGGAGCCGTCCTGATGGCAGATAAGGCAGATTGCCGACTGTTCATCATCACCGACGATGCACGAGTAACGGCTTACTCGTTGATTAATGCGTCTTGGTCCTACGTCGCGTCAGCACAACTACACCGTCCATCAGGTGCAGGATTGATCGACAGCTTCGTCTCTGTGAGAGTCGTTGATGACGCGGACCCACGCTTGCTGGCCATTGGAATCGCCAACACAGTTCACTTCGTTGACTTGGGTACACTGGATACCATCTCCACTACGCAATCGTTGCAGGCAACAGTCAACGCCACGAGCGTACTGGGCAGTCCCTCCAAGTGCACAGCATGTGGTGCATCGGCCTTCGACAGACTGGCTGTTGTCGGAGACGCCAAGGACGGCCACACGATCCAGCTCACCACAAGAAGTAGCGCGGAATTGGCTGAAGGCCATCGCAATGTTTGCTTGACAGCGGAGGACATCGCTTGTCACTCTCTGTCGAAAGCGCCTGCCTCAGATTCGAGCATACGATCTCCGGGTGCCTGGAAAGCTCTGCCTTCGCATGCCATACTCGGCATTAGACAGCAACCCATCGCCTCACGAGACACATCACCGAGTAATGTCCGCAACCGCAAGACAACGAGGCAAAGTGAAACCGAAACTGACAAATACAACTGGGAAGCCTATGCGTACACTCTGGCCGGCGAGACACATGTCATCGATCTTTTGGGTGACGACAGTGGGCATGAGGCATCACTGTATGTCACAGAGCCTGGTCCAATCGCAGCTCTCGGACCTCAGTCTGTTGCTGTGGCCTTCGGAAACTGTGTCAAAGTCTTGACATTCAACCCGCCACGCACGGCTGGTCCGACATGGTCTGTGCAGACGCTAAACGGAGATACGAGAAGACGGCCGGTCGAGGCTAGGAAAGTGCAGTAAGTGAGTAGACTGTAGAATACGCATTGTATAGATAGCTTGATGTATGACATGAAACTTAGGGGTCGTAGGTCTTCACTCCCACAGTAATCGACAGTGCTGACGGTGGTATCGACTTCTTCAGTGACGATTTCTCGCACTCGACACACCATCGAGTCGGTCCACTCTACTCCTCTGTTTCTATACTACTTAGGTTGGCGCCCCAACGTCATGGTGCGTGTTATGAACGCTTCGGCAATGGTATGGCGACCGTTGAGACAATGTACCCAATCCTATATTTCTGCTCGAAAGGCTTTTGGGAAGGCCGAGCACCTCGCACGGCAAACTCGTAGCCATGCCAAAAAGCGACCCTTCTCCTACAATGACTACGGGAAAGCTTACAGTAGACGGTCAGTCTCCCGCCAGCTCCGATCTGTACGATCCGCTTGGTCTTGCTGACTTTGTCCCCTAAGTTCGTTTTGCATTGGCTGTGTTCAGAGAGTATATGGCTACGCTCTCGTGTTCCACTACCCTACGAGTCATTGCGCAACCGTCACGTCCTGGTACCCGAGCGTTTGGACATCAGGAACGGCGCCCGCAACTGCGAACACTCTCTCAACTTGCACGACGCACACAGAAGGTTGATTGGTCGCATTCAATTGAACATCTCGAGCTAGCCTTAATCTCACTGATGTCTGTGAAAGCATCAAGCATGCTCAACGCATTCAATAATCCAGTCTGCGGTCTTCTCGGGGATCGACACGTAAGGGAAATGCATACAGTGCAGCACATCCGTCCTGACCTGAATGCCAGCCTTTCCCGCGACGTCAAAGTCCTGTTGCCAGATCTTAGAGTCACTCATCCCACCCACGGTCCAGAAAATCGGCCGCTTCTTGAGATTCTCCACAGTCGCGAGCTCCCCAGTAGCGGATTCGTAGCCATTGACTATGACCCGCATCCAAGTCACGTAGTTGCGCGACAGCCGCGAACGGTACTCGGATCCAAGGGCATCCCACTTTGCTCTGCCATTATTTTCTTCCTGCTCGATGAAGACATTTGCGAAGAATTGACCACATATTGACGACACTTCGTCGTCTGGTTTCCGCTGGATCTCGTCGAACCCGGGGAACGGCCCGAGAGGCACTTCGTGGACGATACCGCACTTCGCTCGCTCGGGATGCAAGGCAAGGATTGCGAGCACGGCGCCGCCGCCCGACGAACTGCCAAAGAACGCGGCGCGGTCGAGCTGCAGAGTGTCGAGGAGACCGACTATTTGACGAGCGACACCTTCGGGTGTGGTCGGCGTGTATGCTTCCTTCGGCGCTGTTGTGCGAGAGAAGCCGGGCATATCGAATGAGAGAGCGTGTCTGCCCGAAGCCGCGAGGAGAGTGCCTACCTCGCGGAGATTCCCGCAGTCTCCTTCGCCCGAAGGTATGAGTACAATGGGCGTCGTGTCCTTGGCCGGAGTGGTCTTGTCGCTCGGTGAGAAGCGCTCCACGTACCAAGCGATGCCATCAGGCGTTTTGACTGTCATAGATTCCATGGCCAAGAGCGTTGCTGGGTTTGCACGGTCGGGAAAGGACGAGTGGAAACCAATTGACCGTAGAGGCGTGCGAGCGCTACAGCAATGTTGTATTATCTGGAGTATAAGGTGAGGTACCAACAGTTGCGGGGAAATGATCGTAGTATCCTTGTTCCCGCGAGTGTAAATGTGGGACAATTCAGGTGCTTTGTGGACTCCAACGTCGCTCGAGATGCGAGCTCAGGATTCAACAAGTGTGAAAATCGACCACCGCGTTGTAATAAACTGTAGACGGTTGAGACGGTAGCATCATGTTCATGTATGATCAGCAAGTCGTTGACATTCGCGCGTTGCCAGATCTGATCAATGCTGAAGCAAAGGCTAGGTCAAAGTATAGACCAAGTCACTCCTCATGTGCCTATCGAAGCATAGACGATCTTATGTACCCAGACTCCTACTCCAACCTCAGCTAAGCACACAGATCAGGTTCCCAGCTTCGTCCACTCGCGAAAGGCATGGGAAGGCAAGACTCTCCGTTCGATTGAGCCCATAGTTTAGTCGAAGCGGCTCGAGATACCTAGAAGCATGATATGAGTGGGCGTATGCACAAAGCTTTGATTTGCAGCGGTATAGCATATCAGGCACTTCCATGTCCCATGCCCCCCCTTCTCTATATTACTCGAAATGCTATCCCGGTATTGCGGTGTGTGTCACGGGCACTTCAGCATCACGGGTCGACCACTGAGTCAATTGCAGACTTTGGAGAAAGCCTTGGGTCCGATACCAATGTGTGACAGGGAAGGAAAGTACTCGTCGCGCCTGCCTTCACTGCGCAAAACCTCATAACCTTAAGCCATGAGCTTGATCCGACCGCATGTATGCCGACATCACTTCTGTAGATTCGATCTTCTGTGGAGATCTTGAATTTGCGAGAAGTCGAGTACCTTCGCTGGCTGGCCGAAGTCCCCACTGGTGACCGCCCTGCTGACATTGATAGATGCATCGAGATAAGATATGGCTGCACCACATCTTGATCCTGACAGCACTCGGTGTGAGGGAGGTAGTTACAAAACTTTCACTGCAGCGGTCTGGCAGCAGGCCCTTCCATGTCGCGCACGCAGCAATGCCCGCGAAAATCTCCCGTCAGCTCGGGACGGGTTAGCTAGAGTCTGGAGATGCAGAGAGCCAGTGCGAATACCAGATCCAGCCCACCTTGCTGCATGCACCTTGCGATAGATCCCTTACAGTATTGGTGCGACTCCTGGTGCTTTGTGCTTGTCTCCGCGGCGCTCTTCAGATCGCGGTGAGGCTCGGGCATGCACTCCGCGACTGCGCAAAAGGGACACGCAACCTCGTGACAGCATCTGCAGATGACTCCTCGATCTGTGGCGGGTTGACTATCGAAGACGCATCGAAGCTCTTGCCCGCGCCTAGCTCTGTCAGCTGCACCTGCTGCGCACGGACTTAGTTGGCGTTGCGTCATTCGTCCAGCGCGGCTCGTTCCTTGTCACTCGCCGCCGCACGGCACGCCCTCACTTCAAGCCTCAAGCACCAAACAGCTTGCAGGCGACACCACCTTGCGTCGCAATCCCCGTCGCCAGATCGTGTTGCTGACTCGGCACACTCTGTCCTGCACGATCGCCGCCGTGGGAAGGGCGCCAGCGACGTTAGTGCGCGTGCAGGCGCCAATACAAGGACGGGCGCAATCAGCTTCCAGCAGCTTAAGCGCGAACCACATCATCGCCAACTTGCGCGCGAAGACGCGCATATTGAATCTCACTGGGCCCGACATCCTTACCGAATCCCGGATTGCGGGTCAGACACTGCGTACTTGGTGCGCATCTACCAACACAGGGACCGAGATTGAGCGGCACTGTGCGACGACCGGCCGTTGGTAGCAGGTTGTCAAGCAACGACGGGATGGGATGCTGGCAGCGCTGTCTGCCCAACATACATATGCAATGGACTCGGGCACGATCAACCCGGCGGCTCTGAACAACGCTACACGTAGGTCCCCACATCGAACTCGTCAGACGCGATGCGACAGCAATCACTCTTGCATTGCGAGGTCGCTTCCGTCTGGCCGCGTAACATACAGTGCTGATCTAGCCAGCAGCTTCGACCATCGCTCCAGACTTGCTGTCGCAGCCCAGTCCGCGTGGCACGAAACGCAATCGGTCACCTGAGGACCTTGGAGGAAACGCCAGCGGGCAAGCTGCAAGTATGTGAATCGCCATCGGCATTGTGTGTGCTCTTGGAATGCTGACATACTATGCGTAGATGACGGCAAGTCTGTCAAACGCACGAAGTCGATGAATTTGATACCACAATCACCATCAAGAACCGGGACCATGTCACTCGCCACGCAGTCACCATCAGTGCAGACGCCTCGAGCGCGAGCTGATACACTTCCTCATCAAGGATCCAGCCTTACGTCTCCGAAGCAGGTGACACCAGGGTCTGCTACAAAGCCTACCATGGTGAAAGCCTTGCCGACTGTGCGAGACCATACAACAGATCAGCTTGGTCCAGAAGGCGATGAATACATACCGCGTGAGATTGATCCAGATGGCGAGGCTAAAGTGTCAGCGCATGGCTATCCACTCGATAATCGAAAGTACAGGTGTCGTACCTTCCAGGTACCAAATCGAGGAGAGAAGCTGTTCATGCTGGCTACTGAGTGTGCCCGTATCCTGGGCTACCGGGACTCGTACCTCCTCTTCAACAAGAATCGATCGCTATACAAGATCATCGCGAATCAGACCGAGAAGGACAACCTGATACAGCAAGAGATTTTACCTTACTCATACCGATCTCGACAAATCGCCATTGTCACAGCGCGGTCCATGTTCCGCCAATTCGGTGCCAGACTGATCGAGAACGGCCGCAAGGTACGGGACGATTACTGGGAAGCCAAAGCTCGCAAGCAAGGCTTCACAGAGGAAGACGCAGCGGGCGAGAAGCGACCAGGCGCCGCGAAAGCCAGAGAGCAGCAGGCTGCTCGTGAGGCTAACAACAATGCCTACGCCCAGCTCGGGCAAAGCGAGATCATCTACAACACCAATGGTCTCGATATCCCGCCGCCTGGGCTCCACGCTTCCTCGCTGGCTCCTTTGCCAATGATACACATCCCCGGCGATGAGCTGAGAGCCAGCACCTATGGTGTCATACGGCCGAGGCAGGAGATCACTGGCCCTCCGTATCAAGACCGCACACAAGCGAGTAGCGCGGCGGAAATGAAGATGCAGGTCACCCAGGCTGCCGAGTATAATAAGCAGCTTGGTGCACAACGCCACCACAGAGAGCAATACCTAGACAATTACTGGAAACGACCACACGAACAGCCTGTGACGCAAAGTACGCAGGTCGAGGCAGACCCTGGTACTGTTGCGCCACAGCACCTGCAATCGCCACAAGCAGTCGCAGGTAGTGGCCAAACACGGTATTCGCAAGATCCGACAGCTCAGGCTAATCCTCAGATGATGCCACAGACTTATAACACTTATCCTGGCTCAGCGAGCTCGATGTCACCTGTGCAGACCATGCGACCTCCTTCTCAACTGCATCAAGGGTCTCCATCGATGAGCATGAATCCTGGTCAACAGCATCGACAGACACCCTCATACGGCGGCTACCCGCAGGGCCAGATGTGGCCACAAGCTCAGCCTTCACCACTTTCGCAGGCCCATAGTCTACCACAATATCAACAACACCAACAGCCGGGTCAAATGCCGCCACCCCAGCTCCCCGGTCAGAATGCCATGTCTTACCAGATGGGCGGCATGCAGAATTCTGCTTACAACCAGATGAACCGCAACATGTACCAACCAAGTCCCTCACCGCAGCAATACAACATGCAAAGCAGTGGTGCGCCGCAACCCGGCATGCAAGGCTGGACCACCCCTGGCAATATGCAACAGTATGGACAAGGCTTCCAGTAGATTAGGGAGCCGACTGTTTCCACTACATCAAGCCACCCATCGAGCTCTCACTCGAGCTCCCACCGATCACATTTAATCCCAGGATATGGAACTCCCACTGGCGTTGGCTTACGGAATACTTCGGACTATTCGCATGGACAGAACTATACCCCTTCTCTGCTCATGCTTTCTGGACTTTTTTGATACACGCATATCATCACGGGTTTCCTAGTAGCGTGATTTTCGACTCAACATTCTGTCGCGGGTCACTTTGTTTTTCGCATCTTGGCCCCTGGGCTTCTTGCATAGCGATGAGTTTGTGGGCTGCTTACGTTCGGTCGCAGAACGAGATTGCTTCGGAGATACCCCAAGATTGACGTTGAGGATGGTGTTTGCGTTGCCTTCTTGCGAGATGGAGAGCGATGTAATGTGCGGGTTTGCGCCAAGGGCGTGCAAGTTGAGTAGAGGAAATGAGAAACACGTACTGACTTCATTACTGACACGTTTTGTCTTCTTTTCTATGAGCTTACGCCTGTCAAGATACCAAACGCCGTCCAGATCGAAGTTCTCCGAGCGAGTGTGTATATACGGCCAATGTGCGCAACCTCGTCTCTACCCGTACAAAGTGCCGTCTATGAATTCCAAATCGTCCCCCCAAACAATGAATTGATCACTAGAACGCGTCCATCTAATCCCGAGAAGCCAGTGTTTTCGCCTCAAAATGATCCATCACACTTCACACCTCACCAAATGCACCCCAGCGCCATCGCTAACACCAGTCCTGTTCCCTGCAAACAACTCCAACTTTTGGACTCGCACCACTCGTCGCGCCATAATCAGACCACCCTACACGGGAAACAACGCCTCCCCCCTCCGTCCACGCCAAACATTGCTTGCTCTAACGAAGTCGTCGCACCCTTCAAGCAAGTAGCCCCAGATTCCCATGAATCCTTCACTCAGCTCCCAGCTGGCCAGAACATCGGATGCCTGGGTCCAGACAATCAGGCCACCGCGCTTCTGCTCGCCATTCAGGTTGTGCATGGTGCCAGACAGACGCATGCATGAGCTGAAGCGCGAGGGATCGAGACGGCCTGTTGCAATCGCGCGGAGGATGTTGAAGCGGAGACGGGGGTGCGGGATCGTGTCGATCAATGGGTCGTGAGGGAGCTGGTATTGCAGTTCGATGGGCTTGAGGGTCGCGGGGCAGGTCGTAGGGTGTCGAGGTCGAGGGGTGAGCGTCGCAGTGCCGGCGCGGAGGGCCGCTGGGTTGAGGTCCAGATGGCGAGCGTTGGCTACAACCGCTTGCATGAAGTTGCGGTTGATGAGTTGAGCGAGTTCGTCTCTGGTTTGCGCGGTAGCCTGGGCCCGAAGTTGAAGCGTGGCCGTCGATGGTTGCCTACCAGTACGTCCGCTGCTGTCGTCTGAGCCGTGTTCTTTAGCGTCGTCATCGTCTTGATCTCCGTCGTCGCTGCCACTCTCGTCCCTGTCACTCTCGTCGTCAGTGCCTCGATCAGAGCCTTCGTTCTCGCTCAACGCCAGTGGCGTCCCAGGAGAGCGAGAAGTCGCCGCAGAGTTGCTCCGAGGTCGATATGACTTCGACGGCTCGCCTGCACGCTGTCGTTCGCGGAATGCGCGTTGGTTGATGCGGTTCTGAATACGTCGACGTTCGGCCGGATCATTCTTGCCTCTCCAATTCTCGTTGGTGGTAGTGATTCTGAACGCTTCGATCGAGGAAACTGGCGGTGAATGGGACGGATTGTCCCCACGTTGAGCAGGCGGAGGCATGTCGTATCCGTACTGTGGGTTTCCCATCTAGGTTTGTAATATTCTGTGGCGAAAGTACGATCGATCGTGTCAATGGCTAACCGGGGAGTCTATCTCGAATATGTCGAGTGATTGCAATCAACGCCACGAACCTAAAGGATATACCCACAGGATATACGTGGATTCCGATGAGAGAGAGTTGTAGAGCCGCAACAGGGAGCTGCCATGAGCTGTTATCCATCGTAAGGAGATGGCATACGAAAAACTGCCACTTACATCTAGTAGTCGGTCTGTGATTACATCTCCCTCATGTCATCATTCACAGATCGATCTAGTAGTGTCTCGATGCTGCCACAATGGCTGCGGTCGAAGTAGGCCATACCGACCTAATTCCGAGCATATAATGCTTGATCTTATTGGTGGACAGTCAATCGATTTACGACCAAGGTGCATGGTGATTAGCTAGCATAAGGCTGCTATTTGGAAATCCACATGCAGGCGACCTCGTCAGGATATTGCGGATCTTACCTAAAGCAAAGAAGGTCGGGGGGAGCATGTAATGCAGCGCGGCCCGCTCGCGCGGGTGGGTAAGCAGAAGTGCGTTCTACGCAATTGCTGAGATAACCAACAGCTTCGTAGCTCTTGGCGTATGCAAGTCCGGTTGCAGAGCGGATCGCCGGTGATACAAACAGCTCCTTCAGCCCTGTCGGATGCATTGAAGCCGCTTTATTTGATGTCACCTTGACATGGTGGTGCGAAGATGGCGTTCTCCCTTCCAACATAGTGCCGGCCTTGCTCGATAGGCGACCCCGGGTCGTTACCACATTGGAGCTAGATTCGGCAGCCAGACGACGCTCTCATCGGCGCATGGCGTGAACGCCATAGGTGCGGTATTGAATAAAGGGGCTGAGTCCGACTGCAACGGGCAACAGAGCTATTAGTGGCTTGCTTGCAGTGATGAGTCGCCCTCAGCATGGCAATTCCAATACGATGTAATCGTATCGTTGATCACCTAGCAGACGCAGGTCGATTGCGGACTGCCATCCGAACGCACGATCGAGTCGTGGTCGCAAGAATAGAGATAATGGAGCGTCAGGTTTGGATGACAATTCGGATTTCGCTTATGGTAATGTCAAGCGCCACATGGTCAAGATGGCGTCACACTCTCACCACACCCCAGCCCAGGGCAGTTTACTCATCACAACAACCGTAACATCGCGACCGCACCGAGTGGCACCGATCTCAACCCGCCCGCAACACTCTGATAGCGGCAGCATTATCGGGATCTATACGCGACAGCCCTCTGCAGCCACTGTTGTGCGTTGACTAATCCGCTTCGGCCAATCCGCGTCGACACAGAGATGCTTGCGAACGCCTTCGATACCTCGAGTACTGTTCAGTAATCCAGCATCGCACAGAATGGCTGCCATTGTGCAAAGCTTACGCGACAACGTGCTGTACTTCAATGGCTACATGCAAGGTCGATCATATGGCTTCCCGACAAGTCTCTCACAGGTGTACGGCAGTCTTGTGTCAAAGGTCACGAGCTTCATATCACTACCATTACCCCTGCTGTCCTTTCTGGCTCTACCTGTCTTTGGGGGGACCAGCACGTCAGTCAATCTGTTACTCTTCTGGATAACCTGGAGCTCGTTGATCTTGACGCATGATCCGCTGAACGTGGAAGCGTACGGCACACTTGCCGTGCGACTGCTATTCTTCCTGCTCCCAGCTCTTGCTTTCCTCGGCTTCGATGCTGCCGTGCCAGGTGCCAGCAAGGGTATCAAAGCGTACGGCGACAAGCACCTGCCTTCTTCGCTCGGCCGTGAGCGCATACTGAAAATCGCGGGTATCGCTACACTCAACGTGCTGGTGGCTGTCGCGCTGCAAGCTGCGCTCGAGGTTCTCACCACGGACTTCTTGCACGGCCGCAGCATCTTGAAGGTTACCTCGATGGTGCCACTCCCTTGGAACATCGCCAAAGATCTTCTCAAAGGTGTAGCTCTTAGAGGCGTCACGCACTATCTCGTGCACCGATACCTGCTGCACACTTATAAATCTCCACTGAAAACATGGCATCTGAAGTGGCAGCATAGCGTACGTCTGCCGTTTAGCATGGTCGCTGCGTATGATCACCCAGTCTGCTACTTGTTAGCTGTCTGGCTTCCAGCGTTCCTGCCTGCATACCTTTTCCGGTTCCACGTCCTCACGTGGCACATCTTCGTCGCATTGATCAGTCTGGAAGACCTCTTTATCAACTCCGGCTACGCTGTCCTACCATCGAGCATCATACTAGCCGGCATGGCGAGGCGTACAGACGCACACTTCATCACCGCAAAACGAGGAGACGTGTGCAACTTTGGTCACACTGGTTTTCTGGATCTTGTCTTCGGCACAGCGTGCAAGGATACCACGACACTTGCCGGTGACCTCGAAGAAGAGAACGAGGTACACCATCTCGGCGAGCGCGCTCGTAAGGGAGCCCGCGGCGCGATCCGTGGCCTAAAGGATCGAGGAGATAACAAGAGCGCCCAAGAGACTGCCGATGCAGACGCGGACGGCGAGGATCCCGAAGACCAAGAATATCTACCGGCGGACGCATCAGAGGCACGTGGCAATCAGGCCTCCGGATCAGATGCGAGATCTCCTGTGAAGCGGAGGAGTGGCCGAACTAAGACTCAGCAAGCGAATTGAGCACTTAATGTGTACACTTCTGCACTGAAGTACGTGATTGGCGCAAATTTGGTGTTTAGATGAGAAATTTGTCGCGAGATACCCGAGTCGGATAGCTTGCGCTGTGGCGGTGCGATCTTTGCAGACCTAATTTAGCTTCTTTGTTCGACTTCACCTCTTGAAACCCCACATTTCGATGGCCGCTAAGTGATTACAATACGTGTGACTAGGTCCCATGTGGACATTTGGGTTGCTAAATGCACGAATGCTGTTCAGATGCAATGCTACGGAGTTTATGTGGACCTGCTCTGGCTCACCACCTACATGACTAGCACAGCCCCATGATTGAAGATGAAAGTGATGGCGCAAGACCGTTGTCTACGGGTCAATAATGTAATGTACAGAAGTTGGAGCATGAAATAGAAATAGTCGGGTCAGTGAGTACTACTGTGCTTCTTCGCAATGCTATCTATAGCCTCATCGCGCCATCGACTGAACACAGGACTCATCTCGACAGATGTCCTTTTGGGAACCTCCATGCAATGGAACAGCCCACTCCCCTCCGCTTGCAGGGTCCAAGTCAGATAGCCGAAGCCGAGCCAAAGAAGCCAACGAGGGTCCCGTAACACTTCCACCAACCCGTCATCTTGTCTGGTGTCCAATTGGGCTGTGGACTATCAATAGTACAGCATGGGAAAGGTTCGAAACCGGAGTCAGGAAGACTTTTTCAAGCAGCCCACAAGACTCTCGCGCGCTGGTTGCAGCGATAGTCGTTGATGCTCAACCTCCATACGCCTTCCCTGCGAGTCCCTCGAACTTCTCCCTCACATCATCAGCGTGCACTCGTCGCCCAGTGATGTCGAAGAAGCGTGCTGCTATGCGCCGCCAGCTCATCTCTGGATCTTTGGCTACGATCACGCTGAGACACTGCAGCTCGCCGAAGCTGAAGAGGTCGTCTTCCTGGAGGGTCTGCCAGTCGGCCATTGTGAAGCGGGCATCTTCGGCAGCCCATCTTCGGGGGTTGCGACTTCTGATTGTTCTGCTTCTTGTCTTGCTTGGCGTTGTTGTCGTCGGTGGACTTATTCTTCTTGCCTTGCTTGCCTTTACCGGCATTGTTCTGCTCGCTGTTCTTCTTGTTGTCATCCTGCTTACCGGCTTGAGTGCCTGACTTGTCCGCGTTCTCATGGGCTTTGCGCTTGCCATCCTGAGCATAATCTTCGGGCACGAGTTGCTTATGGCGCTCCTTCAGATGCTTCTGCCCTTTGTGTAATTCGGTAGCGATGTCTCTCCATGACTTATTCTCAGCTTTCATGGCTTTGAGCTTTTCGTCTTCTTCGGCAGTCCACGTGACATCGCCGCTTTTGTCCCCATGATTAGTGTCCTTGTTACCTTCAGCGGTGTTGGTCTTGCCCTTGTCGTCGTTGCCGCCCACTTTCTGCCCGCCAGAGTTGTCTTTCTTTACATGATTATTGGAAGCCTTTCTGTCGACCGGATCGCTCATAGCGCCTCGATGCGCAACGAGAGAACGCGAACCGTTTCGATTCTTTTTGACTTCATAGTAGGTGACAGGAGCTCTCGGCCGGATTTTTTCTTTAACATGTGGCTATCATGGGTCAGCCTGACCACCTTACGCTGAGGGCACGATTCGAGAAGGTCACTCACCTTGGCAGCTTTGACTGCCTTTCCCAGGTCGCTCAACGACTTCGGCATGAGTGCATCGAGCAGTGAAATCCTCGGCAGCTCCCTAACGGGAGGGATGTTGATGGCGTCTGCGCCTGCAGCGGCAATAACAGTCGCGAGTCGGCCCATGTCGATATGGTGTAGAATACGCGATGTGTTCCGCGATAGTTGCCTTGGGAGCGCAGTGTTCGCCGACTTCGGAAGTGCAGTGGCGTGCAAGAAGGGGAAGGTGCGTAGACACACGTTGCGGAAGGTGCGATTCAGTCGTGACTGCACGACTTCATGAGCGAAGCACACCGCGACGTGAGCCGTGCATCCATTCCTCTCCGATTATGCAGGTCGTCTTCCGCTGGACTCATGTCGCCGTATCTAGCTGGCTGTCCCCCGCGCCGGCTCCCTCATCCATATTGCCCCAGCTGGTCACGAACACATAGCAGCAGACACTCATGCAACGCGTCTCCATTTACACGTCGTGCTCTCAGCGTTATTGCCCGGCGGAAGGGTTCCAGAGGTTCCATGGAAGAAGTCCGTATTTGACGGTAGGAGGCATACCCGGTTATTTTCGCCGCCGCCACCGTGGCGACCGAACTGATCGTAGATACCATTCCC
Source organism: Oleoguttula sp. CCFEE 5521 (assembly GCA_036872775.1). NCBI lineage: Eukaryota > Fungi > Ascomycota > Dothideomycetes > Mycosphaerellales > Teratosphaeriaceae > Oleoguttula > Oleoguttula sp. CCFEE 5521. The sequence continues at coordinate 429,815 of JAVRRP010000001.1, forward strand.
TACCAACAATACGGGTGACTCCCGTAAATGCTTCTATGCATCTCTCCGTTATGCAGTACCATCAGAAGTACCCCGTCACGGAGAGTCCCGACTTTGCTTCGACGCAAAATCCTCGACCTTCTTCTCCCCGTGCCTCGCGTGCTTCATCTCCTTGATGACCACCTCAAGAGGCTTCTCCCTCTCTTGTTGCGTGAACCCCATAATACGTCCAACCAATCCACCGGGCTTCGGCACAGGACACTCCCGGTCTGCTCTGCTTGACATTTTGCCACTCTCCTCCGTTGGTCCTGTAGCGTCTGCTCGTTCTCCAGTGTCCTCAGCGCACTTCTTTCGTCGTCTGCGTTTCCCAGGCTGTCCCTCTGGCCCCTCAATGGAGTCTGCAAATTGCCGCGGGTTGACCGGACAGGGTAGAAAATGGGGTATGCCGACTACCAGGAACGAGACAGCCAGAGTCGTTGTGAAGAGGGTGCTTGTCGACCTCGAGCGAGGGTGTAGTATCGGCGGCATCCTAATGTGCAGTCCCGATATGTGTAAGCAAAGGCGCAACCAGGGACTTTGCTGGGAAGATCTGTAGGGCATATTCACTCCCGATGCGGCAAGAAGCTCTAGCGCAAAGTATAAATTACTTGCATATACGCGACTCATGTGCTTCACATGGGCATCTTTGCATCTCGGTGCGCACACCTACATAGCATCACCACTAGTCTCGTTACGGTTGCAATTCGAAAGCGGCGCCACGCGAGAAGAAACGACGAATCGACGCACGGCTTGGAGGAACTCCACTACCATGGCGGAAACAACCACCCAGATCACCGAGCCTCCGATCCCCTCACCCGTCTCCCAGCAGGCCGCCATCGCCGTTCGTCGCTCCGCGAAACGCACACGAGAAGTCTTCGCCGCCGACTACGGCTCCTCTAGCGCCCTCCAGACCTTTCCCCAACCCTCCATAGCACCTCCCACAACTTCTCCAGCAGACCTCGCGCAACGAGCCAACGTGGCAGCCCGGATACGGAATGAGTACGACTCAGTGCGGGAACTTCCTGCAGCTCTCGCGGCGAAGCAAGCGAATGCTCAGGCGGGCATATTAGCGCGACGGAAGAAAGCGAAAGCAGAGGAGCAGGCGTCAGATCCGCAGATGGCGAAGATGATTGAAGATGTGACGGCGAAGGAGTCAAGAGGAAACGGCACGACTTCTACGGCGCTGACGAGGATCAATGGGACCTCACGACCGCCACCAAACGCAAACGGACCCACGCCGCAAAGGGACCTACCCGGGAACAGTCTCGTGCGGAGAGACACAGTACGGCAACAAAAGCCCACCTGGCATGCACCCTGGAAGCTCTTCCGCGTTATCTCAGGCCATCTCGGCTGGGTGCGAGCACTCGCTATAGAACCAGGGAATCAGTGGTTCGCTAGCGGAGCTGGAGACCGCACGATCAAGATCTGGGATCTGGGATCTGGGACGCTGAAATTGACGTTGACGGGCCATATCAGTACTGTACGCGGTCTGGCTGTGTCGCCGAGACATCCATACTTGTTCTCGTGTGCAGAGGACAAGATGGTAAAGTGCTGGGATCTGGAGACGAACAAGGTGATACGGCATTATCATGGACATTTGTCGGGGGTGTATACGATGAGTTTGCATCCGACGCTGGATGTGCTGTGCACTGGAGGGCGGGACGGTGTGGTGAGGGTGTGGGATATGCGGTCACGGAGTAATATCCACGTGCTGGGTGGGCACAAGGGAACGGTGACGAATGTATCGACGCAGGCCACGGATCCTCAAATCATCTCTTCGTCACTAGATAGCACGGTGCGGATGTACGATCTGGCCGCTGGCAAGACTATGGGTGTTCTCACGCACCACAAGAAAGGCGTGCGGGATCTGGCGATACATCCGTCGGAGTATACATTCGCATCTGCATCACCAGGGCAGGTCAAGCAGTGGCTTTGTCCGAAGGGAGAGTTCATGCAGAACTTCGAGGGACACAACTCTGTGATCAATTCACTATCAGTCAACGACGATAACGTGCTGTTCTCTGGTGGCGATAACGGAAGCGTGGCGTTCTGGGACTGGAAAACGGGCCATCGATTCCAGTATGAGGACTCGGTCGCGCAGCCTGGATCTCTGGATGCGGAGGCGGGGATCATGAGCTCGATGTTTGATTTGAGTGGGTTGAGATTGATTACCGGGGAGGCGGACAAGACCATCAAAATGTGGAAGCAGGATGAGAGTGCGACTGAGGAGACGCATCCGCTTGACTGGCAGCCGACGTTAGGGCGACAGAAGTTCTGAGGCCACGGTACAGGTTGACAAGCTAGCTGTAGTGTAATGATACCCGCGGTATGCACCCTGTATACTAAGTAAGACATTCTTTAGAACGCTAGTTTTCTTCTATACATCTAGGGTCGCTTATATCAGCCCAACGGTCCAAGGAATTGGCTTTCCGGCATCCTGGGAGCTGGCTTTACTAGCTCTGCACGCTAGACCTGTTCCTACTGACACGGCACTGATCACCATGTGACGGATTGCATTGGCTCGCGATGCTACCACTCCTTTGCTATGGCCAGACGTGGCTTTGAATTTCGCACCCATGTGTGGTGCTTCGATGTTGTCCCCGTGTGCCTACTCCCCCAAGTCAGGACTTAGTATTATCGTGTCAATCTGATCATATAACGCAATGCATCCCAGGCCCTAAACGAGGCCGATCCCCCAGAATAATCAAAAAAGTCCAGCCTCACACCCCCTGCTAGTGACTTTGGCCCTCAATCGACTCGCAGCGCCGCATTGGACTGTCCGACCAAGCCGACAATTTCGGTCAGCTGCAGCACTCGTGCAACATCAGACGTCACTGCTATAGGCAGGTACCCTGGCAGATATGGCCGCAGACTCCTATACCGCTCTGCCGCGTCCTCGCACCCCGCGCATGGACGACAAACCTCTCCCCTCTCTCCCATCGAAGTCCTCACCCACACTTACGAATCCGGACATGGTGTTGCCGGATGGCTTGACTTATGGAGACAGCTCGCCGGATGGGAGTTATCGACGGCCGCCAAGTTTGGGGTATCTTAGAGATATTACGAATATGGACGCCGGGATGAGGGCGAGTATGGACAGTGAGAGATCGAATGGTGGAAGTAGAGATATGCAAAGGGAGAAGAGGGGATTGATGAGCAGGAAATTGATGTTGTTGCGAAGTCGGAGTGGGGAGACTGGAGACTTGCCTGTGGTGCCCAGGAGTGTGCCGCATCTCGAGGAGGATGGAGAGGCTCGGAAGCCGAACGGGACGATGCTTGTCGTGCCGGGATTTGAGGAGTCGATCGATGGCGCAGAGGAGGCTGGAGAGGGGAAGAGGATGAGCATTGGAAGCTCGTTCGATATGGAGGATTACAATGCGATCCCCGCATTCCTGGCGAAGTACAAGGATAGTCACCCCACGGATGACGAGAACACGGATAGCGAGAGCGTTGCGGCGCATGCGAGGGCGACCAATGGCCTGGATGCACATCGCCAAGCTCAGAAGGATGAGCAGGTCTCTGCCATGCTCAGCAAGCGTGCTGAGGAGATCCTGGCCAATGCGAAGAAGCGACTGAATCTGATGGAGGGCAATCTGCGTGGTGCTCGCGATCTTGTCGCACCTCTGACAGCTGCTAACCTCAAACGAGCGACTTCGCTGGGATCCTCGCCTGCAAATGGCTACAGTGCACGACGTTTCGAAGCCGAGCAGAACCGTCCTGGGTCGCCCGCGCGCCAGCACAGGACTCTGCATGCTCAGGCTAGCTCACCTACTATGGGCCGTGACTTTCACCTTGGTCATATGCGCGTTCACAGCGAGAACGAGGTGCCTGAAAGACCTCGTACGGCAATGGAGAGTGCCAGTGGCTTCACAAAGGGCAGTCGATATCCCGTGAGACCGAATGGGCGAACAGCAAACAAAGCTCTACGAGGATCGCAGAGCTTCGACTCGCTAAGCAGTGTCTCGACTCCAAGAAGACCCGCACGTGTCCCTGTCACACCTGACTTGAATCTTGGCCCGCTTCCGGAAGATGAGGACGCCGTATCTCCTATCTCGAGTCGAGATGATAGCGGGTACTCCCTGATCTACAGCGACGATCCGACTCGTTCGATATCGGCGACCGATGATCTCAGGGAGCAGATGACAAGTCTGAAAGGCCGGATCTCCAACCTGAGAGACCGGGCGAAGAAGGACAGTATGCGAAGACAGAGTATGAACAGCCTTCGTGACGTGTCACCGCTCAACAATGCACAGCATGAGGCTCCTGGAATGTACTACTTTGACCAGTCGAGTGCCAAGGACGCTGTGTTAGATAGCCCAACGGCGGTTGACGACGCGGCAGGAAACTATCAAGCGAGTAATCTCCCGACTCCACCCCAGGACAATCACTACCCCTTCACAGGTAGCAGGAACGCGTTCGCTGAGCGTACGCCCGGCTCGCAGTCATTCAGCCGACCAACATCGAGAGGTCCTCGCAACGCTGGACTGGGCATTTCTACGAAGGATGTCAAGCCTATGCACAAGCGAACGAAGAGTGGCACTGCGATTGTCAGTCCTGCCGAGCACAGATACTCCCACCATCAAGAGCAGAATGGTCACCGCGATATGCCTGGCTCGTTCGACTTCCACGATAACGATGTGATACCGGATGCAGACCAAGGCGCAGACATTTACCCATACGACGATGTCATCCTTCCACCACCATCGCCTGACGAAGGCGCTGCGTACGACAACGATCTCAGATCGGATCTGGACAACGAAAGCATCTACGAAGATGCCGACGATCTGCCGACGTCGGTCGTTGCTCACGAAGACCGCGAGGACGCTTTCGACTACGAGCACTTCTTCCTGCACAGCGCGATGGCCACCTACCAACGCAGTAGCAGTCCAGCCGCGTCAGACATCTCCAACACCTCCGCTGAAACCGCGCGAGCTCCAGCACATCAACTCATAGACGATCAACTCGAGGATGGCGAGGAGCTAGCAGACGATACCGAGATTTGGCACTCGCCGGAAAGTGACGAGTATCCTCCAGCTATGCCCGAGACACCCGAAGCGCTTCGCCAGATTGAGCGCAAGATCCATCACTCTCGCACACTGTCTGCAGACAGCGTCAGCACTGTTGCGTCGTTCGCTACGGCTACTGAAGGCTTCCGAAGTGGAAGAGCAAGCGCGTTAGATTGGCCCATACCACCTTCCGTCGAAACTTCTCGCCCTAGCACAGCTGTGCGGATAGTGACGAAAGATGGCGATGCGCTCTCAGACCGGGCGGATTCAGGTGTTGAGATCCCGCGACGGCCCGCGAGCAGTGGCAGTCAAGGTCCCAGGAGCGCGCTGTCGCCGACAATGGGCTTCTCATTCCCGGTCAATGGCATGATAAGTCCGCCCATGAGTCCCATTTCAAGAGTTGCCGATCCGACGGCTGTCGCGGTTAATGCGTTGCTCGATCCGGCTGGTCGCATACTAGGGCTGAAGGACAAGGCGATGATGTTCGGGCTTGCTGAAGGTCTGCGTAGAGCTGTGAGCGCGCTACAGGGTGGGGAGGAGGGAGTGGAGAAGATGGTGGAGGTTAGAAGACGGTTAGAGGAGGCGAGACTCTTGCTGGAGGGCATTTAGGTGGAGCGGCATAAGACGTGCTGGACTCGAAGGAATATATGTAGCAATATGAGAATACATTTGTACATCTGTGTATAACTAAGGACCGATTCATTTCTCCGATGGCTCAACTAAAACAACGAGAGTTGCCTTCACTTGCTGCATCCGATGATAATGGCAGGAGGTAGCTAAAACGAAGAGTGATGTCGCGAAAGCGGTGCGTTGTCACGTGCACTCAGAGTCGAACTCTTCGACAGTCATTTCCACTTCCAGTCGATGATACGAGCACAAGCCACCCGTCTGCCACAGGCTGTCCATCGGCCATCATGGAGTACATGGTCCGGTTCATCCAGATGCACGAGGAGTTTCGACGACCAGAACTCGATGCCATTGCCGAGCTGCTCGAACTCGACATCACTTGGGTAGCGTACGATGAGAATGTACGTGATGCAGCAGATGGAGGCCAAGGGTAGGCAGTATGATGGAGATTAGGTCGGTCAATCATGGCTCCCTGCCCTTGAGCCTCTAGATCTCGCTTTTGAGACAATTGCTAACACTCAACAGTCGCCTTTTGCCATCATAGCCATCAACCAGGCCGACGACCCGACTGCGGCAGCAAAACGGCTGGTCTCTCGTGCCATCATGGTCTCAGCTGTATTCGAACTCTGGGGATTCGGCGACTCCTACGATACTCTACACGCAGACATCAAGAACCGCTCCTCGCACGTCTGGCCCTCGTATCAGGAATGCTCCTTCCGCTTCGAAATGGACGCCTACCACAGCAGCCACACCCACGCCCAACGCCGCAGTGTCTTTGAATCGCTATCTTACATGGCTTTCCGCGGACCCATAGTGATGTCCACCCCTGATGAACGCTTCACGATCTTTGAAGACTATGATCTAGATAGCAATGTGCCGAAGCAGGTGCTCTTCGGTCGGTATTTGGGCGAGGGTGGACGGAAGGCGATGTCGACGTATGATCTCAAGAAACGAAGTTACATCTCCACGACCTCTATGGATGCTGAGTTGTCGCTGGTTACGGCCAACATGGCCCAGTGCGCACCAGGGAAGCTAGCCTACGATCCATTCATGGGCACTGGCTCTTTCCCAGTCTCTTGCGCCCACTTCGGCTCAGCAGTCTTCGGCAGCGATCTAGATGGCCGCAGTATCCGCGGCAAGAAAGGTCGAAGCGTCATGAGCAATTTCAAGCAATACTCCACAGCCTCGCTCTACTTCGGCGGCCTAGCAGCCGACCTGACGAACTCACCGCTCCATACCCGCCGCTTCCTGGACGCCATAGTCTGCGACCCACCCTACGGCGTACGAGAAGGGCTCAAAGTTCTAGGCCATGCCAAGGAGAGCTTACAGCACGAAGTCATACTCAACAACGGCATGAAAGCACATCTCCAAGCTGACTATATCCCGCCCAAACGACCCTACAGCTTCTTGCGGATGCTAGATGACATCATGGACTTCAGCGCGAGTCGACTTGTCAATGGCGGGAGGCTGTGCATGTGGATGCCAGTGGCTGGTGCACCGGAGGATGCTGACGGGGACACTGCAGGCGAACAGGAGACGGAGGAGTATGCCATACCGCAGCATCCGGCGCTGGTGGTTGTGAGTGAGTGTACGCAGTACTTCAACAAGTGTAAGGACCAATCTCTAGATCTCATGCAACCAGTGCTGACGGGTGCTTCTAGGGTCACGCCGATTGCTCACCTACAAACGAATACCAGATGAGGAGGTCGATGCTGAAGCTTTGGCAGCTGTACAGCTGCTGCGACTGCAGCTTGAAAGCAACGGGCACGCAGATCTTGGTGCGAATGATCTTAACGCTTTCCGGAAGAAGGTGAGTCCACGGCAGAGCTCACGACTACGTGACGAGGCTGACTGACAGCGGCTGTAGTACTTTCAAGGCTTCAAGACACCTCTGTTTCAGCAATTTCATCCGGAGCCGCGCGACCAGAGCAGAAGACCCGAGCCTTCGACGTGAGAGGCGAGAACCGAATAACGAAACGCGATGCAAGGGAACTGCTTGTAGTACTCCGATCGAATATTTGACTAATACGAGCGCGCGGACGTTCATGCGGCCAAACACTGGAACATTGTATGGGTGGAAGGACGCTGAGAACGTAACGACATCTCGGTCTTAGTAAGGTCATGTTGATGATTTCACATCTGACCAAACCCAGCTCACTGGCCTGTGAAGTGTACATAAATGCACGCCTAGCCAGCGAACAGACGGGCAGACAGTGGAAGCCGCTAAGCGCAGACTTAGCGGACCCAGCAGCAGCTTTTGTGCTTGCGAGCCCATCAGTATTAGCCAGCAGTACAATCAAGCCTTCGCAGCTCCCGCCTTGATCAACAGCACATCTCCATCCTCCACCACATAATCTTTCCCCTTCGTCAACACCTTTCCCTTAGCCTTCACTCCCGCCTCATCCCCTTCCTCCTTCAGCACAGAATAGTTGTAAACCACAGCCTGAATGAACGTCTTCTCAAAATCCCCATGGATCACGCCCGCAGCCTGCGGGGCCTTCGTGCCATTCCGAATAGTCCACTGCCTCACCTCATCAGTTCCCGTCGTGAAGAAAGAGCCCAGGTTGAGCGCTTTCCGCATAGTTGTGATTATCTTAGGGAGAGCGGATTTGGTGGAGAGCTTTTTGCACTCCTCTTCAGCTTCGGCTTCGGACTCGAAGCGCGTGAGGCGCTCTTCGAAGCAGACGGAGATGGGAATTATTGGGTCGCCGGTGGCGTGCTCCTTGACCCACTCGGCGATTTTGGGGAGGTGCTTGTTCTTTTGGCGGATGTAGTCCTTTTCGCTGAGGTTGACGAGGAAGACTACAGGCTTGGCGGAGAGGAGGAAGAGGGGGTTTATCACTTCTACCTATGTGATCGAGTCAGTGGAACTGCTTGCTTGGCTATTTCGGCAGGAGCAAACAGTGTAGTTGCGTAGGTGACTCAGACGGGACGTGTTCTCATGCTGCCTTCAAGAGGCATTCAATGAGCTGGGATTATAGAGATGATGATCTCTTGTTCATCCTTGTGCAGTGGGGAGGAAGATAGCAGTAGAACTTCACGTACCTCTTTCGGCGCCCAGTTGCCTTTCCGGACATCCTTGCCGTCCTTGAGCATCTCAAGGATCTTCTCGACAGTCGCCTGCTCCTCCTTCAATTTCTTGATCTCTAGCGACTGCCCACCTCTGCGCGTCAGCTTGACCAGCGCCTCGTGTGCCTTCTCCACGAACTCGATATCCTTGATGCGAAGCTCTTCGCTGATGATGTCAAGATCACGGATCGGATCGACGTCACCTTCAACGTGAATGATTTCTGCGTCGTCGAAGCAACGCACGACTTGGAAGATGGCATCGACGGCGCGAATGTGCGAGAGGAAAGCATTGCCGAGCCCTGCTCCGGTGGAAGCTCCTCTTGTCAGACCAGCGATGTCGTAGATTGTCAAGTTGGCAGGCACAACGCTCTTCGGCTTGTACTGATCAACCAGCCAGTTGAATCGGTCATCTGGCACAACGACTCTAGCCTCCTCGGGATCGATCGTAGCGTAAGGGAAATTTGCAGGGTTGCCGAGATTACTCTTCGTTATGGCTTGGAAGAAGGTCGACTTGCCCACGTTTGCGAGACCAACCTGATCGAATAACGTCAGTGAGAGTGCTCAGGGCGTGTGTGCAATATGCACGCACATGTTCTCACGTACGATCCCGCTCTTGAGGCTGTTGCCCGGCCGGCCCAGTAGGATCTTCTCCTCCTTGACTGCCTTCTTGGGAGGCATCTTCTTGGCTTTGCGGTCTTTGTTGCTGGCGTAGGATCTGGTCTGGTATGCGAAGAAGCTGAGCTCAACTTTGCGCGATGCGGAGGTCTCGATGCGGGTAAAGGCAGTGCCGGCTGCCCGTGGTGTGAAGGTGGGAAGTGAAGTGAAGGGTATGCGTATGACAAGTGAGTGCGACAGCTTGCTGAGAAGTGGCGACTATGACCTGTCGCGGGTGTGAGATGTGATGTTGGAAGTACTATATGGGCTTTACAGATGCGGCTTTGTGAAGTTCGACAAATCTGACTCGGGGAAGAGAGTGGGTCTTGGCACTGCTTCATAGATGATGGCGGCGGATGGAAAATACCTCGCCATACTACACGTATCTCGGAGCGTCAGATGATGAGGCTACGATCGTACATCATATACAAGGCTAGCAATTCTGCAAAGCTGCCACCACGTTCTTCTCATTCTCCACCAACATGCGACCTCCTTCGCGCAGTGCCATGGCTACACTGTCTACTGCTCGGCTCTCATGCTGCCTGACGGGATCGCGTCACGCGCGTCCATGCCCTGATCACGAATGGACTGTCTCCTTTGACAGCTCTCGGAGCTTTGGTCCTCCTCGCTCGATCATAATCTCAGCTGTGGAGACGTATCCGTAGTCTTGCTCATGAAATCTCCCGGACTGCCGTAGTCCAGCGGAGCCTTTCGATTGCCTCTGCGGGACTGTACAGATCCACCTTATCGGAACAATTGATTGTGTCCCTCATGGTCGAATGGTCACGGCCGTTTGCCGTACTCAGTGTCTTGCATTCAGTCGTCGCACTCTTCAGTCCTCGAAGCCACCAAAGTCGTCGTCCGAGTCTGCATCGACATGCGCCAGCGTCCCAGCCGACTGCACAGCCGCGCCTTCTTCATCGCCAATATCTTCCTCGCTCTCGGCACCAAGCTCCCTCCGTCCAGCCCAGTCCTCAAGTCTCGGGTCGCCCAGTCCCTCCTGCACCCTCTCTCGCAGACTCTTGACTGGACTCTCCTTGCCCAACCTCCTTAACGGCGCCAAAAGAACCTCCAACGGCGCATCGTCCTTCTCATCCGCCTTATCCAGTTCGTCCACGTAGATGTCCACGACATGATACCGCAGCCCATTCGGCACCTTGCCATCCCTGACGTTCAACCCAAACTCCTCCATGATCCCTACATACTCCTCCACAAGCCCCTCCTCCCATTTCTTCTGCCTCAAATACACGAAACCCTCCTGCACATATAACCGCACAAGATATAGATACTTGTCCATCCTCCACCGATCGATCTCGTTCCACTCGCGACTCATAGTCTGCCAGAATGCGCGCGCGAATACCAGGAAGCTGTCCGGCTTCAAGACATGCAGAAGATCGGCCAAGTCTCGCGCAAGCTGTTGTTGTGGCCGTGGTTTGTCGGAGAGCCACATGCAGTAGTACAAACCTTTGTGGAGTTTTAGCGCGGATGTAGGGTCCAGGGAGGGCGTTTGCTGGAGGTAGGTTCGCAGGGCTGAGAGGGCACGCTCGCGGATTCTCCGATCTGGAGGGAGTATTAGTGGGCTGTGAGGGGCTAACTTGAAGGGAGAGGGGTGTACCGCTGGACGCGAGCTGCTTTATGAAGGGATTGGACTGTTCAGGCGCCATGATTGGGAATGGTGAGGGATTTAGCCCGAGCATGTAGCTTATGAGAATTGTCCAAAGTGAAGTCGAAAAAGTTGGCGGGCTTAGGAAGATCTAAAGTCCGATTCGAGATCATACCTCCGAAAAGGCGTATCAGCAGTGCACATGTCAAGCCCAGTTTATTAGACGGGACTTTTGCAATAGTAAAGGACTTGCAATTACCGTTTGCAATGGCATATATAGAACATCGCACATAGGAGCTACAAGCTATTCTTGTTAGCGATTATATATTCCCTTCCTCTAATTACTTTATATACATAGGTACTAAAATAGCGTAAGTAATAGTTATAGAAGCTTTATACTCGACTTTAAATTATATCTATAGGAGGAGTTTATAATATCTTATTCTTTAGCTTCTTTTCTTTAGACATAATACTATATAGAATACTTAATATTATAGTAATAGTTCCTTATTTTATTTTGTTTTAATAGGTATAAGTAGTCTATTAATATAGCAAATGTCTATCTACTTAGTAAGCGCCTAAATAGGCTTAGGCTAGGAAGTTCACTACGCGTATTAATCCTTTCCTTTAGTTTCTAAGCTTAGTTTACTCTTTACCGCTACTTTACCGCTTACTTATAGGAATAAGAACGTCTCTTAGGCGCCCCGGTCTAGGTTTGTAACGCCGATATCACGTACACGCGTAGAGGTAAAGCGCGATGCAATTTAATACGGAGGCCGCACTTAAACTCTCCGCGGACGCGATTCCCTCGAAATCGACCTCGACCTCACTCCGAGCAAATCGCGCACGGGCCACACACTATTGCAACCCTTTACATGTAGCACAAGTGGTCTGCCACCGACAGAAAGACGGGGTAAGTTGCTTCTAGCCTTTAGCATAGCATTCACTAATCTTACAGGCTAGAATGCGGAGTTTTTAGTGCGTTGGCAGAAGAGGAAGACTTCTACAATCCCGCCTAAAAGTGTGGTATCATGGCACGCGCTAGAGGAGCTTTCTGCGTGTCTTCATTTGGTGCAAGAGTATTGTCCGACCTTCGAAGCTCCAGACTTGAGTAAAGTGGGCAACGAGCCATCACTTCCGGCCATCACTTCGCTGAAGCGAAAGAAGCCTGGTGATGACTCAGCATCACGTGACTTCACGGCAATAAACAAGGCGGTTCTGCAGCTACCCTCCCCATCTTCACGCTCAGCCTCGATCTCAAGTCTCGATGATGGGGCAAACACCCTCGCAAGAGCACCCGCAGATGACAGCTGGCTAAGCATCTCGGTCTACAATGGCCTCCTCAAAAGGCGAGAGGGCTGGATCACAGCTTACAGGCCGAAGAGGCAGGTCAAAGTCACCCAGATCAATGCGGTCAATCTCCCTACTCAGGAAATGCTCGACCACGCCGCGCTACATACTGCGCCCCTTGCAGCCGCCATCTGCCTTTTTCGGGACAAGTTCATGAAGAAGCTCCAAGGAGTCCCGAAGTTGTTCCTCGAGAATCACCACGACACGACCACACCCTCCCTCAACTTCCGCTTCATCAGCTCATACGTTCTCGACACCGATGTAGAGCCGATGGATCCAGATTTCCAATCACGATGCACACTACCATGCAAGCCCAACATGGGCGCAAACCGCGGCTGCGAGTACACTCACTTATGCATCTGTCTCGACCAAGCAGCTGTGGACGGAGAGCGCCTTAGAACGAAGGATCCCGCAATGTTTGCCCGTTTCAAGGCTGGCGATTCGATGGACGGTGAGGTGGTCCCGCGACGCTTTCCTTACTCGATATCCTCGAATCCGACAACACCTCCAACGCTCCAGGCCTTCTATCGCGAACAACGCTACCCGATCTACGAGTGCAATCTTCAGTGCAATTGTGGTCCACGCTGCAAATCACGCCTCGTACAGAAAGGTCGTAAGGTCCCTCTCACAATCTTCAAGACCGACGAGCGTGGCTGGGGCGTCAAATGCGAAGAAGACTTGATCAGGGGCGAGTTCATCGATATCTACCTCGGCGAAGTCATCACCAACGCCGAAGCCGAACGTCGCGAAGACGCCGCCGGCTCAGCTCAGAAGGCATCCTACCTCTACAGCCTCGACAAGTTCGCCGGCGATGACTTTGGCGACGTGGCACCTGAAGACTGCTACATCGTCGATGGCGAGCACATGGGGAACGTGACTCGCTTCATGAACCACTCGTGCGAGCCCAATTGCAGACAGTACACCGTCAGCTACCAGAAACATGACAAGAAGATCTACGACCTGGCGTTCTTCGCTTATGAGGATATCCCGAAAGGCGTGGAATTGACGTTCGATTACATGGACCGGGATGAGCAGGAGGAGGAGGACGTGGCTGCGCAAAGGGCGAAGGCGGAGGCGGATCCGGAGAATGAGGGGAAGCCTGAATGTGGGTGTGGAGCAACGAAGTGTAGGGGGTACTTGTGGATTTGAGAAATTGTTGCTTTGTGGTGAATTATCAGGCGCAGGCGTTTGTGTAAGTGGGCTGCCACAGGCAATGGCGAGACTCTGCTCAACGGCATGATCGGCATGACGGTGGGAATGATTGCGAGTGATCTCAGCGGATGGCATGGTGACAAGAGTGTTCATGTAGTGTCAGCCAACGTCGTAGAAAGGGACGACAAAATGAACCGCGATACTGCTCACCTCCGTGCGCAAGATGGGTATTCACATCGCACCACATTGAGTCCAGTAATTTCACCGTGAGACAGCGATGCTCAGATTAAACATGATGTGCATTGATCTTCAGCTACTTAAGTCCACGTCGCGACCGAGCGTAAGCCCAGATTTGTGCGTGACATCAGCCTGCCAGCCGCCGGTAGCAGTGATAAAGATCAATCCACTGCGATATGCTGCATGCCCATGTGCACTTCCCTGCACAACAACGCTGCTTTTCGAATGAAGGATCCGCGCGCAATGCTGAGAGGGAGCAGAGAGGTCCGAGAGTCGCCGGCTAGCTTTGCGCCTGTATCTGCACATATAAGAAGAAAGGAGCAACGCATCAAGTCCACCCGGGCGCCATCGCCGTCGCCATCGCTGTCGCCGTCTATGCCATGTCCGTTGGTGATACGCGCGCGCTGAGAAGGATAGCGCGCCAAAGAGGATTCTGTAATTCATGCTTTTTCGTTCGAATGTCCGCAGTTGAGGTTCCGTGTTCACGCCAGGAACGCCTGTCCAGCCACTGCCTGGTACGGTGACTGGGGAAGAAATGAGAAAGGAAGGTGGTGACCATTCAAGAGCTCGTATGTGTCGCGCGGTCTTGGTGCGTCGTTGGTCGATCCAATCCTCCTGGGACAGCAAGCTCTGGTGTTTGCTGACGCGTAGCGTGTGATGTTGGGTGCGCAAAATAAGCGCTACCTGCTGCGTTGGTGCTTCGCGCACGGTATCGTATCGAAAGCGCTTTTTGTTGATGTTCGAAGAAGACCGAGTGATTGAGGTCAGTACTCTATGCCTCGAGCAGGGTCATGAGCTCCTGTCCAATGGAGTCCGACAGCTTCTTTCTGTTACGCAAGTTCAACGCACCATTGCGCCACGCAGCGCGCAGTCCCTTGACGGCAACACCATCAGTCTTGCCGCCCTCAGCCGCGGCCAAAGCGATGTAGTCGTTCAGCACTACCGTCGGGATCTGATTAGGGCTTAGCAGAGCTTGGCTGTAGTACTTGTACAGATTGCTCATGCCGACAACGCTGTGGCGCTCCTTCGCGTCAGCCTCAGCGTAGTGCTTAAATTCGCGATACATGCGGTTGTTGAAGTTGCGAATGAGGAAGTGAGACCAGAACTGGTAAAGTACATCCAGATCGTAGGGGCAATTGCCGGTAGCGGCGTGGCTACGCTGGTCGAGAGCCTTGTGTCGGAGCTGAACGTAGGGCTCAGGGAAAAGACCAGTCGGTACAGTGCCGACCGGGTTGTCGTTATCTTTGATCCAGAACACAGACATCGTGTTGGCCGCATGCTCAGGGGAAGATGAGTCCGCTGCGGTAGCAGACGCATCGTCGTGGGTTGCAGTAGTGCCGTTGACCTGGTGATCGCCATTAGTCGTGGGCGTAACTTGCGAGTCCAGTGACTGATTGCGCTCTGCGACATTGGTGTCGATGGACCCGTTGGAAAATGTGCGCGAGGCGGCGCTGTGGTAGGGCGGTCGGCGACTGTCGACCTTTACGCAAACAGTGAGCTGCTCCAGGTTCCGATCTGAGAAGACATCTGCCTCAACATCCTTTGATGACGAATCTTCAGATTGACCTTCGAGAGTGGGCGGGAACTGGACCTTGTCATTCCTGGGCGAGCGCGCAGCGCGACCACGGACCTCCTCGCCGTTCGTCATCTCGCCGAAGCCGTTGCCGGGGAAGAAGGCGCCACGAGCTGCGCCGTTCATCAGCGCATGAGCACTGTCAGTCGACTGACGCTCCGCGCGTCTGGAAGGCGTCATCGGGTACTGCATACTCGGTGGCGGAGGAGCATACACGTCAGGAAAGCGCTGAGCAGGGCGCTCGAGCTTGGTTGGACCTTCGACTCTGGCCGACGGGTAGCGCTCCTCCATGGGTAGTACCCATTGCTCCCAGCCTTGGGCCTTACGCAAGCGATCCTTGCCGTCTTCTCCGGTTCTGATCTCCACAATGCCCGAGTGCAAGCAAACCTGCTTCAAAAGCTCCTTGTCCATCGTGAGGTTTTTGATGCGGTTGAAAGCAGCAATGACATCGAGGTAGACGAAGCCTTGAGAGTCCATGTTCTTCCTCAGGAAGGTATCCTTGAGCAGATTGTCCAGCGAGAAGTAGTAGTCAAGTTGCATCGTAACCACTCCAAAGAGAACATCGAAGTTCACCATATGTGTGTAAGCAGCGGGCGAAAGGTTGAATCCGTTCTGATCGAACCCGTACGGCTGTACTGGGGATGTGTAGGGGTATTTGTTGAATCCGCTCTCAGGTAGCGATGGGGCGCGGCCGTTCTGCCCATGCCAGCTCCCGCGACCTGAGCCGGGATAGGCACCGCGATGACTGTTGCGAGGCGTCTGGTAGGATGAAGGCGAAGGTGGCACTCCGTAGGATTCTGTTGCTGATGCAGGTCCGTTGTAGGGGTGGGCAGTGTGATGGCCATTAGCAAATTCACGCCCGCCACCACGGCCGCGGCCAGTGCGTTTCAACCCCCGGCTCATGCCGTTCCAGTTCGTCTCGCGTCCGTTGTCGCCGTTGCGGTCCTTGCGCGGCTCCGATGCCACCATCCGAATGGGAGGGTTGATCGATGCTTCGGCAGAAGCGTCTTGCTCTTCTGGGCGGGTGCCATTGGCCGCGGGCTTCCGAGGTATAGGCTCTGGCACAGTGTCGACATTGGACGGGTCGGCAGGAGATCCTTCTTGCCGCTTCGATTGCCTCTGCTGTGGACGTGGAGCCGGTGCCTTCTTCACGCCGACCTTGCCCTCATTGGTGGGCTCAGGTGTGAAGCCCTCCATCTCTGTGATGCTCGGCTTGCGGACTTCGACCCACGAGCTGTCACTACCAGCGCGCTCTGTCTTGCCAGAAGCTCGAGTAACACCCTCTTCCTCTGTCTGCCGCGAATTGGTCTTGCTGCTCTCATCACTATTTTGCTGAGCAGCTCGGCTTGGAGGCCGATCACCATTAGCAGCCGCGACGCCGCCTCCCCGAATGCCCCCACGTCCGCGTACGCCTGAGCCGCCGCGTCCACGGCTCTCGCCTGCGAATCCACCGCGAGCATTCTTCTCTCGAACGCCAGGAGTCTGCCACACAATGTTGGGCACCACTGGCACAGGCTTCCACTCTGGCTTCTTGCGCGGCTTGCCAGCGGTGTCGTTCTCGTCGACATTGCGCTCCGCAGGCGTCTTCGTCTCCTTCTCAGCGACAGGTGCGGTGTCTGGCGTCGGCCATGACATAGCGTCTTTGACGAAAGGTGGTGATGTGGTCAGACTTGGTAAGCTCTGGCGCTCAGCACGTGTTGCTTTTGATTCGCCACTTGGTATGCCGTTGGTTTGAGTCGCCGCTAGAGTGATGTCAGTCTCATTGTGAAGGCCATCACTTGCATGGAAGTGGGTCGTACCATTCGAAGTCGTTGGCTTCGGCTTCATATCAGTGCCGTTCATTGAAGGCTCAGCTGGGACGGCAGCAGTCGAAGTTGCTTTCTTACGCCCGTCCGTGCGTGGCGGTTGGTTCTCCTTGAGCGCTGATACTGGCGCAGCACACGGCGTAGGCGCTGCTTTGGGGGCGTTTTGTTGCATTACTGACGCCTGTGCCTTCTGCTCTTGAGCACGCTTTGCCCAAGGGTTCACTGCAGGTGCAGCAGCCTCTATGAGTACCACAGGCTTCGGCGGCTCCGGTTCTGGTGCCTTCTCGGCCTTCTTCTTCTTTCCCTTTGGTACTGTAGTGTCGGGCGGTGCAACATTATTGCTTTGTCGCTCGGCACGTGCCGCGATCCATGATCCAGATTGCTCGATGGGTGCCGATATGGGTGTCACCTGATCAGTCGACTCCTCTGACTTCAGCTCCCAACTGCTCTGCGACGATCCATTCTGTGCTGAGGACGAGTCATCTTGCGACGATGCTGAGGGTGCAATGTCAGGCGATGAGACTCCAGAGCTGTTCTGTGCCTTGTCTTCAGACTTGGCCTTCTCGACCGCACTTTTCATCTCAACCGGCTTTGCACTCTCGACAGCGTCCTCACGCGCCTCAGGCAGCTTCTCCACTGCACTGACGCTCATCTCCACATCATCTGCCCAATTCGTCTTGCCACCTGACTCAAAGTCGGATAACACGCCAGTCGCTGGTGTAGTAGCTCCGGACGTGACTATACTCGAAGCCGTCTGCGACGGTGCCGCTGAAACGCGCCCTTTCGCGGCTTGTGCGTACGAGAACCCTCCAGGACTGGTCACTCCAGGCCCAGCCATCGTATTTGTGTTTCCCGAACCTGCCGCTGCTGTGGCCACCGTTGCAGACTCGCCGGTCTGCTGCCGCCGCTGCCTCGCCCAGTCACCGGACGGTCAAGCACACGGAGGGTCTTACCACAGTCAACGTCGCTTGTCGTCCGACCGCTCGCACACTCCGGCGCCCGTGACTGTCCCGATGTCCCTCGGTGACGGCGATGGGGGTGTGTAAGTCGTGGATACGAATGATGGTGTTGCAAGGAGCCGAAGTTGGTTGACCTAGCGGGTGTAGAGTGCTGTCTGTTCAAGGGTGGCTTGTCGAAATTCGCGGTGCGGTGGGTGTACGCGAGATTGATGGCGGAGCTCCCCGTGGTCAATCTCTGGGTATACAACACGCAATAGCTAACAGCGAAGGTTACTCCTGCTGGTATATGCGCCGCTGTGAATGTGTCTAGCTGTGCTGGCTCGTGTCGAAATTGTTTGTGTGCAGAAAATGATCCCACTAGCGATGGAGCAGCTCTTCAGACCCAGATCCTGCGATTCGTCCACTTGCACAGCTCTTTCCCTAGAAGGTACGTTGGGCGGTGGTGGAGGAAGTCGCGATCCAGGCACGACGGAAATAGTCGGGGAACGTCCAAATCGAATGATCGAATTCTCTGAGACCACGAACGTGACTAGACACTCTCGCAGTCACCAGAAAGACAAGTTTGTCGCGTGTATGAACAATCCTCGTTGTCACGGGAAGAGCTGGCGTTGCGCCTCGAGCGGTTTTTTGTTCGAAGCACGGTTACTTCTGCTTCTGCCGCGGAGAATTCTGGATAGAGTGCCGGCAGTCCGAAACTCTTCACGGGTTTGCCCGAACGAAACACGATCCTCGCAATTGTGAGAAGATTTGATAGAGGTATGGTACAATTGTTTCACAGAGATTGCAAAGCGAACGAGTGCGGTCGTGTGCCGCAAAAAGAGGAACAGGCAAGAGCTACTCGCACGAAGTTAGACGGCCTGCCCCGAAGTAAATTCTAAAGCGGAGCTCTGCCGCGGGACGGGCTTCAGGTACTGCGATATGCATGGTCTTGTAGCTCCATGATGGTGTGACGAAAGACACTCTGCTCTGCTAATCAACGAGAGGCGTCCCACTGAGCTTCGCGCTTTACGTCTCGAGGCACAAATTACCATCAGAGGGGTTGATCGCTGGCGGAGGCTTGAACGGAGTTGGGCCTATGCTGAGTATATCTTTCTATGTCTCCTGTCCATCCCCCGGCAACGCCCCAAGAATAACCATTGTTCCTTTCCGTCCTCCACTCAAGCATCACTCGAATAGTCCCTCCTCGTCTCCTTCGACCTCGTCTCCATATTGACTGGAGTCTTCTTCGCCCTAAATGACCAATTCGCCGCAGCCCACTGTCCCAAGAACGCCGGACCTGGATGGAAGGCCGCGAGTGCAACGACAGCGATCCCCATCATAGCACCATCCAGGACCAAGAAGTCGTTCTCCTTATTCCACAGCGTGCCATCGAACCCCTGCCAAAGCTCGGCAACTCGGAACACCGATCGAACAAAGATCACCAGTGTCGCCAAGAATAGCGAGCCTAAGAAAGCCTTGAAGAACCACCGCTCCCGCACCGCTATCTTTTCCCTCGCCATATCGAGCACACCTGTCCGGGACCTCCAAGCGAAATAGGCGCAGAAAACGGCGAAAGCGAAAAGCGAGACGACCTGCAGGATCAAACCGGCGATCATGACATTCACTCCAACTTGCTGATCCGGCTTCGTGTCAGCGGTGTCAGCGATCCCTCCGCCGGCGCCCTGGAGGACTAGTGAAGTGAAGTCCGAGAACATGAACGCGATTGCGACGGTGCGGGGTTTGAAGTATGAGTTTTGCGCGCCGTAGAGGACGATGATGCGTGTGATGGTCAGGTAGATGGCGGCGGTGATGAAGACTGGGGCGATTGTGGCGCAGATGAGGTATCTGTCAAGAGTCCATGTCAGACGCGGAAGCCAGTGAAAAGCCAACGAGCAGGCCAGAACTTACATTAAAAACGCGTTTCCGTTGAACGGATTATTGTATAGCAGCACCCTCGCCACATATCCCACGACCTCAAGCGCAAGACCGAACAGCATGGCGATCATGAAGCCATAGGTCTTGTAGTATATGCCCAAGCCGATCTGCGGTATCGCCATAGCGCCGAAGAAGATCGCGAAGAAGAGGTTTGCGCCAAAGTTGGGGCGGTACAGGAAGCTTGACTGGGCCAGACAGCACGTCTGGAGCGTGCATTGGTCCTTGAAGGTGACATCGAAGTTGCACCCGATGTAGGCGTCTGGGTGCGCGGCCATCATTGCTGCGTCGGCCATGGCGGGAAGGGACGATGGAGTGTTGTGAAGTCTTGTGTATGGAAAGCAGGCAGTCGAGGAGAGTCGAGTGAGAGGTCGAAGAAGATCGAAGTCCTTTGTTGTATCGCCAAGTTGAGGCAAATGGCCGTGAGACTGTCTCTTCCGTTGCGGGTATGAACACAAGACACAACACGAACAAGACAGAAACAACACAGTACTTATCACCTCAAACCCATCACCACTACACCCTCTGCGTGAACCGCGAATACACACCCATCAGTCTGCGCCTCAATCCACCCAATGCTCAATGCACCGAATGCGACTGCCTACCCTCCCAATGCCCCGACAGGGCGTTGATATTGTAGTCTCCATTTCTTTGTGTCACTCCGATTGGTCCGTTCGGACTCTCGAACAGCAGATGCGGATCTCACACACAGACCATACGAGGTTTGGAAGCGAATCCTGCAAAGTGCGAAGTTCGCAACTTGCTGCCCAAGCTGCGTGGTGTGAGCGTGAGAATCCTTGTACTCGCGTGGCTGACGGGGGTTGTGTGGTTTTACTCGGTGCACGCTGCGCTGCACTTCGTTTGGCTGCATTTGCGCAGCACGGTGACGGTCGCTTGGCTTGTAAATGAGGGCCATGTGTTACGCGTCCACGGGATGTAGATGAGCTGATGTGTTGCGTGATGTTTTGTTAGCGAGGGTGATGATTGCACAGCCCGATATCCTGTATCCCCGCCATGTGCAGGCAACAACGAATTGAACAACGAGCGAGACCGCACGACAATTCATCAGGATGCTGCCAGAAAGTCCAGCGACAAAAGCAGTGGATCAACAGATACTTGTCGCCATGATTTTGTATCGAACACCTGCATCCTCAACCTGAAGTGGAGTTTGCTGACTAAGGCGTGCTTCGAAGAGGTAGACTACATGTAGGACGCTTGATGTGGTCTGCGTTATCATCCGTTGTCTAGCGATCTGCAACGCCGCATTCCCGCTCTACTCAAAGTGTTGTGCCAAGTGCCCAGCAGTGAGCTTGTCGATTGCTCGAAGGACCGCCGACAAGTCGGTCGTTCGGCTTCACAGCAGGAAGGTGTGAGCATAGCTCCAGCAAGCGTACACGCCAATGCTTCTTCGAAAGTCTACTCCTCAATAGTCCTCACACACTCCCACCCTCCTCTCACCTTCTCCTTCCACAGCGTGACCCTGTTGTCGCCTCCACTGACCGCCAACACATTCCCAGCCAGACTCCAGCTACACCGCCAACACACCGTCTCGAACTCAAGCACCTCACTCTTCCAGCTCGCCGAATCCGCTTGATCAGCCCCGGCTGCGCACGTCCAGATTCTCACGGTATGATCCTGCGATGCTGAAGCAATGTAGCTCTTGCTGAGTGGTGTAGGGGACCACGCGACATCCCTCACCCAGTCTGTGTGTCCGGTCAACGTCGCGATCGTGTCGTATGAGTTTGTCGCGGCATTGTGACTCCAAATCTTCACTGCATTGTCGGCGCCGCCAGTCACAAATCTCCTGACCACTGCCGTCTGTCCGCTCGTCGCTGCACTCATCAGTCCCCCCGGCACTAAGGCAGGACTCCAGCTCACCGCATTAACACCCATGCCATGCGCTTGGAAGATGGTGTGTTGGAAGGTATTGTTCTCGAAACTCAGCACGCTCACACTTCCATCGCTGCTCGCTGCTGCCAGGTGACAGCCAGTCTCTGGCGGACTCCATGCGACAATGTTGACTGAGGCGGTGTGAAGGGTGAATTCGTATATCCGTTGCCATTGCGTTGCGGGTTGTTCTCGCCAGATCAGGATCCGACCATCGTGGGAGGAGGATGCGAGGATTGTGCCGTATTTTGGATGGGCCCAGGATGTGCACCAGACTGCTCCTTCGTGGCTACGTTGCGATCAGCCGGGGAACATCTACAGGCGCACCTCGATTGCATGTTCTTACCCTTTCAGTGTTTCCGTCAGGCGATGTTGGTCACCGTCTATGTCGTAGATCTTGATCGTCTTGTCTGACGAGCATGTAGCAAGCCGTCGGCCATAGTAGTCGAGGACTGCATCGTGCTGCATGGTGTAAGCTGGCTTGAAGCAGTGTTTGGAGGACGACTGGGTGGACGTACGATCATGTCATCGTGACCTGAACTCGATATTACTTGCGTCTACGCATCGTCAGCACCAGAGCTTGCAATTCAGTGGACTTCCGTCTTACCATGATTGCTGTGTGTGGTCGCTCAGTCGAGGTCGCATGCGATCAACATTGCCATGTTTCCTCGCCTGACCTTCCTTCTGAAGCCCTGAGATTAGATGAGATAAGATAACAGTCTAAGGCTCTGCATCTTCCGCGAGCCTCGGCCCAGACAGGGCCATGGCATGTGCTTCACTGACTTGACGTGCATGCTGCCGTGGCAAGCGACTACACATTATACTATCCCCCCTCTTCTATCATAATATCTTCCTCGTAGCGACACGCCCGTAGGTCGCCCTCAATCCGCTCCGCGACCATGGCGGAAGCACTGTGCGGTCCCTCCAACGCTCTACAACAGTTCAAGCAATCAACACAGCATGATCGAACACTGCAGCAAGATCGCCTCATCTCAAGACACCGTCCGGCACAAGGCTTCCGCTCCCATGATCCGAATGTCGCCTACATGGATGCTGAGTTCGAAGCTTTCCAAGCTGGGGTACCTTTGGCAGATTTCCAGCAATATCAGTACGGTCCCCTGCATGGTCAGCAACACTTTGCGGAGCCGGCGCAACAAGGGCCATCATGGGCAGCAGACTTCAGCCAGATGAGTCTACAAACGCCGTCGGTACAGCAGGGCAGGACGAGACCCATGCCTGATGCAGCAAATTGGGCACAAGAGCTGCGTATGCACTCCAAGCCGATGCCACCGAGAGCCCAGCAGATGGCAGCCGCTTCGCCACAAGCGTTCCAGCAGAACGCGAGGTATGGTCCTCCGGGCTTTCGCAGCTCTTTTGCTCAGCCGGCGTTCAGCCCAATGGTGCAAGGCAAGGGCAAGGCTGCTGTGACTGAAGACTTCGACGAGGCTGCATTCGAGAGGGCGTTCGATCTGGCGAGGGATGACATGATGACAGATGTCGAAGCTTCTCTGGATATGCAAGAGAATCCCGTGCAGACAGAGGCTGTGCTGGATGATGTCCTCCAATCTTCGAGTGATAGCACACACTCGACCATGCACGACATGGAGGAAGTGTATAGGCAAGAACGCTCGGCTGGCGAGATCATCGAAAATGTGCAGAACTCGGAACAGGAACAGCGGGTAGATGATGGTGGAGACGACGATGCACTAGCTGCGACTGCACAGGATCTGCTCGAGAAGGTCGAGAACAACAAGTCGGACAAGTTCCAGAACAGTCAATTCCTCAATTTGATGCGAAAGCTAAGGGATAGAGAGGTGAGAGTGCGAGGTGACAAGATGGTCGAATCTGTCAGTACCTTCCATCCCAAGCGCGTCGCGTCACCAGATTCTACGTACGGCTCAGGGACTTCGAGTCCAGGTCCATCAGTCGTATCTCCTGTCCCGGACAATCCTACGATCTGCAATCCGCCACAATGTGACGCTATCCGCGACCATCGATGGGACCACTGGGAAAGTCCATACACCTAGCTAGAACGAAAAGCTGACAGTAAGTCAGGGATTCGACACGATTTCTGCCACCAACAGTCCTCCAACTGGGCTCAGCTACAACACTCGTTTCGACAACACCGAACAAACACCTGCACTCCTCGACTCTCGACCTCCGGACTATGGCATTCCGCTACAAGAGCAGGACGCTGATCTTGGTGCATTCAATCCGGCCGACGGTCAAGATGTTGCTGCTCTACTGTCTGAGCCAGGCTTGCCAGGTGGCGAGCCAGACCCAACTCCGGTCGGGTCAGGTGTAGGCGAGGATTTAGGTACGTGGAACCTCCCGTGCCCAAGCGCTGGGCTCCTTGCAGATATTGCAGAGCAATCGCAAAACACGTCCATCAGCGATATGCTGTACGGGTCTCGGAGTCCGTTGACGTCCGAGTCGATGATCTACAAGAGGGCGGACGGGACGACATATAGACTGTCTTAGTCTCATGTAGACGAAGAGTTGCTTGCGGTGGAGTATATGCGCCAAGATTGCACACGACGCGTTCCCACTGCGCAGATGTGGTACTCTGGCTTACAGAGGCCACAAAGTGCTCAGTTAGATCTGCAGGTACGAGCATTGACTGACTGAGATTGTGTCCGGCTGTGCAGATGACGAATTCCGGATGACAAGCCCATATTACCAGCCTTGACTACCTGCACACGTGCGTGGGCCAGGCGAGCGCGAAGACGCTGCTTTAAGACGCTGGACGAACGCCGCGGCGTGGTTCACTGCGTAAGGATGCAACAAAACGATAAATGGTCTTCAGGGTGCAGGGCTCTTCGACGATGGCTCAGAGTCAAGCAAGGACTCAGCGTGGCTGCGTTACGCTGTGCGCCACCTGCAAGGTCGCAGTCTGTGACTTTTGATCTATGATTGCATCCAGCAGCTTGCTGCTATGTACCTTCGTCATGACAGTCAAGGCAGCACACAACGGCTAAACATGGGTCGGCCGCAGTCCCTGACCAGACGGACTATCTTTTTCCTCCGGATGCGACTCCATCCAATCCACCTACACTCACCACGCACCTGCACTACTCTCGAACGTGCTCTCATCTCTCTCTGGACCTCTATCATCAAGATCGCCATCAACAACTCGACACACTCTTCCTTATGTCTACCGGTCGATATCCTGGCATGGATCCTGGACTAGTGGCAGCCGCCAGCCAAGCCAGTGGCCTTCCGCCAGACCTCATCGAGGACATCATGCACATGAAGCAGAATGGCATACCCGTGTCTCAGCACCCTCGGGCCCAGGAGATCAAAGCTGCTAAGGGAGCGATCTGCGCCGCAATGCAAGGCCTAGGTGGTGGAGGTGGTGGAGGTGGTGGGAATACGACGCAGCCTCCGGACATGGGCGGTGGAGGAGGTATGGGTATGCCGCAAACTCCAGGGATGGGCGGCGGAGGGGGTGGTATGGGTATGCCGGGTATGGGCATGCCTTGGGATGGGAATGCCGCCCGGGATGGGAATGCCCGGGATGGGAATGCCGCCCGGTATGGGTATGCCCGGTATGGGAATGCCCCCCGGTATGGGAATGCCCGGGATGGGAATGCCTGATATGGGTATGCCGGGTATGGGTATGGGTATGCCGGGTATGGGTGGCGGCGGCGGCTTCATGATGGGACCAGGCGGAATTCAATGCCCCGATGGCACTGTGATGGGGCCTGGCGGCATGTCTGGACCCTGGGGCGCGATAGGTCCGGGGTTTATGATGGATGGGCAGGGCATGCGAGCTATGCAAGCTGCGCAGCAGATCGAACAGATGCGAGCGATGCAAGCAATGCAGGCCATGATGGCTGCGCAGCAGGGCGGTGGAGGCCAGGACGATGATGATCAGGGCAAGGACGATGGCAAGGCTGGCGGCGGCGGGAAGAAGTGATCAAGGTTATCCGGCTCACTGAACACTTTGGATTTTGACTTGATGGGTTGCTGTCCGACTACAGGTATCTTCTTCTCTGCGCATCTGAGACTCATCGCCACGCATCTGGCTGGCCCCTTATTTCCGTTCAGCCTTCCGATCGCTCCACGCGTGGCTTCTAGTCAACTGGCCATGGAAACCACGGTGTCATCCACCGCGCCATGGGAGAAGAATACGTACGCACTCCCGTCGCTAACATCAGCGACTGTTGCGGCATTTCAGTCACTACGAGCGCAGCTGAGTATAAATTATTCTACAAATCTGCCGATTAGATCCCGGCCTTGCAGTCCCACCATCAACCCTTCAGCTATCTCCGTCCATCAAACGTCTTTCCAATGCCTCAAGTCATCAACCCTCAATCCCAGCTCAGCGTACCTCAACCTTCCTTCCGCAAGAACCGTATCTACATACACCCACATGTCTTCTTCCTGGGATCAGCTGCGCCAAATGTGGCATTAATCAGTGTACGAGCCTCCCCTCCTCAGCCAGTACCCCACCGGACGCACCTTCTACAGGGACGACAGACTCGGCCATTGGGGGCATTCTGGTGTCGCGCGAGGACGCTACTACCTGGGTCTCCAACACTACTATCAGGACGGAAACAATTATTACCAGCCGAACTTCTTTGGAGGACCGAGGTACAGGATTCCGGGCAGGTGTTGTGGGCCTGGGTTGAATGATTTGGGTACTTTTGGCAGGAGGTATCGATGGTAGTCCAGACACTTGGATAATTTATGATCGGGTAATCAACATTTTAGCAGTATTGGGGTCTGTTGAACTTGGCCGTTCTGCTTGAGTAGTGGAAGGAGGTGTGGGACAGATGGTCATGGTCGTTGTGCATATGTTTCATTGTTCTGTTGTCACCCCAAGTTCATTGAATTATCGTCACTCTCCCCCACTACCTCATCTCTCCACTTCCACCACGAGTATCCATCGTCCAACCCTTGAGGAATCATTTGTGTCCGAACAATCGTCATAGCCCTTCAAGCCTTCTTCACCGTCCTCACCGCCCTCACCGGCCCAACCTGCAAGTTCCTGATTGCCTCGGGGGCATTGTTCATACATGTACCCTCGCCAGTATTCTTGTGCCATCCGCCCGGCATCTGGGCATACCTCAGCCTCTCCGCCGACTCTATCTCCACAACCCTCCTGCCCTCATCACTCATATGCTTGTGATGGAGGAAGTGATCGAACAGTTGCGGAAGCATGAATACATCGTTCTTGCCGTAGTTGACGAGCATCGGAGGCAGCGGTCGTATAGCAAAGGGATCGGGGAACTTGGGCAGCTCGAGATCGTCGGCATCCTCTGCTGGAGATGTGAGTGAGCCGGGCCCGGCGATTGAGAGGCCGTCCAGTAATTCTAGCCCAGCAGCCGTGACATCTTCGCCGCGGGCGAAGGCTGCAGCATCTGCCTCGCATTTCGCCACATTAGCCGCAACCCATGCCGCCTGAGCTTTCTCCTGCTCTGCTTGAATTTTCTTCATAGCAGCCCGCCTAGCCTTGTGGTCACCGCAGTACTTCTCCACTTCAGCCCTCGCCACATCGTAGCCCTCAGTGATCGCCAGCACACCCCAGTACTTGGCATGGTCAAAGCGAGCGATCGTGGCATCGGCAAGATTAGTGTTGGACAAGCGAGTGGTGGCGACCATGTGCATGCTTTTCACAGTGTTGCGTTTGGACATGGTGTCCCTAGTGGCCAGATCCATGAGCTGGATGTCGATGACGCCCTGCAGGCGGACGCCATAGAGCGCGAAGAGGGCTTCGGCATCGCTGCGACAATCGTACAGGCATTTCTTCTGCTCTCGATCCTCGAAGACGGATGCCTTTCACAGCGGCGGTGGTGGTGAATGCTTCTGAGCCAAGAGTGGCGATGTCGACAAGGAAGATGTGGTCGAGCGAGCGGACGTACATCTGGACGAGGGATATAGTGCCCGTGGCGCCGAGCCCACGGCCCTCGAGGTCCACGAAGAGGTTTGGGTTGAAGACGACATCATCAGCAGTCTTTGAGATCGCGATGAGCATAGCGACCACTTCTTCAGTCGTCGCTACCCATGTAGCTTCCGGCCAAGGCACGTCGACCATGTGTGCGCCGAACTTCTCGAGAGAGCGCTCGCGCGGAGTGCGATGGTCATCATCGCGAATGATCTCCGAGAGCTCCTTCAATTCCACGTACAGCTCAGGGATCTTTGCGTCGTAGAAGAGTTGAGGATGGGTGAAAGTGTGCACTTCTGCTTTCAGCTTCTTCACCAGAGCGAACGCATCTACGCCGCGCTGGGCGAGAGCCTTGTATCGGTCGCTCGCGAGTAGGCAATCGTACTGTGACCCATCCTTGGCTGCTTGTGCACAGCCACGCAAGAAGTCGTCGAAATTGGCGAAGTCAGGGTAGGTAGGATCGTATCTCTTTGCGTCACCATTGGGTAGCTTGCCGAGTTCGACGATCTGCTGTGGTCCTCGAGTGCTGAGCTCGGCCACGGTCAGAGGCTCCATGGTGGTGGAGGGGGTAGACTTGTCGTGTGTATAAGTGTGTGTATAGTCTAAGGTAGGATGGAAGGGACCAATGATTAGTAGCACAAGTCGGAGTGCTGACCGAGGAAGAGGATGTAGGGTAATGAGTGATTCAACAGTCCAGTGTAGCCAAAGACTATTAAAAAGTCCGACCAGCGTCAGCCCACATGCCACTCGCTAAACCTCTGTGCTTCACAATTCCTTCACTTTTCGGCTTGTGAATGTGTCTAGTTGTCGCAAAGAGCTTTAGCGTTGTGTTCTGAGGCGAAAAGTCTGCCTTGAGGGTCCTTTAGCGTGGCGCTAGTAGCGTTCCAGAGGAAAGTGAAGTGAAAGGAACTTTGCAGAGTGGCATGTGATTCATGCATTCACTTCGCGGCGCGCAATGGAAGAACAAGGATAGCAGGACCTCGTGTAGCATGGTGCGCGTGTAGAGTCCTGAAGTAGCTGCGGCGGTAGGAAGACCTGTCAATTTACGCAGAGGCAGCAGCCTGAGACGCCTTCAGGCTTCCCACGACCGCGAAGCAGATCAGTGGTGATATTGCGTAAGACACCTAGCATGCTTTGGTTAGCATGTGCTCACATTATCGATCAGCGGTGGGGTCTCACCGTCAGAAACTTCGCGATGCTCATTCTCTCCTCTTCCTCAGCTCCGTACGTATCAGCCATAGCTGTCAGACTCAAC
This sequence comes from Oleoguttula sp. CCFEE 5521, assembly GCA_036872775.1. NCBI lineage: Eukaryota > Fungi > Ascomycota > Dothideomycetes > Mycosphaerellales > Teratosphaeriaceae > Oleoguttula > Oleoguttula sp. CCFEE 5521. The sequence goes on from JAVRRP010000001.1 coordinate 458,811, forward strand.
GCAGGAGGACCGGTAGGCATCAACATCATGGCAAACCACAGCATCGGGTCCTCGCTAAGAGTGCCTGTCTTCGTGGCTAACACATAGATGACCGGGATCGAGATCGCCGGCCAGATCACGAATCTCACAATCGAGACCAACACGAAGGGACCCCATGGCATCGTGCCAGATGCTTCGCCCTTCTTCCACTTCACCATGGCCGTCGAAAGCTTGATCCCAACGACTATGACTTGAAGAGCGGCGAAGAGATCTCCGACGTTCCGAAGAGCAGAGGTGAGCCAGGCGTTCAGGTAGCCACCTTCGTCCTGGGTGGAGAAGAGAAGGCGGTGCAAGGGTGGAGTCAGACCGATGAGCGCGCCAAGGATAGCACCGATGACGGGCGGGTTGACGAATTGGTAGAGAAAGAGGAGCGTTTCCTGTGCCCAATGAGGAAGTGGATCGTACAGGGCGTGCCACTTGGATGAGGTCTGAAAGGTCGCGCGAGTGAGGCCCCGTGCTACAGGGCGAGGAAGAAGCGAGGTCTCTTCATTCGTTTGCGACGCTTCGCGGATCTGAGACTCAAGGATCTCGTCTGGATCTTCTCCAGGGTGGCCTTCGTTCTTGCGCTCCGAAGCATCCATGTCCTCGGAGCAGTCAAGAAACTTTGGCCCGAGAGCAAAGGTGAGAGAACTGTGTCATGTTACTAAACACACCTAGTAAATAAAACTGCAGCATGTGATACTTGGAGATCATCGCATTGACTAGAAAGTAGCTCTTGGCGCGGTCGACGACTCCAGATGAGCTGTCGATGCTATCGAGAATTCCCGCAGCGTCTAGGGCTTGCACTAAGAGTAGGGGCAAGCTCGTGGTGTTGTTGAACGCTAATGCTGGGGTGATCCAGGAGGGCATCTCGAAGAGCCTTGTTAACCCCAGGCCGAACAGCAAAGAAATGAGCTGGTAAGCCATGCTCCAGATGAGGATTGGCACATATCGGATACCCTTTGATCGTCAGTGGCATGATTGTATGCTCGGCTTGCCCTGGTACGAATACTTACCGTGTCGAGATGCAGCTCTGACCCAACATTGACGATCAACAATGCCGGCAAAAAAAGCCTCACGCATACTTTCGAGATCTCTTTCGATGATGTCTCACCGATGAGCTGGAATTGAGACGCTACAACGCCGGCAAAGATGGTAAGCAATACAGCCACTGAAGCTTGTAGAGCGCCCAGAAAAGGTACGATCAGCTCAGAGGCGTCTTGAACCATAGCTGCGGTATACCTAGACGACAAGGTGGGTGTGCAGAAAGCATGGCAGAAGAGCACGCGACCTTATCAGACGCAAAGGGAGCTCATGTAGAAAAGGAATGTCATTACCGGCACGTCATCCGAGAGATTGTGTTGGAGAGAGGGGAGATATGAGAAAGATCAATTTACCGAAATCAACCTCCTGAGGCTGCTTCTGCGCATTGGGGAGGCTAAGAAGCGAGAGTCAGAACGATGATGAGGAGGCACTGGAAGCTGCCACTTCGTTGCCATTGCGGCGCCAGAATGCGGAAAGCCGTTGACTTCTGGACGAGGGCAGCGACTGCTATTAGGTAAGCCGAACTCAAATCTGGACCCCAGAGCGGGAGGCTCAAACTAGCCGCCGCCGCATGATGTCGATCTGAGATGCAGCCCTCGGTGCCGCCTGGCAGTCGCAGTACACAAGCAGCTCTCTGACTGCACTCTCGTGTCTGCGCAATCCACCTCGTCATTCCAGTCGGTCTCTCGAGATTGTGCCCCTGACCCTTCCTCCGCTCCGCCCATCACCGACTTCAGTGACCCTTGCGATCTTGCATCAGCCCTCCACCGCACGTTCCACTACTGCACTCCCGGAGTGATTGCATCACCATCGAGAAATCGCCAGTCGCTATCGGGCCCCTACCTGGAATTTCCCATTTCGCGGCCTGGATGCGAAGATGGTTGTCAACGATACGCGGAAACGCGTGTTGAGGCAGTTGAACTCAAGGTGGATCAAGGGTCGCATTGTAAGTGCGATGGACAATGCATGGAACGTTGCATTGCACGAGCATGTGCGTCGAGCGCAGCAAAGAATCGACATGCAATGCGCCGGAGGCTACCATGCGGAATGCTAATATGCACATAGCCGCTACTCCACGCCATCGTCTTCCTCATCCAGATCACCATGGTCTCTATACTGGTACGCAAGTTCAATGGCTACTACGCCAGCCGACCAGTCCTTACCACAATGATCACCAACGCCGTACGTTCCTCCCACACGCCACTCCATCTTTCTAGCTCAGCTATCTGACACCCTCAATCAGGTCCTCGGTGGTATAGCAGACACAGTCGCCCAAACCCTCACAGCAGTCCGCATGCGGCGCGAACGACGGAATTCTCTAGCCGCCGGCGACGCCCCTCGCGACGACTTCTTCTCGATAGAGATCCAAGAGCTCGATAAGAAAGTGCCTTGGCCGGAGAACGATTGGACATCGCCTGCGTCGAAGAGAGGACCGCCGCCGTTCGACTTTGAGAGGACGGTCAGGTTCATGGCATACCCTTTCATCATGACTCCATTGCAGCATAAGTGGTTCGCGTTCTTGAGTAAGACGTTTCCGTTGGTAGCAGGACATGCTACGGTGGCGGCGATGAAGAGGGTGGCGTTTGATCAATTACTTTTTGCGCCTGTTGGTGGGTACACTTGAGAGGTTATGCGGAGATGCAGAGGTGCTGACAGTATCTCAGGGCTGGCATGCTTCTTCACTTTCATGACAGTAGCAGAGGGCGGTGGAAAGCGAGCGGTCATTCGGAAATTTCAGGACGTCTACATCCCGGCGCTGAAGGCGAACTTCCTGGTCTGGCCACTGGTGCAAGCGCTGAACTTCCGGATAGTGCCAATACAATTTCAGATCGTGAGTAACAGCAATCTTGAACTTGCGAGGGAACATCCACTGACAATCGCAGCCATTCGTCAGCACGATAGGAATAGCATGGACTGCATATCTGTCTCTCACGAACTCGGCCGACCCAGAAGTCGTTAGTCAATTGGAGGTACCCATCGTATGAGTCCTTTAGGGAAGAGCATAGGAAAGGGCGCATTGGACGTCTGGATGGTGCATTGTGCTTCTCGCAAGGCGTTGGTGGCTTCAGACTGGGTGCATCTGTATGGCGTTCAAGCATGGATCAGATAAGGTTAGGTACGATCATCTACTCGATATCTCATCTATTGTCGAATCTCTAGTCTGCAGTACATTCACCCGCATTGATCCTCACATCACGCGAATCACTCACGAATCTCGGCGCGACTCGGAGCATGACATTGCGCCTGCCCCGCAACGCCAGTCTTGAGTTTGGTGGGGCACAATTTCCAATGAGAGCTCTCTTCTTTTTGTTGACAGTCGCCGGTCCCTATACACGAGCTGCTCTTTGCTGACAGAACAATCTCGACTCCTTCTTTCACACACGTTCACTACAGCAATCATGTCCCTCTCCAACAAACTCGGCATCACCGATGTCGACCTCAAGGGCAAGCGAGTCCTGATCCGCGTAGACTTCAACGTTCCCCTCGACAAAGAGACCAACTCCAAGATAACAAACAATCAACGCATCGTCGGCGCCCTCCCCACGATCAAGTACGCAATCGATAATGGCGCCAAAGCCGTGGTCCTCATGTCCCATCTCGGCCGGCCAGACGGCAAAGCGAACCCGAAGTACTCGCTCAAGCCCGTCGCCGCCGAGCTAGAGAAACTGCTCGACGGCAAGAAAGTCACTTTCACCTCGGACTGCGTGGGCAAGGAGGTCGAGGAGACTGTCAACAGCACGAAAGATGGCGGTGTCGTGCTTCTAGAGAACCTGCGGTTTCACATCGAGGAGGAGGGCAGCGCGAAGGACAAGGATGGCAACAAGACGAAAGCCGATAAGGCGGACGTGGAGAAGTTCCGGAAAGGTCTGACAGCGCTCGGGGACATCTACATCAACGACGCCTTCGGCACCGCACATCGCGCTCACAGCTCGATGGTCGGCGTTGACCTTCCGCAAAAGGCCGCCGGCTTCCTGATGAAGAAGGAGCTGGAGTACTTCGCCAAGGCTCTCGAGTCGCCGAAACGACCATTCCTCGCTATTCTAGGAGGTGCGAAGGTGAGCGATAAGATCCAGTTGATTGAGAACTTGCTGGATAAGGTTGATTCGCTGCTGGTTTGTGGCGGTATGGCGTTCACGTTCAAGAAGACGCTGGATGGGATGAAGATTGGGAACTCGCTTTTTGATGAGGCGGGCGCGAAGAAGGTGCCTGAGCTCATGGAGAAGGCGAAGAAGAACAACGTTAAAGTCGTCCTTCCTGTCGACTTCGTCACGGCTTCCAAGTTCGCTGCTGATGCCGAGACCGGCTATGCTACGGATAGCGAGGGCATCCCTGAGGGTTGGATGGGTCTCGACTGCGGCGAGAAGAGCATCAAGCTCGCGGAGGAGACTATCAACGCTGCGGAGACGATTCTGTGGAACGGGCCTCCTGGAGTGTTTGAGATGGACAAGTTCGCCAACGGTACGAAGAAGACTATGGATGCTGCCGTTGCGGCGGCTGGAAAGGGCAAGATCGTGATCATCGGAGGCGGTGATACTGCGACTGTGGCGGCGAAGTATGGCGTGGAGGAGAAGTTGAGCCATGTGTCTACAGGAGGCGGAGCGAGTTTGGAGCTTCTGGAGGGCAAGGAGCTGCCAGGCGTGACGGCGTTGTCGAGTAAGTAGACGAACGAGGAGCCAAGAAACGGATAGAAGATGACTTTCGGTGTAAAGACAGAGGAAAAAGCTCCATGTTGTGAGCGGGATCGCTGAAATGCAGCACATGCGGTCTTTAGCCATATCATCCCATGTTGCATTGCCCGATCCCCGACTGAGCGAGTCCAGACGATATCGCTAGAAATGACAGCGCTACCTCGCCATACTTTCGTTCTTTCGATCGACGACCGTGTCTCTTGGTGACTTGCTCCTTGATTTCAGGACCTCAGTTATAGCTCCTCACAACACCAGCTTGATCCGCTTCCCGCCGTGCCAGGTTTTCTTTTGCTGTCTGCGCGAGCGTCTCGGTCTGCGTCTGTGCCTTTTGCGCTGAGAGCTGTTTGCCCAGCTTGCCGCTGTTCTGCGTGCGCGAGGAGTTGAGGCGGTCCTGTATGGCTGGTCAGCCAATGTCCTTCCTCGAGTTGTAGCCCGTGAAAGCAGAGCCTGGCGCAGCTCCCGTCGAGTGCACGTCATGACCTGCAGCCATGGTCGTGAGTTCACAGCCATGCCGTCGCGACCATCCTCTGAGCGCCTCGTCCAGCAGCTCGTGGCTTGGACATCTTCACCCCATCCTCACTTGATACCTGAGATGGTGTACGCACCTCAGCCGCCCGTCTCGCCGCCTCGCCCGGACTCAGCTGCCCTCCTGCTGTCGCGGCGACGGGGTTCGCGCCTAGTGTTCTCCCAGCCTGTGGCGCCGAGATCTTCGCACTCGTCGCTCCTGCTCCAGCGGGTCGTGCGGCGGATGCGCCCAGTGTGCGGCCTTCGCCTGAGAAGTTCTGGTCGGAGGAGGAGGGCTTGCCGAAGCAGTTGCCCATTGCGAGAGAGGGATTGTCGTTGAGTGAAGGAGGGAGTGAGGCAAGTGTTGGAGGTGCAGTGAGGGTAGGTGCAGGTGGGGTGTGGAGTCGCGATTGCCACGTGCTCGCACACCCTGGTCAGTTTTGGGTGCGGGGGGATTGACCACCTTGATGACAGGGCTACTTCTTGCGACATGGTCACTTTGCGATTGGCATGGCAAATCATTGACTGGACTAGCATTTTGGCATCTGGACGGGCTCTACATGATCTGCGAGATCACGACATGAAATGAACGGCATGATGGACTACCCTCGTCCCATCAGCGGCATGGACCCTTCGACACAGGACCTCCAACCACCCAGCTCGACGGCGCAGCATGAGAACGCATACACATTCGCCAACTACGACGAGGTCTTCTGCTGTGATCTACCTTGCTCCGCCAGCTCGCCCTGTGAACCGTGTTGGGAGCCTCACAGTCCCGAGCCATGCTGTACTGGCGATGCCGTGGCAGTAGTCCACGCGCCATGCGATATCCCACACGACTACTGCAGTCTCCCACCAGAAGTGCATGTGCCCTGCCACGATCTCGGATGCGATGACCCAGCCATAGCAGGCTGTTGCGATGATCCATCATGCGACGAAGGTCCAGACCCCTGCTGCGAAGTAGCACCAGCAGCCTGCACGACGTGTTGCATGTCCGACATCTGTCCATCTCATGGCCACTCGCATGTCGACCATCTTCACGGCTACGTACCCTGGCATCGACCCTTACAGCCTCCGACCTATCATCAGAAGTCTCCTGCTACCTGCTGCGACCCAGCCTGCACTTCAGATCACGACATGTCCTCCCTCCTCACCGCAGCCCTCCATCAGCCACCAACGCCCTACCAGACCTCCCCCAACACCACCCGCAGCACTCCCGCGAGCTCGACCTCATCTCGCCCCTCAACATCACGAGGCGGCCACCGTCGACTGCAAGGGGCCACGGTAGTCTCCGCCCAGACAGGCCTCTACACCTGCCACTGGTCCCACCCAGCGCCCTGCTCCCTCAGCTTTCCCACCCCGCAAGCTCTTCACACCCACATCCTCACTACCCACCTCCACAGCACGCACACCTCGCACCCCTGTCATTGGGCCGGCTGCTCAGCACCCCCGTTTCCCACAAAACCAAAGCTCATCCGCCACCTACACTCCCACACCCAATTCAAACCGCACGCCTGCCACATCCCAGGCTGTGGTGCAGCTTTTGTGACCAGCCAGCAGCTGAACGTCCACCTCAAAAGCCACACCGGCGAGCGACCCTACGCCTGCCCGCACCCAACCTGCAACAAGACCTTCGCCTACCGCGATCTCCTGAAAACGCACCTGCGCTCCGCCTGCCACGGCACACCAGTCAAGAAGTTCCTCTGCCACATTTGCGGTGAAGGCTTCAGCGACTCTTCGAATCGTGCCAAGCATGTCAGAGGCGTGCATGACAGTGAGACGGGCGTGGGGTGTCCGGATTGCGCGTATGTTGATACGAGAAGGGAGGGGCTGAGGAGGCATTTCGAGGGGACGGGGCATGGGAAGTCGTTGTTAGAGGGTGGGGAGGGGGCTTGGGAAATGTGGTTTGGGGAGATGTTGAGTTTGAGAAGGAGGGGGAAGAGGAAGAGGGGGATGACGGAGGAGGTTGAGGGGACGGGGATGGCGAGGATCGGGGAGGGTATGATGAGTTTGTGAGAGGTCGTGGAAAGGGGGAAACATTGACTTAGCGTGGCGTTTGGAATTTTCGGCAGGGCTCCTGAGTGCTCTTTCAAAAGGGAAGTGGGCGGGCGGGCATGTGATGATGTAGCGGTAGAGGGAGAGCATTGTAGCATAGCATAGCTCACAGAGATACCTTACAAGACTATTGCCGCCAGTATGCACACGTCCCTCCTCTCACTCACAAACGAAACGCCGTTGCCCATAACAGTCCTGGCAATGGAGCCTGCCCGTTGCCTTTGCCGTACATCCACAGCGCCCTCCCCTTTTCGCCACAACGCCTCATGCCCCGCTCACAGTACTAGATTGATGATCGCCGAAGTGCTTACGCCGCAGACGCAGCGCTCGTCAGCTCCGGATGCTGGCTCTCCAGCTGCGCCAACGGCGCGTGCCCATGCACAGAGCTATACTCATCGATATACCGTTCCCGGTCAGCGGAATGCAGCGTCTCGTACTTCTGCCATGCAAGTCAGCTTTGCTCTTTACACCACTTCAGTCAAGCCAAAGAGCATGACTTACCTTCTTCTCCCCCACCTCGAGCGCCTTCCACTCCTCCCCAATCAACTTACTCCGCTCGATCAACGGCAGGTGCTTGAAATCACCGCTCGCATTCCTCGCAATACTGAATTGGATGTAAGGCTGTACGGCGGCTTTGGGCTCGCGCTCGTCGAGGATCGCGGGCCAGCGTGTGCGCCTATTCTTCGCAGGCTCTGAGCCGCTGCTACTCGAAGACTCCCGACGGCGGAGTGAGCGGCGTGCGGAGTTCGCGAGCTTGACTTCATCTGGTGTGTGAGACTGGACCCAGGACTTGTAGGCGGCTTGGTGGGCTTCTGTGGTAGTGTGGGCGAGGTGGTTGAAATGCTGTTTGCGTTGTCAGTAATTAACTCGCGAGGTTGCACGAAGGGTACATTCTTACCTCGATATCAGCCGGCGACTGCTCCTTCCACGCCGCCGAGAGATTCTTCGAGTGTTCCGTCAACGTGCCCTTGATGTTCAACTTGCTGCCTTCGGGGAGTTTCTCCTTCTCCGCATTCACCAACGACTGAAGGTCACCTTTGTGCGCTTTTATGAATTGCAGGTACGCGTTCGAGGGCACGATTTTGGGTGGCGAGAGAGCAGCGGCCTTGAGCGACTTCACATCTTTAGCTGCCTTTGCCCTCGCGGCTCGCTCTTTCTTTGCGGCGAGTTGGGCTTCGGTGTAGACTTTCTTCGGGGGCGTTGCCTTCTTTGCTTTCTTTAGTGCTTTGGGCTTGGCAGCCTTTGCTTTGGCTTTCGTCTTCGGGGTCGTGCCTGCTTGCTTCGCGGCGACCTGTTGTGAGGCAGCATCGTCAGGGTCCGATGCTGGCTTCTTCGCGACGCGTTTGACGGCCCGTTTGATCACTCGGCTAGGTTCGCCGACGGCTTTCTTGGGTCGGCCTGGCTTTGAGGCAGTCACGCCGAGTGCGGCAGGCGTTGTGTGCAGTGATCGGGCTGAGAGGCATTGTGTGGAGGATGTGGCCAGACGAAGGGGGAGTGGTGGCCGGCGGAGGAGGAAGGTGACCTGCCGGCCGAGCATCGTGGCGGTGTGGTGGGCGAGATCTTCACAGTAGGTCTACGTGCTGTATGCGATCCAGAAATTGGCAGCGTCTGTTCTCCTGGACTGTTGTGAGCGTGTATTCAGGAGCACCTCTGTTGCCGTTTCATCGCGTGAGCTCACACCGCGGCCACCTGCCAGCCGTACGCGATGGCTGGTACTTTAGTCCCCTTTGGGACAGCGCGGGGTATTAGCGTTTCCTGATTGCATGGCTCCGACTAGAGATTCTTTGACCTCACTCAAGCATCGCCGTGACTGATTACGCAGTGCACACACTACAGCACAGGCACTGCAACACAACAGAAAATACAGTCATTGAAAGCAAGGTATATTGTCATACTCGTCCTGGTGTGTGTGACGCGGCTTGAGTGGTGGGCGGCAGCGGCAGCAACAGGATCAGCATCGACAGCAGTGAGGCACACTGCTTCACACATCCACAGCACAGACGAAGTAACATCCCGAAGAAGGGACTTGGTACACCGAACACATACACTTCGGCGGTGCAAATGGCATACTCACCACCACGTAGGGGCGATGACCGCCATGCACGTGATCGCCGCGATGATCGCAGTCACAGACGCAGATCTCGCAGCAGAGAGGTGCGTCGCGGCCGTGGAGGAGGCTCGCGTTGTATATCTTCACCTCAAAGGATCCTGACTTTTGCGCAGTATCCCCGCGACCACCGAGAGCGCGATCGCCCAAGAACCAGAGACAGATCTCTCGACCGCTACCAGCCGCGCCGCGATCGTTCGAGGGACAGAGGAGACAGGAAGAGGTCACGTGAGGGGAGTCCGGTGAGATCGAGGCGTGATGCCAGTCCTGTGAGACCGAGGCGCGATGACAGGGATCGCTACTATCGTGACTCTCGCGATACCTACGATGACCGCGACAGGAAGAGGACCAAGCGCAGCTCATCGCCACGCCGCGATGACCGTGCTCGCGATGGCAGAACGCCGATAAAGTCTTCTACGCGTGACGTCGAGGTATGTCCACGCTCCACTCTGACAGCAGCCCAGAGCAAGCTAATGACATCTCAGTCTCCTCGCCCCTCCACCGCCGACCGCGAAGCCGAGAAAGCCAAAGCCGAGGCTGCTGCAAAACAAGCGGCTCGCCAAGCTACTCTCGCCGAGTGGCGCGCCAAAGTCCTCGCAGAGAAGGCTGCGAAAGAAGGTTCCGGGTCACCTGCAGTTCAGTCGCCAGCTGCTGTGGCCACACCTCCCGCCACTGCAAAGGAACTCGACTCCGCTGACACATCTCTGCCCAAGCCCAAAGTCGATCCGAAAGAGATCCAGAAGCGTGTCAGGGCTGCCAAGGCGAAGCAAGAGGAAGCTGCTAAGGTGAAGCCACTTGGAGGTGATGTCGCCATCCCAGTCGCCGCCAACCCATCGGTCGTGGCGAATGGTGTCAAACCCACGCTCAACAACAGCACCACTGCGTCATTGGCAAAGAGCAAAGTCACGGGCTTCGGCTTTAACAAAGCTGCAGCTCCGAAAATTGAGACTTCTGCCTCGAAAGCAGCAACGGGATTCGATGACGACGACAGTTCAAAACGCACGTTAGAGAAGCTTCCCAGCCTGCCAACCGCTAGTATGAGCATCGACTCCGAACCCGCGCCCATTGATGATGACGAAGACGCGGACGACATTGGAAGCGGCGATGAAGCTGACGCCGCTCATCGAGCTGCAGCGATCAAGCGTGCCGAAGCGGTCGAGCAGGAGAGTCTGGAAGCTAAAGCTACCACTGCAGACAAGCCGGCAGATACAGCGATGGAGGACGTCGAGGAAGAAGACGATCCACTGGACGCCTTCATGAGCACACTCCAAGCGCCGAAGTCACGTCGTGTGCCAGTCAAGCAGGAGGCGCAAGTGTATCTCAGCGATGACGATGAGGCTGAGCTCGATGCAATCGGTGACAAGTCCGATGACATCGCAGCCATGATGAAGAAGAACAAGAAGAAGGACATTGGCACAGTTGATCATGCAAAGCAGAACTACGCTGACTTTCGCAAGAACTTCTATTCTGAGTCTGTCGAGATTGCTGAGATGGACGACACTGAGGTGGCCGAGCTGCGCGGAGAGCTTGACAACATCACTGTGAAGGGCCCAAATCCTCCTAAGCCCATCCAGAAGTTTCCGCAAGGTGGATTCGGCGCGCACATACTAGAGGTCATCCGAGAGCTTAAGTTCGAGAAGCCGAGCTCCATTCAAGCGCAAGCCCTTCCGGCCATCATGTCTGGTCGCGACACCATCGGAGTTGCCAAGACTGGCTCCGGCAAGACCATGGCTTTTCTACTACCCATGTTCCGCCATATCAAGGACCAGCCGCCACTCGAATCAATGGACGGACCTATCGGATTGATTATGGCTCCGACTCGTGAGCTGGCCGTACAGATCCACCGCGACTCTAAGCCATTCCTGAAGGCGCTCAACTTGCGCGCAGTCTGCTGTTACGGTGGCGCGCCCATCAAAGATCAGATCGCTGAGCTGAAACGTGGTGCCGAGATCGTCGTATGCACACCTGGTCGCATGATCGACTTGCTCGCTGCGAACAGCGGTCGTGTGACCAATCTCCGTCGCGTCACATACGTCGTTCTTGATGAGGCCGACCGCATGTTTGACATGGGCTTCGAGCCGCAGATTACCAAGATGCTGATTAATGTACGTCCCGATCGTCAGAACATTTTGTTCTCCGCCACGTTCCCTCCGAAGCTCGAGTCACTCGCACGCAAAGCTCTCAAGAATCCTGTTGAGATCCTCGTCGGCGGCAAGAGTGTCGTTGCTGCCGAGATCACGCAGATTGTCGAGGTCCGAGAGGCCACTACGCGATTTCACCGTCTTTTGCAGCTGCTTGGAGAGCTCTTTGAGAATGACGAGGATACTCGCTGTCTTGTCTTCGTCGAGAAACAGGAGACCGCAGATGCACTGTTCAAGGAGCTGAGCAAGAAGGGCTACCCATCCGTTCCAATCCACGGTGGTCGTGAGCAGATCGACCGTGACCAAGCCATTCTCGACTTCAAGAACAATGTCTTCCCTGTCATGATCGCCACGTCCGTCGCCGCTCGCGGGCTTGACGTCAAGCAGCTCAAACTTGTAGTCAACTACGACTGCCCAAATCACAACGAAGACTACGTCCATCGATGCGGCCGCACTGGCCGTGCTGGCAATACTGGCACTGCTGTCACCTTCGTCATGCCCGATCAAGACCGCTTCGCCAACTTCCTCGCGAAAGCGCTGACAGATAGCAAGCAAGAAGTCCCAGCTGAAGTGCAAGCACTTGCGGATCAGTACAAGAAGAAGGTCGACTCCGGCGAAGTCAAGAAATTCAGCGCTGGCTTCGGCGGCAAGGGTATTGAAAAGCTTGATGCCGCTCGCAAGGCTGACGAAGATCGTATCCGCAGGCAATACGTTGGCGAAGGTGGTGAGCCAGAAGAAGCTGTGGCGACAGACAAGAAGAAAGAGGGTGGTCAGACTGCTGCAGCAGCAGCCAAGACTGAGGAGGAGATTGAGGAGGCGTTGCCAGCGAAGTTCGCGGACTTGCTCAGACGTGCCATGGAGGTGCAGAAGACCGAGGCTCCGCCACCACAGGCTACTCTGGCGGCTGCGTCACGTCCAGGTGCTCGCGGCAAGGGTGTCGATCCCATGGCTGCTGCTCGTGCGGCTGCTGCCAGTATCAACAGCCGTGTTGGCGCTAGAGGTACGCTCACCATGATCCCAACTAACAACCCAGTACGACATACTAATACTTCCCTCTCAGGTCCCGCCCGTCCTGGCCAGCCCATCGACAACCACGGCCCCGACGCCGGCGCCTTCCACGCCACCCTCGAGATCAATGATTTCCCGCAGAAAGCCCGCTGGGCTGTCACGAATCGCACCAACACGTCCAAGATCCTCGACCAATCACAAGTCTCGATCACGACTAAGGGCAACTATTACGACAAGGGCAAGGAGCCGCAGCCGGGCGAGCTGCCTAAGCTGTATATTCTGGTCGAGGGGCCGACGAAGATTATTGTTGAGGATTCGATGGCGGAGCTGGTGAGGTTGCTGAGGGAGGGTACTATCGCTGCGTTGAGTGGGGAAGGGGATAGGCGGGCTGGAGGGGGACGCTATAGCGTCGTCTAAGAGATATGGCCTATGCGATTTTACCGGCCTTGGTGAGGGGAAACCACGAATGCTCTCGCATAAACCGACGGATGAGCCTACATTAGTGAGTCCAGGAACCGGGCCAGAGCTGCAATGTTTGTGCGCTGGACGACTGATGTCCAACAGGCACTTGCGTAGTCTACGTGACGCAATAGCATTCGTCGCTTTCCTCCTTATCGATTGCCTACCAGTACTCACCCTCTTATCAGACACCCTTTCTCTATCCTTGTACACTATACTACCTTACCCCAGCACACGAGCAGCATCTCGCAAGAGGTTAGCATATCCTCTCCTGCTGCTTTCAAGGCCCTCGGCCAGCACGAGACATCTAGCGTTAGCCACAACTCAGCAGCAGCGCTCAGCTCCGCTGCCAGCTCAAGCGCATCAGTCGAACCAATCTCCAAGGACGAACTGGCATTGAAGTCCACCGAGGTAGATTGCATAGGCGGAACGTTGCTCATCTGTGCAGCGGCCGCCAGAGACCCTGAAAACCCTCCCTATCTCCGCTTCGCAAACTTCAAGGCGCACAAAGAGCTCAAGGGTCAGAGCAGGATGGTGATTAAGAATCTGCGGGTCATGGACAGCCGACTCTCGAAGTGCATGCACGAGAGTGCCTACAACGAAGCGAAGCTTGAGAAGATCTCGCTCGCGGTGGGTTCCATGCTGAGTTGCGTTCGCGATCAAGACAACCGCTCTCCTGGTGCGATTGCGTGAGCTGCTCGTGCGCGTGATGATTCCGACCTCCCACTGCCACCAGCCGAGTGGGTGACATCGGCGATGGAAATCAAATTGCTTGTCAAGGCGACTGAGAGTGTTTTCGAAGACTGTGCCGGGGAGTCCATCATGGGTGGTGATCTCGAGGGACAGCAGCTGGGCTGCAACGGTACCATCTCGCTAATGCAGCTATACGTGAAGTCCCTGGGACGGATCTATCTGGTTGACATGGCTACGCTCGGCAACTCAGCCTTCACCACGACGACCGTCAGCTACAACCAGGAACACTCGCTCAAGACGATCTCCGAAGACGCCGACATTGAGATGCTCTTCTTTGATTGTCGCGGAGATGCTGAGGCCCTCGAGATGATACACGACGTCATATTTCGCGGCGTTCTTGTTATCCAGCTGTGGACCTGTTGACGGAGAGTAAGACTCAGAACCGCAGGTCTGCGTGGGGTTTGACAGTACGCCTGGCTCAGCGCTTGCTCAACACCAACATCTCGGACGCAACGCTGCAATTCCTCGCAAGTGCGAAGTGTTGGGTAGTACTTACAATGCAGTATGGGTACGAGATTGTAGCTCGCGAGTACGAGTACTACGCTGGAGACCAGGAGGCACGCGACGACTTCCTACTACAGCACGCATACTTTCAGCATATACGTGAGAGGACCGAGCGTCATCGACTTTGGTTCTTGAACGAGGAGATGAAGGCTGCTGCGAAGCCGATGGCGACCTGCAACAGTAGAAACGATGCCATGTCATCGCCTGCCTCCGACATAAGTACCACACACGACAACGAGTGTGTAGGTCCGGACTCTCCAAACAGCAGCGATATCGAGAGCATGACAGGCTTGGACTCGATATCGAGCAACTCTACCGGACCTTCTTCCAGCCCCTCTATTACCACCGTCGGCTTCCCAACCGCCTCACCACTCACCTTCATTGACGTCTTTGCAAGTGACAACCCGATGACTAGCAGCTACTCACCCTCCTTATCCGCGAAGAACGAACCTTTCGCCATCCGCCCTCTGCCATAGATGCTCCAGGACTACGCGGCCAATTACGTGGCATTTCTGTTCGAGCTTTAGCGTTCTCGATAGCCCACGCAGATACGTTGCTCGCGATTGTCAATAATGGAGCCGTTGCTTTCGCCATGGGACGCGCGAATCCGAATTTCCACTTTGGGTTAGCGGATTTGGAATCTTTATGGAGTCGGTCCTCCCTCTATCAATAATCACTCCTACGCGGTCCGGAACTCTCTGCAGGCACGTTCCTTGCACGCCGGTCATGATCCGCATATTCCATGCGTCCTTGATTCCTCATCGGCCATTTCGAGTAAGCGCACAGACAAAGCGCAGGTACTGACTTTACAAGGTAGCGCTCGGAGGACTAATAGTGACAGCGGAGTCGAATATATAACATCGCATCGACGCCGTGCATTGCGTCTGATTGCGAGTATCTCATCATCATTCCTCTTGTTCTTGTCTGACGAAAGCGACGCGATGTTCATTCTCAAGTACGCACTCCTGCTTACACCGGTTCTCGCTACGCCACGCCCATTCCGCAACGCCAAGTCCGCCGTCTATTTTCTTGACAACAGATCGGACGGAAGCAGCATTGTTTCGGTTGGTGTTGGTCAAGATGGTAGACTCGGTGGTGCAATCAGGACATCAACGGCAGGATTGGGGTCTAGCATGGTAAACGGCTCTGGAGTGCCAAATGCCGCCGACAGCCTAGGATCGCAAGGGTCCGTTATCGTGAGCGAGAACGTGAGTACTTGATTAGGACAATCTATCATGCCCTCCTCTGATCGCTCTGAAGGTTTTGTTCACGGTCAATGCTGGCAGCAATACCGTGGTCATGTTCCGCATCAATCCATCCGATCCAACTCAGTTGAGCATTGTCGGGGCACCAGCACCTTCTCTCGGCGACTTCCCTATCTCTGTCACTTACTCAAAAGAACTTAGAACACGTAAGGAGACTGCTGCTGCTCGCGTCTCTAGCTCACGCTAATCGTGATGATAGTCTGCGTTCTCAATGGCGGCGCCAAGGCAGGCGTGGCATGCTTCGACGTTGACCCATTTCATGGCCTCCAGCCTGTGGGCAAGTTACGCCCGCTTGGCGATGCTCTACACGAGACAACGCCGCCTTCCGGACCACCAGGTTCAGCAGCGCTAATCCGCTTCAATCCCGATTCGAGCGCCTTGTTCGTGACAACCAAAGGCAATGCCGGGTCGACACCGAAGCAACCTGGCTATATCCTCGCTTGGCCCGTCACAGGCGGTCGAATCCAGGAAACGCCGGTTACGACCCAGGTTGCCGATCTGTACATGGAGTTTGGCTTCGCCTTTCTATCACAGTCCTCTATCTTCGTTTCGGACCCTTCGTTTGGCGCCTCAGTGTTGACTATTGATGCGAACCTTCGGGTTACGGAAAAGGTTCATACGACAGTGGCTGGTCAAAAGGCCATCTGTTGGGCCGAATATGATGCCAACCTGGACACCGCCTATGGCAACGATGCCGGGCAGAACCTGATATATACCTTCTCCGCAGACAATGGTGCACTGACAGGGTCCATTCCTTTCACTACAAACGGCACGTCCAGTATGGCGGGTGCGTTCGACAGCACCATATCTGGTTCCTACATGTACGTTTTGAGCGGCTCTCCTGGCTTGGCTGTGCTTGACCTCGCACACGGCTCGCAGGTCCAGTATCTTGACCTCAACAGCCTTGGAAGCAGACAGGGGTGGATGGGTATGGCAAATTACAATGGTGGAGCCCCTCCCCCGTGGTTCAACGGTCAGTGAGAGGAAGCGCTAGGGCATCAGACAGTGCGAGATCAGACGGCAAACATGAACAAGCTCAACGGCATGTCATCGGTGTTGCGAACAAGGTGAGACGGTGGTTCTTGACAGCACGGGTCGCAACAAGTACTCGGCATTGGATAGACAGATTGGCTTTGGTTGCGCGACCGGATTGGAAAGGTGACCTCTGGAAGGCGATCGTCGGGGCAACGGTATGAAATGACAGTTGTACAGTTCTGAACATTGAAGTGAAGTATATTGTACACAGATCCACAGCTTCATCGACTCAATGTGAGTGGCCAGTCAATCCTTGTGTCATACAGTGGGACGGGTCAGCTCAGACCTGCACCCTTGCATGCTGCTTCTCTAACCACCCGCTCAAAAGCACCTGACTTGGCTTCGCAAACAGCCACGACTCAGCACCAGGCTCCTTGTCTCCTATCTGCTGTGCCCTCGCAAGAAATTTCCTCTTATAAACTTTCGGACTCAGGCGGTATCTGGTCTCGTGCGGGATATGATTTCGCGCACCCACGAAGGTGTCCTTTGGTCGCGTGAAAGCTAGTGACGGAATATCTTCCAGATCCGTCACTGCCTTGTCGAGGAGGTTCTCGTTCTGGGACGAGCGACTGACATGTGCTAGCTCCGACGGCAGGACAAGACGGAGAAACTCGAGGGAGGCATTGATGTTCAAATCGATGGCTCGCCGTGGATCGGCGTAGGCTTTGAGAAGCAGAGAGCAGATGTGCGGGTACAAGAGGGTGAAGTCCGACTGCGAGATGTGGATTGTACCGCGGATCGTGGTCATCCAGGCTGGTGCTGGATCGGGATCGGATTGTGTTTCTTTGACCAGGGATCTCACCAGGTCGAAATTACTGCGCCAGTAGGTGAACGCTTCGCTGTTTATCACTAGCAGAGGTGTCCGTATACGGTGTTCTGGTGAGTCCGCTTCCGGTGGGCGGGTGCCAGCGCCCCATATGTCGTAGATGACGCCTTGGGAGACCTGGGTGAAGCGATCGTCGTGGCGGAGCATCTCGACTACGGTCGAGGCGCCGAAGCTGTGACCGCAAGCTGTGATGTGGGTCATACGCACTCGGTCTGTCCAGTCTTGCCACTCGATCTGCACGATGCACGTCAGACAGGATTCTGGATCAAGGCAAGACGCTGCAACATACCCCATCAAGCCCGTGAGAGCTCGCTCCCTTTGCTCCCTTCCGACGCAGATTGCCTTTCGCGACATCGAGGCCGTGACCGTTATTGATAAACCGGATGCACTCTAGAGCCTCCTCGATCTCAGCCATACGTAAGTCTATCTGGGCGCCACGCAGCTCGCTGTCCACCCCTTTGTCGTTCGTTGGCGACGTGTCCCATGGATTGTCCTTTGGGAACAGATAATTGACTGAGTGATGACCGTGCTTGCGCTCCTTCGCCTTGACCGTTGCGGTCGATGAGAGTGCTGCGTTGTTGATATATGTCCGTGGACCTGATCCATCGCGATGCTCTACCGCGCATACAACGAAGCCATAGCTGGCGAACTCACCGCAGATGGATGAGTACATCGTCCGTGTGCCACCGAGTCCATGGGAGAAAACCATCAGTGGAAAGATCGGACGGTCATTTGCATCAGGACTTGGCTTCTCGCCGGCTTCAGTCTTGACATCGACACCGCCGACTTTCGTGTTGATTGAAGGAGCCCAATGTTGCGCAAGCTTAGCATTGCGGTAGGCAGGCAGCTTAGTGAACAAGATCGGTACGAAAAATGGCCAAGTCAGTGCCGGCGATAATTTGGCAAAGCCTGAGTACCCCGCGATCAGACCAAGTCGAGGTCTTCCAAGCCATAGTTCTCGCGACTGTTTCGCCTTCTTCGTCAAGGAGCTATGCACATCATGAGATGCTGGATAGTAGACTGTCATGAGTACGGTCTCCAATCGCAGAACTGGCGTCCCTTTCCGGGCGATGTGAGAGAATGTCCTCGGCTCTCGAGCAGCATGTTCGAGCTCGAAAGTCCCGACACTGTACGGTCCGGTGTATGTCGGAAGTGATTTGCCTGGCACATATCTATGATCGCGAAAGCCACGAGGCGGGCGAGGTTTAGGCTCCTGCGGGTCTAGAGGTTTACTGGTCGTGCGCCGTGATAGTGGTGGCTCTAGATCACTGTTGTCTTGCTCTGGCATCGTGGCTGGTCTGTCAGCACTGGAGATTGAACGAGATATTTTATCGACGACTGCATGACAGCCGAGCTATGTGTGTTGCTGCTTTATCGGACAGCATGCTGGATCGATCTAGGTGTGTGCACCCTATCAGCGACTCTTCTCTGTCAAAGGGTCGAAATTGAAAGAGGGTAATGCTGAATCCGATGCTGTACCTTTGCCATATACACAACGTTCGCGTTGTGAGCCGCATCTCAGAATTGATGACATGGCTGCTGAACTCTATCTGCTGCCGTGAGGTACCGAATGACAATGTAGTACTTGCCTCCTCAAGGTGCGTACCATACCATCTCTGAACAGCTTTCATGCCGTGAAATAACGCGCAGCAATGTTGCGGTCAGTCGACTACATGAGTCTGTGGTGGATCTCCAGCAACCACTCGTCCGCTCTAATGACAGGCAAAGTCACAAGTGCCATGACAGCAGCTCTTCGATCACAACGTTGGAAACGGCCGTAATCACTCTCAGAGCGTCAACTTGCGAGTTCACTGCTCTGGACTACTCGCCAGGTGCAGACTTTGGACGATTCTCGTCTGCTTGGGAGATTTCATCGAGTCTCCAATCTTTGGCATGTCTGTTTAACCTGTGAGTGTGGTCCCCGACAGCGCCAGACGAGATCGAGTGGTATGATCGTGTGTCCTCCGCGGCGCAACATCGACTTTGGCGTGCCGGGACCAACATGAGTTAGCCGTGCAAGCCGTGCTATCTCGCGTTCTGGGCGAGTACTGTATCTGTCATCATCAGACAAGCTCATTTCCATCCTCCCGCGCACCGACCATGTCCAGCCTCGCCCCACGCTGTCGCAATGAGATCGACAGGGGATGCTCGTACCGAGACAGCCCATTCGCGCAGCTGCAGGAACGCGATGCGTGCCCAGCTGTCGGTTCGTCCTCAGAATCCCACGCTTTCGTGTCAATTCTTCCGTGTGTTTGCAATCGCGGACGTCACTGCTTTTCCGCGCCGTTGGTTTGCAGAGGCTAGTGCGGGCCAGCAATCCCATCACACAAATGCCATGTCAAAGCTGCGATAACAAAGTCGGCCCCCACCAATGGGCCATGGCATTTCCCATCTGCCGGCACTTTGTCATCATGATCAGGCCCTGATTCGTCCTCATCGGTATCAGAGTGCTTACATGTCTTCTGCAGCCGAGATGCATGTTCCTGGCCGGGACATGCGCGCCGGCGGAGCATGCGTCGGATCGAGCACTCTGCCACCTGCAGGAGACGCTCCTTCTCGGCCATTGGAGACTGCATGCGAGGAAGTTCGAGGAGAATTGATTTTGGTCGCAGGGCTAGTCGCGATTGCTAGTGTGAGTATGTATGGTAGCGAGGCGTTGCGTTGCTCATGCTTACGCTCACCGTTGTGTTCCTCTTGTCTTCCTGTGCGAGTCTCCTTTCGTCGAGTGCATCATTGTCGAATTATCATTGTAGCACAAGAGGCGTGGAAGCTGCGACCCAGGCTTGAATTGAGATCAAATCCAGCGACTCACAGGCCATTTCCATGTAGCACATGAAGACGCCTACGACATCACCACACCTCACCTTGCGCCACTACCGCAGCATCTGACTGCGCGACATTGCCCAATCGCAGGACCGATACTGATTCCACATGCAAGCCATTGGGCATCACCGTTGAAGAAGTTCACTACTTGATCGGACAACAATCATGGCTACATCCTACGTCCCTCTACAGGCCTACAATGGCACGACGGCAACAGGCGGAGACTCGCTCACAGAAGACCTCAATGTCTTTTACCAATCAGGCGACATCGCCTGGATCCTCACATCGACAGCTTTGGTTCTGCTCATGATACCAGGTGTTGGGTGCGTGGCTTCTCTGTTGCACTCGGACAAGCGCTCCTGCTAACACAAGACTGCTCGCAGCTTCTTCTACTCCGGCCTCGCACGGCGGAAGTCCGCCCTCTCCCTCATATGGCTCTCATGCATGGCTACCGCAGTCGTGAGCTTTCAGTGGTTCTTCTGGGGATACAGCTTGACCTTCTCCCACAGCGCCAACTTCTTTATCGGCGACCTGGCTAACATCGGCTATCGCAATGTTCTGGCTGCGCCTAGCGTGGCTAGTCCAAAAATCCCGGACTTGCTATACGCAGTCTATCAGGGCATGTTCGCGGCCATAACGGTCGCGCTCGCTGTGGGAGCAGCAGCAGAAAGGGGCAGGATGCTGCCATGCGTGATCTTCATGTTTGTGTGGAGCACCGTCGTGTATGATCCGATTGCGTGCTGGAACTGGTGAGAGATGCCTGAACAGCTGAACGAACAAAACACACGCTAACAAAGTACCGTAGGAATCCAGCAGGATGGGGATACAAGTTGGGAGGACTCGACTTCGCGGGCGGAACGCCGGTTCATATCTCGTCCGGCGCAGCAGCACTGGCATACTCTTACGTCCTCGGCAAGCGCTCTGGACACGGCACACAAGCTTTGAACTTTCGACCACACAATGTGACGCACATTGTCATCGGCACAGTGTTCCTCTGGGTCGGTTGGTTCGGCTTCAACGCTGGATCCGCTCTCAGTGCGAATATGAGGGCAGTGATGGCAGCTGTGGTCACCAATCTAGCAGCCTGCGTCGGCGGCATAACATGGTGCTTGGTTGACTATCGCCTCGAGGGCAAATGGTCTACAGTTGGCTTTTGTTCCGGCGTAGTCGCAGGTCTTGTCGCGATCACACCAGGAAGTGGCTACGTCCCAGCCTGGTCAGCGGTCGTATTTGGTGTAGTCGCAGGCATAGGGTGCAACTTCGCCACGCAGATAAAGTACTGGATCTCCGCCGACGATGCGCTTGACATATTCGCTGTGCACGGCATCGGAGGACTGATCGGGAATATTTGCACTGGCTTCTTCGCAGCAGACTACATAGCCCACCTCGACGGTACTACGGTCATTGCCGGCGGCTGGCTTAACAGACACTGGATACAAATGGGATATCAGCTCGCTGACTCCATGGCGGGCATGACTTGGTCCTTTCTGCTCTCAATGCTCATTCTCACGACACTCTCATTCCTCGGCCGCTTCATCCCGGCGCTACGCATACGCGTGTCGGTCGAGGAGGAAGCCCAAGGAATCGACGATGTCGAGATCGGCGAGTTCGCGTACGATTACGTGGAGCTGATCAGGGACGTGAAGCCGCATGTTGATGGGCTGATGGGATATGAGCCTGAAGGCGAGAATGATGTGGATGCACACAGCCAGAGGAGCCACAGTCAGGCTACAATGTTTCATCCGGAGAAGAGCATGTACCCATTGAGGGTGCTGTCGAGGGAGCAGGATCATGGAGGTATGGTGGGCATGGCACAGTAAGGGATTGCCCGTGTACGATGTTGATGATTTTTCTCATTGGCGCGTGGTGGTGGCATGCTGTAGCGACCTTTTAGCGAGTGTTGCTGTAGCCCAGTGTACCTAATCCGGCAGTACTTTCTGCTATCAGAGCAAATCAATATTTCAACAATTCTCCGATCAGCGTAAAGTTCTCCAATGCTTCTCCTGTTAGCGATCAGGCGACAGCTTTTGGGAGCTTGCGTTCCGATGACGCAGCTGCGTTCCATTAACTGCCACTGCAACATCAATATGGCTGTCTGCGTTCGGCAATATTGCAGGCTGTTACATACACCTTGCTACTTGCATTCTAATTTGATCCTAGTTTCGTACCCGTCGGCCAATCCATCGCCCACTGAAAGCCCCTCAAACAGATCTACCGTATCACCGACCGCACGTCAATACAATGCCTCTCGTCGTTCCTGGAATGATGGGTGCAAGTGGCGGAGATGACAAGACCTCTGGCTGGATGTCCAAGCTGATGGGCAAGAAGATCGGTGACAGCTCTAATGAGACGGTAACTCTGCCCTTCCGTGAGGTTTGGATCGCATCACAGTCCACTGACCCTCGATGACAGACATTTGCGAAGACTGAGCTGCCTCAACAGCACCGCGTCGTCAAGGAGGGCGACATGATGACGCAGGATCACAACCCTGACAGGTGAGTCTCTTATAAACGTGAATGCGGTCGTGGCGCTACTCGCAAAGTGACTGACGATTGACTGCAGGCTGAACATCCACACTGGTGATGATGGCATCGTGAAGAAAGTCACGCATGGATGAATGATCTGGGCGCAGACGTGACGGCGCAGGTAATCAGATCAGCCATGGGTGAAGGGGCGCTTGTGACATGATTTATAGACAGGATGTGGAGGGCGAACGCGCTACGAGCGTGAATTTACGAAGTATGCTTCATGTTTGCCGATGGTGCACTTTGGCGTTCGAAGCGATGAGAGACTTGCAGAGTGAACTTGATCTTTGCGCTTCCTGCCTGTCAACTTCTTCGCCCATATCGTGTGCCCTATCAAGTCTCCTCATTGCGACATCTCATAGACCGGAATGAAGGGAAGCCTTGTAAAGTGAGGGGGTACATATCGGAAGTGTTCGGCGTGAATGTCGCCGAAGTCCGAGTGGGATGAAGTCAGATGGAGAAAAGTTCACTCGATGTCAACACGCCGAACATCCCACCTACAACCATTTACCTTTTCACCAAACCACACATACATTCAAGATGAGCTCCGAACCCGCCAAGCAGTACAAGGTCGCCGACCTCAACCTGGCAGCCTTCGGGCGCAGGGAGATTGAGCTGGCCGAGCAAGAGATGCCGGGTCTCATGCAGACGAGGGAGAAGTTTGGTTCAGACCAGCCATTGAAAGGCGCCCGCATTGCTGGCTGCCTTCACATGAGTGAGCATAGCCTTGTGGAATGAGACGGAGTGATCAGCGACTGACGACATTGATACAGCCATCCAGACCGCTGTTCTCATCGAGACCCTCAAGGCTCTCGGCGCTGAGCTCACCTGGACGTCCTGCAACATTTTCTCCACGCAAGATCACGCTGCGGCTGCCATCGCTGCTGGCGGAACCCCAGTCTTCGCGTGGAAAGGTGAAACCGAGGAGGAGTACGAGTGGTGCCTCGAGCAACAACTCAAGTCGTTCCCCTCAGGCAAGCCGCTCAACTTGATCCTGGACGATGGTGGTGATCTTACCGCGCTCGTGCACAAGAAGTACCCGGAGATGCTCAAGGGCTGCTACGGCGTGTCGGAGGAGACCACAACCGGTGTGCACCACTTGTACCGCATGTTGAAGAACAAGGACCACGGCCTCCTTGTCCCGGCCATCAACGTCAACGACTGTGTCACCAAGAGCAAGTTCGACAACTTGTACGGCTGCAGAGAGTCGCTCATTGACGGCATCAAGCGTGCTACCGATGTCATGATTGCTGGCAAGATCGCAGTCGTCGCAGGCTACGGCGATGTCGGCAAGGGATGCGCAGAGTCCCTCCGCTCCATGGGTGCTCGTGTACTTGTTACCGAGATTGACCCGATCAACGCACTTCAAGCTGCCATGGCTGGCTACCAAGTCGTCACTATGGAGGAGGCTGCGCCCATTGGCCAGATCTTCGTCACGACCACCGGCTGCCGTGACATCCTCGTCGGCAAGCACTTCGAGCAGATGCGCGAGGACTCCATTGTCTGCAACATCGGCCACTTCGACATCGAAATTGACGTCGCATGGCTCAAGACCAACGCCAAGAGCAAGGTCTCCATTAAGCCTCAGGTTGACCGCTTCGAGATGAAGAACGGCCGCCACATCATCCTCCTCGCCGAGGGCCGCCTTGTCAACCTCGGTTGCGCCACTGGTCACAGCTCGTTTGTCATGTCCTGCTCGTTCACCAACCAGGTGCTTGCGCAGATCTTCCTCTACAAGGTCGGCGACAAGAAGTTCAGCCAGAAGTTCACTGAGTTCGGCCGCGCCATTGAGGGCGAGGAGAGCAATGTCGGACCCATCAAGAAGGTCGATGAGGGCCCCAACACCGAGGCTATTGAGCGCATGGACATTGGTGTCTATGTCTTGCCCAAGATTCTTGACGAGCAAGTCGCCCTTCTTCACTTGGAGCACGTCAACGTGCACCTCACCAAGATGACTGATGTGCAAGCTGAGTACATGGGTCTGCCGCAAGAGGGTCCGTTCAAGAGCGAGACTTACCGGTACTAGAAAGGTTCTCGAGGGAGGATGGGGGATGATGGGTTTTCAACACAGGCGTAGACGATAATGCATGATACCATGGGAAACTAGACTGTCTTCAACGGCAGGGCTTGAGCTGGGCAAGGCTCAATGAAAAGCATCGCATGGCGTCTGGGAGTTCATTCAACCATGAAGGGTGGGCGGTAGATATCCTCGTTCTTCAACATGAGGATTAACTTGACAGATCAGCAGCGCAGGCAACCTTCCAACGAAGCTGTCACTTCGCATGTGCTTCACAGCAAATGCTCGTTTCAATGACATGCGAGATCGTCGCTCTTAACAGCGTCCGCACTGGTGTGGCTGGGTAGGTATGTCACCGCATGTGTGTTCACGCCTGAACGAGACGGTCGCTAGCTTGCCCATGGGTGACCACTGGCTTGAGACAGGGTAAACTCAATGGCTTCCTACTGTAGGTGCGGTCCGCCTGCCGCGCCCACGTGGATTGACGTCATGCATTGAGTCCAGATCTCGCGAGATCTCTGCACCTCTGAGCTTGCTGCGCTGCACACTTCTTTCGCTGCGATGAACGGAGCGCAGTCCGAGACCGAGCATTTGATTGAGGCATAAATTGCTGTGAAGCATCATGCACCACTGATAATGTCATCGACCACAGATTCCCACATATTCATCAGTATTGGAGAGATGCAGTGATGATAGAGATTCACCTACAGGCTGCGCTGGATGTCGATAACCGACGTTTCTCCAGCGCTGCAAGCCAACAGTGGGGCGCGGTGGCGACAGCTCTCGTCTACAGTAGCTTGTATGGCTCAGCTCTCCACGTACGAGCGGAGATGCAGGAGGCGCATAGGCAGCCTTGGCAATGTCATTCCCGGCAAGTGGATCCTGTGGGAGATTGTGGACCTCAAAGGCCATCCAGTTCGACGACGAGTCGCGGTTACGGTGACTGGAGATGTGAGTCGGTAGTAGAGTAGACCTAAGTTAAGCATTAATCTGAATAGACGACTGCTGCATATATATACTCGTATCGTCCAGATCAAATGGTGAAGAAGGCCCGATCTGAACATCGGAAGCCGGAGTAGAAGTCCGTGCCTCTGCGAATTTCGCCAGCCGTCGACAGGCTAAAACGTTCTCGCAGCATTGGCGGCGGCTTTCCCGCATTTCCTAAGCCCTCGTGCGTGCGCGTTGGCCACGAGAAAGGGGTCTGGATTCGAGGGTCCAGCAAGCACGTTGACGCTTGTGTGGCATGTGTCGCTGCGGACAATGTTCCGACGTCATGCCAGCAATGGAGCACAACTCCGGTGTTGCGATTGATGCTGTCAGTGATAGGTGAAATGAAAAGGCAAGAAGGAGTTGGAAACCAATGTATATTGAGCTTTGCCACAAAGTCGTGTCACTGTCCACTTGTTCCCCCAGTAAAGGAGAGAAAGTGCCCAGGTCTAAGCGAGTGCACACGTTGAGATCCAGGCTAGTGGGCCGGCCGCGAGAGCACCTGGAAGCAGAAGGTGGCCGCCGCTCTCACAGAAAGTCTGGAGTGTGCTCCAGGCGGCGCAGTCGACAGCCTCTTTGCCGTGCTCCACGTTCCTTTCCTTACACGCAATACCATCGACTTCATCGTTGTGTTCCGGAAGCAGTAGAAGACAACCAGCTGCAGCCATGGGAGTTGATCAGATTCTCAGCCGAGGCGAGGTGGAAAGCCTCATCGCCGCCGGAAACACACTGGTGGTCTTCCAGGGCGATGTATTGCGACTGAACACCTGGGCCGACAAACATCCAGGCGGAAGCCTCGTGTTTCAACATATGATCGGTAGAGATGCGACAGATGAGATGAACATGTAAGTCACCCTCCATCCCCCGCCCCCAGATCTATAATGTACTCCGCGGAACCCTGCGGATGTCAATTTGTCAGCTGCTGACCGTTATGTCCGATTACTCAGATCGCATTCCATTCGCACCCTCAAGACTATGCACGCCTACCGCATAGGCAAGATCAGCGGTCAATGGGAGAACTTCACACCTCCAATTCAAGGTGGCGTGTTTCGCTCGCAGGAGGAGCAGGATGCCGCTGCAGCCGGATTGGCTGCTCTGCATAAGCTCGACTCGGCCTCGACTACGGGGTACGATAGTGCTTACGTCTCCGAAGACAGCAGTGACAGCAGCGTGGAGGGGCTCGAAGATGCACAAATGCGACAGCGGTTGATCAGTGGATCGCCTAAACCTGAGAGCGTCGGCTTCGCATCCATCGAAGATGCCGCCTTCACGAAGGCTGCGCAAGATGGGTTAAGCTCGAAGGAGACATACATCGCCAACAGCATACAGCACAACATCGATGCAGATCTCGACAAGTACCCGTCACTCGATGCTGCGACACAGCGCGACATTGCGGTCAAGTTCCAGGCGCTTCACGAGCGCGTACGGAACGAGGGCTACTATGATCTGCGTCCGATCGAGTATGGTAAGGAGATGCTCCGATACACTGCGCTCTTCATCGTCTTCGTCACTTTGTTGAACAAGGGATGGTATTTCTTCTCGGCATGCTTTCTTGGACTGTTTTGGCATCAGATCATGTTCACTGCTCACGATGCAGGCCATCGTGGCATTACAGCCGACATCACAAAGGATACCATGATCGGAATCTTCATCGCAGACTTTTGCTGCGGGCTGTCGATTGGATGGTGGAAGAGCAGTCACAACGTCCATCACTTGGTGACGAACAGCCCAGTATGTTGACTAAGAACTTTCCGCTAGGTTACACGACTGACAAGCGTACAGGAGCACGACCCTGACATTCAAAACGTACCTCTGTTCGCAACGTCTCCTTCGTTCTTCGACTCGATCTCCTCCACTTACTACGGTGGCTTCGTCTTTCCCTGGGACGCCTTTGCTGGTGTGGCAGTCTTGTTCCAGAAGTACACCTACTACCCGATCATGGCTGTCGCTCGCTTCAACCTCTATATCCTGTCATGGGGATACCTCCTTTCGCCACGTTCCCGAACGAAGGGCAAGATGTGGTGGACACGACCGACAGAGATCGTTGGAATCTCGGTCTACTTTTTCATGTTCTTCTACGTCTGCCTATGGCGCTCGATCCCCACCTGGACCTCTCGCGCAATCTTCCTCCTGACTAGCCACCTGATCACCATGCCGCTCCACGTTCAGATTACGCTCTCACACTGGGGCACCAGCACAGCCGATCTCGGCCCAGCAGAGACTTTCGCCCAACGCCAGCTCCGAACAACAATGGACGTCGCTTGCCCGCAATGGCTCGACTTCATCCACGGTGGCCTGCAATTCCAGGCAGTACACCACCTGTTCCCGCGTGTGCCGAGACACAATCTCCGCAAGTTGCAGGCATTGGTTAGGGACTTCTGCAAGGAAACGGAGATCGAGTACTTGATCCACGACTTCGTAGCAGGGAACGGGAAGGTGCTGGGAAAGCTGCAGGAAGTGGCTGATCAAGCCAGGATCCTTGCGGCTTGCCAGGCGCATATGGCTGCAACGGGTGAGAGCGGGCTGCATTGAGGATTTAGCATTGACTGTTTGAGGCCATGGTATGAGGGCAAGTGCTGCAACACCTAATACTTTGGCGAGCGAAATAGCGGGCCTTTTGTGTGTACGATAGGCTTCACCTAGATCTGCCTGTACAACTTTTGGCGGATCATATACTTACAGTGACTCAAGCTGACATTAGTGAATGTTCAATGTGCGAGTCCAGACCTCGCCACAGGAACATGCCCTCACACTGCAGACGAAAGGACTTTCCACTGGTGCTCTCCCAAGCACGAGGCTTAGAAACGGCGTGTTGCATGATGCACCTCGGCCCGCAAAGCCATCGAACCTCACCACCGGTTTTGATTCCAACTGCAGCATCGGGGAGGACCCAAATGTCTCCCCGTATCGATCGGTCAATACCAAGCGCATCCGATCAGCTGCGATGCTGTACAGCGATAGTCCCAATTTACTCAAGACGTCAGATGTACGATCTCACTCTCGCGCATCCTCGATACCGAACAATTCCGACCTCTCCGGCCCCAGCGCTGCAGAGCCCCACGGAAGAGGCGGCGCCCGCATAACCTGTCATTCCCCAAACCCACTAACGCTTTGAGCGCCGAACGCATGGCTTCCCTCCCCGACGCGCATCTCCGCAGGTGTCATGCTGCGAGATGACTTCAGATCAGGATCCCGGCCCGCAGCTGTAACACCAATGCCGCATCCCCGAAGCCACGGCATCGGGTCGGCAACCTCATCATCGCCTTCTGAGGAAGCATCAATCTGCCTTGTGATCTCGCTGGTGTAGACGCAAGCCGTACCGATTGCATGGGCGTCCTGGCCGTGGATGTTCGGCTGCATTGGGTGGCGTTACTTGGAACGCGGCTTTGGGTAACTGTTGGTGATGCGTTTAGATGATGCTGACACGACACATCAATCAAAGGCCTGGTCGCCACGCCTCGCATGTGCACTTCAGGACAGTTTGTGTCGGATATGGATCTGATGATGTGGTATGTTCGTTGTAGGGGTGCTTGGCTGCGGTAGGTATACATTTCCGTCGTACCTGCTCTACCTGCCTCTGCTGGTTCGCTGTGGGCAGTCGTGAATCTCCGTCCTCCGTTTGTCCAACCGTCAACTTCATACCTCATCGTTGCGAGTGGCACACATCTTCGAGCCTTACTACGAAATTAGGGGTGGACAGCAAGATGTCGAGCCGAGACGATGTCAACACCGGCGGAATCATTGCTGCAACCATTCTCGCGCTGTCCTTTGCCATAATCGCAGTCATACTACGCTACATCGCCCGCCGCTACCAACTTATGGCGACCTACGCCGAAGACTGGTTCATTTACCTTGCCCTTGTCTGCAAGATCGGCATAGACATTGGTGGCATCGTTCTCCTACAGAATGGTCTCGGGCGACACATCAACACTCTGACAAGACAGCAGCTCGTCAACTTTGCTAAGGTTGGCATCTCGAATCGCATTGCTGCATCCTTGACTAACACCTTGTCCAGACACAATACGCCGGCTCCTTCCTCTACCCTGCCTGCATCACCTTCGTCAAACTTAGCATCCTAAGCCAATACCGTCGCGTCTTCGCCTCGCACTCAGCATCTTTCAAATGGCAGATCAACATCCTGATGGCCGTGGTTGTAGCCTGGGGCGTAGCGATCATAATCACCGCCATGCTACTTTGCCAGCCCATCGCCAAGCTCTGGAATCCCTCGCTTCCTGGAACATGCATAAATCTCAGCCAATTTTACTACGGCATCCAGATCCCCAATATACTGACGGACCTGTTGATTATTATCGTGCCTATTAAGGAGGCACTGACGTTGGACTTGACGAGGAAGTTGAAGATTGGTGCGATCATCATGTTTCTCCTCGGGACTATCACCCTGTGCTTCGACATCGTCCGGCTAGTAGCTATGCTACAGCTACAAAACCACCTCATGGACGCTACTTGTAAGTTCCCCATTCTCACGCCTCCCAACGACTTTCCCCAAGCACGCTACTTCCTGTTGCACTCCCTCTCGACATCCTCTGGCATCCGCCTTTAACGCTTCGTGCTGACCACTATCTTCACCAGACCACCTCACGGAAGCAGCAATCTGGACAACTGTCGAGCCCTCCGTAGCCATACTAGCCGTCTGCATCCCCTCCGTGCGCTCCCTGACCCGCGCCCGCCGAAACCCAACCTCCACCCACCCCTGGCACTCAGACCGCTCGGATGCTACTGCCGCGTCAGTGCAGGAGTACATCAAGCCTGAGCTGCTGCAGCGGGAAGGGATGGAGATGGTGGGACTCGAGGACGTGAGTACGGAGGGACGAAGCGGGAAGGGAAAGAGGGCGGATGTGGAGAGTCGGGCGGGGTTGATGGGAAGGCCGGATGGGGTGAGAGGGACGCTGAATGTGGTGGCGCAGGAGGAGAGGGAGGAGCGGCCGGCGCAGTGGCCGAGGATTAGTCTGTTGTTGGATAGTGAGAGGCCTTTTCGACGGTTTGCTGAGTTTGGGGATCGGCAGAGGGGCTGAGCATGGCGCGGAGCAGACTGATAGCGGCAAATTGAAAGTGATCACTCAGACACGCCGACGCGAATTCATGCACATGTATATTGTGGGAGAGCTGTGCCACTTTGTGCTACGTACCGCGTGTTGACTGTACCCAATGTCGGAATCCAATCGTCTTGCTCGGGGTCATTCAATGGCCTGTCCGATTCAACGTCCCTGCTACGATCCCAGCTCAAACATCCCGCTTCACGGGTCTTACTATCTCACCTCCTCCCTCCGCTCTGGGGAATGCAGCGGGACTCGGCTCCAGCTTCGGCGTCCCTTGCAACACTCCACCTGGCCCGATCTCACCCCCTTGCCCGTTTCCAGGCGTGCTCACGACTCTCTCGCCCAACGGGGCAGGCAAAGAAGCAGCGTCGTGCTTCAGTGGAATGGCTCTGCTGCTTTCGGGCCACGGACCAGACATGCCATCTGCTGCTACCTCGTTGCCTGCTGCTGAGGGCGGTGCTGGAGGAGGTGCGACGGACGACGATGCGGCAGAGGGCGGTGGTATGGGGTGCGGAGGCAGGGGAGAAGAGTGCTGGGGCAATCTGGGTGTGGCAGCGAAGTGAGGGGATGGTGCAGCCGGGTAGGATACAGGTGGTTGAGAGGACCGTGGTGGTGCTGCAGGCGAGGACTTAGTTGGCGAGTGGCCTGGCGGCTGCGTGTAGCCGTTGGTCGGAGGCGGGAACGAAGTCTTCGGACTGGGGACAAGAGGTGATTGGTGCGGTTGCTGGGCTTGCTGGCTTTGCGGGGCGGCCGGGGAGGGTGGTGCGGCGCGTTTCGTTGGAGACTTGAAGCCGTTCATGAGCTGGGAGGAATTTGGTCGAGCAGGCGCCGGCTGTTGCGGTCGGTAGACTGACTGATGCTGAGCGCCGTACGGCTGATACTGGTGCGGACGCTGCTGTGGTGGCGACGAGCTCACGCTGTAGGTGCTACCAGCAGCTGCTTGTGGTGGGTACGTGTAGGGTTGAGGCTGGTATGCTGGGTGACCGCCACTTTGCTGTACGGCATTGTGGTGCATACTTTGGTGCTGCTGTTGATGTGCAGGCGCTGGAGAGTGTCCGTAGCCGTTTGGTGCTGGAGACGAGCCAGTGTAGCCAGAAGACGATGGTCGCGCGGGGGGTGGCAGTGGACTGCCCTGCCATGGTGCTTGAGGTGGTCTGACCTGTGGTGCGATGCTTCCGGAGTAGTACTGACCAGCAGAGGGAGGTCTCGGCAGCGCGTATGGTGGCAATGCTGGTTGAGGGTATGTAGGATGTGAGGCGTGTCCGTTCATGTAGTATCCGACCGGCGGCGCCTGGTACGGCTGAGGCACTGGACCATCCAACTGCCTCTGCACATGCTCCGGTAGCGGAGCTCTGGGCTTTGCAGGCGCCGGGGTGCCATTTGTCGCGGTACTTGGCCTGCTCCCGCCTTTCTGCGTCTCCGGGCTGCCACTGTTGCGATTCTTGCCCAGCTTCAAAGTGGGGATCTTCGGCTTCTTCGCGTCGGCTGCTCGTCTTTTGCACGCCTCACACGTGAAGTGGAAGTCATCACTATCAACTTGCTTCGGCGTGAACTTGTGGCACTTGCTGTGCTGCCAGACACCACACTTCTCGCACGCCATGCTATGGGTGCCGTCGTCGAGGTTCTCGCCGTGCATGCCGCAGACAGCGCAATCGAAGTACCAGTCTTTCTCCTGCTCCTCGATTGCTTCGAGCTCCTTCTTGTGCTGCTCCTTCTGCGTCTTCATCTGTCGTTCTGACAGTCGCTTTCCATTTGCTTCGTCCCCTTCCGCAGTCGGGTCTACCGAGGCAGACGCGGCTCTCGAGGTTTCCGACTCAAGGCGTGCAAGCTCCTGCTCGTGCAGTATGCGCTTCGCCTCTCGCTCTGTCAGCCTCTGCTCTCGAGTCATTCGCCGCGACTCGTGTCCTTCCTCAACCCGCCGTTGCCTCTCTAGCTCTTCTTCTGCCATCCTGATCTCTCGTCTCTTCTGCTCTTCGACACCCCTGATCGCTTGCTCCTCCTTCTCCTTCTCCGCCTTACCAGCCAGTCTGCTCGACCGCTTGGCAGTGGCCATCTTCTGCAGATTCTCGAGCTCACGTAGCTTCCTCAGCTCCTTCTGTCGCATCTTCTCGGCACGCTGCTCGAGGATAGGAAGGACCTTCTCCTCGATGGCTTTGCGGAGTTGCTTCTCATTGGGATCTCGGGACCGGAATATCGTGGCGAGAAAGTCTTGATACTGGTCTAGCGTGATGGCGACGCAGCTCCAAGTTTGGCTGGTGAAGCCATAAGTCGGGTTCCAAGCATCGTCGTCATCGTTTGTAGCCTCTACGACTGTAATGACAGTATCATCCTGAGCGCCATCATCGGCGTCGGCCATCTCTTCATCGGCAGCTTCCTCGTCCTCGGGGTCCTCTTCGACCTTTCGGCGCTTCGACGTCCGTGTCCCACGTGCTTTCGGCTTCATTGCCTTCTTGCTCTTACTCTTTGGCTTCGGCTTCGGTTTCGGCTCAGGCGGAGGTGTCAAGGGTGCGACTGCGACGTCAGATCTGCGGTATAGTCTGTTGTCGTCCAGGACAAAGTATGCGCGGTCGTCCTTGTCCCAGCCGAGGGGCTCCATGCGCCATGTCAAGTGGTCCTCGTCCGCCGGCATCAAGCCACGTATCCGGTCCGCGTTGCCAAAGGTCCATGTGCTCAGCTGTTGCAGCACGCGGATCTTGGTGTAGATGTCGAAGGTATTGAAGCTGAGAGGTGTTTCATCCTCTCCAAAGGGGTTTCTGGTTGGCGCTTTCGCCTGGAACTGGCGGCGCGTGTATTCATCGAATATTGCAGGTCTGTCGACGGTCAGTTACGAATGTTGCGCCAGCAGGAGACTGTGTATGCTCACGTGAGGCCACGATGCGATGAAACGTATTTGAGGAGCGCAAGGCCGATCTGTGCCAGCTTTTCCGATGGTCCCCGCGAAAGACATTCGAATTCGAGGTCCTGTCATCGTACATCCATCAGTATAAGTCCTGCAGCGTGAGCCCCATGCCAGACGGGAGTCCCAAGACCACTCAATGTATCCGCCAAGCACATACCTCGATGTCGAAGTCCTCGTCGATCTTGACGACTGAGCCAAAAAGGAAGATGTATTGCATGAGGCTAGCAAATTCCCACATGTTGCGCAGCTTGGTCAACGTCGACTCTTGTTCGGGCGCCAATTGCGGCTCCATGGCTATGTCGAGCTGGGCCTCCGCCGCAGCGCGTTTGCGTGCCGGCATCGTCGCGAGAGAAAGGGTGGGTTAGCGAGGCGCCGGGCAGGGAGTGGTGATCGACAAGAAGGAATGTATATGGTCCAAGCTATGAGGACATTACATGGGTACCGAGTATACTCTGCCAGAAGGAGGAAATCGCGTTCACTGACGTCCACACGCGGTACAGTCCTCAAATTGATGTCGCGTCTGCATACTAGGTAGATCTATGCCGGACGGAACGGGTACGGTGCGGAGCGTAACCCTATCTCCTATCCGGATCTGCCTCGCGGCAAGAGCGAGTGGACTTCGGTCGTACCATGCATCAGACTTTGACATAAATGCGATCGCTGTCACACTATCGTCTGTTAGCTGGCATCGGGATTGATCGACACATACATGCCTTCATGACACCAGATGGTCCTGCGCATGCCAGAACAACGCTACCTGTTCCAATCGCAAGCACATCACCGCCTCCAGGGCTGTCGATGAGCGGAAGAGACACATTCCGTCACTTTTAGCAGACTCGTTCGAGAGCGTAGGTCACTGACAGCGCATTATCAAAAGTATGCTCATCGTTGTCCATACACTTCTTCGCCACCACAATCTCATTTGCGCTCGAACCTGTAGCGTGTTGATGCAGGTGACCTCCACATAACACTGCGCTGCCACATGGAGCAAGTCTTCGCAAAGTCAGCAAATGAATGAACACATCGACATGTCGCACTGGTGACAATTCAACTGCGCATTTCAGACTTACGGAAATGGTTCCACCATACATTGCAAGTACGAGCGTGGTAGTCGCGCCTTCCTCGACATGTCGCCAAGCGGAGTCATTCGATCTCTTTCTTAGCACACAACAGAGCACGCAACCATTTGACTTCTTCTCGTGTGCACATCAGTCATCACACATCCCGCATCACTAACATGGCCGGTCCCACTCTGGAGCCGCAGCATGACCTCAACGTGCTCAAGGTCCTGGCTATGGACATGCTAGCTCTCCGCGCACGCTGCGAGTCACTAGAGACTCAGAACTTCGCACTCAGTGCCGAAGTGGCTAATATGAGATCCAATTCGACGCAAAACATCCAGTCCCTCACCAATGGCAACACGAATGGTCACGTCAATGGTGCGTTCGCCCACGATGGTGTCAGGGCCTGGCACTGACGACATGAGCAGGTCACAACGAGGTTGATGATTTTACCCAGGAGATCGCGACTGCCATCAACGCGAAATTTGCTGAAACGACGAAGAAGCTCGCGGAGCTTGAGGCGCTGTGCAATAACAGCAACACGTCAATCGAGCAGCTCTTCAAGGAAGTGCAGAAGCTCGAGCCGAAGCCGCACGTGAACGGGGTCGGCGGAGCACCACCACCATCCCTTTGTGAATCCTCGCCCGTGCCAAAGATTGTGCGCGGGGCCGACGAGTCTGGAAGCCATTGGCAGATTTACTTCCAAGATCAAATCGATCGGCTCAGCACCAAGATTGATGGCACCGCGAGCCGCACCGATGAAGTCGAGGGAGGCCTGAAGAGCACGACTGAGCTGGTGCAGACTCTGACCGAGAGTGCCCTCGAGCGTCAGCACACAACTGATGGCTGGTCCCATCCAAACAGCACTCCCAAAGGACCTAACCAAGATTACGCCAAGGCGCTGAGTGTTATCAAAGCTAGGCTCGTGAGTTCACAGCTTCGTACGTACTCAGCCACCATGCACTGACACAAAGCGCAGGACAAGCTCGAGAAATCTGACGCCGAGCTCGTCGATCAGCGCAGACAAGAGCGCCTGATAGACGACACGCGTCAACAAGGTGCTCTGCGCGATATCTTCTGCGCCTTGGACGCAATGAGAACAATGGACAACGAGCGTCATGTCGCTGGGATGTTCGCAGGCACCTGTAAGTTTCCTACTTTTCATCGCTGGCTGTGAACTCGTGGGTGACTAATATACTGGACAGCTATCGAACTCGAGGCTCTGCAAAATAGAGTCTCGCGCCGTCTGGCGCTGCTTGAGAACACCGTGGGATGGCTGCAGTGGTCGAAGAAGCAGGTGGAGCTGAGAAGCAAGTAGAAGCGAGGGCTCCCAGCTCACTCAATCAAAAGGCGGATGCGAGACAGAAAGCGCGCAGTCACCGTCGCTGTCGTCCTAATAGCGTCGTCGCATTGTGACCAGACCCCGTGATGGGTGAGGGTGAGGCACCATCGAGTGATTGGAGGCTGCTTCAGAGTACGCCTCGCTGATCTGCCGGAGACGCCGCACTTGGCATCTCTTGTTAGCAATCATGAAAGCGGTAATACACCACTTCCAGTCTACACCAATGTCTCAACTTACTGCTACAGTGTGCAAAGTACGGTGCGATAGCGTGACACTCAACGCATGTGCTGGTGCTGACAGTACTATGTACACCTCACGCCACCTTCGAGCCAACTTCACGGCGTGAGCTCAGGGAGCTCAACATCCTGTATTACGTTGCCACTACTCCAAATCACGAGAGCAGAATAAGTCGTGATCTAGACTGTGACGATCAGGCGATGGTGCGACAGCTTAGCTCTATACCGATAGATAACACCACACGTTTCCGCTTGCGCATAATATGCACCGTCCCCTCTTCGCCAGCAGGGACATAAATTGTGTTCTCTGTGCTCCCTCGGGAGCTGAATGTCCAGCTACCGCCAGCCTGGTTTCGTGCGAGCAAGCCAAGTGACTGCCGCCCACCATGTCTGCTCCAGGGCTCATGCTAGTCCAATCCCATCCCCTCCCAACCACTACCGAAGACAAATACAATGACTTCTACAACAACACCTTCGCGCCCTCCGTGCTGCGTCTCTCGCCCGCAACTCTGGCTCTGCGCTACAGAATCGCCTCACCGAAGCCTGCCGAGGCGAGCTACCTCGCCCTCTATGCCCTGCGCGACGCCTCCTACCTCAGCAGCCCAGACCTTGCCCAAATGATCGAGACTACTAAGTCGGCCGCCTCGCTGGGCCCTGGTGAAGTGAAAGACTATATCCACTTCGCCCGCTCCACTTGGGATAAGACTCAGACCCTCGACCCCTCTGAAGCACAACAGGACCGCAGCGCCAAGCCAGCAGCCGCGCCGACCCTGGCTGTGACGTTCATGACGCCTGCCGAAGGCGTTACGGACGCCGAGCTTGAGGAATGGTACGCTGAGAGCCACGAGAAGATGCTGAAGGAGGCGAAAGGGTACAGGCGTACGACGCGGTATGTGCGGCGGGCGGATCAGGGCGAGGGACCAAGGTTTCTAGCGCTGCATGAATATGCTTGTGGGATCAAGGAGATGCCCGAGGAGAGGATTGCGAAGGTATTGGAGCAACGGTACGTAAGTGAGGCGAGGGTTTGGGAGAGAAGTATTTGGGAGTTGATTGGTGCGTTGGGGGATTCCACGCAGCGGCTGTGAGCTGAGGGAGGTGATATTTGTCCAGCCGTCGGTCAAGGAGTCTCGCGGGATGGAGAGGTGACTAGCTCAGTCAGACTATCGCTCGGTGTATTGATGTTATCATCATCGTCAACGGCTGTCCACCCAGTATGTGTAATCTTGCCTCCGCAAAGACAATCGTCCAGATGCATGAGGTGGCCTCTGCGTCCGCGCACGAAGCAAGCGTACAGGATGCTGGAGAGTGTTACTGCGCCGGCGGAAATTGCTACAGGGTACTTGAACTGTGATGTCGAGGGAAAGATGATCGTGGACGCGAAAGCCAGCATCTCGAAGATATTGTGTAGCGATGCTTCGAGACTCGAGAATGTCCCTCGAAATTCAGGCTGTACTTCATCTTGGATGATGAGCTGAGCGCTGAGGTCGAATCCCCAGAGCCCCGTGCGTGAAAGTATGGTGCACGTAATCAGCCCGATGGTGGCGAGACGTAGTGTGGCACCCGGTGTGAACCATAGACAGATCCACGCGCCGGTGATGAAAGCCAGCTGGGCATTGAGGGACCACAGTCCAGTCCTCACGGCGCCGATTCGCCTGGCTATGAAGGGTGCAGCCCAGGTTGCACTGAGTTCGAACACTGCGGCGATCGCACGAAGAAGTGCGACGCGAGTGCTGCTGAATCCTGACGCTAGGAGATAGGTGATGAACTGACCCGAGAAGGACAGGACTGTAAGGTAGAGGAGTGCCAATGAAAGCGACGGTAAGAAAGCTGAGTGCTGCACATACTTGATGACGGAGCCAAATCCTGATGCTGCAGGTCTGGTAGCATCATCCGTGCCTATCGTCTCTTCTGGCTCTCCGAATGAGCGCAGCCCGGGCACGCTTCGATACACTCGTGCAATGCAGACGTACTCGGCTAGTAGTGACATACTTGTGAACATCCCCATGCCTACCACTGCAATGCGTGTCGAGTATGAGTCGACGAGAGAGATCGCCAGAGGTGCGACAAGTTTGCAGAAGAGATCAATGCGGCGCATCTGGGCGTTCAAAGTGGCCAAATGCGCATCCTCATCGCCAGCGATAATTACAACCCAGTCACGTTCGATAGCAATAGTGTTGGTCGATGCACCTAGCTTCTCGACACAAGCGAGCAACGAGAGAGCACCTAGCGAAATGACTTTGCCAGCAAGCGCGCCATGCGCAGGAGGCATCCGAAGGAGAAGGTAGAAGCCGATGCACGACAGAGCGACTGGAATCCTTTGACTCACTGTGATCCGTCAGCGGACACCAGATGAAGCGAACGAGCAACGAGAACATACGTAGGGACAGCCGGATCGATGCCAGTCTATCGAGCCCATCCAGACGCGATCCAAGCCAGGGCAGAAGTACCACTGCCGCTGCCGAGCGCGCGAGGGCGTACACTGAGGCTGGTAGTAGGTCGTCTGTCCAGGTAGATGCCAGGAATAGGAATGCTCCGAATTCGAACATTCGCGAGTTCCATGCCGACAGAGCGTGGGAGAGGTAGAGTCGCCACCTGATATTGGACTCGACTGGGGAGTTTTGGTCGTCGGTCAAGAGCTGCTGGGAGATCTCATGCTCGTGGCAGACCATCATTGAACACTGCTTCTAGGCATCACTGTATGTCAGTACTTGGCCGGAGCTAAGAGAGTATGAGCATGGAGAGGGAGGGTGTGAAGATCGAACGATGGAATGGTTTTCGAGGACCCTAGTCGCGGGACGAGCCTTACTCTGGCTCCACTATAAGTTTCTAATGTCGATGTAGCTCATGTAGGTAGAGATATTGAACTTCACCTGCACAAAAGCATTGATAGCTTTGCTGTAGATATGTCCAAACTCGCGGGTACTAAGCGTAAGGAGGCGCCGAACGGCACCAAGGAGAAGCACACCAAGAAGCCCAAGACGACCGAGGCGAAAGCACAGAAACCGAAAGTCACCCTCGAGCATTTCCCAGAAGCGTCAGACAATTCAGATCTTGACGGCGAGGACGAAGAGCCCGAGATCAATGGCGATGGCGTCGAGCTCCCTGTGCAGAGTGGCGATGCCACCGAAGGCGACAATCCTAAAGCTTTCAAGCTCGACGGCAACTCTTCAGCAGAAGCTCACGCCAAACAACGAGTACTCGCAAGAGAGCGCAAAGCTGCCAAGCCGAATGCAGACAGCATAGCGCGGTCGAAGAAGATCTGGGAGCGGCTGCGAAGGAAGTCACACGTCCCTCGTGAGGAGCGCAAAGAGCTGGTCAACGAGCTGTTCACCATCATCACTGGCCGAGTGAGGGAGTTTGTCTTCAAGCACGACAGTGTGCGAGTCATACAATGCGCACTCAAGTACGCAAATCCGGAACAGCGGAAGAACATCGTCAAGGAGCTGCAGACAGATCTGCGATCGTTGGCGGAAAGTCGATATGGCAAATTCCTGGTCGCCAAGATGGTCGTGGAGGGTGATGCTGAGACGAAGAACCTCATTGTCCCGGAGTTCTATGGACATGTGAAGCGCTTGATAAACCATCCCGAGGCTAGCTGGATCGTGGATGATATCTACCGGCAGATTGCGACCAAGGAGCAGAAGGCTACAATGCTGCGGGAGTGGTACGGTGCGGAGTTCGCGCTTTTCCAAGGCAAGGGTGCTGCGGCAGGAGAGACTGCAGAGCTGGCCGAGATCATCAAGACAAACCCGCAAAAGCGCAATCCCATCTTGCAGTACCTGCACCAGATGATCAACTCGCTCATTCAGAAGAAGATGACTGGGTTCACCATGCTCCACGATGCGATGCTGCAGTACTTCCTGGCCCTCGCGCCCGGCAGCGAGGAACAGCGAGCTTTTCTCGAGGAGATGATGGGTGATATCGACAAGGACACGGAAGGTGGCGGTGGTGACCTTTACAAGAACCTCTCCTTCACTAAAAGCGGCAGCAGACTCGTATGTCTCGCTCTCGCCTACGGCACAGCGAAGGACCGCAAGACGATCTTTAAGATCTTCAAGGATACTATCGACACCATGGCCTTCGATCAGTATGCCAAGCTAGTCCTTGTCACTGGACTGGAAGTGACGGACGACACGACCATGACTGCCCGCGCAGTATTCCGCGAGATTCTCGGTGAGAAGCTGGAAGATGAACAGCAGCGCTGCGAAAAGCTCGAGTCGGTGGCCAATGACCTTAACGCTCGGCAAGTGCTGCTCTTGCCCATGGTGGGGCTCACAAAATGGCTTGTGAAAGACCAGGACAAGGCGATCTACGACGAAGTCTACGCCATTCGTCAGACAAGCAGCAAAAAGGCTCCCGAGCTCCGCCGGAAAGCCCTGGTGGAGTATCTATCCACCCCGCTACTCACGTTTGTGCAACATCGCGGTGCCAGCCTTGCGACCACCACGACAGGATGTCAGTTCATTGCTGAGACCTTATTGGCCTGCACCGGTGACGCGAAAGACGAAGCTAAGACCGCTGTCGCTCAACTCGCTGCAGGCGATCCCACCGCTGCAGAGCACCTTGCGAATTCAGCCGCTGCGGGCAGGATGTTCAAGACGCTCGTTCTCGGCGGCGCTTTTGACCCTGCGACGAAGAGCGTGCAACTCGCGGAGCCACGCCTGGAGTTCACAACTTCGCTATGGCCGATCATCAAGCCACACATCCTTGCTTGGGCTACGAGTGCGAGTTCGTTCGTCGTTGTTGCGCTCACAGAAGGTGAAGACGTAGATACTAAAGTGCGGGAGGAAGTGATGGCACCGCTGAAGAAGGGCAAGAAAGCGCTTCAAGCAGCAGCTGGAGAGAAGCCAGTGAAGGGCAGCAAGACGACGGAAGCGAAGGGTAATGCGGGCGCGAGGATGCTGTTGCAAAAGCTGTAGACCATGTACAATATTCCCCGGCATCCCATCACTCCTGTCCTTCACTCTCTCACCCGATCACTTCATCTCAGCTTCACTCCTCCTCCCCTCAGTACTCCGCTCAGTACGGCTCATCTCCTCTGAGTGCTGCAACGGTCCTCTCAAGCGCATCGCGGAGCTGGGCGAAGCTCTCAGGCAGACCATGAGTGAGGTCGTACTCGATGAGGTCGGCCAGCATATTTGCCAAGACTTGACGGCTTGGCAACGCAGGCGTACGACGAACAGGTTGGGCGTCATGCTGAACAATAATAGCACCGCCGCGGAACTGATCTATGTCCGCGATCGCTTGCTTGGCGCCGGTCTACGCGTTTTCATTAATTCCAAAGACTGAAAAATAGGTTAAGGGTCGCTTACACCGCGTATATTACCGGTATTTAGGGGCTGCGTAGCGTAGACATTACGTGCGCAGTCGTTTGGAGGGGTAGTAGGAGCCAATGTCTTTGCTTAGTGTCTTATGTAGGTCTGTCTGTTTTGTTGTATACAGTTCGTAGTAGTAGCAGCTTTGTTGAGCTTGTAAAGAATGGAAGCGCAAAGCCTATTATCGAATGTGGGAGATTGCAATCCGTCACAAGTAGGCGCTCGTAGAGTAAAGTCGAGTGGAAGGAGCCAGGAAGAGTGTGCTCAGGTCAGGTGACTCGCGTGCCATTGAAAGTCACATATCCTTCGCTTCTCTCAATGTCTGAAACAGGGATTACGCTCATATACGTCCAGCTGCGGCAGTGGTGCCGTCAAGTAGTGCACAGGAGAGAGCGTTCGTGGGCCAGTCAGCTGCAGAGCATCGCGCCTCTCTCCTCCGGCATTGCATCGCAAATTCGATATCATGAGTGCCATGAAAGAAGCTCAAGTGAGATCTCAGACTGCAGGAGAAGCGGAGATACTAATTGCGGCTGAATGCAGTATCCAATACTGAGCGTGGGTCGAACAGCGCATGTCCGTGGGGGAGCGTCAGCCTTGCATATCAAGATGTACATATGTTGGCTGCGAGCCCTCCGGCATGTCTTTCGGCCGTCGTCAAAGTCCGCATAAATTGACTCCAATTGTCAAACTCGACGGGACGTCCAGGGATTTCGGACTTGATCGTTCAGAATCCCTCAATATGGCGAAAGACCAGCTCAGCGGTCTTCCGTTGTACATCGAGCCGCTAGATCCGTCCATGTACAACATCGACGGCTTCTGCACCGGATATGCAGCAAGACGACACAATCGGCAAGGTATTGCAACAGCTGCGAGCCTTGACTTCCGGACGCGATTCTTCGATGCTGTGGGCGATCCCAGCGAAAGCTCGACCTTCACCTTCGAGAATCCAACGCACGGTCATGTGGTCACTCTGCTCATGCCACACACTCGACCAGAGCGGCTAGCATTGCTCAGTGCGCTCAGCGAATACTTCTGCCTCCATGATGACGGAGAAGATGGTATTGGCCTTGAGGTGACAGCGGAGCGCAAGCTGGCGCGA
Source organism: Oleoguttula sp. CCFEE 5521 (assembly GCA_036872775.1). NCBI lineage: Eukaryota > Fungi > Ascomycota > Dothideomycetes > Mycosphaerellales > Teratosphaeriaceae > Oleoguttula > Oleoguttula sp. CCFEE 5521. Next base: position 501,580 of record JAVRRP010000001.1, read on the forward strand.
CGAGAGCTGTTGTCCGACTTGCTGCATCAGCTTTCGAGGGTCAACGTTCGGCAGGCGCAGAACATTCTGCAAAGTCTTGCAAGCTATGCCAAAGCCGCCCAAATGCAAGGAACTCTGCATTTCGAAAACATTGAGGCTTACATCAAATTCCGCTTCACTGACTTTGGCGCTGAATTCCTTCTGGCTTGTACCATGTTTGGTCTTGATATGGATCCGCTATCAGGTGCGGAGCGTGCGGTCGTGGACCCGTTCGTCCAGGTGGCCTACCGGGCGATGGCACTCATCAACGACTACTACTCCTTCGACGTCGAGAATGCCAGCATGAAGACATCAGCACATACCGCAAATGGGGTCGGGTTATTAATGGAATTGAACGATTTGTCGGTGGGGAGCGCGAAGGAGGCGCTGAGACTGCTAGCGACCAGATACGATCGCATGTTCCTGACCATGAAGCTGCAACTCCTTGCATTGGGTAATGTGCCGCCTAAGGTGGAAGAGCTGCTGGAGGCTGTCGAATCCCAGATCGTTGGCAAGGCCATTTGGAGCTCGACGGCGTTGAGATACAGCTTGAGCCACAGACGGGACACCAACCTGTGACTGTGGGTGTCGTTCTCCGCAATGGATAGTGCGGCCGATTTCTTCTGTAGGAATTGAAGCTGTACTTGCGTACTTCATACGAGCGTCCTGCTACATTACAGCAAGATCTTTGGCGCTCTTCGTTGCATCGAGTCAGGGCAGACTTGTCCATAGGCACTTTGATCGTCTATGCCTTAGTTTCAAGCTGTGCGCTCTGCGCCCTCAGCTCTCGAATCACGTTCTGCGTTCACACTGTCAGTACTCTGGTCCGTCCTCTCTAGTGTGCCCAAATACTTGTCTTACCGCAAGCGCCTCTGGGCTGACGCCATTTTCGATCAATGATACGCAGTAGCTGAGCGATTGACGATCGAGATGTGTGTTCTGTGGATAGGTCAAACCATAGAAGCGAAATGACTCGGCCGAGGTACTCGACGCGACTTACGAGTAACGTGGAGATCTCGTCGAGGATGTCAATCGTCTCGCGAGCAGCGCGTCTCTTCGTATCGTCGGGCGGCATCTTGTGTGCTCGATGCGAGGCGCCTTGTATGCAGTGTTTACAGGAGTGGTGTAGAGATGTGTTTGTAGTAGGAGTGGTGTCGGAGGAATGTGTGGAGTGTTTGGTACAGTGCTGCTCCTTAAATGTGACGATGCTTGGCAGAATGCTGGCTCCTCCCCCGTTGTGTTGTTCCAATCCGTGCGAACACGAGCTGTTCGAAGCAGTCAAGCCGCTTTGCGCGAATGGGATGTCACTGATCGAGTCATGCAACAATATCTTGGCATCAACAAGGAATCATTGACAATTTACCCCTATACCCGTCTGTTGACAGAATTCTCCGACGATTTACGGGGCAACTGCTTGTTCCAGTATGACCCTAATGCCGACGGGCACGGGACACGACAGTGGCGGCTGTTTTACGAGACTGCCTACGAGACTGGGACCGTCTGACGAATTTGGAAGCGCATGCGAAAGGGAGACCAGCACGCATATCGCGCCAGCTGGGTGAAGTTACCACAATAGCGCAGTGGCTCCAAATTGCAGGCGCAAACACGCTATGTGTCCCGTGTGGTGCTAACAACATACATATTGGTAGTGCTCGATCTCATGCAATTGATCTATCCTTATAACAGTACACAACCTCCACCACCATTCTCCGCTATCCCGTGCTCTCGTCATAGTGGATGCGTTCACTGCGAATCGCCCACCATGTCATTCGTCGCTGAGCGGAAAGCTATGCCAGACTTCGGGTAAGCTTTGCCACTGCAGCTCCGGCCACACACCATATAGGATGGACGAAAGCTTCCCTGCACACAGCTTTTGTACCTCTCCTTCCTCCTCCGCCCGCTGTCGATCCATCACGTCGTCGATCCCGGTGACCTCAACGCGGCATTGATGAACGACATCATCACGTGCGTTCCGGCTGCATATCCATGACTGGCCGATATAGTGTAGCAGCAAGCGGGAATTGACTTCGGACTTACAGTAACCAAAGTCTTTTACTGCTGCGATGTTGAGATCCAAACGTTCCAAGTGGGGCGCAAAGGTCGATTTGGCGCAAGAGATGACATGGAAGATGCGAGCTGCAAGTATGTGATCGACCGCGAGGTCTTTGATGGCCGCAGTGATCTCTTGCACCTCGCTCATGTCGCCAATACCGGTAGTCTCGATCCTCTGCTCAGCTACATCCATGGCCGCGGTACTCTGCGCAAGCTTCTGCGGAGCGTACACATTAAGTGTGATGTGTCGCATGTTGCGAAGTACACCGAGTGCACGATATATGCCTACTTCATCAAGATTTCCCTGTCTGCGCATTATGCTCAGGGCAAGCCTTTCGAGGTTTGGACAGTGCTGCCCAAGTGATCTGAGCAGGTCCTTTGTAGCGAAGCAAGCCGAGTCATAGCTATAGTCAATGTCATCCCGATTGTTCGCTTGCGATAGATAAAGCTCTCGGAGACTTTCGCCGCTATGCTGGAGAGCCAGGCTCAAGGTGCGCTTGGTAAAAGCCCCACCAAGCTTCAGACTCCGAAGACATGGCAAGCTCAATAGGAAGGCTTCAGTCGCGTCCACCAATTCCGGTGTAGGGCTTTGGTGGCGTTGGTCTGATTGTAGACCTATTGCCAGCGTGCGAAGACATGGAAGATCCCAATTGTCCCTCATCCAGTATAGCTCCTCTGGCTCGAGTGGAGTATGTAGCTTCAGACTTTGCAACTTCCGGACGTCGGTGGTCTGCCACCACAGTGTGAGTGCGTCCACATCAATCCAGAACGGCAACAATTCGAGACTTTGTAGGCGACCATGCTCGCTTGGATTTGGTGCGCTGAGTAACGTACGAGGCGTCCAAGTCTGGCGGACAAGGTCCGGTGTTCCGTCCGAGATACTTGCACCCTCCTGATTCCGAAGTATGCTGACCTCGCGGAGACCTGGTGCTGCACCTGCGGCCATGTCGAGAACAGCAAGCTCGTTGTAATCTGCGTACTCGCCAGAGATTGAGCCGTAGCTCACCGTCACTAGACTGTACAGATTTGGCAAGGTGGCGATCTGCAAGTCGTGGTCCTCGATGGTTATCGGATTTTGCGCGAGCTGTCTTAAGCTTTGGAGATAGAAATTTGGCATGTGAAGGAGACACTTCGGTAGCCAGTGTCGAAGGACCTTAATCAAGGCGGTAGGTATTTGCTCACTGCGGCCCCATGTGAGATTGCGGAGGCTGGGAAGCGCCTCCAGTAGCTGCACCAGACACTCCCAATCGGCGTCCTTGCAGGCCAGAGTAGCATCCGTTACATCCATGTCGGTGTATCTCCAAGATTGGAGTGGGTGATCTCCGCAGTCCTCAACTCTTTGGGCTTCAGATGACCAGGTGGGGTCAGTGTACTTGGGTGCAAGGATGTGCACGTTGTGCACGCAACGCGCAGACCCCGAAGCTGTCAAGATCTCCTGCCATGTACTCGTGGCTTCGCGCAATGTCGTTGGCGAAGAAAAGGACAACGTCAAGTCGCGGAATATCCATCTTCGGGATGCCGACCTGGCTGCTTTCTTCACAGTGGAAAACGCCAGAAGACTCTTGTAGTCGAGATGCTGGCTGACACGCTCGAGGACTTCAAGGGGCAGGGCTATCATCATGTATCGCGTGGAGAGGTACAGGTAGCCAAGGATCGTGCAAAATGGTGGAAAACTTGCAGCTGGTGCTGCAGAAATGAGGAAGATTACTCACGTTGGCTGGCCCATACAATAGCACCATAACATCTTATGCATCCCGCCACATGGCTCCCCTGGTTGCTTAGGCTGATCTGGATCCCACGTGACTGAAGTGCGTCTCCGCCACCGATAGTGACAAAGTGCCGGCTCAAGCTTAGGGTCAGATATTCATTACCTCCCAGCAGTGCGGTGAGAAAGCGGTGAAGGAAGGTCTTTCACACAACCCCAGGTTACATGTACTTTGCTCTGGACTGGAGTTCTTCAATTGCGCGGTACATGACGTGCCCTGACGACATCATGTACTCACGCGATCGATCGTACATACGGTAAGGTACAGCACTTAGCTTTTTTACTCTGCAGAGTTTCAAAGATCTGGTCATTCTTCAACTACCCTTTCATTCGATCTATCTCACTTCGATTTCCCCATTTCAAAGGCAGAAAGAACCAGCATGCCTCGTGCCGTAGCTCCTCCGCCATCAGGCGAATTCGAGGTCCGCCTCATCAAGCCTTTCTCTGGTAAACAAATCGCCTCGATATGATCAAGATATCTACTTACGCGATCAGGCAACCCTGCCCACACAATTGAAGTCATTGGCGAGCCAAATCGCTCCGCCTCCATCAAGCAAATCAACCACCACGGCTCCAACACAAACGAGAAGAAGGGCGATGTTCCAGCGTACGTACCTTCTCGAAACCGAGCCAGCCCCTGACTCTGTAACAGCGATGATGTCCAAGAGCTCCTGCGCCTAGTTGAGCGACTCCGCGGCTACCCTTCTAATCCGGAAAAAGATATCTATGGCGCCGACGTGAAGATCGAGTACAACACATTCGAGATTCAGTGGGCGAGCGACGACAGCGACTCGGCAGCGGATGTGATTAAGGAGATCGCACAGGAGCAGAAAGACGAGTTCAAAGATGTCGCGGACAGCATCGATGCACTAGCAAGGATGTTCGCGAAGAAGGACTCTGCCGTATGAAAGTGACATATGAGCTGTATATAGGTCTGTAGAATGCAATGTAGTCCCTCCGGGTGCAAATAAGACTCTCACGTTCGTGACGCACGTAACACAAGTAGAGGGTGAGATATTAGGTATTTTGTGCATCAACGCTTCACTGAGGATGGCGTTACTATGCTCCGGCTCCACGTAGCGAATTGGCAGCGCACCGCTATGCATCTAGTAATTCTAAAGCTTGACTTCCTTTGTCTCATTCTGCTCCAACACTCCCTTGTCGCCCACCGCATGACCATTACCCACCTCCTCGTCGCTAGTCTGCAACCCAATCCTCGCTTCCGAAAAGCTGTCCGCCACATCTCTGTACGCCGGTACAAAGTTGACGCAGATCGCGTACGAGAACGCCATGATGAAGAAGCACATCGGGACCACCATAGCCTTCGGCGTACTCTTCATCGCATCAGCACTCGCTCCCAGAATAGGCGGCACAACAGCTCCACCACAGACAGCTCCCACGATGAAGCCAGAGCCCCTCTTGCTGTACTTTCCCAGTCCTCTCATGCCTAGTGCGACGATGGTGGGAAAGATGATGCTCTCAAAGAATAGCACAATGAACAGCATTGCCATGCCGGTGTTTCCTCGCTCGGTGACTGCAGGTATGATAAAGACAATGCACATGGCCAGATAGACCAGGAAGACCCAACGAGGGCGGATGAACTTCATAAGAACGACACCAGCGAAACGGCCGAGAGCGAAGCAACCTTGAGCTCCGGCTAGGTAGCGGGAGCCGACGGCGGAGTCGGATGTGGCGCCTGCTTCTGTGACCTGCAAAGTTGCATTAGTGACCGCCAGCCGTTACGTGCATTGGGGCGCAGATGATTTACGTAGTTGATGAAGTAGCCTGCGATCGCGACTTGCGCGCCTGTGTAGCAGAACTGGGCGAAGGTAGCGTGGAAGAGCTTGTACTGCTTGCGGAAGGGTTGTACGACTGCAGATGAGGCTTCGGCTGCCTGGAACTCCATGTCTGCATCTGTAATCTCAGGTATCGGCGAGCTGGTCACGATTAGCATTGCCATTACATGGATCGATAGCCAGCCACACTCACAAGTAGAACACGACAGCCAGCACGAAGACGAAGCACGCGATTGCTAGATAGATCCACTGCGTATTCTGCAACGCCTTTGCGTCGTCTCCGACATGATTGAAGATGGCGTAAGATCCGATCACAGGCGCAAGGACTGTGCCAATACCGTTGAAGGCTTGCGACAGATTGATGCGAATCTCGGAGTATCTGGGCGGTCCGCAAACGGTGATGTATGGGTTCGCGGCCGTCTCAAGGCTCCCTAGACCATTCCCGATGATGAAAATGGCTGCACAGAACCCCCCGAACGATCGATGGACCAGACACGGCCACGCTACTAAAGCTCCCACGCCATATAGCGTCAGGCCCCAGATGAACGTAACCTTATACCCATAGTGCCGGAGAAGCCAGTTTGCGTGACCAAGAGAGGCGAGAGGATAGGCGCCGAAGTACGCTGCCTGCAGGCCGGAAGATCTGGCTCGTGTGATGCCAAGTGTATTCTGGAAATGTTTGTTGAGCGTATCTAGTAGGCCGTAACTAAAGCCCTGAGCAAGTCAGCTATGGTGGCTCAGAGTGAGCAGAGTAGCTGAGACAAACCCAGAGGAAGAATAGTATTGTCACAAGCATCAGTGGATAGATAGACTGTCGAAGCGTAAGCTCTGCGGCATTAGTACGGGAGGCATTGGTGCTCTTGAGCTGGTTCTTCTTCAGCCATTTGGGTGCCATGTTTGCGGTCGCTTGGAGAACGGGTCACTAGAAGCGATGAAAGCAAAAGAAGGAACAGAGATGATACTACAACCTACATGTACCCTACAAGCGCACTCTGTGCCTCCTCATGGCCATGACCGACGAGTAGCCGGTGATTGGGGATGCCATACTGTCGATCACCCATAGAGTATGACATCGGTCTGCCTTGAGACAGCGGCGTGCAGCAGATGACACGGCTCCACAGATTAGCCAAGGTTCAGATACATGAGTGCTGGGATCGCAGACGGCTGCCCTCCACACGCCGTTGCTGTCACCCGCCTTGAGTGTGTGGAGAATGCTTGCAAGTGAGGTCGTATCTGCGTGATCGTGCGGGGGAATGTTGCCAAGAACTAAGGTTCGGGGGAATGAAGTGCGAGTGGGCGACTTATTAGTCTACTGGAACATCTCGCGGGCTGTGTTTCTTTACCGCATCGCGTATGAGCGAGAGACTATTAGCGAATGCCAGCGGAGCAGTCGGCGTAATATGGGGCTGAAGACTCGCACTAATCCACCTCTTCGTCCTTGCTGCCATCATCAACGACAGACAAGTCCGCCACACTGCCAGCAAGTCCGTTAGTAGCATCGGCAGCAGGCTTCCTCTTCCTCGCTGGCCTCCTCTTCTTGCCGCCTGCGATGCTTAAAGGTGCTTCCTTAACCCATCGCGCGACTGCTTCAGCCCGCTCGGTAGAAATAGGATACTCCTTCCCACCCTCGTCCTGCGCCCACCGCTTAGGCGGCTGCTGCTGGGGCAAGCTTTCTGTACTAGCTTCCGTATCATCCTCACAAGAAGCAGCGAACTTCTTATCTTTCAACGGACTAGACAGCCCCTGCTCATCCTCCATAGCCCTACGCTCTCGCGCCCTTACGGCCTGCTGAAACGACGCCTCGTCAACAACCCTATCGTCGGACAACGCATCAATGATACTCTCCTGTTTGATGCGCTCGCGCTTCTGCTCTGCAGTCTCGTCCTGACGCTCGACTCGTACACGCTTCGAGGCCACGACGTTGCCTGTGCCGTTCTCCTTAGCCCAGCCACCTGCGGCTTCGGGCAATGGAGCAGGAGCGCAGAGACGCTGCCATGATGCAGGGAGACCTAGCCAGTTGTTTGCTCGACGCAGGACTTCGATCCAGTCTGCGCGGGCTGGAGACCGGGCGGCTTGGAAGATAGGGTAGCCATCCGCTATTCGTGCGAGACGCGCGGCATTCGTGGCGTGGCGAAGCAGTTCAGTCGGGCTGGTCTGGAGAAGCGCGTGGGCGAGGAGGATAGAATGTAGGGCATCGGTGAGCAGAGGATGGTACGTGACTGCCTCGCGACTGCTGCCGAAGGCTTCGTGGAGTGGCTCACGAGGTTGCGATTTAGTGTCGTGGATCGCAGGTAAGTCTGGCGGTGCCTTCTCGGCGAAGAGTGCGCTGGCTGGGTAAATCTTCGGTGCAGGAAAGTTCAGCCACGGCATGTTGGAACGATCAGACGGGTTTTGCCTCTCGTCGTCGCGCTTGATCAGTGCTGTAGACCCGCCACTGACGCCGTTGGTCTCATCACTAAGGGTAGAATCGTCATCGCTGCCGTTGAGCTCGATCAGCCGATTCTTTGCAGTTTGTGGCTGTGTCTTGCTCCCGTTTGCAAGATCGTAGACCCGACGCATGATTTCGTTCGTGGTCTCGAACGGCACACCTGGCGTGTAATCGAAGTGTGCGATGAACGCTGTATAGTCCTTCAAGGCACGCTTCGCGTAGCCCTTGACCTTCTTACGCGCCTCGAGGCGCTCGGTCTGCTTCTCCGCTTCCACACCATTAGTCTTCCCTGACTCTTGCGCGGTCTGATACTCAGCTAGACCATCAAGCGCAGCACCGACACTTTGACATGCCAGTGTGAGGTACACACCTCCTCGGTTGAATAGCAGTTGCTTCTCCAGACTCTTTGGTTGATCCTCATCCTTTAGTGGCGGTACAGATCGCCAGTCGCGATTGCTCTTATTCCACGCATCTTTCTCGTCGCGCATCCTGCTGGCGAGCTCGAGCTGCTGCTGATCGGGTTTGTGCATAAGTCGAAGCTCTTCGGTAATGCGCAAAGCCGCGGTCAGGTCCAAAATCGCACCCTCCCACTGCTTCTTGAAGATCTGGACAAGCGCTCTGGTCCGTAACGGTGGAGCTTGCTGCTCTGTTGGCAATACCGAGATGATCTCATTCAAAGGGTCGAGAGGAGTATAGTGCTCCATCGCCCTTGACGGGATCTTCTCGTGGAAGAAGTGCACATACTTCGCGTCTGTCGTGTGCGCTGTCAGCTCGCATACCCGACTCTGTACGTGCAGCAGTCCGTACCCGTATTGCTTGACTCCCGCTTAAGCACGATCCCGCCTACGTCTTCGACTGTGCTTGTAGCTTGCATTGTAGCCACGCTCGCTGCGACCTCGTCTAGCGCGAAGGCATTGCTCAACAGCTTTACTGCTTTCTGCCGTATCTTGAAGATCCGCTCTTTGCTCAGCGTGCTACTTGGGCCTCCACCTGCGCCGAAGTAATCCATACGGCCAGTCATGGCGGTATTCGAGACCCCGGTGGACGCTCGTACAGAGTCTTGCGCTGCCTCGTCGACATAGCGGCGGATCTTGACGACATCGTAGAAGACGGAGGGATCAACCAGGCGAGGGGCTGGCATTGTCCAGTTCTGCTGGGCCAAAGACGCCAGGATCTCGGGAGGTAGCTGAAGCCATGGTCCGTGAAAGGAGGAGATGTAGCGCCAGTGCCTAAAAGCTCGTCAGACCAGACGACGCAAGGACAAGATATAATAAAGTCTTCGAAAAGGTGGTACATACTTACTTGTTCCTGCAAATGACCAGACCAGGGCCGGGCTGCGGGTCTAGCGTCCCGTTGAGCGCGCCAGACTTCTTCTTCGCCATTACGAACGACGGGAAATGAATAAGACGAACCAGATAGATTTGAATGTTCTCGCACGATGAACTTCCTCTACTAGCACTATCGCATGTGAAGCGGAGAAAATTCGGCTGTCGGAGATAGAGGTACCACAGCAAGAATGTGAACCGAAGGCGCGATGTGAACCACATCTCCCCATTGATCTTCCTACATGTATGCTCCACACCATTCCCGTTCGTTGTTCTTGTACCACGACATGCACGCCAGAGATACTATACTGCTGTATTCCGCGCCGTGCGTGTATCTTGTACCGCGGGACCGCGAAAGGGCTGTTCAGGTCACCAATACCTCCTGCCATACTCGCAGTACCACTCGAGGAACCCCTCGAACGACTCAAAATCGTCCGCCTTGCTGTTATTACTAGTTACGAAGATCCGCCAAGCCTTGTGCCTGTCACCACCATCGCCACCCGACTTCTTCCCGCATGAAGCCAAGCCGCAAGCCGTGATATTGTCGTAAGACTCGGTCCCGGTGATGCAGCCTGCGTAGACAATCCAGTCCTCTGATCCTAACCCAAGCCGGTCGATGAGTTCTGGCAGGGAAGGGACTGCAACGCTGCATAGTGGCTGCAGGCAACAGCATAGTGTCGAGACATTCGAGGCTTTCGAGACGCTACAGGGCAGTATCGCCTCAGCGAGACTCATTATCACGCGATATTCGTTCGGCAGGCATGCGTCTTCCCCTGCGATTGCAGCAGCACTCACCTTACTCTGTAGTTCCTGGTGACGCGATTCGAGAGTCTCTGGGTCAGGAGGCGTCGTCGTGCCATTAGGTACAAAACGTCGGTCAATGTGCGGTTCGGCGAGCTCGTCGATATCGGCACCATCCACGAGAGTGACGAACTCAGCGCGAGCGATCGGGTGGTATTGACGTTCATGGAGGTATTCGTCGTATACTAGGTCGAGACGTGCCTCGAGCTGGTCTTCCACGGGATCGTCATGGTCGTCATAGTCGATGGGATCGAATTGAGTGTGAGCCCACTCTAACACGTGCTTGAATTCGGCATAGTTGCTTTCGTAGACTCTCTGTCGAAAGGCATCGAGAGCGGTGTCAAGTCGGATGCGAAGTGCATTGCACGGTAGCTCAGTAGCAGGCTCCATGTAAGTCGTGCGCCTGCGGCTCTCCGGCGAATTGTCAGGTCAATAATCCTAATTCGAACATAAATGGCGTCGTTAAATTGATTGTAGACGTCGCGTCGCTTATTCGACGCAATTTTGTCCCTGCAGCTCTGCGGCGCGGTGAGGTGTCATGCAGCTCGCGTAGACGTATTTGACGCCACTCCACACGGCTGTGCGTCTTAGCAGATTCGGAGTACAGCATGACACTAGAAGCACTCATCACGCCCGATGGGATAAGCAGCCTTCGTTCATTCGGTATTCAAGCTCCACGATCAGCTTCACTGCCTTGTCGCTCTCAGCATCCCGTCCAGCCAAATCGCTCCAGCAATGACTCCGTCGACAATCACGATCTTCTTTCCTTCCGTCTCACCAAATTCTTCTACACAAGCCTTACGAACGATCTCATCCATGCCTGCCATTCCCGCACAGCCCAGACAGATTGCCCTTGCACCCACCGCGAGCAAGGACTTCGTCGCGTCCTTCATCCGCGTTTCAAGCTCCTCCTTGGGTGCCTTGTGCAGCTGATCCGCATCCAGTCCAGTCGTAGTCGTATCAGTGAAGCGTGAACTACTCGCACTCCCTAAGTAGGCATACACGGCATCGTTCAAGATCCCCTGCCACTGCGAGCCCGTGCTCACGATACCAAATCTTTCATGCATGCCAGTTGATTGCAGCGCGCTGGACACACTCGCTTCAAAAATCCCTGTGACTGGCTTATGATGCAAGCCCACAGTGGCGAGAGACTCGCGAAGATGATCCACGAGTGGGTGCTTCGAGTAGCAACAGACGAGGAATGCGTCATGGGTAGGGAGATAGGGTAATAGACTCGGGGAACAGCCATTCACAGAGACGGCGGCATCGTCTTCGTTGTTGATCGAAGGGACGCCCGAGGGAGCGGTGTAGAATGTGAATGTTGTCTGGACGTACAGAAATGAGAGTGGCAAGAGAAACGGTCGCTTTGCTGGGACTCACATTCTCGTACTTAAGACCATTGATCAAGGGCTTAAGGGCATCGGTCATTGCCGATGTGGTGTTGGGGTTGATCACGAGTATCTTGTGGGCAGGCATATTATCGGTGGTCTAGGGTACCTTGAGTATGTTCGATGAAGTGAGGTGGTTTAGGACAAAGACCCTAACCGTGTGGCTACATGCGTGAGGGGTTGAAGCGTACAACATCGGAAAGGTCAGTCAGGCCAGGTAGTCTTGGTAGTGTTGCGATAAGAGACCTGTGGCGGTGCTGAACTCTGCATGCCCTGTGGTTTGGCTGGTGATTGGGCCGTGCGCACGCTGCGCGTCAGCTTGTCGAAACAGCAGCGCGATTTGGCAACATTATTGAGAGACGTCAACCATTCCAGCTGGTCTGCTTTGATTTACGACTATCACGGCCGATTTTGAAGGGGTTGTCTCAAGTGGTCCGCAGTCTTACCCACACCCTACGTGATATTCCTCCAGCCGTCCACTAATAGGGATCACCCCATCAACATCTCCAATGCGCCGGATCCCACCATAAACTCCGACGTAATACCTGCCATGCTACGCAGTGCGCGATAGCGTAAAGGATATACTCTGTATGCTTTGTCAGCTCTATGGCATCAGAAGGGGATGAAGCGTCGCAGCATTGCCGTGGACACTCTGACAATGGCATCCCCCTTCAGACGCTTGGGGCCAGCGGATTACCTATCACGACGGACCTGAACAGGAACGACACGCACCGGCGCACGCTCAGCGATCGAGGTAGGGCCTTGTTTGCGAGCAATCGTCAGGCCGCAGCACGTCGGGAGCGAGATGGGCGATATGCGCCGATACGGGAGGGATCGCCAAGTCCACCACTGCGGACCGGAGGGGCGGGTGGACCACTCTCTCCACAGGTGTTCGTCTCATCGCCTTCAGGAGAGCGAGCTAGAGTGCCAGATGAGGATGACGAGGCACCGTTCTCTCCCATATTGGACACAGGTGCTTTTCAGGCAGCGATCGGGTTTGCTGGGCTGAGCTTCAATGCTGGTCCGTCATCGCCTGAGGCGGAGCAGTACGATGATGTCGAGGATACGCCACCACGGAACTCACGAGGCGCGCGTGCTTCACGAGATATCCTACCACGACTTAGCACGTCGGCAGAGAGCGCCACGGGCACACTGCCTGTGACACTGAACGATGGACCCGAATTCTTTTCGCCAGGGGGCCATGACGAAGACGAGGATGACACTATACCACTTAATGATAATGCCGAACGACACACATCAGATCTGCTTTCTCCTAGTACCCCACATGGACAACGCCACGACAGAGATCGAAGACCAAGCTCACACTTGAGCGTCAAGTTCCCCTCGTCACTTCGACCTAAGCGTTCGCAACGACACTCGAGAGGTCGAAGCGACAATGGCGCCAGGCTGGGAGATGATCTACATGATCTCGAAGATGGCTCACACACCACCGGGTCTTCAGTCGGCAACTCATCTTCTGGCCGTAAACGTTCGCTGTCGCCATCATCGGGAGGGTTGTCGCTGCAACGGACAGGCACGATGTTGCGGAAGATGTCACAGCGAGTCGTCAATTTGAGTCACGAGCCAGAGGTGGAGCCTGAAGTAAGGCGCAAGTCTTCGGTGAAACAAGAACCAGACGAGCATGCTCCAACGACACCATTAGGTGAACAGAACTTTCAGCTGCACAATCTGGACGGCCACAGCTCACCTACAATCGAGAAGACGCCTTCTCCAGTCTCAGTGCAGATGTCGGCTGAGCTACCAGCGAGAGACTGGAACCCGCTTCGTGGCAAATCACTCGGCATTTTCACGAAGGACAGCCGTGTTCGAAAGGGACTGCTAGAATTCCTTGTACACCCGATCATCGAACCCCTCATCTTGCTACTCATTGTTGTACAGGCTGTGATTTTGGCGGTTGACGCTGCGCGCGATGTGTATACTAACCCTCGACCGTCGACCTGGGGAAACAAATGGACTGACTATACATTACTGGGCATCTTTGGCGTATATACCATCGAGACGACTATCAAGATCATCGTCTCTGGATTCATCCTCAACCCGGAGGAGTATAGCACCATCGATCGCCGACTTGGACTCCGTCTTGCGCTCAGCAAGAAAGCTAACGAGATGTTTGCCCTTCATCGCAAACCCTCCATGAAACATGCCCATGTGCCACTTACAGACGAGCCTGCGCCACCAAGCTTGCTGAGATCGTTCACCGCACAAGGCATGGTCGGCTCAGAGGACGTCCCAGGTGGGTCGAGAGCGGCGCAGAAGAAGCGACTCGCACATCGCGCGTATCTTCGCCATTCTTTCAATCGGCTTGACTTTGTTGCTGTGGTCTCATTCTGGATCAGCTTCTTGCTCGGCGCGATGGGCATCGAGTGGGGCTACCGGCTGTACGTCTTTCGCATGATGAGCTGTCTGCGGATCTTGCGACTGCTGAACATCACTTCCGGTACCTCGGTGATCTTGCGATCTCTCAAACGCGCTGCGCCGACTCTGCTCAATGTCGCGATTCTCATTTCGTTCTTCTGGCTTCTCTTTGCGATCGTCGGAGTGCAGTCCTTCAAGTCAAGCTTACGACGTACCTGCGTCTGGGACGGCAGTCAAGCAAATCCACAGACAGCCAACTATACTGCGAACGCCATAGGCAGCTTCCAATTCTGTGGTGGTTGGAAAGCGGCAAATTCGACAGACCAGCCCTGGCTTACTGCGGATGGTATTTGGGGTGCGAATGAGGCCAAGGGATACATCTGCCCAGTCGGCAGCTGGTGTGTTGAGGGCGGCAACCCATACAACAACACCGTCAGCTTCGACAACATTGGCAATTCGTTGGAGATGGTCTTCGTCATCATGACCAGCAACACATTCTCCGACATCATGTACTACCTCACAGATTCCGACTATCTTGCTGCGGCGATCTTCTACGCTATCGGCATCATGATCATGAGTCTCTGGCTGATCAATTTGCTGATTGCTGTCATTACCTCGTCTTTCCAGGTCATCCGAGAAGAAAGCAGCAGAAGTGCGTTCATGGCTGTAGACCACGCACCCACTGATCTGGAGACGCACGAGGCGTCAAAGAAGCGGAAGCGACTCAACTCATTGCAGCGCTTCTATGGCAGCTCCAAGTGGATCTGGATTGCAGTCATCGTGTATGGCCTCGTAGTGCAGAGTCTGCGCCACTCAACGATGAGTCCTGGTTTGGCAGCGTTCATTGACGCTTCTGAGCTTGGCGTGACTTTAGTCCTCGACGGCGAGATCATCTTGCGCTTCGCTTGCGACTGGCGAGGCTTCAGACATCAGAAGACAAACTGGGTGGACCTAGCGCTGGCCGTCACTACTAGTGTCCTCCAGCTTCCGGTCATCCATCGCTCTGGCGCGCCATATGCCTGGCTCTCGGTATTCCAGATACTGCGGATTTACCGCGTCGTCCTTGCTGTGCGGATCACGCGAGACCTGATCATGCTAGTCTTGCGCCACGTATCTGGTATTGCGAACTTGATCCTCTTCGTATTCCTGCTTACATTCCTGGCTGCTATATTCGCCACTCAGCTGTTCCGTGGCACGCTACCGGAGCAAGACGACACCGGCACTCAACTAGACATCACATTCGCCACGATCTACAACGCCTTCCTCGGTATGTACCAGATTCTGTCATCCGAGAATTGGACGGTGATCATGTACAACGTCACGCGATTCAGCGTCGCTTGGGACATGGCCTGGATTGGGGCTGCGTTCTTCATCCTCTGGTTCATTCTCGGTAACTTCATCGTGCTGAATATGTTCATTGCTGTCATCCAGGAGAATTTCGATGTCAGTGAAGATCAGAAACGCTTGCAGCAGGTGAGATCGTTTTTGCAGCAGAAGGAGATGGGAAGCTCAAGTCACGGCACATTGAGTCTGAGTCGGATCTTCAATCTTGGCCAAGCGCGCAGGCAGGACCCCTTAGACTTCGGAAGCGCGGCGACAGAGATGCTGCTCGATCCTAAAGTCGTCAAAGATTTCTTGGACGAGATCGAAGACGAAGACAGCGGGGACAGCCAGCCCTCATCAGCCAACATGAAGCGTCTCCCGACTATGCATCTGGGGACGACTGCGCCTGGATTCTGGAGCTCTGTCTACGGCAAGACTGTGGGCCGTTTCTTCAAAGGTGAACCCAATCCTTTCTACTCTCGACCGCAGTTTTCAAAGCCGTTTGATCAGCTAGATCCGAGGACACTCGCGAGGGAAGTCTGGGACGCGGAACAGGCGCGGAAGGTCACGCAGAAGGATTATCTACGTGCTCATCCGACGTACAACAAGTCGCTCTACCTCTTCAAGCCTGACAACGCGATTCGCCGAGCTTGTCAAAGGCTCGTCGGACCTGGTCGTGGTAGCGAGCGCATACAGGGTGCTGCGCCGAACCCGATGTTGTGGTACATCAGCTCTGCCTTCCTCTATGTCGCGATTGTGGCTATGGTACTGATCGCTTGCATCACTACGCCACTGTACCAGAAGGAGTACTTTGACAAACATGGCTACATCACAATGAACTGGTTCATGCTTGCAGACATTGGTTTCGCTGCGCTGTTTACGCTGGAGGCAATCATTAAGGTCATTGCAGATGGGTTCTTCTTTACGCCGAACGCCTATCTGCGGAGCTCATGGGGCTTCATCGACGGCGTTGTGCTCGTCACGCTCTGGACCAACGTTATCGCCTCACTGTACGGCCCTGGCGATGGATCACGTGCGGTAGGCGCCTTCAAGGCCCTCCGAGCACTGCGTCTCCTGAATGTCAGCGACAGCGCACGCGACACTTTCCACTCGATCATCGTACTGGGCGGCTGGAAGGTCGTCTCCGCAGCCTTCGTCTCGTTGAGCTTGCTCATTCCCTTCGCAGTGTACGGCTTGAATCTCTTCGCCGGCCAGATGATGAGCTGCAACGACGGCAACGACAGCATCTACAATCTCACAGACTGCGTTGGCGAGTTCATCAGCTCGCCCTACGGCTGGGATGTACTAGCTCCACGAGTGGTCGAGAACTCGTACTTCGACTTTGACAGCTTCGGCGGCAGCTTGTTCATATTGTTTCAGATCGTGTCTCAGGAGGGCTGGGTCGATGTTATGAACGCCGCAGAGTCCATCACGGGTATCTTCACACAACCAAGTCTGTTCGCTAGTCAAGGGAATGCGATCTTCTTCGTGGTGTTCAATTTGCTTGGAGCGGTGTTTGTGCTGACACTGTTCGTGTCGGTGTTCATGCGCAACTACACAGAGCAGACCGGCGTGGCCTTCTTGACTACGGATCAGAGGTCGTGGCTGGAGCTGAGGAAGCTACTGAGACAGGTTGCGCCGAGCAAGAGGCCAAACCACAAGAAAGAGGTCGCGAGCTGGCAGAAGTGGTGTTACAGGCGAGCGACTACTAAGACTGGAGGCTGGCAGCGTGGTGTCACTGTCGTGCTCTGTCTGCACTTGGCATTGCTATGTACAGAATACTACCCGGAGCCGAAGTGGTGGAGCATAACGAGGGACATCATCTTCATGGCGTTCACCTTGCTGTACATTGCGAACATCGTCATTCGGATCATCGGGCTGTCTTGGACGAGATTCCGCAAGAGCGCTTGGGATGTGTACTCTCTAATAGCAGTCTCGGCAACGGTCATTTCTACGATCTTACTCTGGGTCAACTTCGAGAACACGAACTTCGGGCAGGTTCACAAGATCTTTCTCGTCTCGCTGGCTTTACTGCTAATTCCGCGAAATAACCAACTGGACCAGCTCTTCAAAACCGCAGCAGCAAGCCTGACCTCCATCGTCAACTTACTCGCCACCTGGTTCGTCCTCTTCCTGGTCTTCGCCATCGCGCTCACTCAGACCTTCGGCCTCACACGCTTCGCTGAGAACGAAACGGGCAACATCAACGTCCGCACCGTACCCAAGGCTCTTATCTTGCTCTTCCGCACGAGTGTGGGCGAAGGCTGGAATCAGGTCATGGAAGACTACGCTAGCGTCGTGCCGCCTTACTGCACGGTCGGCGAGAAGTTCTACGATGGCGACTGCGGAAGTCCGGAGTGGGCTCGTGCGATTTTCATTCTGTGGAATATCCTGAGCATGTACATCTTTGTCAACTTGTTTATCTCGCTGATCTACGAGAGCTTCTCGTACGTGTATCAGCGGAGCAGTGGGCTGAGCATCATTAGTCGGGAGGAGATCAGGAGGTTCAAGCAGGCTTGGGCTGAGTTTGATCCCGATGGCACTGGGTACATCTCCAAGGACGTGTTCCCTCGCTTCCTGGGCGAGCTGAGTGGCGTGTTCGAGATGCGGATCTACGATGGTGACTACACGGTCGGCGCACTGATCCAATCCTGCCGCAAGCAGACACTTTACCGCACCACGTCACTGCCACTGGACGGCGCAAGCATCCACGAGTCCAACGAGATCGACCTCGAGAAGCTGAACGCTAAGCTAAACGAGATTCCAGTCCATGAGATCCGCCGTCGTCGCGCAAGGATGAACATCTTCTACGAAGAAATACTGAACTCTGCCGATCTCGATCGCGGCATACCATTCAACGCTCTGTTGATGATCCTCGCGCACTACAAAGTCATCAGCGACAACAAGAGTCTCAAGCTCGACGAGTTCCTGCGGCGGAGAGCGCGACTGCAAAGAGTCGAGCAGGCCGTGAACCGCAATGTCGTTGCTGGCTTCTTCGACACGCTGTATTGGTCCCGCAAATTCCGCAGGGCCATAGACGGCAAGCAAGCTGCGAGGATGACTGCTGTGCCGACGTTTGGTGTACCGGAGATCTTTGTGCATGACATGGAGGGCGATGACATCAGTCATGCAAAGGCTTTCACTAACATACCGTCTGTGAGTGTCACACCGGTGGATGGCGAGAATCCGTGGTATGCACCGGGTCCAAGCAGTCTAGGCATCGATCGCTCGCCGAGCGGTTCTGGCACTGGCTCTGACGCCGGCAGCCACGCGCCGTCATCTGGCGAAGCAGCGGGTGGTCTCCGTAATCGCAGCTCCTCGATCCAGATGTCACCTCAGCCTTCGCCGACGACAGAAAGCTTCCCCACCTACCTCCGGCCATCACATCGACCTAGCGCATCGCAATCAAGCATTCAGCCAGACTGGCACTTCGCAGCCGCGCTGGAGAACGCAGGGACTGGTGTGTCGCCTCCTGGTAGTCCTAGGAGCAGCGAGGGCGGGGCTAGAAGTCGTGCTGGGAGCGCGGTCAGTCAGGGTGATATGATGGGGATGTTTGGGAGCTCGGCGTGGGGAGAGAGCGTGAGGCGGAGTGCGACGCAGAGGAATGGGAGTGAGGGCAGAAGTCCTGGGACGGGATAAGAATGGTGTAACTCATTGATATGGGAGTTCGGGGACAGTGGGAATGCATGATACCCAGCTGGGCAGGTAGTGTAGCATAGCGCTGGCGTTTGTTGTATAATTTGTCGTGTCCGAATGTCGACCCATGTTCTTATGGCCAAATCCGCAGTACACGCCCATCGCAGGTTGATCTCAGGCTCGATCAGAGCCGTACACAGTACCTCATACTATCATCCGCGACGATGACCACCAGGCGTGAGCAGCAGAGGCAGGTAGAGGTGAAGTCGGGTAAGCACGCGCCGGCGCCAAGGCACGCTTCTTCGACATTATTCTGTTGATTAGGTTGTCGTCCCTGACCAGTGCCGCGTCGATGGCGAAGGAAGCGTCCGACACTGGCATGCCATTCATCGCCGTCTGCTTGGCCAAGCCACTCCACGAGCGCGCAATCAGGTATGCAGCCCCAAGACCTCGAGATGGCAGTCGTGCTACTGTAGCAATGCCCACAGTCATGACTCTCGTCGCAAGAGGTTGGACAGCGTCCGGCATCAGCTCGACACTAGCCGCTTGGAAGCGTGACCGACAATACGGAAGACGATCGCGATGCTGCACATTGGCTGACGCGATGTTGCAGCGTGTGCATGTCGCGGCTAATGTGGTGCAGTAGATCTGCAAGGTACAAGGGCGAGCCGAAGACTTCACCTCCGCACATCAACTTGATTACCCCGGCTTCGACCCCACTGTTGCATCCGCATTGTTGACAGCCTAGCAAGATTGACGGCTATGCTGAACTATATTCATTGATGAAGTCGGTGCAGGTGGGCGTGCTGCAAAGCCGCCGGTAGAATCGACATCGTTGGCCTTTCAGGTATGATGTAAGTACTGTGTCTTATACTCTCTTTTTGAAGACTCGCAGTAGTTCGGTTGTACACCCCTTCTTCTCGACCTATAGCACTCAATCAAGATGGTGTCGAATCGGTCTTCGACGGTGCGAAACGTCGCGCTGCTATCTGCAATCGCAGCGTTTGCGAATGCTCAAGGCACTAGCAACTTCACCTGCAACACCAGCGGTGGAGGTGCAGCCTACAATGCCACGAAAGTCTACCTGGGATGCTACAATGACCCTAGCGTCAGCATTCTGTCGGCAGCGAAACTCAGCACGATTGGTATGACGCCACAGTACTGCGCGAACTGGTGCGGCGAGCGAGGCTTTGGATATGGAGGTATCGAGTTCGGCACGTAAGTAGATTAATGACATGCCCTACTCTCCGATGGCAAGTGCTTATCAAACCCTAGCCAATGCTTCTGTGGCGAGCAGCCCAACTTCGGCAACGCACAGAAGATTGCGGACTCTAGGTGCTCCCAGAAGTGTGCTACCGAACCCTCCTCATCGTGTGGTGCTACCTACGTAATGAGCTTGTACCAAATCACGGATCCAGTTGGAAACGCCTCGAGCGGAGTACAGGACAACTTCACGCCGGCTTGCCTAACGAGTCCTCTCTGCGGCAACCCAGTCTGCGACAAGACTAAGAGCATTGAGGAGCGTGTAGCTTCTCTCGTCAGTCAGCTCACCACACCAGAGAAGATCCTGAACTTGGTCGATGCCTCAGCCGGGGCAGCGCGCCTTGGTCTGCCAGCTTACGAATGGTGGAGTGAGGCCACCCATGGCGTCGGCTCTGCCCCTGGTGTGCAGTTCCCGAATAAGCCAGCCAACTTCTCATACGCTACGAGCTTCCCATCGCCAATCACTTCCGCTGCAGCCTTCGACGATGCCCTCATTCGGGCGATCGGCGAAGTCGTTGGTAAGGAGGGCCGAGCATTCGGCAACTTCGGATTCGCTGGATTCGACTACTGGGCTCCGAACATGGTAAACATGCATCGTTCTGAATTTGGAGGTAACAGATACTAATAGCGACGACAGAATCCTTTCCGCGAGCCTCGATGGGGTCGTGGCCAGGAAACACCCGGCGAAGACGTCTTCCATGTCCAGAGCTATGTTCGCAACCTCGTTCCAGGCATGCAGGGAGACGATGTCACAGACAAGCAGGTCATTGCGACGTGCAAGCATTACGCTGCGTAAGCTCAACCCGATCCTGGTGTAGAGACACAGCTGACAGTCCGCTACAGATATGATGTCGAGAGCGGCCGCTACGGCAACAACTACAATCCCACACAGCAGGATCTGGCAGACTACTTCCTGCCTGCTTTCAAGACCTGTGTGCGTGATGTCTCCGTCGGATCTATCATGTGCAGCTACAACGCTGTAGGTGGGTACCCCAGTTGTGCGAGCTACTACTTGCTGGACGAGGTGCTGAGGACCCACTGGAACTTCACCGAGAAGTACCAGTACGTCGTTGGCGACTGCGGTGCCGTTCAGGACATTGCACAGTTCCACAACTTCACCGACACGATCCCGGATGCGGCATCAGCTGCGCTCAATGCCGGCACCGATCTCGACTGCGGCAGTGCTTACTTGACATTGAACCAGTCCCTGGCGCTCAACAGCACAACCGTTGCGAGACTCGACCAAGCCCTGAACCGCTTGTACAGTGCCTTGTTCACTGTCGGCTACTTCGATGGCAGCAAGTACGACACCCTAGACTGGTCTGATGTTGGAACACCTGAGGCTGAGGCGACTGCCTACAAAGCTGCGGCTGAGGGCATGACTCTTCTCAAGAACGATAAGAGCTTCCTTCCTCTGTCGTCTGGCCGCAAAGCGAAGGCTGCCTTGATCGGACCTTACGCCAATGCCACGACCCAGATGCAGGGCGATTATTCGGGACCACCAAAGACGATCCTCAGTCCACTGCAAGTGTTCAAGAGTTACCCAGCCTGGGATGTCACCTACGCACAAGGTACCGCGATCAACGCGACGAACAATACCGGATTCGCAGCTGCCCTCACTGCAGCACAAGGTGCGGATGTCATCTTCTTCCTAGGCGGCATCGATGGTACTCTCGAGAACGAGCAGAACGATCGCACCAATCTCGCCTGGCCACTGTACCAGCGGAACCTCATCGCACAGCTGTCGGCTCTCAACAAGCCCATTATAGTAGTGCAGTTTGGCGGCGGTCAGCTTGACGGCACACCTCTTTTCAACGACAAGAACGTCATGTCTGTGATCTGGGCCGGCTACCCGAGTCAATCGGGCGCTCAGGCAATCCTCGACACCATCGTCGGCAAATCCGCACCAGCCGGCAGACTGCCAATCACGCAATACCCAGCCTCCTACGCAGACGAAGTCAGCATCTTCGACATCGACCTTCGTGCGAACATCTCGAGCGGGTACCCCGGAAGGACGTACAAATACTACACTGGCAAGGCTGTCCGAGCGTTCGGTTACGGTCTCTCTTACACTAAGTTCTCATTTCGCTGGGGCAAGACGCTGCGTAAGCAGTACAACATTCAGCAGCTTGTAGATGACTGCAAGAAGGGTCACGCATCTGTCAAAGACATCACGCCGTTCGCCTCCGTCTCGGCTACTATACGCAACACAGGCAAGATCACAAGTGACTTCGTCGGCCTGTTATTCATCTCTAGCGGCAACGCTGGGCCTGCGCCGCGTCCCAACAAGTCTCTCGTATCCTACGCTCGCGCGCACGCTGTCACTGCCCGCAACTCGCAGACCATGGACCTCCCGCTTACGCTCGGCTCATTGGCTCGCTCGGATGCTGACGGTAGTCTGACCATCTACCCCGGAGACTATGAGATTGTACTGGACAACGACAGGTACTTGACGCAGAAGTTCAAGTTGACGGGCAAGCCGGCGGTTATTGAGACGCTGCCAAAGCCGAGGGCGGAGTATGACTACTCTGTGCCAGTGCATGTGCAGCCGGAGAGCACGGTGGCGCACTCGTAGGCGATGCGGCCGTCGGATTGCGATCTTCTGGTATCAAAAGGACACGCTGTGTACAGCGATGAGAATGTGGATTATGTATGTCATGATAGGATATATGTACAAGAAATTCCACCACTGCTCTGTGAACATCAGCTGAACCATGCATTACATGTTCAGTTTTCCCTTTCGTACTACGTGCACGCATGCTCGGAGCATACCGCCCGCTGTCTGACCTTCCCCGATGCTGTAGATGGCAACACCTACAGTGCGGACCCACATTGCGACCGGAGCGCCACCCGTATGTTGAAACCATTGCGGGTTGTGATAGCCACCTCTGTTGATATAGGCACGCGTTCTGCGACGACCCTCTGAACTTCTAGCTACCATACGTGAGCGTGCCCTCCGGTATGGGTCGCAGGCAAAGTGGCATGATGCGTGAATCTCCAGAGCCACTACGCCTCGCCACACAGCACCTCCTCAATTCCTCCCAGCGCGCACCCCACCCGTGCCTTGGGTCTCGGCTCAATTAGACCAATGAGCTGCCCATCGACCTCACATCGCTCGGCTTCTTGCTCGAGCTCGACACAGCTCTTCTTCCGTCTGATCACCCGCCTCGAGTCCATTGCTGATGAGCTCAAAGGCAATGCTCCCCGTAGCTTGAAAGGCATCGCAGCTGATGGGCTGAGCTCGAAGTCGAATTCTTGAAAAGGTGAAGGCGTTGACCTTGTGCGGGGCGAGACGGTGGACAACGGGGATGACGGTGAGAGTGTGCTTGCTTGTGAATCTGAGCGAGGTGATGCAGAAGGCGTCGATGAGCTATTGAAGACTGTGCGCAGTTTTCGGAGAGAAAGGCGGGTCTTGAGTGAGGGCGACATGATGGTGGAGGCAGCGTGGGATCTATTCCCGTGTCTGGAGGATTACGTCTATCCAGACTTCCCTGGCTGTGCGTCTCGTGTGTTGTAGTAAGTTTTGGTCGTGGAAATCGTTTAGTTCAGGTCGTTTGATATTATGGCTGCAAGGAACCAGCCTTGAATACTGGGATGCGAATCGTGAGATGAATCGACTGTGTCAACACGCCGAATGAAACGTTGCTTGAAGGTAGCAGATGGAAAGACTCTTGTTCGTAGATGATGAGAGGAAAGGATGAGGATCATGTAATATGAGACAGAGATAGCCAACATACTCACTTCCCGCGAATATACAACATCGCATCACGCGCACCCGCATTCAATGTCACCACGACCGTGCATTGGTAGCGTGATCGATATGCCAGATTGTCATCTACAGCGTTGCCAGCGGGTGCTGTTTGGAGAGACGGATGGAGAACGAAGGGGAGGTGTTTCATGTTGATCTGCTTGGCGGATCTGCACCAGTGGCACCACAGATGACGACTGAAACCGGGCCTTGGCAGGAGATACGAAGATCTTTGGGGTTGCGGAGATTGGTATGGGGTTTATCGTAGGCTATTCCTGCGTCGGAGGTGTAGGGGTGGTGGAGTTGGTGGTCCGGTCTCCGACATGCGTTGTTCTGTACAGTAGATGAGGGTGACAACGGGTTTGACTCTCAGACGGTGGACTTGATGGGCGAAGCTGGGTATTAGCAGCGTCGTTGAAGCGATGGAGGAGAAAAAGATACATGGATTGCACCTCTTCTTATATCGAGCGATGGAGTGCTACGGTGCTGTTTAGTGTCGATATTGATATGGACTCCAGGAGCTGGTAAGAACGACATGGCTGATCACGTGGTGTGGCGCCTTGAGCGCGATTTCCGAGGATCCACCGACGCGCTGACTTTCGCCACTTGAACGCGATCTGAGCTTGAACATCATTGAGCTTGACAACACTTGAGCTCTTCCATTGCTCGTCATACTCGGTCCGCCGCTACTCCAACCCGCCATCAGATCACCCACCATGAGTGCTGAGGACGAGCAATCCCAAAGCGGGTACGAAGATGGCCTTGCTGGAGGGCCAGGCGCGCCTACGCCACTCTCTGCCCTCGAGGGCGTCGCAGGTCTTACGAAGCGCGATATCCAGCTCTTCGTGGATGGTGGATACAACACAGTAGAAAGCGTGGCATACACGTAAGTCGCACCAGGTACTCTGCTCAAGCGAAGTGTACTGACGATCTTTAGACCCAAGAAAACACTCGAGACGATCAAGGGTATATCAGAGCAGAAGGCGACCAAAATCCTCACGGAAGCCTCAAAGCTCGTCCCCATGGGCTTCACAACTGCTACAGAGATGCATGCCCGAAGGTCAGAACTCATATCGATCACAACCGGGTCCAAGCAGCTAGACACTCTACTTGCTGGTGGTGTAGAGACGGGCAGCATCACAGAGATCTTCGGAGAGTTCAGGACAGGAAAGAGTCAGATCTGCCACACCCTCGCGGTGACCTGCCAACTCCCTTTCGACATGGGCGGCGGCGAGGGCAAGTGCCTGTACATCGACACGGAAGGAACATTCCGCCCTGTGCGCCTGCTGTCAGTGGCAAACCGCTACGGCCTCTCTGGTGAGGAAGTGCTAGACAACGTCGCGTACGCTCGGGCATACAACTCCGACCACCAACTGCAACTGCTCAATCAAGCCGCAACGATGATGACCGAGACCCGCTTCTCCTTGCTGGTCGTGGACAGTGCCACCTCCCTCTATCGCACTGACTTCATGGGCCGTGGAGAGCTCAGTAGTCGACAGACCCATCTCGCGAAGTTCATGCGTACCCTTCAACGTCTAGCAGATGAGTTCGGCATCGCTGTCGTCATCACCAACCAAGTTGTCGCGCAGGTTGACGGTGGGCCAAGCGCAATGTTCAATCCGGACCCGAAGAAGCCTATCGGAGGCAACATCATTGCGCACGCTTCAACTACGCGGCTGAGTCTGAAGAAGGGACGGGGTGAGACGAGAATTTGCAAGATCTACGACTCGCCTTGTCTGCCGGAGAGCGATTGCATGTTCGCGATCAACGAGGATGGCATTGGCGACCCAGCGCCGAAGGATCTGGAGAAGGACTAGATGATGCCATGCGGAAGGTATGAGGGATGTAACACGATGCATTGCTTTGCTTGGAGTTTGGGGGAGGAGCAGTCGTTCAATGGACAGGGAAAGGAGACAATGTAGCTTCTTGCGATACCCAATACACGTGTATACCAGCTCGCACGACAGACAGTTGCCGCTGTCGCGTTATTCCAAGGAATCCGTAAATGTCATCGCCCTTCGTGTTTCTGAACGCCTGGTCTGTGCGCTACAGCACGCGTTCGCGACTGCCAAAGCTCCCATAATTTCTAGCACCACTTTGATGCGACACCCACCCTTTGCAGCCGCAACAATGCCTTCCTCCGCCTATGCGCCCATCCTCCACGCCTCCGTCCCCGTCTCTCTGTCGCATTCCACCCCCTCCAAGACCCTTCACATCCCCACGACCACCTCACTCACCACTGCCCTCTTCACTGGGTCGCGCAAACGAGCTCATGACGAGATCTCGGGACTCGATGAAGAGCAATACACTTCGAACTACCTCGCGACAGAGTCTTCGATCTTCTTCCGGCCAGCGGAGAAGTTTCCGCGATGTTTACTCTGGCGTGTACTGGAGGGGAGGAAGGTAGTGGAGGTCAGGTCCGTGGACTTGCTGAAGGAGAAGGATAATGGCGATGAGGGTGGACTAGTGTTCCGGATCGAGCTGTCTGCCTCGGCGATGAAGGGCGGAGTCGCGCTTGCGGACCTGGACGGGGGAGACGGGGTCGAGGTCTTCGTTCTGACCGACGCGAAGGAGCTGATTACCGTGACGCTGAGGAAGGATTTACTGGCGAGAAGGGAGCTGCCAAGGGGCTTTGAGGCAAGCAGTGTGGTTGGGAAGTACTTACCGAGCGGAATGGGGTTCAGACATGCATACAAAATGCTTGCTGCGACCAGCACGGAGGTGATAGTCAGTCTGAACGATGGCGGTCTGCTGCGATTGGAGAGAAGTGCTGGAGAGAGCGGGGGAATTTGGAGGGAGACTCTCTATGGAGAAAGCAGTTGGGGTGGAACATTGAAGGGCCTGGTCAAGTTACAGCGAAGGCAGACTGTTCAGTTTGAGGAGCTGGAGCTCGATACTAGTGCTGTCGTGGGCATAGCTAAGAGTCCGGCAGGTGGTGTGGTATGGACTGTCGGGCTGGACCACACGCTTAAGGCATGGAGTACGAAGACGGGCAGAGTTGTGCTGCAGATGGACATGCTGAACGAGAAGCTTGAGCGAGACGCGCAAAGGAGCTCGAAGTATGTCATGGCTGCCGAGCAGGGAAGGACGATCCGAGTCGTCCAGACACCAAGCAGTGGCGCAGAAGACACTGTCTCGCGTAGGGAGGAGGGTGGGCGATACTATATCGCCGTGCACTCACCTCGCGAACATCAATTCAAGTTCTACGAGATCACACCAACGTTCAGCTCCATTGACGGAGAGAGTGTCCGCTGCAGCGATTTACACCCACAAGCCAAGCTTATACCGCCGATCGGCGAGCTTATGAACACCAATATTTGGCATCTCGAGGACTTTCATGTCGCTCCTGGCGTGGAAATGGAGGACTCGCAGATCTGGCTAAGTGCGCGGAGTGGTGCGCAATGTCAGACGTTGATGCTCACTATTGATGCATTGGATGACAGAGAAACCTACATGCAGTCTCAGTTTCGCACTGGTTGGACGGCAGTAGGTCCAGGCACCCTCACGATTGATCATCTACGACAAATTACAGACTTTCCGGGACAAACTAGCAGCAGCAGCACTGATCCCGCCATGACTCCTACGGAGAGATGGACAAGCTTCCTGTTCTACCCCGAAAGATTCTCGACTGAATCCATCGAGACTGCGTTGACTGTTTATCGCAAGCGACGGAAGCTGAGCGGCGCTCCGAGCAAGAGTCTCGGCGCGGGACAGGTGTGTCTGCAAGAGCGGCTCGCGACGGCAGTGACTAGCAAGATCTTGCTCCAGCGATCTGCGCATGACGGGCCTGATTACGACAAGTACCATGCAGAAGTCCATGCACAGTGGGTCGCGCTCTACTCAGTATTGGAAAATTTTCACAGCCGCAGGCTCGAGCCTCTCAGCCTCGCCTACGATCACCCGTCTGGCCTCGCATGGGACGTTGCTGCTGACTTTGCATCACCGGTGCGCAGCACTGACCGACTGGAGCTGCTGTGCAAGAATCCGAGACTTCTGGACGCGAATTTGCAAGACAACATAGCACCGGATGTCGTACAAGAAGTGTTCCCCGAGCCGAACGGCCCAGAGACAGCTCTGATGGTGCTCCTAGACGCAGCAAGCATGCTGCGTCGAGCTCTGTCGCATGACACGAACGATATCTTTAGCAGACTGGCCCGGCATGATGCCATCATGTATGGCGAAGACATCGACCATGGACGCTTGCAGGCGCTGTGTGAGTCCTCGGATGTGGGACGTGAGGTACCTACAGAGGACTACAACGAATTAGAAGCGAACCTTGCACCCTTGGAGGGCATAGCTGGTTTGAGTGGACAATTGGTCCTCAGCGCGATCGATCTGCTAGACGATATGGTGAAGGCGAAGGATCAGAGCCGAGACCTCGTGGTCTGCGTGTTCGGGACCAAGGCGAGCATGGCTATAGCTCAGCAGAGCCTTCAACAAACAGAGAAGCTCATTCTCGACTTACTGATGCTGCTCACGTTCTTCGCTGGAGATCTGGAAGAGGGCGATCTGAGCGACGATTTTGTCGACGCCGAGGAAAGCATATTCCGTGCCCTCATGGTCAAGCTCAGGCATATCTCGCTACGCTTGTGGACGGTGAGTCACTCGTATACTGAGCGCAGTGGGCCAGAAGCGGGACCCGGTCTGACTGCGACTCTATACGAGCACTTCTT
This sequence comes from Oleoguttula sp. CCFEE 5521, assembly GCA_036872775.1. NCBI lineage: Eukaryota > Fungi > Ascomycota > Dothideomycetes > Mycosphaerellales > Teratosphaeriaceae > Oleoguttula > Oleoguttula sp. CCFEE 5521. Next base: position 530,172 of record JAVRRP010000001.1, read on the forward strand.
CATGTCCGAGTGGGATGCTCAGTCAGCACAGGTTGCCGGCGACGATATGGCGACTTGGTTGACGGTTTGGAACAAACGCTGGATCAATGGACTCGACATGTATCGAAAGTGGTCTGCAAACACTCTGCACATCTTCTCCATGCTGCTGCAGTCGAAGCTGTATGACCTTGCAACGGACTTTGCCAGATTCCTCGACGACTCGCCATGGTCAAGCTACGTGCAAGGTAGGCTGAGCCTGGTCCTTGCAGACTACGAAGCAGCTGCCCTTTCGTTCGACCATGCAGCTGAGGGTCTCAGCTCTGAGAACAAAGATATCATTGCACAGCTAGACTCGGCCTCGCTCCTTTCGCCTAACGAAAAGCGCTTCTTTGGCGATGGCGAAGCGCGCTACTTGCAGGGCATCGCCACCCTCTTCAGCGACCTCAAGGCATACTCCCATACCGGCGACTTCGCCAGCAAGGCTCTACGCCACGTCCACGGCGCAGGGAGCCTCGAGAAACGACTCCTTGACATCGACTTTCGCAACAGCCAGTCAGACAGCCCATTTCAAGCCCGCATAGACAACGGCGTGGAAGAAGTGCGGTTGATGAAGCTGAAAGTATTCCGTGACGAAATCGCGGATCAGTTGTTCGATGCTCTTGTCAAGACTGGTCGGTTCGTAGACGCGTATGATGCACTGCGGAAGACTAGCACGGAGAACGAGGCGGAAAATCTGCAGCAGCTTGTTGCGGCGTGCGTGAAGTACGATGCGGTGCCTACGCTGCTCGATCTGCGCTTCACGGATGAGCATGCGGATACGATCGATGCGGCGCTCGCTAACCTGGGCCACAAAAATCCAGCTTCGGTTTCTAAGCCGTTCCATCAGATTTTGTACACATTCCGCACGTCACGGTCGAATTTCCGTGGTGCAGCGGAAGTGCTACATGAGCATCTTGGACGGTTGCGGCACAGCGCGGACACGCGATATCAGGATCCTGAAGACGAGACCGTGTTACAGGTCTACTTACTGTTGATCAACACCCTTGCGTGCTGCGGGAAGGGAGAGGAATGGTTCCTGGCCGAGCCTGTGGAGGGTCTTAGTGAGACAGGCGATGCGAGGAAGCTGATAACGCTGGAGGATGTCAGGAGAGGTTATGCAAAGGAGTTGGATATGAGGAGTGATCTTGTCATGGGTAGATTTGCGGTGGGCGATGAGATGAATGTCTTGTGAGAAGCAGCGAGCGCGCTTCTCTTTCACAAGCATACACATACATGCAGCCATGGCGGCTACTGTCCATCAGCGCTACGCATGACTAAAATGCTCTTGACGCGCAATGAAGCGTCCGCTTTATCGTAACAACGGCCACGTTCATATGATCTTCCTGCCTGTGGTACTTTCATCTGCCTCGTACCTGCGTTAGCGGCCGTTTCACTCGCACATGTTCGCGACTGACATGTGATTAAAGCCCATCTCCAAAACATCGCCCAGATGACCTCGGCGTATCGCGAGCCAGCATCATGATCATCCGCACGTAAGATAGCGCATTCTTGCCAACATGATACCCTTACGAGAAGTCATTGGCTGGATAGTCTACTTTTGCACAGCAGTTCCTCTCAATCTCTTTGAGCTCTTCTGCCTGATACAATGGGTAAGTTGACCTCTTACGCCCGCGCTATTGGCTCTGCTAATAGCGTTTCGAACACAGCGTATATGGCGCGAGATCATCACGCCGACCAAGAACGATGTCAACATGGCTCTCGTTCACACTGCAACCAGCTACGAAGAGTATCAGGCCGCAGCCTTGCAAGCCGACCACGATGAAGCCAAGACTTGGTGGCGAGATATGGCGGATTGCTATCTGTACGGGTGGGAGGTCATCCAGGACCGACTCCGGATCTTGCTGGAGACCATGGAATCTGGAGACGTGCACCGCCTGATGCAGATCCTGCACACCGGGATGGACCGCAAGAAAGCCGATATCCTGAGACCGAAGCTTTACACGAAGGCCCTCAGCGGCACGAAGACTCTCATCGAGCAGTATATCACTGCGATGTGTACCGGTGTCAGGACTGTGGCGGAGTGGCCGACGCCGAGGGATGGGTCTAGTAAGCTCAGGTCTCAGCAGAAGCTGGATTTCTTGTACTATTCCTATCTCGCTTACGGGAGGACTTGTCTGGTACTGCAGGGTGGCTCCATCTTTGGTCTCTGTCATCTTGGTGTGGTCAAGGAGATGTTGAAGCAAGGACTGCTGCCGACTATCATTTCGGGCTCGGCAACGGGCGCGCTCATGGCGGCTGTAGTCGGCGTGCATACCGATGATGAGCTGCGCGATATTTTGAAAGGCGAGACGTTCGATCTACATCACTTTGACTTGTCCGCCAAGCGAATGGCCAAGAAGGACAAAGCTATCACTGGTCATGCGCCACCCTGGTGGCAGCGTTATGCTGAACTTACCTACCGTCGACTGCGTCGGTGGCTCGAGTCGGGCTTCATACTGGATCCGAAAGTGCTGAGTGCTACAGTCAAGGGTAATCTGGGCGACATCACGTTCAAGGAAGCGTTCGACCACACCGGCCGTGTTCTCAATATCACGATCGCACCAGCTGGTCCAGGCTCGATCACGGCTCTCAACTACCTCACTACGCCGGATGCCCTGATCTGGTCTGCAGCTCTGCTCTCGAACTTCACGCCGGCCACGGCAGATTATGCCAAGCCTCTGATGATGAAGACACACGACAATACTATTCGCGAGTACTGGCCTCGCTCACCTACAGTCCAGCCACCACAGAAGGTCATTCATCCCGTTACATCGCCATTGTCAACCCTGTGTAACCACTTCAGTGTCAATCAGTTCATCATCTCCCGCGCACGGCCTTCTTTCAGCCTCTCCAAGATTCCCTCTCCAATCAATCTAGACAATTGGCCACTCCTCGAGGGTTTCACCAAAGTCTTTCGAAACGAGGTCAAGCATCGTTTCCGCATGTTCGCGTCCTTACTCCCTGGCCGTCTGAGTAATAATCGCTTCGTGTACCCCGGAATCTTACCCGGTGAGCATCTCACTATACATCCCGAAGTCTCATGGCGAGACGGCTGGAGACTGCTGAAGAACCCGACCGCGGAAGACATCGATCACTGGATTTGCATTGGCGAGAAGAGTGTCTGGCCCAGGGTGAAGGAGCTAAGGCCAAGACTGGCGATCGAGCTAGAGATCGGTGAGGGATATAGAAAGGTGAAGAAGCGACAGGAGGTTGCTGATAAGAAGGAAAGTGTGGAAACGAACGGAGGGCAAAGGACGGAGAGTATGGCAGTGGCGAAGAGGAAGGGACGGACTCAGAGTGAGGGTTTTGCAGGCTGAGCTGTGAGCACAATTGCTCTTCGGCAATATTACGAGAGCTGTGTTGTAAGCAGTTGTCGATCTTCATATCAGACGTTCCGTGCACAGCTTGCACCGCTTGTGCGCTCATGAACCTCTCCCAAGGGATCAAGGGCATAGTCCGGCCTTACGATGTCCGCTACAGCAGATACACGTTGCCGTCGTACGCCCGCAGAAGCTCCCTAAGCCCCGGCTCCGGCGCGGTGTATATGCCCTCCTCTGCGAGTTTCATTCCCGATTTGAGCAACTCTCTCAGTCGTGCGTACTCCTTGGCCAGCTGCTCCTTCTTGTACTTCTGATGCACAGTCCAGATATCAAGCGCGTTGATCAATTCGTCGACTAGCTTTGCGACTTCCTCTTGCACCGGCCAGGCCTGACGAGGGCACTTCTCCCAATCAGCAAAGCACAGCAGGATGTGAGCAAGCAAGGTGTGATCAGCGTAGTCGTCGTCCAATGTCAGCTCGGGTTGCTTCGTACCAGGCGCAAATGATCGTTGAAGTTTCTCACATAGACTGTACAGGCAGTCGAGCATCGGCATGTCGCGCGATTGGGCAGCGCGAGCAGTCATACCCTTACTCGACGTGCGAGCCCGCTCATCGAGCAGCCGTGGGGGAAGTGTGGTGGTTTTGATGCCTTCTAAGAGCCGCTGGTATTTTCCAATATCGGACGCATGGTGCCTGTCCAGCTCGCTTGGACCTACTCCAACAACTCTTTTCTGACTGCGGGCAAACACTTCCTCGAGCTTATGGTATATGACTGCGATCAGACCTGCAAGCTCGGTCGACTCGTGCATGGAGACGGATGCCGCCAAGTCGGATCTGAGTCGTCTCAAGATCGCACTGGCCCTCTTATCGGCCGCTGCGTCCATTGCCTGCGCGATGTGATGGGTCGGATTGGACGGCGCAGCCGGCCCAGTAGCATCTGGTGCATCGTGCCCGTGATCTGTGACATTGTGCTGTTGCGGATCTTTCGTAGCGTTGGGCGATGACACGGTAGTATTAGACACGGCAGTGTTAGACACGGCCACGTCAGCAGGCTTTCCTATTGTTTCATTTACTGGCACATTGGCTAGTTTTATACCAGCAACACTGGCAACTTTCTCATCTGTATGTATTGCAGGCTCGGGCTTCTGACGAGTCTGTGGCGAATTGCGTTGTAACAATGCAGAGATCCGCGGCTCCAGCAGATGACCCGAGTCAAGCTGCTTCAGATGATGCAGAGACTGCTGGCGAATCATCTGTAGACGGTCAGTCACTGGCATCTGTAGCTCAGGCGTTCTCATTGCTTCCTGATCATAGAACCACCATGCTAAAGCGGCAGTCAGAGGCTGCACGGAGTCGCTAGGAGCCTTCGTTGGAGTTGGCATGGGTAGGCAAGTGGACCATTCATTGGCTTGTAAAGCTAAGGAACTCCGAGTGTCGTTATAGGATTCCGCCTCGATATTGCAGTCGTAGAGACTGACACCATGTGTTTGGCCGACGGAGTAGCAGCAGAGTACTGGCACATTATGCCTGTGAGCGGGCTGCGCTCTCTGCTCCAGGATTATCATGACATGATCCCACGCCAATGCTCTCGCAAGTGAAAATCGGTCATATCTCAACTCACTCCGAGTTGATCGAGGCGATGATGCGAGTTGAACATACTTGCGATCTGCATTGGTAGTGATCGTCAGCAACCGCTTTGAACCGCGCTGCTCTAGACTACGACACTCTCCGTGATCCTCCAGCAAATTTGGATCATAAACAGAGGCACCGCTGCCGAGCGCAAACCAGACGAATTGTTGCCATGTCATTTGTAGTGGAATCACTTGATCCCGAATCGCAAAGTCAATATCGACAGTGAACCGCTGGTCTTCAGGCGGGCGCTTGGATCGACGCCATCGGCTGGTCGCGGAGCGCTTCAGTCGAGGCCGCCCGTTGATTGCTAAGCCTTCGAGAGCAAGGTCTGTCGCCGTGTCAATGTCGCCGGCGGATTGCTTCTCTCTGTCCAAGCGTCTGCTGAACAGTAGCCTTTTGGTGACTGCAGGTTCCAACACGAAACCGCCATCGCGCACAGCGTCCATCCAAGGGCGATGTAACAGACCCATCGACGGTGCACTGTTGACGCTGGTCTCCGTGCTAGGGAGGATTTCGGCCGCCTTTCCGAACAGGAAGCCCAGCGACGCGAGCTCCAAATGCCAACTCCATGGCGGCTTTGCTGGAGGAGACAAGGTATGTTCGTAAGACTGCCATAGACCGGGGAGCTGTAGCGCAGGCGTGCGCGCTACCACGGTCACTGTGCCAGCCGCTGGATCTGCTATCAGGTGGAAGTACGGTCTCAACTGCCAGGGGATCGAATTAGACAGCTTCGAACGTATCCACAGCGCCTTGCCCATGTTCCATAGTAATGGAAGTACGCCGGCGACTGTGAGAGGTACGCCAACATACGTGATCTGAGTGTCTAGTCAATTCGGGTCCAAAGAATCCTGGTAGGGGCTTTCGTACTATATCGACGGCGCTCGGCATAGTGAAGATAGCCGTGCGCCTTTCGTAACACTGTCTGTGACGATATTGACTGAGCTCAAGTGGTAAATTTGTCCCTTCTCGTATGAGCCAGTGCACGCATCACGGCTCAAGTAACGCGTCTCGGTGATTCAATCGACACGTTGCGAGGCCTCGCTGAGAGAAGATAGCTGTAGTGACACGTCCAATTCCACTTTACGTGTGGCGATTTCTTCGTGATCAAATGCTCGTCGTTCCCAGTGCGACGATATGCAATTGGAGATGCATCGTACACTAGAATGAAAGGGGTCCCACTGCCACGGCCCCAACCAGCTCAGCCGCACTCACCTCCTCGCCTGCATGCAAGCCACAATATCTGTAGGCACGACATCGGGTCGGTGACAATACTCGAATGTTCATTCCGCAAACGAGAGTATTGGCCTCCTCGTTTCAAAGGTCAACTGAGTAACATGTACGTAGACCACTCAAGCAATCGGATCGCAACTTCCCCGCCCCGAACCGGCACCTGCCCCAGGATCACATCCCATCATCACGAACAAATGACCACTCTCGTCAAGATACATGCTCATCTCAGCTTCTCATCGCTTGGTCAATGCTTGCCCGACAAGCATGTCGACGCTCAGGCAGCCTCCATAGGCGTCATGCGACCAAGGATGTCCAACAGCATGTTCCTACGCTTCCTAATAGCAACACCGAGACCTTTCGCGAGCTAGCCTTCACTGCTTCGACGCCATATCTCCTCCCTCGCCACTACTTCGCCCACATTCCTGCCATCACGAAGTGGTTCACAGCTCCCACTCGACCTGACGATGCTGCTAGTCTCAACACGCGCTATCTATCTCGCTTCGGATCGACTATTGTGCCACTGGAGATCACCAACGAAGGCAACTTCACCCAGATCCAACAATCCCTGAGCTTCTTCCTCGAGTGCGTCACCGCTTCTACCTCTACCTTTGTCCCTGAGAAGCCGAGTCGCTACTTCAGCGGCTTCGTACCGGGGGCTCGGGCGATCAAACGCACGGAAGCGACTAATGACTTCTTCAGTGCTTCAACACTTACGGCCCCAGCTGCACGCGTCTACCTGGCTCAAGCATCTCTCTCAGATCTACCACAAGCACTGAAGAACGATGTGCCAACTCCAGAGTTGGTGTTGAAAGCTGGCAAAGGCGATGTCTACGAGACTAGTATCTGGCTGGGACAGGCACCTACGTACACGCCATTGCATCGAGATCCGAATCCGAATCTATTCGTGCAGCTAGCAGGACGGAAGCAAGTGAGACTCTTTCCACCTCTCACTGGAAAAGCCATCTTCGCATACGTGCAGGAGCAGATTGGCGGAGATGCCAACGCGACTATGAGGGGCGAGGAAATGATGCAGGGAGCTGAGCGAAGGGCCTTTGAGGCTGTAGTCTGGGATGAGAGCTCTGAGTACGCTGGCCGAGCGCAGTGTGCCGAGCTTGAGGCTGGCGATGGGCTGTTCATTCCGAAAGGTTGGTGGCACAGTGTCAGAGGAACTGGAGAGGGCATGACTGGGAGTGTGAACTGGTGGTTCAGATGACGAAGTCAGATTGATGCTGCACTTCGATACCCATCACGACTTGATATGGTAAAACGACGAGCCGTACTCGAGCAGCCACGACTTCTCGATCTTTGTGACATCTCTGATATACGTCTTGTCGCCAGTCTCCATGATCTGCAATTGTTGTTAGCGAGCTGTTATGGGCGGAAGAGACTTTGTGTAACCACTCACCTCCGTGAAAATCACCCAATCCGCCTTTCGATTGAACATCAGACTGCTGGGATGAGCATGTAGCACGGTCCCACCGTCCACAGTCCTGAACGTCCCATCAGGCGCCATCCTCGCAGCATGTGCGAAGTACCCACTTGTCAAACATCGCCTGATACTCTCCTCCTTTGGCACACCCCCAGCGCGCAGCACAGCACTCGCATCGCCAGTCAAAGACTCACTAACATCCATCCCAAATCGCTCCAGATACCGCTTCAGCTGGTTCCGAATACTCACAGCCCTGATCATGGATTTGAAATTCAAGTAATGCTGCTGACACCACTTCGAGTCCTTCTTGCCCTTGGTAACGAAAGCTTGATAGACATTCAGCAGTGTCAGGTGATCGCCTTCTTCCACCGCGAACTTCCGCCGCGCGGTCTCTTCTTGTTTCTTACTGCCGTGCGAGAACCAGACGTTGCCTTGTAGACTCGTCATCGCCGCTATCGTGAGCATTTCACTCAGACAATTGAACGAAGGCGAACTGAGAAGACATTTGGCGAGCATAGGCTCCAGAGCTATTTCAGCAATACGGGTGCCGAGAGGTTTGGTCAGTTTGACGTAGTCATCTAATGCGCCCAGCGAATACAACAGCTCGAGAGCGCGGACGATGAGCTCCGCTGGAGGAGGAGTGAGAAAATCGAAGCGCGCTATGTTATCGATCCCAAGCGCTTCGAGCTGGAGGATGATGGGTGCAAGGTTCGAGCGCTGGATCTCGGGAATGGTGTTTTCGGGGAGGCTCTCGAAGGCGGACTCGGTGTAGAGACGATAGCATTTGCCTGGCTTTGTTCGACCTGCACGGCCGGCCCTCTGAGTTGCTGAGGCTTGTGATACAGGCGTGGCTGTGAGGGTCTCGATGCCGGTGGTTGAATTGTATGCTCGTAGCTTGACGAAGCCGCAGTCGATCACGAAGACGATGCCTTCGATGGTGACGCTAGCTTCGGCAATATTCGTCGCGAAGATGACTTTCCTTGTGCCTTCACTCGCGGGTTCGAAGACGTACATCTGCTGCTCGGTCGGCAGCCCAGCGTACAGAGGCAGAGGCACCAGCGCACCAGCATCTTTCGGAAGTCCAGGCAGTCGATCAGCGACCATCTCAATGGCCCTCTCAATCTCATCCCGTCCAGTGAGGAACACCAGCACATCACCTTCCGGCTCATCGACATGAATCTCGAACACCGTCTTGATAGCCCTCTCCAGATAGTCCTCGGCTGCCGCACTTAGATAGTGCACATCAACAGGAAACGCTCTCCCCTCGATACTCACGATCCTCCCCTCCTCCCCGTTCTCGCCAGCAAAGAACCTTACAAACTCGTCCGCTACCAGCGTAGCCGAACTCACCAAAACCCTCAGCTCCGGCCTTCGCTTCAGTACCTTCTTCAACACTCCCAACAACACATCACTGCTCAAACTCCGCTCGTGCGCTTCATCAACAACAATGACGCTATACCGCGTCAACAGCGGGTCCACAAGCGCCTCTCGCAACAGCAACCCATCAGTCAAGAACTTGATCTTCGTAGCTGCGGATGTGACATCTTCGAAACGGATGCTGTACCCTACCTGCTGGCCCAATTGACAGCCAACTTCCTGCGCGACGCGAGCAGCTACCGTCGTTGCTGCGATACGACGGGGCTAAGGGGCCTGTGAGTTGCGTCAACTTTGATTTGATAATGGTTTTATCAATAAATCACGTGCCTGAGTGACGGCAATGAGTTTGCCGTCATTGCAGTACCCTGCTCGCTCGAGGTATTGCGGTAGTTGAGTAGTTTTGCCGGATCCGGTCTGACCCACTACGATTGTAACCTGTTTCGTTTCGATTGTGTAGAGGAGGGCATCTTTATGGCGTGCGATTGGAAGTAGCGCGGCAGGCTTGTGGAGGGAGGGGATGAAGGTATCGGAGTCCGCCATTGGAGGTGAGGTCAATTCATGTTGAGAGGTGAGCGTGATGAAGGTCTCAAAGGTCGCTTCAATTGATTGGGGACGTGGCGAGTTTTCGGAACAGCGTGGAGTTACAATGATAGCATCGATGCTTGACTGAAATTTTGAGTACTCGTCTGCCAATCTCCAGGGCTTTGTTGTGCATACGCTGTTTCGATATCTTCACCTCGAGATGCTGGCCACTGCTAGCGGCGGCTCTTCCCGACCTATAACTGTTATTGTCTTCAGCGTCAGGCATGCATCTAAGTGGCTATTTCCCTTCCACCTCCCGACCGCTGCCACAAGAACGAAGCCCTTTGTCTGCCCTTGTTGCCCTACGTCCGATTCCTCCCTCTCACACCACCTCCTCCCTCCCCTCAATCGTCTGCCTCTGTGTCCCCACAGCCCAAATTCCGACATCCTTCCCAATTCGATTTCCTAGGTCCCTTCCGCCTACAAGCTTCTTCTTAGAACTACCTTGCAGCACGACAAGCGCTTTCGCACAGCTCGCCAACAGCTCAACCAGCTCGCCCATCCTCCCGCTATTCACAAAAGCGCCGGTCAACCCCTGCTCCTCTTTGGCAACAGCGATGGGGACATCCATGGCGCGCAGCAGCGAGCCACGGCTAATGACGTGCGCTGCACTGTGGAGGATGATGATGTAAGCTATGATGGCCTCAGTGAGGTAGACCTGGCGGATGACTGAGAGATCCACGGCCTCGGCTTCGTTGGCCGACTCCACGAGGAACGGAGCTTGGAGGAGAGTGCCCATGATGTCGTTCACGAGGTCCTTAGCTTGCGTGAGCGGGCGAGGTACCGAAATCGGTCTTGGCTTGGCGTCTAAGTATTTCGCCTCAGCGTTGCGGTAGACCGACATGGTTGCCAGGGCCGCGATAAGCTGTTCGAGCTGCATGTAGACCTTGACCTGGCGGAGCATGACATTGTAGCGTGGTCGAAGGGCTAGATCTGTGGGTGCTTCGTCCTCGGAGAGAAAGTCGAAGGTTTGGCCCAGGACTTCATTAGATTTCCGCTCAGTTATGGCGCCGCTGGGATATTGGGCGATAATAGCGTGCGCTAGTGCGAAGCGTCCGTGAACTGCAGCAGTTGTCAGTAACAGCGATTAGATTAGGGGTTGGCAGTCGCTTACCGAGAGCTGTTCGCACCGCCCTGGTCAAGGCGCTGAACGTTTCCTTCCAATGACCTGTGATCTGGATGTACCACCCCAAGCTTTGCACCAGGCGCTCCTCTTCGAGTGACAGCTCCATTGGCAATGCATTGACCTTGATGCCACGTCCGGGCAATGTCTCGTGATCGCTCTGCTCAAGCATCGAAAACTTTGGTGTCTCCTTGGGTCCTCCTTCAAGCTTCTGTAACAGTGACGAGAGTTGATGCTCCAGTACCGCCAAGACATCCATGTCTCGCGGGATCATGAGATTGAGCAGCTGCTTCATCTCACTCGCCTTCTTCACATCTTCCAGCACCTTCGCTTGGGCCTTGGTGTATCGAGCAATCTGTAATCTCGAAGCGTACAGTGGCGTCAAGTCTCGCTTGCCGCTCGCCCGGAGCGTTTGTATATACGCTTCAATGATGTTGTCCTCCACGTCAGCTTCTTCTGGATCAAGTACGTCTTCTCGGATCACCTGCAAAACTAGACACACGTGCGCTGCTATGCGGAGGCCGTTGGGACTCGCAAGTACGCCTGCCTCGGGGAATTGGGATAGCTTGATGCGCTCATCCAGATCGACAGTGTTGCCAGTCAGCAGACCAGTCTCCACGATCGCAGATCCAAGCGTGTGCACAAAGCTTTCGGTTTCGTTAGCAAGGAGATAGCTTTGCACGATCTTAAGTGGCAGAGCAGCTTCATCTTTCGTGTCTTGCTTCTTGCGAAGGCTGTATATGAGGTCGTTGATCTCGTTCTGTGCTTGATCGGCATTTGCGGCGCTTCCGACTGCTGCTTTCCTGTATGCCTGTGGTACTCTGTCCGGGTAATGTGCTTGCAGATAGTGATCGAACTGCTGTGACAGGGCAGCACTGAAGTGAGCGAATAGCTGATCGTCGACACCATGGCTGATAGCATTGACTGCCTGCACGTTGCCGCCTCCCAAGAGTGCGTAGACTGCAGCTTCGTGGTCGTCGATACCTCTTTGGCGCGAGGCAACAGTGCACATCTTCCTCCAAGCCACGTTCGACCGCGTGTCCGGTTGAGCAAGGCCTCTTTCAAGTAGCATAGCCCGCCAACCTTCCTGCCTCCCTTCGCACCACTCACAGATGTCTGGCCATTCGGCACCACGCCGAAGCATTGCCCAGATGACCTGCCACATCGCTCGCTCATTGGCAGCGTCCTCTGACATCAGTGATCGGTCTTGTCTTAGAGCGGCATCAGGGTCTAGACTCGTTGCGATCAGCTCTCCGTCCTTACTCCTCAGCTGCGGCAGGGGCGAGGAGTCCGGGCTAGGCCACGTCCGTAATCTCTTCTCTCCCTTGATCTTCTCTCTTGTGTGCATCCACCCGCTCCTCGCGTTGCCGCCCCGCCTCTGCAGATTCTCCACCACTCCGTCTTGTGCAGCGCTATTCTCCAGCCAGCTCTTGATCTTCCATCTCTGCATTGCCAGATCATCCTCCAGCAGGAATCGGTCAAACAGCTGAAGCTCAGATGTATAGCGATGCACGCTCCCCATTTTTGCTAACCTGTCTTGCTTCCGCTCAGCCAACCCTGCAGCATTAGGGTCATGATGCAGCTCGATCACCAGCCGGAACAGCTCCCAGGTCTCTGCCTCTTGATCGAAGTGCCTTGCCTCCTGCAGCAGCATCGGGTCCTCTGTCGCCTGACCGCCGACTTCTGCAGCAGCCTCCTCAGCGAGCTCTTTGAACCTCACGACTAGCTCATGCGCCGCTTCGTGTCTCTCAGCCCTGTACTCGACATCGTCTCCGCTCCCTATGCCAGCCAGATCGTCATAGAACTTATCTATGGTTTCGGCAAAGACTTCGACCTCCTTGCCCACCCTCTCAGCTACTAAGCGCAACTCGACGCTCTCGGAAACATCTTCTGGCGGCGGAGTCGAAAGTTGCAGCGCCATCGCGTTTGCTTCGTCGTCGTCTTCGTCTCCGACTGAAGAGGCAGAGCGCTGACGATGAAGCAGCTCCCAGCTGTCACTCTGCTCTCTGCGAGGAACGCGAAGTTTGCGGGTGGCCCCAGGTCTGAATGCGGCAGGAGCAGCAGACTTGCGGATAGGTGCCATATTTGCGGCGCTGCAGTGAAGAAGTAAGGCAGACACGTGAAAGATTGAGTAATGTTGTCCACAATAATGGTGCCAACAGAGCTTTACGAAAGTGTACTAGCGCGTAAAACGCCTGTTCACGTGACGTGCTCCCGAAAGCTCATCTTGATCACCAAGGTACTTTGAGATTATCCTCCTCCATTCATGACTTGCGGTGGTACTGACTTGATCTAGTGGCCTAATTCCTCACACCGTCGCAAAGGGTTACGCAAATTGGCTCTATGGAGAAGGCGGTCTCGGGCAGCAGGAAAGCACTAAGCTCCAAACCTGCCGCCAGACCCCTCGGCAGACATCTCACTGGATCCTTTGGTGTGAAGGTAGAGATTGAGTGATCAACACTTTTCCTTTTTCTACAGAGCTCTAGGTGACAGCGCGTACGCTTTCCTTCCCATGTCAACATCGCCCTCACAACGCCGCAACGCCATGGCTATGTAGACCTGTAACTTTTCCAGCCTTCGCAGGTGCCAACTTGCGAGTCGCGTCTAGTAGACCTTCTTCTTCTCGTCGAAGCTGACTTGCCCCGGCCCCATATTAACGAGCAGGAGTAGTCCACCGACGATCGACAAGATCTGGAAGAAGTCGTACTTGGCGAAGTCCTTGTGCGGGTGGTGTTCGTGAAGCTAGCAGCACCTGTCAGCAACCCACTTCGCTAAATGGAGCAGGAACACCTACCGTCCAGAAGTTGTTCACAAACACATTGAACACACTCAAAATCATCACCAAGATGATCGCGCTCCACTTCGCCTTGAATCCCACAGCAACCATAACACACGCCACAGCCCCAATCAAAATCACCACTACGCGCCCAAAATTCCACTCCCCGGCAAACACAAATCCCACGAACAAGAAAATCAGCAGCACCCTCCCCGCAAGCTGGAAGTACATCTTCCTGTCCTTCTCGTCTAGCGTCGGGAGTCCAGCCGGGGCGAACTTCTTGCGCACCCAGGAGTCCGACAGCACCATGAGCAGACCTCCCATGACGGAGAGGTTTCGGAGGAAGAAGTTCAAGTCGAAGATCAGGCCGTAGCCGAGGGCTTGGGTGACGACGACGGTTATGAGGCCTATGACGGCGTATTCGGATTGTTTGCGTGCGATGATGAGGGTAGAGCAGGTGATCATGGCGAGGACGTTAAGGAGGAGGAAGAGGTGGGTTATGCCGTAGGGTACTGTGAGGTGCGACTGTCAGCAACATTCTCCAACGATTTCTTGCCCTCCATCGTTCACATCCACCGTCTGAGCTCTTGGACACAGGAGTGTCATAATCCGGTTTACCCTCCCGCTGTTCGGTAATACGTACTTTTCCTGTAATCCCTCAAATACACCAACTGATCGTTCCACTGCGTGAGTATCCTCAACGCATCCTCCAAGAACGTCACAACAATCAAGAACCGCCCAATAGCCGGTAAATACGGTTTCACGGGATCGCTGATTGTGTCTAGCCAGTCCTCAATCTTGCTCGTCTGCGCGCGGATAGCATCCAGAGGCGAGGGATCATTCGTCGCTTCTGACCGCGAGTTTTGGAATGAGTTGTTCGAAGGGCCATTGAGGTTGTAAGACGCGGTGCCGCGGATTTGCGCCATGATGGCGGTGGGAGGGGTGAGGTGGAAGGCGAGGGTGTAGAGCACCGGGCTCACAGACTTGCTTGAGGAAGAGCAAGACAGGAACGGTAAGAACAGGTTGAAGGGCAACGTACGAAGCAGCTGCAGTACTTGCGTTATACCGCTACTTTCCAGCCAGTCAATGTGGGGGTGAAGTTGGATTGGAGGGTCCAGCCAGCTGTTCTTTGTGCACGGAGTTTCACATAAAGTTCCGCAATTGACTATGGATGCTTGCAGTGTATGTTAGCCGTTATATAGGGCAAGCTGGGATTGTCCAATAGGACAAAGAGGATACACGTGCTTAGCTTTCGACCATCGGGTTTCTGACAGTGAAATGGTCATCTTGTGCGACAGCTGGCGGCTGGGCGTTTTCTATCCCTCGCAGCTGTGAAGAGGCCCACGAAATGCGATCGAAAGCTTCGAATACCGTTTTGTACTGCGGACGCTGGACCAAGTACATAGACTATCTAGTGGTCCCGTGGAAAGGCTACAGCCTCTTTACCATGACCGTCTGGTCAGGTAGATAACAATTTGCAAACGCCAGCTCGCCCAAAACTTCGCTTTCCAGACCACCACGCCGCCGACAAGGAGTCAAAAACCGGCCTCTGCCCACGCCTCAGACCCGCCGTATGTCAACACCATCCATCGCTCTCGAGAAGCTTAAGCAGTCCATGCCTCAGGGTTGGTAGCATCTAGCTCCCCACCCCCCAGAACCTCGAAGCCCTTCCCCTTCGCAGCCGGCGCACTGCTGATAGACTTCTTGGGTTTCGCGTTCTCCTTTACCACAGGCGCAGTAGCAGTCTCGCTTGCCTTACCCTTCCCCTTCTTGACCTCCCCAACAGTAGTCCACCCGCTCACATCCTCACTCTCTTTCACAGCCCTCGCGACTTGCTGCTCCTCGCTTTCTGCTCCATTGCCCTCTGTGGTGCTGCTGGGCGCAGTGCTAGGCTGCTTGGCACCGTCTTCGCTGCTCGTATCCTCTGCGTCAAACGTGTCGAGCATAGGTCCGCCATTGGTCAGACCAGCGGACTGTGTGGCAGTGGCTCCAGCGGCATTCGAGGCAGCCCAGGGGTTGTTGGCCGGTGCAGGAGCAACGGGGATGCCGTTCTTGGCTGGCTCGCCGCGAGCTTCGCGGGCAGAGCGACGCTGACGCTCTGCAAGTGCTTTCCGATCAGCTTCCTCGGCCTCGCGCTCAAGCTTGCGCTGCTCCACTTTCTGCCTATTCTGACGCTGCTTCTTTGTCTCGACTTGCTGCTCCTTGACCTGCTTGGGTGCGCGGGACGTCTCTGGTCCAGTGGAAGCAGTGAGGCGAAGTGCCTTGGGTCCGGACGCCTTGGGCTCCATCATGTCGGACACGTCGCCGGCTTGAACGGCGGGCGAGCCAGCATCGCGGGAGGAGAGGTCGTCGTCAGCTTCTGAGGGTCGCTCGGCGGTTGGTGCGTTCTTCGAGGTGTGGTTCTGCTTCACAGTCCTGACGCGTGAATCCTTGGCCCCTTTCGCAGTCGACAAGTCCGCACCTTGGCGAGCCTTGGTCATCTGCTGTGCAAACTGCGCAATGCTGATGTCTGACTCCTTTTCCGGCTTATCGTCCGCCACGCTCACTGCCTTCGGCAACGCGGGCTGTGCGACCGGCGCAGGCTTCTTGCCAGCTTTCCGCTTCTTAGACGCCTTTACATCACCGCCCGTGACCTCCTTGCCACTGCTGCTTGCCTCGCCTGCAGCGCGTTGTAGACTTGCGCGACGGTCCCCTTTAGCACGCGTTGGCTCTACACTACCTCGCCGCTTTCCTTTCGGTTGCTGCCGCTGGTGTGTGTAGTAGTAATACCCTCCAACCCCACCGACAAGTGCTGCGAAAGCAATGTAGCTCTGGGCGACTTGCGTGCTGTCCATGACTGCGATGTTCGAGTGTGTGCCACACTGTATTTAGGCTGGTCGACGATCCCTTGAGCTCGCCCTCTGCAGCGTCTTGAAGTGCTACTCTGATGTGAGTGCTGGTGCTTGTGTATGTTGCAAGCTGTTGTACTGGACGCGAAGGTCAGTACACCTATTCGCGGAAGCCGGCACGGGAGAACTGACGTACGTCAATAGCGTGCGTCTACTTTGGGAATTGAGGATACAGGGTGCTGCTGCAATAGTGGGATGTATAAGCCCACAAAGATATACAGCAGCGTGTAAAGACGAACGTGGCGCGGTCGTGTCGTGTACAGTCCGCAGAGGAACGCCAATACGCTGGGCAGTTGTGTGAGAGTCAGTTGTGGTTGAGGTCTCGACGCAAGGAGCGTGTACTGTCGGCTCGGGGATGCCGGGGAGTGAACCTGGAGTTGGCTTGTGGTGACAAGAGTTGGTGTTGTGAAGGCACGAGGATTCCAAGCGAGTGTGTGATACCACGACTTCACATGACAAGTACGACAAGTATCCTCCAGCAATTGGGTGTGCAGGTAATGAGAGTTGAAAGTGACCGTAACCAAAGGGATCCGGAGTCGCTGGGCGAGTCAGGGACAGGGCGAATTGCGGAGAGGACAGGGGTCATGCAGGTGTCGGCTGTAATGAAGGTGATTTGGTAGTCACTAGTGGTCATCCTACAATTTGAATCACGAGAATTGAACCTCGGTCACATAGATTAAGAGTCGGAAAGGAGAAGTCGTAGTTTGCAGAATCTATGCAGGCTGTGTGCTCCAATGGTGACGTAGCGTAGAGGAAGAGCAAAGTAGGTATATAATTAACCAGGCTGTGTCATAATCCATCAGCTAAGTGGCGCAGCGGAAGCGCGCCGGGCTCATAACCCGGAGGGCGATGGATCGAAACCATCCTTAGCTACAACATCACATAACCTTTTGCAACTTTTGTACACCTCAACCTTCGTTAACACGAATCTACTTTAAGTGATTCGAGAGATGTCAAGTGTGTATTACGAAAACGCTGGCATGACTTCATGCCTCCCACTCGACGCCTTATTTATGCAGTGCAGACACACAGGGTTCTATACTACCCGCCTCCACCAACGCTTACCGCCGTTCCACCCTCACCGTTCAATCCCGCAACCTCACCTCCTTTCCGCCTGCCTTTCCTCAAAGCCTTGCCAACCACCTTCCTCGTCTCCACAACCTCCTTCGTTTCACCTTCCATCTCCATCGCCTCTTCACCTTCCTCAACTTCCCCATCCACTTCGGGGACTTCGTCAATCATCTCACTGTCTCCTACATCCGTATCGATGTGTTTGGTGGTTCCACTCCGTAGAGCCTGTTCTTTCACCCAAGTAGCTTCCTCGTTCAACTCCGTGACATCTCGAGGTTTACTTCTCAGCCATTTCATGCGCGGGCCTGTCTTGGAGATCTCCGCGACCCTGAAGCCGTAGACTCGGGGTTCGTAGATCATCCCGATACCCAGACCAGGTGCTAGGTTGCGAGGTGTTGTGCCGTTGATTGAGTCGGGCTGTGGTGGTAAGGTCGATGAACCATTGTGAGGATCTGAGGTAGTTGGAGGGGCGGATGTGCCGCCGAGGGACGAGGAGAGAGATGTCCGGCCGGTGGGAGGCTCTTTCGCTGATGTGCTGTTCGGCGCGGGTGATGCGAGAGGGTCGGCTGGCGTAGTCGAGCTGCCAGTCGCGAGTGTAGGTGTCTGCCCTCCGACATCAAGCTCGGGGAATGTCATGAAGAACAGACAGCCAAAGGTCGTTCCAAAGAACGCCCCGTCCACGGTCTGAAATCTCGAGTTCGGCGGCGAGTAAACATCCAAACAACTCGGGCAGAACAGCTTTACCGTCTCTTGCCCCGGGATATCACTACACCCCACCGGCAGCACTTTCGCGCCAAAACAGTACACTCTCGGACAATGCCCGAAATGCCCCAGCTCGTACTTCTCAGCCATCTGCTGGATCCCCGGCCGACTCGTGATAAACCTCTGATGAATCAAGCCGTACAACATCTCCGCCGAACTCTCAATAACACTCAAATCACTCGCCATCCGCAGATGCCTCCGCTCCGCCGCATCAGCCCTCCTACCACCATACCCTCTCCCGCCCTCATCCCCATCCATAGCCAAATCCTCATCATCCTCCTCCTCTTCCTCGTCCTCCTCGTCGTCATCCTCATCATCCTCCGATGCATCGTCTTCCGGCTCAACATCCAGAATCATCTCCAGCGCTTCCTTGTACATCGGCACCTGGCTCGCCAGCCCCGTGAGGTTGAAGTCATCTTCCACGAAGTCTTCCGACACTTCGGCGAAGTACTCGTGTCCTACTAGGCTGCAGAAGGCGGCGATCCAGGTTTCTGGCGCGTTGGAGGAGGAGGACATGGTGGCGCTGTCGTGTTGCGCTGGGTCATAGGGGTGGGTTGAGGTGATTTTTAGGGCTTTTTCGAGGGCGGTGGAGAGGCGGCGCGTTATTGGGGAGGGGTCGCGGTTGAGGGGTAGGGAAGAGGTCGAAGTCGTGGAGGTTTGTGGGAGGAGGTGGTCGGGGAGGTGCGCCAGGATGGGTCGCGAGGTGCGGTGTGCGCTGGATTCGAGGGTGGGTGATGTGTATTGGAATTGCCGCCCTTATGAATAATGTGGTGTGCGCAGCTTCGTTGCGGATGAGTCTTGGTGTCCTTCACGTCTCTTCACGTGAGTCTCTGCGATCGTTGTGCTTTCGAGGCCTCTGCTTTGCTCCAATATGCTGCGCACCCTCAATCCTGCGAAAGCCTGCTCTGCGATATGACCTGCCCCACCAAGTCCCAACACGGTACTTACTCCACCTGCTGTTCTCGAGGATCAAGCTCCTGTACACCTCCTCCTCACTGCGATAAGACGCTCGTCGACGCCGTGAGATAGGGAGTCGTGGCGAAGGTACATGTGTGTATACAATGTGTTTCACGTGAAGTTGTTACTCAGCAGAGGTTTGATAGTGGGCTGGCGTCCGAGCTTCACCGGGATTTGAGGCTGAGCAGGTCTCTGGAACGGCTTTACGTCGCTATGCAAATCAATGTAATGTACATTACATGAGAGAGCCAGAGACCGACATCACAGGTTGACGAGGAGCGTGGCGCGCTCCGCATGTCGAGCACCATGACTTGTTCTACCCATGCAATATCCGTACAAGTACTGCTTTCCGTATCCTACAATCATTCTCATCTCGAGCTCGTTACACATAGTCTCTCTTCTAGCAAGGTCCATCAACTGCTGCTACTGCCCGCGCTCCCCCTTCTCTTCTTCTGCAGCTTTCGTCCGCCACTGAGACCCATACTGCTGCTCCGGCTCCTGTGTCTCGGGGTCCCGAAGTTCTGCAGGCTCACTGGCGGTGCCCTACCCCTTTGCTTATCTTCAGTCTCATCGGCCAGCATCGCAGGCTTCAACGACCCAGGCGCCAAGATCTCGAACCCTGAACCAGCACCTCGCACGACCTCTGCTCGGGACGGCTTCTCGAACGACTGTCGTGGATGTCGTGCTCCCGAATCAGCAGGGGTTTGCCCAGGTGAGTCCTCCGCACCTGCGACGGGCGGAGGCGATGTTGACATCATTTCAGCGTACGCACGGAGCGTCTCAACCGTCGGTTGAGGAGGTCGGGAACTTTCACGACTCTCGGCGCCCTTGGAGCTTGTCGGTCGGGGAAGCGCGGGAGGCGCTGTGTGCACGAACTGGGCGAAAGACGGCACACCTTCAGGCATGCTTGATCTTCGTGCTGCTGCAGGCAGCGCTTCGATGCCAGGAGATCTCGGTGCGTCACCGTGGTTCGATTGCAGCCGGGTCGGAGAGTAATTGCTGCTAGACTTCGTGGTGAAGTAGTTGTTGCCCTCCGTGCCGACATCAGTCAAAACTCCCGGCCAGTCCATAGACTTCGCTGCCCTTCTCGTGGAAGGCGTCAGCTGTCCCGTCTCAGCAGCTTGTGAAGTTCGCCTCGTGTCAAGCATGATGAAGTCTGCGGAGTGATCGCGCTTGCGTGGCGGGGCCTGCTGCTCAGCCTTTGTAAAGAGCCTCGGTGCGGCCGAGGAGATCAGTCCGCCATCACTACTGTTGCTGCTGGAATGTGTGAGGGAGTCGGGACTGCTCTCCTCCAGGCCAGAATTCCGATGCAGTGAAGTCGAAGCCCGATGTATAGCCTCGATACCCTCTAAAGCATGTGCGGTCACTGAGTTCCGGTACAGCGATGGATTGCCACTGTACTTACTCATCGACAGTGGCGGATAACGACTCGTCGCTGGCTTCTCTAACACGGGCGCCGGCATACTGAGGGCCGCCGGCATTTGATGTGGCGCAGTCAAGGTCGCGAAGGTAGGTGGCACCTCTGTTGGCGATGGCGCTATACTGGGCGATGAGTCTCGCCGATGCCAGCCACTCGATCTTCTTCGTTCTGCCGATGGCGTCCGTTCAGAGATATGGCTAATGCGATTCTGTGTCGCAATACTGCCTTTCGACCTAGGGCTCTCAGCGCTGACTCGGTTGCTAGGACCTCCCTGCCTCTCCAAGTCCACGTCTGCACTCTTGCGGGTGCTGTTAGTCCACATCGAGCCTTTGGGTGATCGATCCTTCGAAGCAGAGTTGGGAGTGTTCGGTCTTGAGATCCACACACCGTCCACCTCGACGCCGTTCTCAAGAGCCCTGATGCCGAATGGCACCTCGTCGTTCCGCGACTGACCAGGAGTCTGTTGGCGTTGCAGCATCTCTCGGTGCCGTGCCTGCTCCTGCCGTTCTCGCTCGGCAACCTTGGAGTACTTTCGAAGACGGTAGTGGTTATGAGCGAGCTTTGCGCCACCTATGCATAGCGTGACACCGATGGCGAGACCGAGAACAAAACATAGCTTCTCCCATAGCGCCCAGCCGCTCCAGAATTGATGGCCCATAATCGTGACGTGAGTCTCGTGATATCGTGATGATAGCGATGCTACTGCATTGCATGAAAAGTCTCTCCGTGATGATCGTTCGTAACGGATGCGGTAGGAGAGCTGTTATTCAACCACAAGGTAGTAGTCGCAAAGTGCGAGAAGCAGAAGCCCAGTCACAAGCGAATATGCTCCGTCAAGTTTGCTCCCGAGCAGTGAAGTCGGTGAAAGTCTTGAATGCCAGATGCAGAACATCCAATCCGTGGAAGGAGCGAGCGTGGCCGGCCACATGGGTAGCCGGAGAGATCGTCTGCAGTGCATATAACCCAACCCAGCGAGTCGGAAGCAGTGCCTGATGCCAGTGCTGCAGACACGGGCGTCGAATCTGAAAGGAAGTTGGAAGCCCTACTGTGCGTCAAAGGAGGCGAAATCGTGCAGAAAGAGAATCAAGTAAAAGACCCCTTCCACCACAGCTGCAGCTCGCACAGCAAGCGGTGAAAGAATCACAGAACTTCCAATCAATCCAGCAAGCCACACTTAACCTACCAAACCCGATCATCGAATTCTTCCCCCGACCTCACAAAGGCAAGTGAAGAATGTAGCATCCGAACCCCACTCAAACACTTTACAAGGGAATTCCGGCAAAAAGCCACGCCATTGGGCCATGCCCTCGCATAGAATATAGCAACACGCATCATCCATGCAGGTCTGCAGCACATCCCCCGGACCCAGTGTGCTGGCGCTGGCGCACACCCATGCAGCGGGCGGCGGACCTTGCTGCGTGTAACGCGGCTAGAGAAGACTGAGCTCCAGTGGACAGGGCGCAAGGCGCGCGTCGGTTCTCTGACACTGCATGGAATGGCTGCGCGTGTTACCGTCGCCTTCGCCTAACCTCCGGAAGGGGCCATGAGTCCACTGAACGGTGTACCCGATTTGTGCTACTCGGGTTATTGCGATAGTCTGAGGGATGAAGTGTGGAAGTGCGACGTTCAAACAGAGACGAGACATTGTGGCTTCTTTGGGTTGTGTCACCAAACGCGCTAGGCTGAGAGGGGGAGTATTGCAGAAGATCGTATGTGCAGGGAAGTGGCGCCGAGGCAGGGGCAGCCGGAAGTTCCTTCCTTCGACAGCAGGGGCCAGGGATAGGTCTTCAGACATTTGGAGAACCACAATGGTCATCAAGATCTGAATGTCTGAGGCTGCTGAAGGTTGATCATGCACGACCTATGAAGCACATACAGCGATTCGAATCTGAACGCGCCTCCTAGCCGCCCAGCTGAGGACCGCATGCAGGTACGGCTAGCTGTAAACGAGATATGGGATGACGCTGTCATACTATTCCGTAGTGTTGGAGATAGCAACAGGGCAAAGTGCAATCCTGCAGAGCAGGGCTCAATCATTACATACATGCATACACGCTCAAGAACTGGGGTATCAACACATGCACCCTCAAAACCAAACCAGCGAGACTCCATGAGCATCCATCTCTTCCTCCCAGTCCTCTTTGCTCGTCACAGACTCGGGCTTTTCCTACCATTCCATCACTGAGTTGCTAGACTCCCTCCAGTAGCCAGCAATCTCCGTCAACACGTCACCCATAATTATGGGGCTGGCCATCAATCCATGTCCCTCACCGTTCAGTACCCTCACCTCGCACCCTCCCTCTCTCCCCCACCCTTCTCCATTCCCTGCTACAGCCCTCGCAACAGCACCAGCAAGCCGGCTTTTGTTCATTTCCTCACCTAGTCGTCGGACGTTGCCCACCGGCACCCTCTTATCTTCAGCGCCATGCGTGATGACCACCGCCGCAGACACGTCAGTATAGCGGAAGCCGACCTCTCTGTTTCGCTCGAGACAGACCAGTAGATCCGTTGCGGGGTTACTGTCTTTGATAGCAAACTCCCACGTCCTCTGCGTAAGCCGCGAAGTGAACTCCGCCTGACGTTCTCGCTCTGCGTGCTCAGCGGCATTCAAGCCCGTACTCGCGAAGCTGAATTCCGGGTCCGTAGGCGTGGCTGTCGCAGTCAGCATGATGGAGCTGGAGCGGCGTGTCGGTGGCTCTAAGGGGTCTGAGGGCTTTAGCAAGAAAGAGGACATCGGGTTGGAGGTAGCATTGAAGTTGTCGAGCAGCATCAGGCTTTCGCGACGTGACAGAGGATCCGGGCGCTCGGCTGAGGAGACGGAGATGGAGTTGCGTTTGGAGCGTGTAGGTGAGGCGTAGCTTGAGGTCTCGGCGGACTTGCGCTTATCAGCTGGTTGTAGAGAGGCCGCGTTCATGAACGAGGAATTCACGGCGCGGAGTAACGGAGTTGGTAGAACGCGGAGGAAGCGTTGACTTCGTGGCAAGGCGCCTGAGGATGTGGTTGTGTCTTTCGAAGATGACAGGATGGCAAGCTGGCTGGGTGGGATCCAGGGCGCAAGGAGGTGCACTTTGCCTTGGATCATGTCCGGAAGGGTCAAGGCTGTGGCGAGCGCGTACACTGCGCCTGCGGAGTGAGCAAGGAGACTGAAGTGCTCGATGTGAAGGTGCTCGCACACTGTGAGCAAGTCGTCTGACCAGTTCAGGGGCCCGCTTCTATCGCCTGGAGGATGGGGCGAGCTACCACCTACACCAGGTCGCTCCAGTGTGATCAGACGTAACCGAAGTGTTGTGGCCAGTTCATCGTAAAAGGCTGTGACATAGCGCGTCAACCCCATGCCGACGCAGATGAAGACCGCAGAGCCTTCAGGATCGCCAACTTCGGAGAAGCTGATGATGCGTCCACTGGGTGAGTGCACAAGTTGTTGATTGAATCGCGGTGCACCCAAGTAGTCCATCACAGCATCTTCCACGCTATCCCGCCGATGCTGTGACTCTGATGCATCTGGCCCAGCACGTCCATTGCGCGCAGCATCGGTCATCGACTTCCGCCGATCGCGTTTCTTCGCGAAGTCCAGCGGCACATCAGGATGTAGCACCGTCGTCCATCGGTTTTGCGATGTGCTCGTTCTACCACGTGAGATCGGTCGCGTGTACGGTGAGCCTTCGGTTTGCGAAGCAGAGCGCTTCACAATGAGTGACCGTCGCTGCAGGCTCATGCTCGGCTTGCCATTCGTGTCGATGCTTGTTCGCGCGTTCTGCAATGGCGAGATACTGTCTTGCTCGTTTCGTTGCATCGCACTCACTGCATGAAGGTAAGAGTACTCAAGCGCAATGGGTGAAGTCGCAGAAGCAGCGCTGCCTGGACGGGCGACCGCCGACATTGCCCGTTTGGGTGGCGAGGTGCGAATAAGCTCTGGCGATGCACTGACGTTCCGACTCTGCGTCGGGGTAAGCAATGGTCGATTGGTGTCTGGATTGATGCCAAGCATTGCTCTAGCTTTGGGTGCGGGCTCTGTGCGTGACCGATCAGGTCCCGGTCTTGTTCGGTAACCAGGCGTCAGTATCTCTGCTTCCAATCTCGAGGTAGGGCTGACCGGCGCAGACGTTGGCATGAAGTCAAGGTTCTCGGCCATAAGACCCGCGTCCGACTCGAGAAGTCTAGTTTCTCGCTTCTTCCGCAACTCCATGATGCGCTTCACGGTGCTGTCATCCTCACCCAGATCAGCCCAGCTCGTGTCGGGTATTTCCGTCGCCTTGTTCGCGCTCGTCGAGTGATCTGTGTCATTGCGCTTCACAGGAGTCGGCGACTTCTTCACCTTCGGCGGTACGCTACTCGGTTGTCGTAATGATGAAGTCCGCAGAGGCACCGAATCCGCAATCAGAGAAGCCTTCGGCGACACATGCACAGCCAATGCCGGTCGCCTTGTGATGTCCTTCTTTACCCTTACAGGAGTTTCCATTTTCACTTCTCGTCCATTCGGCGAAACCGGTGCGCTCTGTCCAGTCGACGTGTCACTCCCATCAGCGTCCTCCTCAAGATACAACCTATCTCTCCCCCTCGCCAGTCCAGGCACACTTCCTAGCCGTATATCATCCCACCCCATGATACTCGCCCCCGTGACATTCCTCAGACTCTCCTGCGAGTCTATCCTTCCCAGATTCCTCATAGCTTGCGCCGTGCCAACCGAATGCTGTATGCTATGTTTGATCCAGCTCTCCGCGCTCAACTTGCGATTCACCCCCAGACTATCCTGCTGCATTGAAATCGTAGAGCTCCTCCGCGATGCGATTGACGTCGGCCTCAGACTCCCATTCGCCTGTGACTGCAGCGAAAGTACCGAGGGAGAGCGCGTGGTAGGTATGATCGGTGGCAAAGCTGCATTATCTTCATCCTCGTCTCCCCTCGCCGCACTTCTGCCACGCTTCGGCGTGACCAGACTGGGCGCCGAAGTGAACACAAAGGGTATACTCGGTCCACTGGCTAGAGATTCGTCCGTGTCCGCTCTGTTTCGTGACCTCCCCCTCACACTGCTTTCCGGAGACAGGCCACCGTAGTCCGCCGCTTCTACACCTCCTATCGGCGCATGCAAAGCCTCGAAGCTGTCCAATATCGCCCCAATCACAGCCGGATCAGCTGGCCGACTCTTCACGCGATTTGGGTCTTTTGATCGTTTCTGTGGTCGCGGTGGTTTAGGCGATCGTTCCGCGCCATGCCAGCGCTGTTCCTGCAAGTGTGTCGACGGCGAAGGCACGCCGTTGCCACCATGCTGCATTGCTTACTTGCTAATTCTCAGCCTCGAGGGCCGGCGCGAAGGGACATACAACGGGGCGTCGCTAATGCATGCGCCGGCGATCAGGCGAGCCTCGGACGTTTGACTGGATTGGGTGTCGATGGAATCAAATAATTGTCGCTTCTGAGGAAAGGAAGCACACAGTGGACTACATGCAGAGAACGTCACGTCTACAATGGGGCGGCGAGCTAGTCGTGTGCTGGCCACGTTGGTTGGCGAGATTGATCGCTGCAGGGACCTCCGTGGAGCGATTCATGGGGGTGCGTTGCGTGAGCCCTAGCGGCACGCTGCATGAGACGACCAGTGCCGGGTCATGAATACATGTACCACATGCCGCCCCACTGCTTCACAAGCAGATGCAGATCTGACCATCTAGACGACTTCTCCATTCGGCATCAGATAACCTTCCAAGCCCCGATCTCGTTAACATCCTGGTCTGTCAGGTCCGCCCCTGTCGCAGAAGTTAGACTTCAAGCCTCATCTGCCGAACCCTTCGGCACTGGCTCATCCAGTGGAGCGGGACGCGCCTACGCCACGCGGCGAACGAATTTGGTTCCACAGAAGAGCGGATGTGAGACATGGTAAACCCTGAGAAAGCTATGTTCATACCTTTGCTTCTCACAAAATCTACTGCTTGTAAATACGTCCAGGATGTCAATCCAGCCTACACCGCTAGCGTGACATAAACGCGATCCTCTCACCATGATATCATTGAATTTGCGGTCTAGCCTCTCGTGATTGTAGTAGTATAGCGAGTTGCTGACGTAGCTTACCGTAGTCAAGAGAAGCACTGGCAAACCCTCAGACGTCCGAAAAGTAGAAGCAGATCGAGCATGCTCGTCCATCTCAAAACAGCTCCCTCAACACACCACTCAGGTCCTCCGCCCCTGCTACCTGCGCTGAACCCTCGTAGGCACCTCGGCCAGTACTCGCCCGGCTCTGACCCTGTCCAATACTAGCTAAACTCCCCGCAGCTTCGAAAAGACTCGCAAAATCGTTGGCCATGTTCTCCGGACTACTGCTGTTCCCCTCCGGCCAAGGCTGTGCCTGACCCACCGTCTCCGCGTATACATCCTCCTGGCCGTTTAAGCCAGCGCGTAGACCAGCCATAGCGACCGCCGCGCTGCGACTGGGATCAGGCTCAGAGCCATGCTTGGTGGAATCGATAGCAAGCAGTCCAAGTTTTGGCCCAACGTCTTTGAGCCCACGTAGAGTGCGCCAGAGCTTCTTGCTCACGAAGCTCTCTTTGCTGAAGGCTCGGACGAGTTCCAATGCCGAGAAGAATTCCTGGCGGACGTCCTCAGCGAAGATTGCAGGCGTGTGGCTGACTGCAAGGAACAGCACTGCCAACGCAGAAGTCAGGAATGCGTTGAACAGGATTTGCTGTGTCCGATATAGATCCGAGGTCTGATTCGTGTGGGTGAGCACCCGAATGGTGTCTTTGGCGATATCTACCACAGTCTGGGCTTGTGCGCGGTGCGAGATTATCGATGTAGCCGAGTGCAAGACGGGCCGGTAGATGTGCGTTCGCATCTGATTCGCACGCAGATAGAGAACAATCTGAAGGCGGTGAGCCGCACGAGAGGCGGGCGGCTCTGGAGATTGCGGTTGGCCCGATTGCGTCAGAGGTTGATACTGTAGAGATGGTGGAAGTGTGCGCTGCCACTGATCAATCTGATAGTCCAGGTAGTTCATCTTGTCCTTGTCGATAGCGCCGCTACCAGTGGCATTTGATGTGTTGTTCCAAACTTCGCCTCCGATTTCGCAGTAGCGCACCATCGCAGAGAGATACGGCGATCGCGATTCTGGACGCGGAACCTGGCGGTCAATGTCAATATCCTGGAGCGCGAACGGCTTGCCTGTGCCAAAGCTCCATCGACGATCTAGCACATAGACACTCCAGAATAGTAGTAGTGCTTCTGAGCGCGATGCATCATCTGGCATCGTATCGTAGGTCTCACGTCTGTGTAGCCCTCGCTCGATGCATGCGCGTGCAGCCATGCCAATGATGCGCCACGAAGCGTCTTCATTGTCTCGGTGGAACTCGTATATAGCCTGCGCGGTGATCAATACACTTGTTCCATGAACGGGTGTCAAGCTGAGACACTGAGACTTACTGTAATGGTGAGCAGCTGGATAGACTTGACGTCCGTCCTCCCGGACAACGCATAGTCGAGTGAAGACTGCACGTGCGCAAACATCTTTTCACCTTTCTCGCTGCGCCCAGAGCCTTCCAGCGTCATCGCACATGCAATGATAAGCTTCAATACATTGGTGTTCTCATCATCCAGCGCGTCAGCTCCCGGCATGCCTTGCTGCATCACGCCACTGCGTCTCATTGCGTCCATGAAGGCGTACAGTCGCTCCACGTAGGCTTTGACAGTTGTCATGTCCAATATGGGATACATGAGGCCCATCTCGTCCTCGTACACCTCGCATAGTCGTAACGCTTCCTGCTTGGGTACAGTCCAGATAGGATCCTTAGTCTCGTGCACCTGCTTGATGAGTTGCATACGCATTTCCTCGTCGGCAGGGTCCCTGAGAGGCGATGCACCGCTCGAAACATCTGCACTGCCGTTCTGGCCCTGCTCTGTCAAGGAGTGGATACCCATGGTCTGCAAGCTATGCTTGGCGACCTCAAAATTGAACTCCGTGCTGGTAGGTCCTCGAAACGCTGGCTGTGGAGGCGCGGTCTGCGACAATGTTCTGTTGCGGTTAAGCGAAGGTGAACCGCCATATGACATCGGTGCAGGTGGTGGCTGCGATCCAGGATACTGTGCTCGCTGATCAAAGCCTTCCACACCATGTAGTGATGGATCGATTGGCGCGCCTTGCTCACCCGGACGCTGTGCTGGGTCTTGTTGCTGTGTATCCATTTGCGGGCCAGGAAGGAGAGGCAGACCCATCGCCGCTCGCATCTCGTTCAAGCTGTTATGCAAGATGCCAACCTGCTGCTGGAGGAACGACATGTGGTCGGCCATCTGCCTGTATTCCTCGGTGTCTCGAAACCCATTGCAGCAATTCGGCGCATATACACACTCTAGATTCAGGTTTCCGCATCTCTGACAAGGTGTCTGACCGTTGCACTTGATCTTCCGCCGCTTGCACTCGTTGCTGTTGTCGCCGTCAGTCACTGAGTTGGGCTTGAAAGCTACCGTTCTCCTTACCAAGCAAGCGA
Source organism: Oleoguttula sp. CCFEE 5521 (assembly GCA_036872775.1). NCBI lineage: Eukaryota > Fungi > Ascomycota > Dothideomycetes > Mycosphaerellales > Teratosphaeriaceae > Oleoguttula > Oleoguttula sp. CCFEE 5521. The sequence goes on from JAVRRP010000001.1 coordinate 559,224, forward strand.
GATGTATCGCGACCTCTTCGCCTTGGACATACCCTGCTGGCCATCCTCTGACTTTCTCTTACTGCCAGCGCTGACATCCTGGCTGTGATCGTACTGCTGCAGCGCCTGACCCGTCGTCAAGTCGCTGTGACTGAGCGGTGGTAACGCTCGGGCAATATTGGCGTCCATCGTACTGCGACTCTTGATACGATGTCGAGAATGCGCGACCATTCCGTGGTCGGAGGTATTCCGTGGAGCTCGGCTAAGTCGATCGGCTACGCCCGTAGCTAGCGTGTATGAACTTGTTTGAGCAGTTACACTTGAAGCTCATGAAACACCTGCACATGTCTATATGGGACGGGAGACTAAGAAGTAGAAGGTTACAAGACGAGGAACGGCCTCTCTTCACCGATGTCAACTTTAGACGCAACTGCAGGCAGGAAGTACGAATCAGTGTTACTGCTACAAATATCTTAGGCGCAACGCCAGTACGGTGTCGTGGCTCTCGACTGGTCCTGAGAACATCATGAGCAGCGCCACCAGACATGAGCACGTATATGTCTAACACTTGAGCTTTCCTCTGCAAAGTGCTGCCTCGTTCTGCGCAGCTTGAGGCGCAGTCCTGGAGGAGTCACCATGCAGCTTTGCCACGGACCTGTGTAAACATGCACGAGATTCAACTGATCATCGATACGGGTCCTTGATGAATTTTCCGTTTGCACATAGGACGCGCCCAGTAGCTCCTGCAGCCGATGCACACCCACTTAGAGATCATTGAGACCAATACGCAACTCGATGATCGCTTGACAAATGATCTTGACACGCGAGTGAATGCAGCGGGACCACTTCCTGGCGATGGCATGGCAACTCGATGCCATTCTTTGCTGAAGTGGCAGCAGGTCCATGAGCTCCAGGATCGCAGGATTGAACTGGTCACCCGAGCTGCGATAGATTCGGTGCAGCCTCGGAATAGTGTGCAGCTGTACAGGTGGTATATGAACAGCTCGTTAGTCGTGATAGTCCCAATCTCAAAGCGGTATGTATTCAAGCACTCTCAGTATGCCTCTTATCACCATCGGCTGCTGTTGCGTTAGCATGAAGTCCTTTCCTATCAAGTTCGAGGGCACTTACAATCTCCGCTCTTCGCATCCCAGCGCCCGGCGTCGCAACCGTACTACTTCCAACAAGCACGAACCCACTTCCCGTCGCCTGTCCACTATCCGTCCCCACAGTCGGCTGTGTGCTAGCAACCACCAACCCATTCCCTCCCGTCGTCGTCGCCGTCTGAAACGCCTGCGTTGTCGTCGTCCCAGCCACGCCCGCCAATCCAGTCTGTTGCGTAGTCGTCGCTATTGCTCCTCCCCCTGCAATCAGATTCCCACTCGGGTCCACAGTCCCACTCGTTATCACTCCGCTTATTGTCCCCGAGCACGCGGCGCCAGACGGACAGCAGGCTACATGGCCGGCGAAGTCGGCGGAGCAGATTGCATTTGCGGCGCAGCAAAGGTTTGAGGCGCCTAGGTTTGCGCAGTTCTTGTAAGAGGTTGGGCAGGTGTTGCTGTATTGTCGTTTCCGGAGGTCGAGATCGGGGGCCTGTGTTGTTGACGGGGAGGGTGGTATGTAGTCTTCTAGTGATATGGGGAGGGCAGACCAGAAGGGTTGGAGATGTGGGAGTTGGAGGGCTAAGGTCGAAGGGAGGAAGAGAGCAGATGCAAGGCGGAGGACGTGCATCTTTGGTGAGTTGGGCCTCGTAGGCCGGTCGGTGCTGGGAATTCCAGGTAGAGCGATTCTCAGATGGCCAGCAAAGAAGTCAAAGCCGAGACAGTCAGTAACAGGACGAGTGCTGCAGACGAAAGACGAACTCAAGCGGTGAAGTGCTGGTGCTGCAATGGAAGGCTGGGCGAAATTAGAGCTCAATGTTGTCTCGGGTTGCCATGCCCAATCTAGCATCCCGCGTGGCGGGAGCGTGGCGTCCGGGGTATGCTTAAACATCCCGATGACTTTATTCCATCATCGCTGGAACATCCTCATAGTTGGACGTGTAGTCTAATGGTGACAATATTGAGACAAGTCTATATCTCTGCCGTTTCATGTATGCTCAACGCGCAGAAGACTCGTTGGAAAGGAACAGCAGACTGCCTTGCAAGCTCGACAGCGAGACGGTCTTAGAGGTCTATTCGCTCTTCTAGCCTTTCAAATACTTGCCAAAGTTGAGTGTAGTTGTTAACGGCGACACACCTGGTTGATAGTCCGAATGCGATCGCTATGAGAGCATGTACACTCACTCCGCGGGGCGAGACCAATCCGTTTACGACGCAAGGTATGCTCGCCTGAGCTTTGCAGCGGGGTTCGATCTCGCAGTGCCGTCGGGATGTCCATTGCATGCGTGATGTGTTGTGCAGATATCCCTCGTGACGACCATCTCTTACCGCAAACGTAGGGACACTCGTGAAGTCGTCCAGGCATACTGGATTCGTGAATAGCGCGGGCGTGCTCGAGCAAACATTAGATGTCTTGGCATATGCCGGGGTCCGCGCGTGCAACCAGGCGACCAGATACACGTACTTTGATTTGAGTTCTTCCGTGACAGTCACACATTCATCAACATTGAGGATGGACGCCCAAGCACAGAAGACTCCACCAGCTCCATCTGTCGAACTCGAGCAGGAGACTGGTCGAGTGAGCCCTCTAGGCCACGAGACCCCACAGCCTAAGCCCAAGGTTTCATTCCAGGAGCAAGAAGATGAGAATCCGCCACCCAAGCCGCCTCGACCGACAAGTGCACAAGAGAGCGCTGAGCATACGTTGATCGAGGCCTTCCCCTCAATCGATGCCAAAGTCGTTCGCGCTGTTCTCACAGCAAGCAATGGACAAGTGGAGCCAGCCTTCAATGCGTTACTAGGCATGAGCGACCCCGACTTCCAACCCGAGCCACCCGTACAGCCTCCTCGTCCAACGCAAAGATTGCCGCAGACGCAGCTGGAGCAAGATGAGCAGTATGCTAGGCGACTGGCAGAGCAGTACAATAATCAAGCACCACGAGGCAATCAGTACAACCAACGGGAGCCAGGACGCCGCGCACCTAATCAGCAACCCCGACCACAAGAGAGAGACGAGCAAGATCGTAGCTTTTTCGACGACGAGCTTCCTGAGATCGGTCGCAACATCCAGCAAGGCTTCATCGAGACGCAAAAGGTGGTCAACTCATGGATCACGAACTTCAAGAAGAAGATTGACGGCGAGGACGAAGAAGAGGACCTATACTCTGGCTCTGGCCGACCACCGCAACAGGGAAGGCAGAACTTCGGGTCGAGTCAGAGCGAGCAGATGTATGGGATTAGGAAGGGTGCCGACCAGCAGAGGCGGAGCGTTGAGCAGCAGAGATACGATGCTGGTCCGCATGTGCTTGGGGATGATGAGTTCAGTCGGCTGGAGCTGAGAGATGACGAAGCTCGTATGTGTCACTCTTGATCTTCGACCTGCGTACATGTACTAACATATGTGTAGCACCTCCGCAACCTCCCCGCACAAGCTCCCGCAAGCAAGCCAACCCAGATCTCTTCAAGCCCACGCCCGCACCACCGCAGAGCGGGCCAGTCGACGAGATCGAAGCCTTCGACCGCTCTGGTCGACCTTCGACAGACGACAAGAATGCAAAGAAGTGGCAGCCCTTGACTTCCGCGCAGCCCCACCCGGAGGAAGATAATGATCCCTTCTCGCTCGGGGACGATGATGAAGGGAACGATAAAGCTGAGGACACGAGGAAGGAGGATACCGAGAGGCTGAAAGCGAAGGCGAGGGGCAGTATAAGTGAGCCGAGCAAGCCTCTCGTGGAGAGTGAGAGAAGCGGGAGTCTGGGGACAAGGAACAAAGATGCTGAGGAGCTATTGAGTGGGAAGAAAGAGTAAACATACCTATTTTACTGCTACCATCGCTCTGCGGAAGCTTTGGAAGCATTGCGCCACGCACATGGGCTTCTAGAGAAGCATACCCAGGTTTCTAGCGTATATCCTTCAAGATCAGTGCGTTATGGGTGTAGTACTTGTCCCTGTTTGTCCGAATGACAAGTCGTCGATTGCCCAAGATCGTTGATATGTCGTACCCTACCTCCGCTATACCAACAGTCGGAACCGCCGTCGTGCCTTATAGGCGCCGCTACGAGGGATGAGATGCCACGAAACGCCTATCGGTGTTAGCCTCGAGATTTTGCCCTAGTTGCTCGACTCCTTGAACCTCTCACTCGCGCAACAGTCAAGGTGTCGCAACCACGGTGAAGTGTATGGGTGCAGTGCCTGCGTTGCCGGCCCTGTGAGGAAAGAATGCAGATGTAACGTAGACCGCATTATCTGTATTATCTAAGATGGACCCGCGAAGTAATCGAAATCGCTCAAAGTCTATGCCATGAGCCGCGCTGATAGCAATCATCGTCCATCAATGTGCCCGCTCAATTCACACCGATGGGTATCGTATTCTCCAGGGCTCCAGTATCATACAAGGTCTAAGGCGAAGGATTTAGATGTCCTTCCTTGCTGCCTTCGAGTATTTCGTCCGCAACATCTTCCCGTACTTCATCAGAACAAACGGAATCGGAATGAAAGCTATGCTGAGGAACGCCAGCGTACTGCTAGCCCACGCGGTGCCAAGGTCGGTGTACATAGCGTTCGCGAATAGCGGGAAACCAGCACCGAACGCACTGCGGAAGAGATCGTTCCCAGCCAGTACGCTAGCGGCATTCTCAGGGTAGACGTCCGGTAGGTAGCTTAAGATAGAGTTGAAGATTAAGAACGTGCCGATGCTGAAGAACGAAGAGCCGATGATGGGCACAATCCAATGCGTTCTGTTCGCGGACCAGCCGAACCAGAATAGGCAGATGGGGATGCAGAATGCACCGACACAGCAGGCTTGTAGACGCTTCTCCGGCTCGATGTTGCCAGCTTCGTCGAATTGGGGCTCGAGATATACACGCATGTAGTAGAAGTATGGTGGGATCACAGCTAATGCGCCGATTAGGATTCCGAGGAATGCGAGGCCCTCTTCCCCGAGGGTAAAGCCGTAGCCCTGGATGAAGACAATGACGAAGCTCTCAAACCAAATGTAGAGGATACCGTAGATGAGCGCGATGTAAAGGTTTAGCAGGAAAACCATGGGTTCCGTGAAGTTCAGGGTGAATGGCTTGACGAGGGCCATCATCACGATGTCTTTGCCTGTCATGGACTGTGCCATGAGTTCGGGCTGGCAAATGAGCTTCTCATTACCAGTCGCTTTGCGTAGGCGCTGTGTACGGCGGAGAAGGATGTTGTTGGCGGAGGTTTCCGGGAAGGAGAAGAACAGGAAGACGAGGCAGAACGCTGAAACCCACATCAACTCGAACAGCGGCCAAGTCCAAGGCGCCGTGAACGGATAGTGTCCAGCTCCATAAGGCCCGAACTCGACTGCAAAACCCCCAACAAGAGGACCTAGGGTGGGTCCACACACAGCCGCGATTCCCCAGATGGACAAAGCGTATGCTCGCTTCTTTGGCCCGTATAGATCGGCCAGTGAGGCGCCACCTGTCGCTAACACGGGACTGCCAAAGAATCCACTGAGAAAGCGGAAGACCAGAAGCATACCGAAGTTTGAGGCGAGGGCTGTAGGCGCTTGGAAAGCAACGAACACTGCGAGTGTGCCAAGGTAGACTGGGTTGCGACCGATGAAAGGAATCTCGCTCATCGGAGCCCAGAGCATAGGACCGATGCCGTAGCCTGCGACGAAAAGGCAGAGACCCAATGTTGCAGCGACTTGAGAGACGCCAAATGTCGCCATGACCGATTCAGTGCCCGCGGAGTAAATAGAGCTGCCGATGTAGATTGAAGTAGTGAGTAAGCAGATCTGTGCCGTGACGAAGACTTTCTTCGATGTGCTCCAGTTCATGGGATTATCGCTATCCTCAGGTCCGTACCAGCTGACAAGGTTGATGTCCTTGCCATTCTCGGGATCAACTTTCACACCGCTGGCTTGGTTTACGTCCTCGGGAACCTGAGTGCGTTGAGAGTCTGAGTCGGACAGATCGAGATCCCGTCGTCGCGGTGGCGCCTCGAGGCTGTAGCCATTCTCTCGAGTGCGCACGCCACCAAGGCCATTCAACGACTCCTTGTCGTCTTCTGGTGGCTCCGCTGTGCCGTGGTGCGCGAGATAGCCAGACTTCTTCTCGTCTACAGCTTGCTTCCACAGGTCGGGGTTCTTCTCGTCGGCGTACTGGAATGCCTTCTTGCCGGAGACGAGTCGCACGATCTGCCCAAAGGCAGAGTCGCGAATGATATCTGGCACCATGACTGCGACTCGGAGCGAATAGTCAATACCAGTCAAGCAAGATCGATAACCCAAGAGAGAGCAATCAGTCAATGTCAATGCCAGTGACAGTCAAGTAAATGCGTTCACGTAAGAAAGAGATCTACGAAGGACACGATAAAACATATACCCACCCTATTGCGCGACTCAGAACCTACCAACGTCAACAGTCAACCGCATGCCCAACGCCTACGTGCTCGTCATAGACCACAGCAGAAAACTTTCCAACGTCAAACGGATGCCATAGCGATGCGGGCCCGAACACCCAGACGCCCGATTTTCCATCTCGATGCAGTGCGGTCATCGATCGTGCCTGCCACGCGATCAGATTCGGCGCGCGGATCTGAGCGGGAGGCGCCGTACACTGCGGCGGGTGGATCTCAAAATGCTTGGCTGTGACGTTGGCAGAGCTTTTCGGGTCGTCGGAGTCAAGCGGATGCCGGAGGCTCGAGATTGTTGCGAAAGAGAGTTTTGCGGATTGCGAGATCGAATTTCGGGGAGTGGAGGGGTCCTTCGAGATGCGGCTGAATCACGGATCTGGGTTGGGGAAGCTCCGAGAGTGACAACAGATCTCTTGGGACGGCCAATTGTCGGGTGATTGCAATGCGGTGGTACAGCTATTGTAGGATGCCCTCTTGATCCTGTTCGAGGTGACCTCGAGGCAGTACGTTTTGCGGGCGCATCGCGAGTCGGCACTATCGCTGCTTGGTGGACAGAGCGTGTTCCGACGTCATGATATGAGTTCACCATTTGTGATGATCGCCCGTGGAGGTAAGAAGCGCGTCCTCCACTCGTATTCGGTTCGATATGGCGCGGAGCAGTAGCTAGGCGGAACGCCTTATCCTATACACTATGATACAAATGGCTACCATCACAGCTGCTTGCTGTAGCCATCTAGCTTACTGCCGAGATCCAGGAGACCAACAGTCTCTTTCACTCCTAGTCGCCTGCACTGCACTTCTACCTCTCTCCTCTCGGTCCAAGCTTTCCCTAGCACAATGATGAACGGATAGCCCGCCAGATCGGCGTCCTTCAACTTCCAGCCCAGACTCCTTTCTCGATCATCGACCACCGCATCTATATGCCCAGCACCCTGCTGTATGAGAGCATCATACACACTGCCCACGTCCTCTACCTGAGCCTGCGGTCCTGGTACGATGACGCCGCTGAATGGCGCTATGAGTAATGGCCAGTTCAGGCCTTTGTCGTCGAAGAGCAGACTCGCAGCAGCGCCGATCAGTCGAGACACGCCTATTCCATGACATCCCATCGAGACAGTTACCAGCTTATTCTCAGCGTTCAGGACTTGAGCAGAGAGTGGCTCGCTGTAACGAGTACCGAGGTGAAACGTGTGGCCGATCTCGATCGCTTTGCTGACTTTAAGACTCTGCGAACGACATGTTGGGCAAGGCGTTGTCGAGATTGGAAGCGTGAGGATGCTAGCACGCGAGTAGATGATCTCGGGTTGAGGTGCAGATGGGTCTAAGGATAGGGCAGCCAGGCGCGATGCACCGACTTGGAGGGCAAGACGTTGGTCAATCACCAGAGTGAGATCACCAGATGTGTCTGAGCTCGAATTTCCGGACGCAGCGACCGACGTGTCGAGATCGGGGACCAGGGCCTTCACGGCGTAGATGTTGATCGCGCCGCCGTCTCTTGGAGTGACGACTTGAATGCGTCGCTTGCGGTCCTTGGTCATGAACACTGTACTTTGACATGGTCCGCTGACTACACCGTGCTGATTCACTTGCACACTCTCGATAGCTTCACCACCATTGATGGACGCCGAGATCTGGTCCCAGAGTAGGGCGACCATCGATCGCTCGAAGGTGCCTATGTACAGCTCTTCGTTTATAGAGTAATCGCACTCGGTACAACGAATGACGTTGTCCTCCCCTCGATCCGACACGAAATGGTACTCATGGCTTAGATCACCGCCCATGTTACCACAGTCAGCGTTCGCGACAAGGTACGGCAGACGAAGCTCATCAAGGAACGCCTTGTAAGCGTTGCGCACTTGCTCGTACGTTTCGCGTGCTTGTTGATCAGTGACGTCGAAAGTGTATAGGTCCTTCATCAGGAACTCGCGTCCTCGCAGTAGGCCTTGACGTGGTCGTGCCTCATCGCGATACTTGCGCGAGACTTGATACAAGCGTAAAGGTAGATCCTTGTGCGATTTGACGGCATTGGCGACGATCGTAGTGATCTCCTCTTCGTGAGTCGGACTGAGCAAGTACTTCGCTCCCTTACGATCCTGCAGGCGGAGGAACTCCGAATCGCGACCTTCCAGTCGGCCAGATTTCCGCCATAGCTCTTCGGACGACAGCGATGAGAGCGAGACCTTGGAGGCGCCTAGACTTTGCATGTGCTTATCGATGAGTTTCTCGACCTTCTCCTGGACTCGAAGGCCGAGAGGAAGCAGATGGAAGATCCCAGAGTGAGCCTGGCGGAGAAATCCAGCTCGTTGCAGTAGATCGTGGCTGTCATCCTGTGTGGTGGCATTGGCCTTGCGTGACTCGGTGGGCGTCCAGAAGGCGCTGAGTCGATTGCGGCCATCAACGTGTATAGACCTTACGTGCGATGAGATGAAGCCACATGATCGCGCTTGAGCGCGACTGACGCGTATGCTCAGCCCATGCCTGGCATACATGCGAGGAGAGCGGAACGATTTTGATCTTTGGAAACTTACTAGGTATGCTGCAGGATGTCGACGCGATCTCCCCCGTGCAATACTCTCGAGGTCGGACGCCGGAGCAATGTCGGCCCGGCGAGCTTCTTCTACTTTGAACTTTTTGTGTGAGAGATCTCGGAAACCATACACATGCGCCGTGCTCGAGCAAGAGTGGAGGATGGGACAAAAGCGCAAGCCGGAGGCGGCAAAGCTTGAGAAGCAGGAGCGACCGGAGAAGAAGCCACGACAAGACGATGGCGACCGGAAGAAGAAGTCGCAACGATTGGTCTTCTCAGCACGACCGGACTGGCACGCTGCAGATATAACAGCACTTCCTGTCGACCCAGAGGCAGCGCCGCCAGCTCAGCGAGTGATCGAAGAGCTACACGCCCATGCTACGACACTTCTCGCTGCCGAAAATGTAACCTACAACGCCGCCCATCTGTCTGGCTCGTCTTCGCACAAGTTCTTGTCCACGATCATGGCATCTGGTACACTGGAGGATAAGGTCTCAGCCCTGACGCTGCTGGTACAGGAGTCGCCTCTGCATACTATGAAAGCGTTTGAGAACTTGCTAGCACTGTCAAAGAAGAAGAGTCGGAACCAAGCGCTCATGGCTGTCGCTGCGCTGAAGGATCTGCTGGGTCAAGGCGTGGTGCTGCCTGCGGACAGGAAGCTACGTGCCTTTGGAAAGCAGCCTGCACTTGCCACGGTACTGCAAGGAAAGGCTGCGAGGTGGACGACTGGACAGCCTCTGCCCATCGGGTTGACCGAGGCGCATCTGGTGGTGTGGGCATACGAGGACTGGTTGAAGAGGATGTACTTCGACTTACTGCAAGTACTCGAAAGCTGGTGTGGCGACGAGGTCGAGTATGCTCGAAGTCGTGCTGTCACGTACGTCTGGGAGCTGCTCAAGGAGAAGCCTGAGCAGGAGGAGAATCTGCTGCGCCTACTTGTGAATAAGCTCGGAGATAATGATCGAAAGATCGCATCTCGGGCATCGTATCTGCTGTTGCAGCTGGAGACTTCGCATCCGGCCATGAAGATGATCATCACCAACAGCATTGAAGCCGACTCTTTGTTCCGGCCTGGACAGAGCTTACATGCAAAGTACTACGCTATCATCACGCTGAATCAGACCATCTTGAGCCAAAAGGAGCCAGAGGTCGCCACACGTCTGCTTGACATCTTCTTCAGCCTCTTCGTGCAGCTTCTGAAGCCAGCCGAGGCAGCAAAGCCGAACACAGCGCCAAGCGGCAAGCAGCAAGGTGGTGGTGGAGTGGCTGGCAAGGCGGCAGCGAAGAAGGCCAAAGCTCAGGAGCGAGTCGAAGACGCTGATGTTCAGCTAAAAGACAAGATGATCGCGCAAGTCTTGACTGGAGTGAACCGAGCCTTCCCGTATGCCGACACCAGTGATCCGACCTTCGAGAAGCAGCTTGACACCCTCTTCCGCGTGACGCACAGCGCGAACTTCAGCACTGCCATTCAAGCTCTCATGCTACTGCAACAGATCAGCTCGACCAAGCACTTCGGAGCCGAACGTTACTATCGCACCCTGTATGAGAGCTTGCTTGACCCACGCCTGGTCACCAGCTCGAAACAGACAATGTATCTCAACCTCGTCTACAAGTCGCTCAAGGCAGATCTCGACGCCAAGCGCGTTCAGGCCTTTGTCAAACGACTCCTTCAGATTATCACACTACACGAGCCGCCATTCATCTGTGGCGTTCTTTACCTGATCTCCGAACTCGAAGCTACCTTCCCCAGCATACGCATCATGATCACGGACGCCTCTCTCGCCTCAGCCGACGCAGATGCCGAAGAGCACTTCGCTGACGTCGATGATGAGAGGGCCGACTCAGGAACCGCCAACATGCACCCCTCTCGACTCTCAAAGCCTGCCTCAAACGGCTACGACGCTCGCAAACGCGACCCATCACACGCACACGCTGAGCATTCGTCCCTCTGGGATCTCCTTCCGTTCCTCGCCCACTTTCACCCCTCAGTCCACCTCTTCGCCACGTCCCTTCTGCAGAAGACAGCACTACCACAGAAACCTGACCCAGCACAACATACGCTCATGCACTTCCTCGACCGCTTCGTCTACCGCGCTCCCAAGAAGGTTAAAGAAGGTGGCGAGAAAGTCCATGGCAGCTCCATCATGCAACCGCTCGGCGGATCTCGGGCAGCGGACTTGCTCGTCAAGCCCGGCGAACGAGGGCCAGCAGGTACTTATCAGGTCAACAGTGAAGCGTTCTGGGCACGAAGAGTGGAGAATGTGGGGGTTGATGAGGTGTTCTTTCACGACTACTTCAGGCAGGTCAAGACTGGCGCTGGAGCGAAGGGCAAGAAATCTAAGGTCGCGGCGGCCAAGAAGGACTCGAGGAAGGCTGTGGATGAGGACGACAGCGAGGGCGGGGAGGAGCAGGGCGAGGAGGAGATCTGGAAGGCTATTGTCAATTCCCGTCCCGAGGTCGAGGGTGACAGCGATAGTGACGATGATCTGTCCATGGGCGATCTAGAATCTGCTTACTCAGATTCGGACGATGGCTCGGAGCCAGGTATCGATCTTGGTGGCGAAGGCAGTGGTTCTGACGATGGAAGTCCGCCTGCATCTCCGACGCGTGAGACGGCGGACGATGACGACGACTTTCCTGACTTTGACAAAGAGGAGGAGGACGACGTGTTTGGTGACGAGGATCTTCTGCCCATGGACCTTGGCGAGGATGACGACGAGGGTGGCGTCGAGGTCGACAATAAGGCGCGGAATAAGGCTCAGAGAACCAAGAAGAAGAGGATCAAGAGTCTGCCTACGTTTGCTAGTGCGGAGGACTATGCGAAGTTGATGGGCGGTGGTGGGAATGGAGAAGACGACGATGGGATTTACTAGATCTCTGGATAGGGGTCCAAGGTCCAAACCCATCGACCACCAGACTCTCTGCTTTCACAAAGGGATCAAGTTGTACCAACGTTGACCGCCCATGCTTGATCGTAGATTTGAATGATGTTCGAGCTCAGTAAGATGACCTGGGCGATGTAGTCTAGATCGCGGCCTCGAGATGAAGTGTAGTGTAAGCAAGGACGTCGATCATTGCAACATTCACAGGATAGGTAGGATCTTCACTTAAGCTGACGGAGCAAGTGTGTGTGTGTATTGCAATAGGAATTTACGTGAGATGACGTTTTGGGTTCACGTCGAGCTTTACGTTCGACCTCGGGCAACCTCTACACGCGCTAATCTGGAACGTATCTTAGTAATGATGCGCTATCATTACCTGAATCCTACATAGGTAACAATCTAGGGCGTCCGTATAACAGGCGTCTTCCAAGTTCGAGTATTGTCCCTCGTCAGCGACATTGGATCAAAGTGATCGCTTCGCATCCTTCCAACATCGGCCCTTAGTCTCTCGTCCACTGATCAGCTCGACCACGAGAACTAGAAAGGTATTGTGAGCGACAAATCAGGCGTTCCACCAGCGCAGTAGCCGTGATCCGCTATAGCAGCTAAGCTGGTCATTGCACATCCAAGCATCACGCCGTTTGAGAGACATCACCAATATGGCGACTCCATACACCATCGCCATTCCCGACTCCAAGATCGACGATCTCCACAAACGACTGGACCTCGCAACTTTCCCCGACGAGCTGGACAATGCAAGATGGGACTACGGCGCTCCTTTGGCTGATGTCAAACGCTTGACAGCCTACTGGAAGTCGAGCTTCTCATGGCGCGATCAGGAAAGGACGCTCAATCAACTGCCTCAATTCACTCGCTCTGTCGAGGTCGACAACTTCGCTGCTCTGGATATCCACTATATCCATCAGCCGTCCCCCTCCCCTGATGCCATCCCACTTCTCTTCTGCCATGGCTGGCCCGGGAGCTACCTCGAAGTCGTAAAAATGCTCCCAGCCCTACAGGCCTCCAACAACGGAGTGTCCTTTCACGTCGTCGCTCCCTCCCATCCGAATTACGGCTGGAGCGAGGGTCCCAAAGAGCGTGGTTTCGGCCTGAAGCAATACGCCGAGACCTGCCACAAGCTCATGCTGTTGCTCGGCTACGACCAGTACGTCACGCAGGGTGGTGATTGGGGTTTCTACATCACGCGCGCTATCGGGTTGCTGTATCCCGAATCTTGCAAAGCGAGTCACATCAACATGATCCGGGCCAGTCCACCGGCACTGCTCAAGAACCCTTGGCAGGCCGTGAAGCATAAGCTTTTGCCGTACTCTGCCCGCGAGCAGGAAGGTCTGAAGCGGAGCGAGTGGTTCGCAAACGAAGGAAGTGGATACAGGACCTTACAGGCTACAAAGCCGGCTACCATCGGATTCGCGCTGAACGACAGTCCCGTGGCCCTATTAGCTTGGCTCTGGGAGAAGCTCCACGACTGGACCGACTCTTACCCATGGACCGACGACGAGATCCTCACCTGGGTCTCCATCTACTGGTTCTCTCGTGCCGGACCCTCAGCAAGTCTACGGATCTACTATGAAGCCACGCACTCGGGTGCCGGTGGTGTGACGCGAGATCGTACGCAAGAGTGGATCGGGGGCGTGAAGTTGGGACTCTGCTACAGTCCGAGAGAGCTGACGGTCGTGCCTATGACTTGGGGACGTACGTTGGGTCCGGTGGTATTTGAGAGTGTGAAGCCGAGAGGAGGGCATTTTGCTGCGCATGAGCAACCCGACGAGATCGTGAAGGACTTGAGGGCAATGTTTGGGAAGGGAGGACCATGTCATGCGATTGTGAAGCCCGGCGCGAAGTTGTAGATGTAGCGTGATGCATGATTATAAGACGATGATATGATGCTTGAGCAACCAAGCGGTTTGTTCCCTTCGCCTCTCGAATCGGCTAGCATGTAAGTAGTGCACGTCTCAGCGTGTCCATAGCAGTGAGGTACTATCTTACTGCACCCCGCGAGAAGCTCACACGAAAGACGTACGAAGAAAATTCGATATCTTTGTATCTGCGTGTCGCCTGTGGCACGTGCAACTTAGTGCAGTGAAAATTCATGTGGGATCTCAGAGGACATTTAGACATTAGAAGATGGACATTACTTCGATTGCGTATCAGCCAGCTCTGGAAACACAATCCTAAGCACGGCGTCGACAAGCGTGAGGATCAAGTGTGCACTGTGATAGCGTTAGCGGACTGTCTCTGTAGCTGCGGTTCAAGTCGTGGGGACTCACTTCAACCTCCGATTGTTCACCACAGCCGACAGCTTCCTGGCAGCAGCTTGCGCATTTTGCTTACCCACTACGCTTCCCGCCATGTCCGGCACCAGCGCACCAAGTACTAAAGCAGCCTCCTTCCTCGTTCTCGCCTTCTCGGCAGCTGTCCGGGGTGTGCCCGCGGCCCTGAGCTGGCCATCCGGCCACATGCTATTCTTCAGTAGATCGACGTAGCTTACAAGGCTCGCGTCTTCGAATGCCGTCTTGACGCCGTCGCGGACCTTGCGCTCTATCGTCCCACCAAGAAGCTGATGCAAAACCACTACGACCGTCCGACCACGGAGCCAGGAAGTCCCTTTCGAAAGTTCGAAGACCTCCAGGAAGAGGTCACAGATCGGCTTGACAAACGGCTCGAGCTCTTTGGTCTCATAGGCATTGAGCTCGGCTTCTGCTTCGGCCGCCGTGGCAGGGTCGTGAGTCGCAGGATCGAGTGCATCAATCGAGGCGCCGGTCATCTGCGCCGTTGCGGCTGAAACGAGGTTCTGGCCTGCTGCAGAGAGCTGGTCGAGGACAGGAATATTGCCAATGAACTCTTCCATTCCGTCTGAGACTGAGTTGTAGATGCGGCTGACGAAATCACGGGCATCGGCTTGCGAGCCGTTGGTACCGTTATTCGTGATGGCGGACTGTGAGAGAAAGGCGCGGAACTCGCGGCTGCGGGTAATTGCTGGAACGAGAAGGAGAGACCGCAGGTAACGTTCCAATGTGACACGTCGCCTTTGAAGGAAGTCTTTCTGTAGCGTGAGCAGCGCTTGTCTGCGAGGAAAGTCAAGGTCTCGCACAGCCGGGAAGCGCGCACGAAGCCGTTTGTGTAGTTCGTGAAATTGGCTATAGCGTCGTGTGATGGCCCAAGTCGCCGCTGGCGTATTGTCTCCGGCCTGTCGGCGGACTTCGATCACATACAGAGCGTACTCATGGCCGTCGTCCTCACGGCCGACCATCACTGACTTGATCGTGACGGCTGCCCGACCGTACAGGCTGTTGTCACTTTCCTGCACGACGTATTGCTGCTTCTGCATCTCGGTACGCTTGATCTCACGATCTAGACTCTGCTCGGACTTCCTCAAGATGCGCAGTTCCGCGCCATTGTTCGTGAGCTCTGCCTTGGCTGTCAATGAGATGACGATGTTCTTCTGCGCGGTCAACCTTTCGATCTCTTGATTGAGGGCATCGATTGCTTCGGTGAGCCCCAGGTCGCCCGGTGCAGCCTCTTGCACGTGATCGTCGTCCTCCTTGTCCAGCGCATCAGAGTCCTCACGCTCATCTTCAGCAAATTTCTCCTTCTCTTCGGCGAACAGATCATCGATGAAAACACCTCGGCTTGACGGTGCGCCAACGAGACCCAGCGAGGCAATACTTGGCTTGCCCGCTCCAGACGCCTGGGTGGACAGTGGTGGTCGTGCTGGCTGTGCTACTGGGGTTTGCTCTGCAGTATCGAGGGCCTGTCGACTGTGGTCGGAGAAGAGCGATCCTTTGTCATCTCTGTCAACGACAATATTATCGAGGGCAGCCTGCATAGCACTGACTGCTGTTGCTTCGTCATGAGCACGCTGCGCAGCGTCGCCATCGGACTCCTGGCTCATCAAGCTACTTGTCGACTGCATCATACGCTCATCATCGACGTCGTCACCAAACAGGGCAGATCGACCGCCAGCATCGTCGAGAGACCTGCGGAGTCCAGACGATGACGAGTCCGACCTTGTGGCAGTGCGTAAATCAGTACTCGACAGTACTGCTCGGCGCAGTTCAGGCTCACGATTGACAGCTAGCTGGGGTCTGCGCATCTTGGCAGGTGATCTGTCCCGTTCGGATGGGCTGGGTGGTCCAAGTGGCGACAGATTCGATGCCGCTGGCAGAGCGGAATTTGCCACAGCACCATCGATTGCTAACCACTTGTAGTACAGGTCCGAGCGCTTAAAGCCCTCGAATTGATCGCTCTTCATGCGCTCGTACACCTGCGTCTGTGTTTGTAGAACAGCATGCCTCGCAGCCATGTACTGCTGTCCATCAACCTTAGGCCCTTGCTTGAGAAAGATTCGCACTGCTCGTAACGAAGCGTCTGTAGCTTGTAGATCGGGACGCATCAGATAGCTCTCATAAATCTGAGCGACATCGGTACGATCAGACTCGCTTGCCACCACACCCGGTCGATCGTCGTTATCGCCCTCGAGTGGATTGCGAAAGCCATCTACTACAAGCCAGAACTGTACCAGGTGCATCAGTGTTGAGCGATCGAGATACTCCATGAAGTAGCTGAGTCCAGATGCATCATACAGCAAATCTCGGAGGTTTGCATTCTGTTTTCGAGACAGAGCATCACCGCCGCCGTTCATCGTAGGCAGCTGGAGCTTCGGCTTAGCCGCGCTGTCGGTGGACAACAGACTTGTGATTCTTTCATCGAGTAAGCGTTTGCCCGTCTCCAGCCTTCGCATGTACGATACGTCCTGACCTTCCGAAGCATCATCGCGCCTGAGCTGACCGATGATCTCGCTTCTGAAACTTCGAGCGTCTGTCAGTGTACTCACGTGTCTGATGGCGCGAACGAAGCGCTCGAATTGCTTCTCGGTATCGTAGGGGCGTAGACGCGGGAATTGAGTGTTACGAGTCGCTTTGGGCGATGCTGGCGCGTGTTGATCGAGCGCGGCGCGAAGCTTACGCACAGTCTTGCGATCTTGTAACATTGGTCCACCAAAGTTGACGATCAGCTGATTCCAGGTGTCTGGATCTTCCAACGTCACCAGCACCGGTGTGAGCACAGCACACGAGACGAGCTCCTGCACAAGCACGGTCACAGCAGGACTGCTCTTCATATTTGCGGGCAGCACGATCGGAAGCAGACCCTTCATGATGTATCGCATGTGACTCTGCTGTCCGATGACAGTCTCAGCCTGGACCCCGATCGCAGAGTGAAGACGGCCACTTCTGTACTTGGCTGCGACTGCAGAGTCTAGTTCGTCGCTCTCGGTTACACTGTGATCCAAGTCTTTGCCACGAACAGCGCGCTCGGCGTCATAGAACTCCTTGAGATGAGCCGAGACTAGAGGCAAGACCCTGCTGATACCTAGCTCAACAAGATCTACCCCAGTCAATCGAGCAGCAATTGTGAGGAGGACAGAACGGATACATCGGTCTATCTCGTTTTGGAATGTCGGCCTTAGGCTTATGTTGCGATACCAGCTTGTGACGAAGTCGCGCAGTATCAGGTCCAGCAACCTGTCCACAGCTTTCGAGAAGCCGACAGCCTCTGGCAGTATAATCGGTCGTCTGTACTCTGTGCGCGACTTCAAGGCGGCTTTCGCTTCTTCCCATGCTGTTCCATCAACCCACCCGAGTCCGCCTTCCACCCGTCCCACCGCCAGCCCGCCAAGTCTGCTCGTGCCTGTGCCATAGTGAGTACCCTTGCTTGTCGAGAATACGATCAGGAGCAGTCCAGCAAGGGTGCCAACCACACCAGCAGTGAAAGCATAAGGAATCCAGCGCAGGCTGGGGATCCAGTCTGTCAACAGAGCCCACGAGACGAAGGCGATGAATGCACCAGCGATGAGATGCTTGCGCTCAAGGCCCATAGTCCGCGCGGTGCTTAAACATCCAAGCAGCGCGCATTGTGGCAGTGTGAAGCGTATATGTCTTAGTCAAGCACGGCGTGGTATCAGACAGCAGTCCAACATTGACTGCCAAGACGTCACTTCAACGCGTTTCTTGGCGCAAGAGACGACCGGACCGGGAACGCTGTCCGCCAACCTCAACTCACTCCCTGTCCTTGAAAGACTAGAACTGATTTACGTCTCTCCCGCGTGCTTCTAGATATCGACGAGTCCGATGGCGCCGCAGTCGGCCAAGTCGTCAGCAACACCGCCTAGTATGACTGCGGCGACATTTTCATCGCAATTTGCGATGGGCGCCACCGCGCAGCGTCCATGGAGCTCAGCCTCACGACACGCAACAGGCGAGTACTTCCGTTCCTCCATGTCTTTCCACGAATGTTGCAGTCTCTTTCCTATCTATATATTCTTACTGCGAGAACTTCGTCGAGACACGCGTGGAGTGGCGATATGGCTTTCACCGTTGTGGACGGCACCAACAGCACCAGCACTCGAATCTGGGTGCCCAATTCTACTACCAGAGGCAGTTGGGCCATCTACCAAAGCTGCATCTTCACCTTTATCCTGTGCATTTGGCAGGCCATACACGTCAACGTACCACCACCAGGCGAGGCACCCTGGAGGCAGACCGCACGAAAGGCAGGCTGGGCTGTGTTGGCTCTGCTCGCTCCCGAGATAGTGGCCGCGAACGCATGGTACGTTGAAATTTTAGTCCCATTCGCCCTTTCGAGCGTGCGCAAGGTCAGCCTCTCGTGGGCGCAGCTTCAGAGTAAAACACTATCGCAGCTGCACATATAGTCCCGCATTTCACATCTCGTGGTTCTAGAGGCGCGGAAGTAGGTAGGAATTGCCGGAGAAGAAAGGCTTTCGACGTCGCTGACAGGATTGCATCGACCTTAGGCTCCAATATCGTGACGCTAGGAGGATCATGGTCGCCGTCAACAAAGCCAAAGGCCAGGCGAAATCCTACATTCCTTTCATGACCATGTGGACCAAGCATGCTTGCAGTGTCGCTTGGTGGCTGCTTGCCCCGATGAGATTGCTCGATTATGCACGAATGCGCCTTCTTCACCACAGAGATTATGTTGAGTGGCAACATCAGCGCACCAAGATGAAGCTTAAGCGTCAAAGCAGTGCTCGCAAGCCTTGGACGATGGCCGTGGCGTACTTCGCAACAAGTGGCGGATTGACCGCGAACGAGCTATTAGTGCCTGGGGTCGTGTCAGTGGATCTCCTAGAACGACTTTGTAGAGTGGCGCCTGATAGTATCCCGGACCTTGATCACGCGAACATTGTTGGACAGAGCAAAGCCAATGGACTTGCAAAATTCCTGACATGTGTTCAGGCCCTCTGGTTCTGTGTGCAGTGTTTGACTCGTGTCACGGAGGGTCTTGCAGTCTCGTTGTTAGAGATCAATACTTTCGCGCACTGTCTGAGCGCGTTGGTAATTTACGCATACTGGTGGGAAAAGCCTTACGACGTGGGCTCCTACGTGGACATCGGTAGGCTTACTTACGTGGACGAGATTGTAGCCGACCTACAAAGGGCCTGCAAGACGTGGGCAGTGGATACGACATTATCGTATATCCCAGGAGGCAAGTTCGTCTTGACTTCCAACAAGTCGTTCCAAACTGGTGGCCATACGTATACTCTCTACGAAGCACCTTCGGCTCCTGAACGCGAGGTCGGAAGTTTCACTCAGCAGAGTCCTGGCACTGACAGCTACACTGCCCCCTCGTCCGGGAAATGTACATCTACACAGATTTGAGCATGATTGCGGCGCCTCCATTCCGCACTCCAGGTCTCCCGTTTCGTGTGCCGGCAGAGACTGTTACCGAAGACTTGAGAACTTGCGTGTCCAAAGTTACGGTTATCACGGGCAATGTAGTTGACAAGATTCCAAATCTAGTCATCAATATGGAGATGCTTGAATGGGGTCATCTTGACTACTTTTCGCTGCTGATATTGACTCTGGCATTGGCGCTTTATGGAACCGTGCACTTACTTGCATGGCACTATAACTACACCACGAAGGCAGAAGTAGTACTGTGGAAGAGTGCCGGTGGCTGCACGGCCGCTTTCGGGCTCGTCTTTGGGCTTACGAGCGTGTTCTTCAAGATCCTAGGCCATCTGATACATTCGTACGATACGGCACCTTCGTCATATGGCCCTGATCCCTGGAATCTCGGGATATATCGTATACAAGACAGCTTGAAAGCTGGTCTTATCGTACTGCTCATTGTGGACATCATCGCACGCGCATTCCTGGTTGTTGAGAGCTTTGTTGCTCTCAGCAACTCGCCGCCCTCGGTCTACGAAGTCCCAGCTTTTGCAGCATACTTTCCGCACTTCGGCTAGGAGCAGTATTCAGACGTAAGTCTTATCGTACTGTGACGATCTCACTACGATCGCTGCTTCCGATCACAGCAGTCGGGTCCTTGTGCCTCAAGCGCTGGGAAGACGCTCGGGGGGCAATACCTTCTCCTTCTCCTGCAGCATCGATGGCCGGATATTGTCGCTGCATGCGCGGCGACTGTCGATGAGCCAACAACGACCAGCGAGACAGGCCGCTCATCATGCAACCTCGCCGACCGCGCCCGGCCTTTGCGCGTCCGGCAAAGATCGCGGTCGTCTCATGAAGGCAGCCCCGCCTCGAGCGCGTGAGAAGGCATATCTCTGCGCCCTTTCTCCGCTGATCAACATATGAATCGCTCCCTATGCTCCTGCACGTGACTCCGCGATGGCAGAAAAGTGGCGGAATGTCAAGCGAGAGAGCCAGGAGGCTTCGCCGTGCGCTCATCAGATCACGTCTCTCCTGCAGACATCGCTTCGCCGTGTCGCCCTTATAGCTGGACATATAAGAGCCTTCCCGACGATCGAGACAACCAAGAACGGAGGTAAAATCACGAAAGAGCCGGCACGAGGTACTGGGCCAGCCTTCAACTCCGATTGTCAAAGGTAGCTTTTGAGGCGTTCCTCTGCGCAGGCGCGATGGACTGAGTAAGCTCTGATACTCTGAGCTTGATACGGCTGGTCAATGTCGTGTTGTCTTCCTCCTGTTGAGACCGGGGCGTGAGCCAGAATGCCGTTGCTGGGAGAGCAAAGCCAAGGATTAGGCGGCTGCGGCAGAAGATGTTCATACTGGCATCGAAGTGCAGAAAAGTTTGCAAGGTCCAATCCACCGTTGCGTACTCTTGGGCTTGTCCAGTCTTGGTTATACACAATCGGGATGTGGTCCTGGTTTTCAGGTACGAGAGGATTCCGGCTATGACGCAGCGTCATCAGTCGGTTAAGCTTGCCGCGGCCTAAAAGCTTGGCTTCCGGCTAATTGCTTAGCAACGGGACGACTCCAATGCACCACTTTACCCATCTTCGACATTGCGTAAATATTCGGAACTTAATCATGCAGTGAGATGAGGGGAAGATGGAGCCTGAAGCCCGCCTGAACAAGCCAATGCAGGCAGGGATCTGCTTGTTGTCGGAACGCACCGTCACCAGCGATGCCGTTTTTCCAGATGGAATGACTACTACATAAGGCCGCGACGCGCCTCTCAATGAAATCACTGCGCAGCTGAGATACTAGTGAAGTCTGCGATATACCCTTGGTCGACTCAGCCCAGATCACGGAAGATGTTGACTGCGTTGCTACTCTCTGGAGCCGCTGGAGCTCTGGCTCAGTGGGAGTACAATCCCGTCGGGATCAATACCCACGTCTCGATCAACGTCAATGCCTACAACAAGCATCAGACCATGCAAGGGAGTGGGTGCTCTGGCGCCTTCGGAATCGCCTGCGATCAGTTCGGAGCTTCAGGACTATCTCCGGCGAACCAGCAGGAAGTCACGAAGATCTTGTACGATGAGAACATCGGCGCACTCTCGATCGTGCGCAATCTGATCCTGTCGACCACTCCAGGTACCATACTACCGACTTGCCCTGCAACTCCGGCAGGTCCGTTCAACTACACTTGGGACGGCAACCAGGCTTGCCAGGTCAACCTCACGAAGACTGCGATGAAGTACAACCCTAATGTATTCGTGTATGCGGACGCATGGTCCGCTCCTGGTTGCTTCAAGACGAACGGGGTTGAGAAGAACGGTGGTCTCATCTGCGGTGTGAGGGGTAGTAATTGCACGCACGACTGGCGCCAGGCTTACGCAGACTACCTCGTGCAGGTCGTCAAATTCTACAAGGAGAGAGAGGGCATCACCGTCAATCTGCTCGGTGCTTACAACGAGCCCGATTTCAACCCTGGGTACTACTCGTCGATGGAGTCGGACGGCTTCCAGGCGAAAGACTTCCTCGAGAAGCTGTATCCTACGATCAAGAAAGCATATCCACGAACAGAGGTTGCTTGCTGTGATGCTACAGGCGCCCGACAGGAGCGTGATATTTTGTACGAGCTTGAGCAGGCTGGTGGATCAGATCTCTTCGACGTTGCAGTAAGTCTATGCCCATACTGTCTTCACTCCTCCACATTCCGGGAGGGCTTGTGCTTCTATGTGTTGCATCACGACAGACTCACCCATTGAGAGATGTTGGGGAGTGATGAAAGAATGCCAAGTCTGCCTATGAATCACGCATTCAGCTTTCTTGACGTGTGGCGATCATACCGCACAGCACTCACTAATCTGACTTCTCACAGACCTGGCACAACTACCAGTCGGAGCCGAAACAGAGGTTCAATACCGACAAGCCCAATTTCCAGACCGAGTGGGCCGACGGTAGCGGTGCCTGGAACCCAAACTGGGACATTACCGGCCAACTAGCTGAGGGCTTCCAGTGGGCGATTTATCTGCACAACGCCTTCGTAAATGCCGATACGTCGGCGTACGTGCACTGGTGGTTCAGTATTATCCGCTGCAAGCTTGCTGTGAACTCGAACTAACTTGGTTTAGGTGCGCGCAAAACACCACCGGTGACAATGCGCTGATCCGCTTGTCCTACGACTCGTACTATGTCTCAGCACGTCTCTGGGCCTTTGCCTCTTACTTCCGCTTTGCCCGGCCTGGATCCGTGCGGATTGATGCCATCAGCAGCGCGGAAAATGTATACAGCTCTGCGTACGTCAACAAGAACGGAACAGTATCTATTCCGGTAATTAACGCGGCACACTATGCTCAGAATCTAAGCATCAGTCTGAACGGCGTCTGGAGCAAGACAGCGAGTGCTTATCTGACCGACAACAATCACAATGTCTCGCTCGTGGGACACTACGCGATCCACGGCAACCGGCTTTACGCTAATATTGAGCCGAGGTCGATGAAGACGTTTTACTTGGAGTAGATTGCGAGCTGTACGAACGAAAACTTAGCGGTGGAGGAATCTGGCCGGACCACTGAAGTCTACAGTGATATGATCTAGATCTATATCAGAGTACACCTCGAGTCAATGCGCCCATCACACAACTCTATGTTCCGGTGGTCTCCAAGTGACGCCGAGAATCTCGAAAATCCTCCTCTCGTCTTTGCCCTCAACCAACTCCCCTTCAGTCAACTTCTCCCTACCTTTGCCCCTCATGACGCCCTTGTAGAGCCCCCTCTGGTTCAACCTCATGCCCTTGTTGCTTGCCAGAAGCCTCAAGCTCCTGTTGAAGATATCGTTCCCAGTGAACGCGATCATGGCTGCCCCAAGCTGCTCAGGTGGCACAAGCATGAAGTCAATACGACGCCAGATCTTCGATCCGGATAGGCAAGATGCACCATGCCATTTTGTGCCATCATCCTTCGAGGTGACCGCAAGTGCAGCGGTCAAGAAGCCTGACTTGGTGAGGTGAGGGACTAATTTGTCGACCATAGTACTGCTAATGTACTTTATATCTCTATGTGGGTGTGTGACAATGCAGTCGATGTCTCCCGACGTCGATGCGCCGCGTCTGAACGATCCGCCGATGGTGACGACAAAGTCTTTGTCGACAGACTGTAGCGTTTTGCGAACGATAGCACCGTGCTGCTCCACCTCGCCCCGCGGGATGCGAATCAAAAAGTCTTCATAATGATCTATGCCGATCCTCTGATTGGGCGTGAGTTTGGCTTTCTTGTCAAGCTCGTCAATAGTGGTATATCCTTCCCGTACCCACTGACTAGCTTGTACGAAGCCGACGCCGTATATTTGCATAAACGTCTGCAGGACTTGGTCTCGGGGCTCGGCACGCGCACTGTCGAGTCGACGCAATCGGTTCGTGAACACGATCTCCTCGATCTTCAAGGCCAGACGATCCCCGACGTTGGGCAGGGCCAATGCCTCTTCTTTGGTGCTGATCCTATAGGTCAAATTTCGCAATGTTGCAATCGCCTTGCGATAGGCTCGAATACGCCATTCGTCTCCGACTTGGCCATAATAGTCAGCCATTTGCTGAAGAATGGCTATGGTACTAGCATTGGGCGAACCGCCTTTCTCTCCACCTGTGTGGGCTTGCATACATTGATAGCGATCCTTCATTGTCTTCAGCTTGCGATTGCCATCTTCGAAAGAAGCACCTCCATCTGAGCTACTTGGACGACTGTCGCCGTCCTCATCGTCAAGTGGGGCAAACTGTACATCTTTTGCTCTCTCGATGGCTTCTTCGAGCTCGTCTGTGATTACATGTGTCGCTTCTGGTAAGTATGCGTCAGGCTCAGGTGGCCCGCGAAGTGCCTGCCCAATTGTTACCTGCCGTTCCAGATCTGTGTGTTTGGCACTCTGGTTGTCAACTGTCGCCCTCGAGTCCTCAGCATCGGGCTGATCTGACTCTTGCGTCTGGGTTTGTGACACTGGGGTTGTCGGCTGCCTTGCAGTGACGCCTGTTCCAGCCGGCTTCAGCTCAAGCGATTTATCTGACTCTGTTGCAGGCACTAGTGTCTGCGCCCGCGAGGCAATCCTCGCTGCCCCGATCCCATTCAATGGAGCTCCAGAGACCTTGAATTGATCCTGCGCGGGTTCTAGCAACGCCTTCCAAGCTATACAATCGCTCTGCCACTTCTCAGTCACCAACGCAACGCTTTCGGGCAGTCGCTCAATCTTGAGGAACTTGATGAGCATAGCATAGTCCATCAGCCTGTCAACCAGAACGTGGGTGACAGTGCCGTCGTGATCCTTGACCCACGCGGCGCCATACTCGATTGCTTTGGTGATCCTCATCCGTCGCGCCGGATTCTTGTCGTTGTTTGGGAAGAAGTAAAAGCGTAGACCAGAGAATATCTGCAGCTCGGATGGAAGTGCTGCAATTTGGACATCACGTTTCCGCTTGCCAGTGGTCGGCAGCACCCCAGAGGCTGCATTCATGAGTCCAGAGAAGGTGTGCCGCGTGCTCAACGACACCTTCGCTGCGACTACGTGTGCTGCCGGTCCCGGTACAATGGCATCTACTCGTGCCGCCGTTCTCTCTCGAACATTCAGCTGCGTATCTGACGCTGAGCGGGGCAGCGAGGTGCTCCCAGGTTGCATGGCTCTCGCATCCGCTAACATAGGTGGAGGAATTGCCTCCAATTGCTCTGCGGTCTTCTCGCCATGCAAGGCGTTCCGAGATGCTTGTAGGCCTCGATCTGGGATATCATCACCGTCGTCCCGTAGAAAGTTGAAGCTATCGTAGAACGCTCGCTTCTCGCGTAGGCGCTTATCATCTTGTTGTTCGGACATGATGTACAGGGCTCTCTGGTTATGTGAGACCTGATCTGTGCTCCTATAGCCTCAGTCGCGGCAATGAACAGTCAGCGTATACAATCGGTGAGATTAAGTCTCCAAGCAGCCATAGTCCACAGCTTGCAGGCTAAATCTACGGCATCTCAGGCTGTTTCAGTGATGCTGAGAAGCGAGGACACTGTTGGTGGTGCAAGTGCAAATGATCGATCCTTGCTTACGCAACAAGTGGCAGGCACGACTGGTTTCAGAGATGCGTGACAACCAGCAAGAGTTCGAGAGATCAAGGCGATGCAAATTCTCAACGCGAAGACCATCCGACCCTCGCTACACCTGGGGACTCGATAGGCATCGAGGTCGCACAGCAGCTGTCATGGGTCTTCAAACGAGCGTGCTGCACTGTCGGCTACAATTAGGACATAGATGCGCGTATCGCAAGATTGGCTGTCAACCACAAGCCTCTCGTCATCATCTGTACTTCGGATCGTCGCCCAGACAAGGATCCAGCAGCAGTTGTACGCAGTCATCGAACATGAAGTGAAGGGGGTGAATGCACAGCTACTGGATCGAGAAAAGGCACGACCGGAACTCGGTTCCGTCTTCCCCGACCAGCCATACCACGACAACAACGAAAGGCACTCAGGCACGCGTCTAAAGGATAGACCAGCGCGTTTCTCAACGAAAGCTCAACCCCCTTGCGTGATCCAATGTCTCTGGGCGACACCTCCCAAAAGCTCATCGAGTCCGCTGCCCGGATCTCCTCCCTCCCCACGCTACCCCCCTACGCTACAACCCTTGTCCGCGCCATAACCCAAGAATCTCGAGACCTGGAACGCGACATTCAATCACTGCTGTCACCATACCGCTCCCAATCAAGTCAATCTCAGACTCCCGGTGGTGATACGCAATTCAAATCCTCCTTCAACCCAGCAGATGACCCAGCCTTGGCAACGACATTAATGGTAAACCACGTCACCCTACGAAGAAACAAACGCTGCCTACTAGCCTACCATCGCACCCGGATCGCGCATCTGGAGAAGACGCTCTGGTCTGGCTTCCCGATTGCCTCGTCCTCTTCAACGCCATCGAATCCATCCTCCCAAGAATCCAATCTCACGCCCTCGGAATCACTGCTCGCATCCTCGCTGTCGTCGCTGTACTCCCAGCTTGGAGCGCAGTACCCTGACATTGACTTACTGGGGAGTATCACGCCTCCGCGGGAGGTGTACGTTGAGATCAGGGTTTTGAGGGAGGTGGGGGAGGTGCAGACCGAGTACGGGAGTTTGGTGCTGGGGAAGAATAGTGTGCATTTTGTAAGGCTAAGTGATGTGGAGGGACTGGTCAGGGGTGGGGTCGTGGCGGTTGTCGGGGAGAGTGGGTGAGCGGGAGGCCACCCGTACAAGAGAGGCCGGGGCACGCCAGCAATTCTGTCAAGCTCCAGACGGAGGCGGCTACGCAAGTGTAGCTTGTGTGCAAAGTGAGTAATCTCACGGCGGTAAGGAGAATTGGGAAGCTAATGTATTGTGATAGAGTGGGTTTCTTGGTACCAAGACGTACGACAGCGATGCCACCCCGCCGCTTGCTGAGCTACCACTATTTCCGATGCATAGAGATACCCAATCCACGACTTCCACCGCGAGCCAAGTAGACTCCATCGCTGCATTCGACCATAGGAATCCAGGCAAAGTTCAATTCAGCATCGCATCCACACTCATGCGCTTCCTCCTCTTCTCTGGACTTGAGAGCTCGACCTCATCTGCATGCTTCTGACTCGGCAAGCAATTATTCCTCGGATCGCTCGGCGAAAGCGGAAGCAGCGTCTCCGACGTATTGCTCACTTCGCTCAGCTTCGAGGGGATTTTCGTGGGTGAGCCAGACAGCTTTTTGGCGCCCTTCGCCGTGGTGACGCTAGACTTGGAGACCGAGAACGCCGAGGTGATGGCCTGAGTGTTCTTCGATTTCTGCGGTTGCGATTTCGATGCCTTGCCTTT
The DNA here is from genome assembly GCA_036872775.1 of Oleoguttula sp. CCFEE 5521. Classification (NCBI taxonomy): domain Eukaryota; kingdom Fungi; phylum Ascomycota; class Dothideomycetes; order Mycosphaerellales; family Teratosphaeriaceae; genus Oleoguttula; species Oleoguttula sp. CCFEE 5521. The sequence goes on from JAVRRP010000001.1 coordinate 586,638, forward strand.
GCCGGTCGTCTTGGGTTGAGACTCGGAGGCCTTGATGTACTTGACATTGGTCTGTTTCTTCTTCGCTTGTGCTTTCTTCGCTTTTGACGATGCCTTCTCCACTTTTTGCCCGGGTCTGAAGCGATCGTTGAATGACGGTACTGCAGCACCCACTGGTGAGCCTTTGCTTGACTTCGAAGGGGTGAGGAGACCGGACTGCGCCGAGGTGCTCGCGACTGCGATACTATCTCCGTCGGAAAGCTCCACGCTAGGCATGATGGATGATGAGCGGCTCGTGAGAGGGCTGTAATCCGGACTTTGTGACAACAAGCGCGGTCGGTGCGGTGTACTTGGCTCGGTTGGAGGAGGTTTGAAGCTGTTGTTGTAGCATCCCTCTTCCACGGGCTCAGCCTCCAATGCAGTCAATGATTTCGCTTTCGAAGGCAGTACCACCGAGCCCTTCTTCGCATCTGCCTCCTTGAGCACATCCTCATCGCTAATGTTGTCGACCTCGGAGTCGGTTTGCGGATCATCCCATCGGCGAAGTGCAGCTTCCTTCGCCACTGCATCTGCTGGTCCCTTCACAATCAGATCGAAGCAGTCGGCGAATTGAGGTCCAGCTGGTGGCTCTTCATTGCTGATCCAGATAGCCATGCCATCTTTTCGATCGCGCACCATCGCACACATCTCGCGCGTGATTCTTTGAATGCCCGGGACCTTCAAAGTAGTGCCGACTACAATCACCGCGTCCGGCCTGCGGCGGAGATCGTCGCTCGCTACCCTGCCGATTGCTTCGTCATCCGGATTGTGCTCGTTGTACAGCACCATGCGGGGACGCAAGCGGCCAATGCCATGACTTCGCTTTCCCTCTCCGACTGTCCGACGCATGTCGTGCTCCTCGCAGGATGTGCAAAGCGGTGCAATTGGTCCATCAAACAAGTCCGCATCCAAGTCCGAGAGGTGTTGGCATTTTGAGCAGACCATCTTGTCCAGGCCACCGTGCAACTGGACCGTCTTCGGCCATTTGCCACTTTCATCTTTCCGGAGCGGCACAGCTGTGCTAAGGGGTTCCAGTGACGTGTCGATGCCGTCCACATTCTGCGAGTACAGTCGCAGTAATCTGCCCTCGTGCGCTAGAGTAGCAAGCATGTGGTGGAAGGCAGTGGGCTTCGCGCCTTTCGTCATGCGCGACATGCTGCTGACCATGCTGTGGAATGATGAGGTGGAGGTATCATCGCGGTAGACAGACGCGTCAAACAGGTCCTTGCCAGAGCCCTTCATCTTGTGCTCGTTCTTTAGGCTGCTGAAGAGTCCGGTAGATGATCGAAAATCAGGTACTGCAATCACGTTAGCATAATGTTCATGGGGGGAACTGTGTGATGACCTACTGCCAGCAGACACCGAGATCCCAGCCCCAGCAATTACGACGATCTTCCTCCTCTTGTGTATCACTTGTAGTAATCTGTTCAAGTGCTCCTGTTCCGACTGCTTGACGTGCGTCTTACACAGGTTCAATCGTTCTGTCGTGCGCTCACGCGTCTCGACGCGTCGCCGCTTGGCAGGAGGTTGACCGTCTGACAGCATAGAAGCGTCCATCGCATCTGGTGCTGGTGAGCCAGTCATCGAGCTGTCTTGTGATCGTGGCGGTGTAGGTAGGATGTGTGACAGGTTTCGGCGTCGCGATGTGGTGCGGGGCAGTATGTTGGACAATGCATCGCGAAGTTCGGCTGGTGGTGAAGGACTTCGTGACAGGGATGAAAGTGGGGAGGAGCCGCGCGAGGGTGAGGAAGGCACGCTGCTGAGCGAGGAGTCGCTGCCGTCGAACATCTCCATTGCGGCTATCTCCGCTCCAACCAACATCGCGATCTTCTCGTGCTCCAGGCTGAGGCTACCGCTGTGCTAGCAAATTATTGCAGTGCTCGACTGCGCTTCCAAACAAATGCTGCTATGCCTTTAGCGGCGCTGCATGTCGAGTCGGTGGTGACGAATGCGTCGGAAGGTGCGAAGGCGTAGCTCGAAGTATCTCGCGTGGTGGAGGTCGGTGTCGCGTCAATACAACAATCGTATATAACGCTGTTGATGTGTTGAAGGATGGCGCGACGCGTATTGATTGTCGTGCGCGTGTGTCGTCGGGGTGTTGGTCGGGAATGGCGGCGACGATAGGTGAAGTGTGAGGTGAAGGCTGGCCTGCATCGCTTTGTGCAGTTCTCGGCACGCTTCCTCCGTCCCGCTACCAAAACAATGGAGTAAACACAATCGCAGATGGCGATTTCTGCCAACACCCTATTCGCAGCTTCAAAGTTAGGATTTACCCGTCGATAGATGCATACCTCCACACACTGATTGTGACAGCTTCACTGTCGTCGTCGACGTTGCCAGGACGGTCGTTATGGACATGCATCTAGTATGCAATGTCGCTGGCAGTCGCAGGACGGGAGGCTCCACTCGCCCTTCCCCACAGAGCCAGTGCGCTGGGTCCAACTGCTGACTGTTCTTTCGAGTTTCGACACTCACGACTGGCCAGCCTCATTACATAGATATGCAGGCTCTCGAATCAGAGGCGCCGCATAGCACAATCTTCCGAGATGTGACGTTCCCACCATGCCTCTCATAATGGACAACACCGACATTACGGACGCCGTGATGGCCGACATCCAGATCCCATCCGCTTCGATGATGGACTCGATGGACGACCTCTTCGGCGAGCCCACCAATCTCGTGGTCCAGGCCCCTCTTCTTCCCGGTCCACCGCCACCGCCTGAGCTGGTACTGCGCATCGCAGAAATGCAGAGGTCCGGTTGCTGCACGTGAGTCGAAGTGGCCTCTCGAGATCGCGAAGTCCGGGAAAGTAATGTTGATCGTGGCAGGAAGCTAGCTTGGTGCAATAACGGCTGTATTGCGCGCATCTCTCCTGATGGCGGGCAAGTCACCTTCCACGTGACGATGGAAGACGCTTCTACCAGGGCGCAACGAGTGTCGGACGCTTCGTCGCATCCTCTTATCGCGCAACCTGGAAGCAAGTTTGTCCACCTTCAGTTCACTTCACTGGGTCAAGAACTGGCTGTAGTCGACTCAGTGGGCAATGTCCTGGTCTTCACCGGCACGACTGGTCTTGGACGCACGAGCATCGTACCGACCGACGTCGATGGTGAAACAGCAGGTAGTCGTAGTAACCTAGATGGAGTCGTGGGCGCGCACTGGCTGCCTCAGTGGCCTATGGACTTCCGGGTAGGGGAGCAACTCCGACTCAGCCGCTCTTTCGTATCCTGACTTGAGGCGCAGATCCCCTACGTCGGCCCAGCAATCAAGTCTGACGGCACGTGGTCTACGAAATTACACTATCGCGACCAGCAAGCGCCGCGACTCCACCATCCGGTGGATGGCAAGACAGCTCTTCTCCATGTGACTCGGAACGCGTTCCTCACTTTGTGCTATCAGCACGCTGCGACAGGATTGGGCACAACTTCGACCACACTCGAGACGCTGTCAACTCTTGACGAGAAACTATCACATGCGGCATTCTGCCAGTGAGTATCCCTGACACCTTTCTTGTGCGGACAGCTCCATCTGACGTTCTTGCTTGCTAGACATGATGATAAGCTCCTACTGGTTACCCATGACCTGAGGCGTCATTTGCGAGTGTACACCGTCACTATTGACTGGAACGGTACGCAAGGGAAGGATCAGCATCGCCAAGGCACTTTTCGAATTGCGCCATCGCTACAGATCGCACATATCGTCAGCCTAGAGTACATCGCTCCACAACACTCAGAGGGCACTCTGCTCACTTCGCTACGCATCATTCCACCTCTGTCAGCATTTACAGAACCTAGCTTCACGTCGTACGCGACTGTAGTGGCCATATATGCTCAGGCCACGTACCCAGCGGACCCTACGCAGCAACATGAATCATTCACTACGATATGTCGGTGGCAGCTCGAAGAGTTGGCCCAAGCTCTACATCCTAGTTTTGCGAAGCTCCAGAAACGAGTGGCTCCAGCAGTGACGCTGCCGAACAAGAAGATCTTGCGACAACAGCCGGACTTGGTCATAGCTAAGGTTGTTCTCACGATGCAGTCCCTGAATCACGACACACTGATTGCATTCGGAGCCAGCGATGGGACAGTTGAGTACAGAGATCGTGAAACGTGGAACACTGCTGCGCCAGCATATGGCGATATTACCACAGTGACGAGTCTGCCACAAGCCGGGTTTGAGTTCTCGCCATCTCTTGAGCATAGCGTCCACATCGCGTGCAATACAGACTGCGCGTATATGATTACAGGCGGCGTCGATCAGAAGCTGAGATGCAAGCCTGCGGCCTTGCGCTACGGTTGGCAGGCCATCGATGACGGTATCCTCCACATCAGCGGCATGTACGAGACTGCGATTGCCTGTGTCGCGCGTGAACATACTCTGCTTACCCACCACAACAACGCTTCGGTTCTTGAGCTCTTTGCTCTTCTACCAACAGACCTAGCTTCGGAGTATCGTCGCCACCTCCTCTTCGACATTACGCGAGCCCTGACTCGTGCCCATGATCTCTGCTCGCTCGACGAAAAGACCAAACAGCGGATGCTACTTGGCGATAACTACATTATCCGCTGCCTTGGCGCACAGCTGTCCCTGGTGCCCTCTTCAGACGCCCAACCCGGGCTTGGCGGGCAACTAGCTTGGTTGGTGCTCAACGCAAAGCATGCTCATTTCGCGCTCTTCTCTTCCTGCTCGGGCGCTTCTCCTCCCGGTCCAGCGACATTGCACTCCCTGCGTGGCCTAGCGATCTGGTCGCTAGAACTCTTCACGGCTTCGCTCGCAGCACTCTACACCGTCCACTCTGCGCTTGCATCCAAACCGGGCGAAGCTCCAGCTGCAGCTGTCCAACTGCACGTAGCCTCTTCCTCCCCACCCCTGCTACATCTCCTTCTGTGCTCGTACCCCCGTACACTCCTCCGCTACCTCGCCCTGGCACTTACGAGGTACTTTAAACTCGTCGCCTCATCTCTGCCCAGCTCTCCCTCGCTACTGATCAAGACTGAGCTGCTCGAGACCATTTCGAAGATTAAGACTTTGCCTTTCCGCCTTGAGATACTGGCTGCGCCAAATGGATTACTTGGAGAGGTTGATAGGGCTGTGGGCGAAGCCTATACCGCCGCTGCAGTCGGACCCCGCGAGCGAAGTGAAGTGGAGCTGGCTATGCTCCTATCACCGGCACCGGACCTGCCGGCAGCCATGACAGGCGCCGTGGAGAGCATTTGGACGAAGGTTATACCGAAGTATCTCGGCGAGATGGATCTCGGTGCGCTCTATTTCTTGGATACTGCCGGATTGACGCTACAGTCACGCGGAATGACTGGGATCGGGGCCAAGCGGAAATTGGATGTTCTTACCAAATTGCCTATCACAGGGAAAACGGTGAGGACGTGTAGACGGTGCAGCAGCATTATGGATGACTTCGTCACGACTGCCGAGGGTCTGAGGGAGATGGGAGGCTTTTGGAAGGCGATTGCGAGTCGAATGTGCGTATGCGGAGGGTCCTGGTGGGTCGGGTGATTGTACATTCCCTTCTCCGCAAGTGTAAACTACCGCCTGCGCTTCCACAATATCAATCGACGGTATCTGATTCTAGCATTGACCGCTGGTGAGAGACAAGACGCGCGGTATTGGTCAAAGTCCCGTGATCATTTCTTCCACGGTATCTTGAGTATGGAGCTCAACTGATATCGTTGATCTAATACGAGCACTACCTTCATACCATGATTCTGGAGAAGAGCATGTAGCCCGAGCGTGGTTCCACGTAGGGATCTCCTGGCAGTCGAAAATTGTCTATGCTGAACAAGTTGTTGTATTGACAATTTTGCATCGCAACATATTATAACATGTATGACCTTTCATGTCTTCTTGCTCTCGGCTCCCTCACTCTCCATGCCCTCACAGCCAGCAACTTTGCCCGCGATCTCTTCAACCTTGCCATACCCGTCTTTCGCCGGGTCTCTGTTCGCCGATGCCGTCTTCATAGCTTCGATGCCAGCGCTTTTGTCGGTCTCTGCGGACGACTGCCAGGAGGTGTTGCCTGTAACGGATCCAATCACGGACTACGCGGATCAGCGACTGTACTCGGACGTGGACGAACCGCGCGAGGGCGAACGCATACCTCTGCAGCGCCTTTGACGTATTGGGCGTGGCCGCCGATGAGGGATGGCTGCTGGGAACTAGAGTCGGAGGACATCGTGGGCTGTGCGGTGGTGGGATAGTAGGCTACGGGTGGCAAATTCGAGTATGATAGATGCCGCTGGTTTCGATAGGGTTTGGACTTGATGAGAAGGCTGCTGTATCGAAACTCGAATCGTCCTGAGATTCGCCTCCGTTTGGATGTCGAATGCCCGTTGACGATGATGTCAGTTCTGCTCGCGCATCGGCCATGATCCCCACAATTCCCCGCGATTACATTGGACACGACTCACGAGGCTATCGGTCTCGTAGTCCATGTGTTGCAGCGGCCAAGCGTGTCTTTAGTCCGATTTCACCAGTGTGATTAACAAACCGGTCCGCGGGAAGTTCGCACTTCAGAAGTACTTTCTCGACTGCTCTGGCCCCAGATGCGCAGCCAAAGCCGGATCGATGTTGCTCACCGACTGCCGGCCGTTGAAAGCTGGCGAGCCCGACATATGTGCTACTGGCGCTGAGTTGGAAGCGGACGTACCGTACATGTTGCGCAGTCCTCCTTCGCCAGTGTCAACAGTCTGTATGGACGAGAGGCTTGGCGCTCGACGTTTTTGCGACTCGGGTGATCCGCCAATGGGTGGGGATGTCCAGGTAGGGGCAGCCATGTCGCCGTTGCCAGTACTACGTTGTTTGCTTGCTGGGCGTGGCCGCTCATTGCTGTCTTGCAGCGAGTTGGTAGCTTGCTGACTCTCAAACATTTGCCGTCGCTCTAGCCACCATCGTGACAGTGCTTGGTCCCCATTGAGTGGCTGATGATTCCACTCTGCGGTCTTTGCTGAGTAGGGCATGTCTGCGTACTTCTTCTGCAATGAGATTGCCAGGTCATCGTTCGACTGGCCGGGCAGGCCGTCCGATCCGTGAAGTCGTGCCAGCGTCTGATAGAGTGCCACTTCTGTAGCAACCAATCGACCTTCGAGGATCGACAAATAGCCTACTTGCGGTCCTCGTTGCCGGGCTTCGGGGTAGTGACAGTCTACTCGGGCATCGATACAGTGTGTACATGATGGTCTGCATGAATTAGTCTGATGACAGTGTCACATCACCTGGATATTTGCGTACAATCTTCTGTCGCACTACACACTATGTCAGTCAATGTTTGTAAAATGGGTATTGCGGTCCTTGGTAGCGCTCGAGACGAGTGCACTTTCCAAGCTTCGCTTGCGATGTACAGCCGGAGGGTGACGACTGCGCTTTGCGATGTGGATCATAAGATGGCCGTCCATGTTAACGACAGCGACACGCTCCACGACAGCAGCATGCCGCTGCTGTGGATGCTCTGACTCCACCACACCGGAGCATGGACATGTCGGATAACGACAAGGAGAAGCATCGCACCGACTCACCTTCGTCTTCCGCCGTCTGCACACCTCGCACGAAAGCGGATTCAGCTCGCCGGCGCCATTCTGGAGCTTCTCGTCAGCACGTCGCAGTCAGAAACATTGGCACACGCACACTCACATTACCACCGTTGTGTTGATGCTGAGCAAAAGCTTCCGTTGCCATGGCCTGCATGTTGGCACTCGGTGTCATGTCAGTCCATCGGACGAGGTGTGTCCGAGTGTGAGGTGCACAGAAACGACGTTGGCAGACGGAAGGCGCCAACCGCCGAGGACGAGGGGAAGAATTCGATGCTCGATGCGCGGCATGTGTTCGCTCTGCACATTAGCTCACTGTGCGTGGGGATGATATAAGGCTCGCTGATGAGCCGCATGACGATGAAGGTAACATTCTAGAGTATTGCCGGGGCGCTGCTACTTTCACACTCATTCTCTTTCTTTCGTCGCATTGTTCAAGATGTCTCCTCACGCAGTTTCAGAGCTCAAGACCTACTCAATAGCTAACATACCAGCCGATGGCATTGGACCCGAAGTCATCAGCGCCGGTGTAGAAGTGCTCAAATGTCTCAGCGAGGCGTCTGGATCCTATAAGATCGAATTCGAGGACTACGACTGGAGCTCGGAGACATACAAGCAGACTGGTGGCTACATCCCCGAAGGCGGTCTCGACAGCCTCAAGAAGCATGATGCTATCTTCTTTGGAGCCGTAGGAGCACCTGATGTGCCCGATCACATCTCCCTATGGGGACTGAGGCTAGCGATATGTCAGGTATGCACCCACGACTCCCAGAGCTTTCGCCTGAGGTCCTTGCTGACAACTCTCTCTCCAGCCCTTCCAACAGTACGCCAACGTCCGGCCCACCAAGATACTTCGCGGTACCACCTCCCCTCTTCGCAACGCCAAGACTGGCGACCTAGACTGGGTGATCATCCGCGAAAACTCTGAGGGCGAGTATGCCGGTCAAGGCGGCCGTTCCCACCGCGGCCTGCCCTGGGAAACTGCCACAGAAGTATCAATCTTCACACGCCACTGCGTTGAGCGTCTCATCCGATTCGCGTTCGAAATCGCGCAAAAGCGGCCGAAGAAGCACATCACTGTCGTCACGAAGTCGAATGCGCAAAGGAACGGGATGGTGATGTGGGATGAGGTTGCAGGGATCGTGGCGAAGGACTTCCCGGACGTGAAGGTGGAGAAGATGTTGGTGGATGCTATGACCTGCCGGATGGTGCTGCAGCCTAACTCGCTGGACACGATTGTTGCTACCAATCTGCACGCTGATATTCTGTCCGATCTTGCGGCCGCTTTGGCAGGGAGCATCGGGATTGCACCGACGTCGAATCTGGATCCCACGCGAGAGCATCCGAGCATGTTCGAGCCGATCCATGGTTCGGCGTTTGACATCACAGGCAAAGGTGTCGCGAATCCGGTTGGTACTTTCTGGACTGCTGCTGAGATGTTGCGATGGCTCGGCGAGGAGGAAGCGGCCGACCGGTTACTGGAGTGCGTGGAGAATGTGTGTGAGAGGAAGGTTGTTACGAGGGATCTTGGGGGTACTGCGGGAACGAAGGAGGTTACTGCTGCAGTATGTGAAGAGATCCGGAAGTCATATTCGGGTAAGAAGGTTGCGGAGGCGTGAAACAAGCGAAGCATGTTGCGCTGAGTGCAACCGGGCCTTCCTAGAGCAATTGACTTCCGTGAATTATCGCAATGACGCTAGAAAGGCATCATCTCTCGAGCAGTGGTGAAGCGAAACTTGACATTACGACGGTATCTTAGATCGATCCAACATGACACAGCTGCCACTAACATCCAAGATGCGCCCATGCACCTGTACACGAGATTCCAGCCCACTGCGCCAATGCCTCGCATTTGTTCGCGTGTTGTTATTCCTCAGCAGATTGGGCTTACAAAGCGAGCACACCCACCAAACCCATGGCACCAGCCAAGCCCATCCCATACAGTGCAGTCGGCATCGATGCGCCCGCTGCGCTGCTGCTGGAGGACGCACCCGCACTCGTAGCACTAGCCGCGCCACTCCCAGCTCCACCCGATGTCGTCCCCGCCGCACTCGCGCTCGCAACCTCATTGCTAATCTGCGCCGAATTGGCGCTCGATATACTGCTCTGCGCAGCCGCTACGCTCGTCGAGTTCATGATCGCCGTTCCGTTCAATGTTGATGCGATGCCTGCCGTGGCGTTCGCGAACGCCGAAGGCGAGTTCGCGGCCGAGACGAGGTAGGTCTGAATATCGGTCGGTAGGGCTGTGAACCAGGTTGGCGTTGCGACGCGGAATTCGGAAGCGATTTCGGAGGAGAGGCCGGCGCTGTTTGTGAGGGCTTCTTGGAGGATGGAGGAGGGGAGGCCGGTTTGGAGGACGGAGATGATTGAGACACTATTGAGTTGGTCAGGAACTGAGCATCGCCGCAGCATTGTTACCTATGCTTACAGATCTGGTGAGCTCTGTTGCGCCGAGACAGTAGCCACAAGGGCGGAGAGGGCGAGGAGGGAGAACCGCATTTTAACGGGATACAGAAGGATACCGAGCGAGCGTCTCAAATACTTGATACTGCTTTGAAGATAAGGAAGATACTCAACATAAAGACCACGAACACAACAACAGAGAAGCAGAGAGAAGTAATACTACCACCCCCCAGCACTCGTCAGCAAGCGAGGCGCGGCCGCTTCTATATTCGCGTGATAATCCTGGCACGCATCCCGAATCCCGCATCGCATGTGCGATGAGAAGACTTGTGTGTGCAGGAGCAGGATTCTGTACCTGGAGCTTGCGTTGCGTGCATGGTGGCGGCTGAGATTATGCCCACTTTTCCACGCGGCCAAACGGGTGCTAGTTATGTATTAGGTAAGGTGTCGCTCGGGGTGTGCCGCGATAGAAGCCAATGGCAGTCTGAAACGAGGGTTCTGGAAGTAGTGTGCATGTCGTGTGTTAGATCCGTTGATCTTATTTCGTGGAAGAGGATCTTTGCCTATTGCACAGGATGAGGAGAGCTGAGGAAGGAGCGACATTGGGTAGCACAGCATTCGGCGGTTTCGGTTTGGATCATGCCAAGCGCATATCTGAGCCACTGTCTCCATACGCGTTCGCCGACTTCGAGTGCGGTGAAGGCACTTCTACGTGGGCACAAAACTTTACGGTCCTCCTTTACGCGTATCGTACAGTCTTGAAACAATCATTGCTTCCCATCCAACCCCTCATAAAACCTCCATCCAAAATTATCACTCGGGTCATTGAACCTGATCTTCTTATCCAATGCATCGATCTTCTCCACATCCGCCCTCTCCAGCTTGAAGTCACCCCCAAGATTATCGATAATCCTGCTCTCCGTCTTACTCTTGGGGATGACTGACCTGCCATGCGCTATGCCCCAGGCGAGTGCTGTTTGTGCTCCGCTCTTGCCGTATTTCTTACCGACCTCTGCGAGGACCGGGTCGTCGATGAGCTTGGGCATATTTTGACCGGCAGAGTAAATTGCGTTTTGGTTGCCCTGTATTGTGTTAGCTTGGGTGCAGTGAGTGGAGTTCCGGCAGCGGACGCACAAAAGGCGAGTATTGCGTAACATGAATGCCATGCTTGTCGTGGAACGCTTGGAATCCAGCTTCTTGGAGGTAAGGATGGCACTCAAGTTGGTGCGCAGCCGGGACCTGCTATCATCAGTATCCAAACACTCGCTGCGACTGAGTCTCAAGCTAGGGACTCACAACACTTGTCTCCTTCAACAATCTCTCCACTTCCTTCTGACTGAAGTTCGAAATTCCAATCGCCCTCGCCTTCCCCTTCTTATGCACAGCCTCCATAGCCTTGTACGTCTCCACGTAGTCGCTCTCACCAGGCTTCACCTTCCCGTCCTTGTCCTTAGGAAACATTGACTTTCCGCTCGCGAACGGGCTCGGCCAATGCATCAAATACAAGTCCACATAATCCGTCCCCAAGTCCGCCAAACTCTTATCGAGAGCTTTCTCGACATCTTCCGGAGCGTGCGAGTTGTTCCAAAGTTTGGTCACGAGGTAGATCTCTTCCCGTGGAACGCCGGACTTCTTGATGGCGGAGCCTACGGCTGGCTCGGTGCCGTAGATCGCTGCTGTGTCGATGTGGCGATAGCCGGCCTTTAGAGCTGCAAGCACGGCGGGCTCCTGTGCGTCTTTGTCTTGCCAGGTGCCGAAGCCAAGGGCGGGGATAGGAGCACCGGCGTTCAAGGTATGAGTTGTACCAGAGTATGTGGACGCCAGTCGCGAGGTGCCAGGGAGGTGCGCAGCCATTTGGGCGACGCGTGAGGAGGCGCGGGAGAGCATTGTGAATTTGGTGTAGAGAGAGAGAGAGAGTGGAGAGTGGGAGTTCAAGATAATCGTGGAGATAGACTTACTACTGTGGTGCTTTCGAATACCGTCTTGCGTGAGGCTTTGAGAGAGTGACGTAGCGATCTACGGAGGTGTTGACCTCGGCCATCAAAAACGCGATTGCGAAGCACTGTGTGCTCACTCATATCTTTAGCGAAACTTGGAGAGTGGTGCAGGTAGCTCTCTTCACGAGAAGGATCGCTTGCCAGAGGCGTAATGCGGACGTGTCTTCTTTGCCCAGGAAAGTCTGATCGAGGGAGCTGTCAAGGGTGGATCGTATTCCCCACAGTCCCTCTTCTGTGCATGCCCCCTGCGTGTGTGGCCCTGCGCGCAATGGAGCCGGTGGGCGGGCGCAGAAAAGGGAATGCCATGAGCATACCGATGCGTATCTGTTATCTGTGATGGGGGCAAACCTGCTGTATGGCAAGAGAATCAGATGATGGAGTTGTTCGGACAGTGCAGTTTGGCATGCTCACAGCCACTTGATTTGCCGGGTCCTTGCAGGCGCCTCCCGTCGGATCGCTGCCGACTCCCTACTGGCTGCAGCAGTGCGCGCCAGTGTTTCCCCCAAGCGCATACATTAACGCGTAGAGTGCTGCACCAGGCGACTGAACTGTGGAAACCTCATCTCCTCCTAACCTCCAGTAGTCTGTCATTACCGCGACACTTCCGCTCTGTCCAGTGGCACCATTCACTCCCCCCATCGACATTTCCATCACGAGTCAGCTCGCGTCGCGCACACACCATCCAATCCCCTACAACCGCTGGCTGTCGAGTCTCCAGAGACAGCGCCCGAGCGTCGTGCGCCAAATTGCGCCAACTGGCGCCGTCCATCTTACCCTTTTCGGACTACGCACCCTCTGCATCGACCATGTCATATGCCGGTCTGCTGTAAAGTTGCGCGTGTCTTGCCAGTCGCGCAAGCGAAGCGATCACTGCAAATGCTCCACGCCTAGCAGTGTCTCTCAAGTCGCGTTGGCCGCGTCGTGGGATAGCAGACGATAGGCGATCCTCATCACTGACTGGCTCGAAGCAGACACGCGCGTACGGCAGTGGCTCTTGCGAGAGACTTTCCACCACGCCGTTGCTGCTAGGAGCTTCTCACGTGCTACCGTCGTATCTACCCGACCTGCTAGCCATCTCACCTCACCTCATCCCCCGATGGTCCACTCTACCTCCTCGTCTCTCGCGGACGACTACTACACCTACACCGCTGACGACCTCACCCCCACCGACTCCTCTACCGCTGCTGACGCTTACTACCTGGACGACCATCACCAGCAGCACGACCAGCTACCGCAGCACCAGACCCTCCCTGTAGCATCCCACCGCGTCGAACCCCTCAGCGCGGTCAGGAAACAGACATCACTCGCGAATATCACAGTCCCTTCCTTCTCCGCATTCCGTTCGCAGGCCGCGAGTATACCGACGCATCGGCATCCCGCTGCATTCCTCAATTCGCCGCGTCCGATTTCTTTCTCGGCTGTCGAGCAGCCTTCACCGCGGCTTACCGAGCCGATCTCACGACCACTTAGCTTGGACAGTGAGTTGCCATTGTACTCGGGTGGAGTGTCGGGTGTGCCGTCGCCGCCGGATACGCTTGGGTCGAAGAGGGGTTCGCTACATCGATCGTCATTCCCTGCGAAAGCACACTCTCGAGGTGTGTCCATAGACTCCCGCATGCTGGACAGCGGCTCTCCTCCATCACCACAGCGCATCTTGCGGCGCTCCAGCATACCCGTGCACGCGAAGTATGCAGAGGAGCAGACAACATCGCATGCGCCAAAGCAATCCATCTCAAGTCTGAGCTCCGGCTCGCAATACTCAGCTCGGCCGCAGTCGATGGGAGATCACCAGCAAGCGCCGTCTATGACATTGAACTATAATGGCGTCCAAAGAGAACTCTCCGAAGAGTCCATAGGGTCGCGAAATTCCCAACAACACCAGAAGTCAGTATCATACACGCAGAAGGGGCTAGGGGTATTGTTCGGCTGGAAGTCTTCGCCACAGAAGAGCGGTACCGAGTCGCCTACCACGACATTCTCAGATCGCTCGCTCTCGCCTGCGCCCTCGCCTCACCTGAGAAAGCCTTCACTTATGGATCATCAGAATGGGTCTGCAAGGCTTACGCCGCCAGCGCTGGACGTGCAGAAGGCTAACGCTCGCGGCTCTACTGACTACGGCCGTCTCGGCACGCCGAGCATGCACGGCGGTGCAGAAATGCAGGAGCAGGTGCAAGAGCTGGAGCAGGAGCTTACGCACATCAGCGAAGAGTTGGCAAACTCGATCAGAAGGGAGATGGAACTGGAAGATGAACTGGATCGGCTAAAGCTGGAGATGCCCAGTTTGCCGGATCAGGGACGAAGGACTAGCGATTACTTCTCGGATTCCGGCACAAGCTCGACCAAGTACCCTGTCGCAGACCCAGAGGCGAAGATCGAATCGCTGGAGCGATTACGACGGAAAGCAGAGCAAGACAAGGCCGTGATGCAAGCTGAGAGCGCCCAAAGACTGCAAGCCGAAAGTGTGCGGAGAAGAGAAGTAGAACAGTACGCGCAGAGTCTGGAAGAGCAGCTACATCAGCGATCATTGCACGATGAAGAGCGCTCGTACATGGACAACCGGCTTGGTGATCTCGAGTCTACGCTAGACGAGACTAAGAGACGTCTTGGGCAGGAGAAGGAGGCTCGCAACGGGATCGAGGATCTGTACAGCGCTACCCGAGACGAGCTTGAGCAACACCGCAATGAGCGCGATAATCTGCGGGACGAGCTTTTGCCGCAGCTGAAAAGCCGCGTCGAAGGTCTTGAAGCAGAAGCCGCAGATACGCAAGCTCTGATGTACGAGAATACACGGCTACAGCAGGAACTCCATGCGCTTCGCGAGACTCATGAGTCGCAACGAAGCATTGGTCTCTCGACATCCTTCCACAGCATTGCAGAAGAGTCTTCCGACTTTGCGCCCTCCCCTACAGGATTCGGCCTCAACCGCTCCGGATCACTGGCCCGCAATGGTAGCAAGCGTGGTGGCTCCCTGACCCGCTCAGGCTCTGTTAAGGACCGCGAGGGCGGTAAGGCGCGCTCTGGTTCTGTCAGCGCAGGTGGCGTACACTCTGCCGGCCCACTTGGTCTTGAGGCTCAGAAAGAGATTGAGGACCAGCGTGACGCGCTACACAAAGCTCTCAAATTACTCATCAATCGTTACGAGAAGCAGCAACGGGACCATGAGCGGGCTATCAAGAAGATGGCTGCTGCGCAGGTACCAACCGGCAAGGGCGTGAGGATCTCGGCACCGAAGAGAAGTCATTACAGACGTGAGGTATCCTACCTCAAGGAAGAAGTAACCACTCTGCGTAAACGGACCGAGGACGCACTGGAATCGAAGTGGCAGTACGAGCGAGGCCTGGGTGGCGTCAAGATGGATCTCGATCGCGCGGCCCAGGAAACCCAAGGTCTCCGCACGCTTCTCGAAGATGAAGATCTTGCCCCTACGCATGCCTCTAGCTTACAAGCTGCTATCGAAGCAGGCGAAGCAGAGCAGTCCGCATCTACCAATGCAATCGCAAAGACGCAATCACGATTACATGCCCTTGAAGACGAGCTCTTGGCTGCGCAACAGTTCTCGGAGATCAAGCTCGCAGTCCACGAAACCGAGACGCGCCGTATCGATGAAGCCGCTTCACATCGACTACAGCGACTCGCTGCACCTACGCCCTCACCGCAGGCAACAAGTCCTCTTATAAGGAAGTCGCCTAGACTAGGCGTGGACCAGGCTTTGAATGAAAAGTCCGACATGCGAGGCCTCGAAGACCGAGTACGAGAACTCGAGAACGCCGTTCGAGAAGCAGAAGGCGAGGCACAAGACGTGGTCGCTCGAGTCCAGGCACGGCTAGGGGAGATTGAGAGCTTGCGGGGAGCCGAGCGCGAGTAGCACGGTCCGAACGCTGGAAAATCGCGGTAAAACACTCGGGACTCAAGAGTCTAAAAGTATACCTAGGCGTCTTGGGGGGCATATTGGAAAACAGGCGTTCACTAGGACATGATATAGATCCTACGGCGTTGGATCTGCTGACTACATCTGCATATCTGGGTACTGGAAAGACGCCCGAGAGCGTGGAAACTTTGTACGATAAGATAGACCTAGACTTCTTGTACTATACGTCACTCAAATACACCCAGGCAAGCCCTCCACCAGCCTGCTTCTCCAGATATTTTGAAACGCTCCTATGCTATGATAGCCCTGGCTGCGATAGTAGGTATGTCATTCCAAATTCCTGAGAGATAGCAATGTTTCCCTGGCGTCTGGCCCTGTGTTGAAACTCTCACCGAGATAGCAGTGGCATAGTCTGCTTGCGCAGGTCAGCCGATAGAAGCATAGGAGAGTGCCGGTCTATTGGAGAAGCGAAGACAAGATATGTCCAAGTGATAGAACGTCTCTCGGAAGCGCTGCACGTTGTGCCTGCTTTGGTGAAGCTTTCACCGCCTTCCTCTCTCCAAAAGTCTGGACGTCTCCGATGCCTCTACCCAAAAGGCCACGACAATGTAGCAGCGATGCAACACCGGAAAAAACCGGTGGAGCTCAGATAGTGGCTCATCTCGCCTCATAGGCTCTCCTAGTTGGGACTCTTCACCCTGTCACTGTTGTAGCTGGACTGATATGACCACCTCCTAGTTCTCAGACTTCCGGAGAGGCGGAGGTAGCAGCGTGAGATTGGTGTAGACTCTAAAGGGTGAGGAGATCTAGGCGCATCGAGGCCTCATCTCTCTGCTTCTCCAGACATACGAAATTTTGACAATGCTCCTTTCAATTTATCTGCAACAGTATAAAAGTGTACCACCGTGTCTGTGAGAGTCCAGCGTTTAGAGCAAAGACGCTATATTGGCAGTTAAGTCTATCTCTCGTAGACACAAAGCGACAGGCCAGCTGTTGCAGATGCAATGAAAGCTGCAAAGGAGCGTCCAGAATGTTTTGGAGAAGCGGATTTACTATGTGTACTGTACATCTACATCTATATCTTCAGCCCTACCAGCATCAAAACCACAACGCCGAATAGTCCCAGCGATCCAGACAACAGACGGGCGCCGCCGCTGCTGTTGCTGCCCGCTGCTGTCGATGCTGCAGCAGGATCGGCCGTGCTAATGCCACTCGAGCCCACTTCACTCCCTATCCCTATTGTCGTAGAGTGACTTTGAGACCCTGCCGTAGCTGTCTCTTGTACTCCCGTCGCTTGCGCGGCTGCGGCCACAATACCGGCTATCACACTGACTAAAGAACCGGGGTCGTGGGGATCGTTGATTTGCACTAACTGTCCTGCGGCATTTACGCTCAGCACCTCTCCGGCTATGGTCTGGGCTGGCGCGCCTAGTCGAAATGTAGTGCCGTCTTCGACCACTGCCGCGACTTGCGGGAGTGCGAGAGTCGTAGCGGGAGCTACTTCAAGAAGTTGACCGGCAGAATAGACGGTGTAGACCTCGTCTCCGATCGTCACTGGGCTTCCTCCAGCAGAAAGCGTCGTCCCATCCACAACCATGACGCCATTCGTATTACCTGGAGCGAAGGTCATGGTTTTGGAACTCTGTATCTCAACGAGATGGCCAGCCGCGTTGACGCTAAATGTCTCGTCACCGATGTTGATAGCAGGATCTCCAGGGGAGAGGACATTACCGTCGACTATGAAGGTGCCTGGTACTGACCCGGTGGCAATGATGTTTGTATGGCCCAGATCAACTAGTTGGCCCGAAGGATCGACGCTGAGAGCTACACCGTTGACCATAGTGGCTGCAGCTCCAGGGACGATTGTCTTGCCATTCACGACTAGGTTGCCAGACTGACGCGACAGGGTGAGTGTTGCGCCGTTGCGGACCAGTGTCGTAGCCTCCGGTGCTAGAGTCGTAGCAGCAGCAGCAGTGATGATCTGGCCGTCCGAGAGTGTGATCCGTGCTGCGGCGGCGCCAGTACTTGGTATGGCAATCGTGACCAAATTCTCTGCTGCCGGGTTGGCCGGCACGGCTACAACTGACGGCCCTGCGCTAGCAATATTCGATCCACCTGTCGTGGAAGCGATCGCAGAAATAATCTTAGTCGAGCCATGTGCGACTGCCGCTACACCACTGCTCCCAGGCAGGGCGGTGAAGGTGGTCCCGCTTACGACGATAGCGGATCCACCAGCGGACAGCAACTGTCCAGCCACCACTGTGACACTGGACTGCGCTGGCGGTGAGCCATTGCCTGGACTGTTGGCAGCAACTACGATCGGGCCATTTGCGGTGGTCGCCGGGTCGCCGCTAGGCGCTGGTGCAGGTGTGATCGTACGTGTGGTTCCCTGTGCGACGGGCGCTACGCCACTGGTACCCGGTAGCGCAGAGAAAGTCGTCCCGCTGAGGACGACCGAAGCACCTCCAGGAGAGAGCGTTTGCCCGGCGATTACAGTGGCACTGGGTTGCGCCTGTGGTGAGCCATTTGTAGGGGTTGTACCAGCGTTCACGACTGCACTATTAGTATTGCTGACCGGGGCTTGACTGGGAGCCGATGTTGGCGTGATTGTGCTTGTCGTGCCTTGCGCAATGGCACCGACTCCATTTCCTCCCGGCAGAGCGGTGAAAGTGGTACCGCTAACGACGACGGCAGAACCGCCAGGTTGCAGCGTCTGCCCTGCGACAAGTGTGACACTCGTCGGCTCTGGATTTGCAGGACCAGCAGCGCCGGCTGCCGGTACAGTAGTTGCAGCGGGCGTTGAGATTACGAGAGATGCTCGAGGGTCTTGCGGAATAGGCGTGTTTCCGCTGCCCTGGGCGGAAGTTTCGCCCTGACCCGAAGCAACTGGGACAGTGTTTCCGGGGGCTGGCTGCGCTGCTGCACTAGTCTCAACAACCGTAGCCACGGGAGATTTGCCGTTAGAGGAGGGCTGCTCGATTGGTAAGGACGTGGAGCTCGTCCTCTGCTTTGGGGCTGCCGATACTTTCGTGGTTGTCAAAGCTGGTAAAGCACCTCCAGTAGCTGTAGGTGTCGGACTCGACATACTGACACCTGGCGTTGCCGTTACAGTGGCTGTAGTATCTGAAGCAGTTGAAACACCTGCAACAGCAGTAGCGGGTACGAGTGCCTTGGGCGGATCGTATAAGCCACGCAGATCCATAGAACAAGGCGCCCATGCCGGATCGAGCTCTTGCAACAAGCCTGGCTCAAGAACGATCAACGGCTGATACGGTAGATCAGTCCGGCATACATTCGGATTGCACCCAGCATGGAACATCTCGCTAGCACATCTTGGCTGAGACGTGTAGATGCTGTACGGGACAGTATCATGTACCAGGTCCGACACGTTGAAGGATGCGGTGCCCACAACGGTCGTTCCGTACCAGGGATTGTTCAGCAGGTGGGCGAAGCACCCCTTCGTGGTAGCGAACAAGCTGCTCATTGTGTGGCTCTCGGGAATCGCCAGTATCGTAGAGGTTATGGTACGGCCCACGCCAGAGCAGACGTCTGAGGCGTACAAGCTCTCGAAGGAGATGTAGTTGGTGGGACTAGTAAGCGTGGTGCCGAGCGTGGTAGCGATGACTGGCCCTGTGGCCGGATGAGAAAGTCCAGGAGGGAAATACAGTAATTGGACGACGCCGCCCTGTGATCGCAGTCAGCATTAGGTCCGCAAGCGAATAACGACCTCCGCATCTCCCAAAAGTCTGCAATGCTCCTATGCTCTTCTTAAGGTGCCCACAGTAGCGTAATTGCGGTGCAATGCAGAGAGAAGAGGGCCGATGTCCGGTGCTTGCTGGTCTAGCCCTTGAAGTTCGACAAGCCACCGCGTCACTATCGCAGCTCGCCTCTGGTACCATCCTTATGGGACCATATCCGAAGCTCAAGACATTGGGAGAAGCGGATTCAAAATGAGCTTACCGTGATTGCACATCGCCCACAGCCAACCGTACAACCCGGCGCCAAAGGTTGATAAGAAGGCCACTGCCAACCCTGACCAGACCACGCTCCGACATACGAAATGGATCCACTGGAGAAGAAGCCAGGCATGTACTTCAGTGCAGTAGGGTAGAGATTGTAATTACTGCCAAGCACATAGGCGTCTTTCAGCGAAGTGCACAGCGGCCCTGTGATGGAAGCTTGTGTGCACCGCGGTGATCTTGTACTGAGTACCTCTGCCGACCATGACGCCTGACCAGCTGCGACTCTGGAGTAGCAAGCTGGCAGCGATGTCATGTTCATGTAGTTGACAGGGCAATTGACTGGCAACGGTTGTGGAAATGGTATTGCTTGCGTGGTGGCATAGTTGGCCCAAGACGCCTGACACTCCGCGTACACTGACGGGAGCGAACAGCTTGGAGTCGGCCATGCTGGATCATACGTCGAATTGCGAGTAATGAAAGTCACGGACGGACCAGTCAAGGTCACAAAATCTGTCGTGGTAATGGTCGCGGTCGGGACCACGGACATCAACCATGTTATCGTCGATGTTGCTGCACTTGGGGCTACGGTTTGCGTAAAGCCGCCGGCTATGATGACGGTCGGTAGAGTCGAGGTGATCGTCTGTGTCGAAGTGAAGGGACTCAATATGGTGTGCAAAGTCTCCGTAAAGGTCAGCGGCCGGGTCGTGGTAAAGATCTCCGATCCCGAACTCAGGGCCAGCGAAGCGGGTGTTGGAAGATGCAACTTCCAGTATAACTGCCATTCGTCCCAGCACTGACCTGCATTGGAGGCCATTGCCCACGAAGTTGTTGGTCAATGTCTCCGTGACCTTTGCGTACGTGGCGTTGTAGTAGCTTGTGAACGTCGTGGTGAAGACATTACCACTATGACTGCTCTTCAATGTACCGTTGACAGCCGATAACCTGGCGACAGATGTACTTTGCTGACGCGTGGTGTTGCTGTATGTCACGCCCTCTGTGGGTGTACCCGAGAACAAAGCCCCTTGAGAGCCAGGTCCAGTGCGAGAGTCGGAGACATTGCTGATTGATATCACTTCAGTCCCAGTCGAGACGGTACTTGTGTTTGAAGTCAGAACGGTTCCCGCAAAAGTCGAAGTCGTGAGCCGAAGGGTCAGCGACGGGCTCTGGTCCGTAGGCGTCGTCGAGGACAAACCGACGCCTGCTGCGATGAAGAACCCCGCTGCGTGAGATGTCAAGGACGAGGCGATGGTCGAAACGCTAGCCCTTGTCTGGGAAGTTGTGTTCTGCGACAGACTGCTCACAGTGCCATTGTTGACCGTCGTCGTGTTCGGATACGATTGCGCAGCTGCCACGCAGGCATATGATAGAAGTTGTACCACTCGCATGGCCGTACAGGATGCGGTGGATTGGCCGTACGTGGCCGACGTGACGACACACGCAATGTTTCCTCCCTTGCGAGCAGAGTGGACGATCTAGAACCTTAGGGCAAGATCGTGCTGGGCGTTCCTTATGCGACTTGCGCCTCTCAGGGCGTACAGGAGTGTGATGCAATGAGGGTACTTTAGCATCGACCGGGAGTGTTGCGCCGCTGTCGAGGTGTCGCCCCGAAGATTAGACCGTGGTTCCTGTGCACTACCACCTAGTCAAATGGACGAATATGAAGTCAAAAGACGAATAGATAATGACAGTCTTTCTCTTGCCCTCTGAGATGAAAGAAACAGAAAAGCGATTGGGAACCAGTGTAATGCCTAAGTCGCCGCATCAGAAGCCGGCCCCAGTGCAACGCCTAGAAAGCGCATAGGCATATCGCCTACCTGTCGGTGGTCTAGAAGTAAATTTGTCCTTGAAGGTAGTCGTTACCCATGTTCAAGCAGCTCATTGGCGCTGCAAATGCAGGTCCCACTGTTAGACAGCCTTTCAGCCCCCAAAGCCTCAGGGCTGAGGCACCTGCATGGACAAATCGGCGCACATAGACTGCTGGGGCCGCGCAAAGCCACAGATAGAGTTAGTTTGAGCAACGCGTCCTTCGCCGTCAACTGTGTTACAGTACAGCGTTCTGTCCTGTGAAAGCTCTGGGTGCTGGCCATTCGCCGGAGGAGCCATAGAGGGGCGCAGCAAAGGGCAACGCCGGCTTGGCCGCTCTCGACCAGGGACGACACGCCCGCGCTGTAGTGAGTGGAGATTCGCAGAAGAACGACGAGGAGGAGTATGCGATGCTGGCAGTTGCCAAGTGGACACTCCGGTGAAAGATAGTCGCAGTCTTCCCACAGCCACCGGCAACTGACCGGTGTATCGACATCTGGGGCGCCCGGCTGGAAGACAACTGCATTGACTGCCGAAGTCCCCAGGCTCTTCTGCCGGTACAGATGGCGAAGTGATTACTAGAAACAGTAGTTGGTGCATTATGTTATGATGTCAAAGCGTTAGGGAGGTCAAGCGTGAACCGGACACATCATTGGTCGAGGGATCAGAAGCGCTAGCACCCGTACAAACAGCGTTGGATGCGTTGTGTGGCACGGACCATCAAAGCCGCCGAACCATAGAGGACAACATTACTGTAGATGGCAACGAGATTGAACTCACTAGGCCAGATAAACGCGTCCGCACGTGTAGCCGGTAGCTGTGTTGACGCCAGGCGCGGATAATGCCGACATGTCATCTAGCGAAGGCACGCCCGGCATGCTACACGCCGACCAACAGCCTCCAGCAAAGCGCATCCGCCTGAACGCGCCCCTCGCAGACCAAGGCCGACATCGCGAAATAGGTCTTATGCGATGGCGATCGGAGAAAGACGCTGCGAGTTTCGTCGGAAGTGCCTCGGGCATCCACTTCATTCGCTCGGTCTACAGCGCTGTCGAAGCTGAGAAGTCGAGAGCAGCTTCGCCAGTGCAGTCCCCTGATCGCAACTTGGTACCCGGCGAAGACGACCAGCTACCCGGGGAAAATGCTGAGAAACCGCAAGGCCTGTGGCAAAGTAATGAAGTCACGTTGACGACAAATGGACGAAACAACTCCGTGTCCTTCGATGATCTGCTGGCCTGGTCTGACAGCTACTTCGAGAACTGGCACAAAGCCTACCCATTTCTCCATGCTCCGAGCGTGCTGGAGTCGTTTCGACGAGTCGGTACTAGGCCACTCGGCGACGTATACAAAGTGGATCCGCTCGATCTCGCCATCATGCGGTCTATCTTCTCCATATCACTCGCAGATCGACGACAGAGTGGAGACAAAGGAGTCCATCGACCATGGCCTGCAGAGTTAGTGTTCCAGGACTTCGACTCCGCAATTGAAAGCATCCAATTCACGCTTGCAGCAGCGACCACCATCAAGGCTCTGCAGGCTGTCGTCAGCGTACAGCTCTTTCTTGTCTCAATGCTGCGACACAACGCGGCCTCTCGACTCGGCGGTCTAGCTGTGCGAATGGCATTTCAGATTGGTCTTCACAGATGCCCAGTGCGGTACAACAGCTTTACGGCTGATGATATACAGTTACGGAAGCGTGTGTTCTTCTGCGTCTACTGTATCGATAGGCATCTGTGTCAGTCCCTTGGTCTTCCTCTGACGATCCGGGACGATGATGTAGATCTTTGTCTGCCGAACGAGGAGAAGCATACTTCAGTTGCGGGGATTACGATTGGTGAGACGTCAATCAAGTACAGACCACTACTTTCCTGTTCACAGACTGACACTCTACAGCTACTGACGACCGCTTGGCGCTGCTCAGTCTGCTTGCGAGGCATGCCGAGATCAGAGGCCTTATCATGGAGCTTTGTAACAAGTCCATCAGTCACAGACAGACCGATGTCGAGGCCACTACCTCGATCGTCGCAAAGATGCGCAAGTGGCAGAACGATCTCGAGACATTTCTTGAAGAAACTTCGCACTCACCATCAGCCTGCGCGAGTCAACATAGAACAATGCTGACAGTGCTCAGGCACGAGTGCACGATATCTCTGAACAGACCGCTGCTTGCGCTGCCTAAAGACACCTCAGACTACAAAGCAGCATTGCAGAGCTGCATCAGTGCAGCGCGATCGATCATCGCCTTACTTTACGACGATCTCAAAGGCACGACTGCTATGCATTCGTCTTCGAACGGCTATTCGACACTGACAACACATGCACTGCGTTGGCCGTCGTTCACGTGGGCGACCTGGCAGAGTGCCTTCATCATACTGTATGCTGCTGTGGAAGGCGAGCTCCCTAAGGACAGTGCAATGAAGTGAGTCAATCCCTGATCTCTTTTCTGAAAGTCTGCTAGGTCTCCTATGATGTTGCACACATAGTAGTGCCAGCGAGTCTGGTGTCCGCAGACTAAATAATTTGCTGCCGACTTTCCTTCCGTGCTGCCTCTCACCGACACGGCAGTGTAGCAATCACTGCGGTAGCTGGGCCTACAGAAGCGCCACCGACCTTCCAGATGTCCGGAGAAACGACGGCAACGGATGATTCCCAGCTAACGTCTCATCTACAGACTTGCAGATCACAGCGGCGATATACTCAAGCACATCGCTCTACGCGGAGGTGTTTGGCCGACAGCGTGCGCTGCAGCCATCAGCGATCTCCGGAAGCACTTAGATCGTCCTCGTTCATCGCTACGTCCGCGCGACCAGAAGCCGCTTCCGAGCATGACTGCAGCAGCCGCAGATATTTCTACCGAGCAGGCGAACAGACTCACAGCACTTGCTGGTGTCGCAGAGACCCACGGTCGGCCTTGGATGCAACAGTCGCAAGCCCAGAGCACCTCATCCCAATATGCCACAGACTCGGGAGCCGACAATAGTGGTGTGCATGGTCTGATATTGCCAGAGATCAAGAGCATCGAAAATATGCCTTATCCGAACGCGCAGTCCGTCTCGCTGCCGGCGATGATCCCTGCCATCAACGTCGCCTTCGACCCGAACGCTCCTTATCGGCAGGATTACAGCAACGTTGGAGCATTTGGGCCGCCACTGAATGTACCCGGAACGTTCGTGAATGATGCCGTGTTCGATATGAACGATCCTGAGCTGTTCAATGGATTCGACATACCGTTCTGGCTTGACGACATGCAGTACGACTCGATCTTCAACGATGGCAGCTAGATCAGCACGAAACATCGCATCCTACAAGACGTATGAATTGAAGAGCAGCGTGACATGCGACTGCTTCCTCGGGTGCAACAACGCAGCGCCTGCCTTACTTGTGTCGCAATTGAACTGACAGCTTGGGTCAAGGCAAGCACGCGCCGCCAGCAGGCCCGCACCGAGCGAATGGGACGAACACTAGCTTACCAGATGTTGCAGCCAATGATTAGACATGAACGTAGAGATGGCTCATGCACAACGACAGGACTAGTCGAGCGGCTGCATTGCAAGGTCTCGGGCTGCGATACGACGTATCATGACGCAGGAGACGCACACAGCGCTACCCGCTCAAGGCCACCCTCTTCGATCACGCTACATGCGGCGAAGATGACGCGGTACCACTGGGAGTGTTTCTCTACGCTCGCCATTGCGTCACACATTGGATGAGAAGCTGGCGCTTATATTATCTATCTACACTATTCTCGGCATCGATGAAGCGGCGGGGCCATCGCATGTTAACAGCACGGCGACGTGACTGTGTACATTGATTCGACAGTCCGTGTTGACTAGTCGCGGAGGACCATGTGCGCAGGGCCCCAATGAGTTCGGCTGTCGAGCTGACCTTGAATGCTTGAGTTGGGTGTGCGTAGCTGCATTGGACTGAGGTCAACCTGCGCCTTGTATGTCACTGAAGGCGAGGTTCGCCTGCCTGCACCAGCGATCTGCGCGGTGTTGTATCCCCTGGGATCATTTTTGTTGATCCATTCCAGAGCTTCAAAATGTTCTTGTGCCTTCGCTATCAAATTCCAACATCGTGCTTGGTTGCAGTAAAATTGTTATCGGTGGCCCATCGCAGGAGATCTGCAAGGGTCTGCGTTCCACGGCGCGATTACCAACCAACTCAAGTCTCGACCTCCATGGCCTCCCCAACAGCTGAGGGCTTGTTCTTGCCCCCAAACAGACCTTCAAGTTTGAACGGCTCCGCCATGGTCTGGACAATGGTGATCTCATCCTTCCCAGCGGCCGTAGCATTACTCTTTCTTGTGCTCTTGACCTCGGGCAGCTTTAGCCTCTCCTCGTTCAAATCGTTCAGCACGAGCATAGCTGCCGAGTACAGGTTTGGCACACCTCCTCGCCCAAGCCTGCCACGTTTGCGAGCCACTTCCACGAGAAACCTCGTCGCGACGTCTGTGCTCCCGGCTGCGAGTGGTGGCGTTTGATAGTAGTCAATCAGTCTCTGAATACCGTCTTGCGTCTCCTTCATCTTTTCCATGAGGGTCGACACCGTTTTGACGGGATCGGCCACTGCCTGTGGTGGGAGGGTCTTCTTCGTGGGTTGTGTGGGTGCGCTTGTAGTGTCATCGATACCGTTCCATGCATCATCCGCGTCCTCGTCTTCGTCATCCTCGTCGTCGTCGTCGGTCCCGAAATCCTGCGCCCTCGCCTGTGCAGATGCCAGTAGCGCTGCCATCGGGTTCCCACCCTTGTCTTCCATTTCCTCGTCGCCATCCTCTGTATCCTCTCCGTCCACCACCCCGTTTGCTGCCGCCCCAGCACTGCCCACGCCCTCATCTGCCACAGCAGTCCCTGCCCTTCTGGCTTTCGCTGCCTCCCTCTTGGCCATCTGCTCCTCTTCCCTCCGCCTCTTCGTATCCTCTACCTCAGCTAGCACCTGATCTCTGAATGGAAACGACTTCGGGATTCCAGGGTCTTTCTTTAGTCGAGAAGTCCATGTCACATCCTTCTTTGCAGATCTGCGCTCTTTCTTCTGCTTTGCCGAGGAGGACTTTTGGATCTTATGCCGCAGGCGAACTGTTACACGCTTGGAGACTGGCTTACCGACCTTCATGATAGCGGTATTGAGGGCTGTTTTGACGTAAATGTAAGATTGTGCTTGGTAAGGGAAGTGCTGGCGAAAGTTATCGATAGAGAAGTTCGTGCCAAGCCCAGAGATCTGCGACTTTTTTACGCATGCGATTTGCGACGTCACATCCACTGCACACCTGGATAACACAATGGGCCTTACAGTGGCCAAATTCACGTCTCTGATCGAAACTGATGGAGTTCTGGTCATAGATGGCGCGCTCGCGACCGAGCTCGAGACGCGAGGGCATGATCTATCTCACCCACTGTGGTCTGGCAAAGTGCTGAAAGAGAATCCCGAAGTCATCCAGGACGTGCATCGCGAGTACTTTCTCGCGGGAGCCAACATTGCCATAACGGCGTCGTATCAGGCGAGTGCTCTTGGACTGCGAGAGCATCTAGGGCTGAATGATCACGAAGCCGGCAAATTGATTGCACGGGGTGTTGAACTTGCACACAATGCTCGTACTGAGCCGTACGCACAAGGAGTTCCCGCTGGACGTCCACTGCTCGTCGCAGGAAGTGTTGGCCCTTATGGTGCCTACCTAGCTGATGGGTCCGAATACCGAGGAGACTATAAGGTCTCTGCGCAGGCTCTTGCTGATTTTCACCGACCTAGGATACAGGCGCTACTGGATGCTGGAGCGGACTTACTTGCGATCGAGACCATCCCAAGCGTCTCCGAGGTCGAAGTGCTGCTCGAGCTCCTGCGCGATGAGTTCCCCTCCTGCATCGCGTGGCTGAGTTGCACCTTACGCGATGCGGAGCATCTCAGTGATGGCACACCCATACACCATGTACTGGAAGCCGTCCATAGTAGCAACGCCATGCAACCACAGATTGTGGCATTTGGCATCAACTGCGTACCGCCAGATCGGGTGACGCCGTGTCTAAAGTTATCACACGCAGCGACAGAGCTGCCACTCCTGTGCTACCCGAACTCTGGCGAAGTGTACGTTGCGAAGGACCATGCATGGACGGGCAGCGGAAGCACCACAAGTCTTCGTGATCAGACGCTGGACTTCAAAGCTGCTGGTGCGCAGCTTATAGGTGGGTGCTGCAGGACCACACCTGCAGACATTCGAGCGGTGGCAGATGCGCTACATAGCTAATAGAAATATGTACACCATGAAGATCATGCAGGGCTGCCAGCTCATCCGCAAGCGCAGCCTTCCCTCGAGAAATCTGGCTGCCCCGAATGCGAGCATCGCCCACAGTAGTCATACAAGCGTGGCTGCGGAAGTGAGCAGTCTTCCTCTGCGACCTCGGGATGTCATAATGAAAAGCATCTATCCCGACAAGTCACATTTGCCTCTCACCCGCACTGCATGCCACATGCATTATTGTGAGTGCGGTGTTCGCAGCAGAAGAGAGTCTATGGCTTTTTGGAGAGGCGTAGGAATGTGCACAGCCCCTACTCTCACTGATCACCAGCAGACCCAGTCAAGTAGTCAGTTGCCTCCACTCTCCTGTGCCCCTTCGTCCCGTTCACGTTCCCTCCTTCCTCTGGCCTCCGGAACCTCGCCTTCAACGGCTCCCAACTCTCTGCATTATAGCCCTCCTGTAACTTCCTACAAGTCTTCAGCCCCCAATCAGTAACACCGACCATGAAGCAACTCTCAAACATGAACGCCATGCTCCCTTCACCAACTTTCACAGGCTTCAACTCCGCTGCTGAAGCCTTCTCATGGGTAACCGCATCCGGCCCATGGCCCGACATGACGTTATGCAGACTCGCTCCGCCGGGTTGGAAGCCACCGCCGGTCTTGGCGTCGTACTGGCCTCCGATGAGACCCATGAACTCGCTCATTGTATTACGGTGGTACCATGGCGGGCGGAAGGTGTCTTCTGCTACCAGCCAGCGCGGCGGAAAGATGACGAAGTCGGCTACGGCTGTACCCGCGTGGTCGCTTGGTGCGGTCAAGACGGTGAAGATACTCGGATCGGGATGATCGTAGCTGATCGAGCCCATCGTATTGAACCGTCCGAGATCGTACTTGTAGGGGTAGTAATTTCCATGCCAAGCCACCACGTCGAAAGGAGTGTGGATTTGAGTAGCGGCGAAGAGATGGCCGGCGAATTTGGACAGGAGCGTGTAGGTTGTGCTGCCCGAGTGGTCTTCGTCAAAGGCTGCGATCGGGGCTTGGAAGTCTCGGGAATTCGCTAGGGCATTGCTACCCATAGGCCCCAATTCGGGAAGCTGGAAGTGCCCTTGGTATAGCTCGCAGATATAGCCTCTCGCCGGACCAGATGGAAGTGTTACACGGTAACGTATTCCGCGTGGTATAACGCATACCTCGTTCGGACGGACCAGGAGATGACCGAGTTCAGTCTGGATATCTAGCACACCGTGTTGCGGCACAATCAGGAAGTCGCCATCAGCACTGTAAAACGCTTCGTGAGGATCCATGTCCTTTCCTACGGCGAAGATGTAGATCCCTAGCCCAGACTTCATCGTCGGATCACCCGCTCCAGCGAGGAGATGCAAGCTGTGCACCCAATCTACACCCTCGTCTAGATCGAACGGATCCCATCGCAGCTGGTTCGGAATCTGGTGAATTCGCTCATGAGGCTTGTTTTCGGGATTCGTGTTGTAAGTCGCACTCTCCCGGGGACTGAAGTCAGAGTGTGATGATGCCGGAAGTATACGGTAGAGCCATGTCTGTTGGTTCTCATTCCGTGGGGCAGTGAAAGCAGTGCCGCTCAGCTTCTCGTTGTAGAGCCCGAGAGGTGCTTTTTGAGGGTTGTTGGCGCCGATCGGCAGGGCGCCAGGAACGGCTTCAGTTTCGTGGTATGCATTGAAGCCGTTCTGGTAGGTGTACTTTTCCGGAATGTCGAAGGCTGTCACAGGCATCTTTGCAGAGAGTCAAAAACGAATGGAAGATGATGCTACGCCGAGGAGAGCAGAAACCTCGATTCATGTGGTCGTAGGCTCTATTGGACCGGTAGTATACTCTACCTCATGGACTAGCCATAACACAATCAAATAGGAAAGCTCAATTTGTATACCAGATCGTTCACCATCTGTTCAAAGCCTGGAGAGATTCATTCACAAATGCGCATACATTCCGTCATCCCGCGCGCAGGACGTTTCTCGTCCGCTGTCCGTGTTCGCGGTGGCAATCCGCCCTAGGGTTCATGCTCGATGCTGTGGGTTCGGAGTACAGTAGCATCATGCAGCTCCTTCACTCCGCGATCTGACTTGAGACCCCACTTCCCCGCAAGCGGAAGACGTCCGCAGTATTCTTACATGCCCACTGTACGTGCATGTGATGCGCAGTCTGACTAGCCAAGGCAAGCTTCAGTGGAGCGATATGTGTGCCTGTCCAGACTTGGTACGAGTGGGCTGACACAGGGGAGCTGTATCAAAGCTTGCCAGTTGACCTCACCAGCTGTCAGTATGTAGGCTACGCGAAGTAGTGACCATGAACAGTGCGGTGGTGCTCCAACTGCCGCACAACATAACTTTGTAACAGCGCCCATTACCATCTCACTGATCAGCATGGCACCGCTTCGCAGCTGGCTTCCGATTGATCCGCGCTCTCACTTCTCGCTTCACAACATCCCCTTCGGCATCATCTCGATCAGTGCGGACAGCAAACCTCGCCCTGCCATTGCAATCGGCCACCATGCTCTCGACTTGTGTGCGTTCACCGCAGGCAATGGATTTGCAGCGCTCTCAAGCATACAGCCGCGTCAGTCAGTCTTTTCGGAATCGACTCTGAATGCCTTTGCAGCTCTCGGCCGACCTCTTCATAAAGTCTTCCGGGAGTACTTGCAGAGCGTGCTGCTCAAGGATGGGCCATTCCCGGATGTTCTCGAGAAGAACGAGAAGCTTCGTCAAAGCGCTCTCATTCCACTCGAGGACTGTGACACGCACCTCCCGCTTCGCATAGGCGACTACACGGACTTTTACGCTGGACTGCACCACGCTCACAATGTAGGCGTCCTGTTCCGTGGCCCGCAGAACGCCTTACAGAAGAACTATAAGCACTTGCCCGTGGGTTATCACGGCCGAGCATCGAGTGTGGTCGTGAGCGGAACGCCTATCCAGCGGCCAAAGGGTCAGATCTTGGTAGATCCAGAGAAGGGTCCCGAGCTCCGTCCCTGCCGTAAGCTGGACTTCGAGCTCGAGCTGGGATGCTTTGTCTGCGCTTCGTCTGATCTCGGCGAATCGATTGCTGTCGACGATGCGCCTGATTACCTCTTCGGCATCGTTTTGATGAATGACTGGTCCGCTCGAGATATCCAGGCGTGGGAGTACGTGCCTCTCGGTCCCTTCAACAGCAAGAACTTCGGTACCACAGTCTCGCCATGGGTGGTATTGATGGACGCACTGGAGCCTTTTGCCGCGGATGGTATCGAGAACGACGTCCCTTCCCTTCCCTATCTCGACGAGAGAGGTCGGAAATCGAATTTTGCCATTGATCTGACCGTCACCTTGAGGACAGCTTCCGGGAAGACCTCGACGTTGACGAAGACGTCGGCTCGGAATCTGCTGTTCTCATTCCCACAGATGCTGGCTCATCATACGGTAGGTGGCTGTCCGTTCAACGTTGGTGATTTATTGGGTAGTGGAACCATCTCTGGCAAGGGCAAGGATGAGAAGGGATGTTTGCTCGAGCGCAGTGACAATGGGAAGATCGAGGTTGAGCTCGAGAGCGGCGAAAGGCGCCTGTTTCTGGAAGACGGAGATACGCTTACCTTGAGTGGTGTGTGTGGACAGGGCGATGGTGCTCTGGTTGGATTCGGTGAGTGCACTGGGACTATTGTTGAAGCAGTCAGATAGCCTCAGAGCCAGCTCGAGGTTCTCAACAAAAGCGGTAGAAGTAGCTTCAGCCGGCAACTCAATTTCACTGGCCGTATACTGTAGTCGTAGCAAGCGTCGTCAGCGCTGATGAACATGGTTACATGTAATGATTGTCGACGCGTACTGTAGTAGACGCGATTGCTCCTTGGGGGTCAGTGGAGCGGAAATTTTTCCGCAGCCAAAAGGAACAGCACCGCTTCCCCTCTTCCACACACTCCAGTGAGGTATCTAGTTCCGTCGGCCTTATACCCAGACTCCATCGCGGGTGTTCTGCCGCAGGTAAGCTCACCTTTAGTGCTGTCATACAAGAGCACTTTGCCTCTTGTCGACGAAGCGTAAGTATCTTGAGCTGGCATCCGTTTTCCTTCGTCTCATCGTCTATTCTGCACCTTGAAGGCAAGACTAGTCTGCACACATGGCGCAGTCTGAAGAGCCGCAAGGCATTGTCGCACTACTACTACAGCCTCAAGTCCTTCCTTTCTTCCTCATAGCTCTAGTATACACAGCCATCAAGCTACTTGATAAGACAGACGTCCCCAAGATCAAGAACCTTCCTGAGATTCCCGGTCTACCCATACTCGGCAGCCTGCGGGAGCTCGGCGACAACCACGCAGCCAATGCAACAAGACTGGCCAAGAAGTATGGTCCAGTGTTTCAAAGTCGCTTAGGTAACAAGAGAGTAGTCTGGGCGAACACCTTCGACAGTGTCAGAGAGCTCTGGATCGGCCAGCAAAGTGCTTTGATAAGCAGACCGACGCTGCACACCTTCCATAGTGTGGTCAGCTCTAGCGAGGGATTCACGATCGGCACGTCGCCATGGGACGAGAGCTGCAAGGCACGACGAAAGGCTGCTGCCACGGCACTCAACCGTCCAGCGGTGCAGAGCTACATGCCTATTGTCGATTACGAGTGCACGAAAAGTCTCAAGGAAATGCTGGTTGACAGTAAGGGTGGGACTGTGGATGTCGATCCCACACTGTACTTCGCGCGATTCGCTCTTTCGACTTCTTTGACTCTCAACTACGGCATCAAGATAGAAGGCAACGTAGATGACGGATTACTCAAGGAGATCACTTTAGTGGAAAGGCAGATCGGTAACTTCCGGTCGACTGCATCAAACTGGGCGGACTATGTGCCACTGCTGCGACTCATGCCAGGTGGTAACAACAAAGCTCTAGAGTACAAGAAACGCCGAGCTTCATACATGTACCACCTGTTGAATTTATTGAAGGCGAAAATGAAGGAAGGGACCGATGCTCCTTGTATCGTCGGCAATGTGCTGAAGGATCCGGAAGCGAAGCTGTCAGATGGTGAGTGAAGTCCCATGTGTAATGCGCAACATCTGACTGACTTTGATGAAAGCTGAGGTCATGTCTATCTCTCTCAGCATGGTGTCCGCTGGCCTCGACACTGTTCCTGGGAATCTCATCATGTGCATCGCCTATCTCGCCTCCGAGCGAGGCCAAGACATGCAAGCCAGAGCCCTTGACGAAATCAACAGAGTCTACCCCAACAATGACGCCTGGGAGCGCTGCCTTACCGAAGAGAAAGTGCCCTACATCACCGCAATGGTCAAGGAGACTCTGCGCTTCTGGTCCGTCATACCCGTGTGCCTGCCCCGAAAGAACATTAAGGACATCAAATACGGCAACGCCATCATCCCAGCTGGCACGAGCTTCTACATGAACGCCTACGGAGCGCACTACGATGACACGCATTTCAAATCACCTCACGACTTCAATCCGGATCGGTATATCACTGACGACAGTGTCGACGATGCTTCTGCGACAAGAGGCACACCTCATTACGGCTACGGCGCCGGCTCGAGAATGTGCATTGGCGTCCATCTCGCGAACAGGGAGCTGTACACTGCGTTCCTACGCATGATTGTGGCATTCGAGATCTTACCGGCCACGGACCCGAAGCAGCGGCCAATTCTGGACGCATTTGGGTGCAATAAAATGCCGAACGGTCTGACGAGCGATCCCAAACCTTTCGCCATTGGGTTGAAGGTCAGAGATCAGGCAATGGTGGATAAGTGGATTGCTGATAGCGAGGAGAGGACGAAAGAGCTCTGAGATGTTTGCGACTTCCTGTCCATCTAGCTGTACCGCGTGCAAGCTGAACGTGGATCTAGTCATTAGCATCAATCACGGCTCACGTCGTAACGAATGCTTTCGTAGTCTATCCGTCCGGCCGACGCGGACCGTACTGCAGATGCCTATCATCGACTTGCGTATTTCTTCAAGTTTCGTACATTTCACTCTGAATCAGGTCATGATGACTGGCCAACTTGAAATCGCCCATGCATCTATATAACAATTCATTCCGTGTTGATGGACGGCCAGAAGCTAAGATAGGGAGCACGAGACTCGAACTCTTCACCTCTGAGCACTTCATCCGATCTAGGCAGCAAAAGGGAAGGAGTGCAAGCACTGTAGGTGCCGGAGCCCATGAACCTGGCGAGCCAGTCACGGACCTCCCGGATTGATTGGTTGTAGCTATCTTCCCTGGTAATGTCTCCGATAGAATCGAATATATAGACCATTCCCCAAAGTGATGGCGCTTTGGCGTGGCAAAGCAGAAGTGCAGTATGACTCCACCGCCTTCGAACCCGCGACCTGCGGGTGACTCAGAGGCGGCAGACGGCGCAAAAGGGAAGGAGTGCTGCAGTCACTGTGGATGCCCGCCGTCTTACGCACGGTGTTGCTGGCTGCGATGGGCGACATATCTGGTGTTCGCTGACTTCCCTGGGAGATCCAGTCGCATGCTGTGGTTATATAGACTCACTCAGTCGCTCGGCCCTGCTCATGTGTCGGGCGCCTGTCGAGCTCCACGCAACTCGCAGCGCCTTACAGTCGTAGCAATGAGCATGCTATCTCAAGCATCAACACCGCGTGTCATAATCATAAATGCAACGCTCGCCGTGTTGCTGTTTGACACCGCGCCGTAGTACACAGCTTGACCACGCCGCGTTTGACCGCGCGACCTGCGCATGAGGCAAAAGCAGCGAACGAGCTACAAGGGAAGGAGTGCTGCAGTCACTGTGGGCGTCCACGCCTACCGGGCTTCCACTGGCCTCCTGGCGGAAGCGGACCGTACTGTCTTGTGTTCGCTGACTTCCTTAGGATGATGCAGTAGGGGAAGGCATTATATACCTGTCATCAAGTCGGATGCCTGCTTGCCGGCGCGAGGGAGTGAATACGCAAGTACTGGCTCGTCACTCTCGACAGTTGAATGAGTTGGAATAGAGATCATCTCGTTCTCTCAAAGAACGGTAGGTCAAGGTACATTGTTGCAGGTGCTCGTGTGGAAGTCGTCGTGCACAAATCGATAGCATGCACAACTTTGTAGTGCATAAATCCTGCCCACCTCACCTCCGCGTACACAGCAGGCAGCTCACCCAAGGCAATACATACCACACGTCTCCGACCCCAGCAATACGGTGCGCACCTGGCGGATTGCTCGTCGCCTGTATATGGTACAGTCGCCGCCATGTCCCTCTTCTCCTTCTCCACACCCCTCGACATCGACATAGTCCTTCAAGACACCGACGACCGCCCCACCGTCGACGTCAAACTCGACAAGACGCGCCGCGAGAAGGCGCCTCTATACCTCGATGGCGAGACAGTCAAGGGAGCCGTCACGATCCGGCCCAAAGATGGCAAGCGACTCGAGCACACTGGCATCAAGGTGCAGTTCGTGGGAACGATAGAGATGTTCTTCGATCGCAGCACACATCATGAGTTCCTGAGCTTACAGACGGAGCTGGCGAGTCCTGGAGAGCTACAGCATCCAGTGACGCTGCCCTTCGCATTCAAGAATGTGGAAAAGATGTACGAGAGCTATCATGGAATCAACGTCAGGTTACGCTACTTCCTCCGGGTCACAGTGAGTAGACGTATGGCGGATGTGGTGCGGGAGAAGGACTTGTGGGTGTACTCGTACAGACAGCCACCGGAAAGTAACAGCGTCATCAAGATGGACGTCGGAATTGAGGACTGCCTCCACATCGAGTTCGAGTACTCGAAGAGCAAGTACCACCTGAAAGACGTGATTGTCGGCCGGATATACTTCCTCCTTGTCCGGCTGAAGATAAAACACATGGAACTCTCTATTATCCGCCGCGAGACCACTGGCGTGCCTCCTAATCAGTACAACGAGTCTGAGACTCTTGTGCGCTTCGAAATCATGGACGGCTCGCCCTCGCGCGGAGAGACGATACCCATCCGCTTGTTTCTCGGCGGCTTTGATTTGACGCCGACTTTCAGAGACGTCAACAAGAAGTACAGTACGAGGTACTACCTGTCGCTTGTACTGATCGATGAGGATGCGAGACGGTACTTCAAGCAGAGCGAGATCGTTCTGTACCGGCAAGCGCCGGAGAACAGTGAGCTTGCGCAGCGGCAGGCGAAGGAGATTCAGGCAAGCTAGGAAGACGCTAATGAGACACGAGGGCGTTTGGGGTTTGATGCGGATTCTGGGGATGGGGATGGGAACAGGGCTGCGGGCAACAGCACGCAACAATCGGACTCTCCTGAAGCGCCGGTCAAGGGCCACATGTCCGAGTTCGAGAGCGAGCCTGCCAACTCGAATGCCGATACACCGCGTGCCAGCATTGATAGCACTGCTTCGCAAGCTGCTGGGTTCCGGCGATATGGCGGCATAGTCAGCTATCCCAACAGTAGAACTAACAGCATCACCCGCAAGCACACCCCATATGGCACAGTCAACGGCATCACCGACCTCCAGATTCCTTCAGCACGAAGCTCGATGAGCTCAGCGCGCACAGCGCCCTCGACGCCGAGAGGTAACTGGGATGAGCTTCTATCTGCGGGCTCTAAGAAGAAGACTTTGCTCGACTTGCAACGAGAGGCATTGCCTATCCCAGAGGACGACGCCGATAATCGAAGTGAGATCAGGGATGCTGGTGGTGGTGCTGAGGAAAGCTTGGCGGGCGATCGGAGAACGTGGTAGCTAGCTGATCTGACTTATCACGTAAGTGGTACAAAAACTTGTAGGTGTAAACATTAGCCTATAACGATGGTGTCGGCCATAGCTAGATGCGGATCATCTCATGATCCATTTCACGTGCTGCGTCCCGAAGTGATGGTGTCTTGCAGCATGTTCAGGCTGCATTGGGGCGATTGACGACCCATGACTCGCTCGACAATTCCCGTGACTTCAAAACCAAGATGGTCAGATGTGAGTCGCATACACCATAACAGCGTCGGAGTAGCAAGTCGAGTCGCCAGACATCGAAGGTCAGGGACGCATGTGACGAATGTGACAGGAAGATCAATCAAGTACAGCGACATAACTACATATTCCCAATTCCCAACAGTTCCGTACACCTCTTGTCTGCGTCCCAGCATTACTCGAAAGAGACCGCCCCTGACAACGCCCAGCCGGTGAACATCTACATCGTCAGGCCAGCGCGTTCCCAACAGCGCATAACGCCGAATATGAAATACAAGATTACCGAAGAGAAGGCTATGCAAGTGTGGGTGTGCTGTTGGGTGATGAAGGTCGAGCTTATCCGCAAGTCGATTACAGTTCGGGGGTGTGGAAGTCCAGTGTAGGTACGATACAGTTGTTTAAGGAGGTGGTCCGTCCCATATGTACGGTGTGGTGTGTGTGCAGTCTAGACCCGTGGTCGAGACAGTGTATGACGGCGGAGCCGACAGCCGCCACAGTGTCTTATCCCCCGTCCATGAACTTCAGCAGACCAGTGGGACCACGTCGTGCCAGTGATGTGATGGGTTTCACTGCCGCCACAGCTTCGATTGCGACTTTGTGTCGGAAGGCGTATGCAACGTTTGACGCAATCCGTGAATTGAGAGAAGCGAGCTGTGGCTCGATTGCGTGTCCGTTGATTAGCAGCCAAGGGCGCGTGACGACGTTCAGCCAGCGTAGAGACCTTGCACCAGTAAGTCAGAGACCAGTGAGAAGTTGCCATTTCCGTCCGTGGTGTTAT
Organism: Oleoguttula sp. CCFEE 5521; assembly: GCA_036872775.1. Taxonomy (NCBI): domain Eukaryota; kingdom Fungi; phylum Ascomycota; class Dothideomycetes; order Mycosphaerellales; family Teratosphaeriaceae; genus Oleoguttula; species Oleoguttula sp. CCFEE 5521. Next base: position 624,140 of record JAVRRP010000001.1, read on the forward strand.
AGTTGCGTGCGATCCTGGTACGCCGACGCTTCATCCCTGATCAGGTCGACGGCGCGGCTGTGGTCTCTGCGGTGGGAAATCGTTTCGAGGGAATGCACCAGGGAAGCCCGGGGTCTGACGCGTGTGATAGTAATTTGTCCCGGGCGGAGGGATGAGAGGTGGGCGCGCAAGTGGTGCCAGGCGTGCGTTTCGTTCAAGGTCCTCGCGATATGGAGTGCCAGCAAATTGGCGGGCCTGGCGACTGTCAAATGCCTGCCGTACATCTCCTGGGCCGTTGTAAATCTCGCTCCTGATGCCTGATAGCAAGTCTTCGGACTCATCGTGTATTGCGCCGTTGACTTGTTCACCAGATGACCTGTTGGCGTGAGGTCCAAGGAAGTACCGCTCCATATCTCGTCGTTCGCGACGCTCTTGCGCACTGAGACTCGGGCGAGTGGGGAAGGCGTGATCTAGTCTCGGAGTAAAGGCAGGAATCGTTCGTGGGGTGGCTCGAGCGCCGTCCATGTCGCCACTATGGGACACAGCGGGCGATGGACTTGACTGAGGGTTAGCACGCTCGTGCTGCAGCTCTCGGCGGCGAAGAGACGGTGATGCGGAACCTGTGGCACGTGAGCTTGAGTGTCCTCGAAGTTACGACAATTCGACACGCGAGCATGCCTACCATTCACGTAGGGATCGCGCACTGCGGTTCGAGAGATGGCCGGCGATGCGCCCTGTTGAATAGCCTGACTTGTATTGCGAGGTGTGGGTGCGTCGAACAATGCGTCGCTGCGTCGCAACAACTCGTAGGTTCGTTGCAGCTCTCTGCTGGGATCCGACATTGCGTATCCTTGTATGAGAACCTGCTTGAATCAGTCGTGCACACTTGGAGAGTGTGTTTTCCCTCGTAACACCTTATATATCTGTGCGGGAACGGGTGGAAACGCAAACAGGAGGTGGATCGGGGTGCAAGGAGAAACGGGCATGAACGCCTACCTCACTTACCCCTGATTCGGCCACTGCTGTCGTGTTTCGAGGTGCCACCGGGGGACGTACCACGGCGGTGATCGACACTCATGCGGGTGATGCGTCTCGTCCCCGCACCTCGCACAATGGCAGCGACTGGCAGCGAATGGTCGCGGCCAGGACGGGACCTTCGGATGACCGTCCAATCCATGCGAGGATGGCTGAGGCCGCCCAAGGCCGCATTATTCACGTGAAGAAGCCCGCGGTACGATCAGGCTTTCCAAGTGGTCGCAGCCCAGCACTACCGTTCCGAACCTGCGCGCCGTCCGGCCTGCTGTCCGTCAAAGTGCAGCGAATGGTGCGAGTGACACTTCGCGCAGCTCCGTGACTGCTGAAAAGCGTCACCGCGTGCGCACGAGGCAAGGCGTCGAGGGGTAGACTAGCGCACTCGCAGCACGTGGACGGGACCGGGGTAGCAAGTCTGCGCGAGGAAACCGTCGCCTTCATTTTCTGCCAAGCAAGGGTTTGCGCGTCGCTGTTGTTCTCGGCTCATCAACAGCATGCTCTTCCACCAAGTCTAGATCTAGACTTGCGACGCGGTCCATGCTGAGCATCCGCTGTCCTGCGAGCAGGAACGTACGCCGCTCACTGCACGTACTGCACTCCCGTGGCCGCCGAATCAGAGCGCTGGCGGGAAAGCACAAGAACCACCCCGCGGGCGAGCATCCTGTCGCCATCACCTCGTCTCCCCATTGGCCGGCCGTAGGCGCCGTGGCTTAGGCGAGTGTGATTGACGTGCATGTAGTGTCGGGAGCAGCGGCGTGGTTGGTCCAGCGTATGTGAGTCCGCCTTGCGGGTACAGATGAATGCATCGGCAATGCAGCCACGCTGTCATCGTTGCGTTGATGGTTTCGTTGGGCCAGCAGCAGGCGATCTCCGGCGCGATCGAGTCCATTCGTCAGAGAGAAGAATCGACGATGGCGGTGTGTCGAAAGAAGGCAACCAGATGCCTGCAGCGCTCAGGCAGAAATTCAACACCGGTGGAGCAGTAATGCATTCCGACACGAGAGTGGCATACGAACACACGCTCGCTCACAAGATTCACCACTCTTGAACTCGCACATATACGGCGACGTAGGGCCTGTCGACCCTTTGCCCTTTTGTTTGCCCTTTTGCATCGACTCCCGTCTCGAGGGCAAATGGCGTGCATGGAGTGAGGTTGCACACGGCGCTAGTGACGCGCACAGACTGTGAGGCAGCCGCTCTCACAGCGCGATGCTTCGGGCGGCCGCCCAGCCTGCGCTCGATCATGCAACGACCTTCACCGGTCACACGCATCAAACCGGATGCGCTCCCACGCGAGTTTCTTCTCACAGAGGTGACGCAGCCTCGGGCTGCGATGACCTCTCGCACCTAAGACAGTGGGTGCACCAGGGAGGCAGTGCAAGCTAGGTCCCGGCAATGTTTTCATATCTCGACAAGTGCCGGCCACTCAAGGCCGTATGCCCAATTGAGTAAGTCGCGGAGGTGAGAAGGCATGTCGGACCTCTTCACTTTTCCCTCCTTCGACCATTTGAGCGGTCAATGGACAATGGGCGCGAAAACCGTGGCATCGAGGACTGTTTCAGTGCTGTTCAGCAGGAGTACTGGCCATCGAAACCGTTCCCATTTACGACCGACGAGCTCAGTGCAAACTTCCTTCAGACGTGCCCGAGCCATGTTGTATACGACGAGCCACGCTCATACGACATCTTTACGACGTCGCAGCGGTATCAATACGATCGGTCGACTGCATTCTCTGCACCGCCATTTCGACCGTCGGCGGCATATGAGCCAGACGATACAAATTTTTCGATCGACGGCACCTTAATATCCCATAGGTTTGACGATGCCTGGATGGGCTGTGAACGCCGTTTGTCATTACCTTACGATGCCGAGTCACTTCTAGCCACAGAACTCCTACTGAGACCTGGAAGAACGAAGATCAAACATTACTGCGCAGTCTGTAAAAGAGAGTTCGACAACGCTGGCGACCTCGAGAAGCACGGCCGGCAGATGACTCACAAGCCCTACAGCTGCAAGTACTGCAATAACAGCTATCTGCGCAGAGATGTGTACCTTCGGCATAAGGGCACGCACAAGGGGGGTTCCCACAGCTGTCAGTGGTGTCGGAAGACCTGGGCACGGAAGGATCACTTGAACCAGCATCTGAAGACTTGTCGCGTGCGCGAACAAACATCCCGAAGGTACGAAGCGAAAGCGTTGACATGCTTGCGGTAGCTTCAGTAGCTGACTTCAACGCCAGTAACTCCAGCTCCACCACTTGCTCCATGGGGGAGTCCGAGATCGGTCGAACTGCTGCGCAGACTTGGTCAGACGCCGAGAGTGTATGCAGCTCTTATTCTTCAGTCTCCAGCGGAAGCTCGACCAAGCAGCAGATGAGACACATCACGAGTTCTCTGGGTGGCGTTTTGGGAGATCGGTATGCGGGCTTGATCGACAGTTTGAGCAGCAGTCTCGAAAAGGCCGATGATTCGACAATTGAGTTGTTCGCAGAAAGGATGGTAAGTGCGGCGGTACTGCAGGCTCAGCTACCTAGCACAAGTAGTCGATCAACGTGATCGCTAGCATCGAGTCCTGTCTCTGCATACTTGAAACTGTCATAGCCAGTTGTAAATGAATTGCGTAATTCTTAGTGAGGTACAAGAAGTGATGGGAAGTTCTGGCTGTCGTCGAAACAAAGCTCACAATGCTCGTAGCATAGAAGGTGCGATGGAGCGCTTTGCCATCGTCGAAACAAACCGTACGAAGCGTGAGGCGACAGTGCACGTGCTGAATATCGCACGGTAGACACATGTACACAACACATGTCTCAAAATGGAAAAGACCGGCGTCAGCGAGATCATGTAGTCAATACGGCTATATAAGTACAATTCCCAATCGCGAGCCCGAGCAAAATGCGTTTCCCCAAACTGCTTCAAGATGGATTCACACCGGCAGCAGATGAATATCCCGATCTTTCCGACATCTACAAAAGGAGGCCAAGATCTACCGACGCCAGCCAGAAGAGCCATGCATGAAGACAAGATCCGCCGAGTGGAAAGGGATGTGAAGTATGAGCGTCCAGTGTGGGTACCCGAGGTCCAGCTTGCTGTGACACAGACGATGAGCACTAGTGGTGAGGTGCCGTCCAGTGCCGACGCAGGCGATTGGGGTCGTGCTCGTGTATGGCCACGCAGAAGGAGTAACATTCGAGAATGCACCGCTGTGAAAGACCGCGCCACCGTGCTGCAGGGGCGAATGCTGCTGGTCTACCGTCGGGCACCGCACAGCCGCTCCACGGCAGACAGAGGTGCCTTACAGGAGTCATCATGAGGCGACATTACGTGCCGACGTCCCCTCGGGCGTCGAACAATCCTTCTGCATGTCCATCATAGCTTTGACCAGGAGGCGCATTGGCCTTTACGCAGCATCGAACGAGTCGATATGGACGTGGAGGGTCCGTGAATAGGTCGTGTGAGCAGTCCAGTCGAAAGAGACAATAAGACGTCCAGGTTGGTCGAAAATGACAGTCAGTGAGACGCCGCCTAGTGGGGCGGCTGTCTTCGCGGTGGGTAGTCGTCCGGAGGCGGGTCGGCGTCGGACGGTCTACGCATAGACCGTGGCGTTTGGGAGGCAGGATCTGAGCGAGCCGGACGAGCCACGAGCTGACGAGTGTGCCGAGCAGGTGTCGCGCCGGGTGCCAACGTGTAATTAGTCTGGGTCTGGTGCGGCTGAGGCAGCGCTGGAGGCTGGGAGGGAGCGAGGTTGTATGTCTGAGCTTGAGCCCGGTAGTAGGTTGTGCCAGCAACCTCCCGAGCCTGAGGACTATAGTATGCCGCCTGCACGCCACTGAAGCGTCCATAGACCGGGCTGTCAATGCCGGCAATAACATCGCCCTCATCGTGGTCTTCATCGAAGTCATCGGTGTCGTCCTCGGAGTCGTCCTCGGCGTCGTCCTCGGAGTCGTTCTCGGACTCATCCTCGTAGTCGTTCTCAAACTGAGCGTCGGCGGCATCGGTGCGGTCGGGGCCTACGTAGTACTGCTCGACGGTTTGTGGGAACGTGGTCCCTAGCTGACGGCGTGTAGGGTACGCTGTGACCAGAGGAAGTGGTGCAGCAGTGTTCGCTGGAGAGGTACGCGGAGCGCGCTGATGGTGCGCGAGATAGACATCGCGCGCAGCATCGGCGGAGAATGGAGCGACATGGCGAGCATGCTCGAGACGTTCGTTTCGGTGTGGTATGTCTCCTAGGCTGACACGAACGTCGCCGTAGATAGGGCTCCTGGCGTTGGCAAGCAGGCACTGCTGGTTAGCTTTGGGTAATAGCGCACGCCTTGCGCCACTGTGATATTGAGCGACACCGTCCGATCCAAGATATTGGCGACCGCGCTTAGCAAGCGACCTGACACCAGTTGCAGATGATTCGAGCCGAGGGGGAGTATCTCTCGGCTGCAGTTGCGTGGTGGTATCGCGCGACACACTACGGTGGGTGTCTGCCGTGGCGGTCTCGATACTCTGGCCACGACCAGTACGTCTCTTTGGTTGCGACTGCGACGAACTCCTGGATTTCCTTGCCATAGCTTCCAAGTCAGTACGTGTGCAGACTAAAGAAGAGAAGTCAAAGACACAGCCGTAACTGCGTATCATGCACGACGGATGTTGTCTGCTCACTTAGGGTAGTGAAGGAGCGCAGAAAAGGGAACGGAGGAAGGAGCGGAAGATGGGAATGGGGAAGCACCTAGCACATCGTGAGAGCTCGACGACGCGGCTGCTGCGCGCCGGGAGCATGCCAAATTGCCGATCACGGCTCATGCTACTCACCCGCTCGCCTTACTGATTCAGAGCGCTCCGTATTGGTCCAGCATCGACCAATGGTCGACATTGAAGAGCGGCAGCGGCATATACTGCAGCGTATTCTGCGACCAAGCCAGCGAGTCCGTCGTCCAACGCGCGCGAAATGAGTGCGATGCACAGCAGGGCAATGAGACGAGGTCGTAATCCGCACAGTGTGCGGCATGCTGGGTGCACGCTCGTGCTAGCCAGGGCAGCGGTCACCCCGAATGCGAGCCAAATGGACGAGAGTCGAGGTTGAAGCGGGGGTCCAGCAAGCTGCGGAGCTGGGTCTGGCACTGAAGCCTGACATGTGAGCTTCTCCCTCAACTGTTCTCCCAAATGCCAGATGTGCCGCCCCTGCCACGGTGCTCATCCTATCGTCAAGCTGCCTGTATCTGAAGCTCAACGACGACTCGGTCGTTGCGAAAAATTCGGCAAATTGTATAGAAGTTGTACAGTAGCTCCTTCACTCCGGTGATCAGGTGATGTCGCTCTCATCGCATCCAATGTGCCCCCACATGCTGACGCATCATGCCATCCACGCTCTTCCACCTGAACGGGCCTATGGCGTGAAGCAGCATGGATGGCGGTGTGACGACCTGCGTCAAGCACCAACATCCGGCTAGGTGACTGGTCCACGTTGCAGAGGATGTCCGGCCGTCACGCCGCGCGCAGATGCTACTGCAATGCCTGGCGCCACCCTGTTATGGTCCAGCGCATCCATTCATGCCATGTGACAGAGTCGTGGGTTTCGGGTTGGGCACCGCAAGCGAGTATCGATGATTGGCGTGCAGGAAGAAAGAAGGCAACCTCCAGTCTGTCGTCCTGAGGCAAAGTCGCCAAAGCATCGCGCAGCGTTGATTCGGGTTGAGAGATTTCTGATGTGAGGAATCTTGGTCCTCCATGGACTAGGTATCTGCAACTCGCCAGCATATATGTGTAGCGAATGTTAGAGATTCTATGGCCTGTTGCCCTCGTTTGCCATTTTTGCCCAAAGCTAAGACCAATGGGCGGCAACGGTGAAGTCAGATCGCGGGATGCTGCATGGTGCACGGGCCCTCGGGGACGCCCGTCCATGCTGGGACGGACAACACGATCGAATTAGCCTCGACTATCCTACCTCCACTGCAATCACATGCGACATGCCACGACGAGCGGAGCTTCACATCTGTGCGAGGGCTCGCGGTGCCGGTCCAGTGGCTCCACACCATCTTATAATTCCGATATCACCGGTCGCCGTACACATCCACCAAAATGTTGCAAAGCTGTGACGTGCGCGGGCCAACTCGCCAAGTCTCACATCGACAACTGGATGGTAGGCCTCACGGTGTCGTCCAAGACTGCAATGCAGCTCTCCAGATGGCAGTATACCGTAATCTTCAAAGTAGATCGCGGAGTCGCACCTTGAGGCATCCTCGTACCTGTTTGAACGAAGGCAGACGTCCGCGTTGGCATTGCTGCTGACGAGGGTGAGCACTCCGTGCCTCCGATCAATAAGGAGCGGGCACGGCAGTGCGCCCACCTGCTGTTTACACTAAGTGTAGGGCGCAGGGCCGCCGTCATGGCAGTGCGCCCTTTTCTCGCGTTTCTTTGCCTCACGATATTCGTACCTTTGGCAATAATGGCTCTTGTTCGTGCTTGCGATCTCCACGGTCAACAGTCACCCGATCTCTACTCAGACTTTGATTACAACTCCGACTCATATACTCTATCCTTATCACCATTCACAGCATACAGCAGTCCCGACGACCTCACTGCTGCTCACGAGATTCGAGAAACAGACTTAGCATCGCCATCATACCTCGATCCAACAATCAGCAGTCACTGTCCAACGCGGTATTCAGCCACCGGATGGCATTTGGATTCTTCTGTAAGTACGAAAGAGGCCACACTCAGCAGCATTGATCCGTACTCGATCTCTCTGCCCAGATGTATAGAGATTCCGTCACAGAGGCAGCGCCCACTGCCAGCTCTCACTCCGTTTGGATCTCTGTCTTCTGTAGACTCCACACTCGCAACAGGCTGGCCATCGAAATACACTTGTAGAGTCTGCGAGGGGAACTTTTCGGGAGCCCATGATCTGGAGCGGCATGCGAAGGAGTCCGGCCACAATTCATTCCAGTGCAAACGTTGTCCCAAAGGCTACTCGCGCCGGGATGTCTATCTTCGGCACAAGGCTACACACAAAGACGGAGGACATATATGTGAAGGATGTCAGAAGGTTTTGACTCGCAAGGATCATTACAATCAGCATGTGAAAAGCTGCAAACATGTCTACAATCTGAAGCATGAGCGTCTTTCTCGAAGGTACGTAATTTCATTCTCTTCACTTCGCTCTGTCCAATGCGCTCCATAGTGTGGCTGACCGGCTCTACAGTAGTACGATAGCCCCTTGTACTCTAGCAGATCGCGAGTTCAATCGCCTGAACCAGCAGTTGTGGGGAAGCGAGAACGACGTATTGATAGGATATCCAAGTCCGGGAGACGATGCTGCCAAAAAGCAGATGATGCAGATCACCAGAGCGTTAGGCAATCTGCTCGGAGAGGGCCACAGTGAATTGATCGGGCAGCTCAAGACTAGTGTCGAAAGCGTGGATGGGTCTTCAATGAAGCTACTCGCCGAATACATGACAAGGGCAGCCGTGCTACAGGCTCAGATGACCACTGGTAGCGCTGGTGTGATATGATGCACTCTGTCAGATATGGTCCTGCAACGTACACGACGACGTGAACAGCTTGTGACGAACAGACAGATTGCTCTGCACTGGCTGCGCAATGGATTGCATGAAACAAATGAGCGTTGTCCGGTTTCAAGCTCGAATCCAGGGCACGCAGACAACGACTTCAACGATCTGTTGACCGGGATTCGTACCACATACATAGCTGTGCTCGGCGCACCACTCACTATATCATACCTTCGGTGCGATTGATGGCGGACGCAGATACTCGACAATTGGACAGGGAGAGTGGTAGGCAACACCTCGATCTATCATGGGTCAGCGTAGTTAGTACACGTCTCAAGCACGTAGCGAGAGATCGGAGTACGCACAGGACTGGAATATTCGTGTCACCTACATGAGTAATTCCACCAATTTCTAATCATGCGAAGTCCAGATGAAGCGCTTCGAATGTGTGACGTGAATTAGTAAAGCCGAAAAAGCAATTCACGACGTTGTTTGTGAACAAATGGCAGGTATGGCATACTGCCGCATTCTTTCGTGAGTATAGTCCATTGAGACTACTACGTGATGAACCACCGACATCTTCTGTAAACTCACTTGCAGAAGTCGCCGAGAATACCACATCGATAGGACTCTGGTATCGAGAGCGGCCCTAGTGGCCTCAACGAGGTTTTCCCTCAATGCTTGAAATTTGTGAGTTGACGTAAGGCCCACTGAGTGACCCATCAAGACTAAAGAAATGTCTTGACCGTTTCACTTTCTCGAAAACTCGCTCCGGCGACGAAGATTTTACCAATGGAACACGCAGGCAACCATGGAAACGCGTCTCGAGCACGCGGCGACCAGGAGCTGCACAAGCAAAGGCTGTGTATGCGGCGGAAAGGCGTGCTGAAATGCAGGGCAATGAGTACAGGTGGGCTTAGTTTCCATTTGGCGCGCTGCCTGACCTGTTCCTTGCTTCTATCATAGTCACCAGAACCACGGTCGAACTTAAGACGATGCTGAGTGCCTCTCACGCGCCTGCAGGTACCGGAGAGCCATTTACACTCGCCATCGCAGCCTCAGCCTTAGCCCTTTGTAGACTCTGCCGTTGCCCGTAGCCTTGACTCAAGTAGCTGCCGGCACCTCCAGCTCCAGGGTAGTTGCCTAAGATTAACGTCAGCAGTGTCACTTGTGCAAACGATTGTAGCAACCAGAAGAACATACCTCCACTCCCTCCAATCCCCTCAGCAGCCAGTCTTCGTTCTCGATACTTTCTCCCATTGATAATGTTCTGCAGCCTCTTCCGTTCCCGCGGCTCCGTAACTTTAGTCCAGTCCAGATCCTCGCCAGGCTCAGCATAATTCGTTATATCCGCTAGCGTGCTTGCACTAATCTGGCCTTGCCCTCCACCAGAAGCGCCGGTGTACATGTGCGAGTTCGGATTTAGCAAGCTTTCAGGGCGAGGCGAGGGTTCGAGCGTTCGGCCTGGCGTGGAAGCGAAGGCCGCGGGGTTGTAGTCAGAGATGTCGGACCGAAGGGGGCGGGCGGCAGGGATGGGAGGGTTGATCGCTTCTCTGTGGGATTGTTAGCAGCGAGCTGTATTGTCAATGTGAGAGACGAACCTCGTGGCTTGATTGTGATCGTTGCGGAAGAGGTCTTGATTCCAGGGTGGTAATCGCTGGAGGCGTTCGTAGAGGAGGCCGCAGTTTTGGCAGAGGGACTAAAACAATTTTCAGCGACGTATTCGAACGGGATGTGTTATCTCCCCGATCACTCACGTTTGGCCCAAGAACGCTATCCCTTACTCCCCACACTGCAGCACCCCACACATGACAGTGCTTACATCGCCAGTACTGTCGCTCCCCCTCTGTGAGCTGTTTCGACGTGCCGCCGAAACCTGCAACATCTGGTGTATCTCTGCCGACAGGTGACAGACTTCGGAAGCGTCGCTTCTTCTTCGCTCGCTCACCACGACCCATCCGTTCGTCCTCACCACCACCGTTGGCTTGCTGTGATCCAAGCCCGCCAGAGAAGTAGTCACCGATACCACTACTTTGATTCTGCAGGGGATATGCGGGTGCGAATCTTGCAGTCTCTCGCCGTTGCCGCCGTATCTGCCTTTCTCGATCGCCTTCGCGCTTCTCGATTTCCTCTTTTGATAGCACTTCAAGCCGCGGCTCCCAATCCATGCCAAGTGCAGCTTCGTCGAACCGCCAGCCAGCTCCCACGCCAAGCGCAGACTCCGCGGTGCCGTGGAACTCGCATGCCTCATTCTCAACTTCACCCCAATTGTTGACGCCACTGCCTACGACACCGACGAGACTACCACCATTGTCAATCATGTCTTTCTTCAAGCGCATACTCGCCTCGTGGATCGCGTGAGCCATCGTCGGCACCCATTCGCCACTGAGCGCCAAGTCTGCACATGTCTGCTTTGCGAAGCTCTCGGCGAAGCCTGCCGGATGTGATAGTGACCACTCGAACTTGTCAGTATACAGCTGATTCTGCAGATTAATCGAAATCGTGATGATGCACCGTTGTGCGTCTGGTGGATTTAGAGCAGCTGACTGTGCTGGATCTCGTGGTATTGGCTGCGCTGTGGCAGCGATTGCTGGTGTCTGTCCGCCGTTTGCAATTGGCGATGCTGGATCCGAGGGTGCGTGGTGTCCATTTGTCCGCGGTGGCTGCAAGAAGCTACCGCCAGGTGTGTCGGCTTGCATCGGTGTTGATGACATTTCACGAGACACAGGATTCACAGATGGTGTAGGCGCGGCAGAAGCTGACGGTCCTGATTCGACACTCGGCTGGAACAGAGGATGCAGTGCGAATGAAGCGTGCTCTTCTAGCTGTTGCCGTATTTGTCCTGCAATATCAGCGATCATCGCCTGCTTTCTGCTTATCGGGAAATCCAGCTCATCCACTAACGTTCTTGCGAACATATCTGGTGTGATGAGCGCCTCGTGCAGGTTCCACAGGAAGCTGTCCTTCAGTCGATATTGCGGAGTCACCTCAGGCTGCTTGTATGCCGGCAGGTTCTCGTCAATACCATAGTCGCGCGCGTTGCTCGGCGTGGGCAGCGCAGCCTCAGGTCTGAAAGGGTTGATGTCCATATCTATCCGTATAGGTATGAGCGTCGTTGGCAGTACAGCCTGGGTCTGCGCCTGTCTCTCCGTGTAGATCTTCTTCGGCTTGCCCATCCAATCTCGCCATATGCCTTGCAAGTCTACAGGTGCGTGTATCTCCTTATGATGGTCCTTCTGCCCCAGTTTATCGCCGTTCGCATCAGGGTCCCGCCTCTGCTGGGCAGTGCGCAGACCAGTCTGCCGTCGGGGATTGTCCGAGTCATCTATGAGCTCATCCTCGAGATCTTCCGAGTAGTTGATCGCTGTAGTCCCACGCTTCGTCGTCCGAAAGTTCGGTATGACATTTTGCGGTTGCACCGGGGTGAGGACTGAGTTGCTGAAGGTGCGTATGCGGGGCGCATAGCTCGAGACGAATGCTTGGGGAGCATTCGCCCTGGTGGCGTTCATAGTGTCGGTACTTCAGCTGCAGGTACAGTTGCCTGCTCAGCGGGAGGCTATTCGCAGCGTACGGTACTCGCGCGGCAGATTGTGTGTGCACTGTGGTGGTTTGCACTGAGTCCTTCACGACCGTAAGATTGTCATCGGAATCGCATTGCAATAGCGACCAGGCTAGGCAGCTGAGTGGTAGGATTTGATGTGCTGTCTCGTCCGTAAGATCGACTGCACTTTCACATGCTCATGCAAGGTCAACTCGCGTTGCATTCGCGCTTTCCACTAGATCTCAAGTAAAAGGGTTCGGGCCTCCCCGTAGCGTGCTTGGCAGTCTTACGGCCGTCCTCGCAGATAGAACGGCTGTGCAGTGACGTGATCAGCGCAGTGCACTACCTGTTTGAGACCACATTGCGAGGCGCTTGCGCGGTACCTCTCGCGTCTGTGAATCTGATGCTTCTAACTCGATCCGTCCTCTTGCGCGAGATCCAATCGCAAAGCCCTACCCAAGGCTCGCAAAGCGATACTGATGAAGCATGAACATTGTGTGACGCGTGAATATCGTGATGCGGCTCCTGCGCAGTCGACGTATACATAAGATGGGTTGTTGTCGCGGTAAGTCACTTCTCACTCACTCCATCAGCATCACAGCAACAGTCCAGCAAAAAACCACTTCAACTCCATCCACTGCGATCAACTTCAGTCTCTCGTCAATACTCTCCAACGAACAATCCTACAAGATCACTTTAGCCACTCTCTCCTGCAAGACTCCGTAGACTACCACAATGTCGGACTCCCAAGGCCAAGCAGACTGGGGCGAGTGCACCATCGCGACATGCTCAGTCGAACGCAGCATCTTCCAGTACCGCCCATCGCTCGTCGCCAACAGCCTCTTCATCGCCCTCTTCGGCATCTCGATGTTCATCCACATCTACCAAGGCATCCGATGGCGGCAACGAACCTTCGCCATCCTGATGGCTATAGGCTGTATCTCAGAGATGATCGGCTACGGTGGCCGCATCATGATGTACAATGATCCCTGGAGCTTCACTGCCTTCATTATGCAGATTGGTGAGTCTGGCTTGACGAACATTCGCTTGACGTGATGCAAAAGCTAACAAGAGATAGTCACAATCACCTTCGCACCGGTCTTCTTCACAGCAGCGATCTACATCCAGCTTTACAAGTCCATCCTCAAGCTCTCACCCAGCTCCGCCCTCTTCAAGCCCGCGCTCTACTTCCAGATCTTCATCCCCGCCGACATCATCTCTCTGGTCCTCCAATCAGTCGGCGGCGCCATGAGCAGCCAGAGCGACGGCAGCAGTAAGACTGGTGTGAACATCGGTCTCGCAGGTCTCTCCTTCCAGGTGATCTGCCTGTTCATCTTCGTCGTCCTGTCCTTGGTCTTCGCCTGGAGCTACCGCAAAGACATCAAGGCTGGGCGCGCAACGACGGAGAATCTGGACGGCAGTTTCAAGTGGTTCTTGGGCTTCCTCACGCTGGCCATAACTCTCATCTTCATCCGATGCTCCTACCGTATCTACGAGCTCAGCGGTGGCTACAGTGGACCTGCGCTCCACAGCCAGGCAGAGTTCATCGCTCTTGAGAGCTGGTGAGTTACTTCAGCGAACCCTCACACCCACTAAAATTTACTGATAGCTTCTTAGCATGGTCATCATTGCCGTCTACGCACTCAATATTGGCCACCCAGGACTCGTCTTTGACCCGCGCAAAGGAGCCACTACGTCTGCTGGTGAGAAGAACCTTCATCGAGCAAGCGAGTCCAGTGTTGAGGTTTAAGCGAAGTAGATCCAGAGTCTTTCAGTCTTTAGCGCACGGCGGGCGTTTCATCAGCGTTAAGCATAGCCGTTGGAATATGGGGGGTGCTTACGATACCAACGGGCATGAGCAATGGGCGGAGTACAATAGACCAGATGTAATCGAGCACAAAACAAATTCACACTCAAGAGCCTTTCCAACAAGAATGTGTGCTTCGCATCCGGACTTCCTCACGACTACTCGAAACAGGACACGCGAGTCCTTACATATCATGACGCTCTGCACAGGTGGGCAAGATCAATGGGGAACTGAGTTACACCCAAGTAACTGACGACACGGACCGTCGGAGGCACTGCAAGCTGATTATCGCGCTGAAGCCACCAGTGTCAGTCGCCAATAATGTCGCTCGATGGGATACGACCAGTGAAATGGGTGCGAGTTAGAATGCAGCTAGTACTCAAATCCCGTCATGCAACTATGGAAAAGGATCATCACGTGTCGACGTGACCCGCTATACCAGTCGCTCACGTGCTCGGAACGCAGGACGCGTAGAGACCGGGCGTAGAGCCCTGGGCAAATCGAATTATGCCTGCGTTGCGGGCCAGAGTCGGTGGTGATGCATACATGTACGAGCTGAAAACGTTTGCACTGCGCGACCGGGGAGCTGCAGGCGAAACGAGGGTCTTGCTAGACCTCGCAGAAGATCAGTGTCGCTTCGAAATGGTGCATAGCGCTGAGAAGTAGGATGTCCTCCCCTAGTAGACGATGATATTGATGAAAGTTGATGCCTATCTCAGAGTGGATGCGAGGACGTTGTGCATGCTTATGTAATGGGTGCCGCGCGCTTGCCTGATGTTTCATCGACGGTTTCAAGACTTCACTTCTGCATCTTCCCGCAACCAGTGAACGAGCGAAGTATTTACGCGCCTCCAACCATGGCTTTGTGCATCGCGAACGTCTAGAGCTCTGCTCCCCGATAATGTGCAAAGCATCCGAGTGCCTTCAAGACGCGACAAGCCACGAGCCAATCATCGCCAGACTGGCCGCGTCTGGGACATGCTCAGTCACGGTCTGTGAGCTTTGCGTGACGGCCGTGGCAACAGGTGCGCAAGCGTTGAACACCATGGGCCAGTAAGTTGACCTTGAGTCACCGACTGGATCAATTGTTGTGCAGCCGCCGCAATCAATGATCTGAATGTCATCAAGTTGGACGCGTCGTGAGCGTGCTCACAGACTGTCTTTTCTTGTAAAGCCGACAATATTCCCAATGGCTGAGGTGAAGATAGTTCCATCTTCGGTGTCTATTGTACAGGTTCTCTTTCTTTCTATTGTACTTCCTGGTCACTATAGACCTTCACCTTCTATATTGTATTCTTCACGTTCACTAACCTCACAGTCTCTACTCGGTCTCCTAGCCGGTCTAGGAACGCTTACCACTACACACACTCTGTACAAGAACCATCAACGACAGTCATTTCAACGAAAATGATGGCCAACTCGATCTTCCGCGCTTCCCTCTTGATGGCCAGCCTCCTTGGCCCGGCCGCCGCACACATGCGAATGGCACACCCAGTGCCGTTCAGCCCACAGATGCTCGGTAGTTCTCCTATCGATGCATCGACCTTCCCCTGCAAAATCGGGGCATCCGACGGCGCTGGCGCCTACTCCCTGACGGTCTCTACTATGAACAAGATGGTTGTTGGCCAGGATCAAACCCTCGACTTCATGCCCGGTGGAGCTCCACATAATGGCGGCACCTGCCAGCTCGCCATCTCTCTCGATGCAACACCTACCAAAGACTCGATCTGGAAGATCATCCAGGTCTATGAAGGTGGATGCCCAGTTCCCAAGGACGCCACTGATGGCACTCACGGGACCTACTCCTTCAAGATTCCTGACGGCTTCCCCAATGCCGACACCGCCACATTCGCCTGGACCTGGTTCAACCGGGTCGGCAACAGGGAGATGTACATGAACTGTGCGCCAATCTCCATCACCGGCGGCTCAGACAGCAAGGACTATTACAATTCCTTGCCCAACATGTACGTGATCAACCTGGGTCAGGATGATACGTGCAAATCTACCGATAGCAAGGACTTGAAGATCCCGAATCCTGGACAGTTTGTCATCACTGGTGGTGTCGATGCTGCCGTGGCGCCGACTGGTGCCGGGTGCGCCGCAGCAGCGGCTTCACAGACACAAGGCATCCAAGGGTATGGTAGCATGGCCGCCAGTAGTGCAGCTGCATCAAGTGCGCAAGCCACTTCTTCACCCGCGGCCGCCTCAACTCCTGCCCCGACAGGCTACGCTACCGTGCCCACCACGGTCGAGTTTACGAGTAGCACGGCAATATTGCCGCTTACGAGCACAGCGGCTCCCGTCGCCAGCACAATGCTGACTCTACCCACATCTGCCGCGACCATGCCCATGGGCACTGACAACCCGGTCTACCCGACCTTCTCGATACGCTCCACAGCTCATGGAGTGTTCGGGGCTGGCTCAACTGGCGTACCTGTCGGCACGGGTGGACTGCCTGCCTTCGCGACGTCCGCAGCAGCCTCGGCCGCGATGCCTACCTCCTCCACACCAGCCGCGGACCCTTCGAGCTCCGCAGGCTCCACGGAGTCTTCTGCTTGCACCACCGACGGCGCCGTGGTGTGCAACGGCGACTCGCAGTTCGGGCTCTGCGACCACGGCAAGGTGGTGTGGCAGGCTGTTGCGGCCGGCACTAAATGCACGAACGGCGCCATCCTCAAGCGGGATCTCTTCGAGAGCCCACAGGACTGGCAGCGGAGGCACGCGCGAGGTGGCTGGAGCAATGGGCCGGAGAAGCTCAGGGAGGATACCATTGGCTTGGCCCAGCCTAGGCACGGACCTTAGACCTATGGTGAGGTATACTTGGGCAACTAGACGGTAGCAGACAGGTACTTGGTCCTGTCCAGGCGTTTGCAGGTGAATGGAGATTAGCATTGTACGTCGGACGTGCTCGATGCACAATACCAGACCGATTTCACTTAGCGTGCGAAGTAAACTTTGAGCCAAACTCTGTGATCGCTATGTCATCACTGCGCTGCGACATCTCATGCGGCAATCCCCTCCTCCACAATAACAGCATCCATACTCATCTCCTCCCCCATACTGCCTCCAAGCTCCGGATCCACAGCACCAATCGTCTTCATGAAGTCCATATCCAATGCGAAGCTCGTCTCGCCCTGCATATTGCCATCCTCGAACCCAAACGCATCAAGATCAATCATACTGTCAAAGTCCAGATCAAAGTCGCCGTTTCCTTCACCGCCAAGTCCACCATAGCCGTGTCCGACCATGATGGCGCCGTCGTTGAATAGTGTCGTGTGCTGATCTTGGTCATTGTGGTGGTCATGATCATGTTCACTGCCGCTCGAATTGCGATCTGAAGGAGGCGGTGTCGAGTTGAGATAATTCGACAGTCGGCGAGCGATATCAGTGTCGCTCAGCGGACCAGTGTTGGCGTTCGGCAGGCTCTCGGTGTCTGCAAGTAGACCCTCTGGGGGTGGAGTGATGTTCCTCGATGCGATACTATTGCCTGTGAGACGCAGTCGCTTGCCAGCATCCATCAAGCCCTGCGTGCTAGTGATGACGTTGCGCGGTTCCTTGACCTCATCTGGTTTTTGCGGGAGTGTGATCTCGGCTTTGCGGATCGCTGCTTCGAGGAATGCAGTGCTGTAGTCCGCTGCGGCGTACATGTCACGCAGCTTTGCCATAATGGACATGCACTGGCAGAAGCCTTGCAGACTCGCTCTGCGGGTGAGCTCGCCAGGCGCCTTGATGTCGAGGAGGTGGATGATGATAGCGGGAAGGAGGACTGTGACGCCCGTCGTCGGCAGCAGGCGCACGAGATCGAGCGTGTGGAGCGTATGTGCGATGGCGGTAATCTCCACTGCTGCCTGTCGCACAGCCTTACGCGACAGCTCGATCACGTCTGCCTCAACGCTGCGAGGTGGTAGTCCGTTTCCGGGCAGCACCTGCGGCCGGTGGAGTGCTGATAAGGTGGCAAAATAGATCATGTGCAGCAGAGAGCGATTTAATGCAACGCTCTCGTGCCCCGAGTCAACATCTGGCCATGTCGGGGCGATATACTCTGCTTCTAGCGGTAGGCCGGCTTTCCATTCCTGCAGTGCAACATGGCATGCTTGCACAGAGTGGTTGCCTGGCTCGGCGACTTTCGCGACAAGCATCCCGGTTGTCCTTGTATTGCTATCCGAGTTGTTGACTCCATGATTATTGTGCAAGACCGAGTACTGTACCGACAGCACGTTGCTGACGCAGACACACAGCTTCGCCTTTTCGATGCACATGATCGCCAGTTGCCTCTGCTGCTCCAAGTCTCGCATGACGTGGCAATCAGCTGGGATGCAAGAATGTCCATCAGGCAAAACCGTCATCTCGAAGTCGTCCACCTGAAGCATGGGTACATCGAAATCAGAGTCCTTGATCCGAGTCGGTCTTCGCATGCCGAGGGCAATCAGGCGATCGCGCATGTACGTTGACCACCATATCCGCTTCCAGAGCTTCTTCCTCGCCGGATTAACAATCGCTGTCTTATCCGGGCTTCGATGCAGCCCAATAGTGTGCGAGAGCGATACCGCAATTCCCATCCAGTGCTGGCTGTCCTTCTGATCATCGGGCGTCTCGTACCAGTAAGTCATTAGCAGGAGCGACTGGATTAACGAAACTCGATCACTCTCATAGTCAAAGTCGTACAGTAGGCGGGTCTTGTTGAAGAAATCACGCCTCGCTTCCCTCCGTGATGTATATCCGGCGTTTCGTAAGTACATCATCTCTACCGACGCTACTGCAGCAAACATGATCGATTGGAAGAGGAGCAGACTGATCTGCTCGACCCCATCCTTTCCATCTATTGCGCGCACGAGCGCTTGCAGGTCCAGCAAAGGCATGTATGGGTGTATGAACTCGATGAAAGCTTTGAGTAGCTGGTCTCGAAGCTCATCGCCGGGTATGGTCAGAGCGCCCTTGTTCCGCAAGTACATAATGTCTTCCTGGTCGAACTTGGCTGGAAATGGCTTGATGTACGCGGGGAGTGGCAGGCAAGTCATGCTGTCTGGCGAAGCCAGCTGAGGAAGGAAGGAAACCGCTTCCGACATCGAGTCTGAGTGTTGGCCCAGACGTTGTAGATTAAAGAGCATGTTCGGCGTGAACAGCGAGGCACTACTGTGAGAGGCGGCTCGTCCGGTGTCCTTCGACACGTCTTGGTCTGTTTTGATCAGTGAATGGGACACACAGCCGCGAAATATCGCCACTTACACAATGCGTGAGGGACATGTTCGCTTTGGCGCCTCAAAGGCGCGTATGGCGGATAAGCTGACAAGGGCACATCGGGTGGTGCTCGCCGCATGGTGCTCTTCGAGTTCTCCACATGCTCGCTACCACCGATCTTCCTACATGATGTTAGAGGAGTGGATGTATAGTTCCTATGGCTAGACATACTTCTTGCGCTTGCTCTCGGAGACAATGCACTCGACCTCGTCCAGCCGACAATTCGTGCAAGGTGCGCCATGCTCGACAACATTGCATCGTACTTTCCGGTTTCGGCAGCATTGGCACGCCTTTGCTGCTCTTCGCTTCACGCTCTTATTTGGTCGCGTGCCATTCTGTTGCTTCTGTCCAGCGTCAAGCCCGGCGTCGGACGCAGTGCGCTTGAGACTCGAAGCATTTGGGTCCATGCAGGCAGTATCGGAAGGTGAAGAAGACGACTCGGAAGCATTACAGTCCATGGTCTCGGTCGCCTCCATTGCAATAGCTTGCGGTGGACTCATACTGTCGATCGACATGTCCTTGATAGTAATTGGGTTGGACATGAAAGAATGAATAAAGAGCGACAAAAAGTCGATGAAGTCCCATGCCACCTACAAGGGCATGTGATGATCGTCAACTGTCAGGACTCCGACTGGGGCACTGTGGGGTGATGGAGAACGGGACCATACCTACCTTCGACTAGTAGCAACAGAGTAGACTTTCGACTCCGCTCGCTCCAGACTCTCGCGAACAATCGTGACGAGATGCGCCTTTCCCGCACCGTGTGCGTGGCGGCGGCACGTAAGCGGCATTGCTATGCGGCTCGATCTTCATACCATGATTCTCGATGAGCTCTCTACTTTACCAAGATTATGAGAGCTGCAGGCCTGGTTCCGCAGTGCATGGTATTCAGATGCGTACGTAGCGTGTGAGACGGGTGTTGACGGGTTGTGCACGGGTGTCATCCAGGCTCCGGGTTCTCCGAGATGAGAACGACTGTGCAGGCCAAGAGTTGTGCTTAGAAGCTACACTTACACGTCAACAGTATAAAGCCGGCAGCATAAAGCCGGAGGTCGGAGTGCGATGGTAGCCGCGCAATTGAGCATTGGCTCGTTTTGGCGTTCGTGCAGCGAAGTTCGACCTGATCAAATTTTTGAAGAACCCCCACCCCCCGTTATGAACAGAGTGACCAGAGCAGTGCTCCCGGATCGGGGTTCCATACCGAAGGAGAGAGTGCGGAGGATGCCGTTGCACGTCCATGAGGCAACGTCTACGGCCGAGAGTCCGCGGAGTTTGTCCGCTGCCAACGGGTCTGACTACAGCCTTGTAGCGATCGTCTGTCGACCTGCCGCACCAGTCTGCTAGTCCAGCGCAATCTGTCGATTCGTCCGGTAATAATGAGTGTATTCCAAGTCGACAGGTCGCCAATACTGCGACTATGCGATTCTCGTACGGAAATAAGCATACACGCGAGAACAGCTACGCGTCTGCAAATTCGCCGTTTCGATCCATTCGAACGGAGCTCTGTGCTCCAATGACGCGAAAGTCTACCCCGCAGTCTTCTCCACGAGGTGGGTGTGCGATATGCAAGCCACCAAGATCCACAGCGCCGGCAAGCGAGAGTGCGGCTTCATTGCGGAACTGGTTGCCCATTGGGCAGCTTGGTCCAGAGCTCGCGTGGGTCCTGGTGTTTCGAACGTCGGATGACCTTTTCCTGGTCAACCTGCAGGTGAGCAGGTGTCGTGAACGGAATCCTCTGGGGCAGGTCTAGCGATGAAGCTCTGCGACGACATCGTACACTTGTTATCGCCTTCACAGGAGCAATACCATCGGTCAGCAGTCGCATGAAATTATGGGTGTGATTCAAGCCAGTATTCATGTCGAGAGTTGCATCGTTCTGGAAATGCTCGAATGGCCGGACGCCTGCCAGATGATTGCCCGGATCGCTGCTTGGCCATGCGAGTCGACCGGAGTGCGTACAGCATCTACCATCCGCTCTACCAGGGCGAAATTCGTAGGTCCTTAGTAGTCGAGACCCAGTGATTGTCCAACGACGTTCTGACAGATCGCCCCTCCCAATCAACAGAACATCCATAGGTGAGGTGAAGTGAGGTTGGATTATCGCTGTCATCTTGAGCAACCACGGCCTCCGCACCTGCCCTAGAGCCCGAGGTAGTCTCACTGAACGCGACCTCACTGACAAGTCGCCATGTCCTCGGTAAAGCGTCGTGACCTATAAAGTATACGCCTGAGATAAGAGTGACCCTCATTCGTGACTCGCACACGACATAATAATCTACGGCGCCAGCTCCTCGCTGGCGACCAGATCGTGGAGGCCACTGTATACACCACGGCGCACTACCCACCACCGGAAGATCTTCAAAGCTCCCTCAGAGCTGTACCACAGTCTGCATCACTCCCCTTTGGCGATATCGCTTTTTCATACCAATGTGTCGAGCATTAGTTAGGTGGCCAATACAACCGTTGATGAAAAGCGAAAATGGACCTCATCAGCAAGACTCGATGTCAAAGTCAGACTTGCAAAATGCCTACATTACAGATCTGTCCTATACATATACGCTCCAATCGCTATGCACATTCCCCAACGCCAGTTGAAATGCCCCTGTCGGTGCTACTAGATCCATGCCGAAGTCCACCAAGATGCGTGTCCGTACCCACCCTTCGCCCAAGGCAATGCAATCACGCACTCTCAACCTCCTGCGTCGCATCCCCAAACCCCTGTCCACTTCCACCACTCTGCTCCCTACTGATCCCCTGCGCCGTACTTCCAAACGGCAGACTCCCACTAACACTGCTCGCACTACTACTCCCTCCACTAACAGGCGTGAACATCCCCCCGCTACTCCCCTCGCTAGCAGGCGTCTGCGGCGTCCCAGGCTCCAACCCCATCTGGCTCTTGATGGACAACATCCACTCATGCTGCAGCAACTCCGCCGCACTGACCCGTCTGCTCGGATCCCTCTCGAAGCAGCGCTTCAAAAAGTCGAGCCCTTGCTCGCTCATCTGTTCCTTGGTGGGTAAAGCGGGCGAATTGCCTTGTGCGATATTGTACATGATCGCCCACTCGTTGTCGAGACTAGCCCAGGGTCGGGCGCCGGTAGCCATCTCCATGATAACGCACCCCAGCGACCAGATATCTATGGCGCCTAGGCGGGCATGGGGGTGGCGCCCGCCTTTGATGGCTTCGGGGGACATGTACATGGGCGTGCCGGTCATGGAGTTCTGTTTCGGCTTGCCGGCAGCATCCATGATGACTGTGCGGCCTTGGTTGGCGATGACTTTCGCGGCGCCGAAATCGACGAACTTGATGAGGCCTTTGTGGTCAAGTAGGATATTCTCGGGCTTGATGTCGCGATGCACGACTTTCATTTCGTGCAGGTAGCCTAACCCTTCAAGCATTTGTAAGGCATAGTATTGGACTACCATTTCGTCTTCGATGCGGCCGTGTTCGAGTAGCGCGGCGAGCGAGCCGCCGGAACAGTATTCCATGAAGATGTAGACCTTGTCTCTGTGGGGCTCGATGCCGTGGTATGTCACTACGTTCGGGTGGTCGAGGACTTGGAGGACACTCATCTCGTCGCGGATCTGGCTGACAATCGTGGGGATCAGCTTGGGATCCTGCAAACGGATTTCCTTCACGGCCATGAGCTGGCCAGAGTCCAAGTTGATGGCCACGTAGACGGAGCCGAAAGTCCCGCCGCCGACAAACTGCCCCTGTTGCCAACGGAGATGCACATTGCCCGCGCTGGCGCTAAGATGCGTCAGAGCGCGATCGGCTTCGTTCGAGGTCTCCAGCACCCTTCCGAGAGCTTGTCTCTCTGCCTCGCGATCCTTCCTCGTCTGATCAATCCTGTCCAGCTCATCCATCCACTGCGCGCGCACAATCGCACTACTTTCCTCGTCGGTCTTCAAGCGGCTAAAGTCCAACTTCAGCTTCCCAACCATATTCTCCAGCCGCTGCTTCTCAGCCTGCGCAGCAACAGTCGATCTCGCGCCCATGATGTCGAAGTGACTGATAAGCAGGGACATGCACCCCGCGACTTTAGATCTCAAAGTCGCGTACTCTTCCTGACTGATTGACAAGATGTGCTGACCGCGCGTCATCATCATGGCGAATTCGAGTGCTACGACCGCCCAGCGAAAGGTCTTGCGGTCGCTGGCTACACAGTCGTCGCAGATGAAGCTGACCCAGTCTAGAGCGATGTGAGTAAGCTTGAGCTGATGCATCGCGCGACGTTGCTGATCCATGTAGATCGCTGAACGCTGTCCAAACTCTGTGGCGAAGGCGAAGCAGGTCTGAATGAGCTCTTGGCACTCCAGGCCAGCGGTCTGGCGGCGCACGATCTCGACACTATCCATGATCGTGTTGCTTAGCTTGTAGGCTGTCTTGCGGATGGTGACTAGTTCGCGGTTGACTCGCGGCAGATTGGCGCGCTGCTCGACGAGCACATTCAAGTCGATACCGGTCACGTTTGCAAAAGTGGCACTGGCATTCGCGAGTCTCTGCTGGCTGCCGTCAGCCACTAATCGCAGTCGTCCGACGGTGAGCTGGAAATGCGGCTGTCGTGCATCCGTCTCCATTCGTGCGCCTTCCCAGTGCAGTGCGTTCTCCGGTCTCAGTATCAGCACATAAGGATTGCTCGGATCCTCTGGTGCATCCTCAGCATGATAGCACGTCCCAAGCATACTTTCGATATCCTTCGGTCGATCTTGCAACGCTGGCGAGGCAATGACATACAAGTGATTCGTCTTGTCCAGCGGACTCGATTGGGTCTCGACGAGGAAATGTCCAGTCAGCGTCAGCGCATCGATCAGCTCCTCGAATTGTCCTTGATCGATGTTAATATTGTACTCCGTGGCATTCTCGAATCTCTGGCTCAGCAGTCGAGAGAAACGGAAGATCTTCCTCTGCCTCACACGAACGGAATCCAGGATCGACTTATACCGCTTGTCCATCTCAGTCCCAGCGATCTCGTCCGGTCTACGAACAAGCTCTCGCTCGAAGTGAGTGGTCAGTCGGCCAAGCGACTTGCTCGTAAGCGAGGAGAACTGCTCTGCAACTTCCACGTCCCCTCCTTCGAGATGTCTACCCAGCTGGTAACAGAAGTCCCACTCCTGCTCCAGAATCTCAGCTTCCTTGAACGTGTTCTTGTTAGCCATCAACTTCCAATTCAGCATTTTGAAGTAGAACTTCAAGGCGTCTATCACGACGCTGTCAAAATTCTCATCAATGCAAGGAGGCAGATCCCATCCAGCGTGAGGCTGCGCGAGAACTAGGTAGGTCTCCTTGATGGTGACAGCCAGGCGGAGCAGGATCTGGAATTGAAGAATCATCTGCTCCGCCATCATGACGCCTTGCTGCGCTGGGTCTTTCATCTTCTTCGCGTAAGATAGTCGCATCTTGATGATCTCCTGAATAAGGCGAGGGGGGAAGTTGATGAGCGTAAGAAGTTCCTCGATATATGGCGGCAAATGGCGTTCCGCGAAGGCTTCCGCGTTCTCGATGAGCGTGTTCTTGGCCTTCTCGATGACCATATTCACGCCATTAAGCAAGCTGTTCTTCCCCTGCAGCGACTTCAGCCCGTCCTCCTTCAATATCCGATCAATGAACGAGCTCTCATCAAACAAGTGCCCACTCGGAACGTCCGCAGGATAAGCTCTCGGCTTTGTGAAGTCCAACTCCACGTTTCCAACCCAAGCCTGCAAAATTCCAAGCTCAGTATTGATCAATTCAGTCGTGTTGTGCCACGCCAGCACAGCATCACAAGCATCGTTGTAAGCCGCCGACGCCGCTCGCGGCTGCGCATCATAGAAAGCCAGTCGTGCTGAATACAGTCCCTCGACCTTCTCGATCTGTCCAACAATCTCCTGCACCTGATTTAGCGGCGACTTGCCCACCTCCGCCTCGCCCTTAATCTCAAATGATATGATCCCCTCAATCTGCTCCCTCGCCTTATTCCTCCCCTCGTCAATCATCCGTCGCTGCGTCTGAATGCTCCTTCCGCAAGTCTTCGCCCTCACACCAAGCCATATCTCGCTCTTTAGCGCATACTCGCCCTGCTGCTCCGGCCCACCGATCAACCGCTTCTTCTCCTGCTTCACCACATCGCCCGTAAGCACGTTCGCCAGCATCGCATGCCACTCCAGTCTCTCGCGATTAGCAGGAATTTTCATCTCCTCCATACTCGGCTCCTGCTCCTCATTCCCATAGTACAACAGCGTATCCTGCTCATACGGATCATCAGTATAAGCATTCGTGCTCGGCGACTCCTCGTCATCCTCGCTCGTGCCAGAGCTGTAGTCCAGCCCCGGCGGCCGTGGCTCAGTAAAAAAGTCATTGTCAGGTGCATCCTCCTGCCGGATACGCTGGACATAGGCTTTCTCCTGTGCCCTGTACTCGGCATTCGGATTGCGACGTGAGCGCTGCGCCGAGCCAGTTCGCGTCCGCGACGAGCCAGTCTGCGTGTTGATGTACTGATGCGGTCTTCGTGGTGGAGCGTACGCGCTCGACGGCTGTCGTGAGGCGGAGGGTCGAGAGGGCTTCTGCTGCGCGCTGTGCAGGCCATTCGGGACGCCTGACTGTGAATTGACACCTTCGTATGGCGTGCCTGGGGCCTCCATGATGGTGTCGATCACGTTGTCCATCTTACCTTTGGCTGACATATGCCAGTATCGGAGTTAGTTCCAAGCTGTGGCTGTGGTCTCTGTCGATCAAAGTGGCTTTCTCAAAGTCTAAACTACCCGAACGTCACTTCCGAGTTGCGACACAAACCTGCTTTGAAGTGATCGAATGCATGTACAAGATCACGCCACCATAATTTCAACACACACGTTATTCACTACAGTTGGGACATTAATATGAGATGCCACCGAGGTTTGCGTGGAATGATTACGCGCTGAGATATGATCAGGTAAAGCTATGTACATCATCTCGTCGTTCACTTCGTTATCTTCACAGGCGTGGCTTCCACCATAGCATGCTTCCGCACTGCGCTCCTCGACGGCGTCTGCGCAACAGCGACCCCAGCATCCACCTTCGCCGGCGTATTCATGACCTGTCTCTGCTGGCGAGCGAGCATCGGTGACCCAGCGTGGAAGCCAGCGAATGCGATGCCGCCTCGAATACCGTTCTGCACGACCTGATCAGGTCTTGAAGGCGTCTCCTGAATCCCACCGCCAGCTATTTTATTCGCCCGGTGCATCGTTTGAGGTACGACAGGCGTACTCTGCACAC
The DNA here is from genome assembly GCA_036872775.1 of Oleoguttula sp. CCFEE 5521. NCBI lineage: Eukaryota > Fungi > Ascomycota > Dothideomycetes > Mycosphaerellales > Teratosphaeriaceae > Oleoguttula > Oleoguttula sp. CCFEE 5521. The sequence goes on from JAVRRP010000001.1 coordinate 650,463, forward strand.
CAGCCAGCCTCGCCATAGGCCTCGGCCTGGCAGAAGTCGCCGGCACAACAGATGAGGGTGGCGGCAGTGCATGCATCCCCACCACCGTCCCAGGCACGACGTCCGTATTTCTAGCTTTCTGTGGTGTCGCCGCTTCAACCCTTGGCGTAGCCTGTACTTGCCTTACTACCTTCTTTGCCTTGCTCAGACCCATCTTAAACTTGTCGTCTACGCCCTTCGCCAGTTCGCTGTTGGCGAGAACGCGGTTTGGCTTCGCGATAGCCTTTAGTGCTTCTTGAATCTGACTCTCGGTCTCAGCGTGCTTTCGGATCTTAGCTTGCGCGGCCTTGGACTGAGCTTCAAAGTTGATCGTGCGGTGAGTTTGAGACAGCGCTTGGAGAGGATCTTGTCGTGGTCTTCGGACGGGCGGTATGGAAGACAGTGAATGTTCTTGAGATGCCTCACGCTTGATGAGGAGTGAGTCTGTCGATGAGCGATGCAAAGGCGGGGGCAGTAGAGGAGGCTGATTGAGGATCTCGGTGCGAATTCGCGCAAGTGGCGCCCGCGGCCGCTTGTCTGGTGGCTTGCGGACTGCCGGCTCGCCTGGCTTGCTACGTGAAGAAGCAGGGTGCTGGCGCTTGACTGGAGAGGGCGGACTGGGTCCACCCAGCTGACGGTTCACCTGCGCTGCCTCCTTGGGCAATCGGGTCATATAGAACGGGATGATAATTTCTGTGCAGAAGTCCCGCAATTCGTCGGTCTTACCATCCTTAGCAGTCACCCCTTCGTTCTGCTGATCTTTAGCCGGCGAGTGCGAATCAGCGTAGTGTGCTATGTTCAGTCTCTCCAGCAAAGTCTCGAGCAGAGCACGCAAGTCGAATGCTTTCTTTGACTTGCTGGGCTTGGTCTGCTGCTGACTGGCGTCCACAAGCTGGCCGTCTGCTACTAGTGGCTGCCCTTCCGTGGAGGCTAGCTCGGTACTCGTCTGCTCGACTGGCGGATGACTAGCTTCCAGGGCAAGCACCTCGAGTACAACAATGATGTGAAGGTAAGTCTCTCGTCTCCTCAGCCATGGCAATCGCCTCTTCAGTGCATTATCCTTAGACTCCGGGAATGTGGACTGTGCTGCCATATCTTCGTCTCGCCACCACTTCTCAATGCACTCAATCTCATTGGGTAGAAATCCAGCCTTGTCTCGACGGGCTTTCCACTTCTTCGGTCGTTTCGGTTTCGACGTAACGTCGGTCTTCTCAGGCGAGTATATGGACAGTTCACGGATGATCTCGGGGATCTTCTCTCGGTACCGTCGATCTTTCCGGTCTGAAGTGGTTGACGAGAGCAATGCGTCCCTCAGAAAGCCGATCAGGTCGTGAGTGGAAGTAGCAGTGTTCCCAGCATTTGGGGAGATTGCACGCGCTCGAGAGAGTGGACCTTTGGCGAAGTAAGCGAGCGATGTTCTTGAAAGATAAAGGGCATCCAGGTACTGCTGTGCAAGCTCCTCCAACGGATCGAAGGTGCTCTTGCCCGACTCCTGAACAGGAGCTGTCGCGATGACGGACACGTCGTCGACTAGCTTGTCTTGCGTCGACGAGGGCAGACCGTTAAAGTTATGATCCAGGGACTCTCCATTCTGCCCTGGGCACATATCCAGCTTCGGCACGCCGACCTGTATCGCCGTACGGTCCAGATTGTCCGCGAGAGGCAACGCACGAGCAGCTGCCCTCCACCATGGCGCTCCCGAGTCGACATTGGCCGCGACACGTTTCGCTGGCTTCTCCCGTGGAACCAACACCACATGTGCCAACTCCGCAATCGTTCGCCGCTCTACCCAGCTGCCCAACCGACATAGCGCATATGAGCACCTCCCAGCCCGCTCGACAGCAAACAGCCGTCCGTCATCTTCCTGACTGACTATGAGGACCTTCGGCAGCTCTCCATTCTCGTGATATCGCTCCAAAGTAGCAATGTACGCTGCAAAGTGTCGGTTTCCAGAGCTGGCAGTGTCCAGATACGCTAGTGGCAGCGACGCTCTATTCAGTATATAGACCGGAAAGAAGACTCTTGCTCTCGCGAATGGATCACTAGAAGACGGTCGAATAGTGAAAGGTGCAGCATTGATCTCAACTTGTTCATCCTGGCCTCGTTTTCGCTTTTGTCCTGATGCTGGTGATACTTGTTGTAGTGATGATGTTCCGGTAGTGCTCATGCTCGGTCGTAAGATATGCTGCGCTCGTAAGAATGGGCATGGCCGCGCTGAAATGTATAAGATATGGAATGCTGTTGTTCGCGGCTTGGTCTAGAGATCGATGCACTTTGGTGGACGCGCCATGAACGCGTCGGGGAATCGGAGGAAAGAGCGCCGATATGGACGTCAGCTTCACACTTGGACCTCCAGCTGAGCACCCAAGCCCGGTGGTGTAGCCAGAATCATGTCCAAGAGCATTCTGGAAAGACGATCCACTCTTCTGACGCTTCCGGTTGAGATTCGTAACGAGATCTACAGCTATCTGCTGCCCAAACGGCATCATCCCGAGAAGATCACATATATCCGCTGTAGCAGCGTCAGCGTCTCCCATTGCCCGCCACAAAGCGCTCTACTTCTCATCCACCCCGTGATAAGCCAGGAGCTATTCGACTACCATCGTCACATAGCTCAGTATCATCTCGGTATCTCTCACGGATTCGCATTGACTGGCGAAGATCGGGACTTCAACAGCATCTTCACTCCCAATGTGCTCAAGCATATTCGACATCTGGACGTCTACATCCTCGCAAACGCATCACTGCTTCGCAGCTTCCCTAGTGAGACCCCGGAATCCGCCTGGGCAGAGATCGGGAGAAGACTTGAAGGGCTCTGCAAGGTCTTCGCGCACTCGCAACACCTGAAGCGAGTAAATATTTGCTGGTTCGATGGATTTCCTCCCGGACCTACGCAGCCGAAATTGAAGATCTTGGAAGTGCTCGGGACGCTATCACGCGAAGTGAAGTTCGTGGTAGATCGTGCTTGTTACGCACGAAGCTTTCCTGACCTTGACCCAGCATCTAGAGCACTGCGTTGGGCTGTTGACGAGGTTGTCAGAAGACTTAATGAGCGGTGAAGGTGCCATAATAGCGATGCGGTTGGATCCAATGACGACTCCGCCATTCCTTGCACTGCCTCTCGAGCTGCGTCTCGAGATCTACACCGCGTTGCTTGCGGCATCTGGCCGGGACCAAGACCGTCTGTACGAACTACAACAGGACCTTCTGCATGTCGACATCCGTCCTCCATCGACTGCAGAGCTCCTCGTTAACTCTGAGGTCACCAGAGAGCTCCAATCGTATCATAGTGACAACTCGGCTTTCCAGCTTACTATCTCACTACTCGATCACCGCGACAGCAATGGCCCTCACCCTGGTCTTATGAAGTTACGCTCCTCACCACTTCTCCATCGCATCAAGACTCTCGAACTCACATTCGTGCTCTTTCAAAGTGGACCGCGTCGACCCTGGCATACCCGCAAGCACCCACCGGAGTTGCTGACAGCCTACCGAGTCGAGATTTGTCGCAAGACGCAGGAGGCCTGCGAAGTTCTGTCACGAGCTAGCAGCCTCAAGAACGTTAGCATTCGCTGGCGAGATGCCATAGGCGTTGGACCCGCGCTGGTGAAATCCGAGACCTTAGCTCCACTGCGCCTGCTGCCGAGAAGCGTGAGCCTGCGTATCGGTTGGGTCACGGTAGATATGTATGAGGACATGGAGACTGTCATGGCGGCTACGAAGACTGTGCTTGAGCAGGTTGTGGGCGATATAGACAGGTCTCGTTAAGCAGTGACATTCACTATGATGTCAGTATCATCCGTCCAACGCTTGTTGGTATAAATGCAGAGTCTATACGTCTATCTACAGTCTCCGCCATCATAGGGCCAAAAGCCTCATGAAGCTTTGACCCGTCCATTCGCCGTTTTGGCCTGTCCCTTGGCATGTCCATTTGCCGACCCATTCACCGAGCTCCTCTTGACGCACTCAGGCACACTCAACCAATGCTGCCAGTCGACATCGTACTCGTCCTGTTGCCCATCTAGGCATCGCCGGAGCCACACACCCCAGGTGATGTAGTGGAATGCTGAAGTCAGAAGTCAGCGAGCCCATTATGACACTACCCACAATAGAGCAAGGACGCTCACCTCCGATGCCGGTGCCCAGGTGCCATATAGCGTGTCCTTCCAGGAGGAAGCCCCAGGGCATGCCGATCTCTTTCCGCGTCTTCCTCAGCCAGCCGCATTGCTCGTTATCGAGAGTCCAAATCGCAAACGCGCCCAAGAAACACGAAACGCCGAACACAATCATCAGCCACATCTTCCCCAAGATCGCCTTATCCCTCTTGTCCACTCTCTCCTGTTGCGCGGCACTGAGCTTCCCATCCTTTCCTCGCCAGTACGGCCTCAAATTCGTCTCCATGTTCCAGATCGACCTCGTCAAAACCGTAATCGTAAGCAGCGTATACGCATTCTGGTGAAACGTCGGATCCTGCAAATAATGATAATACCCCGTAATGAAGATCGCCAGACTAGCCATCCCCACCCCCAACGCGACCTGCACCCCTCCACTCCGCTTATGCGCAAAGCTCGCCCAAGTCATCAAGCATGTCGTATAGATCATACTCAGCTCATCCACCAACTGCATGGGGTACTTGAGCGTCGCATGGAAAGCGAAGCTACCGCTGCCTACTACGAGGTAGCCGATGAAGGTTATGAGGAAGATGCGGTCGTGGTTGTAGCGCAGGGAGTTGGCTATGCCGCGATAGGCGAGGTAGATGAAGAGGAGGTTTGTGAGGGCGTTTATGGGCTCGGCGATGAGGGGGGTGAGGTAGTAGTTCTGTGGAGTATTAGGGCATAAGCGGGAGGATTGGTCGGGGGAGGACTTGCCTCCTCGCACCAGTCCAAGGTGGAGGTGATCGGGGCCCAGTAGCCATCGGTGCGTTCGGGCGGGTAGGCTATCGAGGGAAGCGGCAAACCCATGTTGCAAGGCCGCTCGTAAGAAGTGCTAGGTAGCTGTAGTGGTACACGGGTAGGGACCTTGATAGCCAGAGGGGAGGAAACGCAACGCAGTGCACAGGAACGCAATTTGCTACAGCACAAGGAGCATCAACAGGAAAACATTGACTACTTGCCGTCGATATCCGCGCGACGACTCTGCTCGACACGTGCCATTACTGTTGGTCAGCTAGCGGATACGCGTCTCGACCGTCCACTCGCGCGCCGTCTCAACTTTGCGAAAAGGCTACGTCATATTTGTCCGAGCTTAACATATGCTTGACACGTGCCGAGAAAGCGTGTGCTGCAGGCAGTGACTATCTATGCTGCAGACATCAACATGGCCATACCAAACGAGAAGCTGCAGGCGGTATGTCGACCTTGAGTCAGTTCTGGTGTCGCCTCCGCGATCCGACGAAGCGAGTGCAGACACGGGCCTCGATCCATACTAACGCCAGCACAGCTTCTGGAGGAGATCCAAGCCAAAGCGCAATTTTCGTCGCAACAGCTTGGGATAGTGCGCACTCAGCTTGCGTCACAGGCTCGAAAGAAGCGCATGTTGGAGTTGTCGACGAAAGAACTGGACGCCCTTCCTGGGGCGACTCCGGTCTACAATGGAGTCGGCAAGATGTGCGATGCTCTCCTCTCTGGACGGCAAAGCAGCGAATGTTAACCCATGATAGGTTCGTTGGGACATCTACGCAAGACGTGAAGAAGGAGCAAGCGCGAGAAGCAGAGGCTGTACTCAAGGAGATTGAGAATCTGAAGAAGAAGGAGAACTATCTAGAGACGACTCTCAAAAATAGCCAGGAGCACATGGACGCGCTGTTCAAGCGTGCTGGATGATGAACCGTCATTCTGTGCGCGGATCCCTTGCTTCATATGGCGCCTCGCAGACTACAGGACGAAGTGGAGACGTGCCCTAGAGTGCCGATGAGCTAAGTCCGACCAGAGCTCTGCTACGACTTGCACGAAAGGACAACGCGATCACTGAGACGAGGCTTGCTATCGACCTGTAACCGCTAGCCAGTCTCACGGCACATGGGATAGCAGTGCCTCAGAACTCGATCTCTGGGGCGCGAGGCATCTCAGGCTCATCTGGGGCACACCTCAGACACGTTAGCACGCGCTGAAGGACGTACAGGTCGAAGGGCAAGCGCTTGTGGAAGCGAATGCGCTCGCAATATCAAGATGAGGAGGGTGCATCCAGGGATATGCATTGTGCTCGCCATTTGACAAGCATTGGCCTTGACGTGCCAAGCTTCGTTCCCCGCAGCTTGAGCAATCCTCAAGCATCATGACGATGAGCTCACTCCTCTCCGGCAATGCAGCATGGCCAGCGAGATCAATCTGTCGTTGCCGGCATGCGATGTCATATACTTTGTCCCATGCTCGCGCTGTAAGTCTCTCTCGGTCTTTCGCACACTCAATTCACGGTAAAGATGTCTCGCCTTATGCTTGCCACTCTCGTCCTGTCCGCATCTGCGGCTCAGTACTTCGCAACACCGTCTGGTGGCTATCGTCCGTTTGGACCGAACTATAATCATGGCGCGTATCCGCAAGATTTCTCGATCATTGGACCTGAGATAGAAGCGGTGCATGACTCTCAGCAGGTACGTACTTCATAAAATCAAGAGGCGGCTTGAGCGCTTCCCATCCCTGGGAACTCTTTGATACGGCAGCTTGAGATGATCGCTAAGGCAGATTGCATTATCAGACAAGGCACATTCGCTGACCGTCGGAGCAGGCACCGACAGGACTTGCTATAGACACCCACCATAACATCTACCTCACCTACCCCCGCAACAGTGGCTCAACGCCTTCGAACGTCGTGATCTGCACCTCCTTCAACGACGAGAAGCCATGGCCCAACGCTGCAATCCAGAATTGCACCTCCGGCCAAGATCCCAGCACCTGCTTCATCAATGTCCAAAATGTAGTCCTGGACTCCATCTCCCAGCTCTGGATCGTAGACTCCGGAATCCCGTACAACGCAACACCAAACAGCAACGCTATATCCGGCGGCGCGAAGATCATGTCCTTCAACGAGACGACTGGCAAGCTCATCAAAACTTACACTATCCCGACCGCACTTCTAGCACATGGTATGAACGCCAACGACGTCCGCATAAACAACACTCTAGGCGCCGGAGGCTTCGCATTCATCACAGACGAATCCCGCAACTCCTCCATCCTAGCCATCAACCTCGCGACCGGCGAAACCACCCGTCGCCTCTTCAACTCCTCCGTCGTCCGCGCGGATGAAGGCTACGTGGGCTCGTACAACGGCGAGCCAGTCTACAGCTGGAATGGCACGAATCGCTCCTACACGACTACAGGCGCTGATGGAATCGCACTGGCAAGCGGGAACTTCTACTGGGGCGTCTTGGCTAGTAGGAGATTCTACTACATCAGCCAGGAAGTCATGGCGAACTTCTCGCTCTCTGGCGCTGAAGTCCTAGCGGCCGTTCAGTACCCCGGAAACTGTGCTTCCGAACAAGCGGGCTTCTCCGCCGATGCTAATGGCCGTGTTTACATCTTCGCGTCTGAGCAGAACGCGATTTATTACGTTGACACACTGCAATCGCAAGTCACGGAGACAGTCAATGGTGTACCACCTAATGGTACGGGGCTGGTGAAGGCTGAGAACTATGTCGTCAAGACCCTTGTGCGCAATGCTATGATCCAGCATGCTGATAGTGGAGCTATTCTGGATGGCTGGTTTTACTTCAATACGAATCAGCTGGAGTATAGTCCGAGATTCAGATATGGGAATGTTGATGCCAGGAAGGGGCCGTTCAGGAGTTTTCGCATCTGGGTTGGCGCTGGGCCGGCGGTATGATGGGAAGTCAGCCAAGTGAAGGTGAATGAGTGCCTGAGACGCGTTGGGGCACAGAGACGCTCAAGAGCAACGTTTGTACGCTATGTATGACTCCCCGCTTGGCGCTCATCACTAGTTACTCCATACTCGCCGCGCACATCGACCCGCCAACAGCACCAATAGGGACTTGTCATTGACATCGTATTCTTTCGTCTGTACACTCCCAATGATTGTAATTCACATCGCTAACATCGACTAATCCACCAGCAGCCTTAAACAGCGGACTCTGATAGCAGCGACGACATCCCAAATCGTCCAAATGGCGAAAGGGAGATGCGTCTCAGTCAGCTCCAGACGTCGTCGACTCGTCGGTGGGTCGCCTCTTCGCTTCAGGTTCATCAGATATGTCCTAGTATCACCAAGTCAGCAAACATAGTCTCCATGATAGATCCGAAGATGTACTCACATCCTCAGCCTTCCTCTTCGCCCCAGCGCCAGCCTGTAGCGCGCACCCAGCATTCCCACTCGCCTGCAGGCCCGACCTCATGCTAGCAGCGCCAACGGCAGCAGCAGCAGCGACGCCATGCGCACTACTACCCTTCGCCTTCAAACCAACCCCACCGACCACATTTCGATCACCCACAACAGTGATACCACAGTTGATCGTCAGATCCACTCTGACCCGTCGCTTGCCGCTGGACTCATTGACCTGCCTCAGCGCAGTGACCAGCATCGCACTAAGCCTTGTGGCATCTGCTAGCGGTGAAGGCGATATCGGGACGAGATTGTTGTTGCCGTGAACGGCTTGTTGAGCGTTGATCGTCAGACGGAGAGGCTGCTCGTCATCGTCGCTATCGCCGGCTTCGTCGTCGGATGCTGAGGCTTCGGACGCTGCGTAAGGTGGTGGCGGTGGCAGTGTGTCCGTTGGTGAGGGGAGTTGCTGAGTGTGGCGGAGACGGTCGAGCGTGAGCTTGTTATTGAGAAGACGGTCCATGTTGATATGTGGTCGGGTCCGATCAGACGAGCAGAGGGCGAGGTAGCAGTGCTCACAAGAGTCGCAGAGTTGACGGAGTATATGTACCGCGGTCACTGAAAGCGACACCGACAGAATTGGCTGGAGACTGCGTGACGGTACTCCAAAGCACTCGACGAGATGAACACAAGCAAGTGAGATGATCGGGCGAACAGAGACACCAGGTAAGACGAGATGAAGATGATGTACTTATCACTTACTGCTACGTTGCCCAACATATACATTAGGTGGCCGGGCGCTGTTGTGCAACTGGCGACAATAGGATGGACGAGAGTTGGGGAGTACAATAGCTGGCGAGAGTCGACAATAAGAAACAGTGGGGAAAGGAACTCGGGCCGGGGTTGGAGTGAGCTTCCGATTGGCCGAGACGCGTCGCGACGCACGATGTTGCTATTGTCGTGCTGATTGAGATTTCAATCACACAGTCTTGCCCGGTTGATCGTGTCACAGTCGGGCGTCTCACCAGCAAAGTCAAGGTCGACATGAAGGGGGTGTATACGTAGCCCTGCACCACATCGCGCATGAAAGTACGTAGAAATCAGAACATCTTTTCCGCCGCAATGCACGATAGATGTGCACACATACATTCATATCTCAACATCGGTCTGCCGTCCCGCCCATGCCACCACGAGCGATCCTACAGCTCCCGTACAAAATTCGAAAGGGTATCATCCAATATGCTGTAATCCCATGACTCCCGCAAATGCATCGCTCACAAACCCGCAATCTTCTTGAACCAGCTCGACTTGCTGTCGCGAGCTGGCATCACTGGCCGGCCGCCCATCATACTGTCATAGCCCAGCGAGTTCATCGGCCCGCCGCGGCTACGATCTCCTGTACTCCCGTTGCTACTGCCTTGCTCTCTCCGCTTCTTCGCGTGTCTCAACTCTCGCGCAGTCGTCTCGTCCATCGGCTCCGGTGCGTCGTCCGCAGCGAAATGCACAGGCGCATCGATGATCGTGCCTTCGATCGGTGGTGGCGGCGGTGGGTCTTCGTTCAGGTAGTTCACCCATGAAGCAGTCTTATCTTTTCCGGTCTTTATGTAAGGCGCACCGTCAGCATAGCCCTTTCTGGCTTCTTCACCACGGGAGGTTTGCTCACCGGTGCGCGTAGAGACATAGCCGTCAGCTGCTGGAGCTGGATAGTCGGAGCGCCGGCGCGAGGTGCGAGGCCGGTCTTTATCAACCGCTGGGTCACCTTCGGCCTTTCGGGCGCGACGCTCTTCATGTCGTGCACGGCGGGCTTCGTCGTCTTCAGGTTGATCCATGTAAGATCGTCGGCGATCAGTCTTGGGGCGTGGTGCCGCTTCTTCAGCCGCGCGTTGCTTGCGGCGTTCGCGGCGCTCGGCAGCTTTCGCCTCCTCTTCTTGCGCTATACGATCGCGCTCGGCGTGCCTGGCCTTCCTTTCTTCGCGTCGCCTGGCATCATCTTCAGCTTGAGCTTCCTGCGCAGCGCGGTCCCTTTCAGCTCGACGGTCGTCCTTCTGCTTAGCACGTGAGTCCTCATCGGCAGCTTCTCGCTCCTTGCGTGCTCGTCTCTCAGCTCGACGGGCTTCGCGTGCAGCTGTCTCCTCATCCTCGCCCAGCGGTGCGCCATCGGTCAACCCATCCGCATCCGAAGCTTTGCGAGGTCGATGCACTCTGCGATCGTCGCGGCGCAATCGCTTCGATCCCTCATCGTCGTACGCAGATCCACGCTTGCGACGGGAAGCATCGTACTCGCTATCGTACGCTTTGCTTTGCCGCCGATCGGGTGCTGGACGCGCGGCAAAGGCACCCAAGATGCCGCCTACCAGCCCGGCCTTCTTCCACAGTGAGTCAGTGCGCTTCATGGGCGAGGGACGCTCGATATTGCCAGTCTCATCAGGTCCAGACATGATGTCGCGCGGAGCATCGACCATCACGGCGTCCTCTGCACCAAGACCACCCGACATGTAGGCCGAGTCGCGCTTGGAGCGGCGGACCTTGCGATCCGTTTTCGGTTCCTCGGCATCAGGTGCATCGACGACGATCATGTCATCGCTGTCAATAGCATACGGATCGGGAATCTTGCGAGTCTTCTTCTCCTTGGTCGTGTTACTTCGACCAACGCCCATGATCTTCGCAGCCTTTGCTGCCATGTCCTTCCCGTCGTCGGGTGGTGGCGACATCATGCCATTGTCTTCCACTGCAGTTGAGTGGCGTCTTGATGGCCTTGGCGCTGACGTCGAAGTAGGCTGACGTGTTGACTTTGAACGTGATGGCGTAGCAGCAGCAGCGGAAGCAGCAGCGCCCATGCCGAACATGCCGCCCAGGCTCATGCCACGCGACGTCGATGGTCGAGATTTGCTGCCAGTCCTGGCATCCTTGTCTGAACCTGATGACTTGGAGGCCTTCTCCAGCGGATCGCGCTCTGACGGCTTGCGTGCAGACTTGGATCTGGACAAGCCTGTTGGTCGTTCCTTGACAGGGGACGTGCCCTCATCTTTCGATGACTTCCTCTCCGGCTTCGGCCTAGCAGGCGCAGCACCCCAAAAGCCCCAAGATCCAGTACCCTGATCGCGGACGACCTTGGGGCGTTCCTTCCTAGCCGAATCCTTGGGTTCAGATCGACGGGACTTCTCCGGCGGTGGCGTTGGCATTGCAGGCGCGTCCAAGTCGAGCAAGTCATCATACCCACGCGAGGTCTGCGGCGCATCAACGATCATCGGAGATTCCTTCACTTCCTTCCTTGAGGTCGACTTGCTGGACTTTTTGTCCTTGCTGCTGGATGACTTTTTGACGGCAGATGCGTTCATGTCGGCTGCGGCTGAGTTGAAGTAGTCTTCAACGGGGAATCCTCCGGGTACAGGTGTTGGCGGCGGCTTGATATCGGCGGCGGGCGACAGGACGTCTTTGTCTCTCCTTGATGAAGAAGTCTTAGAACTCTTCTTGGCTTTCTTGTCGTCAACAGGTGGCGGGACTTCGATTACAGGTTCAGGCACAAATTCAGGCTCCAAGGCGCGAGGGGGTGAGCTTGCGACCTTCGACTTCTTGAGATCCTTGGTCTTGGCGGGCGGTTCGACAGGCTCTCCTTGCAGCGCCTTGATGCGATCTTGTATAGTTGACGATTTCGATGTTTTGCTCTTCGATGCTGACGTGAGTGCTGCGGCAGATGACTTGGGAGGCGATGAGGCTGACTTGAGCAACGCGTCGTCCGCAAAGTTGATTTCTGGCATCTTCGCTTCGCCGTTCGCGCCCGAGCGCTGATTGGCTGACGCGTCCTTACCAATCTCCTTCCCGGATGTGGCTTTTTTATTAGATTTGAGTGACGCACCCCAGAATCCCCAGCCGTCCGCCTTCGCCGTCTCGGGTGACGGCTCACCGTCGAGGCCCGCTGCGAGGTCCGCGCTTGGTATGTCGTCGAGTATCGATGCAAGCGGGTCGGTCTTCACATCAGCCTTCTTGCTGCTTGACTTGCTGAGCTTGTCGCTACCCTTCTTTTTGCTCTCCTTGTCTTTCTCCTTCGAGGACGATTTCTTGGGCGGTGCCTCGTCGATGATGTCGAGGATCTCGTTGGGGTCTTCAGCAAGTGCTGCAGCGAAGGCGTCGTCGTCTGCTTTCTTCTGCACCGCAGCTGCGTCGTCCTTCTCCTTCTGTTCCTTCTCCTTGTCTTTCGAGGTCTTGCTCGTAGTTTTGCTTCCGCCTCCGAAAAGTCCCCATCCACCGGAAGATTTGCTTGATTTCTTCTCCTCTTTCGGCGGTTCGGGGGGTGGATGTGGGGCCTCATCTATGATAGCCATTATGTCGTCAGGCGACTCCTTTGAAGAGTCCTTAGACTTCGTCTTAGCAAGGTCTGGCTCCTTAGCGCCCTTCTTGCTCGTCTTGTCTTTCTTGGACGATGACTTCGCTGGAGCCGCAAACGACCATGGATCGTCCGCTGGCGCATCGTTGACATCCACAAGTGTGAGGTCCGCAAGCATATCAGCAGGTGGTTCGGGCAACGCAGGCATGGGTGGAGGGGATGGCTCAGCCACTGCCCCTTTCTTCGTCGACGCCTTCTTCTTGTCTTTCTTGCCAGTGGTCCACATCGAGTCCTCCTCTGCAGACTTCTCTTGGACCGCGGCAGGCAGAACGATCGAGGCGCCAGGACTTGGATCTGCGGATATCTCTTGCACAATGTCCTTGGTCTTACCACTCTTCTTCTTCTCCTTCTTGCCAGTCGACCAGCTGTTCAGGAAGTCATCGTCCGCCTTGGGCTCATCCACAGCCGCCGGCTCCAAGAACGATGCAGGCTCCGGCATAGATTCGACAGCATCTTTGCCCTTCTTGCCTTTCTTGTCCTTGCCAGTCGCTGATCCCCATCCAAAGCTCCAGCCTCCCTCCTCTGCTGGAGGCTCTGCCACGGGTTCGGGCTCGACTTTTGCGACTTCCTCGATGATTGTGCCTTTCTTACCTTTCTTATCCTTCTTCTTGTCAGCGCTACCCCAACCCGAGTTCAGCCAATCGTCTGCAGGTGGGTCTGCCGGTGCTGCGGGCGGAGGTGGCGGTACATCGATGACAGGATCTTCCGTAGCGCCCCAGTCAAACCCGCCACCAACTGCTTTCTTCTTCTTGTCTTTCTTCGGAGCACCCCAACCACTACCGAAGTCATCGACGACTTCTGCAGCGGGCTCTGGTATCACTACAACAGGTTCAGCCTTTGGCTCTTCCTTGACCGCGCCCTTCTTCTTCTTTTTGTCCTTCGCAGAGGTACCCCAGCCGAAAGCGTCATCAACTGCGGGTTCCGGCTCCGCGGGAGGCTCGGGCACGACGACGACCTCAGGCTCAGGTGGTGGATCGTCCAGGAATCCAGCTTTGCCCTTCTTGCCCTTCTTCTTATCTTTCGCACTCGAGAATGCACCCCATGTGTCTTCCTCTTTCTTCTCCTCCTTCACCTCCTCAACGACCACGGCCGCTGGCTCAGGCTCTGCATCGAAGTCGAAAGCACCCTTCTTCTTTTTCTTCTTATCTTTTGCGGCAGACCCAAAAGACCAGATGTCATCTTCAGCGGGCTTCTCCGGCTCAGGGGGCGGAGGCGGTGGCTCAGCTATTGGGTCGGGCTCTGCTACACCGCCCTTCTTCTTTTTCTTCTTGTCCTTCGCATTAGAGAACGAACCCCAAGGATCTTCATCCTGCTTTGGCTCCTCAGCAGGTGGCTCGGCCGGCGGATCATCGAGACCAAAGTCGAAAGTGCCAGCACCCTTCTTCTTGTCCTTCTTAGACCCAAATCCCCAACCTGAATCGAGGTCATCCTTCTTCTTTTCCTCTGCCGCCGGCTTCTCTGCCTCGGTGCCGGCGAAGCCCCATGACGAGCCTGTCGTAGCTGCTGCGGCACCGCCTGAACCCCAGCCTCCACCCCATCCACCTCCAAATCCAAAGCCACCAGCTTTCGAGTCCTTGCCAGCGTCTAGGCCGAAGTCTAGATCGATCTTAGGTGCAGACTTGTCATCGTTCAGGTTGATGTCGTCAAATTTCATGTCGTTAGTTGGAGGCGGCGGCGGTTCGGGATCGTTCTAAGAAAGCTGTTAGGTATGCGACGGGTGTGAGAGGCATATGCGACGACGTGTTAGGAGACGACACCGCCTTGAGTCGCGTGCACGTCTTAGCGCATGCATGTTATGCCACTTAAGCATGAGATTGCGGAGGTCTGGGCGCAAGCCACATCTTCCCGCGTGCTTCCCGGCTTTCCAAGGCTATGGCGCACCCGATTCGCTGATATTCGGGATTGCATGCAAATGGTGTGTTCTGCTGCGAAAGATGACGGGCGAGAAATGGAGAGTTGACTGACCTTGCCCTTCTTACCCTTCTTCTTGGTGGTCGACGTGAAACCCCAAGAGTCCTCTTCAGCTGCAGCCTTGGAAGGTACTTCCACGATAGGCTCTGGTTCAGGCTCAGGCAATGGGTCAAGCTCCTTGCCCTTTTTCCCCTTCTTCTTCTTTCCACCAGCAGGTGCGAAGGAGCCCCATTCATCTTCAGGCTCAGCGGGAGCAGTGTCAGCAGCAGGTTCAGCAAAAGCGTCCTCTTCGGCCTTCTTGGCCTCTTCCTCCTGCTTCTTCTTCTCTTCCTCTTCGAATTCCTCCCTGATATCATTAGTACAATGCTCGTAGCAAGGCGAGCCTGGCTTCGAATTCGGATGACTCTGTACTCACCAAGCATTCTTCTTCTTCTTTTTCTTGTTCTTCTTGCCACCAGCTGCACCCCAGTCGTCACCATCGTCCCCTCCGCCACCGTCTCCTCCGCCTGGAGGATCACCACCACCAGCATCGCCACCGTCTCCGGCGGCTCCATCACCTCCATCACCCCCATTAGCTCCATTGCCTCCCTCTCCGGCTGCCTCCTCTTCCTTCTTCTTCTCGTCATCATCATCGTCCCAGTTCGTGGCTGCCTTCTTCTTCTTCTTTGCATGCATTCGCACACCCACTGTGTCTGACCAATCAATCTTTAAGCCAGATTGCGAGCTATGTGAATCCTTTCCCGATCGCTTGACCCGTGAAATACATATTGTTGGAGCGTCGCCGCTGCGCAAGTCATCCACGAGTGCAAGCGCATTCGTATCAGTGTAGTCTATAGGTAGCCCGCGACACTCTTCGTCCCGCGATGGCCAAATGTTACCGCTGGCCGAGGCATGAACTGCGCTGGCGTCACTCGCCAATTGTAGCGCATGATACACATTTGAAGCGACGTCCAGATCACAAGAACGCAAGGTCTGATGTTGAGTCCTTGCGATCGGTTCTTTGCCACATGTTTCCTCCCATATGTATGAAAGGGCTCTTATTGTCTGCCTTAGTCGCGCGACATCATCCAATCCAGTCCTCTGTCGGTGGGTGCCCAGGCTTGACTGGAATCCGACATGGCGGTCTCCGGTGTATGATGCGACTGTGGCAGCCATTGGTGGTGTAGAACCCGTAACTTGCTCTGTGTGAGAAGACCACACTCATGGAAGGCAATCTGGAAACTGGGACAACCAGATTCAATGGTTGAGATGTCGTAAAATCTGTAACACTGCGTGTAGCAGCTGCACAGTCGAGTGATGAGACCACGAGACGTCGAGGGGCAAGCTAGACACGAATGACCTGTAGCTCGATGCAGAAACAAACAGCAAGAAGCTTGCTTTGGCGCGTGAAAGGTGGTGGTTGCCCCGGGTGTGCCACGAGAAGGGCAGCCGGGCGCTATGCCCACGTCGGAAAATCTTGGCTAACAACCCCCTGCGTTTCTCTGTGTGTATCGCGCGAAAGCAAGCCAATCGCGGCCGCACGATTGGACAAGCGAGATCCTAGGTCACACGGGCCTCCGTCATCACCAGTGATGCCCTGTCTCGAATATACAACTCCGAAGTCGTCTTCCTAGATCCATTAACGAGAAGGAGAAGTTTTCACAAAGAAGACCACGTAACCTGCACCTCACATGGCTGCGGCACTCCCGTCACATGCACGATGCGCTTGTTCGCGTACCCGACCATAGGTAGATCGCGGCAAGAATCGGGCGTATTCGTGCCACTAGAACACCTTCGAAGAAAGAAAATCTGCTGGCTTGTGTTCACCGCCAGATGCCCGCACGCGTGAAAGGCGCGACCGAGATGCGGTCCGTCGCCGAAAACAATCCGTGGTGGGGTTCTGGGGGTGGCACAGAGTTGCTGACTGGTCACAAAGAGGGTTTTGTGCAGTAGAGGCGGGCCTTGCCTTGAAGCTATTTCCCTGCATGCATGTGTTGCGTGTGTGGTCTCAGGCATGACCGCCAGATCAAGTAGGGCCTCGCGATAGCATATCAGTATTCTCATTGATAGCGGGATCCGACAGTATGCCGGTGCACTGGATAAAGATTCCGTCGACTCTCGGCGATCAATGCCATGTGTTCTATAATTTGGCAGACAACGCAAGCTTGGCTTCTGGGGCGACATAGAGATGCACAAGACGTCTTCGATGCTCATCAAGGCGACGTCCAGCGTATACTGGAGACGTGGCGTTCCGTGCAGATATTCGTGTCGAGTTCGCCGTGATGAAGTCCTGGACTTTGAAAGAAACCAATGAAATGTAGCTCGGTCTTCGGTGGTCATGGGCGAGGCACGCATCAAGCATTCGTCAGGTCCTATGACCCAGCATGGGGTGAAGTTGAGATAAGCAGTACTTCAACGAGGGAAGGCATCATCGAAGGTAGGCTGAAGGGAAGGAGCGCCGGGCACACCTGTCAGGCCGGCTGTAATATCCTACGGGAGCGTCCTTGCATCAGGTCAATGGGAACAATCATAAAGGCTGCACTTCCATAGCGAAGTCTCGTCGAGGAATTATGAAATCATCATAGTACCATTCCCAGCATGTAGCAATTTATACTCAAGCCCACTCTCCGACTTCCCACTTTCTGGCACTCTGAGTCCGTAGCGCCTCATTTGACCACGCCTCTAGTTCACCATTCCTCAGTCGAAGACATCGGTAGCATACCTCTCCCCCTTCACTCTTTCAAACCACTCCTCAGCACTCTTCCGGTCCCCACTCTTACCCATCTTCACGGCTCCTCTCTCGTACTGCTCCATGAAAATCTCCTTCACCCCTTCTCCGATACCGCGACTCCCACATGTATAGACCTTCGCCCCCTGAGCCCACAGCTCTGTGAGCAGCTCGCCATCGGCCCGAAGCGCATCGTCAACGTGCTTGTGTCCGTTACTGAGCTCAGGGGCTTGGGAGTAGGCATGATGGATCTGAACAGCACCGAGCTTCTCGAACCAGGTCATCTCCTCGGAGTACAGTGAATCTTTGGCAGGGTGGCGACAGCCGATGTAAAGATGCGCAGGGGCGAGCTTACGACCAGCACCGATCTGTGCAGCCCGTTCCTGGATGAAGCCGCGGAAGGGAGCGAGACCGGTGCCAGCAGCGACCATGATGATTGGCGTATTCTCGTTGTCGGTAGGGAGGTGGAAGGCTCCGGCTGACGGCTTCACAGCAACGTGTACGATATCTCCGGGCTTCAGCTGGGAGAGATAGTGGGAGGCGACGCCGATATAGCGACCCTGGCCGGAGTGGGAGGGTGAGTCGATGATGCTGTATGTGAGAGAAGCGACGCGGGGGTTCGCAAGCGGCGATGATGAGATGCTGTATTGGCGGACTCGCATTGTGATGAGGCTTGCGATGAAGGCCGCCAGGGGGAGTGGAACTGACGGGAAGCGGTCGAGGAGATCCAGCAGAGAAGTGCGCTTCTCTGTGATCTCGGATCCGAACTTGTCATCGGAAGCAAGTATCTCCAGTGAAGCTTTCGTATCTGCATCGGTCGCTGTAGCGATGAGTAGGGCTATGTTGCGTTTGGTCGCAGGCTGCGATAGTTCGAGGTATGCGCCGAACAGAGACTGGGCCGGGATAGGTCCCTTGGGTAGAGCAGTCCCAGTCTTGGAGGTGATAGTAAGTACGCTGTCCCATGCGAGCCCGAAACGTACAGCCACTCGGTGTACTGTTGCTTGTGGATTCAGTGGCAAAATGGCTAGGTAGTCTCCGGCTCGGTAAGTAGCCTCGGAAGGCAATTGTAACTCGATGTGTCTCCTTTCGGGTACACCAGGTTCTGTCAGTGTGCGGGCAGCTAGTACCTTTGCCTCAGAAACGTCGGCTCTGAGGTGCGAAGCCCGGCGACTTGAGACTTCGACATCTAGTGTCGTCAACGACACGGGAACGTCGTTGTCCCCTTCAGCCTCACCACCAAACTGCTTCTTCATCGCCGGCCATAGAATGTTATCTTCCCAGGTCTGGAACTCGCTCATCATGTCGCCCTTCTTCGCATCGGCACTACCCATCTTGCATATACGACTGCTACCATGCTGCGCCAGTAGGCGATCGATGGTCGTTGGGACTTTGTGGAATGTACTTGCCCAGTCCGAGTGGCCAGCAGCGAAAACAGCATAGGTCGAATTCTCGATCTTCTTGTCCTCGGGGAGGTTTGACAGCCAGTCGAAATAGTGACCAGCATTGTCAGTTGGCTGACCCTCATAGGACGCCGTAATTATCACCGTAGGTTGTGTAGTGGGCTCCTGCCGTGCCACCGAGTCAAGCGTGTTCACGGTAGCACGAAACCCATGCGCTGCGGCATCTGCTGCCAAAGTTTGTGCAAACGCTTCGCAGGTCCCGCTATTACTGCCGTATAGCACGGTGATTGGAATGCCCTCGTCCTCGGCCAGCTTTGTCGTGACTTTAGCACTCTCGTGGGTTAGTGCACTACTACCGATAGCGCCGGAGAGTGCGTGCTCGACCTTTGTCGCATTCCAGCCTTCGCGGAGAGTCGCTCGCACAAAGAAGTCCTTTGGCTTGATGGTCAATGTACTCTTGAGTTGCAAGTCGTAGCTAGGATCGTCCAGACTGTAGTCGAAGAACTGCAGGCATGTCGCAACGACCAGTAGGGCCTCTTGCCATGCAAACGGCCGACCAATGCAGCCTCTAGCACCGTTACCGAACGGCTTCCACGCAGCCGCTGGGAGCTTGTTGAAGTTCTCATCAAGCATACGCTCAGGCTTCCATTCGTCTGCATCTCCTCCATATACTGCTGGGTCCCGGTGCAGACAGTGCAAGGGTGTGATGATTGGCTCTCCAGCGGCGACATAGTACTTGCCGCCAATGACCTCTCCATGTTCGCTGTTGGGAGTGACTGCGAAGGCTGGAGCGGTGGGCTGGAGCCTTAGCGTCTCCCGTAGCATAGCCGAGATCCACGGTAGCTTGTTGAGATCATCGAATTCGATGCTACGGCCGCCCAGCACCGAATCGACCTCTTCTCGGGCTTTGCGGTAAGCTTCGGGCGATTTGAGCATGTAGTACCAGAGAAAGCTCTGTGGCATACGTCAGCTGGCATCCTAAATTCCCTACGTTCCTCCGAGACCATGAACGCTGCTGTGCTTAAATCCGTGTGCTCACATCAGTGAATTGTAGTTCTGCCGTGACTGGGAGAGTTCCAGCTCAGCGTAAAGACACTGGTAACCAGTCTGCTCCCGCCCACTAGTGTTGGACGACATGTGTGCTGTCACAGATAGGTGTGGAGAAGCACAGGAGCATTCGGACTCCTGGAGAAGCGGAGATTCGGAAGGACGCGATACATACCAATAAACCAGAGGTTGTCTCATGCCCTGCAATAAGGAACGTAATCATGTTACTCGTGATATTCTCCTCCGGCAGCATGGCGCCGGTCTTGGGGTCTTTGCCATTCACCATGGCGTTCAGTAAATCCTTGTTCTCTGGTTTCGGATGCTCACGGCGCTCTCTCACCAGATCAGTGGCGATCGTTCGCATGAAGTCGATGCTCTTGAAGAATTCCGCATCTTCCGCACTGAGTCAAATTAGCCACCATCACTTACGGCTCTTTCAAGGATCTCTAAAGGGCTGTACCGATAGAAAGGCGCCATGAAGCCCGGGCGTCTGGCACGGGAGCCGCCAATCTTGAGGAACGTTGTCATTGCGTCGATGAACGGATGCATCTCCTCTGTGTAGAAACTGTTGAATCGATAGTCCATGGCACAAAGGGCGAGAGTGTCCAGTGTCAGTCGGGTAAAGTCATCTGCGACTGGTATGCGATACTGGCTTCCCATGCGCGCCCACTAAAGATGAAATCAGTCCATGTGATCAGACCCGAAGTGTCATCGCGTTGCCGTACCTTCAAAGCAAGTTGGCTGGCAATATCCTTCATTGCATCGAACATGCCGTGCAGCGGTAGAGGCCCGAAGGCAGGTACAAGGACGCGGTGTGCGATCTCCCAGTTGGGCTCTTTGTGGAAAGCTGTGAAGAGCCCATCTTGGATACCATTTCTGAGCTCTTTGAGGCCACCGGCGACGTCCTTGTGAAAGCGCTTCTCGTCGCAGACCTCAGTGGCCAGAGCAACATTGTTGATGAACACTTTACGTGAGCCCAGGATGTTGAGGCTGTAGATCTCGCCTAGATCTGTGTCAGTGGGTAGCTCGAAGTGGTGTGGATGACCTGCTTCGAAAGAGTACAACTACCCAAAACAGCCTCGAGCATCGTGCGCGTGGTCGATTTGATCGCGAGGCTCTCAGGGCATGCGGGTTTACTGACCATACTCTGCTGCCAGGTTCATGAAAGACTTTGTCGGCAGCTCCGGATCAATGCTCGAGACATTACCAACGAACGGCAGTCCCTTGGGCTGAGGTATCGGGACAGTGTCCCGCTTGTCGATCGTAGCCATGGAAGTGATGGAACGTTCAGGATGTCGAAGCAGTAGGATCGAGACAAGTCAGAAAAGTCGAGTCGCTTCAGAGGTTGCAATGAAGAAGGGATTAAGGGAGCTTCCTCGAGCTTAGTGGTGAGCTGACTGCTCGACAGGGAAGTCTGCTGTGGAACGGATCGAGATGGTAATGAATGGAACGGGGACATGCTCCGCCACCTACATGTTATGGCGAGGGTATATATTATCGAGCGGTGTCGACACACTTCCTGGCACCGGTCGTTGGAGTGGCCGGGTAAGTGCAAGCGAAGCAGGAGTGAAACCCATCAGCGGCGAAGATGATCGCTTGAGTCCTCAAGATACGGCCGAGGTGGAGTTGTGCATGCACAAATGGGCCATTGACTGCACAACATCGCTGAGTTCGGTCTTCACATCGGAATGAATAATTCGTAGTCAGCGACGTGCAGTCTAAAGAATAGTAACGACTCGGCCTTTGACATGTGCTTGCTTGTGACGAAAGGTCCGCCGCTCTACCAAGGTACCTCCAGTAGCTCGGCAGCGCTTGAGCAGCCGTCTCCAACATGTCATTTGACAAGGTCACTTGGTGGGCACATCCCACACACGTGTAGTCATTCCGAGCAGTCATTCGGCGGTCTTTGAACGAGCCGAGCCCTAAGAAAAGAATGTGGACCATCACGGTGTCTTTGTGGTCAGGTCGCGTGCCCTTGTCGTGGCATAGCAGGGCCGATTAATAGACAGGTTCATATTGATATTTAGTTCTCGCTATACTTATGTAGCGTTTTGCGCACTCCAATCGTTTGATCTCCTCGACTGGAGTTTCTCGGGATACTGGACTGGGCTTGTCGGGAGCTCAGGCCTATTCGACATCAACAGAGCAATACTGAGCTCGAGGATTCCCCCTCTGCCTTAACAGATACCACAGCCTCCGGTCCGGGGCGCGCGACGCGCTGGAGGCGTCGCGGACTCCTTCGTCGACGAGCATGTCCCCGTGAGGAGAGATGCAGCCTCTCGTACTTTGGGTTGCCGCGGTGGTTGCAGCAGCAAGTGCTGTGAGCGTCCCGAGCACGCAGATACCTATCGTAGATCTCCCGGTAGGTCCTACGAAGCATCGTAAACTGCATGGGCGTTTCCTTCACATAACGGACATACATCCCGATAGCTTCTATCAGGTATACTCATCCACCGCTGAAGATGCTGCATGCCACCGCGGGACAGGCCCAGCGGGTCTATATGGCGCCGAAACAAGCGAATGTGACAGTCCGTTTGCCTTGGTGAACCAGACTTTCAGCTGGATCGAGAAAGAGTTCAGGAACGACATCGACTTCATCGTCTGGACCGGGGATTCGGCCAGACATGACAATGATGAGCAGCATCCTCGTTCAGTCGCGCAGGTGGCAGGGCTCAACGAGTTCCTTGTGCAGAAGATGTACGAGAGCTTCGGGAAGAGAAACGGAGATGGGGAGGACGAGGATCCGAATAATGACTATGTGATCCCCATCATACCAACGCTCGGCAACAACGACGTGCTACCGCACAACATCATGCAGAGAGGACCAAACCAATGGACTCGGGCGTACACCCGCATGTGGCGCCAATTCATCCCGGAAGCGCAGACACACTCCTTCGAACAAGGTGGCTGGTTCTATGTCGAGGCGATCCCGGGCAAGCTTGCTGTGTTCAGTCTCAATACGCTCTACTTCTTCACTTCCAATGCAGCAGTCGACGGCTGTGCTGCAAGGTCGGAGCCTGGCTACAGGCAGATGGAATGGCTTCGCATACAGCTGCAGTTTATGCGTGATCGCGGCATGAAAGCTATCTTGATCGGCCACGTACCACCGGCGCGGACTGACGCGAAGACGCCGTGGGATGAGACATGCTGGCAGAAGTACACGCTGTGGATGCAGCAATACCGAGACGTGGTCATTGCGGGTCTATGGGGACATATGAACTACGATCATTTCTTCTTGCAAGACTTTAAGGCGATCGACAAGGACACACTGGACGGGCGGATGCGGACTGATAGCATTGAGGGTCAAGAAAACGACGTACATACGGCAGTATCTGGAGAGTACTTCATCGATCTTCGTGAGCAGTGGGCGAAACTTCCGAAGCCGCCGAAGAAGAGCGCGTCAGGCAAGGGGAAGAAGAAAGGTGGGAAGAAGAACAAGAAAGACAGAGACAAGCAAAGGCAGCGACATAAAAAGTACCTCGAGAACATCGGAGGTGTCTGGGCGGAGAACTATGCAGTCAGCTTCGCCAGCGCGAGCGTAGTGCCGAACTTGCTGCCTGTCGTCAGAGTCTTTGAGTACAACACCAGTGGGCTGGACAGTGTATTGAGTGGCCCGGGATCTGACACTCTGGCTGACATGAACTTGGAGGATGACGGCGGCTGGATGGACGCATTCCGACGAAAGAAGCCGAAGTCTCAGAAGTTCACCGTGCCAGATCCACCGTCAAAGTCGGCACCACCAGGACCCGCATACTCTGCACAGTCCCTGTCGCTTCTCGGCTACACTCAATACCTCGCCAACATCACCCATATCAACAATGACTTCATAGGTGATGATACGTCTCTCTCAGCAGACCTCAAGCTGGATGTTCAGAAGTGGAAAGAGGGCAAGCATAAAGGCCGCAAGCCACGCAATAAAGACCAGAAGCCGAGCCCGAAGGAGTTCAAATATGAGGTTCACTATGACACACGTAATGACAGCGTTTACCATCTGAAGGACTTGACCATGCCGCACATGCTTGATCTTGCACGCCGCATCGGGGCGTTTATGCCACGAGATTCAGTCGATGACGGCCATATGGATGAAGAGAATGAAGTGCCGGAAACCTTGTCGATTAGCCACTTGAAGAAAGGCAAGAAATATAGGAAGAAGAGGAAGAAGAAGCACCGCAAGCACAACCACAAGTACGAGAAGCGAAACAAAGCTTGGTACACGTTCATTCGACGAGCTTTCGTTGAGACTATGGACGAGGAGGACATTGAGCAGAACTTTGGGCACTGAAAGCCTGGGTAACTTCCCTCCGTTGGGCTGGACAACACGACAGCCGGATGCACCAAGTTCATGTATCTGAACAGCCAAGCCGACTTCAGCCTACCTAGTGGACTAGCCCTTTTCTCACTGAGGCGGTAACCGCGAGTTGTAGCCACGGCTAACGCTACAGGAGCACTGGAGAGATCGAATGTGCCCAACACGAAGGCACGTCCACGCAGACGACTGCACTTCATGTTCTCTCCGTTGATCACGCCGCAATCTTGTCGTAGGTTTTGCACCGTCGTATACTGCTACATCTCCTCAGCCTGTACAACAGCATTAGCAGACGTCGTCGCTATCGTATGACTCCTAGCTGCGACGGCGCAGGCAGCCGCCTTCTGCGCAAGTGCCGTGAGCTTATGGACGAGCACTTCGCCACGCGCCCACTGGACTGCGTCTCGGAAGCCCGCAAGTCACACAAGGCACGCGAAGTCGCCAAAGTGCTAGCAACAGTGCTCGACGCGATGTTCGCGAGATTCAAAAGGGAAGCAGAGTGCCTTGGCTCCAATTCCGGCAACGACGACAAGAAGCCACAACTAAAGCAGTGCACGAAATGTAGAGAGTACACTTGTAATGTCCGTCTCTGAGGTCGCAGCTAGACTGCCCGATAGTGGTACTGACAGCGCGCCAGGCCTGCGTGTTCCACGATGGTTACCGCATAATCTCTACAAGCCCACTTCTCTTCGCAGACCAGCTTCCACTGTCCAGCATATCCAACGGCATCGACCATGTCCCCTACCTACCCACCGCACTGCATGCAACCCTTCAAAGCCGCCTCCGTGCGCACGAAACGCCGTACTCGCAAGCACTCTCGATCGAGTTCGCCTCCCGCTGGCGAGTCTACTGCCTTGACTCATGCTTCAGCCGCGCGTCTGCAGGCCTGAACCCCCAAACTTGTGGAAGCCTAAGACTCTGCGAATGTACCCGAAAAGACGCTGCGCTACTGTCGCGAGGGCAATAGGAGTGCCTTGTATGCATGGGAGAGCGTGTTGGCCAACTGGTGAAGGGTATAAAGCATGGAGAGATTCGGTGTGGTGCGGCAGGGTGTGACAAGCAGCCCGTGGCGGCACGACCAGTGCTTTCCAGGGGGACCTGCAAATGGTGTGAGAGGGTACTTGACGTGCACAGGTGGCGGAGCGTGAGGGACGCTTTGGTTGACGCAGGTGTATGGGCAAGCCGGCGAAGGGACTCGGTCCAGGAAAGAGAATGGGACGAAGTCTGATGACGGGTTGCGCGGACTTGATATTGATTGGGTAGGAGACACGTACATTCGCGCCAGCAGCTGATTATTCGTACTGTGTAAGCTAGGTGGTCGGCAATGGCCTTATTGGTCCCGCGCAGTCTTCATTTCAATCCAGCGCCCGGCGCAAAGTGCAATAATTACAATAAGCAGCCACCGTGGACCGTCGGAGAAGGCATCGCAAGGGGGACCCTCCCTTGATCACCCCGTCTCTGGTCTTCAGCGTTAGAGCTGCACTCTTCGTTCGCCATTCAATCTGCGTACCATCTCGAGCGGCACGTGGCCTTGCGACTACTGCGACTCTCTTTGTAGACGCGTCGCTAAGGTCTAATGACGGCCAATCACACCTCCCGGGCAATGACTCGCTTGAATTGCATGTATATTGTAGCTCAAGGTGTGAACATCGTCTCCAGTACTGATTCACTCCGGCTGCAAGATAATAGTCTCCTGTTCAATGGTCCAGCCACCATCCAGCCCATCCGGCTTACTGAAGTACGTGAGCTGATGCATATGCGGATTGATCCCACTGCCCATATCGAAGAAAGCATTGTGGATCCTCGCACTCTCTCCGGGCCACTCGGTCCCGTCAGTGACATCCAGCCCAGCTTCCTCACGCTGCATAATGCGTTCGGCCACAGCAGCAGATGAATTCGAGTCCCATAGGCCCTCGCGCCTGAAGCTCGAGCGGAGCACTGCTATAGCACGACGGCGGACTAGTGGGTGACGGCATTTCGTCGCGATGAGGTAGATGTGAGGCACGAATTCCATGTCGAAAACGAATGTCGAGGAATGCGTTCTCTCGGCTAAAGCGGCGAGCTGCACTGTCTCCGCCAGAGACACCGCACGCTCGAAGTCGTCAAGGTAAAGGTCGGTGGATGATTCGGAGATCGCATCAGATCGTGCTAGCCAGGTGATTGTGGTAATGTAATGTATCTCGAGGATGTGATTTGAGCGCTCCTCTGCCGGTGAGAAGCACGTCGTCAGCGAAAGAGAGTCGAATGCCGACTTCCACGAGCTCAGGCATGCCAGGAGACCATGCTGCGTTGTAAGATCTTCATCTGTCACATCGCCTTCGTATCTTCTGACGCGTAAGCTACGGATGTGTCGCATCGAAAGGTTCATTAGATGGACCAAGCTATCTCTCGCCTCTAGAAGGGTCTCGAACGTGTCGGGCACTACTGCCATCGCCTCGACTGTAGGTGAAGTCAGTTCGATCGATTACTGGACTGTCAGTGTACACTATCTATACTTACAAGGATACTCCCACTGTGACTCTTGGCCAGTCAACATCGCTAGCAGCTCCAACCGGTAAAAGAAGGGCATGACCTGCTTTCGAGTCGAGCGCATTTGATTGTATGGAGTCGTGGGCTTCTGCTGTGATGCGCCCAACGCAATATGCATGCCTGCCTTGAAATGCTCCATTGCTGGCCCATGCTCGCCGCGTAACATCTCAATACATACGAAGAGCACACAGCTCAGTAGCGCGATGTCAGTCGCTGTGTCGGACCGTTGCATGCGTTGCGCAAGATGGGTGATCGCTTTGTTGTAATGAATCAATGCGAAAGGATCATCTTGGCCTTCGACTGTGACAAACTGTGGTATCTTGCTCGCGAGTGGGTCGCCTATCGGTATGGTTCGCCTGAGTGGCGATGCTACGATCGACTTCTCACGACTTTCGCTCAAGCTACCGAGAGCTATCATAGCATGTCGAATTGACGGTTCAGAGGATCCAATCTTTACGACCATTTGCTGCCATATATGGCGGTCGAAGAAACCTGCGAGCTGCGGCGCTGTCCATTTCGTGAAGAAGTCGAGCGCCCGTCTCTCGGTCCGGTCGCCTTGCATGGTGTCGATACTCCTGAAGATGACGACTGTCCGAGTATCGGGTCGCGCAGGCTTCTTCGGCAGGACCTCTGCGTATCCATCGCCTGTCAGCAGTCAGCGTAGACTCGCTCGTTTATGCTAATGATTTGACGTACACGTTCGACCAGTGACAGTACAACGATCACCTGTTCCCGTCAGCAAAATACAGATGACCGATACAATTAATCGACTAAACTTGCTTACATGCTGGCTTCGTTTCGTCACATTTGACTCGGCGGATCTTACATGTCTTGCATCCTGTCTTTACCTAGGTCGTCGTCAGTATGCGAGACCGACGTCTCACGGCAGCACACCGCACTTTCGGCTTGCCCAATCTCGTTTTCTTGACAGGTGCAGGCAGGGCATCTGCGCTGCTCTCACTGGTGCTCGAAGATGTCGGAGACCGTGTTGGCTTCGCCGATGTTGGCGTTAGCCGGCGGATTGGGAGTATTTGTATCTTGTCTGCACCCATGCTTGGGATTTTGAATCTGGCGTACGAGATTTCGAGAGGAGCGTTGATGTGGAAAGATACGACTTACCCTTTCTTACGGCTACATGGCCATGGCTATAGAAATGCTTCGTGGAGTCAGTGCATAGGCAGCGAGTTAGCTGTCAAAGGCGATGCGCCATGTGCAGTGCCAAGAGAGCATTTGGAGATCGACCGCTACGGCCGCTGCAGGATTACAGCCCTGAACCGTTCCGCAATGAAGCAACAGGGATGGCATTCGGCGTCGAGCGAGGCTGAGCCGCGGATTTTTCCGGCCTCGTACCACGTGTCGTGCTTCGCCGCGAGGTCGCTGCGTACATCATCGTCCTGTGATGATGGCATATGACCTTGATACTGACACAAGGAGATCGTACCCAGTTGGATTGGATAGAACGGTCACAGAGACTGCTGGTCTCCGATCAAGCCACCACGAGCTACTCGATCTGCAGTGTACCGGAAAGAGTCTAGCGGGACACCGAAGTATTCTGCCAAATCACGACAGTTCGCGTGACAGGAGGATGAAGCGATATCAACACTTGGCTGACGCAGATTCCGCCTGCACGTTTCATCAGTAGTCAGCATCCGCCGCAATGCCCCGGGTCGAATGCGTTAAGTCCATCAAAATGGCCGGAGCGTTACGCCAGGTGTCGATCCGAGCACCATATCTTTCGTAAGGCGGGCACACAGATGTCTTGACGAACTCCACGCAGGGAATTCCCGAGATGGTACTGCAAGTCATGAGCGCGAATAAGGCCTTGGAATGCTCCCGATCTCGAGACAAGTAGAACGTGGTGGGAGTTGGCATCATGACGCAGACAACAGTCATTGAGGAGATGGTTCACATGCTGACTTCCATCGAGCGAAGGCGATGCTACGCATTTGCTTCCTACAACGCCATGAGCATGCGTATAACGCGAGCTATGATACAGGATTGTCCGCTTCCGCAGCTTATAGCTGCCACATGTGGTCTCAGACGGGCGGGAATAAGTAGCTGCGAACGACCCTGAACAGCTGCTGCAGCTGCTCGACCCCGCAGGTGGGAATGTTGTCCGTACAAACGACAATTCATCATGCTAGGCGTTGCAATCCCGAGGCGGGGTCACGACGAGGGGAACCACATTTCGGTAATGTTGGTAGCATACATGGTGTCTCAGGAGGTAGGTTAAGTTAAAGTCCATTTCTCTTCCAACTTACACCCTGCCCGCTCTTACTCACCACTCAAATAATCAAGATCACAATGTCCGAAGGCAAGCTCTCAGGCCGCGTTGCAATTATCACTGGTGGCGGAGGAGGGTTTGGCAAGGGGATCGCCGAGACGTTCCTTAAGCAAGGCGCCAAAGTGATCATTGCGGACTTTGTCGAGGACGTCGGGCAGAAGACAGCTTCGGAGCTGAAGTGCGAGTTCGTGAGAGCCGATGTGACGAAGAGAGCCGACTGGGAGAAGATCTTGAAGTTTGCAGACGAGAAGTTCGGAAAGATCGATACAGTGGTGAACAATGCTGGTAGGTTGTCTAGGTGTAAGGCTAGTAGGACTGGAATAGCACGCTGACTGGAACCGTGCAGGGACGACGTATCGGAACAAGCCCACAAACGATGTCACAGATGAGGACTTCGACAAGGTATTCAGCGTCAACGTCAAGTCCATCTACTACTCAGCGAACGTGATTGTTCCATACCTGCAGAAGAAGGGTAATGGTGGAAGTGTAAGCACCCACGCATCAGTCATCAAAGTTGCGCCTGACTGAATGGACGTGCAGTTCGTTACGATCGCCTCAACAGCAGGCCTCCGACCGAGAGGCGGCCTTACATGGTACAATGCCTCCAAAGCTGCCGTCATCAACGCAACCAAAAGCATGGCAGTCGAATATGCATCTGAGAAGATCCGGTTCAACAACGTGTGCCCTGTCGTTGGACTAAATACAGGATTGTATGTACAGATGACCTGTTTGCCAGAAAGCTCCGGAAACTGACTAGATTTCCCAGATCGGATCTGTTCTTGGGCAAGCCGGAAAACGAGGCGAAGTTCATGGCTACCGTACCCATGGGACGAGGGAGCACGCCGGCAGATGTTGGCAATGCCTGCGCGTTCCTGGCGAGCGAGGAATCGTCCTTCCTGACGGGTATCGACATTCCTGTGGATGGCGGTCGGTGTGTGTAGATGTTCCAGTACCAGACACATATATGTACAGTCAAAAGCCGTATACTGAAGCGCGGACATCGAAAGCTATCATTGCGGAAGTCCACTCAACAATCCTTTCAGGAAGATCGCTGCAGCCATGGCGCCGGGGTCTGGCGGCATGTCCGTGGATTCTGCTTGCTCGCCCACATACGTCGCTGCATCACGTCAGTATGCACAGTGCTGGCTAAGGAACTTGCGTTCGACGTACCACGGCCAAACTTCGCCTTCATGCCCGCTGTGCTCTTTGCGCCTTCATCGCCTGCCTTCACTGCTTTGGCAAAGTCTCCGTCCTTCTCGAACACCTCGCAAAATGGGATCAACGTGTCCATCACCGTCCTACCACCGACTGCAGCACTGGTGTAGCCCATCAGATTCCTCAATGCACCACCAGCAGCTTTCCCCATGATCTTGCCATCGAGCTGCGCCTTCGTATCACCTTGAGCAAATAATTGCCTCAGCTGTGTCGTAAAGCCAGCTACAACGATCGCAATGATCGCACCAAGTGTCCCGCCTATCTCCTCCACTGCCTCGTCAACCTCATCCAGGATGTGGAGCAGCACGCCATCCTTGCAGAGTCCTGCATCAAGCTTCTTGAGCACTCCTTGACACATGCCCACAACTGCCTCGCCACAGTCACCATCGCCCATCTGTATGTCCCATTTTGTAATGTCTGGCTCGGCTTTGATGGCAGCGTCGCATGCTTTCCGCAGCGCACTCTCGATTGTCGCAGGATCGACCTTCGGACCAGCCGCTGCATCATCACCTGCAAGCTTGTCGGCTTGCACGGCCTGCTTTGCCTCTTTCGCCTCTCTGTACCCGTTCTTTGGCCAGGCTGGCGCTCGAGTATCAGAGTCGAGGAGTTCAAGCAGCTGCGATCCCGGTGTCTTCGTCGCTCGCTCGATCCCGGAGACGTTGAGAAGCGACAGAGACCAACCTGGGGCGTTCAGCGATGTCTCGAAGCAGGATGTGTACTCTCGTGTAGGTGTTATCTTCCAGTCTTTCTTGAGGTTCCTCCGTACTGTGCTTGTCAACGCTTCGAGCTCGAAGTTCGACATTCCGCCGAAGTTGTTGATCAGCAGAAGTACTACGTCGTCTGGGTTGAAATCCACAAATGCGCGATCTTTGTCGTTTGGATCTAGACAGTACTTCAGCATATCTGCTACCAAGTCGTCTACCTTCGGCATCGGCGCGATCTCGTGCAGTCCCGGCTCGTTATGGATGCCCATCCCTAGCACGTAGGTGTCGTCCGGAATGCTCCTATGATGCTCGCGGCCTGGGATATGACAGTGGTCTAGCGATGAGCCGACTGTGACGCAATTGTCGTTGACGGACTGTCCAATGTTGTAGCACGTGTCGAAGTCGTAGCCAGCGTGCGATGCACTTCCGCAGAGCTTTAGCACTGCTTTGCAGTCAGTCGCCTGGGCCTTGTCGGCACCAGTCTCTTGCCGACTCACCAAACATGTTTCCCGCCAATCCTCTCCTCCCCAGATTCTCCGTCTGCTTCCTCCCCAGCGCAACATCGTCTGTCATCCTCAATATTTCTACTCGTCCGCCCCTACCCAGCGCCTTCTCTCTTGCCAGTCCGAAGTGCAGATTGTCGCCGGTGTAGTTCGTGATGCACAGTATGATCCCTACCTCACTCGGCACATGCTCAATCGCGGCCATGATTTGCTTCGCGCTCGGACTGGCGAAGACCTCGCCGTTGACGGCTGCGGCAAGCATACCGTCGCCCACGTAGCCGCTCCATGCTGGCTCGTGGCCAGACCCACCGCCAGAGATTACTGACACACGTGAGGGCGAGTGCGTCTTGTCGTAGACGACCTTGGCCGGAGCATCGAGGGCCAAGTGAGCGTTGCGAGAGACGAGAGATTCGAGACCAAGGACTACGACGCCTTCGGTTGCGGGAAAGAAATGCTTTGTGCTCATGATGGGGTATGATTGATGGACGAGATATGGTAGAGGTATGAAGATGTGAGCATCACAGACTGACTTACCTCCGATTGCCACTAACAATTCGACCACGTCGGTAATCCACCACGGATATGAGAACGAAGATGACCCCTCAGAGAGCCCCGCGTCAGGGTGTGTTCATGGCTAGGAGCTTGCTCGGACGAAGAGTGAGAGCTCGATTAGCCGCGAAGAGGAAACTCGGGTTATCTGCATACGGCAACCCGAAGGCATGAGCAAAAGCCTCAGGCATACACGGTGTTAACAGCTACAGCACCTCACACATCCTTCTTGCAACCAGTGAGAGGAAGCGCTTTGACTCGCGAAGTGAGGAAATGAGACAGTGTGCATACAAGTGTCTCGTAGGCCGTGTACTAGGCTCTCGCTAACTTCTGCACACATTGAATTTCGCCAACGCCGGGTCATGGTCGCTGACCTCGTTCCCTCCAGTCACCCAGGTGTTGAGGTGAAGATGCTCGAAGTCACTACGCTTGACGTCTCTCGCTGGGCGAGGGCTCACGAACATGTGGTCCAGTGCTTGTTGCGAGTTCCCGAAGGTGTACGAGTATCGTTCGACATCCTTGACATTGGCAACGATGTCCAGCTCCTTGAGGCCGGAGACCTCGACGAAACGCTCTAGCGGCCGAACCCAAGAGAACTCGTTGAAGTCTCCGCTAGCGATGACGGCCGCGTTTCGATCTTGCGCAAGAATCTCAGCTATGAATGCTCCAGTCACTTCACCCTGGGCTATGCGATTGTCAATCCCTCCGTTGACGGGGGGTCGTGGGTCGCCCTGCAACGAGCTACTTCCCCCTTTGCTGGTGAAATGCACGTTCACTGTGAAGAAGTGACCTTTGCCGTCGACGGTCTCCCACTCGGCCACCAGTGGCTTGCGGCTGCTGTTGAACACCTGCGGGGTGGTGATACGTCCAGGATTATACCGGAGAGTAGGGCCTGGGAGTACTGCATTGGCATCGAGAGGTCCGCCTGGATTGGGCTTGTACAGACGGATCTGGTCTGACCTGTAGATGTACGCGTTTCGAATGTTACCACCTGGGGCACCACCGTCCTGATTGTTGACCGGGTCCACATCTGTGAATGAGTATGGCAAGCCGGATCGTGCTTCAAGAGCGGTCGTCAGCTCGAGAAGTGTCGCGTTGGCGTCCACATTGCCGTTGTTGGTCTCACCGTTGTTGTCCTGAATCTCCTGCAGGAACACGATGGACGGCGAGTTCATGTAGTTGACGATATGCTCCACGATTTGGGGCACCCTGGGATTGCCAGCAGCAAAGTTCTCTGCATTGTAGGAGCCGACTGTGATGCCATCGCACTTCCCGTTAGACTTGATGTTCGATGGTGGCGGAAGCTCCGGCTGCTTCAGCGCCTTGATCTTGGTTCCAGTGAGGGGCAGGATACTGTAGAAGCCGAAATTATATTGGACCACGCCCACGATCGTCTCTAGCGTATCACCGAGCTTCGTGGTGTTCACATTGCGGGTACCATCCAAGGGAGTGCCAATGATCACAGTCTCGGCGTTCGCATCTTTTGGCGTCACAGTGAGCCCGTCGCGCGAATTCTTGCCAGTGACTTTCCAGTCTCCGTAAACCCACTGATCGCCGAAAGTGTTCGCGGGCCGGCCAAGAGCAGTGACGCCCTGTACCGTCACAAGCTCGCCGGACAACGACTCCCAGAAGTCCATGCCAAAGCGGCCGGGGTTCAGTCTCGGATTCTCAGCGGACACACGAGACACATTGTTGGGGTAGGCAAAGATATCGTTGTTGGTGTCCAGGCTGCTGTAGAGCTCGGTCGGCGGTGAGACGTCGCGACGACCGATGAGTCCCGAGGTGCGCTTGCCGAGCACCACAGGCTCGACGACATTGCTTGAGCTGACGATGCGAAGATTACGAGGAGTCGTGACCTCAGTCAGGTATAGATACGCGCTGGACGAGCGGTATTCCGTCACATTACCGTCGATGGTGATGATCTGACCGCGAGTGATGTTGCGCGCGAAGGCCGCGCCGAAGACATAGACGCTGATTCGTGTCAGTAGCTATTACTGGTTTTCTTGACCGCAGCCAGCAGGTGTATTCCTGTGGAGGAAGATCGCGCTGCAGTGACCAGGCATAGATACCGCCATGTGGTCGATCGAGAAGGGTAAGCTGGAGCTTCAGACATACCTTTCTGAGGTGCGCTCATTGTCGTCAGGAGTCGTGCTGCGCAGCCACAGCCCGCTGGGACCCTTTGCAGTTACTAGGCCGGTGAGATTCGTGAAGCTAGTGCCATTAAGGAGCGATTGGTATCGCTCTCCAGTGATCTGGGCAACAGTGATGGCAGACACCAGAGGAGCAGCCAGAAGGCTGATTAGGAAAAGAAGTTTCATCTTCGATCTTCGTCGCTGGCGTGTTGCAACAAATGAAATACGGAAAGCCTACTACCTTATACTTGAAAGTTTGCAACTCGCGCTGACACCTACGGATGGCGTCTCTTTGCTTCTTCTTGAAGCACTCCACTGTTCGAGAGATCCCAAGCACGTGTTGTCGACATCGCGGGCGAGTTTCTGCGTCAGGAAGCTCTCAAGAGATCTTGGGATGTCAAGCGTCTGGGCGATCTTGGCAAATACTCAGGTACCCGGCCACGCCGCTGTATGGCTCGTCGATCAGGCCCAGGTTTTCGGGGATGGACATGGAGAAAGCCCTGCGGCTCAGTCTAGCTGCTGATCTACATACATACCCCACATCTGCCAGACGCATCTTAGAGTGCGGTGGACGGGCGTATGTCAATTGCCATATCTTGGCATGTACACACGTGTCGCAAAAGGGACTGAGCCGTCGACGGCATCTCTGTTCAGACGAAGGTCAGAAGATGTGACTGATTGGCAAGCTCCAATCGAGAACAGCCTTCGGCGCGGTGGATGGCGCGAGATCGATGTGATAACAGGCCAGCACGAGACGCGAGATGAAGTCTTTGCGACGGCGAAATCGCCGAGCCCTTAGTGAGAAGTTCGATTTCGATGCGGTACACCTATCAAATTTGCCTTTGCGACTTAACCTTGCAGCAGCCGGGATTGTAATTCTCAGGGTGCGAAGTATTCGTGGAAAGAATTCTGGCATACATATCAAAACAAGGCAGTTCCCGTTCCGCGCGGCTCTTCCGGCGCACAATAATTAAACGCCCAGCACGATGCCGATCATTCTCTTGATCTCTCAAGTCGTGACAGAGGATATTACAAATGTAAGGTGTTGGACACTGCGAGCGATCTCTTGCACAAGGGAGAGACAAGCCACCCGTGCTCGCAGCACAAAATGCATGGAGCGCTTCGGAAGCCCACTCTTCGGAGCACGCAGCGACCGCGGCGCTCTTTGTAGTAACAGATCCTGCGAGAACGAAGGACTGCAAGTCGGCCACAATATTCACTGGACAGTCAAGTGTCAAACAAACCGGGTCATGGCAGCGCCTTTGTCCAGTCCTCAAGGCGCAGTGGGGAACTACTCGAAACATCCGGCGCCTCATCCCCTGGGATGGGAACTGCTGACTGGATCTGAACCTAGGCTCAGTGGCAGGCTGTTGCTTTCGAGCTATGAGAATCTACGACAACCAGGGGTGGATGGCATTTCCATTGCTCGGCTCTAGTCAGGACTTACTAAAGAGAGACCGGTCGGGCCTCTGAAGCTGTGGGATGCCGCGCTTCGAGGGTGGACATCAGCACCGGGATGCTGAGGTGAAGGCGGCGCCATGCGAGATTGTCGATAGACGACGCGTGACGACCTGCTGGATCCTAAGCAAACATAACTTTTCATTGCATTGCTGCGGCTCAAATTCGCCAGCAAGCTGGCGCTCGAGGAGGTCTTGCTCCGCTTCTTCCGGGAAATGGGGCTGTTTGACTATGCGGGCGACATCTTGTGGCATGGATGAGTCCCCTGACATGCGAGCGAGAGCCTAGAGCTGAAGAGTAATGCGGCGGGCGGTCAGACGCATTTCGCCGCACGATCACCATACGTAAATCCGGCTCCCCTTGAAAGCCATTGATAGTGGCGCGTCAATTTCTAAGGAAGTGAGGTCACAGCTGGCTCCATCCAGTAGTCTATGATTATGCCCACATGCGCGATAGTGACGATATTGACCTCGCTGGCATATCCGAAGCCGAGAATGGAGCTGACTAACT
The DNA here is from genome assembly GCA_036872775.1 of Oleoguttula sp. CCFEE 5521. Classification (NCBI taxonomy): domain Eukaryota; kingdom Fungi; phylum Ascomycota; class Dothideomycetes; order Mycosphaerellales; family Teratosphaeriaceae; genus Oleoguttula; species Oleoguttula sp. CCFEE 5521. Next base: position 686,388 of record JAVRRP010000001.1, read on the forward strand.
CAGCACACTAGAAGGTATGTCCGTGCTTAGCCTTCACCACTGCCCGAAAGCAGGCCTGACCCGTGGGAGGATGCAACATTGTCCACTAGGTCAGCACTTATCCTGGGCGACTCCAACGGTTTTGCATTTAGTGCGGTACGGCTGAAGCTCTATGTGACATGTATAAAGCGTAAGTGATGTTCCGATTTTCGACCAGCCACTTTCAACTCCATTCTATACTTCAGGACTACACGTCCTTACTTTCCATCATGGCACCAACACAAGTGGTCATGGTCCATGGCGCGTGGCACAGCCCCGAGCATTTCGGCCCATTGATAGAATACCTTTCAAAGCACAACTTCAAATGCCTTCCGGTCACTCTCCCCAGCACGCAACGCAACAACAACCCCGTCCCGGCCACGTATGATGAAGACATCGCCACAATCCGCAAAGCCATCCTCGCTGCTCTGGAACACGGCGATGTCGCAGTCCTAGCCCACAGCTTCGGCGGCCTCTCATCCATGTCCTCGTTCGCAGAGCTCACACCCGCTCCCCGCAAAGCAGCAGGCTTCTCCACAGCCGTGACCCAAGCAATCCTCATCGCCTCGTTCTTCGCCCCGGTCGACGGAGGATTCGCGGAAGTGATAGTTGAGGGTACGCCGAGCATTTCTGTGCCAGATGGCGCGTTTATGGTCGTCGGTCCTGGCCGGGCGGAAGACTACTTCTACGGCGACCTCGAGGCTGCAGAGGCGGCGAAGTGGACGAAGCTGCTGAAGCCAGTGTCTATTGCGGCTTTGATGGGCAAAGCGACGCATGCGGGGTGGAAGGAGATTCCTGTTAGCTATCTCTTCTGTACGGAAGACCAGGCGCTGCCAGACTTCACGCAGAGGGGGATCATTGAGATGGCCAAGAAGCATGGGGTGGAGATGAGGGTGGAGGAGGTGAAGGCTAGCCATAGTCCGTTCTTGAGTATGCCGGAGCGGACTGGGGAGTTTGTGAGGAGGAGCGTAGGTGAAGGTATTTAGGGCTCTGCGAATCGCCAGTGTGTGGAGCAGAGAGGTCTGGTAGCTGAGCGGTGGCCATGAACGCCCGACTAGGATTCGAAGATGCTCACGCCGCCTTCCTCATCCGCGTTCACTTCGTCTGTATGGTCGAACATATGCCGGAACATCGTGTCAAGCACTGAGCTGTCCTGGAAAGTGTCCGTGCATTTGCTCTTACGCAATGGGTTTGTGTTACTTAAATACTGCCGGTCAACACGAAGTACACGACGTGCTGCTCGGATCTGACCTGCCAGCAAAAGGAGTGTCTCTCCGAGAGTTTTGTGCTCGCGTTTTAGAGCTGCGAGTGGCTGTCCATTACCCCAGTCAAGTTCTGTCAAAGTCGCGAAACGTGTTCCTTTCCCAGATCGAAAGCTATTCATGAGTAGCTCACACTCCGTCAGTAGAATTCTCACCACATCGCTCGTTGACGTTATGCTCGATCGCAAATGCTCGATCCACGGAGGCGGGTATTGTGTGGCATGATGTAGGTAGTCGCGTGCATATGATCGGAGCATGTCAATAGCACGCTCAAGGAGATGAAGTGTGATGTTTCCATTGTTGGCGTGGACTAGAGGAGCGCGTACTAACAGCACAGGATGTGCGAGAAGAGCGCGTTTGTGCGTGATCGAGTTGAGCAAGAAGCGATCCACCATATTCGCTAATGGCACTGGCGTGTCCACTTTCGCGTCGAGGAGTTCAGCCACAAGGGCACGGCCGTCTTCGGCAAGCTTCTCGATGAATTGCCTCATGGCTTCGAATCTAGCGGTGTTGAGTGACGTGCGGAGGGAAGAGCGCGTTACAGGCGATCGGAGTGTAGGCGATAGGTATTCCACAATCAAAGACAGCAGGTAGTCGTGTTTGGAGTCACTCAAGTCCAGGCTATCGCGCAAGCGTTCTCTGAAGTCTTGTATTGTAGTGGCAGGCGGAACATAACGCGGATCGTTGACAAGCAGTGCGAAGTCATGGTCGTTTCGCTGGTAGGCTGCTTCAGCAGAAGTCATGTCGCCATCGAAGTAGCTCGACATAGCTTGTAGGAGGTCGTGATCGATGCTCGTGGTTCCGACGTGGTGTTGTCACTCGTACGGTGACTAGTGGGCGCGGTTCAATGTGGAAAGTACGACCCCTGCTTTCGCACCTTCACTTCACAACGTTGACCTCGCCACCTCACCTACACACCTTGGCGGCTCTTCGAAGCGCCACATTCTGTCTGCCGTCACACCGACGTCTACTTCACATCCAATAGCTTTCTGATCCGATTTGACAAATGGCTGCAAGTTCCGCGGCACGCCAGTCGCGATTGGAGAAGCGCTACTCAAGTCCGTGCTCTCAAATCTCGTCAATCCGGCATCCGCGCTTGTGCACCCGTAGCGCCGATCATAGCAAAGCTTTCTTCGTTGCTACAGCGCGGGAATACTGTCGAGGAGAAGAAGACGAACGATGTGGACATCCCGACGGATCAGAGCTTCGCCTTCCCACCACCTAGCTCCACTTTCAGGGCTTCCCTAAGGCTCGAAGCCATGACCTGTGCTTCCTCCTCGTCCAAGTCCTCTCTACTCCCACGCCCGAACACCTTCCAGCTCTTTAGCATTCCGTAGTCCACCTTTCCCTTGCCGCCAATTTCTCGCCGGCCTTCTTGATACCTCGGTATGAGATGAAAGTGGACATGCGGGACTACTTGAGCAGCTCTCTCGCCGTTATTCTGCACCACATTCCAGTCCTCAATCCCAGTGACCGCACAAAGAGCTCGAGATACTATCGGCAGCCACTCGCCAATTGCTTGCGACACCTCCTTCGCCTGTGTCGCAGTCTTCTCCGACGCCCAGTCGGTTGACTTGGGTGGTGCGTACATATCGGACAGCTTCTCGTAGTGTGGCCGCGTAGTAAGGAGAATATGCCCAGGAGCTATTGGCATGATGTCTAGGAATGCCATTACTTGCGGCGTGGAGAGAATGAGGTAGCATCCCGGGTCAATCAGCTCAGGGTCAGGGTTTGCAGGGACGGGAGAGGACTCTGCTGGGTATGCTTTGGCGATCTTGCAAAAGGCGCATGAAACTGGATAGCGCTCGTTGATGGAGGACATGGCTGAGTTAAAAGATCTGGTAAGAAGTCCTGGGAGGACAGGAGAGAAATGTTACAGCTGACCAAAACGCACCCTTACGCTACTCATGTCCGAGGTCCAATGGTTCATGAAGTCATAGCTTCCACGTGCAGATTAGCCTCACCGCGCTGTCCCGGACCGCACCTTATTCATTGAGCCTAGTCTACATGCATGTGACAGCTATGATTAGCCAGCAGCATTGAACACGACCAGGAACGTGATCACCTTCGCGCTGGCAAGACCAAGTAATTCACACGCACCCCCAATCAGCTTTCTCCTTGCAGCGCAGCAGTGCAATCGCGCCTGGAACGATTTCCAACGACCGTCTCTACCAACACCCCGAGATCACTAGCCCACCGCATTCGCTTGCTGTGCAGGCGCATCGTCCAGATGTACCCAGCGCATCTGCGCAACTCTACTCTCCAATGATCCGGCAATCGCCAGACTGAATGCCGCCTCTCAATCCCTTCCTTCGCGCCTTCTTCCGAAGCCCATACCCGTCGCAGTGCCAACCTGCGAGCCACCATGTCCTCCTCGTTCCAACCACGGAGGTCCTCTTCTCCGCCAAGGACCGTGAGACGAATGTCTCATACGCCGAACTCGCAAGTAGCGAGGAGTTCCTCGCCAGCCATGTCCTCAGAGTACCCGGCGGCGCACCACCGCAGACGCCTGCTGCTGGAGGCAACGTGCGCGAGACGAAAGGCAAGGCGAAGCCATACTCTACCATCAATGGGAGGACGGTAGTAGTCAAGGATACCTTTGTGTATAGCAATAAGGGCTTCAAGACGTTGAATCAGGCGCAGTTGCTGAGCGATGCGATATACTACCCGGATTCGCACGATGGACAGCAGTGGTTGGTGTACTACATCTCGCGACCCTTGATTGGATCCTTCCAATCGACGCCTTTGCTCCCGGCCGTTATCAGCGACGAGCCGAGCAAGGAGCGGAAGCGTTCGCTCGCAGAAGCATCGGGGAGTGAGATCGCACAGGTCGAGCATCGGCCCATGGTGCCCAAGAAGCGGGTGGTCAAGAACTTCGGAGACTTGCTCATGCAATTTCCCATGATCTCGCGGCAAATGCAGGGAGGCTTGGAGAAGGTCATCCGGGACTTGATCGCTGCAAATGACCAGCCCATACGGAAGCGCGACTCGCGGCGATCGTCTACAAGCTCACATCGATCGACACCCTCGCTTAGCGACTCAGTAAGCTCTGTCAAGAGCTCGCTGTCAGGTGCTTCGACAGTGCATCCCACCGCGCTTGAGCTGGAGCCGGAGGAAGAGTCAATCCGGAGCTCGCTTGAAACAGCCATTACGTCCGCGATCGACCTCTTTCAAGGCGTAGACAAGACACAATTGTCTTTGCTAGGTGCTAACACTGAGCTCACGGGTCCTGTTGTTGAGCGTATGATCGAACGCTATGTCACTGAGCAAGTGCATGACCAGACGCTGTTCCCTCGAGTGTGTGCAGTGCGCCGCCCAGATGACGCAGAGCTTGACAGCAAGATACGCAAGATGGCAGACGTCGACATCGCTCAAGTGGGTATTCCAATCGAAGGCGGGATGCAGGGTAAGCGAGATTTGAGTCGCAGGCTTGACAAAGGCGTCGAGGCTTTCAAGAAGATGGGCGTTGCGAGCAGTCCGCAGGAGATGCTCGAGATCCTTGTCAACACGCAGAAAGCCATCACATCGGCTGTCGAGGAGACAGGCAAAACCGACGGTGATCAGAAGCTACCCTCAAATCTGACGATCAATGCCGATGTCCTAGTATCGATGCTTTTGGTAGTAGTCATCCGAAGCTCTGTGCGACATCTGCACTCTCGACTGTTGTACATGCGATACTTCATCTTCATCGATGAAGTTGAAACAGGCGAGCAGGGCTACGCATTAGCAACACTCGAAGCAGTCCTGGCGCATCTATCCGGAGGCTCGAAAGCACTGCGCCGAGCTAGCCAACGCAACAGAGCGTTGTGGCAAGCTGCAAAGTCGGGAGATGTGCAAGCCTTAGAAGCCATACTGCAGCCGGACGGCCTAATCGGTCAGACAGTGTCGGAATCACCAATTCCACTCGAGGACTCATCGGATGGTGACATCTCAGTCGACCTGGACATCGGTGATGAAAACGAGATACCGCTAAACGGCTCTGCTGCCCTAGACGGTGGCTTCGGATCACTTCAGCACGTGTTTCCTTTCCAGAAGCCGCCAACGCCACCGCCGGACGTGGGCGACCCTGATCCTGTCAAGAAAAAGAAACGCGTTTCCATGGCGCCTCGCAGTCAATCGCAATCATCGGCCTATTCATCAAGATCGCACTCACGTACTAAGAGCGTAGACTCTACGACTGACGGTAGCGTGCACAACGACCTCTCTGCAGAGAAGCTGGCGCAAACGCAAGATGGCGATGGTAGCTCAGTACTCATGATGGCGGTCGAAGGTCGCCAAGCAAAAGCGTTGCGCTTCCTGCTTAGCATACCTGCGCAGTTCCGCGCTGAATTCGTGCTTGACGATGTCAACGACGAAGGCACAACGCTCCTGAGCGCTGCAGTCCAGTCCGGCGACCGCCCCTCTATTGACGAGCTCATATCGTATCTTGAACTCAATGCCTCGTCAGCAGAGATCGAGCACTACCTCCGTGTACAAGATAGCAAAGGCCGTTGCGTAGCACACTACTTGTTCAATCAGCCGCACCTCATACAACGCTTCGGCAAGAAGCTGCCTTGGCGACTTAAGGATCGTAACGGGCAGACACCGTTGTTCGCGCTCTGTAGATCTTATGATCACGAAGAGTATCACTCAATGATTGGCAATGCTTTGACCCTAACGACCGAGGCCCAGGAAGATGGCCGGAGACTACAACTAGACGATCATGTCGATGCGAAGGGCAATACGCTGCTGCATGTCGTCAACGATATGGACATAACAGTGCGGCTACTTAAGCATTGCGACTCTGATGTGAACGCTGCGAACGACAAGCGCTTCACGCCTTTGATGGTCGGGAGCAAGTACGGACGTCTCGATCTTGTGCGAGCTCTCTTCGGCGACCCTCGCACTGATCTGACGCTCCGCGACTTGCGCGGTCTGAGCGCTGTCGAGCTGGCGAAGGACGATGAGGTTCGCAACAGGATCGACGACCTTGTGTTGCTCTCTTCGCCTCTGGGCAGTGACGGTAGGATCACCAAGATCGTGCGTTCCTTCTTCGTCGAGGATGCGACGGTGCGACTAGTGCTCAAGTCCGGTGCAAGGAACACCGTAAACGGTCTCTTTACAGTCACGACCTGCCGTCGCTCACCCGCTGACTTCGAGAACCTGTCAAAATGGCTTGCAATCGAGCATCCGGCATCCTGGCTTCCAGTACCTTCAAATCTCCCCTCGCCCTTTTTGATACCTTCAAGGCCTTCCCGCGCTCTGCTGCGAGACACACAAATGCGCCTCGACGCTTTCTTCCATATCCTACTCTCGCATCAGACATTCGCGACGCACGAATTAGTGTGGGAGTTCTTCCTCATGCCCGAGATGTCTGACGAAGCATCGCTAGATCGCAGTCAGCGCAAGGCCGCAGCGCGGGTCGAGAGCGTGAAAGAGGATTACGAGCCGTTGACAGAGACGATTGAAGTCGAGAACTTCGTCGCATATGCCAGAGAACAGGTCCGTAATGTCACTGGCTCTACCCGCCGCGTCATCCGCGCGACGAACCAGCACCGCATGCGACAAGTCGACTTATTTGAGTCCGCGTGTCTCGCTAATACAGGGCTGAACACTCTTACCTTCCTCCCACCAACCCACCTAAGCGCTTTAGACCGCTACACCCGATGCTTCTCGCTTACCGACGCAAACCCCATGGCCTTTCTATACTACACCCTCCACTCGACCTACACCTCCCTCTCCGCCCTTCAAACGGCCCTCAACCGTCCCGCCTACCTCATCGGCAGCATGACATCCGCCCAACGCACAATCTCCCGCGCCCAGAACAGCTTATCGCGCTCTGTGCGCTGGACGCCAAACATCGGAATCTTCGAAGATAGCAAGAAGGCTACGACAATGGATGCGTGGGCTAAGGCTGAGAAGGCACGGCAGGAGTACGAGGCGTTGGGATGCGAGTTGAGGTATACGCAGGAGGTGGTTGCTGGAGAGTTGGCGGGGTGGCAGGAAGAGCATGTGAGGAGTGGGAGGGAAATGCTGAAGGGACTAGCGCGAAATATGATTGTCAAGGAGAAGGAGAGATTAGAGGGCATGAGGCGGGCGCTTGAGGGCGCTAGGAAGGCCAGTGAGATGGGGTGAAGGGAGTAGACGATCAATTGCCCTCGCAAGTCCGACTAGGCCACCTGGGGGCAATTTTCGCTCTCGGCGGTTGGCTTCGTCAGTAGAGTGCTCTGCGAGATGTCTTGGGGCTGCTCGACGGTCTGGAGGATCTCGTCCTGCGCTTTGCGGAACAACGAGTTCCGCCCCTGTCTGCTCGGGCTCCTAAATCCCCCAATATCGCACCGCAGATGGGGCAGATTGAGACCTGCGACTGGAGCGGTACTCGTCGTGTGGTCACCATGGTCTGCTGCAGGATTCCGTATCACGATACCGCTTTGAGCAGATGCGCAAGCGGAACGACGCCACACCCACGCGACACTCATGCGCTAGGTGTCAGTGTGCGACTGTCAGCGCCAGTGGCCATTACCCTTCGTCAATGATTTCGACGACACCTTGGTGCCTGGCATGAATCCTTCGACTTCGATCTCCTGATCTCGGGGCTGAGCGATCGAATGACAAAGACGAAGTGACAGCCAAGCATGCCTCGATCCTTCTCCTGGAGCTTGGCACGCTCGGCTGTACGACGAAAGCCTTCGACGTCTTTGTGGTACATGGCTATACCATCAGGAGACCAGAACGACCGGTGATGTTGGTGTTGTCTGTGATCTCGTCACAGCCAATTTAAATTCGTCGACGTGTTGGTTTGGTATGCGCAGCCTCATCGAGTGCAACCCAACTCGAGGTCACCGGCAGTGGATCAACAGAAGGATCGTCGTTGGTGGTACTCGAAGGAGAGAATGGTCCGCGATGCTCATGGCCTTAGGATGCTGCATGAAGTATTGAAGGAGGTAGACGAAAGCTATAAGAACTGCGAAGATGTCGTCCGAATTCAAGCCAGCCAGCTCAGATCAGCAACTGCCAACATCAGCTTCCAAGCACAATCACAATCCAAACCTTGCTTAAACGACCACTTGTGTCAGCAAACATGCTCCCAATCAAGACCATCCTCCTTCTCGCCACCTCCCTCCTCTCTCTCGCCTCCGGCGCCGCCCTCCCCAATGCCGAGGCCGACCCCATCGACCCCGACGTCGCCGCCGCTGCAGCCTCCGCCTGCACCACTGCCAAGTTCAACGAACTCATGTTCACCGACTCCCTCAAGGCCTTCCAATCTGCTCGCGCCGCCAAAAACCCGTCCAAGTGCGACTGGTCTTCCGACGAGTGCTCGAACTCTCCCGACAACCCAGATGGCTTTCACTTTAAGCCCTCGTGCGAGAGGCATGACTTCGGCTATCAGAACAGTCATCATCTGGGAATCTGGAACGACGCGATGAAGAAGAAGATAGACTCGAACTTCTATGACGATTTGAAGAAGGTCTGCAAGGATCTGGGAGGGTTGAGTGTGTTGAAGAAGCCGGATTGTTACGCGACTGCTTGGGTCTATTATGAGGCAGTTAAGGCTTTTGGAGGCTAGGCAGCGGACTGAGAGAAACCGAGTATGGTCAACGACTAGCCGAATCAACCCCTCCGACATGAAATGAGCAATGGGTGATTTGATCAAAGGCGGGAGCGACAGCACACGAGTACGAAGTCTGGCAGAGCACATGTCCCGGCAGCATCCGGGCAGTACTATGATCATCGGCAGCCTTTCAGTATCGCACGACAGTATCACACTCATCCCTATCGCTCCGTCCTGCATCTCATAAGCATAACAATAGCATCACGTGTCGTGACTGGTGGCACGTGCTCGGAGCTGCCGTGCGCACTTCAAAGCCGCACATGCCTCCAATCTCATCTCCTTGGCGACCATATTGTGCGCTTGTCCTGCAGACTGCGAACGCCTCCACCGCTGTTTCGATCGCACAGCAGCAGCACAGACTGAACTCAGATCGACCACTGTATCCAGCGGAGGTGCTACTTTGCCGCGCGGTAGTTGGCGTTGTTCCGCGCGTGCGAGAGACATTAACGATGATTCGCAGTAGAAATCATCTCGCGGTGCTCAAGTAGTAGATTTGTTTTCCGATCGTGAAGACTCCGGGAGGCAGGTGTCCTCTCAGCTGGAGGTACTCCCCGCTCGAGAAGACTTGGAATCCCAGTCCGGGTGTTGCCAAAGGTCACTTAGTGAAGAGGGAACTTTTCTTCACGAGAAGCCTACACATGGGCGATTCACTGGTCCACGTTCACGGTGCTGCGAGCCAAGTCTCTATCCCAAAAACATAGGAGCATGATGGCCTCCGCCGGCCGACGATATAAGAGCATCCGGTCTGCCCGCCTTAGAGTCGAGAACCCAGGTGCAGTCCAAGAACACATCGAGCGTTTACTCAATTCTGGAACACGACTTGACAGAGTGCCAGCTTCGAGGTCAGAATGCTACACACCAGGAACTTGCTCTTTCTGATCGCGACGACACTTCTCCAGCTCGACTGTGGCGCCACCCTCCCTGTTGATACCGGGGACCCCTCCGACGCAGTTGGTCCCTGTGGCAGTCTCCCCAGTGGTTTCGTCCATCTCCCCAGCTCAACCAATGCCGGTGTTCATTCTTCCAACCATGCCAACAGCACCTTCTGCAACTGGCACGCTAAGTCCAACTCCACTGGGGCTGGTGGCCTAGCTGCCGCGTCCTCAGGCTGCTCAAGAGCAGCATTCGAGACACTGGCGTTCACCAATTCCTTAGCGAACTTCTTGACCGCACGTGCCGCTCACTCTCCCTCCTGCTTCGACTGGTACTCTGACGAATGCTCCTACTGCCCCGAGAACCCTCTAGGGTTCAAGTTTGGGTCGTCTTGCCAGCGCCACGATTTCGAATACCAGAACAGTCGCAAGCTAGGGATCTGGGACCGTGGCGTGAAGGCTAGGGTAGATACCAAATTCTATTCCGATCTGAAGGAAGTTTGTCACAAGCTGCACGGGTTCAAGAAGCTGGGCAAACCTGCGTGTAAAGTGCTTGCGTGGACTTACTATCACTCTGCTAAAGCTTTCGGGGGCAAGCACCGGCGGTCGTAAGTCTTTGAGGAGAGCGCTGAGGTGACAGTATTGGAGACGGAACTTGGAGGTCAATGGTAAAGACCGGATGAATCTCTGGCGAAGTTGACTAGTCTGGGAGATAGTCTCGATGCTTGTTGAATCTGAAATAGCGATGAGAGGCTTAGTGCTTGAGATGGTTGAAACTTCTTTGGACTGTAGCTAAGAAACCTCGAGCATTCAAGTCAGCCTTACGACGATGGTAGCAGTCTTGTCGGCAGCAGATTTGATCGCTGACAAGACAGCTCCTACGCGTGGACGCCCTGGTCGGGAATGAAACGTCGCGATCCAGCTGCCTCCTCGCTGCAGATCTTCCACGGATCCCAGATCTTAGATAGTGCAGGTATCAGCAAGATCCTACTGCTCCGCTGCGATCCCTTCGTTCTCGTGTCAACCACATCACTCACTTGAGTCCTTGTCCATTTTGCGCCGTCTGTCTGCCTGGAGGTCTTGCCGAAATCACTCCATCATGCTGTCCTTGTAGCACGGCAGCCCAAGCGCAACGTGCAAGTGGTATCTGCAACCCTCGTCGATTTCTGTCACATCTTCGTCCTCTTCACCTGATTTCGTTGCAGCAAGTTCCCGACCAAGCGCTCTGCACAGCTGTAGCGTGAAGTTCAGATCATTTACATCTAGCCAAGCATGTCCCTCATCATTGTCCTCGAGATAATCTGCCATCCCCGGTGTAGCCAGGATATCAACTAGCATGTGTCTGGCAGGTGAGCTATGCTTGAAGAAGACCAACGCGTCCCTCACAGGGTGCGCAAAGAAATGAGGGTTGTCTAGAAGACACGTTCTGACGGCATCGAGGGCAGCATCGGCAGCTTCCACATCGTCCCATTCAAGGGCGAAGTTGTAGATGGTGAGCGAACCGATGTAAAAACTGTAATAGCATGTCGGCGGCGACATCTCGGCGCCACGTAGAAAATCGGCGTACATCTTGAGCTCATATAGTTCGAGTGGGAGCTTCATTAGTATGAGGTGTTGTGCAGGGGTGTCCGTCTGCGTGATGTGTTGCTGGACTTGTCGGTCGATCTTCTCAGCGAGCTTGGTGGACCGCTTCCTGAGGAGACCTTCAGATACGAGGACTGAGTGGTCGTTGCTATGATCTTGGTGTTCGGGGCAGATGAGGAGAAGTCTTTCCGAAATGCTATGCATGTCAGTCTGTGCGTACTAGATGGAAGGTACTGCCATACTCGGAGCCTGCAGGGGACGCCATGCTGATGTATCGTAGGGACGGAACGACACTGCTAGTCGATAGGTGAGTGTGGGAGGTCAAGCCGTACCACCGCGTGCGCTGTTGTAGTCGATTACGGAACAGGTTCCACGTGCGCTACATGAGCATGTGCTCACACGTGGTCAATTGTGTATCGCGAGTGAGGCCTCATCGGATTCTGTCCCATCATATTGAGCCTTAACTCCGCCCTCGTCACAGAAGCGAGCGAGCAGTACCATGCAATGTAAGTGAGAGCGTGTGCGACGAAAGACAAGGCAGCGGCAAACCACAACGTAGTCCAAGTGATCGGAGTGAACTTGTTGTGGAAATCTGCGAGTTGGCAACAGTAGTGTAGGGGCCATTGGCATGCCATGAAGGATATAAGTGTAGCAGCTAGACTGCAGGTAGTAATGGAGACCATCATGGCAGCTAGTAGTGATAAGAGCTGGATATTTCGGTCCTTCGTTCGTAAGTCACGCCGCCCAGCTCATCTGCTAATTCGCGCCTGGCTCCGACAACCCTGAGTCGAGGATAGCACATGCAATGTCAGAAACTCCAGGAGATCGTCACTTCAGTCACAAACTTGCCCGTTAGCCCAGCCACATCTCCAATCAATCCATGCACTGCCAACAAGACGCTGGCTCTATCACACCACGAGTAGTTCGTCTGACGCGGTGGTAGGGACTTCCCGGACAAGAGTTCCATCATTCATGGACCAAGCCCACGACGTCTTCAGTCGCACAGACTCTCCTTGTAGCAAGGCTTGCCGAGGGCATCATGCAGATGGAACTTGCAGTCATAGTCCTCGCCCGGCTCGTGATCCTTGTCGCCGACCCAGTCCTTGTGCAGTCCATGGTTCCTCCCCATCGCCTTAAGTAGCTCCGTCTTGAACTCACAGTCGCCGACATCCCGGAGCCAGCTGCCGTTCGCAGCACAACAGAGATTCGCAGCCAGTTCTCTAGAACTCAGAATGTCCACCAGCATGTCCCTCGCAAGCGATCCCTCCTTGAACACTTCCAGTGCACAGGCGACCGGTGAGTTGAAGGTCTCTTTGAACTCGCCATGGAAGAACTCGTCTCTAGCGGCATCTACTGCAGCGTCTGCAGCATTGAAGTCGTCGTACTGTATGGCAAAAACGTAGAGCTGGAGAACGTCCCCCAACGAGCCGTTGGCGGCGTTTTGTGTGTCATTGTCCATTTCCTGGAACCTCAAACCGCCTTCGAGAAGACCAGCGTATATACCCAGAGCTTCGTGATCGAGTGGAAGCTCTAGCACACCGACTTGATGTGTGCGACCGCCGCGAGCGCCCCTAGCAAAGGTTGCTTGTCTATTGATGAGTTCGGCGAGCTTTGCAGAGTGTTTGCGGAGGACATTAACAGGGATGAGAATTGGCTCCAGACTGGGGTGTTGTGTGAACGCTGCGATTGGTCGTAGCAGGAGTAGATACTCGGGCTCGCTGCGCTAATTAGCATACAGACAGCGCTGTTGACAGGAGGGCCAACTCACGCAGTGTCCTAGGGGTTGGCCATTGCTAGTGACTTGATCAAGGGCAATAGCTGTGTAGAGTGTATAAGTATTCGAGGAGCTTAGTGGAACAGGGAGGGCAACCAAATACTTAGATGCGGACGAATTGAGCTTGCAGGTTTCCAGCGCATGATTGCACGTGATTGTACAGGTCGTCGAGGAGCGCTGGAGTGGAGCCGGTCTCACTGTTCGTCACAAGCTGGGCTTCAGCAGCGGAACTTCACTTGACCATGGCGAACTCAGTCTCGAGTACATCCAGTGAGAGCTTGATCGTCTTGGCAGACCTCTTTTCTGTTCAGTGCTGATGCGAAGCGTGCGTTTATTCGACGGCAGTAGAGGCCCATACCTTGCGGGAGGTCGATTGCCGTAACAGATGCTTCATTGAGAGATAGGTTTCAGTAGCACGAAGGAAGATGAGCGTGGGAAAAGCCGTTGTCTGGATATGCTGTGGATACCAGTGATGACAATTAAATGATCTCTCATTGTGTTGGTAGCAGTAAGGCCGTGCAATGAGACCAAGGGGCACAGTCTACCCGTCGTGCAGACTGGGAGCATAGAACTTCAGGCATCCATACTTTACGTGCCCGTTCACAAAGCTCCAGAGTCACTAGCCTGTCCTTCATCATGATCGAGCTAGTTTCTACTGCTCCCGACATGGCCCGACTAGAGGTGAACGCGCACTGTTGAGGTACCCGGGCTCCGCTGGGTCTAGCCATTCCATCAGATGTTTCTGGGCGACCTTCACGCCAAATTGTGATCGGCCACCGCACAGCACGACATACGCGCCCTGCAAGATTTCTTCGCTTGCGAATGCCGCCCTATTTCTCTCCTTGTGTGAAGTCGAACATCTTACTGACGCAGGCCCACTCTGTAACACGGCTTGCCAGCCGCCACGTGCTCATGGAACTTGCAGCCTTTGTCAACCTCGATCTCACCGTCGCCCATCGCCTCATCTTTTTCAAGGCCCTCCTCGTCCGAGTCCTCGTCGCCCTTCCTGGCCAATAATGCCTTACAAAACTCCATGACAAAGTCCGCATCGTGTACATGCTTAAGCCAGGACCCGCCAGTACCGTTGTTGATCTTCTTGGCCAGCTCATCCGTGCACAGGACTTTGAGCAGCATCTTCCTAGCGAGTGTCCCAGCACCGAACACACCGAACAGATGCTGGATTTCATCTGCTCTTCTGTCATCGAGGTCCAAATCTTGGCTCACAGCATCCACTACAGCGTCAAGCGCACCGATGTCTTCATACTGCTTGGCAAACTCGTAGAGATCCAGGCGGTCGTACAGGACACAGCTGTTCTTCCACTCCGGGTCACCACTGAACAAGCGCGTGTATCCCTGGAATAGGTCGTAGTCCAGTGGAAGCCTGACCTTGCTGACGGCGTAAGTGGATCCGGGCATGCAGTTTACAATTCCCTCTAAATTGGACTCGACAAGCTTAGCGAGCGCCGTGGAACGATCTCTCAGAAGGAAAGCCTCTACGACAATGAGCTCCTCAGGGCATAAGTCGGTGTGAACCAATAGCTGCTCAACTGGGACACTGTGTTCGTTAGCCTTAGGCATGCATTCAAGGTCGATATTGTCTTACGTGACGTTGTTGTTCGTTTGCGCCATGTTGTAACGATCGAGCGAGTCCTCCAAGGTTGTACGATTTATCTGTTGCGAGTATGAGTGTGGGTAGGTTTCCGGTATATCAAGCGTGACTCTTGTAGTTGCGCTTGCAGCAGCAGACCCGCTTGTAGCGGTAGAGCGCGTGCTTGCACATGCTCGAGATCATGACCGAGTGAAGCCTACGCTACCCTCCCTGTGCTGAGCAAAGCGCTTCAGTCGTGAGGTCAGTGAGCTCGTGCAAATGATGGCAGCTTATCGAGAGTGAAGCAGTATGTGGCGTGGTGAGAAGAATGCGCCTCAAAATTCTTGTGATTTGGCTCAGGAGTTCTCATAAATGCCGCTGAAGCACTGCTACGCTCCGATTGCTGGGCTCATTAGACATTGAGTCATTGAGTGGGCCTCTGATGCTTCAAGTGCGTCGCTCTTGTGAGTTGCCGTTGCTTCAACAGCGGTCTCCTTACTAGCATGGTGGTGGTGACCCATGCCTGCGGTTTAGGGGAGCGTAGCCAATGTGAGCACGCCGCTAAGAGCCGAGAAAGCTTTGGTAGACTGTTGCGCTTATCCTTGCTTTGTCTCGCCAGTTCCGCTGCCGCCTTTCTTCTCCTCCTCCAAAGCCATCCTCCTCCCCTCAACAGTGACATACAAGCTCCTCCCCGCAGCCTCAAGCGTACTCGTCAAGCTCCCACCCAAACTCTGTAGCATAGCCACCAACTGCCCTCTCAGCCCCATCATGCCACCCTCAATACTGCCAACCCACTTGGTACCCTCAGCATCAAAGACCTTGCCCTCTACCCTCGCGCCTAGAAACATCAACTTCTGCAGTCCATTCTGCACACCAGCCTCATAGTAACCCGGGTTAGCCCTTCGCTTCGGCGCAGGAAACTGCTTGCTAGGCGCCAGTATGCTCAGCGCAGCTTTGACGTGCGCTGGACTCACGTCGGGGAATGTGAGTACTGCTATGGGTCCTGAGAGTAGTGGCTCAAGACCATGCCGTAGCTTTGCATTTCGTTTCGCAGCTTTGTGGGCTTCCGCTGAGAGACCGTGTGCTGCTTCGCCGCCTGTGGGGTCCCAGAACTCCACTACCTTGAGTGCTGAAGCGAAGATACCCGTTTGCACGATCTGGATCTTGCTTCCTTCCCCTACACCCTGCTCTACGCCCAGCTCGGCATCTGCTTTTGCGAATGCGGTGGCGAGCTCGCGACGTATGCCCATCCACTCTACTGATTTCAGATTGTTGTGTTGGAAGAGGAGTATCAGGGGTGTGGAGCGGAGGAGGGACTGGTACTGGCGGTGGAGTTGGGATTTGCGATATTGGGGTGGCTTGTAGGCGGGAGGTTGGCTAGTAGGGTAGTGTTGCATTGGCGTGTTCGGGGGCAGCATCTGGGGTATGGGGATTGCGGGCGTGGTTGCTGATGCGAGAGAGGCGAGACGGCACTGGTGGCATGTCCATTGGGGTAGAGGAGTGTGTAGGGTGAGGAGGCGGAGGTGGGAGGGGCGGAGTCGGAGGCGGGGAGGCATCGTTGTATTGAATGAGAGCAATGGCGGGGAGGAGAAACGGAATCGTTCAGATCGGGAATCCTGTGTTGGTCAACTAGATAATACTGTCTACTCAATGGCATGTCGACGAAGTTCATGCTGCGGAGATCTCGGGGATGAAATGGCAACACCCCCCCACCACTCAACTCATATTCCGCTCGATACATACACATTGTGATCAGGCGATCGAGCCTATTCAATCGCATGATGCCTCCCCCAGCGACCATCGACGCGCTTCTCAACCTCGCCGCCGACTCGCCCACTGCCGTCATCTCCCATCTCCGCTCCGACCCCACCTTGGCCTCCGCTCAGGACTCGCATGGCTACTCTCTCCTGCATGCAGCAGCCTCATACGCACATCTAGACCTCGCTCGCGCTTTGGTGAACGACTTCAGTGTCTCTCCCAATATCACAGACGAGGACGGCGAGACCGCACTGTTCAATGCTGAGACGGTAGAAGTCGCTACCGTGCTAGTAGAGCTCGGTGTAGATCTCAGCATACGCAATGAAGACAGTCAGACCGCGGCAGAGAAGTTGGCGGACGAGGACGAATCGCCTGCTGTTGCTGCCTATCTGCGATCACTTGGGAGCGCATCGGAAAGTGGAGTGAACGGCAGTGCATCCGCTGCAGAAGCACCACAGTCCTTCCCTCCGCTTCCCAACGGTGTACACGTCAACGTCGGCACTATGCAAGCAGATGAGGTGGGTGGCGAGCCAGACGCCGAGTTCAGGCGGCGCATTGAGGAGCTGGCTGCGAGAGGCGATTTCGAGGGAGAGGCTGGGCAGAGGGAGTTGAGGAGTCTTATTGAGGACGCAGTCAGTGGGATCGCGCCTGAAGGACAAGGGGCGAGCACGAGGCGAAGACTAGGTTGAAGTCGTGATCATGTATTGCTGGATGCTACGTCTCGATGGGTTGCGGTTCGCATCATTGCGCACTGAAGTGACGCATCACAGCGCAACAACATCAACAACGAAGGAGAGACCAGGGGCTCGGACTTGATGTGGCATGACCGTCATGAACACGAGAGAAGCGTAGGATGAATCTTTGCCACGCCAAGAGATCATTAGATCATATGTATGAGACCAGGTAGGTGCGATTATTCAGAACGCGTCAGGTTTGCTACTGACCAGTCTAGTAGAAGAAATGCACGGCTCGACCGACTCTGCGGCAATCGTGCTACGCATCAGTGAACGGCAAGAAGCCTCGAGGATAGCGTCATCTTTGGACCGACTGCCACGATTGCCTCAGCTAGTATACGTTGTGGGCCGTCATCATCTTCGGCCTCAACAGTGTGCTGTGGGCGGGGTTTCCGGTAATTACTGGAGTTGTGCAGACATGAGCAAGTGTCAAGGCAATGAAAGCAGTCGTCAAGTAAGTGAAAGTATTCCGTGGCACCGCCCTCATACATCGCCAATCGACTTGGTCCGCCTTCTTAATCATCATGGGTGTCTCACGCTTTCACGAGCTTCCTCTGTCGATGATGCAACGATGGGAAGAAGATTCCTAGGTCGCCGTCAAGATGCTTCCCGCGTGGCCTCGAGCGTACGGCTTCTCCTGGTGAGTGTTATGCTCTCCCTCTGCGCGGGGTCGCTCCTGCCATATCAGCACCTCCGTCTAGCGCTCCTTCCTCGTTGTGGTGGCCTCGCCGGCGCGACTCCAGTGGCTCGCTTGCTGCGCGAGCTAGTGGCTGTCGACTTTCTTAATCGAACCTCGACTCCATGTCTGAGAGTCGGGAGGCGGCCTGTGCTTGCGTGGAGCTTTGCGAGAGGTCATTTCAGCTACCTGCGCTTCTTGACCACGCTTCTGCTAGCATCTGCAGCAGGAATCGTGCTTCTATGTGCTCGGTCGCGGTAGCCAATAACCGTTCTGCTGCAATTGTGAGATGCTGCACTCAATGAATGACAATGGTCGCAGGTCATCGAGACGGTCTGCCACTCAGCCTGAAGACATAACAAGATCACGGTCATAGGTGCGCTCAGCGATGCGTCCATCCACTGTAGGAATAACGGAGAAGCGAACACGTACCTTGATACAGAAGCACTTGATGCGGTGTTGCGCGATCTGGGATGATGGATGTCCGCATTGAGGTTGACACTATAGATTCTCGACTCGATACCTTTGACGGTGAGCATCAGCTCCTGCCAATGCCTTCAAGCTGTCTCCTCACAAGCGCGAGTTCTCAAACTTCGTGTACCCCTGGCCCGCCACGAAAGTCTGGTGCCACGGTCCCTGCTTCTCTCCATGAGCAAGCTCGTAGTACAGCTTCCCATGCGCCTCGCCATCGACACGATACTTCGGCGCGCCGTCCGCCTTTCGCTCGTCAGCATAATAGAACCTATCGCCATGTCAGCCTGGCCTTCGCCCACCAGCGGATCCGAATAGGTTCAACTCACTTATATCCCTTCCCAGCATACGCCTCCGCTGCCGTAGCGATAATCCCGCTTGCGCCCGATTTGCCTGTATTCTGCGACAAGAACTTGGGCAAGACAGCAACATTCAGGACGTTGCCTGTGGTGATGAAAGCGCGTGCTGCGGAGTTGGGGAGCTGCGCGAAGCCTTGCACAGCTTCTTGGGCGGCTACGAAAGCACCGAAGATGTTCACTTCGTTGTCGGCACGGAGGTCTGCGAGGGAGAGGGCGAAGGGGTCATCGGCTGGGGTGAAGTGGGCGACGCTGACTGGTTGATTGTCAGCATATCAATCATCTGATGCAACAAGAACACATTGAAGCTTACCGTTGTAAACCACGACGTGCGGGATCCCGAACTTCTTCTTCACCACATCGAAAGCATTGACGACGTCCTCAGTCTTGGAGAAGTCGGCGGCGATGTTGACTTGAGTATCAGTATCTTCGCTGGACTTGACTGAGCGGGCTGCGAGACCGATGTTGTAGCCTTTGGAGGCGAAGGCCTTGGCTACGCCGGCGCCGATGTTTGGGCCAGCGCCCAGGATGAGGACGACGGGGGATTTGGCTGCCATTGGAACGGTGATGGAGCTGTGTGAGGATTATTGGAGGATTGGTGCCAATGTAGGAGAGTGAGGTTGAGTTGAGATTGTGAGATGTAGCTGTGATGGCTGTCTTTAGTGAAGACATGGCCATGCTATATGTACTCCCTACCATCGTGCCTTCCTCGGCAGCCTACCCAGTCGCCTCAATGTTGCGTACAAATCCACGCATTCTCATGGTCCACCATGAACTCTGTACCGTAGTCTCGGTCCATCTATGTCGCCAGATCTTTGTCAGGATATTGTTAATAAGCGACCTTGACTCTCTACTACTTGGACTGATTGCCTGATTGGGACAGAGGTCGACTTTCGCTGGCGGGCGAACTTGAGCGCCGAAGTGACTAATCTGAAGAAAGAGGAGGGCTCATGCTAACCACATCAGGTAGCCTCGTCCACCAATGAGAGACATGGACAAAGGCTAAGCCGTGAGGTTCTGCAGTATGGTGACTGTGGACGACTTCATGAGGATCTGCCAATTATCTGGAGCAAAGTTGGTTCAACGATAGGGAATCATTATATATACCAATATGCACATGTCCCATCCGTGCTGGACTCACCCACTCCTCGCTCTCAATGGTATCTCTTCTCCGCTAAACGACTGTACAGAATCCTCCTCTTGCGTGCGTGAAATGCTTCGTGAAGCCGGTCAAGGCCCGTCTTGCTCTTCGCCTTCAGGTCCAGTCATGGTACAGACTCGCCGTTCGTGACGCCAAACGCTAGTTTAAGCTCCCTCAAGGTGGCCAGTTTCGGCAGCTCGGCGTCAAGTCCTACTCCCGCCCAGCCCCAAGTTCAACCACCCCAGATCACTCCCCATTGGCGCCTTCTTCCGCTCGCCCTCATCGACCTCCTTCGGCCGACCAGCATAGTACGCACTCGGCACCCCTCTAGGGAACACCGTGAGCGTACTATCTCGATCCTGCGCAGCCTGAGCAGCATTCTGGAACGCATTCCCGCTGTCGCGTTGCTGCAGACCCAGGCCGTTAGGAGGCTTGAGACCGGAAGGCGTGTTGGCAGTCCAGGCATCGCGGTCATGAGGTGAGGGCTGCGGGAAGACTGTGAGCGTGCTGGCGCGGTCGTTCTGGTCAGGGTGGTGGGACTGTAGGGGCCGAGGTGGTGCAAGGGGTGCAGGCGCGTTAGCTGTCCAGCGGTTGTCGTTAGCTTGCCGCGGGAAGACTGTCGCAGTGCTGTCCCTATCATGCACTGGTGCAGGTGCAGCCACGGGTGGAGGCGACTTCAGCAAAGGACTTTCCTTAGTAGCTCCTGCTGGCGCCGCCCAATCTGCACTAGGACTTGCGTTGTGACCTAGCTTGAGCTTCGCCGGTGGCTTGTAATTCGTGCCGCTGCCTGGAAAGAACCCGGCATTTTTCGCACGGGCGCCTCGGGAGGGTACACGCTGTTCGTAGACCGACGCTGTGTAATTGCTACTTGGTGGGCGAGAAGCACCTGCTGCAGCATTCACATGGTCCTTGAAGCTGTTGCTAACAGGCGTCCAGGGTGTGTTGCCAGAGCTTAGGCCATTGTAGTAGTCTGAGCTCATTGTGCTGCGGTCGTAGGAGGATATGGTGGTGGTGCTGGACAGTGGGCGATCGTTGCTCTCAATACGGCCCTGCTGGCCTTCAACAGTACTACCGCGGCGAGCAAGGTCCTCTCTCGAGTCTGAGAATGCCGGTGATGCCGAGACTACATTACTCAGCCGCTGTCCGTCAATGGTCTTGCTAAAGTCAATGTCGAGGGGCGGCACAAATGCTGACGATGGTATGCGGGACATCTCGGATGAATGTCCTGTCGACGGCCAATTCGACCCATCGGACTGTCGATCTTTCGTGTAGGCGGATGGCATATGAGTGAGATCGTTTGGCTGACTCGTCGAGAAATATCTTGACCACCCGGAACTTCGATCACGCAGCGCACTGCCCTCTTCAGGCGATGCGCCTTGTACTTGCAGCATCGGTGGCGCGGGCTGCTTATGCCGTGGCTGATGTTCTACTGTCAGATACTTCTTGTCGCCAACGTCCAGCATCTCCATTGGCTCATTGCCGATTGTCGTGCCGTTTTTATCGCGCACGAGGTTGGCTGTGCTTTCCATACTGCCTTTAGCCGCATGATTGGGTGTGTTGCGCTTGTTGCCGAATTTGCCAGCAATGATTGCAAGTGAAGAATGCGATCCCGCTGCAGGAGACTCGTAGCGATTCCGTGGAGGTGGTGTTATGTTGGCGATCGACCCACCGGCCTCCTTCATGAAACTTGCTCCTCGATCTGCAAAGCTCATCCTGTCGCCCTGCTTCTCAGTCTTCTCGACATAGCCCGAGTTCCGTTGCTTCTTTATCTTTCGTCGTCGTACTAGCAGCAATGCGATGGTAAACAGTGCTGCAATACCACACAGCACACCAAGAACGATGCCGAGCGTGCGCAGCATTCGGTCATGTGACGAAAGGCCACCGGCACCTGCTGCCGCCGTCGATGATGTTGCCGAAGGCGCGGATGATGTCGACGATGGTGATGCTCCTGACGTTGTCGAAGGCTGTATCGGTTGCTGACTGTCGCCGTTGAAAAACTTACCCGCATCGACCCAAGTGTTGCCAGTCTGGTCATACAGGGCTACCGGCGAGTCTGAGTCTCCGCCAGCTAACACTACCTTCCCATCCGAGCCCTGTGCGACCGAGTAGTCCGATCTAGTTATTGTCGGCGCATCTGTTCCATTGTATGCTGGCCAGTTCTCCAGGGTCAAATCTCGCCGTCGCTTTCGTGATTGTGATGCGCCTACAATCGTTCCAGTTTGGGCAGTCGCACCGAATGCACCCAGTAATACGATTTGCGATACTGTATTCGGTGAAGCGGTCGCGTCATACGTCTCCAGCACTTTGCTTCCATCACTCCCCGACACGATAGCTCCCCGTATGCCAGGCGCCATTGGCTGTGAAAGGTTTGTCCCGAGCTGCTGCCACCCAGTGCTCGGCTCGAATGTGTACACCACGTCTGACAGTAGCGATCCACCTGCCATGATCGCATGACTGCTGTTCCAGGGTTGTAGTATGGGCTGATTTGCTGGCGCGGCAGTGGAAACGAACGATTGCACATTGTGCGGCTCGTTCGTCTGTAGCAAGAAGGTCTGTGATGATAGCCATGATGGCGCATCCGGTGTGGATCCAGCGTAGACTACGATCGACTGTGAATCTTCCAGATAGGCTGCGCTATGATTCGTCCTCCCTTGCATATTATTCGCCAGGAGCGGCAGCGTTTCCCACGTCTTGTCAGTGAAGGAGTATCTTTGGAGTCCACTGTAACTGCTGTCGTCTGTTATGCCGCCAACAACGTACAGCACTGCTTTCGAGGAGTCATCTCCAGGCACTGCCGTCACACACGCGGGCCCTGTGACCAGCGTCCCTGCCGTCTCCTCGCTCCATGTTGCATTCTCCTTCAAACGTAAAGACTGGAATCCAGTAGAAGAGTAGACGTAGAGCGTGTCATCGTGAACAACAGAGCAATGCCCGTCCAGCGCCTGCTTGGGCCGTGGGACGGACATAGATGTTGGTGCTAGGGCTGTCTGTCGCCCAGCACCGAGAAGAGAAGAGCGGCGGATGGCGATGCCACGCTTTGGTCGTCTTGCGCTGGCCTGCGCCTAGTAGCAATGCATGTCCTGCAGCGGTCGATGTCGTGTATGAAAGTAATGCGATATGTAGAGAGAGCACGCAGGTACTCCAGTTCCAATCCGAAGGTGCCTGCCTTGCTCTCGTTCACTATGTTGTTGGGAAGTCGCAGTCGCTGCCACGCCTGGGCAGTGTGTATATCGGAAACGGCCTCAGTGATCAGGCCAGCGCTTGCCGACGGCGTTATATTGCGAACGTAATAGCGAATGTCTCTTGCGGTCACACTCTATGCAACGCAGATCCGGCTTCACGACCACGCTTTCACACTACGCGCAAGTGTATGCGAGTACGCCACGGCGAAAGAATGAAGAGCGCCTGTCTCGCTGGCCACGCAGCTGGTCTCGTCCGGGGGTTGTTTCGAGGTGGGCTGTCTGATCGACAGTAGTGCGGAGGTCGCGTCGAGCGTGAGTCGCGTAAAGTGGCGTGGACTGAAAAGTACTGTCTCCCGGGGAATCGAAGCGAGTGTGGGTGTCAATCAAAAGCGAGGGTTTCCGACTGCAGTGATCACACGAGAACGAGTTGCATGCAGTGCGCGCACATCAATGGCGACAAGGAGCGGCAGGGCTCGACGCTCGTTGGTGGACCGCGGTGCTGGCCCGGGCTCAACGCTAGCATTTCCAACGATGCCGAATAGGGTTACGAGCGAATCGATGATAGGGGACGAGGAGACTTCGCGGCTACGAAATGGCAACCATGTCACGGAGCACGTAAGGTGAATACTCCTGCTGCCGCACCTCTCCGTACAAATGCACCACGACCACGAAGGAACACTCATGCACACTCCTCCGTATCCCGAAAGCTCTCCAGCGCCTGCCCAGCTGCACCCCACCACCTGGCCACGCCGGCAGTCGTGAAACGGCGTGCTCGGGAACGGAGATCTCAGGATCCTGAAATCCGCCGTATTTGTACAACTTTCGCCTCGTCCCTTCGAAGGTGTCGACCTACTTCAACGCCGATGCACATCGGCGAAGATGGAAAAGTGTAAAATCTCACGGCGGAATCTGCAATTATGATCTGCATACTCACCATCCGCTAACCCCCTTGAAGACCTTACCGCAAAGCCTGTCTGTTTTAAGATCTTGAAACACCCGTCCCGATCGGATGTCGCCTCGACGCTTTCCGCTATTCAATCCACGGAGGTCAGTCCACGCGACTCGCTGCTCTGACTTTCGACACACATGGCGTCCACGCGTTTGGCGTGAGGACGGGAGACAAGAAGCACAGGTGCCGACAGCAGTCGTTATGCTTGGCCACCGCCTACCTCGTTCGTGACCTTGACAAAGGCCTCCCACTCCGCCAACGCTCGGCCGGAGCTCAAACACCACCTTGCTCTCCTCACGCCCTCCTTCCATCTCAAACCTCCAGGTCCCCTCTCCTTGACCACAATCCCCTCGACCGCTTGACTCTCCTCCGCGTCGCAGATACCACTGACAGCAATCAGCGCAGCAGTATTAAGCAGGACAAAGTCTAACACAGCATCATGCTCCGGCCTCTGATTCCTCAAAATCTCCATCAGAATCCCGGCATTCTCTGCCGGACCCTTCCCTCCGTGGACTTCATCGAGCGAGTGTGCAGGTAGACCGAAGTCCTTGGGCTCAACAGTGAAGTACTCCACCTCCCCGTTTCTCTTTCCGTCGTGAATGTACCAGCAATGCGTTTTGCCGGCGCAAGATAGCTCGTCCAGATTCTCATCGCCACAGACGACGAGTGCTTTCTTCGCGCCGCTTAGTCGGAGCGCTTCGGCGAAGTTGGGCCCAATGTCCTTTCGGGCTACGCCCAGTATCCGGGCTTCCAGTAGGCCGGAGTCGTGAACCGGGTTCGCTAGCGGTCCGAGAAGATTGAAGATCGTGCGGACGGGCACTTCTTTACGCACGGCTGCGGCGTACTTCATCCCTGGGTGCCATTCTCGAGCATACAGGAAAGCGTAGTTCGTCGCTTCATAGATCGCGGGCAGATTCTGCGCCGTGGTAGCAGCTATGAGTGGTGGCGAAGGGGCGTGCTGGAGTAAGTCTGCTGAGCCAGAAAGCGAGGTGGACGAATTGTTGCCGTGTTTTGCTACAACGAGACAGGCGGAGGCGAGGATCGATGAGGTTGTGGAGATGTTGAATGTGTTGTGGCCGTCGCCGCCGGTGCCTACGATGTCTACCTGTGATGATCTTTAGTTATGAGTCCTGATAGTTGTATTGAAAGCGTGGGCGTACCATACCAATCCGCCTCTATAGTGCCCTTCAGCCCTTCCTTTCGACTCAATCACTCGCTGAAGTGCGTTTCGATCGATCTGTGGGCATGCTGCCCGCATATGTGCGGCTGTCGCCGCCAACACTGCGGGTTCATGATCTAGTCCAGTTGTGTGTAATGCGTACAGTAGGATTCCGAATTGTAGGGGAGAGATCCGATTGTCGAAGATCAATTTGACTGCTGCGGCAATTTCTTGAGGATCGACTTTCTTCGCGGACTCAAGCGTGACCAGTTGCTTCAGCAGCGGTGCTACAGACTCGTACTCTGTAGAGTTTGCCATGTCTGTGTTGGTCGTCGAGACTATGTGGTCTTTCTGAGATTCAAGGTCGGCTGCAAAGATACGTCCCAGCAATCCAAGAGAGTTGCTTGTCTTGTGCAGAGCTCATATTGATGCTGTGATATACATACTAGCAATGCCCAATCTACGATCTTACAATGCAGTATTGTGAGTTCGTACTCATATGGTAGTGGAATTCAAGGCGATGACTGGAAGTCGAATTTCACGACTCGGCGAACACGTCGAAACGCCGAACATGTGGTCAAGCTCGACGATGATACAACATTCCATCGAATGAGCATGGACATGGGAGACTTACAATATCGTGAACAGATGTAGCATTAGTTTCCAGGTGTGAATGGGTGACGGGCAGGGCTGCACTAAGTATATAGACTCGACGTTCTGAGGATCTCTTATCGCCCACCAATTTCTCGACAATCAAACAACGACGTGCTCTCGATGGACGATGCGGATCGACCGTGACGATCATATCAGCCGGTCTCACGATATCACGACACTGTCGTCGTCTCAAGCGTCCCTGCATTCCACCGTCTGCTTTCGCAAGAGATCGTAGGAGAGGACCACTCCTGGCCGATGGTGCCTTCCTCCACGCAAGTCAATGTCCAGCACCCTCCCTCGCCGTCGTCAACGCGACACATCCGATGATCCGCTTTCAAGCTCGCTCAGCTGAGGTCCAACTTCCACAGCCCATCCCCAGCAAAATGCCCATTCTCAATCGCAATTCCCTTCTTCTTCTCCCTCATCTCTGCACTTCCCATCTTCAACACGCCCACCAAGCACGCGCTATCCTTCCCCTCCGCATTCACAACAACCACATCTCCGACTTCCAACTCCTTTCCTCCATTCCCATACTCCTCCTCCACGCCCTCGTCACCCGCGAGCCTACCCCCAGGGCTGGTCAAACCCGGCACCATCAATGTAGCGCCACTCATCACAAACCGGATCGCGCCGCGGTCTACTCTGACCTTCGTGAAAGCCCACGGGTACTTATGCACTACCTTGAGGTGCGGCAGGATGGCATCGTCCATGTGCTGGAAGAAGAGCGGCGTGGTGCCATTGCAGTAGAGTGACACGCGGTCAGGGATTTTGACGAGATCGAGTTGCTCCTTCTTGGGCAGGATCTCATCTATATGGGGTTCGAGGAGAGGGTAGGTCTCGAGGACTTTTGCGCGGACGGCGCGTTGGGCGGAGGATTTGACTTTGGACTTTGCGCCGGGGGTAAATCTAGGAGTAATTGTTAGGGGAGGTGGAGAGGGAGGGGTGGAGGACACGTACTGACTCTTTCTTGAACATCTTGTCGGTAGATTGAATGCAAGGGTTGTTTGGAGAGGCTCTTCAGCAACTCATATTCCAGTCCGCGGGGCTTGGTGGGGGTTGATCGCTGCAGGGGTTCACACAACGTGGGAGCCATGACGACGGGGGTGCGAAAAGTCAAGGAAGCACATAGAACGCGTTGGAGATGCGGTCTGTTGAGGACACATAATTGTGTTGTGTACCACACGAACTGATATACCTTGTCCCTGCCACTCGCTTCAACCGAAACTACCAGTGCGCAACCATCGCAGACACATTCACAAACATGGCTTCAGAATCGCACAAGCGCCTCGCGCTTGCAATCGTCGACTTTCTTTCCACCTCCCTCAAAGATGGTACACTGCAGCCAGAAGACGCAGACAGCATCGAGATCGCAAGCAACTGCATTGCAGAATGCTTCCACGTCGATCCCTCAGACAAGACCGCCACGAAAGAGGCGTTAGGCGACCAGAATCTCCTGAAGATTTACAGCGTCTATGAGAAGCTCAAGGGCAAAAATGCACCCGCCGCATCAGGTTCAGCAGCTGGAACTTCTGCATCAGTACCGAAAGCAATGCCCAAAGAGACCCTCGAGGTGAAAGGTCATCCTACCGAGGAGAGCGAGAAGCTCAAGGGCCAAGGCAATGCGGCTATGCAGAAGAAAGACTACAACCGCGCCATAGACTTCTACACCCAAGCTCTGGACATCTCACCACTGAACACAATCTACCTCTCCAATCGCGCGGCAGCTTACAGTGCTTCGAACCAGCACGAAGCGGCCATGCATGACGCGGAGCTAGCAGTGACGGCAGACCCGAAGTACACGAAGGCGTGGAGCAGACTTGGATTGGCTAAGTTCGCGCTCGGGGATGCGAAGGGCAGTATGGATGCGTACAAGAGCGGTATCGATGCTGAGGGAAATGGAGGCAGTGATGCCATGAAGAAGGGGTACGAGACTGCGAAGCGCAAGGTGGAGGAGGAGGGTGTGGATGGCGACGATGACGAGGATGATGACATTGGAGCGCCGGACGCGGGTACAAGAGGCGCGCCAGGCGCTGGTGGGATGCCTGACTTGTCTGCATTGGCTGGCATGTTCGGCGGTGGAGGTGGTGCGGGAGGTGCAGGAGGCGGGATGCCAGATTTGTCTGCACTTGCGGGTATGATGGGTGGCGGCGGTGCTGGAGGAGGTGGCATGCCTGATATTGGCGCCATGATGCAGAACCCGATGATGCGGCAAATGGCGCAGCAGGTGATGCAAAACCCTGAGATGCTCAGTGGTCTCATGAACAGGTTCGGCGGCGGTGGAGCAGGCGCAGGCGCAGGTGCTGGTGCTGGTGGTGCAGCTGGTGGAGCACCAGGCGGTCGTGGTGGAGGCATGCCTGACTTGAGCGCGATGATGAACGACCCTGCGATTGCTGAGATGGCACGGAACTTCGTAAGTCGTTTCTAATGATACCCCATGCCACGAGCTAACAAGTCTACAGATGGGCGGCGGCGCTGGAGGTGCTGGACGAGGCGCAGGTCGTGGAGCTGGTGGCAGCTGAGCTGCAATGACCATGTCGTAGGGATGCGTAAAGATATATATACACAAGTCGAATAGGGCGTCCAATATGCATGCTTGCATTCTCCTTCGTGATCACTGATGATGCCGATTCGCAGCTGGCAAGTCCTTACTTGACTCTTTAATGGCGAGGGCGCAGAGAAGGGCTACATTCACGAGACTTTCTCGACCCGCGCCACGTCTTCCTGCAAGATATACTTTCAATGTCTCCATCCAGTGGTCGTCTAACAGTTTACACCTGTCACTCTCCCGTGTGTGTACATCCTGCTGCACTACGATTAATTGGTGGACCTCGGCTCGTCTCATCTACCGTCCATTGCCGGCACTCGACAATGTACAATCTCGAAGCCATCTATCACCGCAAACGTAATACACGCTGAATCTAGATAGATCCAGAGTCTATCCCGATAACAAGTGATGTCTCGTTTCCTGATACAAGAGCATGCGGTGCCAACTTGCTACATCCGAGAATACCCTCGAGCTCTCGCAGGGTCCCAAGAAGATGAGCTCTCAATAGCCGTCAAGCAGTACACGCCACTCGACAATCGGAGTCCTGGACGAGGAGACGTGACGATCATTGGCGCGCATGCCAATGGCTTTCCGAAGGTTGGTAGATCGGTTATGCCTGCGGTGACCATACACTGAAACGACTCAGGAGCTCTACGAGCCGCTATGGGATGAACTCTACTCGCGACTCAAGGCGAAAGGCATCGCGATACGCAACATCTGGATCGCGGACGTCGCACACCAAGGCGTGAGTGGCGTGCTGAACGAGAGCAAGCTCGGCAACGATCGTGCGTGCAATGTCTATCCTGATTACTTGACTACGACTAACACTACAACGCAGCATCATGGAACGACCACCCCCGCGACCTCTTTCTCCTAATCAACCACTTCCGCCACGAGATCCGCCGCCCTATAATCGGCATCGGCCATAGCATGGGTGGCTGCCATCTCGTCAATCTCTCGCTCATGCACCCACGCCTCTTCACAACACTAATTCTCATTGACCCTGTGATCCAACGCCTACCAAGTCGAAGTGGCAACTACGGTCCGGCGAAAGCTTCGACAGTCCGGCGTGATCGCTGGCCAAGTCGTAACGCTGCGGAAGCAGCCTTCAAGCGAAGCAAGTTTTACCAGACTTGGGATCCGAGGGTGCTAGATCTGTGGGTGAAGCATGGATTGAGAGATCTACCGACGTTACTGCACTCTGATTTGAAGTCTACGCCTGCGGTACTTCCGGCCATAAGCGCGGATCCGAGTTCTGCGGCGGTGACTAGTGCTGAGACTGAGGTGACACTTCTGACGACGAAGCATCAGGAGGTGTTCACGTTCATGCGACCCAACTATTCTACTGCTGAGTTTCCTGAGCCTTCGGAAAAGCCAAACCCACTCACGCATCCTGATGTGGATCCGGCTGCTGGGCCGAATGATCCTTTCTACCGACCTGAACCGCTGGCTACGTTTCACAAGCTGCCTGCACTGCGGCCGAGCGTGCAGTACATCTTCGGTGATCAGTCGTTCCTGTCAGTACCAATGTTGAAGGCTGACAAGATGGCCGCGACTGGCTCTGGTATTGGTGGCTCCGGTGGTATCGCAGCTGGCCGTGTACGAGAGCATACTTTCAAGGGTATCGGTCACTTGATACCCATGGAGGTTGTTGGCGAGACGGCGGACGTGTGCACCGAATGGCTTGTGCATGAGTTTGCGCGGTGGAAGCAATTGGAGCAGCTGGAGAGCGAGACGTGGAGTCAAGTACCCAGTGAGGAGAAGGGACGGATGAACGAGGAATTCCTGCGAGTCATGACGAGTGACTGGAATGCCGAGCCGGGAGCGAAGCCAGCCAGCAAGCCGAAGTTGTAGAACTATCGATGCGGCAAACTTCTGCTGAACAGATCCGGACCAAGACGTCGACCTGATCACTCAATGGAACTTCTTTCCACTCCCAGCAGCCGGATAGAAATCCGCCCCGAACTCCAGACTCCCTCCCTCAAACACCTCCTCCTCAACCAGCCTCCACGCGCCAACCCATCCACTCTCGTAGACCTTCACCCGCACCCTAGCCTGGAAACTTTCACAGACCATATTCGGCCTGTGCCCCTCCGGGAACGGCGCGGGCATACTGAACCACGTTCCTACCGGCGCGCTAGCTTCAACCTCAACTTTCTGCCGAAAGCTCTGCACGCTCAGTGAGAACTTCTTGCTATCCCAGTCAGACGTGTAAGACATGAACGGACTCCACCCCGCCACCATCGTCGCGAAAGGTGGCCGGAAATCGATGTCGTACTTCTTGCCTCTGTAGCCGAGTAAGAAGGCATCAAGACCTAGGATCTGCCCACCCGCGAGGCAGATGCCACGATCGCCGTCACGGGCTTGCACCCACATGTGCGCTTTGGGGAAGGAGGCAGCCCAGTTCTTCTCCTGGTGGACTTGCGCTGTTCCCTGGCGATCCAACTGGGGGACATCGTGACCAGGTATGTCGAGCGTAAAGTCGCAGGCTGAGGCAAGAGTGTGGACGTGCCAGTGTAGGGGGAGCGGGAGATGGACGAGCCAGGATTCAGGCGTGGAAGTGCTCTTCGACCATGGAGTGCGGGATGTGGTCTTGCCAGTCAATGTAAATTCTTCGCACTTCAGATCGTACTCCGTGACCGAATCTCCGTTCCATTTTACGTAGCCTGTGCCTGGGATCCGTAGCTCGAAGGCGTCGTCGGGTCCTAGCTTTGTCATGGACATCTCGGTTGGGAAGCTCTCATGTTGGAAAGTCTTAGAGACGTCTTGTGGGATGTAGGTGAATGTTAGCATGTTTGGGCGAATTCTGCCATTCTTGACTTTGCATATCACGAGGCAGATGTGGGCGCCCGAGGGGAGATCGAATTTGCTGTAGTAGCCTTCGAAAGCCGCACTGGCGTGAGGCGCATTGTGTTGCATTGCAATGACTTGGGTGGGGGAAATGTCCTGTTAGTCACAGCGAGAGTCTGTACCCGGGATTAT
Organism: Oleoguttula sp. CCFEE 5521; assembly: GCA_036872775.1. Taxonomy (NCBI): domain Eukaryota; kingdom Fungi; phylum Ascomycota; class Dothideomycetes; order Mycosphaerellales; family Teratosphaeriaceae; genus Oleoguttula; species Oleoguttula sp. CCFEE 5521. Next base: position 717,684 of record JAVRRP010000001.1, read on the forward strand.
CGTATGGCTAGACCTGAACGACTCAGCATTCGTCCTCAAGATTTGGATGCTCGATTCAGCGGTTGGAGAGGAGGTGGACGGGCAGTGCACGGAGGGAACTTGGAACGTTCGTCCACCTTGTCACCGAGATGTCACTACAGGATGTCATTTGGGCCTCGCATTCATTTTGCAGTTCTGTCCACTCACGGGCGATTGATAGCGTTTGAAGTTCAGTCCCGCGATCACACCTTCACGTAGAGTTGCAGAGAACAAATAATTTACAATGGAGCGTTCGATCGAAGTCAAATGAATTTACGCATCCCCAAAAGCGCTAGATCATTCGTCGCGTTGAGATACGACTGCTTCGGCTCGAATTTGGTTTACAGACACAGCAAGAGTACTCGGTCACCTAGACGTATTTACTCCTTCTTCTCCGGTGCACCCTTCTGCGCCTTGTTCTTGTTATCTGTCCAGTTCGCGGTCAGTCGCTTTCCCTTCGTATTGGGAAAAAGGGCAACTCACCTCCAGTGTCCTTGTAGTCTCCACCCGCAGCCTCGTAGCGGCGTGCCATTTCACCAGCCTTCCAGGCACTCCATGATCCCTTTCCGCCACCTGGACGACTGTCAACGCTGAAGTCGGAAGACGGTGGGGACGATAGCGTACCTTTCTCCTCTGCCTTTACTTCCTCCTTGATCTTCTCACGAAGCTCAGGATCAGTTGGCTCGCCCTTTGAAGATGGCATATTTGCTGCTGGAAGTGATGCTAGGAATGTGTTGCAGTTTTGATTGGACTCTTAAAACTCACAATGGACAAGGAAAGAGGAGGCGGACGTGGAACGTCCGAGGACTTACCTTGCTTACAGAACTACGTAGCTCGCAGCAAAGCCGATGATGCACTTCGACTATGGAGCTAGGTTCTAGCATTGTGGCTTTTGACTTCACGATCAGATCGCACTGAATCGCAATGCGATCTGTCGGGAAGTCGATCGATGAGGTACGTCATGAGTTCCCAGTTCTTTGGCCTGAGGCATGAATATTTTACTGGCTCTGGAGTTGTGAGTCGTCCTCTCCCGTATTTCGGAAGCGAAGTAGCAACATATGTAAAGCATGAGGATGATAAGCAAGTCGCCGACGTATGTGCAGCAGCAATATGTGATCTGTGTGGTCGTCATCAAGCGACGCTCACCTCAGAAGTAGCGAGCGTCACCAGGTCGTCGAGCATCTGACGCGGGTCCTCAGCAATGTCAAGTGCGAGGAAGTCACGGGCGATTTGCTCCTGCGAGCATGTCAGCACATCGCACCACGCCTAGCACTATCAACACTCACAGCATCCTCCAACTCCGCAAGCTCCGCTTCGGGCAAGCCAGAGCAGGCCTCCACGAGGTCCTCACCTCTTGCAGCAAGGAGTATCAGACTCTCCGCTCGGTCGATGACTGCTGGACTGATGCCATTCATGGCTGCACAGTAAGTGCCGAAGCTCGTGATGCTCCTCTCCGGCTTGTACTTGTACAGGTAGGTGATCTGATCTTCCACCTCAGCAGCTTCTGCATCGACAAGAACTTCCATATGAGCGAAGGTCAGCATCGGGCTTGGCGGAAGAAAGCCGTTCTCGAAGATCTCGTGGAAGTGAGTCGCCCCTAGCACTTTAGGGCAATCCGGTCCGCGCTGTAGAAGGTGCTCGAAGACGCCCGCTGCAAGACCTGCTCCGTCATAGTTCTCGGTACCCTTACCAAACTCGTCGATGATGACCAGACTGCGACGTGTGGCTAAGTTGAGGGCCACTGAGATCTGCTGCAGGTCGATCATGAATGCACTTTGCATACGAGAGACACTCTCACGAGTGGCGATGCGGGTAAGGATCTTGTCTGACAGTCCAATCTCAGCGGCATCTGCCGGCACGAAGCAGCCAACGTGCGCCATGTATGTGATCACAGCGACCTGTTTGAGGTACACGCTCTTGCCAGAGTAGTTCGGACCTGTCATCAGCACCATGCTCGGTCCTTGGCGCGGTGCAGGGGATCCTTCGGTCGAAGCAGAGGTCGACTGCCTACTTGCGTGGTCTTCGTCAACATCGGCGCTGTTGTCACCAGCGCCACCGTTGAGGTATGTGTCGTTGACGATGAAAGCCGAGACGGTCAGTTCTTGAAGTGGATGGCGACCGCCCTTGATGTTCAGCACATTCGATTCAGTCACCCGTGGACGCACCAGATTGTGCTGAGCAGCACCACGAGCTAAAGCCACTAAGCAGTCTAGCTCGCCACAGACGTCAGAGACGGTAGTGAGCATCTCCTCGTACTGTAGAACCGTCTCGCCGAGGCGTTGTACGATCTCAATCTCCTTGTCGCATACGCGTGCGTATACATCGCCGTACTCCTTATCAAGTGCAGACATGTCATTATTCTTGTAGTAGGCGTTGCTTTCAGTGGCGAACATCTTCTCCCATGGCGCGTCGAGAGGGCCTTCATACAGGCCTGCACCAGTCTGCTCGTCGACGCGAATGGAAATCAGAAAGCCAATTTGCGGAAAGAAGATGACGTTCACCTTGGACTCGACATCGGCGGGCACTTGATTCGCAACGCGCTCTGCGACATGGGATAGAAGATCTTCGATGCCGTCATACGTCCGTTTCGCTTCGTCCAGATCTGGGTCGACGCCTGGCAGCACAACATTACGACGCTGCTCTTGCGACGCTTCGAAGTCTACTACATTGTTGATGAGTGAGCCGACTTCTGCCAGCAACTTCTTGTTGAATGTTTCGCTGATCTTGCCGACTATTGCCAGACGCTGTGCACCCTGCAGCTCGAGTAGTGTGTCTGTAATGCGAAGCGCATGGAAGGTGAAGTGGCGCAGGGTGGGCCAGATGCTGAATGGCACCTTGCCATTGCGATTCATACCGCTGCTGACACCTTTGCGAAGGTTGACTGTCGAGACACGCACGTTCTTGATCTTCGAAAGGCTCTCAGTCAGACGCTTAAGGCATTCATCGTTCTCAGGGCGCAGGAGGACTCTGATACTGTTCAGTCGTTCATTTATGACTGCAAGATTCATGCTTGGCCATAGAAAGTACTGGCGGTGTAGAGCGCGCCCTTGTGGTGTCTTCGCAAAGTTATGGAATAGGCCATACACTGACAGACCTTCCTTCGCTCCCCCTGTGCTGCTGCGACTCGTCGGGCCATGCTGCTGTGCATTCGGATGTGACTCTGTGGAGATGATCTGCAGTGACACCAGGGTGTCGGTATTGACCAGCATCGACCCGGAAAGGCTGAACATCTCGATGGTGGCGACGCGGAACATTGCTCCCGCGTCTTGGTCGCCCGGTAGATACGTGGTCGCTCTGCGGCGCTGAATGTATGACAGAACAGCCCCAGCACATCCTACTGTAAGTTTGCTTTCGAGATTGATCCAGCCAGAAAGCCGAAGAAGCTGGCCTTGACGGTCTGCGGGATCATAGTCGTTAACTGCTCGTGACCTCTCGAGTGGCATGATGTCGCCCGGAACCACGAAGCTGACTGATGGCCCATCGAACTGTCCAATGCGAAGATTGACAAGCTTCTTCTTTGATGCCTCGTAGCCAAATTCGGCGCCTGGACGACACTCAAGCAGGTATGGCAGCCGGGTCTGATCTCCATCGCGTTCAGTAGATATAGAAGCACGCGCATGACGGTTCGCGGGGTCGAGATGGTTCATGAGCTCCTCGCTACACTTTGTTGAAGCAAGCACCACAGTAGGGTCGACGAAGAGTTTTACTATGTAATGTCAGTCTTGAAGACACAATTCGCTCGGATGTGCTCACAGGCATCAACCATTTCTACGTCGCCCATCTGAACGTCTTCCATGAAGTACAGTGTCTCTGTCCTCGCAACGTAGTACGCACACCCGATGGCGCCTCGCTCAGTCAACTCGATACCCATGATGATCTCACTGAGAGCGTCCATGCCCTCCTCGGGGTCAGGCCGGGCTGTATCGTCCCCCTGAGCATTCGAATTGTGACCGACAGTACTTACCGTCGAGGCAACGGATGTGGCCCTGGCTTGTCGAGGGTCGAACTCCGTGACCGCCGCTCGCCTGCGGCCAGCACCTTGCAATGAGCTTGCCGGACGTCTGTTGGAGACTGCCGCAAGGCTTGTCGGTGGCTGCGAACTTGTGCTCGACCGCGAAGACTGCGCTCGAGACGTTCGTCGGCTGTTGCTGGCTGATGACTGAGAAGGCCAGCGGCCTCCGCGTCGTTGCTGTGCCATGTTGAATTGGGAGCTCAGCGCGTCTTAATGGATATGCCCGGGTGATCTAAGGGGCATGTTGCTACCCCAGAGACGAGGTGTAGCGGCGCTGCGGTCAAGACATGAGGTCAAAGTTAAGGTAGCAACATCCGGACGCGTCCAGGCAGCGGCGCGTCCATCGTGTTCAGCGCATCCTCCTCACTTCTCGCGAGCCTACATGGTGCTACTACAGTCGATGTTGCAAATTTCACCGCAGCATAGGCCTTCTCCGAGATTGATCGCAGCAGAATGAGTGACCTGGCGCCTGCTACAATAGCACCGGCTGGGATGATCAGTCCACGCAACGCAGAGCTACATGCATCGCGCGGTGCGACGCTGTCCGAGAACGCTGTGGCATCCAAACGTGCAGACTCAACCGGATGAGTGTATGGGTCGGGTGTCGTAGCCTTTAAGCATAGAAGTGCAGACGAACAGTGAAGCGTTGTTATTGTCCTGATTACTAGTGCCTTCAAGCAACAAGCCAATCAAATTACTTCTCAGGCCTTGTCGGCATCTGAGCTTGAACTTTTTTGAGGGTTGCAGAATTGTGCATACACATCGCTCCTTCTGATATAACAGCACAATCTACCATGGCGCCGGCACGGAAGAAGCAAAGATTGGCAGATGGAGCGGCTGCGCCAGTAGTCGACACTGCCGTCGACGAAGAATCTACGGAAGCAAGTGCACCAACGCCAAAGGCAGCATCGAAAGATGTCGACCAAGACCAACACAAACGTTCCCTCTTCGTCCGTTCACTACCCGCAAATACCACTTCGGAGTCTCTGACCGAGCTCTTCTCCGAGTCATACCCCGTCAAGCACGCCGTCGCCGTCAAAGACCCGGCAACGAAGCAATGCCGTGGCTATGGCTTCGTCACCTTTGCCGATGTTGAGGACGCGCAGAAGGCGAAGAAGCACTTCAACGGTCATCTGATCGACGGGAAGAAGTTGCGTGTCGAGCTGGCTGAGCGACGACACCGTGAGGGCGAGGACGCTGGGGCAGACGAGACCAGGGCGAAGAGACAAGAGGAGCAGAAGGAAGCGAAGCAACCGCCGAAGCTGATCGTGCGGAACTTGCCATGGACGGTGAAGACCTCTGATCAGTTGACGAAGCTCTTCCAGAGCTATGGCAAGGTTAAGAAGGCGTACCTACCGAAGAGGAGTGGTGGACTCCTTCCTGGATTTGGCTTCGTGCTTATGCGAGGACGTAGAAACGCGGAGAAGGCGATCGAGGGAGTAAACGGCAAGGAGATTGATGGTCGGACACTGGCTGTGGATTGGTCGGTGGACAAGGAGACCTATCAGAAGAACATGCAGGATGATGCACCTAGCGAGGACACGGTGCCTGTGATCGACGAGGCTGAAGAGGACGACGAGAGCGATGCCGGCGTCAACGTCGATGACATGGACGCAGATGCCGACGCAGATATGCAGTCAGACGAAGTAGACGATGGCACAGATGAACGCAGTGAACACAGCACAGACGCCACGACGCCCGACCCAGACGAGAAGGAGATCCAGGAAATGAACAAGCAGGAAGACAAATCGTCGACCATCTTTGTGCGCAATCTGCCCTTTACGTGTGGAGATGAAGATCTGGAAGACCACTTCAGTCGCTTCGGTAGCACACGGTATGCGCGAGTGGTGCTCGATCATCAGACAGGAAGGCCGAAAGGGACTGGCTTCGTCTGTTTCTACGAGAAGGACGATGCAGATGCGTGTCTTCGCGCTGCGCCTCGAGCAGCTCCACCTTCAGCATCACAGGCCAACAGCGGCTCGATACTGCAGAACACTAGCAACGACGCGTCTGGTCAGTATACACTCGATGGACGTGTCCTGGTACTCAGCAGAGCCGTCGAGAAATCAGAGGCCAATCGCTTGAACGACGAGGGCGCTGCAAGCCGCACACGCCGTGACCGCGACAAGCGACGTCTCTACCTACTTTCGGAAGGCACGATCGCAACGAATACGAAACTGTGGGAGAGTCTTCCTCCCTCCGAACAGACCATGCGCGAAGGCAGTCTGAAGCAAAGGAAAACCTTGATCGAAAGCAATCCATCTTTGAATCTCAGCTTGACCCGCCTGTCAATCCGCAACATCCCTCGCAGCATCACCTCGAAAGATCTCAAGCAGCTCGCCCGCGAAGCAGTCGTGGGCTTCGCGACAGAAGTCAAAGAAGCCAAACGTCAACGCCTCACGCGCGAAGAACTTGAGCGTGGCTTAGACGAAATGACAGCTGCAGACGAATCCCGCAAAGCGAAAGGCAAAGGCATTGTGCGTCAAGCCAAAGTCGTCTTCGAAGGCGAGGGCGGCGGCAAGGTAGACGAGGGCAGTGGTGCTGGCCGAAGCAGAGGCTACGGCTTCGTGGAGTACTACACACACCGCAGCGCTCTCATGGGGCTACGCTGGCTCAATGGCCATTCAGTCGGTTACCAAGTCAAAGACGCGCCTACTGGCCAGGGTAGTGGCAAGGCAGGTGCACGCGAGGCGCTGCAGGATCGCAAAAAGCGACTCATCGTTGAGTTCGCAATCGAGAATGCGCAGGTAATGCACAGACGTCAGGAGCTCGAGCGGAAAGCGCGCGAGCGCAGCAAAGCTGTGCAGGACGGGAAAGTGCTCGCGGAAGCGAAAGGTGGGATGGTCGATGCGGCTGAAGCTGGCAAGGGTGGGAAGAAGTTCAACAAGGCGGATAAGACTTTCAAGAAGAAGCGGGTCCATGAGGAGAAGGTCGTGGCGGAGAAGGTCGCCGCGAAGAAGCGCAAGCTTGGTGGCCACGGGAGTGGGGCTGATGGTACGACGGGTGGGGACGGTGCTACGGAGGAGGATAAGTTGGCGAAAAGGAATAGGATTATTGGGCGCAAGAGGCAGTTGAGGAGGGCGAAGGTGGCTGGGAGGAGGTGATGTGATCAGAGGTAAAGGGAGCGGTGGTATGAGCAACACTGTACCAGCCCGGGCCACACTTGTCAGCGTTCAGCATCTCGCTTCTCCCACACTCCTGTCATCCATCGATCCCATGATTTGGTATCACCATCGCATCGATTAGAGGTGCAGATCTGGTGGCAGTGGAAAGTGCAGCCGTAGCAGTCACAATCTTCGCTTGACTGGGTATCCAAATGATCGGACGTCACTCGTTTTCAACAGAGTCTTGTTGATACGGGCTGTGGAGCATGCAGTGTAGCAGTGGCTTCTGCATCCTGTAAAGACGCCTCGTCCAATGCAACGGTCCCACGTGTGAGAGCTGTCCATATGTTGCTGTGCTCGCTCGGCTGCCTGGACCAGTGCGGCTCTGCTCTCGCCTGAAGCGATGATAGTAGCGTGCCGGATCACAGCAGTATGGGAGATTGCCGATGGAGCAGATTGAGCCTTTCTTTCCGGTGCTGTTGTCTGTGCCAGTGGTGGTAGATCAGCGAGAGATCCTGCCGTTCCCGTCACGACGGTCAAGCATCCGGATCAGCACACGCTGACAGACGAGCCGGATTCTGGGACCGCAATCCGAGACCTCGGTACCACAACGCCGTCATCTTGGAGAGTACAAGGCCCGCAGAGGCCCGAAGCTCCCTGATGGCGACCTGCATGCCGTCTCGCTCCACTGCAGCGCCGAAACTGTCTGCTCGAGCGCAAGTACCGAGTTTTGCTCTATCGTGGCACGGCATATCAGTGCTTTGTGTTGCAGAATCGCATTTGGGGATCGAGGTGCGTTGCATTTGCCATGCTGCACTTGACCGAGAATGCGGATTCGAGAAGGCGGAAATGTGACCTGTAATATAAAGTGCGAGCTCCTCCTACCAAAGATTGCGGCTCTGCGACTCCCACGCTCCTCGACCTTCCAAGCGATCGGGATGATGCGCGATCCCCACTACTTGGTCAAGAGCGCTCGCTGGCAACTTGGCTCGAGCTCTTCGAGCGATGGATACACAACGTCGACTTTCGAGCTCGCAACCAGGCTTTCGAAAATGCACTTTCGTAAGATCGATGCTGATGGGACCGGAGCAGTAACGGGTGGAGTGGTGCCGATGGGTCTACTGCGCCAGTTGAGTAGAGTACTGGTCGATATCTGGCTGGATTGGTCTGGCTTTTGGGGAATGAACATGGAAGATGCATCTTCGCTGCTTGAGTAGATGAAGTTGTAGGGATGAGGCGATGTCGGTGGAAGAAGCGCTCGAGCAATGCGCCATAGCCATGCTGGCATATAGATGTGCATGTGCAGCAACCCTCCTCCCACTCACGGTTTCATTGCTCTGACTTCCTCACCGACTCTTCAGTATCGTGTGGGCCTGCATTTCTCCTTTCGTTACTGGTGGATCGACTCGAACTTTCTCTCCGATAGGTGGACTCGCTGCTTTGTGCACACCTGATCGAGGCTACTTGCACACCGCTCTTGACCTGCGTACGTTACCTTGCAATCCCGTACCACGCAAAGACCGCGTGCTGACATGACGCCAGATCTTGCTGTACCTTCAGCCTCAGGAGTTGGATTGTTGACAAGTGGAACCATGTGTCAGGTGCGCAGTACACGTACTGTCACCCAGTCGACGCACTCACTAACTTGCTCCTAGTTCGAAGTAATCCACTTCCATTGCGGTCACGCAGGTCGACGCTTAATTAAGCACTGCCACTTCGCACGCAACGATCCGAACCATCAGTGCTACGGCGCCTGGTCTGTCAAGCGAGAATGGATAAGTGCGAACCAGGTGTGCCAGACCTGTGGCAGTCACACCATCGTTCGACGGACTCAGATCAGAGTGTGAGACCATCCCGGATCGATTATCTGCCATGAGTGCATTCCCGGTTTTATACAGGCTGGGCAGAGTTGTGGAGCATCGGCGTTGGATGAACATACCCACTGCGTGCTTCTTGCGTTTCGTGACATTTCGGGTGGGCTTCAGCAAGGCGCTCGGTGTCTGGGACTTGTCATCAGTGTACCCTAATAATCATTGTTGCTGGACAAGTGCTAGGAAAGCCAGCATGAGGATGCATGGAAAAGTAGTTTGATCACTATGATGCAGCACTTGTGCCCTCCACCTCGTCTGTGAAGTTTGTCGCCCCTTCGACTTTGCCCTTGATGTTGTACCGCTTGCTGAAGAACGTATACCAGTCGGCCAGTGTCTTCTTGTGCTCGGCAGACAAGTCTTGCCACTCGGGTCGACACTCCTCCGCCTTTAGTGAAGACTGTGCAAGACCTCGCGATGCATCTTTGCCAGCAAAGACTGGATGATGTCAGTTGACGATACAATCGGAGGTATAATCAGCGCCAGTCAAGACTGAATGGCCTCGCGCGTGTGAAGAGACCCCATCAGTATGGGGTCGATAGACTGACCATTATAACTCGCACCAGGCGCATACGCCTTGTTACCGCTCACATCGAACACAGTACCCTTAATAGCGACGTATGTCGGGTAGCCTTCACGCTGTCCTGCATACTGCCGTCAGCCTAAGTTGCATTCCCAATGGATGCAATACTCTTACCATCACACTTCGACAAATAATCGAGACTGATCACATCGTCTTTCGGCGGGTCAAGCTCCACCTTCGTCTTCGGCTCGAACGACATGATGGTTGATGTGCGCTGTGTACTTTATGTTGTAAAAGACTGCGAGTGGCAAGGTCCTCATATCGGCGTGAAAGTAAATTCGGTATGCCGAGGCGTCACGTCAGAAGCCGAGCTACCGTGGAAGGAGCAACTCATATCAACAGCGAAAGGTTGCAATCACCTCACTTATCGAATACAGGCATATTTGAATTCTGTTCAAGTGATACTCCGATTAGTGGTATTACGAAAGTGAGACAGCACAACAGCACAACCACGTTCTACCCAGTGAGACACCGTACATAGGAGCACCAATGATATCGCAAGATAGTTGATGTACTCCATGGACACACACACCACGGTGGCACTGAGTTGCTCTCCCACACGATGCACGAAGAAAATCTGGCAACAGTGATCGACTGGCGTGACTTTTGGGCGTTTGAATGATTTAGTTGCTGTCTCGTAGCCTAGCAGTGCGACTCGGCATTGTCCATGTGTGTTGCCGGTATCTGCCTCCTCCTCCAAGTACCTTCAACCCTCGTCGAGACCCGTACCTCGCCTCATCGAGAGGTGAACAGTGCATCGAGGCATCTAGAACACCATCTCGTGTGGCCGGTCCCCACTCCTCAAGCTGAAGCTGCTGGACAGGTAGCTCTGCAAGAACTGCTCCTTCTTGATGCTCGACAACAGAGCCTTGTCAATGCTCTTCTGGTCATCAGCCCTGTCCGACGACACCTGCTTCTTCTCTGGCTTCTCGCCCTGCTTGAAGAAGCCCTCCTCCGAACCCTTCTTGTCTGACTTCTTGTCCCGGGCGAAGTACTTCTCGTCGGAGACTTTGTCGAGGGTTTTGCTGTCGAGACCTTCCACGGGGACGGTTGTGCGGGTTGCGATCACATAGCGGGCGTTGACGCGGCGGAGAGGGACACCGTTGATCTTGAACGGGCCGGTAACGAGGAGCACGCCTTGGGGGAGGACTTTGAGAAGGACCACACGCTTGCCGCGGAAGCGACCGGCGAGAAGGATCAGAACAGCGCCGGGTTGGAGAGATGCGCGGGGCTTGTATGGGTGCTGGGTCTTGCGGGACTGTTGTCGATATGTCAGTCACTGCTTCTGCATGTATTCCTTCCGGTGACCACTGCAATGCGCGCCGGCTCCCTCTTCCATCCACGTACCTTTCTTGGCTGAGCAACATCCTCTGCCGGGTAGTACTTGAGAGCCTTGTCGGTGGACGATGGAATGACCCTCTCCTGCTTCCCGAACTTCTTGGTCTTGTTCTCGGTCGACATCTTGAGTGTGATTGAGCGACCGGCTGTGTGTTTGTCAGTGACCAGTAATTGGTATATTTCCAAGTGTTGCGTATGATCTTACGGCTCGTATTTGTACTACGACGTTAGTATATCGTTGTCGCTTGATCGCTAGCAATTCGAGATGTCGTCGGCTTGCAACTGTGGATTTCGGTGTGCTTTGCCAAGAGTCGCGGGAGTACCGATGGAGCTGTTCCGATGAGGTACTGATGTTATGCCTCAGGCTGTCAAATTTGAGTCGCCGTAACGTCAAACATCACCCTCACTGCCTTGCACATGATACACATTTAATTTCCATTTTCAGAGTAAACCCCAAGCCAACACCTCAATCATGGCCGCCAACCCCCTCATCACTTTCAAGGCCGGCAAATGCACCTTCTCCGGCAAGAAAGTCACCCCAGTGTCCACACCTGGCTACCTCTACCTGTACTTCGAAGATGATATGCCTCACTTCTGCTGGCGACCCCGGTCACAACCTGCATCACATCCCGAGATCGATCTATTCATGGTCCCCGGTGATGGCAGCTTCGAACCACTGCCCCGAGAGTACGGCGCGGAGGAACTGCACTCACCAACAAACGGCCGAATCTACACGCTCAAGTTCCAGTCCAGCAGTCAGAAGCACTTCTTCTGGATGCAAAGCAAATCTCAGCATGCGGAGGGTACGCCGAGTTGGTTCAGCCAGAGGGATCAACGGTTAGGGCAGATCGTGAATTCGATACTGCAGGGAGAGGAGCTGGACATGGAGGCTGAGGTCGCTGATTTGAGGAACGGTGGAGGAGGTGGAGGCGCTGACGGAGATGGGGACGATGAGATGGATGTGGATGAACACTCGCCGGAGCATGGGAGACATCCGAGTACAGGTGGGGCGGGGCAGGGTGCGACTGGTGGAGATCCGAGGGAAGAGGGTTCGGCAAGCAGAGAAGGTGGTGGTGACGGAGCGAGAGCGTAAGTCATATCTGATGTTCAACTATGGAAATGCATGAAGGGGGAGGTTTGGCGTTATAAGGAATGCGAGGTCCGTCGCTCAGCTTACTGGGCCTCGATGTGACGTTTGCTGCAACATGGCGCGAATGCATACGCTTGAGCAAAAGCATCGAAATAGACTGTACAACAGACCACCCAAATCAGAGCATCGCTGATAGCTCTTCCCTCCCAGTCTCTCCTCCCTACCGTCCTCTCAAGACCCGTCAGCAGTAGTCCAGAACTTCCTCAACTCGCTCCAAGGCTCAAGCCAAAACACACCTCCACCCCCACCCTCTGGCGCCGACAAACCCTACACGACCCTCTCCGATCTTCTCACACCTCCACAAACGATCCCTTACATATCCACCGCCACGCCCGCCCAACTAGATAATCTATGCTCTTACCTCCCTCCAGAACTCTTCACCCTCTCGCAAGAATCCAGCTCGACACCCGACCACGCCACGCACACATCCGCAGCCGATGCGACTGCAGCCATAGACGCGTTGAGCACGGATCAGAAGCGTGAGATCCTGATCCGGGTGCTGCGGAGTCCGCAGCTGCAGCAGAGTCTGGGGAGTCTGACTGTGGCACTACGGGATGGTGGGCTGCCGATTGTGAGTGAGGCTTTAGGGCTGAAAGTGAAGAATGGAGGGAATGTGAGGCATGCAAGTGTGCCGCTGGGTGGTGGAGAGGCGGTGGAGGCGTTTGTTGAGGGGGTTAAGACGACGGTGGAGGAGGAGAAGAAATCGAAGCCTTGAAGTCGCAGTCGTGCGGCGAATGAAGGATTGACTCTTCCATGTCATCAAGTTGACGTACGGCGTCGCTCAAAGCATCAAACCCTTTGGCGTAGTGAACGAGATCACAATCCGTAGCTGGGTCCTGGCACATCGTCCGTGAAGTGTGGAGCGCAGACAGTAGTGTATACACCATCAATGCTATCGACTATGCTATGCACTCGAAGCTCAACGCTCCTTCATGCTCAGTGTCCTCATGCGCGCCGTCCCGTCATCAATGCATGCTGCATCTACAACTTCTGCATAGCAGCAATGTCGGTGCTCTGCACGAAGTCCTCGAAGCCCTCAATCTCCTCCTGGAGATCGTTCGTCGAGATCTTCTCATCCTCAATGACGATGTTGATCTGCAGCTTCTTGATGCCGAAGCCAACGGGCACAAGCTTGGAGCCACCCCAGACGAGGCCGTCCTTCTCGATACCACGAACTGCTGCCTCGAGCTCCTTCATGTCTGTCTCGTCGTCTGCGGTCTTGTCAGTATTTATCCACATTTTAGAGGGTAGTGACAGGCACATACCCCATGGCTTCACATCCATCGTTACGATCGACTTGGCCGCAGGCTTCGACTTGCCAGCCTTCTTCTGTGCGTACTCGGCCAAACGCTGCTCCCTCACCTTCGCAGCCTCGGCATCCTCCTCCTCGTCATCTGAGCCGAACAAATCGACCTCATCATCATCCTCATCGCCGCCCTTAGCCGCCTCCTTCTCAGGTGCCTTGGCAGGGTTGAGCGTGAGGTCGCTGGACTCAGGACCGTAGGCAGTGTACGCTTTCGATGGGTCGCCGGGGAGAGCGGAGAACTCGGACTCGAGCGAGGAGATGTGCTTGTACCAGCGGTAGGCGTGGGGGTATTGCTCGACTGCGGGTGCGCTCTTCAGGGCTTGGAATGCCTTGACATCGGCTTGGGACGGGGTGTAGCTGGGGACGGAGTCAGCGTTCTGCTCCGTTCATTTGCCATAAGGTGCTTGTTGTGATTGTTGAGGGATAGTCAGAGGTGCACAGAGTGCGTAGGTTGTGTTTTCATTTACGGGGTCTTAATCCGCTCATTAACACGGACCAATGTTATCTCATCTTGTAGGTGCGAAGGTATGGGAATTTGGATGAGGACAAGTATTGTGGGACTTACCCAAGGATATAGCTGCGAGTCTTGACCCAGTTGTCGAGCACTACACGATTTTGTCAGTATCCTGCACGGCGGCATCAATCTGCGCGGCGGAAGCCGCTGCGACGTACACGAGAGGCCAGCGTTGGTGGCGAAGTCGAGGAAACCCATGGCTGCGATTCAGATGTGCGGTAGTAGGAGGTAAGATTGTGTTTGGCGGGTGTGTGATTGGGTTGCGGTGACTGTACTTTTTTGTGTGAGGTTGACCTTCGGTAGAATTTCCAGTGACAAGCTCGAGCCTTGAAATGATGTGATTGGCCAGCAGCATTTATGCGCTAAGGACGGGAACTACATATATACATGACAATTCCGAACCCTCATGTACTACTATCAGCACACTTGCAACAGCAGGTATATCGTTAGGCGTCGATGAGAGAGCAGACTTCAGGTGTCTTAGGCCTACACTCTAATCTCTCACAGGGGTGGCGACACCGCGCTGCAAATCGTGGACAAAGTGATAAGCGCATAAGTCACGTTGAGCACATCTGGAGAGGCAGTCGTGGCGGTCCGTCATAATGCTGAGAAACAGACACTATTGCCTTATGGTGAAGCGGAGCTATCCTACACTATCCTACCTTTGTTGTACATATAACTACAAGTATCATGGTCTCATCAATCATCAGCTCATTCACCCCTACCGCGGTGCCAACACCTCAAGATGCTCCTCATCCTTCCCGACAACCACCTTCGCAACATCCCCTCCTTTCACCGATCCGCGAATGATCTTGTCCGCCAGTCCGTTCGCAACCTCTCGCGCTATGAGTCGATTCAAGGGCCTAGCACCATATCGAGGGTCGTACCCTTTGTCACAAAGCCATGCCTTGACCTCATCGCTGACGTCTAGCTCGATTCTCCGCTCGTCCAGTCGTGCTTGCAGCTCCCGTAGCCTTATGTCGACGATATCGCGCAGTGCATCCTTGCCAAGCCGCTTGAAGATGATGAACTCATCGATGCGGTTCAGGAACTCGGGCGGGTATGCACTTTCGACAAAATTCATCACTTCTTGCTTCACATCGCTGCTGATTTCGGAGCCGGTGCTCTCGTCCGCTACTAGAGCGCTGGCACCAAGATTCGAGGTCAACACTATAATGGTGTTGCGGAAGTCGACTTTATGGCCTTGTGCGTCTGTCAGGTAGCCCTCATCCAGGACCTGCAGGAGCAGGGTACTGATGTCGCGGTGAGCTTTCTCGAACTCATCGAAAAGCAATATAGCATACGGTTTCCGTCGCACTGCTTCCGTGAGCTGGCCCGAGTCTTCGTACCCTACATAGCCAGCTGGTGATCCAATAAGTCGAGATACTGTGTGCTTCTCCTGGAACTCAGACATGTCAAATCGGATGACTGCTGACTCAGTGGAGAAGAGGAAACCAGCCATCTTCTTGCAGAGCTCGGTCTTGCCCACGCCGGTAGGGCCGAGGAACATGAACGATGCGAGAGGTCTGTTCTCACCGGACAGTCCAGCTCGTTGCATACGCACTGCGTTAGCAACTGCGGTCAGTGCTTCGTCCTGCCCTCGCACCGACTGACGGAGCGAATCTTCCATGTGCACAAGCTTCTCAACTTCACCTGCCATGAGTTTCGTCACTGGTATGCCAGTCGTCTTTGCAACGACAGCAGCTATATCGTCTGATGTCACAAAGTCATGGAGCAAATGCTCAGTGCCTTCACCTTGGTCCTCGTGCACCTGCGCCTGCTTCTCGAGCTCAGGGATCTTAGCATAGCGCAGCTCGCTCGCTCGTGCAAAGTTACCCTCGCGCTGAGCCTTTTCCAAGTCCAGACGCGCCTCCTCGAGGTTCTCTTTCGCTTTCTTGATCTCACCGATCTCGGCACGCTCCCGTTCCCACTTCTCCGTCAGCAGACTTGCTTCGTCTTGTTTCAGCGTGAGGGATTTCTCGAGTTTCTCCTTTCGCTCTTTGCTGGCGACATCATTCTCCTTCCGAAGCGATTCGAGCTCGATCTGAATGGTCATCATTTCTCTGTCTAAACGCTGGATCGAGTCTGGCTTGCTCTCTTGTTGTAGTCGCAGCGCACTCGCGGCTTCATCGACCAGATCAATGGCCTTGTCTGGCAAGAAGCGATCGGTGATGTACCGGTTCGAGTAAGTCGCAGCTGCTACGAGTGCTCCGTCTGTGATCCGGACACCGTGGTGCACCTCGTATCGGTCCTTGATACCTCGAAGTATCGAGACTGTATCTTGCACTGATGGTTCATCGACCAGGATCGGCTGGAATCGCCTAGCCAATGCCACATCCTTCTCGATCATGCGGTACTCGTTGAGAGTCGTTGCGCCACAGCACTGCAGCTCTCCTCTCGACAGCGCAGGCTTGAGCAAATTACTTGCATCGATGCTACCTTCTGCCTTACCCAGTCCGAGTAGGGTATGCAGCTCGTCGACGAATAGGATCACTCCTCCCTTCGCATCTTCAACCTCCTTGAGCACGCTCTTCAGCCGCTCCTCGAAGTCACCTCTGAACTTCGCCCCCGCGATCAAGCTTCCTAAATCCAGGCTAATTACCCTCTTCTCCTTGATGCTCTCAGGTACATCTCCCCGCACGATCCTCTGCGCCAGACCCTCGAGGACTGCCGTCTTCCCGGTGCCTGCACTGCCTATCAAGACCGGGTTGTTCTTCGTCCTTCGAGACAGGATCTGAATAGTTCGTTGGATCTCCGCATCCCGCCCGATAATCGGGTCGAGTTTTCCATCTCGCGCTCGTGCTGTGAGATCCACGCCGTACTTCTCGAGAGCTGGCTTCTCCGGCTCACCACCGAGGTTCATACGGTGGGTGCCGCCTGGCGGATGAACGGGTCCTCGTCCTGTAGCATAGCCCCGGGCTTGTGGAATGGAGAGAGGAGGAAGCCTGGCAGCGATAGGCAGTGGGAGTAATGGTCCATGTGTCGATCCAACGGCTCTTCGAGGGAGTGCGTATCGCACATTGGCTATGCGCCTTGCAGCGCTTCGTCCTGGAATTGCCAACATCGCTGATCAACAATACTAAGCAATCAGTTCGGTGTCCATACAGCAGACCCAGGGCAGGCCTATATGCTTTCCGTCAACATCCTCGACTTGCCGATGGAACATCCCAGTGACTTCTCGATTCGGAGATGGAAGTGTACATTTTAGAGTTATCAGATCCGCCGTTGACGTACCGCTCCTTCTCTCGAACTCCGAATGCCGTAAGCGTCTTGCTTGTTCAGGGAGGTCGTTGCGGCCGATATCAGTGACACCCACCGCTTGGTCAAGGTTGGTCGATAGGCGGACGTAAAGCTCGTCGAGAACTTGTAAGTACTGAATTCCTGTCATCGTCTCAGACCGTTTCAGTCTGTACATCCAAGTTACATCTGGTCCATCATGTCAACCCCAATGGCCCTTCTCACTGCCGCTGCGCTGCTCGCTACGGTCAATGCTCGCGAGATCACATTTCCCCCAGTTTCAGGCGTGCAACAACCCGTGGGCGCTAGCTATGGCAACGGCGTCAGCAACATGGGCTTCGGCTTTGGTGACGACCCTCTCGACCTTTCCACCTCCCAATTCGCCGGACTCACGACATATGCGAACCTGCCCTACGTCCACTGTCTAGCCAACACCACTGTAACAGGCGGTGAGGTGGAGAGCTACGACATTGCCATTCTGGGTGCTCCGTTCGATACAGGAGTTACTGCTCGACCGGGAGCTCGCTATGGTCCGATCGGCATTCGACAAGGCTCGAGACGCATTGGTCCGTTTGCCTATTCAGTGTACACAGGTCGTAATGCGTTCTCGACGCTGAAAGTCGTCGATTGCGGTGACGCTCCATTGACCGTTCTCGACAACACGATCGCGCTGGCACAGCTTGACAAAGCACACCGCGTTGTATCTGCCAGGAAAGCCGACAGCGACGTGGCCAGTGTCCCTCGGATCATCACGCTGGGTGGTGATCATACAACAACGCTGAGTGCATTGAGATCTACAGTCAACCACTGGGGTGCGGTCTCAGTCATTCACTTCGATTCGCACATTGGTAAATTGTCATCCGAATTCCTTGATCCCTTCCATAGCACTGACGACTTGTAGACACCTGGGATCCAAAGGTCCTTGGAGGCGGCGTCAGCCACTATGCTGGAGTCAACCACGGCACATTCTTGCATCTTGCTCACGAGGAGGGTCTATTGCTGAACACATCGATCCATGCCGGCATTCGTGCGCCGGTTGGTAATAAGCATTACGACCTTCGCAACGATAAGGCGTGCGGCTTTGACATTATCAAAGCAAGGGACATTGACCGCTTGGGGACGCAGGCGATCACGAAGCAATTGCTGGAGCGGACGAACGGGACCAGCGTGTACATCAGCGTCGACATCGATGTGCTGGACCCGGCTTTCGCGCCTGCTACTGGCACTGCAGAGGTAGGCGGCTGGAGCACTAGGGAGCTGTTGACGATCTTGGACGGACTAAGTGGAATTCATATCATCGGCGCTGACGTTGGTGAGTTGATTCCTGTACATTTGAGCGTTAAAAGTGAGTCACTAACGAATGTTGTAGTTGAGGTCGCACCAATCTACGACAATCCGGGCGAAACGACCACGCTGGCCGCAGCTGAGGTTGTGCATTCCTTGGTTCAGCTCATGGCTGACACGCCCGTGAAGCCGACGAAGAGCTGAAGGACTGGCTACGAGTCGGATACTGTCACTCGATGGGCGTTCAAGTGTTAATATACGCTCGAAAACCATGTACATAGATTTAGACCAGCTCCTCATGGCTGTTCAAATGATAATCGATTCCCCCGTCCCGGCTTCGTGACTCAAACCCGAATGTTTTAATTATTAGGATCAAATTGTTCGCCCTGTTTCATGTTCTTACGGTTGATCCGATGATTTCTTCAACCGTGTTCACACGCTCAATTGCTGAGCATACCATTGTCTTGGCGCGGCTGGACCGCATCCAGTCTTCAAATAACTTACATGTACCGAGCATAAACCCAAGCCAACATTATCTTTCGATCATATACGCCTCCGTCACGATCTTTCGACCACCCTCCTTGCGCAGTGTCTGAGTATCATGACGTTCGCCGCCAACGTCCTGAACGTGGTCGGCGTACTATTCCTCTCACATGCGTAAGCTCCCCTAAACTACTCTCGCACGGCAGCCATCGCTAACAGTCTCACCAGCGTCTACAGCGCCTACGAACACTCCCTCCTCGCCTCTCGATCGACATCGTCGCCAGTACCCACTCTACCGCTAGACATCACCCTCGAAACACTCTTCTCAGTGCTCCTACTATGCATTGGCGTCGTGCTCTCGAGCCCCGCTTTGAAGCCGATACAATGGAATGTCTGGGCTGGACGACTGGAGAAGAGCAAGGAGGCTAGACTAGTAACTGAGGTTGGCGTCGGTGGTGGCAACCCATACGCTGCGCTTGAGGAGAGGCCTGGTTTCTGGGATGTAAGGGGAGCGCAGAAGGCTTTCGGAGGGTGGCTGCGGGAGAGTGGTGAGAAGGCGAATTGAGCAGGCTGCATCAGTCACGACGACTTGATCAACTGCGAATCAACTATAGCGACGTCGAGCATTGTGGGCTGCTCATTCGCTGATGATGTCGGCACCAAATATTGTACCCGCCCGCGCATCACGAGGCAGCTTTCTTCGACCTGAACGCAACCCTCCAATCCCGCGTTTCAGAGACAAGAGAGCCTCCCAGGCATTAACGACACCTGCTTCGCAGAATTTGCTTGAAGACCTGTCCCGCTGCAGCTTGGGATAGGCTACTAAAGCATGACACTCGGGGCCGATTGGGTCGCAAGACCAAACAGCCTATTTGGTCGGTGCACGGGACTTGAGAACGAGAGGATTCAAGCATGACCGACACTTCTACTCTTGCAGGCTACCCCAGAGCATGCGCATCAGAAGACCGCCTATTGCCCCTGATGAGTGGACTCCCTTCGGCTGGAGCCAGTCTGACACTAGACATAGCGAAGTCATACACACGAAAGTCGCTCCACTGCATCAGCTTCCCACACCGACCTCAGTCTCTCCAAGGTACACCTAGTCATTCCCGATACAATCGGAGGTGCCGCACACAACGGCCCGGGCAAATCTTGGATCTGGCGGGTAAAGTGTTAGAAGGCAAAGGCGGGCGTTTCTTCTGCCTACCCGTGCAATGCACCTCGAGCGCTAGAGTCCACAGACATGCAGACACTTTCAGGGCTAGACAAGTGCCTCTGACAAGGTATACGCCGACTCAGCGCGCGCAGTCTGCCCGGGCAGTGGCGGAGCGGACGGGCAGGTGGTGCGATTCTTCAACGTTACTCAATCTGCGCTAGGAAGGGGTGGTAGACGGGGTCCCGTGTTTATATGTAGTAAAATGAGTCGTAGTTGCAAACGGCTATGTCTTGATCACGCGTTGATGCGAGCAGTACACGGCGCTCGCCTCTGCGCATACCGCTAACTAAGCGAGCATTGGCAATGTCTCGGGTGAAAGCCGGAGCTAGTATCATTTCGACGTCATTCTCGAACCTCCCGCTCTTCTGTACCTAAACTTCGACCATCGTACGGGTACATACACCTGCCGAGAGCGTCGCAGCCTCTTGATCGTATGAATAGTTGTCGATCTGGCAGATCGTATGGTAGGAAATTTATTTGACTTTCTAAATCGCCCGATAGACCAGGAGGGTTTGCGAGGGTTGTCTTTGACGTCGCTGCAAGTATACCTACGCCTATATGCTCTTAGCGCCTCTCTTACTCACTCCCGTTCATATGTCGTACTGAATCGTAGCGAGACCAACGACTCGAGACCTGTTATCACTACTCGGTCCATTGGTTTTGTCATGTCCAAGGACTTCAGCAAAGATCCCTACAACTGGGACAATCTCCACGGGTGGCGTTCATATCGAGCTGCGCGACCTTTTCGAGGGATATACTATGATGTTTGTCGACGATTACCCTACTACTGGAGTGACATCAAGGATGGATTCAATTATCGGACTTTTGCTGGAACGATCCGTATCTTCTTCGTCAACCTACTCCCCGCGATCGCATTCGAGCTGGACATGGAGCGGAATACCGGAGGCTACTTCGGGATCAACGAGGCCCTATTCTCGTCCGCATTGGCAGCAGTCGTGTTCAGCACAATGTCCTGTCAACCGCTGACTGTTGTGGGCATCACGGGACTAATTTCGCTTTTCAATTATACGATCTATCATATTGCTGTACAACAGGGCATTCGAGAATTGTATCCACAGCTGATTGCCTGGGTGTCGATATGGGCAGCGATCACGCATTGGCTTACCGCGATCTTCAACTGGTGTGATTACATGCGGTATATCACGGACTTCTCGAGCAATTCGTTCGGGATGTACGTGAGTATCATCTATATCAGTGAGCAGAGAACCACATGTACGTTCAATCAGGCAGCGCTGACGTAGGAATAGTCAAGGGCGTCGAAGAGCTCGTCGATCAATTCAACTCCGGCTCACTCCCAGGAGGCTACCTCAGTATTGTAATTGCACTATCTTACTTGTTCACTGTGCAAGCCCTTGAAGGCGTAGGCGATACCTCCCTCTTCCGTCCCTGGATCCGCAAGTCAATTGCAGACTATGCGTACCCTATAGCAACCGTCTTTTGGACCGGCTTCTCCCACATCCCTGGCCGCATCGAGAACACCGATCTCCTTCGTGTACCTCACACACGAGCCTTCTACCCTACAGTTGACCGCCCATGGCTTGTAGACTTCTGGAACCTGCCAGTGAAATGGGTTTTTGTCGCTCTGCCGATGGGAATCCTTCTGACTTTGCTCTTCTACTACGATCACAATGTCTCTTCCCTCGGCGCGCAGGAGAAGCGCTTCCCGCTCAAGAAACCTGCAGGTTTTCACTGGGACTTCTTCCTCCTCGGCTGCACATGCTTCATCGCAGGCATCATCGGCATACCCCTTCCCAACGGCCTCGTCCCACAAGCGCCAGTCCACACAGACTCGTGCACAGAGTACACAGACCGCCTAGTAACCTCCAAGGAGAAAGACGACGACGGTGACGCAGAAGAGATCAAACACAACAAGAAAACCATCATCGCCGCCTGGGTAGCCGAGCAGCGCGTCTCCCATTTCCTCATGGCATTGATGTTCATCGGCACAATGACCGGTCCCCTCCTAGTAGTGCTCCACACCATGCCCCGCGCGCTCTTCTCCGGCGTCTTCTTCGTCGTCGGCTGGCTCGGCATACCCGGGAATGGCATCACGCAGAATATCCTGTACATCCTCTCCGAAACCCGCTTCCGCGACCCGCAGGATCCCCGCCAGCAGCTGAGTCGCTGGCGCATAGCGTACTACCTCCTCTTCCAGATCCTCGGCGTGGGCTTCAGCGTCGCCATCTCGCAGACCATCGGCGCGATCGGCTTTCCCGTTATCATTGTGGCGTTGATTCCGTTGCGATGGGTTGTGATGCCGCGGATCTTCACGAAGACGGAGTTGCAGGTTCTGGATGCGCCGACTGCGGACTCGCACGTCGTGTTGGCGAGTATGGGCGGGAAGCCGGAGATGCCTGAGATTACGAGGGAGAGGAGGGCTAGAGGAGGGGATGTGGAGAGTGGGGAGAGCTCGGGTGTGAGTAGCGGGGTGATGCATGAGGGAATGAGGTCGAGGGATGGGGGGGAGGAGAAGGAGGATGAGGAGGAAGGGAAGTCATGAGAGATTGCAAGGGTACTCTGCATATAGACTGCGTAGTCTTGTCGACTGATGACCCACTACGAGATGGCCATTTTCTAAATCACAGCGGTATCCTTACCCAGCCCCAAGAATCCGAAGCTTGATCCTGGTGCTTGGTGCGCGTTCAATGCCCTCTGCGCAGTGAACACGTCTCCCCGATCATACATGTCCACCAAGACGACATTCGGCCTCCTCCCATACACTTTTTCGCACAACGCAGCCTGTGACCCAATGCTCCCCTTGCCTGTCGCAGCAGTCGTCTTGTAATCGGCAGCATTGTCCGGTACCAGCACTGACGTCCACAACGCAGTCTTGTCGAGGAAATGGTTGACGATATACATCTTGCCTTCGGGCGACGAGCCAGCCGGGCGATCAAGAGTGCACTGCTTGAAGGCTGGCTCCGTCTTGTCGTAGGGTGTCTCAAAGAAGTAGTCGAACTCGGGCAGGATGTACGGAACCTTGGTCTGGTCGGCTTTACTGTCGAGAAAGATCACGAGCCGCTTGTTGGTGGTAATTAGGGCGCTCAGGGTCGGCCAATCGCTTATCGCTGGCGTCTTCGGGGATGAGGCAGGAACGTAGGCGTAGTCGCGGATATTACTCATGCGAAAGGCGAGGTCGAACGCCAGTGGATCGAGATTGTCGCCGTTGACGAGAAGCATCGTGACCACGTCGTTTGGGTGCCCGTCTAGCCACATCTTCACATCACCCAGGTATCTGGCCAGTGGACCGGCGTCCAGCTCGGAGCAGGATGTATGGCACATGCTGAGTGTACCCGCCGCGCTCTTGTGTGTCTGAGCCTGCACGAATCGTATGCCAGCATCGAGCTGCTGCGAAACTGTCTTCTCTTGATTTACTCGGGGATCGAAGATGCTGCCGATGAAAGCAGAATTGTGAGTGCCGACAAGGGAGACATTGCTGTATTTGCGGCCGCAGAAGTCTGGTGAGCCGTTGCAGGATACTGCAGACAACTCGGTCGCTATAGTGGTGGCGAGGAGGACCAGAGATGCAAACACCAAAAACATTAGACCTAGTATGCCGCCCATAGCCATAGTGTTTCGACTGTAGCAGCTGAAGCTTTAGCACTACCACGCGTCCGTCTGACCAGGGAAGACTGACGAGAGGAGGAGAAAGTCGAAGCGGAGGGAGAACATCAGTTGGCACCGCGCCTTCTTGTACAATCAGCGCCATGTTCAGAGCTCTTGCAGGCATCGCCATATCCGTGACTTCCGGCTGTGTGGGATAGTCTTGTGAGGAAGCCGCAGTGAGGACGCCAATGCCCCTGCCGTACGAGATATTGTCATAGATTACTGCATCAATCACTCGTCACAGCGTTGCGGTGTAACATATGCACACATGAATGACTTCCTTCATAGCCAGGAGCCCACATCGAGCCACCGAGCAACAAGGCGCAAGCCCAGAGAGCGACTCGAGATTTCGGCATTGTTACTGATGTAGCGCAACATTACCGAGTGCTGTAGCCACCATGGCCGTCTCATCGTGTTGGCTGGCCCTGAAGGTAGACCTAGGGTCCGAGTGGTTTAGGCAATAATTTCCAGGTTTCTCGCCTTCGACAGGCTCCTCTCGAATCGACCACGAGTCTGCTGTGTTGGGCGCAACGAGTTCATTCCCTAGCGCTTCGTCATCCCGACTACTCTGTCGTGGCCGGTAAGTCAAGTCATTGCCCTCATGTGCTGACTGAGGTCCTGAGCTCGAGAACGTTCTGCGCCCTGCGCGTCGTGGAGAACTCGTAGTCTGCTGCTCATCAACGTCGAATCCCCGATTCGATGCAGAGTCCTGTTCTTAGACGATTATGGACACAGGACTCCTTCATTCGCGCCCGTAGTCGCATGGCTCGTCCCATAGTAAGCCGAATGTGGTGTCGGCTCGACCGTGGTGTCACGTTCAGTAGTGTGTGGCACTTTGTCCTCACTGGTCAGGTATCGATACGGCCACCCCGACCAGCAAAACCGAAGCCACCTCGACCGTTCGTATCCGGTCCCCTCGGCTGTCTTGCAGGCTCACCCTCTCGAGGAGATGAAGTAGTCTCGCGCTTCGGGGTAAGTCTCCTCCCCATATCTTCCGGATCAAACAAGCCACTGCCATTCGGCGTCGATCGTGCCGGCGATTGCCCTGCAGAAGTCGGTCGACTGTTCAGATTACTGTTCGTAGCCTTCACATGATTCTTCCTCGTGTCTCGGCCTTGTGAGCTCTCCCTCGATGCTGGTCCACTCGCCGCTCCAGTACCCATGATCCTCTCCCTCGCCTCAGCATACTTGCGTACTTTCTCTTCACGATCTGCGACGGCCTTGCGCTTTCGCTCTTCTAGCGCAACCTCGGCTTTCCTACGTTTCTCTCCTTCGCTGTCCTCATCCTCCTGAGCAGCGGTAGCAGGCTTACGGGTAAGCACAACTCTCTGAACCACTGGCTCTTGCTTCAATGGCACAGCCCCCTGTGCCTCAAGCCACAGGTTTCGGGCGGGATTCTCAGCCGAGTCCCATAGCTGCTTCTGGAGTTCCTGGTGCTGGACGCGCTTTTGGGCTTTTGTTAGTTTTTTCGCGGGTTCTGGTGTTGGATCAGAGATCTCTGGCTTCTGTGCAGATGTTAGTGAGGATACTAGAGCCATCCACCAGTTCAGGTCACGGACGTCTGCCAGGTTCTCCCAGTCATCATCCCATGCGTCTGGGAGCCCACTTTTCGTGCTCATGCCGTAGTGTCAGTCGAGTCGCCTTCGCCGAGCTGGAGTGGGCGCAGTGCAGTATGATCGGAGTCTTCTGGAGTGAAGATCTAGGAGTCTGTATTCGAAATTAGAGGGTCACCTGAGTAAGGACGTCTACACACAGCAGCATTGAATGATTTCGAGGAGTACCGGCGGCTCTCTCCCCGCTATCCCCGCTGCAAGAGCCCCACCTTCGAACGCTTATCGTGGATAAGGCATGGTGCCAAGAGATCGTCTTGCATCTCCCATGAAGTGATGATTGGAACCGAGCTCAGCATGCAAACAGACGTACTTCTAGGCAGCCATGTCGGGTGAGATCCCCAGCCAATTCGCCCTCTTCAGAACTCTCCCTACTGAACACCACCTCACAGATCAATCCACCCCCTCCCCGGCCTCCATCACAACCCCTCCACCCCCCGACATCCTCAGCCCCCCCGACTCCCAACACACGGCCATGCCGCCAGCAACCGCAATCTCCAATTCCAACGGCAAACGGCCCCACACGAACATATCCAACGGCGACGACACAGCCTCCGCTCCTCCTCCGCCTCGACTGAACGCCGACTTCGCGGTCAAGACGCATGCGGCAAGTGGGTATAGATGGGATCGAGTCGAGGACGAGCCGGGGTATGGCTGGAAGAGCAAGAAGGCGCAGGATGAGATGGCGAGAGCGTGGGAGGGGCTGGTGCATAAGGAGTGCAGGGTGGGAGGTGAGCTGGGCTTGAGTGAGGTGCATAGAGTGTGGGCGCTAATGTATGAGCAGCAAAGTACGGTGACCCGATTGAGATTGCGGAGAAGGAGAGGGCGATGATGCAGGGTGGAAAGTGAGCTCGAGGGAGCGAGACGAAGATTTGTAGCGTTTACAGCATGGGTACAAGGTGCATGGGATCGGTGTTCAGGTGGTTTCGAGACGACGAAGCAATCATGGGCAACGAGTACCAGGAGGCAAACAAGTGAGCTGTTTTGGCAGTCGCGTCAACTCACTTGACCACCATAGCTACATGAAGTCGTCCAAGAAGTCCTCATCTCGGTCCTGGTTGCTATTCGCCATCACATTCTCATCCGTATGAATCTCATCATACATGTGCTCCTTCTGATACTTCAACTTCTGCCTCTCCTCGGCAATCTTAGCGTCCTCTTTCTTCTGAAACACACCAAAACGTCAGCACAACCCCTACTCATCCCCTAATCCTCACACCACTCACCTGCTCCTGCGCCTTCATCCTCTCCTCCCTCCGCAATCCCCGTTCCCTCTCCATCTTCTCCTCCCTCAAATCCGGAAATCTCTCAACCTTCGTCCGGTTCAAGCGATTCACAATAACATTCTCCCTCTTCTCCACATACACCCTCCTCACCAACTTGTTGTCCTTAAAACCCACCTGCCCCACAGCCATACTCCCATCTTTCTTCAGATTGCTCCAGGGCGTGTAGATGATCGTGACGTTGTCTTTCTTGTTGCCTTCGATGGAGTTGGCTTTTGTGAGCTGCGCGAGGTCTGTGAGGAGGGGAGTCGGGATGGATGTCCAGTCTGGGGAAGCTGAGGGGAGGCGCAGGTAGATGTGCGCAGAGGAGAGGTTGTCGGCGTGGAACCAGATGTCTTCGGGCCAGCCGTGAGCGATTAGGGTTTCATCTCTCGGTAGAGGTTAGCTGAGTGTTTGCTGAAAGGAAGATATTCGGGGTGGCATTACTCTCGACTTTGTCTTTGCCAACGTAGATGTTGGCTGGCGGGTCCACGGCTGTGGAGGTGAAGTAAAGTACCATGACTACGGCGCGGAGTGGGACGATGCAGAAGTGGTCGACGAAGTGGAGAATGTGTGAGGAGCAGTTTGGGTAGAGCGATGAATATGCGAGTGTCAAGTAAAATGCCACCACCGCGTTCCCGCACCGATGGTTCGACAACCCCCCCAAGTTCAGCATTACGATTGGGAGTCCTCAAGTACTCCATTCCCTGTGCATTTTGACGAACTGGAGACACAGGTGGTTGGCTAGAATGAACCACGGATTACTAGCGGCCACATGCAGGGCGCAAGGCACTGTGGCACAGTCGACAAGGAAACCTCTCTTGCAACTATTCACTGGCTTTCGTCGATACAACTCCACTTTGTCGGGCAAGACTATCGCGAATGTACCAAGACCGACTAGCAAACCGGAATGGCGTGGTCTACACACTACATCGCCCCTTGCCGCTCGTCTGAAAGCCAAGCTACCACCCAAAGCTGTCCAGACGAAGTCAAAGATACTAGGCGACTCTAAGCTCCAGCCTCCTCCGACAGTGGTGTCATATGCAGAGGGAGTGACCGGCGAGGAGGATCCAGGAAGTCCGTCATGGCGAGACTACGATCCGGAAGGCGGCATGCCTTTGCCCAATGGCGAACTCGCCCAACCGCAGATCAACGGCATCTTCGGGAGCGAGGACCTGGATGCTGATACAGGCAACTACGTACTGAGTGTCATGCAATGGCGGCGTATGTCAGGAGCACTCATCGATGTTGGCCTGGCGTTTCCGTCCGAGCGTGAGATCACCCGAGCGCAAGCACTGAGAGGACTCGAATATATAAGGACTCTCGATCCTGCTTTCGACGAGCAAGCTGCAGGAGCACAGTACGCCGAAGAGGAAGCTGAGAAGCTGCGGGAGACGCTGAGGGCACGCGCAGTGAAATTGGGGCTATACAGGAGTGAGGAGGCGGACGTGGTGGAAGATGAGTACGTGGATCCTGTTGAGGAATCAGATCAGGGTACTGAGTATGGACGAGCGAAGTATGGCGAAAGTAAGCTGATCAAGGAGCGGAAGGCGAATGAGGCAGCTTGGGAGAGGGAGCAAGCTGAGAAGGAGGTCAAAGCGGTACAGGCGCAGACTGCTACTGTTCACGCCACCAGAGGACCACTGGGTCTTGCCGGAGGAGTGCAGCCTCCATCTCCGCCTCTAATGAAGTATGTTGGCGGTGGCGTGATCGGCGCACCAATCACGAAGGCCTGGCTCCAGCCCGTTGAGCGAAAGCCCTGGGTGAAGTACTACGAAGACCAAGCCCAGATCATTAAAGACAACGTCGTCCCCCAACTAAGCCTCCTCCGCCGCCTCGGGCCCTCCCTAATCCTCACCCTAGCAGTCCTCGCAGGCTGCCTCTACGTCTCCAACAACTACACGCCCCCACCAAAGTCAGCTCGCATGTTCCCCGACATCGCCCCCGCAGTAGCCACCCTCGGCGCCCTCACAGCAGTGACCTTCGCCATCTTCATCCTCGCTCGCCTCCCGCCACTCTGGCGAACAAGCAGCAAGTACTTCACCGTTGTCCCCGCTTACCCCTACGCTGCGTCCCTCTTAGGCGCGATCTGGCGCCACGACACCTTCCGCCACATGGCATCTAACGTCCTCTCGCTTTGGCTCTTCGGCCTCGCACTGCATGAAGAAGTCGGCCGCGGCACCTTCCTGGCCATCTTCCTCGGCTCTGGCGTCGTAGGTGGCTACGCAAGCCTTGTCTTCAATGTTCTTGGCAAACGCTGGATGACTTATATTTTTGGCTCCTCTGGCGCTGTGCTCGGCGTTGTTGGGGCTTCGTGCGCGATTCGGCCGAATGGGACAATTAGCTTGATGGGATATGAGTTGCCGCTCGCGGCTTGGGGTTTCTTGGTTCTATTTAGCGCGGCTGAGGTGTTTGGGTTGTTGAGGATGAGGAAGTCGGGGATTGATCATGCTGGGCACCTGGGAGGGATTGCTGCTGGAGTTGCGGCGGCTGTTGGGTTGAGAGCGCAGGCGGCGAAGAGGAGGGCGCAGCTGGATGGTCATGTGATGCGATCGACGGTGCCGAAAATTGAGGGAGCGTGAGCAGGACTCTACCATCGCCAGATCAGACCGATCCTTCCCTCGAGACCGACGTCTCGCCTGCAACGCGCTGTCCTGCGTCAGATCGGCTTGTACGGCCACATGAGTGTCAAGATGCTAGATCGACTGCTCTATAAGATCTTCACGCGCTCGGCTTTCTATCTCCAACAGTCTGTGTATACTTCAGGATGCAGTGTGATATATATGGCTTGACAGACTTGTGCTGGATTGTGGTGTACCCAGCTTCGCTCCTTCCTCTGGACAGCAAGACTACAGAGCCTTCTGCTTTGATCAGACGGGAGCGACCGCTATACATCAATAACAACACACAGAGGAACCCCTCGACACTTCAGTGCCCCTTACGACACAACTCGCGTCGAGCGTGGCATTTCATACGGGTCCATCGACCTCCACCATGGTTCCCCAGCTCCGCATCATTGTCCAAGGCAGACCAAACGGCAGCATCCCACCTCTGCTGCAGTCAAAGCTAGATTCCACGCCGATCTGCATCGGCGCGTGGTTCAAGACGCTCGGCGCGGAGGATGAACTTCCTGGAGGCGACCGGTATCTGATAGTACGAGACCAGACGATTTTCGAGCTTGTGCTACGCGTGGTCCAATGGGTCAAGCACGGCGCATTCATCCCTTTCCTGCCGGGCAGCCACATGGAGCTGCAGGTGAAGCGTGCAGGGGGCAATGTTGTGGAGTACGATCGGCGGCGGCACGAAAGTGACAAGACCCACTGGGCCGCCGCAGAAACACACAGGTACTTCTTGCAGGAGCTCGAAGTCATCGGGCTAGCCACCAAGATCGGATGTCAAGACCTGCTAGACTACGCCATTCTAAACATCAGGCATCGCTATCCATTCTATGAGACTCAGATCATAGCATTGCTGCGGAAGGTGCGAGAGATGCGTACTAGCGAAGAGCAGCCGCTCTTCCACGACAAGTATCTGGCCGACTTCCTCCAGCGTCGCATTACGGAATACAAAGCCAAGCTCCGTATGAATCAGGATTTCCTGAACATGCTACGCAGCATCATTCCGATCAAAGCGCAGTACGGCGCTACTGTAGTGGTGGCGAACGCCGAAAGCTTTGCCGCTGCAGCATCGGAGTTGCAGAAGGGGATGACCAAGGAGATCGAAGTGGAGGCATTGCTTGGCCACCTGATGGAGCATGAACTCGTAGTCCCAGAGGCAGCGGTCACGCGTTCTCCAGCAACAGATCCGAGACCCCAACGTCGTCGCATGGAAGAGAGTGAAGCGCTCGAGAACCCGGTCATCAGCACTCCGCAATCCGTCAGCAAAGCTCGCCCTAGTCCACTTCGCTTCGACAAGCCACATGCTATCGACGATAGGCTTGAATCTGGGCAGTCGACGGGAGCAGAGTACGATCTGTTTCTCCTCAACGCCCCGCAGCCCGACGTGAGCGTTATCCCACCATCGTCCAACGATCTCGCCGTCGCGAACGCAATCAAGGACTCACGGATCATAGTCTTCTCACGCGACGGGCGCGGCGACTTACAATATGATCGTTATGAAGAGCGGCCCGCAGATAAGCATGAGCGCGACTTCCGCTACCGTGCTGGTGAAATGCTGGAACTGATCCCGCAGCAGGAGGAATTTGACGTTCGGCAGCGGAATATCTGGGTGCGGAACTCAAGAGGAGAGGTAGGGGCTGTCAGTGCGAGGGAGGAGTATCGCGTGGCTCAGGACGTGTTGCGGCAAGGTAAGCACGCTCCACGGCTTTCGATCTAGGGTGTTTTATCAGGTATACTGACAGTACTCTATAGAAATTACCAACCAGCGCGAACCCGCCAATTTGAAGTCGCCGTTCAAGTACACGGGATCTGGCAAGCGTGAGAAGTCGGAGGAGCGCGACCGAGACAGGCGTGGAAAACGCAGTCGAAGCGGCAGTGGTGCTAGTCGCAACGAGACTTATACGCGGGGACCTTGGGTGCCACTCGATCGGGGGGCGAAGCGGACGAAGCGCGATTACCGTACGTCGTGATTGCGGTTGACGAGTAATATACGTGCGGTGCGAAGCGACTGTAGGTAGTGGCACTACAATAGGCTGCGCTCTGCTGCAAAGCCCAGAGCTTTGAGAACTCGAGACACACGATCTCGATGCTCATGACAATGGAGCCACAAAATCCCGTACAATTAGACGACGGAGGCATTCATCAATGTATGTTCTATGTGATCTGACTCGCTTTGCGCCGCAGCCCACGGTGTATGACCAAGGATTTCATATGTGAAGTAGTCGCGCTCATTTCTTCTTCCCCATATCAGCCCTGACAGACCGGTAGAACTCCATGAAGAAGCTGCGCGACTCGAACAAGGGGAGTATCACACTGATCGCGGTTGAGGCGAACACCCACATGAAAGAGATGATGATCCAAGCTGTGAAGAAGCCTTTGCTGAAGATGTAGTGCGACAGGAACATAGGTATTGGGATCTGCAGGGGGGTCAGTGGACTTTCCCATGAGGGTGTTTTGCAGCAACGTACGAGGAAGTCCATGATGAACGTCAGAACAAATGAAGAGACGCATGCGAGTACGAACGCCCCGCGAAGACTTGCTGGGCTGTAATCGGCGTCGGGATCGATTTGCGCTTCGTTGTCTGGTGTGATCGTGCCGCTCGACGGCTCGTTCGGGGGCGTAGCAGCAGTATCGTACTTCTCTTTCTCGTCCTCACTGCCGCGCGGTTGCACTTCCGTTGCAGGCTCTGCCTTCGGCTCCACGGCCAAGTCCTCCAGTGCCGCAGAGTTGATGCTGCGAGTGATCTCCCAGTCGAAGTGCTGTGGCTTGATGAGAGACACTACGACCGTCACGATCAGACCAGTCATGATGGCTGCCAGATTGCCTGCGAGCGTAGCGTACTCGGTGCCCGTGGATGCGATGCTTATTTCGCCGAAGTACGTCTTCGCTGTGATTAG
The DNA here is from genome assembly GCA_036872775.1 of Oleoguttula sp. CCFEE 5521. Taxonomy (NCBI): domain Eukaryota; kingdom Fungi; phylum Ascomycota; class Dothideomycetes; order Mycosphaerellales; family Teratosphaeriaceae; genus Oleoguttula; species Oleoguttula sp. CCFEE 5521. The sequence goes on from JAVRRP010000001.1 coordinate 749,808, forward strand.
CCAGGCGGTCAACCCGGCGCAGAGACCGACAAGAGCTCCCGAGATGGCGCCTGCGGTGCTTTGCTTGTCCCAGGTGATCGCGAAAGCCACTGGGAACACGGCTCCACCGATGAGAAGACCCATGACCAAGAAGAGCCAGCCGAGGTCGATGCCGATAGCGTTCCAGATGCACGCAAAGACGGCCATCGTGATACCAAAAATACAGATGCACACATGCGAGACAAAGATCAGACTGCTCGGCGAAGCTGAAGGCTTGATGTAGGTCTTGTAGATGTCGAACGTGAGCAGAGACGACACAGCTATGAGCTCGGCGCTGGCGCACGACGTGACGGCCATGAACAAAACGATCAGCAATGCGACAGCACCGCTGCTGCCGAGTAGGGTGGCGGCTGAGTATGCTGCTGCTAGACCGGCGGAGATCTCGCTGCTTGAGGGTACGTTTGGGTACGTAGGGAAGCGTGGGTTGTCTGTGAGAGCCACTGCGGCCAGTCCTAGTGTGGTGCTGAAGCCGAAGGGGATTGCGAACCAAGCGAGACCGCCCATGATGTAGGCGCGAACCGCTGTCTGCGGCTTCGAAGCTATAGCGCGTTGCCAATATGCTTGGTCAAGGAAGACGGTTCCAGAGCCCGAGCAAAGCTGAATGATTCCAAAGATTAAGGCTGTTGGTACATTTCAGCATGCGTAGCGCACCATTGACTCGTGGACGGCCTTACCCAAGTTGCTTTTAAGGGTCATGTATGACCCACCCTCGTTGCCCTCCACGGGTCGTTTGATCGCGGCTTCGCGAAGGAGATCAAACATCCTAGCTGGACTGCCGATCAGGTCGCTCGTGGCATAGGCGTGGAACATGAAGTAGAGGATGATGACCTGAATACACAGTCAATACTAGGCCGAAGGCGAAGGAAAAATGCTCCTTACCATCAGAATCAAAGTGTGGCTGTAGTCGCACAAGAACGTGCTACGTAGCCCACCGAGAATCACATACGTACACACTCCGAGCGCTGTGCGATGTCAGTATACCGTAGAATCGTCGCGATGTGGGGAGTGTGTGGCTGGCGTACGAATCAGGAAGATAGCCGCATACACGTTCATGCCCGTCAATGAAGTGACGACTGCAGAGCCTCCAAGGAGAAGCTGCGAGCCGACGAGAATGTTCGTCAAAAGTCCGAACTGTGCATCTCGTCAGACTCATCGTCACTCGTACAGGGAGGGATACTCACGAAGAGGAAGATGATATGCGCCACCGTGCCGTAGCGGACCTTGATGATTTCGAGAAAAGTGTGAACCCTAGGGGCATTCATCTTGGTCTTACAAGCAAGCACGCTGAACATCAAGATCTGGACCGTCGCACCGGCAGCGTACCAGAACGGTCCAGCGACTCCATAGGTGTAGGCCACGGTAGCTGATTGGAGCAAAGTCGCAGCCCATGTCCACGCCGAGACGATGCCCGAAGCAATCAGGCCAGGCTTGATGCTGCGACTGGCCGTGTTGAACTCCTCTGATGTCTTGGTCGAGAAGCGTGTGTATCTGTTCTGAAGGTAGGAGATGCCCACCATCACGAAGGCAAAGAAGAAGCCGACGCCCACAACGACGCCATAGCCGACGCCTTGCGAGAGGACTGGTCCGGGTGTGCTCATGGTGGGCAGATTGAAGCTTGAGAAGTCCCAAAAGAGGAGATGAAGAGGAGAGCAATGAAGTGCTTAACACGACAGGTGTGTAGAGACTCAACACATTACTACTGTACCTACATGGACCACCACTGAAACACCACAGCATCCCAATGACATCAGGCGCCGGCATCTACCAAATGTGCCGAGCATAGATTGTTGCTGAAAGATAAAGCGCCGTTGTCAAGTCAGATACACGACCTGACCCTCGATCAGAGCGTCGGATAGCCATATGCAGCAGGTGTCAAACAGCTCCACGTGCTGCTGAACCGCACGGCCCGCTCGATATGCGATGCTAGATGATCGCAAGTGACATACGCAGTGCTTGTGTTCATGTAGTGTGTGCGTGTGTGCGCACGATTGCGGCTCCTACGACTGGGATGCGCGATAGGCGTCGAAGATAACGACTCGATCAGTCCGATCTGCGTCGGACTTACGTTTGTGCGGAGCACTTCATCAGTCATGCTGATCTTTTTCGGCCAGAAGGTATTGAAAGCCTCGAACGGCATATGCGCTCCCGATTTTGCTTCACACAGTGATGCCTGTGCCTCCATGTGGTGAGACAAACGTATGCTGCATTGCGAAGACGCAGGACCATGTCTCCGGTTCGAATGTCAGGCAGTTCGTATTGGCTACACTGCTTGTGCTAGCGTGAGGATGGCGAGGCGCATTTGATGAACTTCAGTTCAATCATCAGGATATTCGTCCTTGATATTGCTGACAAAGGCCTTAATCTCGTCGTCCCATCGGTTGAAGTACCGACCCGCAAGGTCCATTAGCGGCGCTGCAGGCTTGTGCTCGAGAATGTTGATGTTCTCTTCCGCCACATAGCGGACGCTCTTGTCGTCGGCGCTTTGTACCATGTCAGTGAACGCATCTTGACCAAGATTGAAATTACTGGACGACTCACACAATGTGATAGAACGGCTGGTTCCTCCCTCTCGGCAGGTCGTCAACCCTCATCTGCTGAATCCACCGATCCTCAGCACTGCACTTTACATCCCACCCAATGACGAACCCCTCATAAGGATACCGCTTGTGATGGAAGTACTGGCCGGCCTTGTATCGTAGATGGCTCGTCGCTGCACTCCTCGGACTTGGCGCCTTCTTGTTTTGATCCGCCTTGCGGGCAGCAGTGATGAGGTGCATCAAGACATGCAGCTCTCGCTCACTATCGAACATCGGCACGAGGGTGTGTTCGATGAAAGATAGGTCTTCGGGGAAGTGCGTCTGATAGTGCTCGATCAGATATGGCAGGACTTGCCGCCTGCGATGGAGGGTCTGGTTCGGGTTGCTGTCGCCCAATATCATCATCGACCAAAGCATGCTGTACCACGCTGCATCAACATCAGGCTGCCCGGATGGTCGTCCGCCGATAGCTTGCTGGTTCTGCCGAACTTCTTGCACCGAATTCATGATGTTTCGCCCAGTCCTGAGTGCGACCTCGAGGTTTGACGTGGAGCCTAGATGGTATGCGTGCTGAGGTGGCTGGACACCCATCTGAATGAGTCGTCGCGTGAGACTGTCCCGCGGAACCTCATCACTGGTCCGCCACGGATCCATGTGCATGAGCTCATCCGCGGATTCGGGCGTAAGTTCGCCACTATCTTCACGCCGTTTGCCGTCGAGTGTGACATCGCTCGGCGCCTCGATGACTGCGTGTACGTGATAAGGGTAATTGGACGGCTTCGCGTTGACTCCCAGTCGCCTTGCTACAGCGCAGTATATCGCCACGGACTGCAATGGCAGACTGCTGTGTACAGAGTCAAACAGCGCGATACTGATGAAGTTGTTGCGAAGCGCGTGGTAGTCATGCTCATCCGGGTTGCCGACCAATTGCTCCGAGCGCAAGTACTTCGCTACTCGGATCGCCTTGACGCGAATGCTGAGCGCATCGAACTCGGGATCCCGCGCTCTTATTCCAGCCGCAAGCCTGTCAAGCTCTTTCTCGACATCGGACAAGTCGCCACGTTTGCCAGTGAGCACGAACAAGTCGTATGCGCCCAAGACTTCTTCCAGCGCCACCATCTGCCGCTTCTGCACTCTCGCCCACTTCTCAAGCGCAGTCCCGCGATGAAGCTGTCCCAGTACAGCATTAGCATAATACCGTCTTGCAAGCACATCCTCCGCATCGTCTGGGGTATCATCCCTCAGTGCTAGGAACAAATCCTTGATCCCGTACCCAAAATTCGAGATCTCTTCAATACGCTGTATGCGATACTGCTGCGTGCCAAGCAGCGCTTCGAAGTTTGCCAGAGCCTGCTTGTCCACCATTGCGCGCTCATTGTAGATCTGTCGCCATTTTGTCTGCACTGGCGGTGCATGCAGACGCTCGTCGATGTCGTCCTTGTCCTGCCAGTAGTGCCATCTTTGGCGGCAATGTCGTCGCCATACTAGTGGCTCGTAGGTGATTTTGTTGCAGGCTCTGCATGTACTGCCAAAAGCGAGGGTAGCATCGGGTGGGAGGTAGAAGACTATGGCCTCGAGGAGCTCATCGGGCAGGTTGCGGAAGGATGAGCTGTCCATCCTGCTGTGTATCGGTCGTATCACCCGGTGAGGTTCTGTAAAGATACCGTTGCAAGACTACCTACGTTCACCACCGTCGCCACCTCTTCCACCACCTCGGGCCTACGTCTTCCCGTCAACAATGATGCATGCACGACAGGTGCTCTCATGTCCGCTCATGACGACATGGCAGAGGGTAGCGCTGTAAGATCTCGCGGCTCATTTGCACACGCACGTCTCGGCCTGGCCATCCGAACAAGATGCGGGCGGGCAAGATGTTGGTCACGGTGCTGCGGCATATAGAGGAGTGACCATCCCTTCCTGCGCGAAACTCTTTACCATCGAAACTCACAACACAGTCAATGGCGTCTCAAAACTCCGCCAATGTCCGCTTTCATAAGTGATTATGAAGCAGCCCTCGCGGATTCGGATGCTACGGCTACGCGAATCCGCCGTGAAGTCTTGGAGTTACGTCAGGGCCAGTCAGCTCGCATCGAGTGCAGCGCACCAGATCCTACGACCGACAATCCCGGGCCCGAGAGCAACGGCTCGCACACAGTCAGAGGCTCTCCGTGAGCACGCGAGAGTGAAGTTTCGCACTGCATATCTCCTTTGATCTCCTTGCACCCATTCTCATTGCACTCCCTTCGCAGACAATATCAACAGCATGTCTCGACCTGATGGCGCCCCACTCCAGCGCGTCGACTCATATCAGGTGCGCAATGCTAGGCAGCCTCAGGTATGAAGGCACTACTGACACGCGATAGTTTCCCGCTGGTCACGTCGGCCACCTCACAGATGGACAGTTCGGCCAGCTCACCAAGTTCAAGGATCTCTGCCAGTCCAAAGGATACTGGACGCCGGGGAGTGCCGGTAAACCCGCTAGTCACGATGATGAGACTTTATTGCGATATCTGAGAGCTCGAAAGTTTCTCCCGAACGAAGCTTTCGCACAGTTCAAGGACACTGAGGACTGGAGAAAGGAGAATCAGATCGATAAGCTGTATGAGACGATCGAGGTCGAGGAGTACGAGAGGGAGCGGCGGTTGTACCCACAATGGCTTGGTGTGCGAGATAAGCGCGGCATCCCGCTCTACCTCTTCGAAGTGGCCAATCTCGACAGCAAGGCAATGACAGCACCCGACAAGGCAGCTTCGGGCAAGAAGCACGCGCCGGTGAACACGAAAGTCCCTCCAAAAATGCTGCGTCTGTTTGCTCTTTATGAGAATCTTTGCACATTCGTCCTCCCTCTGTGCTCCGACATTCCCAATCGACCAAATCAGGAGACGCCAATCAGTCAGTCGAACAACATTGTCGACATCTCTGGTGTGGGCTTAAGGCAGTTCTGGAATCTGAAGCAGCACATGCAGGATGCATCTCTTCTAGCGACCGCTCACTACCCCGAAACACTTGACCGAATATTCATTATTGGCGCACCTTCGTTCTTTCCGACCGTGTGGGGTTGGATAAAAAGATGGTGCGTGGTGCGATCCCTCGAAGAGGTGGAGTCTGCCCTTGCGTGAGCTAACACACATCACAGGTTTGACCCAGTCACGGTTTCCAAGATCTTCATTCTCTCCGCCGCGAATGCCAACCAAACCCTGCTTCAGTACATCGACAAGGAAAACATTCCTGAGAAGTATGGAGGTCTACTGCGATTCAAGTTTGGCGACCTGCCGAAGCTCGAGCCTGCGATCGCGAACGAGCTGCAGTGGCAAGAGAACGTGAAGTCTGGAAATGCTAGATCATTTCCTACAGGCCCGATACACTGGCGCAAAGACGAGAATGGGAATCTGAACGCTATCGCTGTGGGCACAGAGAACGGCAAGCCTCGCAATAGGCTCATTGCTACACTGCCAGCCAAGGTAGCTGCAGCCGTCGAAGAAGCTCCGGCATCGCGACTGATGCCTCCTGCGACTCTTATGCGGACAACTACAGGTCAGTATTTCACGCACTTGTTGATCGAGACTTCGCGTATCGAAATTTTTGATGGTTGTTGATTGATGGTTATTAATTGTAAAATAGGAGAGGCGACGCATCCTCCGACGCCCCCGGATTCTGTCACAGATCGTAGAATGAGCGATCTCGCGGACCACGATGTGGAAGAGCACGCTTCGGGCGAATATACTCCGCCCAGCACAGTCAGCGGCGAAAGTCAAACACTACCGATCAGAGAAGAGAAGCCCACCACAGTGCCAGAACCCACTGTAGCCTCACCACCCGAGGGCGTCAGGCAAGGCACCTCAAATACCCGTTTGGAACAGCAGGGGCCCACACATGCTTCAGGGACTTTGGAGGAAGGAACGCCGGAGGTCATACACGGCGCGGCGGGAGACAAGGTCGCAGTGATGGAGCCATCTACGATTGGTCAAGCTCCGAAAGAGCACCCCGTACCAGAGCCAGAGCATCCTCAGCCAAGCGTTATCGACACTGCGAAGGAGTACGCTGGCATCGCGTACACCCAAGCAGCTCAGCTGCCGAGCACTGTGCTGGCTGCTGTTGGGCTGGGCGGGCACAAGCCCGAGGAACCAACGCAAAGTCACCCGGTCGAGGATCCGGCAGTTGACAAACTGGAGTCTCAGACTGTGGAGGAATTCTTGAGGGAGAAGACGAAGAGTGCTGCGGCTGCTTCTGCTTGAAGGACGATTGCGATGTGCATTTTGTAGACCATATTCCCCATGAAGCGCTTCTGGAAGGGGAGTGTGCATCGAGTGCTGGGAGTTTGGAGTATTGCATGATACGACGAGCTATTGAACCTCTACTCCACCCTTGCTGTCACCACTGCGTTGGCTCTCTAGCTACTTTAATGTCTCGTCATGCCATGGCTCTGACACTCTGGCTCCACTAATTACCGCATTTGGACAACATGGTCACCTCACTCTACTAAGTCATGTACCTCCTTCTACGATCATCTGTCTCCATCATGTAATCAGAATGCCATCCGTACTCATAGTAGGCGCCACTCGCGGGCTCGGCCAAGAGCTCGCAAACCAATACGCCCGCCGCGAGTACTCCGTCTACGGCACCTCGCGCTCAGACACGAAGCCCAAGGATGCCCATCACGACATCCGCTGGCTGCACGGCGTGGACGTCGGCGAAGAGTCTGCCGGCGAAGCCATCGCCAAGGGTCTGAAAGGCCACAAAATCGATGTCCTGATTCTGGCAGCTGGTTACTTCGGCAAAGAGAGCTTCGACGAACCGGATTACGCTGCCGAGCTGAAGATGTACAAGATCTCCGCCATCGGGCCCGTATTCATCACTCACGCACTCGTCAAAGCTGGTACACTCAAGCAAGGGAGTAAAGTCATCATCATCTCTTCTGAAGCCGGATCTATAGGCCTTCGCCACGAGAGCGAGGGCGGTGGCAACTTCGGCCATCATGCCAGTAAAGCTGCTAGCAACATGGTCGGCAAGCTGTTGTCTTTCGATCTGAAGGACAGGGATATTGCCGTGGGTATGGCACATCCGGGTTTCATGCGGACGGAGATGACGAAGGGCGTGGGTTTCGATGAGTTTTGGGACTCTGGGGGGGCTGTGACTCCTGATATAGCTGCGAAGAGTCTAATTGAGTGGATTGATGAGTTTGGAATCGAGCAGACGGGGGAGTTCTGGGCGCCCAGAGGACCTGGGTAAGTCTGCGCGGTTTCAGTGACGGCACGAGAGAGCTGACCATGGTTGCAGTGACATCGGGACTGCGGAAGCGACTTTAGGTGACCCTAAGAAGCTACCGACGCCGTTGCAGCTCCCTTGGTGACCTAGATGTCTGCATCACTCCTCAGGCCACTTCAGAGTACAGGCTTAGAAGCCGGGTGCATCACCTCCGATTCATGCTCATGCTCCGGACACCAGAAGTCCACCCTTCGCACGTATCGACGTCGCTACAATGATGGTCACGCCCGCATCAGCGACGCTGGAAGTCCTACACCCGTGGTCGGCTCATGTCTCGAGATTCTGGCAAGAAGCTACCGCTTTTTCGGTTGAAGCCAGATTCGCTACGCTGGATAGTTTTTTGAGCAAGCAGAGTGCCGGAAACACCGCAAGACAAACACAGAAGCGATTTGCGACGCGAGTCGTTTGGGAATGCTCTGTTGAAGTTGTCGAACGTCGCCAGATCCAGCCACCTCGATCGCCAGCCAGTGTGAAGTAGAGGCGCCTCTCGATTAGTGAAGATGTCGTAGGTCTTATCTCTTTGTCTTTCGAACGCTTCTTCCTATCGCGCGCACATTCAAACTCTTATGGCGTTCGCAGTCTCTTCGACAAGTGTGAACACCTCCATTATGGTCTCGACAGCACAGTCGATGAGGACTTTATCTACTTTCACACAACCAGCGGACGTTCACGCCAGTCACTTGTATCCATGAAGCCTCCTTTTTGTGGACAATAGTCGGCATTCACATTGTTTCTTGTGAATGGGAAAGTTCTTCACTTTCAAGGACTGGCTTTCAGGCCGCTCCTTCCTTTCCAAAACCACCAACAAAACCACTTCCTCGAGCACTTCTGCCCATTACTCCTACACAGTATATACAACGCATCGACCTCCTCGTTTCTCTTAACACTCCATAGCGTGGACAGCACGTACCTTCCCTCGCAAGTCAGGTAGTCAGGCAGATACGGTCCTCTGCGTTACGCCTGCACATTGAAGTCATACCCAGAACACGAGAGAACTTCTCAACATGGATCGTAGCAATCCATACTTCGTCGCCCGTAAGGCCGAGAGAACGAAAGGCTCCCGGACTGTGCGGCTGCAGAGTTCCCTGGCCCTGCTGCGAGCACCGAGCGTTGTAAATGAACTCGTAAGCTTAGACACCCATGCATGTATTAACGCAAGCCCATCACTGACACCTTCAATTACAGTCTGCAGAGACTCGGTACACCTACCCCGAACCACCCACGCAGGACGGCAACGGCGGCTACTGGACTGCACACAGCTACCTTGCAGTCTCCTTGGCACCGCGCGAGCATGCATTTGGGTCGCCGGCACCTGTAACAAGCTCTGCGTCGATACTCAATAATCACGCCGATACCGGGTTTAGCGCCGAGATGACCGAGCAGATCGTGTGCTCACCCGGAAGCCATGCAAGGGACGCACAGCGCGATTCTCGCTGGCCACGTCGCGCAGCCATACAGGACCACGTTCACATGTCACTCGCTCAGGACATGGCGATACTCGGGAGCCAGCAGTTGTCGCAGCCCTTCGGCACAAAATTCCCACGACCAGCTAGTCTCCATCCGCCCATGCTACCGCCTCTGTCGCACAGCATCTCCTCCGCGCCAGCTTCGATCACAGCGGGTCATCGCGCAGGCACAGCGCCGATAGCAGACGTCCAGTCACTAGTCAACGCCGTTCACGCTCTCGCACGAGTGGACGGCCGGGTACCTCTTCGCAAACATCTACTAGACCCAACAGAGATCAATCCGGCACTGTACACCATCATCCGGAAACACTTCTCGAGCAGCACTGGGGTGATGCGGTACGACTCCCCGGTGAGGATGTGGTGTGGAGACACTGCGCTGTTCCCTGAGGAGTGGTGGAAGTACCTGACCGAAAGCGTGAAGCGGGGAACTTGAGGCATTGCTGGTCTGACTGCTGCGGATAGAGCAGACAGATGTGATTGTGGACATGGATGGCAGTTGGAGGCGTCGCGAGGAAGTTGAGTCCAGCCATTCATTCGATCTTCGGCTCTTCTTCAGCGGTGTGGAGTCTATCTCTAAAGCTGTATAATCATGGACCACAGCGTCAGAAATCTGCATTTCGGGAAAGTAGACATTAGGCGGTTTGGAATGAGCATACGAGAACATGTGCGATGGGAAAGCGTGGCAAGAGCACGTGCACATCGGCAGTGAACAGGACGTGGATTCATAGCGTCTGCGTATCTATTCGTCACCAGCATCAGGGTGTTCCACCTTGATGCCGCCATTTTCCCCGAAAGTCATCAATTTTGTCAAATCATCAAAGTCCACCAAGAAAGACGTACTCAGGTCAACCTCATGACCCGACTCCGACGCTTCATCCTCCTCGCAGTAGTTGTAGTTCGAGACGCTGACCCACCCAGATTACTACGTACCGTGATACCACCTGAAGGCTTCCCAGTACTGCGAGCATTGTAAGTCCACTTCCCACCACCGGCATTAGTCATAGTGAGCGGAGTGCCTGCGTTGGGGTTGTTCAAGATCAGGCTGAGTGTAGCAGTACCGTCAATGACGTTCGAGTGGGCCGTGACAGCGATACTACCGCTCTGAGAAGAGCTCCATGTGTAGGCATCGATAGTGACGACGTCGTTGCCAGTGGGATTGATAGTGATGGTAATAAGGTCTGTGGCCGTAGTTGTCCCAGATGTCACTGTCAATGTGAAGCTGAGAGTAGTGACGACAGTAACCTTAGGAGCCGTGAAAGAAGCTGAAGCCGCATTACTTCCAGCGATCGTCACTGTAGCGCCCGCTGTCTGCAACCAGGCGAAGCTCGGACTCTGTGCATTGGTGGCTTTGCCGGTCAAGGTGACCAGCACACCCGTGCGGACTGCTACATCGGGGCCGGCGTCTGCAGCAAGTGATCCGCCGGACGAGGTTGGCGGAGTTGCGCTGTCGCAGACCTTCTGAGTTGGAGTCGTGTCATCTGCAAGTGTCAGCCATCGCTCGATTGAGACTCTTCCTTTTAAGTCCCCGGGGCTGCACATGTCAGAAAGTCAGGCAGCAGCTGTAGACCGGTGACTGGAGAAGCAGACGGCCGCTCGTCAGCCCCTGACAGGCAGGGCGAGGGTATTCGATGCAAGAGATGCAAGACACGGAGGACTCACCCGGAAACGGGTCCAAAGGTCTGTCCAGAGTCAGCCTACGGTATAGCATGCGGCAGCGTCAGAGGGCGAGACTTACCCCCACACTTGACCCTGTGCATCTGGTCCAAGTCCTTGGGCTAAGTGTCCAAAATTCGAGAAGTCGTTCTTTGCCGGTATTGTGCCAGGGAGCCCTGACTCAGGGAAAATGACCTCGCCCTAGTCACATTAGCACTTACCATCACTCGGGACTAACAGCAAAGATACTCACGATCGGACTGAGATACTGTCCTGCTTTGATGGCTCCGCCGTTCGTATCGCGAGTGCCGGTCGTCGCAGTGAACATATAGTCCCGAGAGTACTTGGTAGAGGTAGTTGAGTCAAATCTCACCACCCATTTGTTGCGCACTGCAGCGACCCGAGTTGCAGCCGAAGCGACAGGTACGAGCGTGGCAATTCCAGTACATGGATCGATGTCCATGCGAGAGATGGACAGACTAACGCTACTGTCCGAGATGTATCCAACGAAACGAGACTCCGCAAATTCCACGTTCGCACTCGGTTGACCATCGAACACGCCAATTATCAGATCCTCGACGCGGATTGAAGGAGGCACTCCAGTCGTTAGGACCTGCGGAGTGAATGCCACGATTTCGTACGCAAGAACTTCATCTCCGACCCTGACACCAGAGAAATCGATGTAGTCGCCAGGTTGTAAAGGGACCATTGTCAGGCTATCTGGGACGGTGAACGTCGTCTGACCTGCCGGACGGTTCGACTTGGGGCACTTCGTGTCGGTGGCCGAGCGAGCTACGCACCTAAAGCAAGGGTCAAGGACTGCACGCGATACTTGGAGATATTCGGGACCCTGGACTTACATCGGGTAGCCCGAGAATGACGAGACAGTAGGATTCTCATCGTCAGCAGTGAACGCTGGGAGGGCAGTATAGCCTGCACTATACACTGCTCTGGGATCGTTGATTCTGACGACTTGCCCACCAACCATGTGGATCCTGCCGTCGAAGTCAAGACTTGCGATGACGCCCTGATTGGCTTCGAGTCCAAATTGGGCAATTGAGGCCATTCCGGCGATGGCAACATTATTGACATAGTTGCCAACGACCTGTCCAATGTCAGTCCTGGGCAATCCGACGACGAAAGCCGCTGCACCGTAAGCTGAGAGACTTCTGTAGTGCCTGCATATAGAGCAACCTGCTGGCTCCAAATGCAGCTACTGCCCTCAAAAGGCGCCTCCTCAAGCTCGTTCTCCAACCAAGCAGAGCATGAGCTAGACTCTCAACAACAAGTGCATCTCACACGAGCCGCAGTGAAGACAAAACTCATGCTCGGAAAGGTAGGCGAGTCGGAAGAAGCGAAACAACATACCGAGACTTCCATGCCGATGAAGTTGCCAGCAGCGACTTCCCGCATTCCCTGCCATGACGCAGGAAACTGGAATTGGAAGTTTTTGGGGATCGTGATCGTCAGTCCATTGACAGAGATCTTGCCTCCTGTATTGTACGCAGTGGTATCTGCTGTCGCACTACGACATTATCAGTAAAGAGAGCCCTTCAATTCCTCGGTGATCTACGACTATACGGACCTATCGAGGGCGCCCAGCAAGCTAAATGGGATGGCAGCCCATACGATACATGGTGGTAGTGCAAGAATGTAGAGAGCGATGCGCATCTTGCTCGTGATTCGTGTTTTTGGATCGCGTGCCCCGGATGGTATGTTGATCAGATCCTGATTGCACCAGACTACGTTCAAGATATAAACATAATGGCAGTGTAGTCCTGGGTTCTAGATCTTCCATGGTGCTGCATGATCGCTTGCTTCGCTTGGTCTGGCGCGAAAGGTTGCGTGATCCGGAAGGTGAATGCGGGCATCTGTACGAGGAACATCACCAAAATTGTACGATTCTCACTGTCTTCGTGGAAAGATCTACATGGATCCCAGGGTTTACAACATTGCCGCCGAACGCAAAGAGGTCCAGCCAGCGTGCGGGCTAGGGCCAGGCGACCTTGGCGAGGCAGGCGATCGCTTCGCTCGTCCACGGGAAGAGTTGAGGAGGGTGATGTTTGCCGCTGTGGCCGTCCGAGGGAGGCTTCTCCCTCATCATGTCGCTGTAGGGCAATCGCAAGGCTCGGCAGGTATCGACTGTGGCTGCAGTGGCGCCAAGCGGACGCTTTGTGAGCACCACCTTCGCTTTCTTATCCCCGGTGGCGGCTGGTGAAAATGCTAGAATGAGCCTCCATGCACGTCAGCTACCGCGACCGCGGCGGCGGGCAAGGTACATGCAGGCGTGGGTTGATCGAAGCCTGCAGACTTCGTTGTCTTCGCTTAATTCCTCGGCGCCGGGTAGCCTCGCCGTCATATCTCATGCGACATGTGCGATGCTGCAGGCTTTCGCCTTCCTGGATGTCTAGACCATGAAGTTCTGCTCATCTAATGATGCCTGCAGCGATGAAAGGCGGATATTGCACCCGGGAAACGCAAGCCCTAGTCGCGGCAGTACCGACGCGAAGGTGTCCACTGCACCTCAGCAGCATGACAATCTCAGACTCATGTTCATGAATGCGCTGAGACGGGTAGATGGCCGTTCCAGAAAGGCAAAGAACGAATGGAGTCTGGCCAAGATGGGGCGGATCGACTTCCCAAAGTGGACGGGCTGCCTGACCAAAGTGTGGCGTGCTGTACTCGCCTGATACTACTCCTCTAGCGGAACAAAGTATTGCAGGAGTACTGCGTCTCACGTCGACAAATAGATGGTCGCGAAGAATGCCGTTGTGTACTATGCATAGTAAGCTCAAGCCCACTCGTTCCGATCCGTTGCCACGCGAGGTCCAAACCACGGACTCGGATCTCGACGTTGCGCGAGCCCTGGCCGTGGCTTGACCCTGTCAACGATATGGACTTCGCTTCTTCGATGTATGCGCACTTCATCTTTGCATGTACTTCAGGAGTCCCAGGTTCAGCATTGTAAGGATGCCTTGGCCGTAGTGTCCCCCGTCGTCGGTACAGGTACTTGCCCCTCGGCGACTGCACCTTTCTGCCGAATGATCCCCGCCCAAAGGCACTGCGGGTGGCGCCACAGCTGCTCACTGCGCGCGCGCGTGATGATCACGCGAGAAGCGCATTGTTGGTATTCACGCATCCGCAGGTAGTCTACTGTAGCATGGATTGCAATGTCCGAATGTGGAGACCAACAAGCCGAGATGCGCAGCTTCATCCTTGCTCTCCACGACTGAGCGAAGGTCTCTACTCGATCGTTGCTGCATACGGATCATTGCGGGACATGGATCCGCTGGCTACGTGCACCAGTCATGAATGCAAGCAGCAACATACTGCATGTCTGTTTGCCCGCACCGACCTAGCGAACTCTGTAGGAGCGCCACAGTCTTGCGAGGTCGCCGGGAATTTAGGATGCGCCGCACGGGACGACAGGACGGATCGAGCAGACGTCTAGAGTATGAATGCGCCTCATATGAGTGCTGCCTACATCCACCTTCGTAAATTTGAACAGACGTGTACTCATAAAGAGACTGGCGTCCCGGATGATCTACCCAGCTCCAGGTGATCACGCCAAATACGGTCAATGCTACAGCCTCTTAGGTCGATCTACCGAGCGAGGCTACCTTCCACTGGTCCTGGTCCTTGGCTGCGGTGACCCACAGAGCATATGTGCCAAGGGCGTTACGCGACTTGGCGGAAACCTTGCTTGACTGGCACTTCGAAGCTTCAACCTCATGTCAAGCAGTAACAATCCTCTGGGGCAGCATTGGCGCGAGCGATGGCCACTGCGCATGCCAAACATCTGGGCTTCGGGGCTTTGGACCACGTGTGATTGACAGGCATGAAGTCTGGCCCGCTGCTGACGCCCTGCACCGACTCTGTGGCCGGAGCCAGAAACAGCACATGGAGACCTGCCTTGGCAGCTGTGATCGCCTGATGATCACGAATCCTACAGACTCGCGCTATCCTAATCCGCAAAGATACCATACGCTTGACGGTCTCGGGAGCAACTACCAGACGGCATGTTGGCTTGCTAGAGGGCTACAAGGCCGTGACCTCGATGAACGCTTCGCTGGTCCGGTGGCGTTGAGATGGCGTGGCTCGGCCGGCTTCATCGATGCACATCTATGTGGCCAAGACACTGTTGTCTGATACTTTGTACCCGAAAGTGTCGAATCGCCGTGAGATCTTGGGTCATCACACGTACCGGTATCTCAAGTGCTGGCTGTACGACGTCGCGAAGCGAAAGTCTAATGTGTGAATCCGTAGTGGGATCATGCATCGATGCACCATCCGTGCTCGCTGGCCCTTCCTGAAGGACGCTTCCACGATCTAGGTCCTTGATCTACAGAAGAGCACCTCACGGTATCAACGTCTGCGACTGTTCTATTGGGTCTTCGTACTCGCGAAACAATACTTCAGCATGACCTGATCTTGGCAAAAATGTTGAACGCCATCGGATCAGTATACCCTATTTGCACCGCTTCCACTAAGCGAAAGGGACTTGGAGCCTCCGCAATTGGCGTGTGAGGGTCCAGCCCACGTGGCAATCCGGACGCCTCTTCGAAGCACACAGAGACGAGAACTGCTGGAAAGCATACCCAACGGGGAAGAACCCGCGATCATCGATTTATCTATCGACGCTTACCACGGGTAGCCTGCTGGCAGGTCTCTGTGCTGCGGAGTCTCTGGTCTGTGGAATTTCGAAAGCGCTGCACGTTTCGATCGCAAGCGTGGCTGCCATGGGTCGCGGTCTTGCTTGTTCAAGTACATACGCCGTGAGTGATCAAAACATCAGCGTGAGTGTGATGGTGAACGGTCATTAGATTGCGTCCACGAGGATAGCAGCGAGCATGGCTTCGAACTGTATCTGGACCTCTCTATCACTGCACACTAGGCTGTTTGTAGAGTTTGTGCCGACACAAGCATTGGTTCGATGACTGCTTTTGACGAAGTGTGGGTGCTGCAGGTCTGCAGTTCGCAGCTAGTCGAGCCAAGATCCTTCCGCAAGTACTCAAGGCCTATATCGCATCCAGACCATGATCTGACGCCGCTCGACTGGCTCCAAAAGGTTAATCATCGCTCGAGTCAATCCTCGAGACCGACTGGCTAGCCGTAACGGACATTGCCTGCACGCCCACACACAGCCCTCGCGTATGCCCGATGGACCAGAAGCCTGATGCATGCAGCAATTACGCCGGAAGTGTCGGAAAGACAAGGTCGTCGACTGCAACACCAGAGGAGAGAACCGGTGCAACACTTATAAATTCTCGCTCCCAAGAGCTCAATGCCCTCAAACTTGCTCACTAATTCACCTGACCTTCGACCCTGATACATCGCTTACAACTCTGCCAAGATGCGGTCCTCTTCAGGAATCTTGTTAATCACTGCCATTGCTGGGCATGCCTTTGCCAAGGACTGGGAGAGCCCACCATATACCAATCTCTACTCGCAGCCTCTGCCGATTCCACCTGTCAAAGCGCCACTCAAGTGTGTCGTGATGGCTTCGCCTATTAGATTGTTAGCAGACGCTGATCCTATGTAGAACCTTTACTTTCCCCGGGCAAGCTCCAATCGACTACTACGAGATTGACATCAAGCCGTTCGAACAGCAGGTGTACCCTGGCAAGGCAAAGACTAGACTTGTCGGCTACGATGGCATCAGCCCTGGCCCTACATTTCGCATGACTAAAGGCCGCGAGGCCATTGTCCGCTTCATCAATCACGGGGATCTCGCCAACAGCGTTCATCTACATGGATCATACTCGCGTGCGCCTTTCGATGGCTGGGCCGAAGACGTCACTCCACGTCAATCGTACAAAGACTATTACTATCCTAACCAGCAGAACGCCCGCATGCTCTGGTACCATGATCACGCGATTGATCACACTGCGGTAGGCCCGCCATTAATGAAGAAACGAGATTCGATAGCTGACTTACAATCAGCAAAATGCCTATCTGGGCCAGGCCGGCGCCTACATCCTCACGGACTCCGAAGAACAGGCCATCACTGGACTCCCGAAAGGCAACTACGAGCTTCCGCTCACACTCGCATCCAAGCGTTACAACAGTGATGGCTCCCTCTACACTCCCGACGCCAACGGCGTGACCGACAATCTCTTCGGCGATGTAATCCACGTCAATGGCCAGCCTTGGCCGTACTTCAAAGTCGAGCCCAGGAAGTACAGGCTTCGATTCTTGAACGCAGCTATCTCCAGATCGTTCCAGCTCTACTTCGAGGCGAGTGGCAAACTCGGTACCCGCATCACGTTCAATGTCGTGGCTTCGGACGCAGGGCTGCTGCTCAAGCCCGTCGCCTCTACACAGCTCGACATATCCATGGCTGAGAGATGGGAGGTCGTGTTTGACTTTGCTGGTCTGCAAGGCCAGAATGTAACACTGAGAAGCAACGCCAACATTCCCTCTGTAACTCCATACCTTCACACCGATAAGGTCATGCGTGAGTCTTGTCCTTGATCTTATGCCTCTGAAAGCATCACTGACACCAATACAGAGTTCATTGTCGGTAACACTGTCACGGATACGAGTAACAACGATGCCCTTCCAGCTAAACTGCGTGATGTGCCATTCCCTCCTAACAAGAACGGTCTCGACCATGCCTTCGAGTTCCAGAGACAAGGTGGCGAGTGGAAGATCAACGGAGTATCGTGGGCTGATGGTCCAGCGGCCCGAATTCTTGCCAAACCTCTGCGGGGAAATGTGGAGAGATGGGAGCTCAAGGTAATTACCCTCACTGCCCTATTCATTTGTGTTCTATACTGACGTGCGAAGAACGGAGCTGGTGGCTGGACTCATCCAATCCATATCCACCTTGTGAGTACTTCCTAGCTTCGTTGAATCGACTTATAGCTGATGAAGTCAACTAGGTCGACTTCCAGATTGTGAGCCGCACAGGCGGTAACCGTCCGGTCCTGCCCTATGAAGCTGTGGCGCTGAAAGACGTAGTGTGGCTGAACACGAACGAAGTGGTACGCAAAAGATCGTGTCAACAACAGTGCACTATGCATATGCTGACGAGTGCAACAGGTCAACGTCATCGCCCGTTATGCCCCATGGGACGGGCTGTACATGTTCCACTGCCACAACTTGATACATGAAGATCATGAGTAAGTCTCGCACCTTCTCTAACATCACGCCACCTGCTATCGCTTCACCTTAGACTGACTATTCCACAGGATGATGGCAGCCTTTAATGTCACTGCTTTGGACAATCTCGGCTACACCGAGACTACGCGCTTCATCGATCCAATGGAGGCAACATACCGTGCCAAGCCCTTCAACGATGTAGACTGGACGGGCCGCACTGGCGACTTCAGCGATGCTGCCATTTCAGCCAAGGCCACGTTCTTCAACAAGCTCAATGCCTACTCCGAACAGCCGCAGGTCGATGCCGCACTTCAAGCATACTGGAAGACGCATGTGGCGAGAGCAGCTACAACTCTGGCGACGGCGACCAAGAGGAGTGTCGAGGCTACAGCTGCAGTAGGTTGATTGAGATATTGCATGGCTGTGAGCTATGCTGAACGCTTACGCAGTAACCTCACAGGCGCGTCGGAGCTTGACACTGAGGAAGGAGTGGGATCGTATCACGAAGTGGAAGACTGACGACTTACGCTGTCGGTACTCTAGGGCCGATAACATGACTTATGCTTACTACGATGTATGATTCTCAAAAGTCCCCTAGCCTCGTGGCTTGCAAATGCCGCGAACATGCTATATTCACAGTTGCATGATTTCTTGATACCTCAGTCTCTTCGAGATCCTGGTTGTTGAAGCAGCGTTTGAAACACGTTGATCTAATATGTGAAGGGATGTCTCGCAGCGGTCCGCCTCGCGTTGTATCGACTCCCGCAAGATGTCCCCGGAACGAACTCACAGGGCACAAACAAGGGGAGATAACACCTCTGCGACCAAGGAGATCGTGACTGGGTACGTTGAGTTCGCAGCAAGCCTTAGGTAGCATGCCACTCTTCAACTGGAGACAATGGCCATCTTATCGGAACATTGTACGCTTGATCAACATCAGTCCTCCAGACTGGGTACCACCCTTTCCAAAAAGGCGCACATGTCCTTCATCACGGCTCCGTTCAGCGAGTGACCCAGCCCTTCGTACTCCTTCACTATCAGATCATCACTCCCTACCCCCAAGAACTCCAGTTGCTTCAAAGTGATGTTCCACACCCGCTTCGGGATCAATGTGTCCTTCTGCCCTCTTGCAAGCATGATTGGTACATCGCCGTGAGTGACCGGCAGCCCAGCCTTGGCCCTCATGTCCGGCAGCCTGTTGCACAATGGCAGGTATCCCATCAGACCTATGATGCCCGCGAGACGGCCCGCGTACTTCGAGCTCGTGAGATCAGTCAGAAGTGACATTGCACAGCCCTGACTGAAGCCGCCGAGTACCACTCGCTGCGGTGGGATGCCCTTCTTTCCGCATGCATCAATGAGCGACTCAAGGTACTTCACCGAGTTCATCATGCCCTCTTCGTCTTCGGGGTCATCGAGCTCGGGTCTATCGTTTGCGAATGGCGACAATTGCGTAGGTGTGTACCACGCTGTTGTCATGGCGTCGCGGTTCTCGAGGGCATTGGGGATGATCCAGTGCATGTGCGGTAGTTTGTTGTTGTTTTGGAACTGATCTGCTACGTCTAGACTGTATGTTAGCCGCTTATCCTGAATATACTTCTGCTTCGCGGACACTTCGACACCCTTGAGCTGCTGCTGCCAGTGCTGCTGCGTGCAGTACTTATCCTGCACCGGGCGTGTCTGAAGACGCACAGAGCGCCGCAGATATCGAAAAGATCGAAATAGTGGGAGCTCACCTTCCAGGCCCTCTGCCGTATCACCCAGGCCATGGACAAAGATGAAAGCTGCGCCATGGGCTGGATCTGAGAGAGTCTTTTGGGCGGGTTTGTGAATTGGCTCTGCTCTACCGGGTGTGGACGGCAGGGTCATGCGTCGCTGTCTGCTAGCCATAGCTTTCCTGATACTGCGTTCTGACGGTCGGGGTCTGTAAGGGATTGACAGAGAAGGGAGGGGAGAAGGTATGGTCATGGACTGTATGCGAAGAGCAATCGGATAGTAGGAGGCTGTACTGTACCTGACAAGCACCTCCGGCAGCACACAAGCTGTAGCTACACCGCTAACGGCTGCCAGCAAACGCTGTGCTCCGTCAGTTCCTCGTGAGCGGGCGTAGGTGAGGTCAGAGAGCCGGCGGGTCAAAGGAGGGGCACGGAGGTGAAACCATCACGCGACTCATGCGGTCGTCCCATTGCGCACGTGATCGTGTTCCCACTTGGGAAGCTGCAGCCACAACGTCGCCCATCACTACCTACATCTCTCTAAAATGGCCCTCCGCTTCCGCACTCCTCATATCGAGGAGCTGCCCACAGCGCAGACCAAGCAAGCGCCAGGCTTCGCATGGGTCACCGTTCCAAGTGCTGTTGAGAAGCCTGCAGCGGACCTCACCAACAAGAAGCGCGGCACTCGATTCGCTGCGCAAGGTCAGACCGACGCGCAGAGGGAAGCGCATAGTGTAAGGCAGCAGGAGAAGATCAACGCGCGTATACGTGAACTGAACTCCGACAATGCTCGAGCCGGGGGTGTTGTCGTGCCAAAGAAGGAGGATGGGAGCGCAGCGGGGAAAGGCAGGACGCCCAATACGAGGAAGATTCTGAGCAGTATGAAGCATTTCTCACATTACCTGGACGATGAGGTTGCTGAGTTTGGGTTGACGGGCAAAGTGGATGGGATGGATCGCCTGACTGAGAGTGGACTTCTCCCGGCCGCGTCAGTGGCTAGCGCAGCACAACGAGCGAGCAAAACTCCTCTTGCAAGGCGGTTGCAGCAAGACCAGACTACTGGAGGCAGTCCGAGGTCTGCTACTCCATCGGCTACTCTACCTGCAGCGACTCCGACAGACGACCAGGACGAAAGTATCGATGGCAACGCGCCGTTTCCGTCCCAAGCTGAGATCGATGCGCTCTTGAATGCACCACCTCTGCTCTACAATGCAGCTCGCTCAGCAGCCCCACCTGTTTCTGCACCGCTTCCGAGAGTGTTCTGCGAGATCTGCGGGTACTGGGGGCGTGTCAGATGTCTCAAGTGCGGTGCGAGGACGTGCAGCGTGGACTGCGAGACAATTCACGTTGCTGATCGGTGCTTGAAGTTCTATGCTTGATGCCCGGAGGAGCTCATCTATCTTCATGTGACCGACTGTGCTCGGTAATATCTATGGGTCTACGTGCGCACTTAAGCACCACCTTCGCACCATGCTCGACAATCTGCGCCACCCCTCAAGGCAGCACATGCTTCGTATCAGAATCTGCGGCCTGTGTCGCAGGTCTTCGGCCTTCACGAGCTAGCTTCTTGTCCCCGCCGATGCCGAAGTCCTTAATCACTAGCCAGGCCGGCACGATTGCGATTGCCCATAGGCCAAAGTTCAAGTAGATGCAGCCGACCTGACCCATAACCGGGATCGAGCAAAGCCCGTACTGCGAGAATTATCAGTATGTCCTCCTGTCTGAGTGTACCCAGATGGACGGCTACTGACCGAAACAGCCTGCACTGCAGATTCAGTGCCTCGCAGTAAGCCAGCGTAGCGGACGACCTCCTCATCGGACTCTGCAAGATTGCCAATCACGAAATAGAGGTACATATAATTCACCTGGAAATTGAGAACCATAAAGAGGAACCAAGCGAATCCAGTGCCAAATCCGCTGCTGGTCCAATCGTACAATGGTTTGTCTCGGTAGTATCTGGTAGCAATGATGGTGCCTAGACGTTCTGTCAGCTGTTTCGCTATTTGGTATAGAACCCTCGACAGATACTTGACTAACCCCAAAGCCACCAAGCTCCAGAGGTGATCATAATTGCGCCAAATGCACCCCGGGTGCGAGTTCGCAGCGACAATCGCTTGCTATCGAGCCACTGCCCCAGTATGTTACCGGCGATTAGTGCGACGATGCCCGATAGCAACGAGCCCAGTGCTCTAGCGCGGACCGAGTACCAGCTCCCGATGAAGGTGAAGAACACAGCTTCCCCAAAGACACTCTGCGCGATCAGTGGAATCACGAGAATAAACTTCGAGCCCAGAAACAGTCGGCCCGTGGCTTTGAGCTCATCGAATACGCGCTGCGACTTGGGTATGCCACATGATACAGTAACGCCATCGGTCCTCTGCACTTGGCTTGGACTGGACAGTAGTAGCCCGGTGACGGGTGCAAGGGCCTGTAAAGCAATGAAGACCTGGAACACCGAGTACGACACTTTCCCAGCTGTGTCGCGAGAAGCGTTCAGCCCAACATTGACCGCACCACCAAGGATCTGGCCGAAGATACGAAAGCTGAGCCAGAAGCCAAGGAAGCGTCCTTGGTTCTCTGGCTCAGGGTAGGCCAGCGCGATTGCGGCTTCGGCCATCCAGAAGATGCCTGCCCCCAGCCCACACAGAGCTGCGCCGAGTAAGACAAACCAGGACGAGCCGTATCGATTGTTGCAGTACAGGCCGGCCGCATATGGGCAGTAGCCAGCTGCTCCGAGGATCTGCACGCTGTCAGCGTCAAGGACACGGGTAATAGCATGGCATGCTAGAGACTGACCAGCGTCCACTTGATCCCGAGATACTTGACGAACACGCCGGACAGCGCGCACGTCAGGACCATCAAACAAAATGTCAAGGCGTTGGCAGCGTTCACCAGTCGCGGTGATTGTTCGCCTCCGCCTCCTAGGGCGTTCATCGAGCCCCAGATACCTGGCGCCATGAAGTTGCATAGGCCAAGAACGAGGGCATTGAACCATGTGGAGCGATACCACTTGACTTCTTTGAGTCAATGTTAGCATAACTGCGCGAATGGTAGAAAGCCTCTGAACGACGTACTGCGCTTCGTGACTACAAGCCTGGCTTCATCTGCTTCGCTTGTCGTCGGGGACGACACATACTTCTCGTCTATCGCCATCTTCGGGACTTGATCTCGAGTATATGACAAGGTCGCTGCAACCAGCTAGGAACGACACCTACTGCTGGAGCCGCGGACACTCCCACGAGTTATATAAGCTCTTTCAGAGAGCCCGGCTCCACTCCGTCAGATACCGGCAATGCCAGAGCAGTGGGCCGCCGTTGTCGCGAGAAGGGAATATTCTCGCATTGGGAGTGTGTATGCGGAGCTGATACAGCACGCAATCGGAACCTTGTAGTCTGCATAGCGGGGCAGTCAACCTTGTCTGGATGTCAAACGTGGTATGCACCGCTCCAACAAGTAGAGGCTCGTTTCAGTGACGTCTGGCTTTGGTGGGTGTAACACGACTGCGTCTTTTTTATTCAACTCCCTTTCGACCACCTACCTCTTTGTCATAATGCTCATTCGAGCGTTCAATGATATCTGATGTGCAGTGTAGTCGTGTTGCGCACGGATTCATACATGCGCTAGCACGCAAGGCGGTGCCTGAGCACGCCATAGCTTAAGCTTCATGCACACTGGATCAGCATTGGACATTACCTTCCAGTGCTGTCGGCCTCATATCGGATACCGCGACGACGCCATCGACGAGATGGTCAACGAAAATCTCATCTTGCGATATCGGCAATCTCACCGTCCTTTGCTTACAGGGCCAAAACTGATCTTTCGCTGTTGAGTTCCGACGACAGCAATACTGGCAGACAATACACCTTGAAGACACACGCATCGTCTTGCTTCGAAATCTCCTCAGGTTTCAAACCTCTCTCACGTCTTTAGCGTTGTAGTAGCTTGCTGCTACGGCTTGGCGGACAGAAGCAGGACCTCTCTCCAAACGTTTAAGGAAGCCGAAGTGGGTTGTAAGCGAAAGTGAGCCTCCGTCTATGAGCAGCGACTCAGGAGCCTATCTGATGGCGGACGTATCGACAAATGGCTCGTCTAAGAAGCCATGGGTCATGAACGCCTTCGCGATGACAGCTCCCGGGCATCTAGCACCTGGTGAGCCTCAGCGGATTCTGCCATCTTCCACGCATTGGTTGACCGCAAATTTCAGGTCTATGGCGACATCCCTCGCAAGAGAAGCAGACGCTCTCGCACTGGGTGAATCTGGCCAGATTTCTGGATGACAACGGCTTCCATGCGTTATTCTTTGCCGACGTTCTTGGTAATCTTTAGACCGCTTGATCTTACCAAGTCAATACTGACTTGCCTTCTCGGTATCTACGATGTCTACAAAGACAGTGACGGGCCCGCGCTCAGGTCGGCAGCCCAAGTGCCCATCCTCGACATCAGTCTTTTAGTATCAGCCATGGCTCACGCGACAAAGAACATTTCCTTCGGCATCACGGCCAGCACGACCTACGAAAATCCATATGCCCTGGCTCGAAGATTCGCAACGCTCGACCACATCACTGACGGTCGAGTGGGCTACAACATCGTCACCTCTTACTTGCACAGTGCGGCCATGTCATTTGGGTTAGAGAAGGCTGTAGAGCACGATGAGCGGTATGCGATAGCTGATGAGTTCTTGGAAGTCTTTTACAAGCTGCTGGAGGGGTCTTGGCAAGCGGATGCCGTCGTAGCTGACAAGGCTACCGGGATCTGGACGGATGCGAGTAAGGTGCGGAAGATCGATCACGTCGGGTATGTCCTCAGCTCATCCAGATGGCACTGTTTTCAGTCCCGATTGAATGATCAATATTCGACGGTAATCCAAATGCTGACGATCGTCCAGCAAATACTTCCGCTGCGCAGGTCCCAGCATCATCGATCCATCGCCGCAACGTACTCCCTTCCTACTTCAAGCGGGAGCGTCGAAAGCTGGAAAGCTCTTCGCTGCGAAGCACAGTGAAGCCATGTTTCTACCGGGTCTCGTTCCGCGGAAGACCCTTCAAGTGGTGCAGGATACGCGCGCAATCCTCCGAGATCTAGGCAGACCAGAAGACAGCATCAAGTTCATCGCGGGCATATTCATCATAGTTGATGAGACCGACGAGAAAGCTCAAGCAAAGTTCGATGACATGTTGCAATACGCCGACTTGGAAGGGACAGCGGCACTGTTCGGAGGGTGGTCCGGTACCGACTTGTCAACATTCAGCGATGACGAAGACTTCAAATTCGCCGCAGCACCTGCAATCCAGTCGATGATCAATTCGTGGACTGAGACCGTGCCTGGCACGAAAGACACAAAGTGGACAAAGAAACTCGTGTTGCAGCATCTCGCAATCTCCGGAGCACACGAACGTGCTATAGGGAGCCCAATCACCGTAGCGAATATCTTACAGAAGTGGGTGGACGAGGCGCAGATCGATGGCTTCAACATCAGCTATGCCACGACTCCGGGTACCTTCGAGGACATCGTGAAGTATCTCTGGCCGGAGTTAAGAAGACGAGGTGTGCTGCAGGAGAAGTACGCCGGAAGTTCGATGCGGGAGAATTACCTAGCTGATGGCGGAGGACCGAACGTGAGGAGTTGGCATCCGGCTAGCAGATACACCTGGCAGGCCTAAGCCCAGAGTACAGCAGCTGCAATGTAGCCACGCTCTTCGGTAGTGTCGCACGACGCACATACTGTCCGTTCGGATTCGCTGTGGCAAAGCCACTCGGCCATTGAACCTGTCGCTTTCCTGCCGTGTCAGAAAATCCCCGAAGCATCAAGCACCTACGTTGAAGTTGCGTAAACAAGATGCGACTCTGCCAAAGCACGATGTTGTATGGTCCGTTCGGTCTCCATGGTCCCGCGCGGCGCTGGTGACAGCAGCACAAGCATAGATACGATTACCACGAGCGAAGCGCACTCCGAAACATGAAGGATGAGTCCACAGCGTTGCGCCTCGATATGTACAAGGTTCGAGGATCTAGTACAACCCAAATCATGAGTTCGTCACCCGCCACGAGGTATGCACTCGAATGCCGTCTGTCGATAGTATCCGTTCCTGGCTCGTCCTGTCATTCCAATCCCTCTCGCTGGCGTTACTTGCGCCCTCGTGCTCCTCCACGCCTGCGCTAGTCACCATCGCCGAATTCTTGTAGGTGGTGAGCTTTACGTCTTCTTCGCCCATGGACCCAAGCGGGATAGATCGCATCCGCGAGCTGGTCTTCTTCGAGTCGATTGACATCTTCGCAGCAGCCTTACTACCTCGCCCGTACCGCGGAATGTCGCTGGGTCCTTGAGGAATGTAGCCGCGGTTGGAAGACTGCTGTCTCATTTGTGTGAAAAGCACACGGAAGCTGGTGAGGCAGACCACCACGACAGCTACGCCAGACTCGAGCGCACTGAAGCACGCTAGCCAGCTGATCTCGGGATGCACGGCGCTGCCCGGGTTGGTAACAATGATGCGGATAGCTGAGAAGACAATCGTAATTATGCCCAAGGACAGGACTGCGGCCAGCCCGAATTTCTGCTGAATGCTCATCTGTAGTCGCCAAGTCAAGAGGATCGGGATGACCATGATCATTGCGTCTGTTGAGATGTCCACGGCGGTGCTGTAGCGGAGACTGATAAGCGAGATGTGAATATTGTACGGGGTTTCGCAGGCGCCCAGGATGAATGAGGTGCACGACACCGGGTAAGTGATGACGCATCCGATGTAGCTAACGACGGTGACTGCCATTGCTACCCACCAAAGGCGGCGCAACGTGGGGATCTGGTGTGTGAGTCGCCAGAAGAAGGCCAAGAAGGACGACTTGACGGCCCACAAGCAGCTCCAAAATAACATAGTCGAGGCGAACTGGCATTTGAGGTAAAATGTCGACCTCTCCATGAAATCGGGAGCAGGATCCAGCGCACCAACACTCAGAAGTATGATGTCGTACATGGGGTGGGCCATCAATGTCGTGACTACGCTGTTCGCCAGCAAGAAGCAGAGCGCAAGAACCGCGAGTCCATCATCGAGGTGTAGTCGCCGAGCAAATTTGAGATGAATCGCCAACCTTGTGAGGACCAAAATAACACACAGTCCGGATGTGACCCAGGTCACTGACTATGGCTGATATCAGTACATCTCCTTCCCGCCAAGTGCGATGTACTCACCAACAAGGTAGCATAGGGGACTCGCGATGCTTGATCGCCTGTAGTGATGAATGGCGAAGTCGAGTTGCCCGACATTACGGCAACGGCTCTTCGCTGTCAAACAGCAGATGCTGCCTCGTCAGTGTAGCATCAAGACTCGGTGCGAGCGCAGAAACACCTCGAGGAGTGCTTCGCGTCATTTTGATTTCCTGTCGTTCATGCTTCGCGTGCGATGCCACTCGAAACCCTTGTGCGGGATGTGGGCATATAGACTCAAGCGAGCTGCACAGTAACATCGACTGGGCCCGGTACATGCTAGCACGAGCATAGTAGTGCCCTGTACACAGTTCGAATGTCTCAACCCCAATTGCCGGACAACGTGGGAGACGTGGAATGCTTGCCTTACTTGGCAGGTCGTGGGGTGTAAGTTACATGCGACCCTGCATGTTAGTCTACCTCGAGCTTGACCAGGCATAGCAGTGACCGAAGGCAGCACAAAGAGCATAGAGTCTTCAGCCCGTTCATATCGGCGACACCTTTGGACATGAGCCTGTAGTGGTGCAAGTTGTGGCGACCTTCTTCTTCACAATGACTGCTCGAGTAGTTTATAAATCCACCTTCGCGAGAATCTCGCCATGAGGGACAGTCACTCCACGCAGAGTGGGCTATAGGATGCGGACAAGGGCCCGGAAGCTGTCCCAGTCGAGCCTTCGAAAACCGTACCCTGGTACTGTCGAATCAGGAGTCCTGTCCTAGGCTCTAGCGACTGCGATGGGGATCATTGTCACTTCGCTTGGAGGCCAGGTCGGATGTAGCCGTGACGCCGCTTCCTCACGAGTGATGGTGAATTAGGTGGGATGTCCCCCTTCGCGTACATTCGCGTACATCGGGTTTGGATATTCCGACGGCACTTGTGAGCTTTAACCATTTCTGACTCTCGCTCCGACCCATGCGGCGTGGGGGGATGGGAAGCCGAAGAAGCCGACACCCCCGGACCCACTAATTTCACAAGATCATCCCTACTAGCAACGGCAATAGCCACCACCCTATGCATCATTTGCAGCCGCGCATATATTACTCCTGCCCATCCTCGCGAGAGACCTTACCGAAGTCGTGGAGGAATCGCTTAACCGCCGACCTCGCCAGGTGCTCTCGCTGTGGCAAAATTGTCGAAGTATTGTTGATTTCATCCGTGCCGCACATTGCCTGGGTCTCTGCACCTTCCGCTTTGTGCTAACATTACCCAGCATGGCAGATGCCGCTCGCATATCGGGCTGTTCTTAGTCACGCAGGCCATTGAAGGTAAGCGAGCATATTCTGATACAAAGCTCGACGCTGCCCTGTGTGCCCCTGCGTCAACTCATCCCGCGGCTCGATTGTTCAACATCTTTTCCTTTGCTTGCCATCGGTGGGATTTCCTATCTTGCAAAGCCATGTTGCGAAGCTCCTTGGTCTCGTTAGCGGTCACCGCAGCCACTGTCACAGGCTTAGCACTCGATCCGCGCGCCACGACACCATACGATAGCACATGGCACCCGTCCACCTACACAACCGCACAGGTCCAGTCGTTGTTGTCGCAGAAGTTGACATGTGTAAGTACCTTGCAACTGCCCGACTGACTTGACGTGCACACGCTGATCAAAGTCAGTGTACTGCCTTGTCTGTTGTATTTGGGAGCAAGGTGTCATACCCAAACTCCACCACCTATGATGCTTCGCTGTTATCGTACTGGAGCATTCAGGAAGAAGAAGTCACGCCGACATGCGTCTTCACGCCAAGCACTAAGGAGGATGTCTCGTTAGCAGTCTTCGTTCTCAACGTTGGAGGCAAAGTCTTTCCGGGCAGATGCAACTTCGCCGTTCGATCGGGAGGGTAAGTGTCATGACCGTGATCATGTGCTGGGCGATCACTCACACTTGTACAGGCACACGCCATTCGCGGGCGCAGCCAACATCGAGGAAGGTGTCACGATTGATCTGAAAAATCTCAATTCGGTAGTTGTCTCTGCCGATAGGACAACCGTCAACATTGGACCAGCCAACCGATGGCAGAACGTCTACAGCCAGCTTGACGCTCAAGGCCTATCAACGTCGGGAGGTCGAGTCGCGACCGTCGGGGCTGGTGGTCTCATCACCGGCGGTGGTATCTCCTTCTTCTCTCCACGTTACGGATTTGTCTGCGATAATGTGCTTAGCTTCGAGGTTGTCCTGGCCTCTGGACAGATCGTCAACGCCAATGCGACGTCTAATCCAGACTTGTGGCGTTCTCTCCGTGGCGGCTCGAACAACTTCGGTATAGTCACGAACTTCAAGATGCGAGCATTTGCTCAAGGCGAATTTTGGGGTGGCTACATCGGACTCACGGTTGACTCGCTGCAAACTCAGCTCCAAGCCTTCGAAGACTTCACAGGCAGTCCGAACTACGACCCTTATGCTTCTTTGATCTACAGTCTCGTACTCGACCCGGCAAGCGGGACCTGGAGCGTTGCCTGCAGCATCGAGTATACTAAGTCGAACCCGGCCGTTGTGAACCCGCCCTACTTCCAAAACTTCACCTCCCTGCCACAGACCTTCTCTACACTCAGAGTCAGCTCGCTCACTGACAAGACCGTCGAGCTTGCCTATTCGAATCCAATTGGCTTCCGCCAGCTCTTCGCCACGGGCACCTACGGCAACTCCGCGAAGCAGATGCTCGCCATCTATCAAGCTGGCAATTCCACCGTGCAGTCGATCCGCAATGTCCCAGGCCTACAGTGGAGTCTGTCCTATCAGCCAGAGCCGACGATCATAACCAGCAAAGCCGCGACCGACGGCGGCAACTCGCTCGGTCTTGATGTTTCTGATGGTAATTTGGTCAATGTCTTGTTGACAGCAACTTGGAACAACACTGCCGACGATGCGCGTGTGAACGCAGCAGCTAAAGCGCTCTTCAGCCAAGCTGGAGCATCAGCGAAGAAGCTGGGTGTGACCAACCCATACCTGTACCTGAACTACGCTGCACCATGGCAAGATCCGATCGCAGGGTACGGCGCGGCGAATGTTGCAGCATTGAAGGCTGCGAGCGCGAAGTACGATCCTAGCGGAGTGTTCCAGAAGCAGGTGCCTGGTGGCTTCAAGCTGAAATAGATAGACGTATTAATCTAGACATCACATAGCAGCCTGCCACCCAATCCACATCAGCCGTTGATCTCCACTCCCCTGAAGCGTCTTATATCCTGACTAAGTTAATGAGGATTGAGGCTGCGCTATATGCTTTCCTGATGGCTGGTCGGGATCGCGATAATGGGCGGCAAGGCTTGGTGAGGGATGCGACCTCCAAGCTATTGCTGTTTGACTTGACTTCGTCGCAGCTACGCGTCAGCACAGCTACGCTGTGTTTCATGCTCATCATGATAATGTTGTGGGATGAACAGGAGATGCGCGCCCGGCAGGCACCAATAACATGTCAATCGGCAGCTGGGTCGCCATCAATGCAAGCCCGGTGTGTAGACCGCTTACGATCGAGGGAAGTGTAGACAGAATGTGCGTTTTGGCGAATTGTTCTACTAACCTCCAGTCTGCCAAGACGGTGCTCAGTTCAAGCGCGGGGCTGCGGATCAACTACGACGACCAGAGGTGGATGTGATCCTCTCTGTATCAGAGTTGTGGCATACGAGTGTATGGCAAGTGGCTGTTCCTAGAGGAAAGAGGACGATTTCGTTGTCAGATCTGACCCGCGATAGAGCACCAATCGTACGATTGCGCTTGGTCAAGTGTCCGGTGTTCGACTTCGCACTGCCACAGCTTGTTTCCCATACCTCGTGAGCTCACCTGTCAGTGCGCATATCGTTACAGTCGAGAGTCTCTCAGCCCGCCTCCCCTAGTAGCGCGCGATCGAACCGGAAGTTACGTTTCACTGGCGCTGGATCATCCCATCGCAAATCTTCACGACAATCATACCGGAAACATGCGAAGTGAGATCTTCTTTGCTTTTGTGCTCGCCGTCACAGTCTCAATGAAGCTGTGGATAGGCTGGAGTGCTGCAAGACGTGCGGAATCCAGCGAGGCGCCCCACGTGCGATGCATATGGTACGCCGGACCAAATGGCAGATCCTCGCACTTTCCAGAGGACGGCGACAATTGTGTGCACTGGGTCATCTGGCATATACAGAATCTAGCGCAGCCCGAGGGTGACAAGATCCGGAACGACTGCAAGTTACATTGCGGTATACTTGATCAGAAGTGCGGCTGGAGCCACCTACAATACGATGGATTCTCGTATTTCTGTGTCGATACGGATTGGACGCCACAGCCCAGCGAAAGTGTATCCTAAGAGCGGATTCAGCTGCGCGTATAGCGTCAGCCCGTGCTTACCAGCAAGGTCACAAATGCAGCGCACAGGATTCACCGAGATCAGTCTCGCAGATGGAAGCATGGTGAGAAAGACATGCCAATCGTACCAAGTGCGTTGGTCAGCTACGTTGCGCTAGGCTTGGCTCGTCAGTGACCGAACCTGGCTTTGCCCGCTACAAAGCGATAAAGGGTACTCACATGTGTCTTTCCTACACACCCATAATCTGCTTATCGAATACCGCCGCCGCCAATATGTCGCTGAACGCTATCTTCAACCTCTTGACCGCTGTGTCGAGTCTTGTACTCTTTGGCCTGCGTGTTCGTAATGCACGGATCGAGCGAGCCACGGACACGTCCTTCGTTCACTGTCTCCGCTACAATGAATCCTCCATCTACTCTGAAATCAATCCTCAGCCTTGCGTCGACTGGATTGTGATTCACCCTTCCTATTTGGCCCAAGAGCGCATCACTGGGGTTGACAGCAAATGCTACTCGACTTGCAAGATGATGGATCAGAAGTGCGGCCTGTATGCCACTCACCGGGAGGTCCTTAACTACAAGTGTGTGAGCACAGACACGCTGTGTGGGGTGGGCGGATTTGGAAATGTCATCTGTTATGATCACGCTGGAAAGTCAGTCAATTTTTGCGAAGACAACTGAGCCCTGGGGGCGTACTGACCTCGTCCAAGTGATACGACGGAGGCGTCAAAGGCTCGCTAGGGACCAAAGCGAGTGATGTCAATCGCTCCGTGGCGGAAGGCGGTTAAGGTACCCAGGCGGAGGTTTGCACTCCAACTTTTTATGGACTTAGTTGACGCTGGCGCGCTCCGACTCGGCCAATTTGTGGATGTAGACGAATTTGGCGATTGAAACGTCGACGATTCGTCAGATGAATGTCAAGTACAGCCGAGACTCCACGCCCTCAGACTGACCCATTACTTTCGGCGATCCTCTGTTCACAGGTCCTGTGGACAATGCTGTAAGCAATAGTCTCCCTGTCAGTAGATCTTTTATCCATGTGAAGTAGCAAAGGCGGAGTGGCATCGAGTCTTCATCGTCAAGCCATCTCATCGCTTTCCTTTCCCCTTCTTCGCCTTACTGCCGCCAGCAGTACCATCAGTCTTCAGCGCAGCATGACCAAAGTCCTTGATATGCTGGAACAGCTGCGTCCTAGACGGAAAGGTTGCGTTACACCCAGCACATTGGTGCGCTTTGCTTGCCTCTTCCGTAGTACCAGCTGCTGCTGCAGCCTTCTTTGCCCGCTTCTGTGCTGCTTTGCCAAGCTTGGGCTTCCCGGATGGCGTGTCGTCTTCGGACGGATCTGCGGTAGAGATCTGCGTTTCTTCGAGGCGCGCGCGGATAGCTTCGGGCGATGCATAGTCGTCATCACTGTCACTCGAGGCCTGTTCCTGGACTGCCGATGCATGTAGAATGTCCCCCTCGACATTTGTGTGACCATTGGCAGCTGGTGGCTCGCTTGCGACGTTCTTCTCCGTCACGACATCCACTTCATCCCGCTCCTCATCCGGGTGCTCTCCCTCGTGTTTCTGATTATTCGCATGGAAATTGGCGTCGGGTGACGCATCCGGCTCGTCGTCAATCATCTCATAGTCATTTTCGTCGAGTTCCGGCGTGTCGACGCCACTCGTGGTCAAGTCCAGATTCGCGTTGTCCTTTCGCATCTGCCATTGCACAGCCTGTACAGCTTTCTGATGCTTCTTGCTCTTCTCGTGCGCCTCGAATTGACGCTCGCTTTTGAAGGTCTTGTTGCAAGCGACGCATTCAATGACCTGCTCCACGACTTCTTCTTCCTCGCTCTCCTCCAGCTCAGCCGGCTCTCGTACCTTCGTCCACTCAGGGACCTCAGCCGCCATCTTCGCTTCGTTCGCTGCTCTTGCACGCGCAGCTTGAGCCATCGCAGCATCTCGCAGCACCTTCTGTCGTTCCTCCTCTGACTGAGTGCTAGGAGTATATCGAGGGTCTCGCTTACGGACAAAAGCTACAAGCGCCCTTACAGCCTCATTGAACTCGCGTATACCTTCCTGTCGCAAGGCATTGTTCTCCTTCTCCATCAAGCGTCGTATGCGTCGATCTGGCGCCTCAGACAACCTGTATTGATCCTTCCACGAAAACGTCTTCACGGTAGAGAAGTTGGCCCACGCAGCATAGAATTGCTTTACCACATCATCGTGCGTGTCATCTTTATGTCCGAATGTAGGATACTCGGGTGCCTCTATGTTCTCCCACTGCCCAGCCGCATCCTCTTCTCTCGCCAAACTCTCAAACTGCTCTCGCAAGTAGCCAAAGAAGCCCGAGGGCGCGTCAGTGAAATCTACACTGCTGTTGAACTTTCGTACTAGACGAGCGAGGTCATCTGCAGAGGTCATGCGAATGTTCGAGTACGTTGCAGTCTCCTCGTCGCCGCCAGCATTATCTCCACGCAGGATGGCACTTTCATGGCTATCGTACCATGCGCGCTCTTGCGGGTCCGACAACACCTGGTAAGCTGCCTGCACCTCAGCAAAGGTCCTCGTTGCTAATTCCTCGCTGCCATAGTTGCGATCTGGGTGCAGCTCAAGGGCTTTCTTGCGGTATGCTTTCTTGATCTCATCTTCGGTGGCCTGTCTTTGCAGGCCAAGGAGGTCATAGTAGCTCGACTTGACCTCGACATCGGCCTTCGCACCGCCAGCGTCGGCGGAGGACTGCCCGGCACCCATCACAGGGAGTGACGATGGAAATATCTGGGTGCGTTTCGAGTTTCCCAGGCTCAATATCACGAAGGTTTCCGCCGGGGACCCTTCCGTTGCGACCCCCGGCGAACTCACTCCATCTCATCTCCATCCACAGGAGATCCAACCTGGGACGACCTTCTCGACTTCTCGGCGTTCGCGTGTGCATATGAATTTGGACTCCCAGCAGACTCTCGTGACTTCGGACGCCCTTTGTACAAGCATCTGAGACCACGGACGGCAATCTCTGAGACTTTGCACAGCATAAGTACGACTTACATTCCTTAACCCTTGCATGTGGACGCACGCTCGTTTGCTATATATGATGGACTATTCATGCTCTGCGTCGTTCCGATGGAGACTTCGTTACACTCATATACACAGCTCAGTCCTAAGCCACGGCAATGATGAGGTAGGTAGAGCTGGCAAGCAGTTTCAGCCGTACTACATGCTCGGCCATCAGCGTTCACTACAACAAGACTATGGACTGACAACTGCGGACAGACTACTTCATACAACTGCCATTCACTGGCTCCTGGTGTTGGTGGCCCTCGCTACGTCGACTCACGCTCGCTCGCGCGCCCACATCCACGCCAGAGGTAGAAAGCTGCCAGCAATCTCGAACCCTCTGAACTTCGGCCACGCAATGGCTCAAAACCGGACCGGCTTCCGCAGCGTAGCCTACTACGTCAACTGGGCGATCTATGCTCGCAATCACCAACCCCAGGACATCCCGGCTGACGAGCTCACGCACGTCCTCTATGCGTTCGCAAACGTCCGCCCGGAAACAGGCGAAATTTACCTCACGGACACTTGGTCAGACACCGACAAGCACTACGCCTCGGACTCCTGGAACGATACTGGCACGAACCTCTATGGCTGCCTGAAGCAGCTGTACCTGCTCAAGAAACAGAACCGCAATATGAAGGTGCTGCTTTCTGTTGGAGGCTGGACCTACAGTAGCAACTTTGCCGTCCCTGCCTCGACGCCACAGGGTCGTCAAGTCTTCGCCAACAGTGCTGCACAGCTGCTCAAGGATCTGCCGTTCGATGGTATTGACATCGACTGGGAATGTGCGTGCTCTGTGACCATCTTCGTGCTCAGATCGTACTGACGCCATGCAGATCCCAAGACGCCACAGGAGGGCGCGGATTTTGTGTCGCTCCTCGCAGTCACTCGAGCATCATTGGACGCCTACGCCGCCACTGTGTCCTGTCGTCCGCACTTCCTGCTCACTGTAGCATCCCCAGCAGGACCCTCGAACTTCCCCAACATGCAGTTCCAGCAAATGGACCGCTACCTGGACTTCTGGAACCTGATGGCATACGACTTCGCCGGTTCGTGGGACAAGACAGCTGGCCACCAGGCGAATGTCTACCCTTCGCAACAAGCCCCTACGACAACGCCCTTCAGTGCGGATGCCGCTGTGCGGTACTACTGCCAGAACGGCGTACATGAGAGCAAGATTGTGTTCGGAATGCCACTGTATGGACGCGCATTCGAGAACACTGACGGACCTGGATGTAATTACACCGGCGTCGGCGGCGGCAGCTGGGAGAACGGTGCCTGGGATTACAAGGTCAGTCGTTTTCAGTATTGCAACCTCATCTTCATAACGCTTCCACGACATGATGACAAAGAGCATCGCCTCAGCTCGTCCAACAAGCGACGTCGCCAGAAGCCCTCACGCGGTTCCTGCAGGCTGTCGAGTTCATCTATCAGCTCGATAGTAGCCATGGGCGCTTTTTAACTTGATCTAATCTGACCTCCACCAATACATATCGCACTGCTGCCACTGTGTTGCAGTCCATATCAGCTGACGTTGCTTTCACTCCAGGCCCTCCCCAAACCCAACGCCACAGTCCATCATGACGATCAGGCCAGAGCCTCCTGGTCTCACGATGCGTCAAGTCGCACGATGATCTCCTACGACTCGCCGCAAGTCGCTGCCGACAAAGTCGAGTACATCAAGCGTTTGGGTCTCGGCGGTGCGATGTGGTGGGAGTCGTCGGGCGATAAGCCGCGCGCGAGCAACGAGAGTTTGATCAATCTTGTTACGCAAGGGCTCGGAGGATATGGCGGGAAGCACATGGAGAGAAGTCTGAATTGCTTGGAGTATCCTGCGAGCAAGTACGATAACTTGAGGGCGGGGATGCCGAGTTGATGTGAGTATCTAGCGGACCGTGGATTGTGCGAAGGGAGTGAATCGTAGATGATGTGAAATAAGGTAGACATTACCGAGACCTCATGATGATGCGAGCCAGTCATTGTATTTCGCCAATGGTTCATCAGACTGCGAGGGTGGTGTGGGTGTTTGAACTACCTCCCCAAAGGCCCAACAACAGCAGCAACCATGACAGCCGCCTCCCTCTCCCAACCCTTGCCCGGCTGCTCACCCACTTCCTTGCCAGTGCCTGATGGTGCCCGGCTCCCAGTCTCCACACACTCCCTGATAGCCTCTCTGACGCGGTCCCGATTCGATCGCAAGGTCCTCGCACTCACTCCACCCTTTGACATGATCTCTTGCACTCGGCCTGACAGCTGTGATGCTAGGCTGCGCCAGAAGTAAGATGGTAGGGAGGACGTATCAAGGTGGCGAAGCAGGGGTTCGAGGAGATTCGATGCCTCGGCGTCTGAGGGAAGGGAAGGATGGGCAGGCGACTGCGTGCTGGAAAGCAGGCCCTCGAGCGCGATGATGTTCTGACACCGGCTAGCAATCTCCTGTAGCGTGCGATCGAGCGTCGGCAGTGTCGCTAGCGCGCGCGTGAGCGATGCCAGAGAAGCCGTCAGAGCGGTCTGCAGATACGACGACAGTGCCGCAAGTTGTAAAGTAGGCGTGGACCCACTTGCTCCAGGCTTGACCGGCGAGAGCAACCAAAGCGTCTGAACCGCACCCACGGTCCTCGTCTTCGTAGCCTCTGAGTCCCTGTACGTCGGCGCAGCCGCGACAGAGCTAGCAAGCGCACTCATGCTGAACTCCCTCACAACCTGCTGCGCGCTCGCTAGCAGCGTCCGCTCAGCAGGCGTGATGATCTCGTTCCGCAAGGTGCTCACAACTTGCACCCTACCAAGCTCCTTCGCGTCACCCGCTGCCAATACCTCACGTAGCTGTAGCACCGTGTTCG
The DNA here is from genome assembly GCA_036872775.1 of Oleoguttula sp. CCFEE 5521. Classification (NCBI taxonomy): domain Eukaryota; kingdom Fungi; phylum Ascomycota; class Dothideomycetes; order Mycosphaerellales; family Teratosphaeriaceae; genus Oleoguttula; species Oleoguttula sp. CCFEE 5521. Next base: position 786,934 of record JAVRRP010000001.1, read on the forward strand.
CAGCCTGCACCATGCCCCTCTCGCTGCCTTTGCCCTGCTCGACGAAGCTTTGGAGTTGTCTTCCCAGGCCCAGAACCCGCTGCACGCTCCGCCCCAATCTCAACGTCCGACTCATCCTCTCGGCTGCCAGCCGGACTTGCTCCGCCTGCTCATGTCGCTCGCCCACTTCCCTTTCGAGTCTTCCATAGCTCTCCTGTAGCTCTTTCACGCGTTCCTCCAGCTCCTCCAACACGCGTCCACTCGCTTGCGCCTGAGAGGCTGTGTGTCCGATGATGGCGTCCGCATGCTGGGTAGCGAGTGTGTCGATACGTGTATCGACTTCTTGGACGTCGAAGAGGACGCGTGAGAGAGGTGTTGAGAGGTCTAAGGGTGAGTCCTGCGGGTTATTGGTCGCGAGGACGAGGGTGTTGGCGTAGGTTGTTGGGGTGAAAGTGGGCGAGAGGAGAGCGGCGGTGTCGAGGTAGGAAGTCATGGCCTTTGAGTGTAACTCAGCGTGTTGTAGGTTGGTAAGGGGAGTGGAGGAGGGAAGGAGAGAGGAGGATTGTCAGATGAAGGGTGCGGAACGCAGAGCCAACACCAGTGAGTGCATGAGAGATCACGACGCTGTATGAGGAAATCTGGCTGCACGTTGAACATGCGGGTATCAATAATAACGTAGTCTACACACTCAGCTAAGCTCCTGCCACTCTGCACAACGACGCCATCCGTTCATTCTGTTTTCCCACACCGTCTGACCTCCCAATGCGACCGTAGATCATCACCCATATGCCCGTAACGCCTTACCAATCCCTGCAGCCTATCGGTCTCCAGTCCCTCCTCGACCGACTATACTCCCCAGTATTATCATCCACACCAAGAACACTGCGCCAATAATCCAGAACGCGAAAGCTGCTTGCCACGCCTGACATATTGTCTGCTGCTCGAGCCACGCCAAGGTGTTGATACTCAAGCCCGTCGGATGATTCGACGTCAGGATGTATCTCGTGCAGTTGCCGTTCACATTTCCTTGCGGACCGAAAAGCTGTATTGCTGTCTCGATCAGGCCGGTGACATAGAGCACCAGTAAGATGAACGAGCCCAGTATCACGACGCCAGGTAGGAGCCGTCGCTGGGATATCAGAGCGAGCATGACCAAGATGAATATAACTGTCAGGCCGCCGACAGCGATTCCGAATGGTATTATCCTGAGATGACTGTCAGCGCCGCAATCTTGGTGTGGGCAAAGATGAGACGACTCACCAAGGTATCCCAAGCCCCAAGGCATTCTGCACTGTCACAAAGCTTGCAAATACACCGACCAATACTCCACCCGTCGCCAACATAACCAGAAGCCAGAAATTGAGTTGTTGGTCAGGCCAGTAGTAGGATTGTCGCACTATTACTCGCGTCCGCGACACGCTGCGGGAACTTCGACTTCGCGCCATCGCGTTGGCGTGTGCGAGGAGTGCTCACAGAGAGCTGGGGAGGTGTCTCGTCTCGTCTCGTTCAAGCCTGAGGAAGTGTAGCAGGGGAGACGGTAATGTTGCGCCGGAGCGAGCCAAGCCAGTGGGGAAGGGCGTCGACAGTGTATGTATGTTCTCGTCTCTTCTGCAGTCAAGTCTGTGCTGCTCTCTTGTACACCGAGTTTCTCTAAAATGTGAAGCCGTCCCAGCGAATGGCTTCCCGAGACGAGCAATAGCAGCGCGACAGCTCACAAAAGGTGGGGCGGATTGGGCTTCGTCTCGATGCCTGATGCGATATTGGCTAAGGTGTTTGCGCTGTTGATGTTACTGAAAAGTATAGAGCGGTGAAAAGTACGCCACGTGGATGCGAAAAGAATGTCACACGAGGGAACGTTGGACAAGAAGCAGTAAAATCGGCCAGGGCGTGAGATGGGAGTGCCATTCGATGTTCTGACGTCGGGAAGTGGCGGGGAGTGGCCGGTACAGTAGAATGACTCGCGCGCCAACATTGTGCCGACGTCCTGGCGTCGTGATTGACATCCCGCGCCTTTCGCTGATGTCGACGACGACTTTCGGTAACATGGGTTGTTAGTATTACATAGTGACTATTGGATGCCTCTTCGCGGTCCGTCCGTCAGGCAGTATGATACACATAAGTTGCACCGGCGTGATGCTCCGCCAACCTCCACTACACCCGAACGCCAGTAATCAGACGGGCAGTAAGTTTATGCCACCAATGCCTGTCGCTGCCACTTCTTGCTCTTCATAACAGTGGTAATTGCGTGCCTGATGACAATTCCTGCTTTCTCGATCTCGCGCTTGTTCAAACCAGTGGTGACGCAGACTTTCAGCGCCGGCTTTGGCTTCCACTCCTTGATCAGATCTCTCGGGGTGGCACCCAGAGCGGGGGGCATTGCCTTCAGTCGCGTGATTAGAACGCCATTTGCGAGAGCCTGCATACGGTCAGTGTTCCGCTCTTCATCTCCACGGACAATGCAACATACCTCCTCCACGCAGTCCTGGAGCAGGCTCTCCTGCTCTTCAATACTCAGATTACGCGCTTGCACATGCTCATCCTTCAACACAAGCAGTACCACTGGCGCTTCCACACAGCTCTGACACCGCACCCAATCGCTCCTCGGATCAAGCTGTGCGCGCATGCCTTTGATGTTCTCCCGTAAGCTCTCAATGATCTGCGGTTGCTCCTGCAACATCGTCACAGTCTCACTCGCAGTCGTCGCAAGAAGCGCGGGAAGTGCCGCGGAATATGTGTACGCTGCCGCAGAAAGTCGTTGATGCTCAACGATCTCCTGCGAGGCCGCGCAGAATCCACCGCCTGACGACAGGGCTCCTGCTAGCCCTCCGATGATGAAGTCGATGTTCATGGCGTCCACGTTCTGGTGCTCTGTCAAACCCTTTCCACTTGGTCCAAGAACGCCGTACGACCACGTCTCGTCCAGTATGATGCGGAACTTGTACTTCGTCTTAAACTCCACCAGCTTAGGTAGATCTGCCATATCGCCCACATTCTCAAACAAACCCTCAGTGACAATGAACCTTCTCGTCAACGACTTCCCACGACCCTCCTTCACAACTTTCTGCAACACCCTCTCCAGGTCCTCCATATCATTATGCTCGTACCACCTGACCGTACTTCGACTAATCTGCAGTCCCTTCCGTATAGGGTAATTGACCGCCTTGTCCGCCACAATGATGTCGCCCCTCTTACTGAACGCTGGGATGACGGAGCTGATCGTGGAGAAGCTCTGCGCGTAGATGATACATGCTGGCACGCCCAAGTGCGCAGCGATATCTGCCTCACTCTTCATGTGCACATCCTGCGTTCCGTAGAAGCCCGGTGGACTGCAGGGCCCAACGCCATATGTGCGGACTGTGTTGATCGCCTTTTGTGTGAGCTCCGGATTCGTGGCGAAGTTGTAGTGGTTGTAGCTCGCGAGGTTCGTGACAGTTTTGCCATTACTGAGCTTCGTTTTGGGGCCTGAGGGACCGACTATGACTGGTAGCCGCTCATTTGATTGCCGCTCGAACTCGGTTTCCTCGCTCGCGAGGGGTTCGGGCGTCCAGTCTTCAACAAGATCGTCGATTTCGTCTTCGGTCAGGGGGATAGTCTTGTTGCGATTTGTGGAGTAGGATTGCGCGAGGAGGTAGCGGACTGCGAAGATGAAGAGGAAGAGTTCGACTGCCGTTCGCACGGGGTCGTTCTGGTGGGAGGACTTGATGTACCGGATGACGATGGATGAGCCAGGAATGCGCTGGAAGGAGGATACGGCAGTGTCGACGAAGCGGACTGCTGTGGAGGGGAGCTGGGTGTCCTGAATGCTGGAGAGATATGAGGAGTTCATGGCTGCGAAGGAGGTCTATCGTATCTGGTTGCGCGCATGTCCTGGCGCGAGCGCTTGTTCGGTGATTCCTATTCAGATGTATGATATGGCTGTGCTGAGTCCATGTGCCTGTCCTACCATAAAATGCTCGAAGGCAAGAACGCTTCGAATGACTCTGTTGGATCCTACCCTTGTCATCATCAATCTCGGATGTCTCGGTACTTTTGAACCCGAGAATAAAACGTCCCGGCATGCCGATCAAACAATATGACTTGCATAGGACTCGTGGTCCTGCACAAGCTACCATCTGCTCGGAATTGGTACCTGACGACTTCCGAAAATCATCAGAGCCGGTAACAACACCAATATCTTTACTGGGTACTTCTCGATATTCCATTGACGGAGCTGGAGTGGCGACAGTGAGACGCATTTTCACAGCGCTCACTACGGGCAGCCACATTGACGTCAAGGCACACGCCCACTCGGTGAGCATGGAGCAAGGTGGCAAGCGCAAAGCGGACGAATCAGGTCGCGATGGCGACGACAAGAGGACGAAAGTCAGTTCCCATCGATGAACGAGATATCAATCTCTCGAGATCGTCAAAGAGGTTCACTGACTTTTCATGAAGACGAAGAAGCAATGGCAAGTACCTCGGAAGAACGGCCGCGACAACGAGCCAGCTCGCGCCATGCAGCCCGGCGACAGTGGCATTTTCGCGACATGCATCAAGGGCAAGGAAGGGAAGTGCGTTGGCGAGCTGCGAGACCTCTTCGCAGAGTACGCTGGACTTCTCTACGGCGCAGCGACAGGTGACGATCAGCAAGACGACGATGGAGCGGCAGAAGACATCGAGAAGAGTCTCGAAGCCGAGATCGCCAGCATGAAGAAGCCATCAAAGGCGCATCTGTTCTCACCTGTCAAGATCGACGTCCAGTGCGGTGAGATGCCGATGCCCAGGCGGTCATTCAAGCGACTAGGCTAACGTAATGCAGTCGTGTTCTTCAAGACAGTAACGCCAGTAAATCCGGTCAACCTTGTGTCGCGAATATGCGAAGATGCGGTAGCGAACCCACAGCGAAAACGGACTCGGACTGTGAAGCGACTGGTGCCCATGACCTTGATGGGCCGAGCATCTGCGGAGGGTCTGGAGAAAGTAGCTACCGAAGTGCTCGCGCCACATTTCCATACAGAGCCGGTCTTGCCACGGACAGTATGTATTCCCTTGCTTGCTACGCTGTGATTCAGCACGTCACATTGCTAACGTGAGTGTCCAGTATGCCATTCGCACGAACATCCGGAACCATAGCATTCTCAAACGAGACGACATCATCAAGCAAGTCGCCACTCTCGTCGGCTCACCACACACCGTCGACCTCAAGAACTTCGATCATCTAATCTTGGTAGAAGTCTACCAGGTGAGTCTAGACTCCACACCATATGGAAAACTGCATGAAGCCGCGAAAGGCAATCTGGCGCTAATAATCGGGTGCAGAACATATGTGGCGTCAGTGTCATCGATCGTCGATTTGAGGAGCTGAAGCGGTACAATCTGTCGGAGATATTTGAGCCAACCACGAAAGAGTCCACTCAGGCGGTGAATGGTGACAGTGTGTCGGAAAGTCACGGTGATAGTAGAGTAGCCACAGCGGGTGAAGCTGCAGCCGATATGGAGACTGGGACTTGATATATGCAGGTTTCGGACCACACGCCGTTCCGTGGACGCAAGGGCTGAAGCAGAGCACCATTCTCGTTGACTGCAGAGTCATTCGTAAGCCGCTGTATGTATGCATTGTAGCGACACGAGTGTCATGCACGTGTCGATGACATGCCGGCAGCACGGTCAACAGTGATGCCAATCGACGAAGTCATCCAACTTTCGAGGTGCAAACACCCAGGTAGCTGCCCACTTCCCGCTGACTACGCCCAGACTCTCGCTAGATGAGACGCCTTGATTGAGGTCGTACGCACTCATCTATGCACGTCTTCGTCAATATAACGCCACGCGGGTGTCACGCTGCAATGGAACGAAGCCCATGTGGATAGTGGACAAGACAAGTCGCGGACGAGTCGGTGACAAAAGCTCGCAATCCCGACGCCTCGGTGCTGGGACTCGTTTGTCACGCGGCAGTAGCGTGGCCAGCAGCCGCAAGGCAAAAAGCACGACCTCGCTCGGTGCTTGCTCCTTCTAGAAGACTAGACGAACGAATTGCTCCACCACTCGACATGCCTTCTCGCTTCTCTACCGCACCAAGCACTGCGGTCTCGCCTAACGGCCCGCTGCCATACACCCATGTGAGTTCGGCGATCTCATTTAGGCTTTCATCGTAGGCGATTCCTGGCCCGCGCCAGACTCAGATCCACGCCGCGTGCTGGCTGCGTGTGCTGCGCCATTAGATGACGATTTGATTTCCCTACGCTCCGCATGCCGACTCGCCTGGCTGCTGCCGCTGGCGAGAGCCAAGAGCCAGTGAGGGCCTGGCTCCGGCTCCGTGATGGCGTTTGGACAAGCGAGAATGCGCGAGTTTCGTTCAGATTCATTCAGCTACGCGACAGGGTGGATGCGTGAGGCGTCCATGCCTGCCGCCGTCGCCTGTCTGCTGATGGGAGTGGTGTATATGCCCATCTCGCCTCTTATTGCAGCCGTGTGCTTGCTTGAAGATGCATTGCTGGCGTTATGACTGCTGCCACTTACGACAGGAGTCTGCCCTTGCTTCTGGATGGCTATGCTGCACTTAAGGATGGACGGAGCGGTCTGTCTCCCAGAATGGGATATCGAGCAGGTGGTTCGATAAGCATGTCAATCACCTCGAAGCCTACGAGATCAGTCGACCGCGCGACTGTTATGAAAGTTGCCGGTGCAGTATTGAAGACGAGCAACATTCAGGTGGAGAGCTACCATGGCTGCCTGTACCGGACCTTCCTACTCCGAGCGAAAGACGACACATTCTGCGTGATGAAGTGCATGCCTCATCCCAGTATCCGACTTATGCGACTCGAGGACGACCAGCTGGCAACTGAGGCAGCCGTTCTGCAACTGCTCAACCGACGAGGCGACATTGCCCCAGCTATGCTCGACTATCAAGCGGTGTCGTCCACTCTGGGAACATCCTACCTGATCTCTGGATCTTTCACCGGCACTGTGCTTGGTACTACAAGCTCACCTCTTTCTGGAGAGCGACGTCAGACCCTCGATCGAAGTCTTGGACGACATATTAGCCGTCTCGCTACTCTGACCGGCCGAGCCTTCGGACCTTTGCTCCGACCCTACACACAATCCTGGGCACAGTGCTTCGGTGCATTGCTTGAGAGTATCCTGCGAGATGCAGAGGATTGCCTGATCAGTCTACCATATGATGCCGTTCGACTGAGCATTCGCAAGCACTCGTCCGCTCTCGATAAGGTCTCGGAACCCCAGCTCACTCTTCTCGGTGCTGCTGGTGATGACAATGTCGTCTTCGACCCACGCAGTCATCGGCTGACTTCACTGCTGGACTACGGTACGGCGATCTGGGGTGATCCAATGATGTCCGACTACCTTCGCAAGCCGAGCAAGGCATTTCTTGACGGCTACGGCGAGCGACTTGCGGATGATTCAGATGCAAGGATACGACAGCTATTGTAGGGCTGTCGAATTTCAAGTCGCCGTACACCGCTGACTCATGATCATTAGGTACATCTTATACCACGCTGTCTATTCGATCGTCGAGCAGTGCCTCCGGCCACAGGCTGACGATGACTCGGGCGTGGCTCGTCGATCTTTGACCACTGCACTGCGGTGTCTGGTCACTCTGCCCGTACCCTGAATTCCGTCGAGCAGTAGACATCTCCATCCGACCCGGGCATGTCGTGAAGCTGGCGCTAAACTCCTTCGGACACGCCGCTTGTCCGGGTGGTCGCCAGCAGTACAGCTCAGCCGCTGCGCTACCGTGTACCACGGCGACTCACATACACGACCAGTATGCCAAGCGAGGAGTGGGCCCGGTAGCTCATACGTGCGTGCAAGGCTGAGCTCATCGCGAGCCGTCCGCGTATGTCTATTAGCCACTATGCGGCTTGAAGCCAGACTCTGCGCGACCCGGCAATGATGCGCAGTGTCGGCATTTCGCAGTAGTGCGTATGATCTGCCATGCCACGGACGAGTGACGAGGGTCGGGGTCAAGGGGAGGGTTGAAGGAGCGCAGTGCAAACGGAGGAGCGTCGGGCCATCACGTAGGCTCTCGATAGAATGATTGTTGACGCAGCCGCTGTGGTAGCCTAGCTATTGGATATAAACAGCATTCTTTTGCCTTCGTGTAGTGATCGCCTACCCAGCCTACGGGCCCAACATACATACCCTCACTTCCACACGCGCACAGACCACTTGGCCTCCTCGGATCAACGATATAGTGTCCATGTTGAGCCGCATCACTCATGATGGTCAGACAAGCTTCCATGGAATGATAGCAATATCTTCATGCTACTCCGAGTGTCGTGTGTCGAATTAGTGCAACAGTGTATGCATTCCTATGATGTTGCATATGTTCCAACGTAAATGTGTAGTCACTTCTCAGGTAAGACGCTCGAATCGAAGTCGACGACGATAACATCGGTCCTGGTGCTGTTATCGACACCGCAGGGCGATTGGAACTTCATAGGTGCCTTTGAGATGACACTACATCGTTCATATGGTCACTAGTGTACAGCATCGAAGCTATACAGTCGAATCTATATTCGTTGTCCGCCGGTCACATGACATCTATAACCCCAACCCCAACCACAAATGCGTAACCCTAACCCGTCGCAGCAACGCCGCAGATATGCATCCGTCTATCCCAGCCCAGCCTTTCCAGCCTTCATGATCTGCGCAACAGGCACTAGCAACCCTTCGCCATCCTTGCCCAACGCCGTACCCTTCGTCCACCCCATCTTCTCCATCAGTCGATGCCCGAAGTTGTCCGCGCTTATCTCCTTTGCGCCAGCACCAACAACCTCGCCATCTCTAAGTCCATGGCCTGCAACACCACCACCCCTGCCGCCGCGCGTAGAAGCCCCGCCGCCTCGACCCCCACGACCAGCAGGCGAGAACTTGTTCGCCTTGCCCTTGTACGATGAGTTCTTGAGGAAGCCTCGTTGACTGGCAGCGATGATGCGGTTGAAGTGCATTTCGCTGTATTCAAGGGTCTTTGTAGTCTTGTAGAGCATCGGGAAGCGCTTCTTACCGGAGCCTTGACTCTTACTCGTGATGTTCAGGCGTCCGGCGATGGCGTGTAGGGCCGCGCGGTCGGTTTTGTCCATCGGCGGGAACTTCTTCGCATCAAGCTCGTCGTCCAGCAGGAACTGCCGCAGCTCCTCGTGGACTTGCGAGAGCGTCATGCCTTGTGTGTACTTGGCCGTCAGGTCTGGAGTGCCGTTCATACCAAGCAGGCCTGCCATGCGCAGCTCTTCACGCTCGCGCTTCTTGGCGGACTTCTTCGTGCGGTCCTTGTCCCAGGTATCGTGTAGTACTTCACGCAGATCGTCATCAGAGAGCGCTTCGAGCTCTGGAGGCAGCCTGCCTTTGCGGCCTTTCTTCGTGGGGCGCAGCGAAGGGCGGTCAAGGTCCATGATATCGAAGCCGTTGTCGCCGTACTGCTCTACTGCGTCTGCGAGCGCGGAGGCATCCGGGAAGGCCAAGCCTCTGTTCTTGCGACGAGGTGTGCTACGCGTTGGCGTGAGAAGAGCGATGTGCTGCAGCCCCGCTCTTGCTTCCCTCAGGTCGCCGAAGCCTTCAGCCTCCACGTCCATGAATGTGCCGTCGTCTATGACAATCTCGTCACCCTCAATGCCTAGCTCTTCCTGCTTCTGCAGAAGTCGCGCGACGGTCTCGTCGTCCATTTGATCTCGACGCCGTTGCCGTAAATCCTCCTCGTCCTCCCACTGCTCTTGCTCGTCGTACTCGAGATCATTCTCGAGGTCGCTAGAGTCGTAGTCCGAGGCGTTCAGTCCATCGTCGTCGAGCTCACTGAGGTCCTGCCCGATGATATCGTCGTCCGAGTTGTCCAAGTCATCTGACCCACTCTCCATGGACTGCAGTTGGCTGAAGTCGATGTCACGGGTACTCTGGTCGAGTAGCTCATCGTCCGCGATCACACGCCCATCCACCACAAGTGACGGGCCCGCATCTGCAGACTTGGGCGCGAGTAGATCGTCTACATCTTCTCCCTGCTCTCGCAGATTCTCGAGGTAGTCTTTGCAAGCCGCCATATCCTCGTCGCTATCATCAGAGTTAAGCATTCGTGCTTCGGCATTGATCTCGCGCAGTTCCCTGTTTTGCCTCTTGCGCCCACGCTTGCCACGTCTGCTCGTAGTCTCGGCGCTCTGCAGCGCACCCGCGGTCCTTTGTGAGCTTCTCTTATTCTTGATCGCTTCCTTGAGCTCTGCCCGCAGCGCCGCGACGGTCTCTGGCGGCGGACTACCAGAGTGACCATTTGTATTGCCATTGTTCAGTGAGGCAGCTAGATCGACATCTGGCACTCTCTGATTCTGTTTCCGCCACCATCCGTTCTCGACTGGCTTGAAGCCCTGTGATGGATCCGCCTCTTGAGCAGCCCAACCAGGCGCCTTTGCCCAACCGCTGGCCCTTGTTGCTGGTGTGTTCTCGTTCGTCCAGTCCGGGCCTCCAGAACTCACTGTCTCGGACGGCTCAAGAGACACACCAAGCGCTTTCAACAGCTCATCTGTTACATGCGCCTCCTCCTGATGCACGGGTACAGGACTTTGGGGTCGTCTCACAGTGCGCGACTGCGGCTTCGCTCGCTCAGTCACTGGATCATCAACGACAATGGGTTGGTTACGGCCGCGGAAGACGATCTCGTCTCCACTAGAATCTGACAGGGAGGGTGAGCGTGGTCGGATAGGCGCTTTGCCCTTCCCCTTCGATCTACCGTTCATCGACATGTCGCCAACGGTGTCGATCACAAAGGTTGGCGCTTCAGCTCGTAGTGGTGTCGACGCTTTTTGCGCTTGCGTTGGCTCAACATCTGCAGCGCCATCGAGGCCAAACATCACAGAGGTTTGCTCTCGCACGGTCTCGTGAATGTGCATTGCCTGCGTGCCATTGGAAATCTCCATCTCAACGTCCTCGACCATGTTAGTCTGAATGGCAGCGTCGTCCACATCTTCATCCTCGTCATCGTCGGTGTCATTAATTGACTCGTCGTCAAGAGCAGCAACGACAGCCGGCGCATCTTCGATAGGCGCATCATCGGCAACCGGCTTGGGAGATGCGCTCACGAAGGAGATGGCTTGATGTCGAAGTCTCACAGCTGCTCGTCCTGGTGTGGAGTCTCCAGATCGCTGTGTGAAGCCGCGAAAGCTTGGTCCGGATGGCTCGTCTGGTCTCAGTCAGTTCCCGGCATTTGGTGGCAAACTTGGAGGCGTGATGTACCATCGTCCTCGTCGAAGTAGACATCGCGCTTGCCCTGCTTTCCGAAAGGCGGCTTCCCTCCAGGCGACTTCTGCGCTTTCTGTTTCTTCCCTGCCCTGCCCTTGGGCGATTTCTTGGGCATCTCTTGCTGCGCTTCGGAGCTTCGTGTCCGTATTCAGAAGGGTGGTGCAATGCGAGGGCCTTTCGATCAAAGAACGGATAGTGTACGCGCACGAAGAGAGCGGCTGTGGTCAGTAAGGACAGGCGTAGAGGGACACTGAAACAATCAACAATGCATATGGCCGGCGAGTCTTGACTCTTCATAATGACGAAACGCCAGATCTGGTCTTGGCAGATCTGACGCAGGGGTGTACATAGTGGGGCTGCTCCACCAGCAACTCCAGGCACGGTGAGCTTGCGATAGCAGCGATATGAGTGACTAGCTTCCTGAGTTTACATCTTGTCATAGCTTGGTGCTGAGGTACCTTAGTCTCGTGTTTGTCCTGGGTCGTCCGCTCCCAGAGCTCGGTGTTGGGAAGGAGCCTAAGATATCTTCCATCAACATAGCATCACATGCTCTCATGATCGACACCTGACACATGCATACCATAGCTGGTTGCTCGCGACACCCATCACCACTTGTTGACCTGGACGAACAAGGCCAATATGGCCAACAACGACTTCTCCCGCTTCAGCAAGAAAGTCGTGCAGTACTTCTGGGATCCTCTACCAAGAAACGAGGATGCCTCTCAGATCTGGTGTCTGGGTAGATCATACGATTCGAGGTACCAGGATGCACGGCAATCGAAAGTACTTGGGACCTCGCCTTCTGGTGAGTCGACTTCGTCAAAGGCCGACTCAGCCGTAGCCACCGAGACATCAGCGAAGCCGGAGAGTGAGTGGGAGAGCGTCGAACGTATTCCATCAGTAGCGGCCGAGGAGACAACATCGAAGAGCCAGGTAGAGCTGTCAGTGTCAGAAGAGGAGGCTCTTGGGTGGCCGTCAGACTTCTTAGACGACCTTGAGGCAAAGCTATGGCTCACATACCGATCGAACTTCACGCCAATACCCAGATCACCCGACCCGGCTGCCAGCTCGAACATGTCATTCTCGACAAGACTGCGCAATTTGACTGCACAAGCTGGCTTTACAAGCGACACGGGCTGGGGCTGTATGATCAGGAGTGGTCAGAGCATGCTTGCGAACACCTTAGCAGAGCTGCGGCTGGGCAGGGACTGGCGAGTTGGCCAGGAGAAGCAAGCGCACAAAGATCTCCTCGCACTCTTCGCGGACGTGCCAGAAGCTCCGTTCAGCATCCACAAGTTCGTCGAGCACGGTGCGCAGGCATGTGAGAAGCATCCAGGCGAGTGGTTCGGACCCAGTGCAACAGCAAGATGCATACAGTAGGTACTTGCGATCCATTACTTCATCCTCATCACTGACATGACCCGCAGAGCCCTCGTAGCCAAGAATACCTCCCTCAATCTCCGCGTCTACGTGCGACCAGACGACAGCGATGTCTACGCTGCGTCCGTTCTTCAGACTGCCACTGCTCTTTCCGCAAATGAGATCTTCGAACCTACTATGATCCTCCTAGGTGTTCGTCTAGGCATCGACCGCATCACGCCAGTCTACCACGCAGCCCTCAAATCGCTTCTCGAACTCCCGCAATCTGTAGGCATAGCCGGCGGCCGCCCTTCATCATCCCACTACTTTCTCGGCCACCAGGGCGATGCGTTCTTCTACCTTGATCCACACACTACTCGACCTGCCTTGCCGTTAGACCCCTCGGAAGAGGACATAGCGACCTGCCATACCCGTCGAGTGAGGCGGATCGGGCTGGCAGAGATGGATCCTAGTATGCTGCTTGGCTTTCTCGTCAAGAGTAAAGACGACTTCGAGGACTGGCGGAGGAGACTGGGGGAGTGCGGTGGCAAGGCTGTGGTGCATGTGCATGAACGGGAGCCGAGGTATGCTACCGGGGTTGAGAGGGAGGGAGCGGAAGACGAGGTGGAGGCTTGGGATGAGACTGGGGATGAGACTTGAGGTCTAAGCCTTAGGCTTCTCTGTCCTCGAGCGAATGGAAGGGAGGGCATGACGGGGACGCTGGTAGTGTTGCCGGAGCGTTATGGGTGCAATGGTGGGAGTCACTAGGTGAAAGCCGGACGGTCTGCATCGGAGGGTATACCTGGAGCATTTTACGTAGCGTTATGACATTGTGCAGTCTATGCACTGCTCATCACTGCAGAAGCCAGGTGTGAGGTACGGTACACCGTCTTGGATTGATCAAGGCAGTATTGTGCACGGGGCACAGCCAAATCGCGAAATCGCCACGCTCGGCCAATTTGGGAAAGCAGCACAACAAATGCTGTGCCATCTCGTATGCAAGTAGCTCACGGAGCTTGTGTCGTAAGGTTAGACAGTTGGCAAGCTCAAGAGCAATGGACATTAGATGAAAGTGAGGCAAGATTTGAAGTTATTGATCATGCATTCATCTGCTCTACTCTCTCCCCATCTCCCGCGCCGTACTGTACAGCACCCTCTCGCGGAGACACCTCGCTGCCATCTCAGCAGCAGCAGCAGACAGCCATGGTATTCTGCTCGCACCGCCCAAGTAAGAAAAGATGACACCCAAGTCGACTACCCATTGCCAACCCGTGCCTCAACGCCCATGTGAACCCACCCTCATGATATCAAGAAAAAGCACCCGCTTCAACTAGGCGTAAACACCTATTTCGTCGAGGAGGAGTACTTGGTGACGGCCTTGGTGCCCTCGGACACGGCGTGCTTGGCGAGCTCACCGGGGAGGATGAGGCGCACGGAGGTCTGGATTTCGCGCGAGGAGATGGTGGACTTCTTGTTGTAGGCGGCGAGCTTGGAGGCCTCTGTTGCGACGCGCTCGAAGATGTCTGATGGAATGAGTCAGATTGGAGTTAAGAAAGTGATGGGGCTGGATGGGGTTGACAAACCGTTGACGAATGAGTTCAGGATGGACATGGCACGGTTGGAGATACCAGTGTCGGGGTGGACCTGCTTGAGCACTGGAGAAAATGTCAGTCAAATGCGCGTGATGAGATTGAAATGAGGCGAAGATCGCGTACCCTTGTAGATGTACGAGGAGTAGGTCTCCTTGCGGGTCTTGTTGCGCTTCTTCTTGCCATCGGCGCTGGGCGCGGAAGTCTTCTTTCCGGCCTCCTTCTTCTCCGCTGGGGCTTTGCCTGCTGGTGCCTTGCCGGCGGTGCCTGAGGGAGTCTTCTGTATGGGAGTCAGATTGCTGTTCAAATCGGACTGTAATGGGCGCGTCTGATGGGATGCGACAGGCAGAAACTCACGGTTGCGGTCTTGGGAGCCATTTGAGCGGTATGTGAGTCTAAAAGACGCGGTTTTTGATGATGACTGGATGTGGTGGATGAGTTGAGTTGACTTGTGTGATGGATGTCGATGGATACTGGCGTGTGGTGATGAAGAGGAAGAAGAAGTGTAAGCGACGGTGAGGAAGTGGGACGGCGTCGCTCTTGTAGTGCGTGCGCCCGCTGCGTGAGGTGCTCTGTGATTGCGGGCAGCCGCGAAACGCGCCTGTGCGCTAAGCCTAATCGGGCGCAATCAACACCGAACTTCGCGCAGGCTCGTGCCAAGGCGTGCAATCAAACCCGCTGTTGCGACTGTGCACCCCGCTACTTCTTAAACCCCAGCGCGCCGTCACCAACACCGCTGCCTCTCTTCTTCTCTTCTTCATCCACGACCATCGACATCAATCCACGCACTCATCTCAACCAGCTTATCCAACTCACTCACCTCAACAACCCAATCCATCCAAATCCATCATCAAAATGACGGGCGGCAAATCTGGCGGCAAGGCCTCTGGCACCAAGTCGAGCGCGCAATCGTGAGTTCATCTCGTCCATCAGACGCATCTGCATGAGCTGGATACTCCATCGAGATTCCGGCTTCAGCATGACGCGTCTCTGGTGTGTTGCATTCATCGGCGCAAACTGACATCATAATCACAGGCGTTCATCCAAGGCTGGGCTCGCATTCCCCGTTGGTCGTGTCCACCGTCTCCTCCGCAAGGGCAACTACGCACAGCGTGTCGGTGCTGGTGGGTCAACGCGTCTACCACTGCAGCCTAGATCCATCATCTGACTTCAATCCTCTAGGCGCACCCGTCTACCTCGCAGCTGTCCTTGAGTACTTGGCGGCTGAGATCCTCGAGTTGGCTGGCAACGCCGCCCGCGACAACAAGAAGACCCGTATCATTCCCCGTCATCTCCAGCTCGCCATCCGCAACGATGAGGAGTTGAACAAGCTCCTCGGCCACGTCACCATCGCCCAGGGTGGTGTGCTCCCCAACATTCACCAGAGTAAGCTCGCCTGTTGCCCACATTTGTTGCCTACAGTCACTGACATCACATCTCAGACCTGCTCCCCAAGAAGACCACCGGCACAACCGGCAAGGGTGGCAAGACCAGCCAAGAGCTTTAGGTTTCTTCTCAATCACACTGGGTTCTGGCGTCGGGGGTTTGATGACACTGGGTTCATCATGGGTATGAGCACTGAGATGGGGTTCTCACGAGTGCTTTTCCATATTGCTTTTGGCATGTTCATGCGACTGGGAGGTTGAGATGAAGGGGCCTGCGAGATGTACAGTGCGCCCACAGGAGAGGCGCCTTCGTGCGTGGCGGCGGTGCAGTAGGCAGCGAGAATGATGAATGATACCACCTTACCAAGCACTGCCTTATCGTCGTCTCATTCCGATTCTCTACGCTGGCAAGTACCTGGTCTCTTGTAACTCTTTTCTTTTCACGGTCATTTCACACGGAGGATTGAAAGCATACTACCTGCATATACTCATTGAAGGAACGTCTTGATGAGCTCCTTAGAGCTCGAAGCCATTGATAAGGACAACAGAGCAGACGTTGCGAACAGACGTTGCGCAAGATACAGCTATCAATCTCTTCCACTTAAGACCACGGTAGCGAAGACAGTGGAAGGAGATCTGACAGGTCACGTTCCACTGCAGACGCCACATTCTCTGGACTTGCATCACCCCAAAATCGACTTGGCCAAGTTCGCCAAACTCGCCAAGCTCGCCTCCGCGAACTCCGCGCGCGAACTCTTACGCGTCGCGTCACGAAGAAGAAACTCCGCGACGAGTATGGGGCCTTCCAGCCCGCTGACGGGACCGCGTCGAATGAAGGGGGGACCCCGAAGGCAACGCCGAAAGCTACGCCGAAAGCTACGCCGAAGAAGCGTAAGACTGCTTCCCCTAGTGATGATGACGAGGAGACTGGAAGCCCGAAGAAGAAGGGGAGGAAGCGGGGGAAGAGGGGTGGGGAAGATGGGGACGGGGAGGAGAGTGTGGTGAAGAGGGAGGAGAGTGGGGAGAAGGATGTTGAGGCGGGGCGGGAGGACTAGGTGTTGCGAGCGGATTGCTCGCTGGTGAAGGGCGTCTGTGGTGGCGAAGGTCAATAGTGCGATGCCTGGGTTTGGCAAAGCGTGCGAAGCCGGTGGACGGACCGCCTGTGAGACTTATTGATGGCTCGGAGGTGCGTGAAGTGATGGCGGAGCGATGTTCGATAGCCGGTCGAATTCTGCCTCCAGTATCAAGAAGCGGTCGTGATACCTTACACTTGACGTGATTTCCCAACAGCCATAAGGAGAATTCAGTTACAGGTTTCTTGACGAGGTATGTACTTACATCAAACCCAGTTCTCAAACGAAACGTCCATACGTCTGCAAGTTCCCGTGCAGCCACCTACTCCAAGAAACGCCCAAGACCACCACCTCCCACGCCTATACCAACTCACGAACTCTTGCTTTTCTTACTCTTCTTCACCTTTACCTGCTCTTCAGGCACCTCCCCTTTAGCAAGCACCTCACTCTCAGCCTTCCTCTTCTTGTCCTTCTTGACTTTCTTCTCCACAGCCGCCACATCAACCTCCGCCGCAGCCGGCACCTCACTCTTCTTCTCCTTCTTGCTCTTCTTGCCCGCCTTGGCATCAGCGTCAATATCAGCCATCTCCACGTCCGCTTGCTCCGTGGGTTTCGAAGCCTTCTTGTCTTTCTTCGCTTTCTTTCGCAGAGCCTGTTCAGTGGCTTGGTCTGTTACGCCGGGCGCAGCGATTTCTTCCTCGGCACCGCCTTTGGAGGGGTCGGAGACGTTGATTGAGGCTAGGGTGGCGTCCATGGCTGCTTGCTGTTGGAACAGATCAGTGCCTGTAGCTCGCGTGTAGTCAGTCAGGAAGAGAAGGAACATACCATAGCATCAGCGTTCTTCGTTGGGTTTACACCTTCCGAATAGAATCTCAGCCTCTCCTCGACCTGCTCCTTCAATGCCTCGCCAAACTTCCTCGTCGGCTGCATGCTGAAGTTGTCGATTCTGCTTGCAATACTTGTCTTGTTCGCCAGAAACCGAGAGATACGGCCCTTGTTCTTCGTCCCCGCTCGCCCTATGAACGAGGAGTGGTAGATGAGACCATACTTGGGCGTGTTGCCCTTAGTCTTCAAGGCTCGGAAGAGCGCTTTCTCGGCACCCAGAATTTGCACAGTGGAGGCAGGATACTTGGCCAGATTTGTCAAGCTGCCAGCATGGGAGATGAGACGAGCTCCGACAGTCTGGCCGATCAGGGCAGCAAGGTTAGGAGCCACGATACCCATCTTCGCGACGAGGTAGGCGCCGAGGGATTTGCGGTATTTGCCTAGATCGGACGTGCGCTTGGCGAAGAGCATAACGTTCTCCATGTCTGTGGCACTCAGATCTTGACCCATGGAGACTTTGGCTGCCTCGATGATGGCGCGTGCAGTGGACTGATCATCATCGACAAGCGCAGCGAGGTCATGGAGTTGGTCTTCCGAGAGGGTAGTCTTGTTGCCGATGAAGAGTGCGCATTGAGCATACTTTGTGTTGTCGCTGACTATACGGACAAGCTCGGGGAAGTGCCAGCCGTACCACTCGCGTACTCGCATGGAGAAGGTGTTCACAGCTTTGTCAAGATGGTCCAGTGTTGCGATGGCTTGGATGATGTGGTTGTCGTTCTTCTGCACGCTGAACTTTACTTTTGCCCGACTGTAGGCGTGGCCGAGACCTAGTTGTGCGCGAGAGACGTCACCGGATTGCAGACCCTTGAGGAGCTTCTCCGAGTGCAGACGGATGCCGCGGAGCAGGTCTGCAACGATCTCACTGGTTTCCGGGGTCTCGCATTCAACACCTGGGAAGTCGGCTTTAATCGAGCCAGCCAAATTCCTGTCGCCAACACCAAGAGTGACCTTCTTCTTCTCCTTCTTGCCACTGGAGGGCAGATTGGCTTCCAGGGTAGTGCGCAGGTAGTCGCTCATGATGCCTTCTGAGATTTCGTTGGCATTCTCTAGTGCCTGGCTGGCGCCTTGGAAGGGCGCAAAGGAGACGAGCTGTACCATCTTGCCGAACTTGGCCAAATCAGTGTGGGCAGCCTGCACCTCTGGCAGCTGCGCACCGATCGAGTCGCCCTGCAGCTTGACGGCAAAGATGGCATACCCGACGGACGACTCGTGGAGGAGGTAGTCGGCCGACATGGTGGCGGTGTTATTGGGATATCAGCTGGGAGTGCTATGTCATGCGCTGTAAGTTGGTCCAGAGTAATGCTGTGTCCATAAGATGTAGGATACTACAGCGCCTCGAATGCTTGCAGACGGTCGGCTGTAGTCGAAAATTGAAAAGCTTCGAGCTCACGCGAGTGACAAAAGTAGTGAACCACTCAGCAGGTCCCGTACAGAGAAAGTCAATTATATATGCAGCGCTATTACAGTACATACGTGGGCTGCACTGCCGACGAAAGCATAGCTCTTCTCTGTAGAAGTTCTTTGGAGCAGCGATCCGTTACCGCAGTGCGATATGAAAGCGGTAATTGTATTGTCATCCCTCATATGAACCGCTTCTTCTGTCATTCGCACACCGCTTCGGAATACCTTCCCTGTTGAGCTGACACGCGAATGTCAACGCGACTTTTCATGGACAGCCAAAATGATAGGCACAGGATTGAAGACAGACTGAGCAAGAGATTCGATCAGACTACCACACATTATGTCTGCCGCACAACTACTCAACCCCAAGGCCGAATCGCGGAGGAGAGGCGAGGCTCTCAAGGTCAACATATCGGCTGGTGAAGGCCTCCAAAATGTACTGGCATCGAATCTTGGACCTTCAGGCACGCTGAAGATGCTGGTCGATGGAGCTGGTGGGATCAAGCTCACCAAGGACGGCTCGGTGCTGCTGAAGGAGATGCAAATACAAAATCCTACTGCGGTCATGATCGCCAGAGCAGCAACGGCACAGGACGACATCTGCGGAGACGGGACGACGAGTGTGGTGCTGATGGTGGGCGAGCTGCTGAAGCAGGCAGATCGGTACATCAGTGAGGGACTACACCCGAGAGTCATTACAGATGGGTACGAGCTGGCCAAGACCGAGACCCTCCGTTTCCTGGATGAGTTCAAGCTGGAGAAGGAGGTCGACAGGGAGCTGCTGCTGTCTGTCGCGCGCACATCATTATCGACCAAGATCAACGCAACGCTCGCAGAGCAGCTCACACCAGATATCGTCGACTCGGTACTCGCCATCTACCAGGCACCCGCTAAACCAGATCTCCACATGATCGAGATCATGACAATGCAACACCGCACAGCAGCGGACACACAACTCATCCGCGGTCTTGCATTAGATCACGGTGCTAGACATCCAGACATGCCCAAGGACGTGAAGGATGCCTTCATCCTCACCCTGAACGTCAGCTTAGAGTACGAGAAGAGCGAGATCAATTCTGGCTTCTACTACAACTCCGCCGAGCAACGCGACAAGCTCGTCGAGTCCGAGCGACGCTTCGTCGATGACAAGCTGCGTAAGATCGTCGAGCTGAAGAAAGAGGTCTGCGGCATAGACAACAAAAAAGGCTTCGTCATTGTGAACCAAAAGGGCATTGATCCTCTATCTCTCGACGTGCTGGTCAAGAACGGCATCTTCGCCCTACGCCGTGCCAAGCGCAGGAACATGGAGCGTCTCCAACTCATCTGCGGTGGCACAGCCCAGAACAGCGTCGATGATCTCACGCCTTCAGTTCTCGGCTGGGCAGGTCATGTCTACGAGCATCAGCTCGGCGAGGAGAAATACACCTTCATCGAGGAGGTGAAGGAGCCCAAATCCGTCACGCTCCTCATCAAGGGTCCGAATCCCCACACTATTGCGCAAATTAAGGATGCTGTACGCGATGGCCTTCGATCGGTGTACAACATGATCGTAGATGGATCCGTCGTCCCCGGTGCAGGTGCTTTCCAAATTGCCGCATCGCGCCGCCTCACATCAGATGCTTTCTCAGCGTCCGTAAAGGGCAAGGCACGCTACGGTGTACTAGCTTTCGCAGATGCTATGCTCATCATCCCAAAAACCTTGGCAGCGAATAGCGGTCATGATATCCAAGACTCCCTCGCAGCACTACAGGACGCGCACGCCGAAGGCCATGTGGCTGGTCTGGATCTCGTTAGTGGAGAGGAGATGGATCCGGTGCAGGAGGGTGTGTACGATAGCTTTAGGGTGTTGAGAAGTTGTGTCGCGAGTGCCACGGGGATCGCGAGCAACCTGTTGCTTTGCGACGAGATGCTGAAGGCGAGGGAGATGGGTAAGAGCGGCCCGCCCGGACTTGACGGCGGCGAGGAGTGAGGCGTTATGTAATGCAAATGGCATGATCATGAGAGCGCAAGACGCCGCGCTCCCCGTCAGAGAATTGGCATTATCGAGGTCAAGCGACTGCGACAGCTGAAGTGATTGGCATCAAAGAGATCACGGGCAGGTCGTGTATCGGCCACACCGAGAACAATGCAGGACGCCGAGCCGCGGGATAAAGCTGGTTCGAAGGTCGCAAGATGTGGTATATACGAGGTATGTGTAACGTACGCAGTTTGTGCATGGTCATCACATCTCGACTCTCAGCTTTCGTCTCTTTGTCAATACAAGTCTTCTCTCATAGGCACCACGGTAGTGCTACGAGAAACGGACAGTACCGCGCAGCATTCCTTTGTAGACATTGGCGAGATTGACGCGATGCAGGCCCAGGTGGTGTTGACATTCCACACTCAAATTGGGATGCAGTGCCCAGCGACAAGCACGATGTCGACTGCACGCTTCGACCGTCGCACTGCTGTTGCAAGATCGGACAGACGGCGTGTCAGCATACACTCGTTTGGCTGCATCCGCATTACCTGGCCGTCTCGTCCAGGCACATCCTTGAGCACAGCCAGTTCGCTAGCCGTAAAGCACCTACTCGGCAAAGGGAGCACCACAACATCAGCGTGCTCGGCTGCACAAGTTCACTGGCCCCCTTCGCGAAAGCGGCACACTCGCAACGATGTTCGCCCGTCTAGCGACCGCTGCGTCGCTAGCCATTCTCGCCCTCACGCACTCGTCCTGGGCCCAGAACGTCATCACCATAACGCAACACCGCAGCGTCTGCAGCGCAGTCTACACGTCCGCCTCCACGACCGTCACAGTGATCCAGTCCACAGTGACAGTCACGCCCTCCTCAACCTCCGGCGCTCCCTCTGCATCAGCATCTGGACCCAGCGACGCGTCTTTGAATGCTGGAACGCCGTTCTCGATAGAGCTTGCGCAGGGCACATGGCTGACCCTCAACGGCTCAACGACTACAAACTCCTCCCTGGCAGCACAGTATGTCATCCGCAACGGCGGCCTCTACAGCGCCACAACCGGCTTCCAAGTCTCTGCCAAACCCCAGCGACTCCACCGTCTCCCTCGCCCCTTCGGCGGCAGTAGGCAGCATCACATGTTGTTTCAGCTTCGTCAACGGCGTGCTTACTTGGACGAATTCAGCATTCGCCGATGGCGCTGCAACGTTCTCTGCGAATAAGCTTGGGGACGGGGGAAGTGTGGTTGCGAGTTTGAAGGGGAGTCAGCCGCAGGGGTATGTGAAGGTGGTTGTGAGGGCTGCGGCGCCGCCGGGAGGCAGTGGTGTGGCGAGTGGGACGATGAGTGTCAGTACGAGTTATGTTATGCAGAGTATGGCTTCTTCGGCGCCGGCGGGAGGGTATTCATCGCTGCCGCCTGCAGGTTACTCGAGCACTGGAGTCGCTGGGAGTTCAAGCCAGGGCGCACCGACGTTTGTGTACAGTCCGCCTGCTTCTGCGAGCCCGACTTCGACGAGCGTGGGCGTGCCGGGAGGGTATAGCATTGTGGCTGGTTCGTCGAGCGCGGTCAGCTCGAAGGCTAGCACTACGTCTGCGGGTGCTAGTATGCCTTCTGGCTATCCTGTCACAAGCGCCTCTTCGACTTCGAGCTCGGTGAACACGCTCTCTACGGTCAGCGCGCCGGGAACACCGATTGGACCTGATAACCCGGGACACAGCCGATCGTCGACCAGCAGCAGTCCTGCCGTCATCTCTGTATCTACGCCTGCAGGCTATGTCGCTTCGACCGCGAGCAGCTCTCGCACCACGGCATCAACATCCACCGTCACACTCGCCAGCGCGACTCCAAGCGCATCGAAATCCTCGACCGGTGGACCTTACATCGCAACCGAGAACTCAAGCCAGGCACCCGGACCCAGCTCTGCAGTCATGGCTTCGCCGTCAACATCCGCACCCGGCGGTCAAATTGCAACGGAGTACTCCAGTCAGGCACCCGGTCCCAGCTCTCCCGTCATGGCCCTTTCGTCCACATCGTCTCTTGGCGGGCAGATCGCGACCGAGTACACAAACCAAGCTCCTGGGTCTACCTTCGGAACCCCCGACATAGCTGTCTCCTCCACTTCTAGCAGTAGCTCTGTCAACACGCTACCGACATATACTTCCAATGGCGTGCCGATTGGACCTGACAATCCAGGCTATGGGGGATCGACCGTAGCAAGCAGCAGTAGTGCCAGTAGTAGCGGCTCTGTGGGCGTGCCGCCGATATATGGGCCAACGACTACCACGACAAGCAGCAGCAGCAGCAGCAGTAGCAGCTCTCTGGCTGTGCCTCCGATCTATGGTCCGACTACCACCATCACTAGCAGCAGCAGCTCTTCTGTGGCCGTGCCTCCGATCTACGGACCGACGACGACGACGACGGCCAGTAGCAGCAGCTCTCTCACAGTGCCGCCGATCTACGGACCCACAACTACGACTACTAGTAGTAGCAGCAGCTCTGCAGTCGTCCCTCCTATCTATGGTCCGACCACAACAACGACGACCAGCAGTACTGCGACCTCAAGCAGCTCGAGCAGCTCGAGCTCGGCCATTGTGCCGCCAATATACGGACCTACAACGACGACCACTACTTTCTCTACAACCTCTTCATCTTCAAGTAGCTCCCCGATCGTTCCGCCAATCTACGGCCCGACTACGACCACCTCCACATCTTCGACCACATCGCGCAGCAGCTCAACATCCTCACCATTCTTCTTCACAGACTACATGACCAGCTCCTCCCAGCCCTTTACCTCACCCCCAGCCTCTGCCACCACCTCAACCTCTTCCGCCGCGCCGCCCTCAAGTACCATCCCCGCCTGCCCCTCCGGCAACAATACCCTCTTCTACGACTCCGGCGGCGCAGTCCATCGTCTCCTCTGCGACATCGATTCCCTACCCGGGTCCTACAACAGCGCTGCGGGACCAAATTTCCAAGGCTGTCTGGGGATATGTGACGATGATACGCAGTGTGCGGCTGTGGCGTTCAATGGGCAGGTGGCGTATGGCGGAACTTGCTACTTCAAGACGAGCGTGCAGAGCTATGCTAGTAGTCCCGGGGTGTACTTCGCCATGCTTGTTAGTCCCGCGCCATCTAGAGGGGTGTCGAGCACGACGACAAGTTCTGTGTCTAGCACGAGGTCGACGTCTAGTACAGCAATGGCAGTAGGACCTACAGTAACGACGACTACGACGAGCTCGACATCGAGCAGCGTCACGGCGATTGGACCTACAATTACGACCACGACCACCTCGACCACATCGTCGAGCAGTTCAGCAAGCTCCGCGCCAGCCGCCACAGCCACCGGTACAAACGCCTTCACCTGCGCCGCCAACAACGGCCAGACCATCACCGACGCAGCAGGTATTCAGTACATCATCTCCTGTGGCAGCGAGTCAAGCAGCGGCAGCTACGCCAGCTACGGCGCCGCAGCCTCGTTCAACGACTGCTTCAATAATTGTGATGTTAATTACCAGGCTCCAGGAGGCACGAACTGCACTGCCTTCACCTACTTCGGCGGCAACAATGGAGTAGGCGGCGGGACATGCTTCGTTAAGAACGAGCTCGGTGAGACATTCTTGCCTGGAAATGCGCAGCTGGTAGGCGTGATCAAGGTGGCGTACTACGTCGCACAGTCGAGCAGCAGCGTGGCGGTCGTGTCGACTACATCCACGACTTCCAGCACGGCCAGCATTGCTCCGCCAATGACGACTAGCAGTGCGCCACTCTCCTCCTCCTCTGCATCGACCGCAACCTCCACCTCAACCTCAACAGGTCCCTACCTCGTGCTCCCCTCGCCTACAGCTTGCGACTTCGGCGACCCCCCGAATTACGACGAGGACGACTCGTACTGCGAGGTCGACTTACCTTTCAATGCGCAGATTTACAGCACCAACTCCCAGAAGACTTACGCGAGCACAAATGGCTACATCTCCCTCTTGCAAGGCTCATCCCAATACTCCACCCGCGCGCTGCCGGCTTCGAATATCCCCAACAACACCGTAGTGCCATTGTTTGATGATTTGTTTCTGTATGGGCCGCCGCCGACCGGGACTGGCGTGCAGGGCGCGAACAAGCAGGGGATATGGTATCAGATTCAAGGTTCGGCGGTGGTATGGGAGTACTACGTCGCCCGGGGCGGGGATGCGACGAGTGTTTATCACTTCACCGTAGCCTACGACAGTAATCTGCCGGGGACGTGGCGGTACAAGTACTACTCCATCGGCACATCGAGGAGCGACGCGGGGGCTAATGGGGCAAGTGCTGCGGTGGGGATGCAGGGTTGTGAGTGCTGAACTTCTGTTTCGAGAGTTTGAGGGATGTCTGCTGACTTTCTGTGTAGTGGGTGCCAACGGAGCGGTGACAGCGACGCAGTACTCGTTTAGGAATAATGTGACTACGCCGGGACTGGTGTTGACATGTAGTGGGAGTACGAGTAAGTGCACAGCGGGGAGTCCGTCGTTGGTGACGGTTAGTATAGGGTGATCTCCGGGAAGCCTGCGTGGTGGCTGCGAATAGGATCTTATGTAGCTTATACTAGCATGTTTGGGATTCCCTGGATACAACCTCCTGTCAGGTGAAGCTGGTTGATAGCGATGGGAAGGAAAGAAATGTGAGCGCCGCAAAATCAGGGCGAAGGCTTCATGCGTGCTACCACCATATCTTTACGAATCTAGCTGCAACAGAAACGCCAGAAACGCCACCGCATAGACGACCAAGAACGAGCTGCTCACCGAATATCCCACAAAAATGCTCGTCTCTTCCAGAACTACCCCTCCATGCCTCAGCACATCTGTTCCCGAAATCTATACCCACATCATAGTCCCCTGTCCGCATCGATATCTACATAGCAGCATACTCCCTTGGCTCACTAATTCCAAACTCCCCACTATGCAACCCCCTCATAACATCCCACCCCTCCTCAGTCAACACCGGCCGGCCTTTAGGCTCCGTAGCACCTGTGAAGAACCGCGGCTTCCACTCAATATTCGCCGCCTTCCTTTCCGCTGCCTTCGCGCGCTGCTTCTCCTCCAGCTCCTGCTTCACCGTCGTAGCCCTCGCATACTCTTTCCGCATTATGGCATCGGTCACATCATTCCAGAACCTTCGAGATTCGTTCGGGAGTTGGTGTTCAGCAGGTGGGCAGTTCTTGGGGTGAGGAAAGAGGGGCGCAACGTCTACTAATTGGATTCGGGATTCGGTGGTGGAGGATTTGAAGGCGCCGGGGCCGGGGGAGAAGTAGACTTGGTTTTGCCAAGAGCCGTCGATTCGACCGAGGACATCCTTGTCGGCGACGTCTTTGATTCGTGTAAGGGTGTCCTTTTCGGGATCTGCCGTGCGGTAGATGACGCCTTCGACTTTGTTCTGCGTTTTGCCAAAGTAGCCCTCCTCCAGGTAATGCAGGATGACTTTCAGGCCAGTGCGTTGGCAGGTTACGAAACAGGTATCTGCTACTGTAATGTTCAGGTTGCCGCGCAGGAAACCTCCGAGGTAGGCAGCGGGATGTGTGAGTCTGTAGGTCTCGTCTTCGTGGTTGTGTAGCTTCACGAAGATGCCCTCGTTGAACTCGCCTGGCGTTACTCGCACAGATGTGCCCGTGAATTTCGCGGAGAGCTGGTCGAAGCCATATGCCGAGACGCCCTTTTCGGGACATGCGACGTAGTAGGCGCTGACAGGAGGGTGGTGGGAGGTCTGTTCCGTAAGATACGAGATCTTGACCTTCTGGCCTGGCGTGCTGGTCTGGCCCTCCAATGCAGCTGGAGGTGGCTTCTCTTCGTTCCCCAGCAGACTGGGCAAGCTGTCTTCAATCTCCCATGTACACCGGAAGAACTCGCCTAGTGTGCTGTTGTAGGGCTTGCAGGGCTTGCCTTTGACGTACTTCAGATCTTTCGTGAACCAGAAGCGCAAGCAGGCTAGCATTCGGCCAAGCTCATCCTTGCTGTCTCCGATGGCGGCGAAGGTGTCGGGTCGGTCGAGGTAGTGCCAGTATTCGAGATTGGGTATGGGTTCCATAAGCTGTGCTGGGAGGGAGAAGCGGACGGCGGCCATGTCACTGACGCCAATGAAGCGCTTGAGTATGCCCAGGAAGGTCTTGAGCTTGGAGGAGTCGCTGGTAGTCTGGCCATCTTTAGGTATGTCTTTGTAGTCATCCTTACTTGCTGCGCCGGGTATGGGTGTGGAAGTTCCTGATGTTGTGGCAGAGGGGGGTGTTGGAGGTCCAGACGTTGAGGCGTCGCTGGTGGTGGTGTGGTCGGATTTATTCATGCCCTTCATCTCGGGCGTGGACGGCGTCGAGCTCTTGAGGAGTCCCATGGCTGGACTGCTGTGTATGTGAACAAATGAGATGGTTATTGCACTCTCGTCCACGCCAACAACTTGCTGTTTCGGATGCTGCGATTGCTCTGCCTTGGTACAGCTCTTGACTCGATCTCAATCGCTAGCCCTACCAACCTACGTCACTCTGAGCAGCCCCACGTGCGGTTGGCGACGGCGTGGCAGAGCAAGTGCCAAGGCGAGCGAGATAGCAAGGCAGGTGAGTCCGTGGAATATGTCGTGAGCGTAGAGGACAAGATGTCACCCTTCTATCACGTCGTTGAAGACTTGTCGTTGCGATAACGCGCCTGACTTGGGTATGTCATGCAGCGATTCTCAAGCTTGTCTCAGGTCCAATCACCGAACCACGATCATGCACCCCGCCATGGGATAGGGATCACTGTTGAGACATCCATATCTCGCGGCCTTACGTTGGACATCTCCCGGAAATGCCAGTTATGGTGCTGATCATATCTAGTGAGCTGTTAAATAAGCAGCGGGGGTATGGGCACGACGAGGGACACTTATGTTCACCACCCCCTCAAGCGGTGTCTATCGACTGTATCTTGAGCATGCAGGTACCCTTTCGCCCTTGTTCGGATAGGTCTGTACCAATGGTACGACACGAAACGTCAACAGAGCACAAGCTTCCTCACCCCGGGAACCCACCCCTCGCCATCTTCCTCGCCCTCCCATCCCTTCGATTATGGTTCGCCCGACTACCCTTACTAGCCTCCTTCCTCCTCTGCGCATTAGCCGTAGCGGGATCACTCGAAGGCCCAGCCACACTTGCTCCACCACCCCTTCCACCCCGCCCTCTCCCTCTGCCTCGTCCAACGAACCCGCCCCTCACGTTCTCCTGCGGTACGTCTGAGTCCTCCGTCTCAGTCCCAGCAGGCGAATCACGATACGCCGTCCGCGCGACGTCAGCTTGCCTGCCATCGAAGGCAGAAGACTGTGTTTCGAGCTTGCGCAGTCGTCGCGGGTCACGCTGGAGCATGATCGCCCAGCCCTCGATCGCTTCGTCCGTCATACCAGTTTCTTTCTTCAGCGCTGCTCGGGCCTGGCCTCGCCGCACATCTTGCGTCCGCCCGAAGAGCTCAGGTCGATCTTTGTAAGCTGTGAAAAGCGCAGCATCGTTCTCCTCCTGCGTCACTTTCGCAGCCGGACCAGGCTCGCCGTCAGGATGCGCCGTATCGACTGTGCCCCCTACGTCTTCTACGTCGTAAGTGTCGTCGCGCTCATCATCGTCTGAGTCAAAGGCTGCGAGCGCAGAGAGAATGGCAGCTTTATTGCCTGTGGATGTGGAGACATCGGCAACTTTGTCTTTCTTCCCCATGTGGAGGCGTGAAGTGTCGAACTCGAGACGATCGAGATCGTCATTGTCGTAGACGTTGCGGCGTGAGGGCAGTTGGTGGGTAGATGGTGGAGGCGTGGATCGTGGCGCAAGGTGATCGATAGCCTGCTGCGGATCGACTCGGTGTGGTACAGACTGCTCCGTTCTGTCCAGGGAGTCGAGGTGAGGAGATAGTGAGTTGTCGAGCAGATGTGCAGTGACTTGCTCCACGTCGTCATCATATGCATCTAGCAAGCGCATCACAAAGCCAGACCCAAGGTCGGGGAACAGGTCCTGCACTTGCGTGACTAGGCTCATACGATGCATGTGTAGCTCGTCATGATGGTCGGCCTTACCGTTACCAGGTTTACGGAGCGAGCGGGAGCGCTTTTTCGTCCTCGCAATGCTAGGTGCACGGAAGGTTTCCAGGCTTTCAATGAGTTTCATCAGCCGTTCCGGAGACTTCTCTCCAACAGAATGTTGTAGTTTTGCTAAGAATGGTGTGTTTGTCACCAAGTCTGCTAGTAACGATTGATTGGGTGGCCGTCCCTCAAGCTGTGTCTTCAGACTGTACAGATGATCTGCGACCATGGCGCTGTTGCCCGCTGCACCACTCAACGATCCTGTGAGTCCGAGATACACGGTCATCACGATAGCCTTACGGGTCCGCTCGGTCGTTGTCTTGGTATAAGCGGCGACGAATGAGTCAAGAAGATCCGAGCCGGTCATGATCACCGTGGCCACTTGGGACGACATTCGTAGGATTGGGGCAAGCACAGCAAGTTGCGATTCTACTGCGTCGGGAGTAGGCGTATCCAGTATGCGTATGAGACCCTGCTTGCTGCTCTGCAACAATTTCTCCACAGCCATCGCCTTCCGTTTCCATATTGACTCAAGTAAGTCCGGTAATCGTGAACTCCGCAGATACGCTCGACATAGCTCCGAAAGAAACTCTAGATCCAACAAGCTACCTAGATCGTTTACTTCCAAGAATGCTCGCCGTACCAGCGCAAGTGTCGTTCTACTCAGCGCTCGTGCCTTTGGAGTTCGTAGTAATCCATCACTTTGCTCGATATGAGCGAGCTCGTGGCAATGCGATCTCAAGTATGGACTGAGTGAGCCTTTGGTAAGGGATTGCTGGAACTGTGTTGTTGTTGACGCAAGGTATATCTCGGCCAGGGTGATCCAAGCATCTAAGCAGGCTTCCCATTCAGCAGACTCCAGACTCAATCGCACGGATGATGGAGGGATTGCAGCCAGAGGCGGGAGAGTCGTGAATCCTTGTTGCTGTTTGGCGGACATGATCATGGATACACTCTCCTCTCAATGGATAGAAGGGAACGATCTACGCAATCGCAACCATCTCTATCGGTTTATGGCCAGTCCATAGAAATCACAAGATGCATGTCATATGCGATCACCAACTGGTCGGATCAAGTTTAGCTCACGGACAGTCCCGTGAAGTCTTGGCAGTTGCGCCGAATATTGAACGACTTCGAAGCCCCACTGCGACAACAGGCTTCCTTTCTGCACCGATTATCACTTTGCCGGAACTGCCAGTACAGTCCGAGGTACGCTCGTCTCTCATCCCCTCCCCCTCCCGCCCACTAACACCACCACAGTCGTAGTCGGCCACCGCACATTCCCACCATCCGACCCCACCAACAACTCCCCACCAAACCGCAACCATGTCCTACGACGCCAAGAAGGTCCAGCAAGGCGAGCAAGCCAAGATCCACAAGATCCGCATCACCCTCACCTCGCGCAAAGTCTCGTCCCTCGAGAAAGTCTGCACCGAGCTCATCGACCGCGCCAAGTCCAAGGACTTGCGCGTGAAGGGCCCCGTGCGCCTGCCGACGAAGAACTTGAAGGTGTCTACGCGCAAGACGCCGTGTGGAGAGGGAAGTAAGACGTGGGATATGTTTGAGATGAGGTAAGTTGCTGAATTGGAGGCGAAGGGATGTGGGAGAGGGATGATGCTAACGGCGATACACAGAATCCACAAGCGTTTGATCGATCTCAATGCGCCCACTGAGGTTGTCAAGCAGATCATTATCAACATTGAGGCTGGTGTTGAGGTCGAGGTTACGATCGCCGCCTAAGCGTTCGGCTCAGATCCGCTTCGCAAACCCAGAGCAAGAAATTGTGGACTAGATACTGCAGTCCATCCAGCATTAGAACCACACAGCCGTCTCATGTGCCCGCCGAACTGCACGCACGCTCTGACACTCTGCAAGCCTTGTGGAGGCCAGCGGATCGGACGTGTTGGATTTCGTCCGATGACCCTTAGCCTGAGCATGAACCTACTCTTTTGTTGTGATCCACTTCCATTTGTCGACGAGAAAAATTGTGTCATAGCAAGAGGCAGGGGAAGAGTAAAAAGTCACATTGTATTCCTATCGTCTTCTCGCCCACTCCCAGGCAGAGCCGCCCATGCTCTCCACCTTATTGCATGCCCAAGAGCAATGACACCACCTGCCAAACACACACCAGCCACTTTCAGTGCAGCCAACCTTTCCAGCCAAGTACACACGCCCGCGCGCGCCAAAGCCCACTGGTGACAAAGACGCAACAGAAACTCAGTACCCCCGGAAACGCCACTCCCATCATGCCCTCCCCACGCTCCGCCAGCCGCGAAGAAGTAGACTTTCCAAATACCCAATCCCTGCACCTCGCTTCCACATGTTGAGGGAGGAAGCTCACATCCGCGCGCCCATCATCTGCTCCCATCCCTTCCCCTCTCCCTCCCATCCCTCCTCCCATTATTCCCATTTCCAAAATCCGCCTCCACCACCTTCCGCTCCCGCCTGCCCTTGATAGCAAACTCCACCATTAGCGCCAAATGATCGCTCGGGAAGTGGAAGTTCGGGAATCCTGGCACGCGCTTCAGATACTCCGGATCGACTTCCCCCAGTAAGCCCGTGACTTGCAGTGCGTTTGTCGCGAACCAGATATAATCAATCACCTCCTTGAAGTCCGGGGTGTAGTTCGTAAAAGGCAGCTCGCCAATCTCGCTGTATGAGGACTTGAGGCTGAAGGGATGCGACATGCCGTTCCGTGTAAGGTCACCGTAGGAGTAGCCTTCGATCTCCTTGTGCGTGCTAGCGAGGGAGCCTTGGCTGACGAGCTCGTGGACGCCAGAGTCTTTCGTGGAGTTCAGATCGGAGCAGATGACGATGGGAAGCGAAAGCGCGTCGTCGTATTTCACCGATGGCAAGTGTTCCGGGCGGATACTGTCGGCGCCGTCGACGGTATCTTGAGCAGCGTAGCGGAAGACCTCCTTGTCCGTGCAGGGCGGGTGTTTGGCGTAGTTGTCTGCGAGTTTCTTGAGCTGCTCGAGGAGGATCGCGGTCTGGATCACCTTGACATCTGCAAGATACGGCTCCCACGCGAGGTGAACGTTCACGACCATGAGGCGCGAGCCAGTCTGGCGATTCTCGAGGAATATTACCACGGCGATGTGGTCTTTGTTCATGACGCGGTTGTAAATATCGTGCGAGCCCTTCATGTCCGCACGCGCGATAGCCTCTTTGCGGAAAACAATGACCTCCTTGGCAAGGAGAATGTACTTGCTGTTCTTGAAGAACGTCGCGCAGCCGTCCACGCGCACCGCTTCCTTCTCCATCATGGTCTGCGCGCGGTTCTTCGGCCAGAAGACGCCCTTGTAATCTTCCGCGGCGAGATTCGGTCGGAAAAACTCATCGTAGCTTTCAATGTCGACTTCTTGCAGCGCCACGATGTCGGCGTCTCTCGTCCGTATCTCATCGAGAATAGCACCCCTGCGCCTATCCCAAGTGAGCGAGTCGAGCGCAGCGTAGCCGTACTGGGTTTGTGTGGCGCCTCTATCGCACAGTACATTCCAGCTCATCACCCTGAACTTCTCCACATCTGCTGGTTCAGCTTCGTCTCCGAGATAGTGCCACTCCCGAGGCTGAGGCGGAGCCGGTGGCTCGGCTTGTTCGCGCATGAACTTGACGAACTCTTTAGTGCCATGGTCTGCGATCCGCTCGACGTAGTCGTTCCGCATGGGATTACCCTCAATACCCAGGAAATCTAACTGATGCAGTGATCCGACCTCGTAGGGTAGATCTGAAAGCTTGTTCTCGAAGAGCAGCAATCGCTTTAGCTTTGTGAGCATGCCAATCTCAGGCGGAAGTTCGTACAGCTCGTTGAAGGACAGATCCAGAACGGTAAGACTGCGCATCTCGCCGATCTGCACCGGTAGATAGCTGAGCTTATTGTGGTTGAAGTAGATCTTTTTGAGGAAGTTGTACTTGAACAGCGATCCTGCCATGCACTTCAAGCCTTGTCCACCAAAGTCAATCGCCTGCCACACGTTCTCTTCTTCTGGCTCATCAGCTGCCCTTCTCCTTTCTCGCCCTTCCTCCTCTCCTCGGTCATTAGCTCCATTGCCGCTCGAGCCAGGCACTCGACTGACATGCGGCGTTGTCCGGGCGTAGTAGTGCGCCTTCTCTCCGCTGTGCTTCAGCTTCTCGTACTCTCGTATCTGCTCGTTCCAATGATCGCCATGGGGTTTGCTGAGTACACCAGCATTCGATGTTGACCCATTTTGCAGGTGCGCAGGCGTGAAGTGCGGGGTCGCGTTCGAGAGCGTACTCAGGGAGGAGTTATGCTGGTGGTTCGAATAGGTGTTTGCGGATCCGCCTATGCCGTTGTGGTCCCCGTGGTGGTTGTTCATGTGGTGTGAGGTGTGCCCCGCGCCATGGCTCTGGTACTGCTTAGCCAGATTGATCTGCGGCTGATACGACTGATGGCTTCCTCCATTCAGTAGGCCATGGTTCTGCCGGTGATTGCCGTGGTTGAACATGTTGTACGCAGGAGAGTGCGTGCCGGGTGATCGGTTCGGAGACGGCGTGTCCGCATTCGGCTGGAACAGCCCTCTGCTGCTGCTAATTGGCGAGCCGTTCCTATGCGATTGCTGCAGAGTTCGCTGGTTATGATGCTGCTGCTGCGGTTGGTAATAAAACTGGCCGCCGGAATTGAACCGGTTGTAACCATCTGCCATCACCTGGTCTAGGTGAGGCGGCAGGGTAGTAGCGCGGCGCGGTGACGTGCTCGCACTGTTGGCAATTGGGTATAGGGCGTAAGAATATTCTTAGGTTGGGGGAGGGTCTGGCCGGCGGAGTCTTCCTTTCGCGGACATGGGCTCCTCCCTCACACTGCATGAACGACGGTCGCAATGCAATCCAGGTTCCGTCGTGCAGCCGGAAAGCGATAGTACGGTCCAGCCGGTGTGAATGAAGGAAGTGTGCGCTGTGAGAGGTGAGGTCGTCGGGGTATGGATTGGGTAGAGCGAGAGCGCGTGTGTGGTGTGTCGGGGGCTTGAATGGATTGCGCTCGGATTAGCTCGGGTATCAAGGGCTGTAAGACTATCACGAGATAGCAATCAGTGAGCGTGCTAGTGCGATACGACGTAGATGGAGGTGTTGTCGACTTCTGCTTGCTCACGTTGTATCAAGGGTGTCTCTCACGGGTGGTCGCTTGACATCGCAAGTGCAAGCTGCAGCGGGAGTGTCCGCAGTCACGTGCGTTGCGGAACATAACCGTGTGTTTGCGAGTGATTCACGATGGGCATGGGGGGAACTTAGAAAGTGGTGAGGCAAATGAGAAGCAGACAGGCAAAGTCTGTTGCACGGGAGACGTGTCGACGCGAGGATCACGTGGAACTCGAGATCGAATCTGCTCGACAAGCTGTGATGCCGTTGATGCATATGCTTTATCAATCCTCAATGCTATCGTACATCTACTGTGCGACCGCTGCAGTGCATAGCGTCGTATTTCTTCGGCGCTATTTGCTTCTCTACCCAGCTCTGGAGGCGCAGAATCCCAAGCTCGGTAGTCCAGCACACATCGACTTCCCTCTCCATTCACTTATAAAACTCAAACTTGTCCGCCTCGCTCGTCCCCTTCACCTGGCTCGTGTATGCGTCCTCCAAGTCCTGCTGTATGATGTTATACCTGTTCTTCCGCACCGCCCTCAACCCAGCCTCCTGCATGACCGCAGCAATGACCGCACCACTCAACGGATCATTCCTCACAATCAAGCTGTCCAGATCCACCTCAGGCGAAAGCGACATCTTCGACGCAATCGTCGAGAAAATAAGCCGCCTCTCCCGACGATCCTTCAGCGAAGGGAACTCGATCTTCCTGTCCAGTCGTCCAGGTCTGAGGAGCGCAGGATCCAGTGTGTCTGCCCTGTTTGTCGCCATGATGACTTTGACGTTTGAGGTCTGGTCGAAGCCGTCCATCTGATTCAGTAGTTCAAGCAAGATGCGCTGCACCTCTCTGTCTGCTCCTGTCTGTGCATCGAATCGCTTCGTGGCAATGGCATCAATCTCATCGATGAAGATAATCGATGGGCTGTTCTCGCGTGCCATCCTGAAAACGTCTCTCACCATACGCGGTCCCTCGCCGAGGTACTTCTGCACGAACTCCGAGCCCACCACCCTGATGAACGATGCAGTTGTACTATTCGCCACAGCCTTCACCAACATAGTCTTGCCCGTGCCCGGCGGTCCGTACAGCAGCACACCCCTCGGCGGGTCAATGCCGATTTGTTTGTAGAGATCAAATTGTGTAAGCGGCAACTCCACTGCCTCCCGAATCTCCTGCTTCTGCATATCCAGACCTCCGACGTCCGCGTACGTCACGTCGGGCTTCTCATCCGCGCCAAGCATCGCAATACTGCTGTCTGCCTCGGGTGGCAAGATGTCCACCAGGCTGTTGCTGTGCCTGTGCAGCGCTACCGAAGAGCTGGGCTTCAGCAGCTCTCGATCGAGTGTCGATAGTATGCGCACGACATAGTTGCTGCCCGTCGAGCTTTGAACGATGCCGGTGTTCTGATCTATCGCTTCCATGAACTGCCCAATGACGAGGGGAACAGACTGTATCCGCTTGATCTCCTCCTGTGCGCGGACGAGTTCGCGCTTGAGCGAGCGCTGCTCATCTTTGATATACTCCTCTTGGAGCTTGATGTACTCCAGTTGGCGTTGGAGCTTTTTGTATGTGGAGTATTGGTCCTCGCTCTGGCCTGTGTGCTCTTCTGATGCGTCGGGGTTGGGGGATTTGGAGGCGAGTTTATGAGGCGCTTCGGTATGGGTTGGGCTGAGAACGTCGGCCATGATGCCGGAGGTGCTGGGGACGATGGGGGAACGGAGTGGAGGATGGAGCTATTGGAGGAAGGGATGAGGAGTTTGATTTGGGTTGGTGATTGACCTCACTTGATCTCAGGCACAGTGATGGCGTACTGCACGCGTTCGGCTGCACATGCACGTTCGCTTAGTCCCGCCGAGCCTCTGTTAGCGTGCTTTTCACGATTCAGCATGGGGCTGGCCGTCACTACATGTACGCGACATGGTTCTACCGTTCATCAGACAACAATCGTTACCTTCATGACAGATATGAATGTGATTTACCTAAGGTCTTTCCTAGCGCTTTAGTACGATGACACAGGGATGCAGACTAGTGTTAAATCGAACATGTGTGCTTGAGGTACCGGACAGCCATCCATGGACACACTTTGCCTTCGCGCAGTGCCTCCACACGCTCCTGCATGGGCGTCGCCGGATTTGGGGGCTTGATAGTAGGAGACGAAAGTTGCGGCTGATAGTCTAGCCAAGATGATTGCGCCATATGAGAAGCCGAACGCTTCATCGGCGTCATCAGAGCGGTTTCGTCTAACGTCTCGATGCTACTAAGCTGCTCCTTGACGAGGTGACCACGCGGGACATGCTCGCGCTTCTCCAGTCTCGAGTCCGACGCACTTACGGAAGGCTCAGCCAGAGCTTCAGCATCTTTGGATAATTTGGCGTTCCAAGACCCGTGACAGGATCCTGCGTGGCGATGGTCAGCATCTCTCACCTCAGACAATTCGATGCAAGGGAACACTTACCCATCCACTGACAGCATCGAAGCCGTTCGTGCCACAGCCGGGGTTGCTACCGTTCTTGATGTCTTGCAGGATATACGGATGGCTGTACAAAGTGGGATTGATGAAGCCTAAAGGTCCTTTGCCGATCTTCAAGCGCTCCTCGACTATCCGGTTGATGAGGGCCGCGAAGATCGGAGAGGAAGCTGAAGTACCACCTGACAGACCGAAGCGCCCTGCGACGTAGACGGCGATGTTGTCGCCGTTGGCTGCGACGTCGGGAATACCTGGACGAGGGCAAGTCAGCAAGCGATCTACAGCGGCTCCTCACAATTTGTCTCATTGCTCTTGCGTAACTATCAGGGTAGCTGCGACAGCGAAATCACTGGCACCCTGTCGTGGAGAGGCAAGCCTTCGAGCAACCAGAAACGCCGGTTTTCTTTCGTCTCGTGCACGCGGAGTAGCAGCAATTTGTTGCCACAGTCACCCTGATAGATGCTTTCGAGAGCCTTGCCATAGTCGGAGAGACAGGTGCGTGGGACTTGACTTACCACGTCCATTACGGTTGTACAACCCCATGCTGTTGTTGTACTGTCCATTGTAGTAGTATGGGTACGGAGGGTTGTGCTCGCGGAAGTACGTGTTCACAGCAGCCTGTTGGTAGTCGGGGGTTGTGAAGATATCTGAGAAGCCGCCACCTGAGGAATAAGCACTGCGGTAAGGCGCACCCGCGAGATCGTTGGCTGCACTTTCAGGGTCGTAGACTGTCTTGCCTGCACCAGTCGTCAGTAAATTGCTCATATTTGACTGCACAATCACGACCTCAGTGAAAGCGGCTTCACTACAGTCGGCGTCACTGCGCACAGCTTCACCGGCCACACCTTCACTCGCAGCTGTTTCATACATGGCTCATCACTCACCTGGATATACCTTCGTCGCCCCGACATTAGTCAGATACGGGCATGAGTTCGGCTGGGTCGGTGAGAACACCGTCCCATTCCTCAGACATCCGTTCGGGGAACCATCACCTCTCAGTCCGCCGACACCAGTATCTCCGCTCGCAACAAAGATCGACGTCCCCGTCAGTCCAAGCTTAAGGAACTCGTTACACTGTCGTTTCTGATAATAAGCAGGGAGATCTTGCTCCTGCTCACCATAAGAAATGGAGATCACGTTGGTAGGTTTGTAGACACCGCATTGTAGCGGTCCCATGTAGCCGTTCGGGTCAGGGTAGGTCGGGTCAAGGACAGGATCATTGCCGGTCTCGCCGTAGGCGGAGTAAGTGCAGTACGAACCATCGATCGCGTCGAGGAAGGTATTGAAGATCCCTCCTGTCGTTCCGTTGCCGCCTTCAGCGTAGTACAGATCGTCGACTTGGTAGAGTGTGATTGTTTGCGGGTAGACAATGGGAAACGCTAACTCGAAGTCTAGATTGCTCTCACCACCAGCATCCGAGAGGTTTGCTACGGGCGCGAGTCCTCCATCCACGGAATCCAGGATCGGATGAGTGCCATTGGGAATGTAGCGCGTGAAGTTCGTGAAGAAGGAATTCAGGTCTTGTTGCGCGTAGAAATCGCCTTCTTCGAAGATGCCCATGCTGTTGCTTTTGGAGACTTTGGCATGCGGATCTGGGGCATCGAAGTGGTACAAAGCCCGGAGACACGCTGGAGTAATGGCAACATCGCAGGTAGCTAGCTCGGTGTTGTTGTGTGGCATCTTTGGAGTCGGATGCCATTTGGGTGGTTGTCCGCCCCACGGCTTGCCTTTACCTGGTTTACCGAAGCCGCGCTTGACTTTCGATCCACGCGACTCGATGTTCATCATCGTCCCTTTGACGCCAGGAGTGATGTAGTCGATGTGCTACTGCACATGCTTAGGCAAGTGATACTCATTGCAGTGAACGAGTGAGCGGTCATCTTGCTCCACGTGATAGAACTCGGTGTGAAGGAGTGCCTCCGCCTCAGCTACTGTGGCGTCAAATGCATACCATGCCTTGTTGTCCGTCAACTTGAGACGCGACTTGTCGATGACCGTCGATAGCCACTTTTCAACAGTGTCGGTTGTCTCCTTTGTCGGCTTGAAGGCCTCCAGAATGTCATCTTGAGTCCAATGCTTGCCAAATTTCTCCGAACCGGGGTGGGAGACATCCATCAACCAGTTATGAGCATTCTGCGCAGCATTCTCGTTGTGCTTCAGACCAACACGCATCGGCAATCGGATATCAGACAACGGATCCAAGCGTTTGGCGAGATAATGAGGCGCGTCTCGTCGTTCGTGTAGAGCATGAGATTCGGGTATCGCTCTCGTGGAGCCAAGCCCAAAGGCGGTAGCCAGAGCTAATAACGATGATACGCGCATAACTAAGAATATGTTCAAGGCCTTCCAAGGAGACAAAGAGAGCGCAACAGCTAGGCAGTCTACTTATACCTCGCAGCAAACTATCTTACCTTACTTTCATTGGCAGTCCTAGTGCTACTGCATGCCTTCCTAGTCAGGCACGCGATGCGATGTGAGCTTACCGTATGAGGCTATTGGGATTCGCTTGGACGCGCGAATGCGAATGATGCACAGCGGGGTGAGTGATGATGTCGTGGTAATGTAAATCGCTGGGTGAAAGTTACAAGATAAATGATAAGGCCGGCGCGCTAAGTTCGATGAGGCAGGTTAAGCTGCGACAAGCTTGCTCGGTGATGCTTGACTGGGGTACGTCTGCCTTGAGATGGAAATCGTTGCAAGCCACGGTCAGGCCAGGGCTGAGCGGTAAATGAAGTGGATGACGGCGAGCGGAGCTGAAGAAGGTGGAACTTCAGGAAGACTTGGCGTGAGTGAGGCTTGGCTGCGGCTCCATACCTTCACGATATCCTTGGGTTTTAGGACGATAGTACAACGTTCGTGAGGTGAGATTACGAGATCGGGTATACACTACCTAGCTCAAGTCGTCACCCTCAGCATCCGTGAAAACGCCCTCCAGCCTCTCGCCAAACATGTCCGGTCCAAGTACATCCCCTTCCTTTCCTTTGCCCTTCCGTCCGACTTTCCTCCCTGGCTGGCCCCCAGTAGCCCGCTCAAAGAACTCCTCATACCCGCTCTGCACCCGCTCCCTCACGGCCTGTAACAGAGTGACCCCTGTTGCCCGATTCCTAGCCCGCTCAGCGTGCTCCAGCGCCGAATCCTCAGCGGGAAAGAAAGCAGTCAAGAGTGCGGAGAGCTCAGGCACAAGGCTCTCGGCGCGAGACAGCAATTCATGCACAGCTTTGTCGCTGCCGCCGCTCGCTGCCACAGCTGGATCGGGTGAGGCGATGGAACCGAGGATCTCAAGTGCCCACTCCTCGACGACATCGCCGATGACGCCTCGTAGGCGGCCGTCAAGCTCAGCTTTGGCGTCAAGCATGTTCTCCACCACACGCGGGAGGAGGTTGCCGCCAACGACTGCTGAGCTGACAAAGCGAATCCAGGTCGCTGGGTTCCACACTCGGAGGTCGTTGTATTGCAATGACAAGCTTGAGAAATCGAGGTCTACGTCGGGCTGAGATATAGTCTCGAGGTCGAATGTGACAAGCTGGTGTTTGAGGTGTAGAAGATGAGCCAGCAGGAATAGATGGGATGAGGCTTTCTGGGGCGTGCCGAGATTCGGCGGGGTCGAGAGACGATTCGAGGCCGAGAGGAGTGAGAGCGTGGTGGAGTGCACGATGCGGTGCGCGAGGTCGTCGAAGACGCTACTATGAATCAGGCGGTAGATGCTGCGCAGGAGATGGAGGGCCGTGGGAAGCGTGGCGTACCAGTTGCATGCCTGATGGGTAGGGCTTTGGCCGAAGGCGGCATCTGAGGTGGGGTCTGTGGGTGTTGGTACGGTCTCAGCGTGGGTAGAGGCGCGGCGCCCGGAGAGGGCAGGGCCTTTGGTCTTGCCATTAGTACTTGGGCTCAGTCGCTTCGGCCACTCGAGATCTGCTGGCTTAGGCTTGTAGCCTTCGATGCCGTCTCGAAGCACGGTCAGAGCGAGGAACACAAGACGTGTCTGCGCGTCTTCGAGCGCAGGCTGTACGAGGATACCGAAGTCAAGCTTACGGACCATCACAGGACGTCCGTTGCCCAAAGGGCTGGCCACTCGACTCTCTACGTCTGAGTCCTCGTCATCACTGTCGTTGTCCATGTATCGTCCTTGTAGAGACGCGCAAAGCTCACAAAGCTTCTCCACTTTCGTCTCGTGGATGATCCGAGGTCTGAGATAATCGTACATTGGATCCATGAGGCTTTCGAGAAAGTCGTACAGCGCACCGACAGTCTCGAACCACTCATACCACAGATCATGCTCATCGAGACAAATGCTGCGCATGTATGCAATGGCTGACTTCGAGAGATCTAGCACATCGCTTTGCTGGGGATCTGCAGCGATCTCGGCGATGCGGCGGGTCACTAGCGGCAGTACAAGTCGGCCTCGAGTAGCTGAATAAGACTCGTAAAGCTCTCGCATCAAGCCTGTGTACTCAGGCTCGCGTCCAGCATCGACATCGTCCGGCGTCGGTACAGCTCGCTTCTGGATCTCGAGACCGAGTGCCTTCAGCTCAGGGGCCGGGACACGGAATTTGGCATACGACAAGGCTGAGTGCGTAGTGCTCTTCAGCTGACCACTTTGTATTCGCTTGGCTATATCGTTCGCGAGGTCACCCAGCGAGCGCGTGAAGTGATGTCGGATGAGCGTGAGTGCGCGAGTTAGTAGCAGCCTGTATTTTGCTCGATATGTAGCGCTCTCAAGCTGCTTCGGGTGCGCCTCCATGTAAGCTAAGCAATTATCCAGACTTGACAGCATGCTGGGGAAGTCACCGCCCTGGACCAGACTAGCGGCACCAGGAGCGTTCAGTCGTCGCGTCATGGGCTCGAGGTATGTATAGTATCGTGCGTTCTCCTCAATGCCGTCTGCGAGAGTCGAGAGCCGGCGCTGCTCTGTAATAAGTGACTCGCATTGCTTCCTGAAAGCATCGGTCTGTGACTTCACCGCGGCAAAGGAGGCTGAGAGGCTAGCCAAGATCGCTAGAGTGTCAGTCGTGGAGTCCAGCAGGTTCGTGAGATGCGAATCGGTAACCTGTAGCTGCTGGGCGTAGGCTTCGTATTCGGCATGGCTCTCCTCTGACAGCTGGTCTTCGACCTCTGCCACCTCGTCCTCGAAGGCTAGCTCCGCATCGCGGTCTTCACTGACCCATCTCTGACTGTCCAGACTTCGCTTTCTCACATGTCTAGTGTCTCGCGAGGATCTTGCGGTTGCAACATGGTAAAAGTCGGAGTAGCTCTGTGCTCGCCTTGCTAGGGTAGCATTTGGCGGCCCAGCTCGTAGGGTGTTCACATCCTCGTTGACTTCAGTGATGACCTCTATGGCAGTATCAGCCTTCTTGTCTACCTATCATGTCGATCAGAACAGCTATACCTACCACGGCTCTTAAACAGGTATGCTTACTGGCTGCTGCAAGAGGGATGCCCTTCGTGCGTGCGCTGGCTTCTCCTTCTTCGAGGGCTGTGCGGCGGTGCTGGTGAAGGTGTGAAACCATGCGTCGTCCATGTCTGTAGCCTATCTGGGCATGACCAAGATATCTTTACCAGCCAATTGGCCAAATGCTAGTGTGTTGTTCGAGCCCAACGGGCAGTGTCGTGTACAATGCCCACATGTCACCCCCGGAGATCGACGCGAACACGCCGCCCTCGCTAATCTGCATGACGTGCGAGACTTCAAGATGAAGCTTACGGCGATGATGATCTGGACCTAAATCGCTTGTGGTGTAGGACATTCTGGACGAACGACGAGGCTGATACAGGCAACGACGGACAAAATCACAATGTTCGCACGCACGGCACCAACAGCGATACCACGCTGCTCCCGCCTTCTCTCCACGAGAGCGCAACTACTGGCTAAGCAGGCGAGCGAGCAATCCCATGTTTTATCAGCATCACATCAGACGAAGGAACATCGGCGGCAGCAGCAGCTATACAGAACCTTCCTCGCAGTCGCTCTTGCCGGCGGAGCGTTGACTCTGTCACAACTCTATATCAACGACGGCCACATACTTCGGCGAGCTCATGCAGAAGCACCAACGCAGGAAGAAGAGAATGCTATCATCTTCGAGAAGTCGCGAAAGCAGGTTGGCGTAAGCAAAGAGGAGAATAGGGATCTCATCTCGAGTCAGCACCACCAGGTGAAGCGGAGCTGGGAGAATCCTGGAGTGTATGCATGGGGTAGCAACACAGGCCGAGTCGTGGCACCAGACAGTAATGAAAGCAACATCAAAAACCCGAGACGATTGGCCTTCTTTGATGGCAAGCTTCTGCGAGACATCAAGCTGGACCGCAACTTTGGCGCCGCAATCGACGAGCAGGGCGATCTGCTGCAGTGGGGCAACGGCTATGCACCAGATACCAAAGCGCCTGTGCGGACGTTGAGTGGCAAGAACTTGACCTCCATCACAATCTCACGGGATCGGATTCTTGGGTTGTCGCGGTCAGGCAAGGTCTACAGCGTTCCCATCTCAGCCGAAGATCAAGCAGATGGCGCGAAACCTCAAGAGAGCAGCTGGATCCCCTTCTGGTCTAGCAATAGCAATGTCGCCTACCGTGATCTCACCCCCAAGAGCCTCGGAAGAGGCGAGACCATCTCATCAATAGCTGCCGGTCTCGAGCATGCTCTGCTATTGTCCTCCACCGGCCGCCTCTTCTCCGCGGCAAGCGCAAGCGACGCCTACCCAACACGAGGCCAACTCGGCATCCCAGGTCTCTCCTGGCAAACCCGCCCAGAAGGCTCTTTCGATCAGCCTCATGAGATCACGACACTATCTGGCTTCACGATAAGCGCCATAGCCGCCGGGGAGCGTCACTCCCTCGCACTCGACAGCCAGGGCCGTCTCTTCACCTGGGGCGACAACAGCGCGGGACAACTAGGCTTCGACACAGCCGCAGAAACCTCGCTCGTAGATGCTCCTAGTCTCGTCCCGATCTCGAAACCCTACGCCGGCACAGCGCAAACACCCCGGATTACCTCGATTGCAGCTGGTGGCAACAACACCTTCTTCACTGTCGATGCCACAAAATCCCTACCGCAGCCCGGCTCCCTCCCAATCTCCAACCCAGACCCCTCTCTCTCCCGAAACATCGGCCGCGTAACAGCAGACACTTTCGCTCTCGGCGCCGGCATCTCCGGTCAACTAGGTAACAACCGCTGGACGCACGTCCAATCTACGCCCGCCAAAATCCCCTCTCTGAGCGGCCTTTTCGAATACGACGAAACCACCAATATCACCGTGCCCATTCGCCTTGCTCGGCTCAGTGTCGGTGACCGCCACGCCAGCGCCACGATGAGCAATATCACGTACCTCTCTGCATCCGCGACGACGTCAGATGATGACACGAACTGGGGCGCTGACGTGGTGTTTTGGGGGAATAACGAGCATTATCAGTTGGGCACAGGGAAGCGGAATAATGTCTCACAGCCTCTGTATCTTGCGCCCCTTGACGAGACCGCAGAGGTCGCGAGGGCGAAGCGGAGTTCGGGGAAGAAGGAGGAGCATCGCTTTCATGTCACGCCGAGGGCGAAGGTGAAGATTGGTGATGGGAGGAAGGTCGAGGTGGAGCAGAGGGTTGAGTGTGGGAGAGGCGTCACGGCTGTGTACTCGGGGACGTGGTAGTGAGGTGGCTATGTACGGATTCGCATAGCGATGCCCTTTTCCTACAGGCGGGATTTGAAGTGGTGGGACATCGATTGTTCGTAGCGTTAGCATTGTCTATATATCCCAACTCACCCACTCCCTTCTGGGCGGTATTTCTGGCATATCGCCCTCGAACTTCCCGCTTGCCGTCACTTTCGCGTAGATATCCTTCACTTTTTTGCCTAGATCACCCGTATACCATGCGTTGCCCAGCACGGTGTCAGGGTTCTGCTCGGCAGGCGCACCCTGAGGGAACCATAACCGCTCCTCTTGGCGAGGATTCGTGTCTGGTGTTGGATATAGAAAGACCTGGGCTTTTGGATCGAGGCGCACGGGCTGGCCATTGTAACTCTGGGGCTGCCCGTTCGAGGCACGCACCAAATGAATGGAGGCTATCGTATGCGATGTACCATTCATCTGTGTGCTCGGCGGCGCGCCCGGCTGTTGTGCAGGAGTCGCTGTAGTCTGACCGAAAGGTGCAGGTTGCGCCGCAGACGCCGGAGTACTTTGTGTGTTCGACGGTTGACCGAAGAGAGTGCTAGTGGGTTGTGATTGCCCAAAAGCTGATGCTGGTTGTGAGGCCTGGCCGAATGCTGGCGCGGCAGGTTGTGACGCCTGACCAAATGCTGGCCCCTGTGATGGCGCAGCTGAGCCGAAGGGACTTGCCTGCCTTTCTACAGTCGGCTGG
The DNA here is from genome assembly GCA_036872775.1 of Oleoguttula sp. CCFEE 5521. NCBI lineage: Eukaryota > Fungi > Ascomycota > Dothideomycetes > Mycosphaerellales > Teratosphaeriaceae > Oleoguttula > Oleoguttula sp. CCFEE 5521. Next base: position 831,721 of record JAVRRP010000001.1, read on the forward strand.
CTTGCTTGCCCAAACACAGACGGGGCAGGGGATGCACTTGGCGCGAATGGATTGGCTGCTTGTGGCTGAGGCTGAGCCTGCCCTGCCGTGGCGAGGGGACTAGCCTGCCTCGCTGCTGCTCCAAAGGCTGATGGCTGGCCAAACCCTGACGGCTGCTGAGAAGCGGCGCCGAACACGCTCGGTTGCGAGGCCGCTGCAGCGAACGGATTCGGCTTGGGTTCCTGCGACTGGGCGCCGAATGCGCTGCCCGTCGCTTGGCCGAACGCTGGAGTTGTTGCTTGTCCGAAAGCAGGTGCCGAGGACTGTCCGAAACCAGGCGTCGATGCTGCACCAAACAGAGGTTGTGCAGCTTGACCGAGCGTTGGCTGACCGAACGCAGGCTTCGCTCCTCCGCCGAGAGCCGATGGCTGACCAAACGCGCCCCCTCCACCTAGTGCTGATGGCTGGCCGAACGCACCTCCTCCACCAAGCGCTGACGACTGACCGAAAGGCGATGGCTTAGCTCCACCAAGACTCGAAGCCCGTCCGAAGCCGGGCTGTGCTGGCTTGCCAAAAGCCGATGGCTGACCGAAGCCTGGTGCTGTTGTTTGACCAGAGGCGGGTGCAGTCGGCTGTCCAAATGCTGGCGTGTTTTGACTTGACGCAGATGGCTGGCCGAAAGCTGACGGCGCCTGACCGGTCGCTGTGGGTTGCCCAAACTGCTGATCTGCCGAAGCCGCCGGCAGTCCGAATCCAGGCGTTGGCTGTGTTGCTTGCGTGGCGTTCTGCTCGATGTCCAGACGATTGGGATGGCGGTCTTTGCCAGCGATGATGTACCTCACGGCACCGTCGACATCCTTCAAGATAGTCTGCACCGCCTCATTCGACTTTGCCGCAGCTTGCGCCTCTTGTGCGATCTAATACGTCAGCAGGTCCCCGTCAGCTTTCAATTGCAGTGGTACATACAGCTTGCTGTGTGTTACCGGTAGTCATAGCTAGATAGTACATCACTCTCATCTCCTCAGGGCTCGTCTCAAGCTCCCCTTCGATCAGCTGTGCGGGTGCATTGCGGCCAGGACCGTACGACGTGAGCGGCCATATTGGCCGATCGGTTGTGAGGTCGACTCTAATGTTGTCAGCCGTCACATTGTACCTAGTATTGCCGTCAGTCGCTGCGGAAAACATCCGGTACATCGAACCGAGGCACTTACGTTTCTTCGGCTGGTGCTTGTTGCCCTGTTCGCGTGTCAGTCGTGGATGAAGTGGGCAATGGATGAGTTCCGTATCAGGCGACGAATTGGGAACGAGCTGATGAGTGGTATGAGTGCGAAGCTCGCGAGAAGAGTCATGCAGGCGTACATACCTTGTCCAAATGCGCCCGAGCGAGCTCGTCCGCCACCAGGGTTTTGCAAAGGTGCATATCGATTCTGCGATCGATCTTGTGGATGCTCATTCTTGCAGCTATCTATGTGCCTGTCAGTGATGACTCAGAGAGCCTGATATCGATAGAACGAACCTCCATATCGGCAACGACCCTCGAGGAAGAACGAGCAGACCTGCCTTCCACTGCCGCCGGATCGGTTACGCCCGTACATCGTGACCAGAAGCCGGAACACACCCGACGTTCAGACTGGAGCAAGAGATACACAATTAATCAAGGGCCTAAGGCCGCCATATCAGTGGTGCTCAGTCACTTCCGGCCAGCGTTGTGAAGTAAGTTGCACGGTGGACGAAGAGATGCTGTAGCTGAACCGTCCAGGATGCGTTATCGACAGCGAGCGGTGTTTGAGCAGAGCGAAGTGCGAGTGGATCGTGAAGTGGTCCAGACTTGGCGAACGATTGGTCGCATCCAATGACCGAGCTGTCTCACACCAGTGAAGTCGCCAAACGCGTAAAGTTTACCATACCGATGGCGCGTCACCTCGACGGCACTTCCGGGTCGCTTAGCGACGCTTAAATCACGATCCACTCTTATAGAAGGCACGTTCTGTTCATGACACACCAGCACGCTGCATAGCGTTGATCGCACGTGCGAAGGCACTTGTTGGTGCTCAATGTGGCTTTGTGCGCCGCAAATCCCCCTCTCTAATCCGACATAAACCCACCCGTCTGGACATGAAGACCTCGACCTGCCCATGCACCCAGTATCCGTCGTCACCTTTGGCATCTTCTTCGCCGGCTACATCACTGCGCGCTGGGATCTTGTCACTCGACTGTATGAGCTCGCTATCTTTGCTTGGGACCACGGAGTCATCGTAGGCTGCACTTTCCGTCTCCTCTGCTTGCCTGCTGAACCATATCCAGACTCGCGCTGCCAAAGGCTTCGCTATCCTTACGTTCGCATTCGTCCTGCTGCTTGTCCCACTCCAGCGCATTGCTGTGCATGAGTCCACTGTTGTCAGTAGTATTTCTCAAGAGAGCGCAATAGAGTCTGACGGCTCACAGCATCCGCGCGTGCCCGAAGCTGCATTGTCCGCTCGAGAACAGCTCCGAAGACGAGGATCCTTCGGTGCCGAGTAGACCGAGAGCATACTTTGCCATGGGACTATGACAACACGCAGTCATGGGCTGACACTGATGCGAATCTTCTGGCCGTCGGATGCGCCCAAGGATGATATTCCGGGCGTCCTGGTAGGATGGCGCAACTCAGAGAATGATCTGTTAGTGATCGGCATACTACAAGGCGTCGACTCGCGGAATGTCGAACAAGCGGTGCGGTCAAGAGCTCTGTTCAAGGGGAGCCTGCATCCTCTGGAAAGAATACTTGAAAGATGCGGCAATCAGGTGCCGCAAGTGATAGGCACATGCAATGGCTCCGTGCGACCTCTTGGCGTTGATTCAAAATCTCTCGCCCTTCACATTGGAAAAATGGATGGGCTGCCAAAGATCCAATGTGCCGAGCACACTGGCATCACCGCTCAAGTCATTGTATACGATCGCCCCGACCCGCTGCGGATGCAGTATATGTCGTTGACGCCAATCTCCCTAACACTGGGAGATAAGCATCATGCGTACGAAAGCGTGCCACCATTTGACAGCATCGATCGCGATGAGGAAGCACAGTTCAAGCAAAAGCAGAAGTTGGTAGAGAAGCTGAAGCTGCACACTGTCATACAGCACCCGCGATCGACGAAGGAGCTGGCCCTGCCGACCATCATCAATCAGGTCAATTGCTCTGCTGAGCTCAATACCCTGATGCAAAGCAACATTGGCTTAGTAGGAGTGCGCATAAAGCGAAGCATGAGTGTGAGTGAAAGAGTAGTAGAGTCAGCCGTGCAGCTACAAGATTCGCTCCTTGTCTGGCTACAGGCACGCTTCATGCATCATGTCTGGCCGATTATGTCCCAGGTGTTGATACTCTGTCTCATGGCGTACCGATTCATTGCAGAAGGCCTGATCCGGCTCCTTGACTGGCGACCCATACCCGATGCAGCGGCACTCAAGGACATCTCTGCGACAGCACAGCAAATCGATATTCGACTACAGCAATTTTGCTATTGGCCTGCACAGTATGTTACACTTCACTCACGCGGCAGTAACTGGGAAAGCATGTCAGATACTCAGCCGGAGTACATTCGCTTCTTCAACAGCTTGTGGCTGGTGGCGAACGACGTGATCATCGGGATTGCGCTTGGGTCCTACATCTTCGACAATGCCGACTTGGTCAGCGCGCAGGTGACTAGCATCATGCATGACTATGCGGTGGAGGGTCTACAGCGCATGATACTTTGGCTGATGGATTGGCCTGCTGGACTGAAGCTGAACAATGAACTCGCCAAATTCCTCGGAGACCTGTTCCTCTGGGTGATCGACTACTGGGCCGGTCTGCTCTCACAAGTACAACCTGCACTTCCGCTAGTGATCCGCATCATAGGCATCGCAAGCTTCGCAGGCGCTTCCATGCCGATAAGCTTGTTCTCCGACCTCGTCTCGCTCCTGACCCTACACATCTACAGCTTCTACGTAGCTTCAGCCAGGATCTACAATTGGCAGCTGACGGTGATCATATCGCTCTTCCACCTGTTCCGGGGTAAGAAACGGAATGTGCTGAGGAACAGGATTGATAGCTGCGACTACGACCTGGATCAGCTGTTACTAGGGACGATCCTGTTCACGTTGCTGTTCTTCCTATTGCCAACCGTGGCGGTCTTCTACGCGACCTTCGCTGGTGCTCGCATGGCCATTATTGCGCTCAAAGCTGCCCTTGACACATGGCTAGCGTGCCTGAATCACTTTCCGCTGTTCGCCCTTATGCTGCGGGTCAAGGATTCGCGCCGCTTACCTGGTGGGATCCGATTCGAGTTATGTAACACTGCGTCTGCAGTAGCCGCTGACGATGGAGCGCCGACGTCCTACCTCAAGCTCCAGGTAGGCTATTGACACCCTCCTAGCGATCGAACGCTAACAGATCTCTAGTCGGTTCCGCTGCCACTCACGCAGACCTTCAGTCAGTACGCGCACCTCACACACCGCTTACGCAAGCATTACCTTTCGCCACGAGTCTTCCTCTGCCTTGTCTCAGGCCAGTTCGTCCCGCCGATCCACCGTAAAAATCTGTATAGTCTACAGTATTCGATGCTGCCCGCCGAGCGAGTGAGCGTAGGCGAGATGTGGCGGCTGTTGACAGGCAAAGAAGCTGCTACAGCTGAGGAGGTGAAGGTGAACGGTCACGCCGTCCACAGCAATGGACGGCCGGGCAAAGGCAAGCTAGGTGTCAAATCAAGGGTCGTCAGTAGCGAGAAGGCGTACTGGTGGAGCAAGTAGAGTCGGTGAAGCATATCACTTTAGTACACCACCGGAACTCTCATTGTACCATGGTAGTTCACCTCTCCAAAGCATGTCTTACTCCTTTTTTGCCTCAGGACTGGTCTACAGGAGCGGCTACCACATGTGTACTCTTTTAGAGTGATGCTATCCGCTGGTGGTGCAGCTCACGTGATCGGCAAATAGAGTTCATTTGCGCTAACGGCCGATCGGCACGGGAAGCATGCCTACCCGCACTTGACACGGCAGGCACGATGCGTGACAGCCCTAGGCGAACACATGCACATGCGATGAGGCGTTCTGCGACACACAACTAATTCTTCAGACGTTGACCATACCACAACTTACACACTGTAGATAGTAGCATTCAAAACTGTCAAGTCCAGATACCGCACCCACACAGTCACGAGCTCGCACGCCTCACTTCCGAGCCCTCATTGCATGCAGTCCAACATCACCGCGCTACGATCGACCCTGCCATCCGGCGACTTCGGTAGCGTCGACGGAGCACCATACTCAGACGGTTCGTCGGACTACACGTCAGCAGCCTCAATATCTGGATTACTGCGATACCGCAACGACTTTCACTTGCGCGAACATCACAACTGCAAACCCACCGATGCGATTGCGCAACTGAGCCAAGATACAGTCATCACGCGCAACCAGCGGCATTAGTGCGGGGGCGGCGGTGGAGGGAGGAGGTAGCAGTGTGGCGGCGGTGTTGTCGGCTGGGCATGAGGGTGGGATGCCCGGCCGGTTGAGCATGGAGGAACAAAGCAGCGGGACCGGTTCGCGGGAGCTTAAGAGGCGGCGAAGCGAGGCGCAAGAACCACTAAGTCATATGGAAGTGCAACGGCCGAGCGCACAGTCTGGTGAAGTAACGGCGCAAGGGAGCACGGCGGCACTGACAAACGGCACGAGTATGGTTAATGGCGATGCGCATCTACCGAACGGGGTCAATCACAACGCGCATGACGATGGGCCACCTCCGCCTCTCGACCAGTCGTGGCGCGAAGAGGGCGCAAATGTGTCGCTGGGAAAGATGCTGGAGCGACTGGCGCAGTTCTGCATGACAGACTTGACCGCGATGGTGGACGAGCTCGAAGAAATGCCTGTACAGCCATCGGCGATCCCCATCAACGGCATGACAGTAGTCGAGGATACCGACGAAGTCAGCCTAACGAAGAAACGAAAGATCATGGACTTCGCGAGGGAGCAGAGGGATCGCTTCATACGCGCGCTGGTCATTTCGGATTTCAGTCGGAACGCAGACGATGTCGCGAACGTGATTGATGTAAATCTGCATCTGCGGAAGAATGACTTTGCAGTGGCGGAATCGATAAAATCCATCGGCCAGCTCAAGCTCGACTCAGCGCAGGCGAAACAACCGAACCCAAATATTGAGCTGGCCATGGAGTTGCTTAGTACCGGCAAGACGCTGAGCGCACCCGAATATGGCTATCTACCGCCTCCGAAGATCACCGCGAAGGATCTGCTGAAGACGTTGAGGGAGATGAACGTAATGCTGGCTACTCGACTCAACTTGCACGAAGATGTTCCCACGGTGTTCGAATCCTACTCAATCGCAAATGGACGAGCGACTTTCGTGGTACCTGCAGAGTTCGAAGTAGACCTCGCAGTGATAGACGAGGAGCTGACAAGTTCCTTCTTCTTCATCGATATCAGATTCCTGTTTACTCCAAGCGCGGATGCTATGGATGGCGGTCTACGGGAGCACTTCGAAGTTGAAGTCAATCGCGCGATTCGAGACAAGGGTCTCCAAGGTTGCTATGACACGCTACACAACTTTGTACTGACCCACAAGATCAATATCTTGCATCAGCAGGCGGGCGAGTTGCACAGAGGAAGATGGTATGAAACGATCAAAGTCGACCGCATGCGCAGAAACTTGGTTGTGCAGTACTGGACGGGCAGGCCTGGGAAGAAGCATTGGCTCGAGTTCGGCATTGCAAGTGGTGCTAGCAAGGGCAAAGCTGTGCGAATGCCAGCAAGTCCTGTGATCACCGTGCGGTGGTTCCAATCGGGTGTCGAAGTCGAAGGCACGGGGCTGGACATCGACTGGCAGCAGATCTGCCTCGAGGATATCTTGCTCCAAGCGACTGCAAAACATGCCTTGGCAATGCTAACAGCAGCGAGGAATGGGTTCCAGACACTCACGAGTGGGCTTTTGAGCATGTCGATGAGCGTTGACGTCGCAGACGACAGCGCTGCAGAGCACATCCTTGCGTTGGGCTTCCCACCGCTCCGACGAGAGCTCAAACTCAGCATACTGCCTATTGATGGACAACACTCAATCGCGCCGCCATCTACAGCAGCAGCGCATGCTCAGCAACGGCTTAATGAAGAGCCGACGATTGATGTGCCGCGGCGTCTAGCCTCGACACTAAGTGCTGTGACGTTCGAGACGGTGCACAGAGAAGCCACAAATTTGAAGTGGACACAGGTCACAGACCTCGCGCGCCAGACCAACCTGAACGCTCTGTTCGGCTCCGACCACTGGCAGTGGCGAGCGTATGTGCCCAATACAAGCTGGGGCACTGACTGGGCAATTGCGCTCACAGTCAGCCCGGCTGGCTTGAAGTGGTGGACTGTGCAACTGCAAGCCGCCTCTGATGGCAACGGGCGGACCGTAACGATGGCACACGAGATGTCAATGAGTGCAGACACTGACAGAGTGCCGTCACGAAAGCTGCTGCTACAAGTGGCGAGGCAAGCAGTGGCACAGGTATCGTTCACGGCAATTTCGCTGCAGCTGCAACCTATGCAGATTCCCTTCCGGCTCGAGAAACAGAAGCTAATGTCGAGTGACCCGAGTAGTGCAACGCAGAGGCGAATGGTCATGTTCATCCAGTTCTCGAAGCTGGTGAAGCGCTCTCAAGAGAAGAAGTGGAAGCCTTGGGCACTCGAACCCGTGCGGGTGACTCACCACGGCGCTGAGCGGAAGGCTAGTGACGATACTTCGACGACGCTGCGCTGTCGACACGATGTGCGCTTAGTGCTGAAAGAGGGCATTTTCACACGGCTGCGGCAACACCTCAGCAGATCACGAGATCGCAGCATCAGTATCAGCGCTTCCGGAGCTTTAGCCATCCGCTTGTCTACGCCACTAGGAGCGCCCTTCATCGATCAGCTGCAAGACCGTCTAGCAAGCATCTATCGCCTCGATCGCTGTGTCAGCATTTTGCACAATGCCCAAGCACGCTGCGACACTGTCTCGCTCTCCGTCCTAAGCTTCACCTACAACTCGAGCTCGCACTACAGCGCGCACCTTGCCTTCCCTTCAAATCCGACGCAACGAACAAGACTGCGCCTCGAGCCGCCCGAAAGCAACCCCCATGCACGCATCCGCATTCACCTCGAGAACAGCCTCAGCACAGCGCATTCCCAACCGTTTGAACAGTTCATTGCGCTCCTGCTCCTCACGCTGCCTCTCTTGACTGCTCCCTGCCTCACCAGCCGCGGCGTTCTACTGCAAATCCGCTCAGCCTCCTGGTACAGTCTCAAGTACCTTGCGCCCTTCCCAGCAGTGACCTTCACCCTACGTATCCGCGTCAAACCCAACTCCTCCACCGGCAGCGGACAAGAGTTAAAATGGCATATCGAGCAAGAACGTACGAAAGTCAACGCCGAGAGCTTACCGACGGAGCTCATAGCCAGTCTGCGAGAGCTGTGGAAAACTTCCGACCCGCAAGTGGGCTACAGCGGGTTGGGTAACGGGCTTGTAACGGATGCCAAGGGAATCAGTAAGGCTCTAGCGAAGATAGACAGCGTTGTGCGGGGTTTCGGCGGCGCTGAAATGGCTGCGACTGTGAAGTCGGAGGTCCGGACGGGTTCCGCTGGGGCTCCGGCTGGAGGTGAGGCCACGGTGAAGAATGAGAGGAAGGATGCGAAGGTGGATGTGATTGCTATCGACTAGAGGTTGATGTTGTCAGTGATGGAAGCGCGTGTGAGATGTGGACTTAGCGAAGGCGTTTTGGGAAAATGGTTGACACGTCACGTGATATGGGGACGAGAAATTGGGTAGGTGAGGATTTCGGAAGGGAGGCTGGGCATTTTGCTTTGGACGCGGATACCAATATGGGCTTTTGGATGCTGAGTACTGCGGCGGTGTATACTAGACTACGGAGCTTACAAGACGTGCTTCTCCCACTGCCGCTAGTCAGGTTGTCATCTGTGCTTGCGTCGATGGTTGCCGTGGCCCCTTCGAAAGTCCAGCCTTGTGTCCGCGGCGCTGCAATTCAAAGCGGCCATGTTGACTACCCGCTACTGCTGCCGTGGCCTGCCGACGTGGCTCCTCTGAAGCCAGTGATTCGATCGAACAAAGATTCAAGTCGGTGCTATGCGCTCAGCTTTCGCCTTTTTCCTTCCGTCGTTGGCCAACGTCCCAATTGTAGACCCGTGCGGTGGCAACCTCCATCGTCTAGAAATTTGTCAGCATAGGCTCACATTGCCCCATCTCCATCTTGGAACACCCTCGCAGGCAGGGGAGCCGCGACGGAAACGTCTTGACCGTCTCCTATGTCGAAAGGTGTACATACCGTGATCTGCTCTCTCAAGAAGTCCAGGTCCTCCTCGCAATTTCGTAGACTCGACTGTGCCGCTTCAAGCTTCGAGGACAAGAGGCTTTCGGCTTCTGGTAGCGGATAGGAGAGCATCACATTTGCCTGAATTCGACGGTCAGCATCTTGTTGGACGATGATCATGAGACCCGCTGAGCGAGTTCATAGCGCCTTCGGGAGGATAGGGACGTACGCCGAGCCACAGGTACACCTCGTCGACTGCGCTTATGTTTGCCTTAGCATAGAGTGTGTCATTGAGTTCGAAGGAGGTTTCGAGAGGTTCCGCGTCTTCCTGTAATTTCGAACATGCAAGTCAGTCGACTGCTCCAAGTTGTACTCACTGGTGGGATCTGTCGGTGAAGACTCTCCACGTACATCTCTCGATGCTAGAAATTGCACGGTCTCGAGTGTCTTCTGTATGTCCGGGATCTTGTCGTTGAGACCAAGGGCACGTTTTTGCGTCGACGATTCCATGAACTGATATTTGCTATGCCTTCACGTCAGTCTGGGTTCGTCAGGTGTTGATGAAATATGAGGAGGCTACGAACGAGATCATCTCCTGGAATCTCTGCAGCGTACTTTCGACATCGGCGCGAGTAGTGACATAGTCCTCGACTCGATCGACGAAGGGAGCGTAGGGTATGCCTCGAGCGTTGTTGCTAGCAGTATGGTCAACAGGCGAACTCGCAGCGCATCAATCCATGTGATAGTCCTCACCTCAATTTCTCCACCGCACCGGCCATATTCTCTTCCTCTATCGCACACTAAGGTCAAACAAACACTGTATCACGTGTAGTAGCAGGCTCGGTTTCTACATCCAGGGTCCAACATCATTATCGAGCACCACCCTCACCCCACCATCGTTCTTTCCCAAAATCCCAAAATAAACACCACAAGCCACGCCTTCCGCAGATCCCTCCAACTCTCTCACGCGCCATCGAGTCATCTTGCAGCACCACTGTACCGAAGTCTTTCCTGATGTCGCAACACGCGAAGCTTGCCGAGCGCGCTATCGTTTTCTTGGTACAATTACAGACCCTGCAGCTGTCACCTCGTAATGGGCAATGCTATGGTGGTACGGATACGGTCATGGAAGTGGGATGAGGATCGGCGGATGTAAGGCTGGGTTTGTTCTAAGAAGCGAGAGGTGGAGAGATGGATAGGTATTCTTAGGCAGTTGGTGGAGGCTGTGGTGTGCCTTAGGCAGGAGAGTCGTGTGACTTACACTGTGACGAAACATTACAGCGAAAGGTGCTGGCACGAGTGAGAACATGAGTGAGTAAGTATCAGATTACTTTGATTGAAGTGCTAAGTACCAGTCTGCTTAGCGGCCAAGCGTTGCAAGACCGTCAAAAGCGACCACTATGTAAATTATATGAAGGGCAGTCACCACCGCAGTGGCCTGCCGAATATTGCAGCAATATCAGAAAATCCCCAAGTCCAAAACATGTCAATGCCGTACAGCGCTGTCTATCCCATGTCCAAACAGTAAAAGAGAGAATGGTGTTCGCAAGTAATGTATGTATCGAAACAAAGGACCATCGAAGAAGCGTTCGTCGCCGGCCAAGGCAAGGTGGGACATCAAATCAGGCCTTCTATGCCATCAGTGTCCAGTCGGTGCAACCAGTCTCAGCCCAAGATGGCTGCGTCGACCAAAGACCATAGCGTGGGGAGGTAGAAGGTAAGCGAACAACCATGACATTACAATGAATGCATCCTATGGCTTCCAGTCGAGACCCTCACGGATGAGGTTCCCAAGGTCAGTCGCATGAGGTGCATGCATCATGTTGAAGTGGTGGCCACCCATGACGCCGAACTTCATGTTCTCGGACCCGCACAGCTGCTCCCAGCCGTTCGACCCGAAGTCGGTGCGGTGGTTGAGCAGCCATGTCATTGGCGCTGGGTCCTCCTCCTCAGCTGGTGGAGGGCGTGGGTCACCGGGGTTACCGGCAACACCCTCTCGGCACCAGATGGCGTAAGTCGGGATGGCTTTCAGTGTCGGCTGAGGTTCGTAGGCAGAGAGCGAGCGAATGGCGGCGGCGAAGTGAGGAATGAGCCACTTGGGTGTCTTGGATGGATCACCGGTACCGAGGAGACCGATCTCGTTGAAGAAGATGTGAAGGCGAGCGGGCAGAGGAGCGAGGTTGACCGGGCAGGGTGAGTCAAGAAGGAAGAGCTTCTCAACAACCTCTCCGTTGGCCACCAGAGCTTGAGCGACGGCGTATGCGATCACGCCACCAGCGGACCAACCGCCGATAATGTAAGGACCCTGCGCTTGACGGCGCTTGATCTCAGCGAGGTAGATCATCGCGCAGACCTCAATGCCGCACTCCCAGTCCTCAGGCTTCTTCATGAAGGGGCAGTTGAGGCCGTAGGCGGCGGTGTCCTTGCCAAGGTTCGGGATGTCGGTGTAGCTCGTTGCGGAGCCGGAGCCATCAGGCATGAAAAAGATCTTTTTGGTCGCAGTCTTAGCATTGCCCTGTAGCAGAACCGAGGTGGCGGGAGGATACTGACTGAGGTTCAGCTTTGCGTTCACCTGGTCGAGCTGAGGACCAGCGTTCTTCTTCGCAGCCTTGGGCGCAGCGGACTTTGCAGCCGCCTTGGGCTTTGGGCGCATGCCGAGAGCATCTTCGATGTCCTTGATCGTGGGGTTGGTGGTGAGGAAGGTCGAAGGAAGATCGACGCCAGTCTTCTCGCGGAGCTCGCCGAGGATGGTCAAGCTCATGAGCGAGTCCATGCCCATCTCAGCGAGGTCAGCCTCATCAGTGACCTCGGAGATGTCAACACCCATCTCCTGTGCGACAACGTGACGTGCTAGGGAGACGTCGCCAACCTCAGCAAAGCTCTCACGGGTAGGCGAATCACCTGGCTTGCCAGCGTCGGAGGGCGCGTAGCTAGGCAGCGACGAAGCCGGGGTAGAGATGTCACCCTCGTAAGGTGTGGGTGCATCCGTAGGCGGCAGCGAGTCGACATCCGAGTCAGTGTCCTCCTCTGCGGATGCAGATGAGGCGGCACCGTCGAACTGAGCGAAATACTTCCTCATGTCACCAACAGTAGGGTAGTCGGTGAATAGCGAAGAGCTGATCTCCATATCAAGCTCCTCACGGAAGATGGCCGAGATGGTGAGCGAAAGCAGAGAGTCAACACCGAGATTCTCGAAGTGAGCATCGTCGACGAGCTCAGCCTCCTCGACCTCGATCTCCTTGACTAGAATGGACATGACCTTCGACATGATGGTGCTGGATGACACCTTCCTGGCGGCCGGAGCCTTCTTTGCCTTTGGTGCGGGCGCAGGTGCAAGCTTGGCTGGCAGAGGTGCCGGTGTGAAGTTGACTGGGGTTGCGACTGGCTTGCGACCAACCGGGGCAGGCGCTGGTGTAGCGGTGCGCATGATTGGCTTGGGTGCAGGGGCTGAGCCAGATTGAACAACCGGAGTCTTGTTGGGAGGCAGGAAGGTGTTGAGCACACGGCGTGGAATCTGCTGGAACTTGATGCCCTCGCAGACAGCAATGATCTCGTCGCCATCCATGATGTAGACATCACCCTTGCTGATGTTGCCCGGTTGCGGTTGCATACGGACGTAGTTCTTGAGTTTCATGCCAGCGGTCAAAGGCTTGCTGAACTTCATGGCACCCCAGCCGTGGGACACGTAGACGTTCTGCTCCGAGTCGAGCAAGTCGGATGCGTTGCAGATGAAGCCGGAGATATGGCAGGCACCATCGATGTGGTACGGTGGGCAGTAGAAGTCACCATCCTCGGGCTTGGTGGGGAAGTCGAGGGTGGCAGACGCCTCGGTGGTCTGGCCGTCAAGCACGACCTCAGTCATGGCGCGGTACTTGTCGGCGTAGCTGACAAGAGCCTTGAACAGCTTGTAAGCCATACCCTTCTGCACCTTGTGAGCACCACCAGTCAACGTCTTCTGGTTGAGGATCTCCATTTGGCTCTTGATCATGTAGCTGTAGCGTGCCCACTCAGCAGACCAGGCGGCCTTGTCCTCATAGTTGACAATGCATGAGGCATGGTCTTGAATCTTCTTGCCATCAGGCTGCACGCTGCGGTACTGCAGCGTGACAGTGCCAGCGGCGAAGTCGGCAACGGCCTCGAGCTGAATGTGCTGGCCTTGGGGTGGCTGAGGAATTTGGGCAATCAGAGGCTTGGGAACCTCCATGTTGCAGACGTTGATGCCTGGCACCTCGGTGTTGGGATGTGCCTCCCTCCACATGTAGTCCGCAACAGTCAATGCCATGTCAGCGTACAGCGACGATGGGCACAAAGCAGAGTTGTTGACCAAATGACCGCAGACGACGGGATACAGCTTCTCATCCGCGAGGCTGCTCTGCACAATGACACGAGCATTGCTGCCGCTGAACTCCTCGTGAACAACTTTCTGGCAGGCAGTCGATAGACGCTTGGCAGGTGCTTGAATGACTGGCTCGGCTGCGCCAGCCTTCTCGACGATAACCTCCTTAGTCTGAGGGGCCTCACCCTTGGTGAGCGTCCAGTTGTTGGTGTAGTCCAACCAGTACTTCTTGTTGTCGAAGCTGTAGGTAGGCAGCTGGTAAAGCTCCTGCGCATCGTTGAATTCGCGGTGGTACTCGTCAAAGTTGATCTTGACACCAGCGTTGGACAGAGCGCACATGCTAGTGGCGATCGTCTTCCAGGCGTCCTCGCCGCGACGAAGCGATGGCGTAGTGACTGTGGCGCCAACGGACGCCTTGACCATACCAGAAGTGACGGGGTGAGCTCCCACCTCGAGCCAGGCAGTCTTCTCATCGAAAATCTTAGCCTTCTGGCCGCTGGTGAGCGCGGTCCAGAAGTTGACAGTCTCGCGAGCGTGGCGAGCAAGGTACTCGGGACCGACGACGCCAGCATCAGTGATGATCTCGCCACCGAGAGGTGACAAGACCGGAACGACAGGCTTGCTGAAGGTGACAGCTGAGGCAACCTTCTTGAACGACTCAAGGATGGGGTCGACTTGAGATGAGTGGAAGGCGAAGGGCACATTGAGCTTGGTCGCCTTGAAGCCCTTGGAAGACAAGGCCTCATTGGCAGAGGCAACAACCTCACCACTACCGCAAAGGACAGTCTCCTCGGGTCCGTTGATGCAGGCGATCTCGGTCATCTTGCTACCAAGGGCGGCGCGGATAGCCTCAGCGCTGCCCTTGACTGCGAGCATACCGTGTGTGTGAGGAGTGCAGTGCTCGATGAGGAGTTCAGCACGGCGGCCGACAAGGAGGACCATGTCTGCCGCGGAGATGACACCAGCAACATGGAGAGCAGCATACTCGCCAAGGCTGTGGCCAATGACGGCAGTCGGAGTGATGCCCCAAGATGCCCACATGCGAGCCAGAGCGACCTGAATGCAGGCCATACCGAGCTGTACCTTGACCGGGGACAGGGTCTGAACATCAGTGCCATCGAGGAGCTCGAGGAAGGAAGGAAGACCCTGAACACGAGCGAGGTGATCAAGCTGGTCGATGTCCTCGCGGAAGCTCTTGAGGTCCTGGTAAAGCTTCTGACCCAAGCCGGTGTACTGAGACCCCTGCCCAGTGAAGCAGAAGGCAACGCTAGTCGGGACCATCGGTACCGGGCTGTAGGAGTCCTTGACCTGAGCCTGCAGCGCATCGTTCACCTTGCTAATGTCGGAGAGAGGGAACGATACGCGGTAGTTGTGCTGAATGCGGCGAGCAGTGAGGGTGTAGGATAGAGATGTGAGCGAAGTGCTCGGGTTCTGCTTGATGTACGACTGCAAGTTCTCGATGTTGCGCTTGATGGCACCGATCGAGCGAGCAGTGACGGTAATGGGCAGAGTCCCACGCGGGTCGACACCCTTGGGCGCCTCGTAGATCGGCGCGTCCTCGACGAGGAGGGCAGTGTTACCACCAGCAGCAGAGAAGTTGTTAAGGAAGACCTTGCGCTTTGCCGCTCCCTTGCGTGGCCAATCAACCATCTTGGTGGAGATGTGGACATTGCGGTCGATGAGGTCCGCAGGGAATGTCTTGTTCATCTCGCCTTTGATACCGACATTGGCCGGGATCTTGCCGTGCTTCATCATCAGCAACACTTTGGTGAGAGAGTTGATGCCCGAGGCAGCCTCGGCGTGACCGACGTTGGCTTTGATAGCACCGAGGTGGATGGTCTCCTCCGGCTTCCTCTGGCGATGGCGAGGAGCGAACACGTTGGTGACAGAAGTCATCTCGATGCCATCACCGGCTTGGGTGCCAGTGCCGTGCATCTCGACGTAGCTGATCTCGTGAGCATCAACACCTGCGTTGGCAAGTACCTTCTTGTAGAGGAACTCCTGGGCACCAGCGTGAGGGTGCGTGATGGAGACAGCCTCGGCAGAGTGGTTGGTAGCTGCACCCAAGATGCAACCAAGAACCACATCCTTGTCGGACATGGCATCTTCGAAGCGCTTGAGAATGACGGTACCACAAGCGTCACCACGACAGTAGCCATCGGCTTCGTTGTCGTAGGTCTTGCAAGATCCAGTCTTGGACAGGAACTGACCCTTGGACAGACCGGAGAAAATGTCCGGGTTGGTCAGGACGTTGAGACCACCAGCGCAGGCAGTGTCGCAGTCACCAGCCCACAGCGAAGTGCAGGCAAGCTGGATAGCAGCGAGCGAAGATGAGCAAGCGGTATCAACAGAGTACGACGGGCCAGAGAACTTGAAGTAGTAGTTGATGCGGCCGGGTGCGAAAGCGCGGACACCACCAGTGATGTAGTAAGTGTCGACGTTCTGCGCAGCGTTGATCTCACGCCAATCGTCGGAGGTCTGACCGTAGAAAGTACCAATGCGGTCCAGCTTGGTAGACGGAGTGCGGTTGGGCACGTAGCCAGACATCTCCAGTGCCTCGTAGGCAGTCACGAGCGCAAGACGACCCATGGGATCGGTCTGAGCAGCTTCGCGAGGAGACATGTTGAAGAAGCGAGGGTCGAAAAGTCCCGGCTCGTCGATGAAGCAGCCGAACGGAGTGTGGGACTTGTTCTTGCCCTTGCCAGACGGGTCAACGTGGGCATCTGCGTCAAAACGATCTGCGGGGATTCTGCGATGGACGTCCAGACCCTTCATGAGAAGGTCCCAGAGCGCCTCGGTGCTAGCAGCGTTGGGGTAACGACCAGCCAAGCCCACAATGGCGATCTTGTCGTTTTGAGTGCGTCCGCGGGTGCTTGCCTCAACCTCCGTCCAAACAGTGTAGTCGGTGACGGTAACGTTATTCTGGCCGCCGGCCTTGAGCGCGGAAACTAGCGAATTGGCAACGTTGCTAACACCAATGGCAAAGATCTGGGCGGGAATGCGGGTGTTCGCCGTCATCTGAGAGACGGTCTCTTCCAGGAGGTGGTCCCAGCGAACGGGGTACTGCAACATCTCGTTCAAGGCGATTTTGGTGAGCTCGAGAGTGTTTTCTGCCACAATCGGCTTCCCGGTGTTTGAGGAGTGCAGGATAGCCACTGGGCGGCGCCCAGCAAGGGTCTCAGTCATGCCCGTGAGGATTTTGTCCATATCAACCTGGCCATACAGATGGGCAGCGTGGTATGGAGCATAAATTGGGATCGCGACGCGGTGATTCTTGGAGAGAGCACCCTGCTCGAAGAAACGGTTTGTGGTGCTGGGAGGTCCAGAAATGGTGATAGCCATCACGGATACAGCGCTCACGTAAGCTTGGCTGGATTGTGGGATCCCAGCCTCAGCGTGGAAAGCAGCGAGACCCTCCTTGGCAGCCTTCTCGTTTGTCCCAGTCACTATTGTGCTCCAGCTTGCCTTTTCATCTCCTGCCAGTACCATGGTGTCTCTCGCAGTGTTCACAACTGCGCCGGCGCGGAAAGCAATTCGGACGAACTCGACACCGAGAGGCACGAGGTCGGCCACGCTCTTGGAAGAGATCACTGCGGCTGCGCCGAGTAGTCCGGTGCAGAGCCCAAGGACGCGGGTGTTTTGGGCGTTGGGAAGAAGCTCTGGGTGCTCTGAGAAGAAGCCAATGTAGTGGGCGAGCTGGGCGATCGTGACGAACGCGGACTCGATCATGGGGATCTTGAGCCCTCGCTCGTAGTAAAGGTCAACCAAGTTGTTGATCGTGAGGAAATCCGGTACCTGCACCCGCTGTACGCGAGGCAGGGCCTTGATCTCCTCTCGCAGTGCCGGCACGCAACGTTCGAAGAAGTTGCTGAGGAGAGCATTGCCCGTTCGCAACACAGCACGGCGTAGGAGGGGGTATTGCTCGGCGGTCTGGTCGCCGAAGAGGAGGACGTTCGACATGATGATTTCGGTCGATCGGAGGTTCTTGATTATTATATTGACGATTATTTGGTCGATCTGGGTATGCTGAATCACGCTTGATATGCAAGGCTGTCCAGTATCGTCTGTGGTGGCTAGTCACAGGTGTCGATAGTTGGGAAGTCGAAGGTCTGATCGATTAGGAACAGGAGTAAGTTCACCTTGGCTAGAAGTGGACTTCGTAGATAATGAGATCTATGAGAGGAAGATACGAAAGGAGAATGAGGCTCAGATGGCTAGTCTGGGCACACAAGGAAAGTCGGATTAGAGATTGGAAATGTGAAGCAGCTTTGTGACGGACTCCGTGGACCATTATATCGGACTGCCGTTGCAGCATCATACCCCTGGCTTGCCTGCCATGAACTCACAGCCCCGGCAATGGATCGTGCTGAGCACTGGAGCAAGAGTCAGTGCTCGTCCCTGGGGAGGTCCGAAATGGGCTCCCGCGACGGTTTGGTGAGGTTATCGCACTAGGGCATAACCTGCCGGAGCAGTGCGATTGCGTGCAGGAGTTGGCCCCTCCTGCGATCTGCCACCGTATCAGCGTCGGTACGGCTCTATTTCAGGGTGTAGTAGCGCGGAGTGTCTATGGAGCATGGACATGGAAGTGAAGAGCACCGGCTCTCCTCCATGACGCCCGTGCCTGCGTCCAAAAGCGGAAGCGTGAGCACAGCCGGGAAACGAGCGCGGCGCAAAGGCTATACTGCGGGTACTGTCGAATATCTTGTCTAGTCGCGGGTCATCGTTTCGTTGAAACATGGTGATTTCAGTTGTTGTGAGGATCATCAGTGGTCTGTGACGACTCCAAGTTGTCGCACCTCATCGGACGTTACACGTGTCTTGCGCGCACAGCAGAATCGACTGGCATGTCTATGATCGGATGGCAAGGTCTATGCGGCATCTCCCCGAGTAGCCTGTTATTTTGTGCCATGGCTCCCAGCCTGGCATCATTGTACCGCAGGAATGAAGTCGTCCAGGGCTGAGGTAACCTGCGCCGTGTCCGGCTGTCGGATGCATGCTTAGACCACCGCTGAGATACTGTAGCAGCCTGCTACTGTAGCCAGTGTTTGATGCCCACGAACCGAGATGGATCGTCTTCGTTAGACTGCGTATCTGCGCAATCAGATCTCGGTGCTGGAAATAGGTGGCGTAGGATCGCCGTCTGGGAAATTGTCGTGAGGTGGGTTCTTTGACTTCGTGTGCTCGATAACTCCGCCCGCGTGCAAAAGCTTGTTCGAAGTATCTCCGTACCGGCACCAAATCGAGACTTGTCGCTAAGGTGCGAATCCCTCGAATCCTACAAGGCGTGGCAGTGTAGCAGGCTGGGGCAATCCTTCAAAGCCCACACTCATGCCATGCAATACCGCGTACAGCCTCACTAGCTGAACGAGACCATTCGTCCCGTACCAACAATACTTTTGGTCATACACGGTGGGGCGCTCGCGTGCCAACTGACGCAGGGAGCGCCAGAACACAGTCTCGCAACCGATCGTGACACGACTCGAGCTCCTCTTTGCACTCTTCGTCCCACGGTAAGGCTCTGTCAGCTGAACGAGTAAGGACATGAGGGCGACATTGCTTTCGGGGCTGGCGCCGTGAAGACAGCCTGGAACAAGCGTTAAAGTGCCCCGACCGTGGCCGCTTCCACATGGTCAGCGGAACGACGTTGATCGAAACCGCAATTCCCAGCTCTTCTACTTCCGACCATACACCCTGCCTTATCGCGCATCACACCATGCGAGCCTTGATGCCATCTTCACGTGTCAAAAGCGGTGTCAAAAGCGGCTGGTAGTGGATCCTACGTTGAGCATCATCACCGAGCATCAGCAGGAATCGAGTGTCCCAGGTTCCTTACGACATCGATCGAGTGGCTGGGGACACAGACAGAGCATGACCGGAAGATTGCTACGGAAGCAAAGCCAAGCCTTACAAGCCTGCCGTTATGTACCGCATCGGCGCAACTTCAAGCGCCACAGCAAGGATATCTAGTCCTCAAAACATCCACACGGCACGGACATATCGCAAGATCTCTGCATGTGTAGATTTCTCGTTGGTGGTGTAAGCAGCCTCGGGAGCAACGTTGAGATATCTCGTCCTGTGCAGCGAGATGAAGCAGGGATATCGCTCCTGGTCGTGCAGCACCTTGGCTTGAATGGCCCACAATTGATCATGATGCAATGATACCACAGCATGGAGTCAAGTCCTCGCGCAAGATCTTGAGGCGGGTCTTGTACAAGCATCCAAGATTGGCTCCCGCTGATCGACAAGATCCAACGTTCGCGTAGTATTCTCTTCCGGCTACCGTTGACAACCTAGCAGCAGTATCGCCAGCGCTATCGTCGAACGCTGACCATCATGCATGGAATCTTGCCACCTTCGCTGTGTTGTAGATTGCAACATGCGGTTGACCCTTCACTCAGTTTCTGCGATTGTTGAGTAAGGTAAGATAACGGACTCGTCTCTGCGCAGGGCGACGTCAGCCAGTCTAGGCCGCGAAATGGGGATGGTCTCAAGCGCGCAAGTCTCGCTATGAATGTAGAGGCGTACCTTGACCAAGATAGAATATACCAGCATAGCTGTGTGCTGGCTACGTCGCAGACAAATCGACGGCATCTGCATCCCTCATGGACGCAATGTACGAATAAGCTGCCGACTCTATGATCACGTGTATGTGAAGGATCTATCTCTGCATGCTCTTCGTAACGGTAAGGATGGAAAGTTATTACGTCCTCCCTACAATCTGCGTGCTAACGGGAAGTCCAGCATCTAGTCACAGCTGGCGGTTACTTTGCAGAACGCTCGAGTCGTGTGTCTCGACTCGATCCGATCACTACGTCGTCGACTCCCGAGTCGGCGGCACCTCCATGGCTCGGAGCAACACTACAATCGCAGAGCACCTGACCGTCGTGCACATTTGATGAAAGCCACTTCGCTGTCCAGTCGCTGTCACGATTTCGAAGGTAGCTGGCCGGCCGCAGAGGAACTGCGAGGAGCTGCTTGCGAGGTCTCACGTGTGGCCATATTGCAGTGATCAGCAGGAGACGCTCATTCTTCTTTGCGTGCCTACCGATGTTTCGACATCGTCACGCCCATCTGTACGGGCCGGAGCTCACTGAGCTATGAAGGATATGCGCACCGCTCCGGACTTGCCCTGACCAGCGCACTCATTCGTTCAACTGGCGACAGGTAAGGTGCAGTATCGGGGGAGGAGGTCCCAGGCTGTGCGATGCAGTCTCTGCAATGTCCCACTCAAGGCAATGCCGCCGCACTCCCAGGACTCTCGTCAGCAGACGTAGCGCAAGGCGAGAGAAGTAGAGGCTTACAGGGTCGCTCCACATGAAAGCACTTGAGATAGTGGTGCAACATGTCACTTGGAGCAATTCCATAGACTTCAACAGCTTCCCCAGGAGAGAGCGCCAACGTCTCGCTCGTCCGAGGCCACACCACACCCTCGGTACATGCAGAGCAATGCGATCAGTATTCATGCGTCGCGAATCTTGCGATTTCGCTGTACGACACACAGACATGCCCACCATCACAACGCTTGCGTGATACAGCCTTGACCTGACCCATCCAGCTACCGATATGTCGGGATATCGACGAGAAGTTTCGTGCAACTTAGCGAGAGACATGCCGACGACGCCGTGCAACACAGGACAACATATTCTAGCGCCCGCAGGAAGCTTCCATAGCACGCCGTTGCGCGTTTTACCGTGGCTTTGACAGGCGGGTAGTTACAGCAAAGGCAAACAAGGCTCCGGCAAAACGTTATCGGGTAGCGAGAACTGCTTTGGGCGTATTGTACGGCCTGCCGCTGGAGCGATGATACGCTACAGTCTACAGAACGTCCAGATCTGGCTCCAGGGCTGACGATGATGAAGCGGCGTCGTCATGCGGTCATCGCAGTGATCGGGTGCTCTGTGAGGAAAGGTACACTCCGTTGCTGTCCCACGGCGCGTGCTCTCAGCCAGCCGCATGGAGCTGTGCTTGTGCGCAGGAATCTTTGTGGTGGTCATGTCCGCCACAATATACCATAGGCGAGACGTGGCTGTCTGCTCGACTTGGCTGAGCCAGCGAGCGATGTCGCGACCTTTGGGACACTCGTCAGCGGCGCGAGAACCCAATCCACGCCTTGCTGAGGATCGACACTGGTAAGTGCGCGACACCCCGCATGTGGCTTGCAAATTCTCCGATGCGCACCACTACAGGGTCCTTTGCCAAGGACTCTAGGGCCCTGGCGCTGACCGTCAACGCGATCGTACGAAGGTAGTTCGATGGGTCAGCGAGATGCGATCCTCGGCGAAAACTGTTGCCATGCTGAGGTTACATTCGACACGAGGATGCTAGAGCATGAGCTGACTGGACATTCGAGAAGCGGGCAAGGTGCCTCGTACTGCATGCCACGTCGATCGCTCGTACTGCAGCCCATATCGGGACGATGCGTGCAGCTTGCATCTGATAGCGCATCCCTTTGAGACCGCCCAGTCGACGACGAACTGCAAAAGACGATGAGGATCAGTATTTCCGCCGAGACAATCCGTGCGCTCCGAAGATCTTTCGCTTCGATGTATCAGACATTGCCACATGTGGTTGCGATCAGCCTGGGTAGGATAGCTTGAGGAGTAGAGGGGCTTCAGGTGGTTGCAATAGCATCGCTTCTTGGTGTTGATAGACGAGCAAACTCGCCAGAATGATCCTTGTCATCTCGCTTACGTTCATGATGAATTAGCACCGTGCCAAGCCTCGTGTATCATTCATTCCATACTATCAACATTTCACAATGGGACCGGTGAACGGCTGGTTCACGGTGCTCACCTCAGCGCTGGACCGCTGGCTGTGCAGTGGTGCGCTCCTTCCTCAGCTGGTTGCGTCCTTCTCACATCGACAGTAAGATTGCACTTGGGGCCAGCAGTAAGCTTTGCAGCTTCGCAATCTCATCCCCGGCATTCGACAATCATGAAGTCAGGAGCCGAGCCGGCCATGCGTTATTGAGGCTTGCATCGAATAAATTGGATGGTGCCACAGCTGGTCCAGATCTTGTGCGACCATCAGCCACAGAAGCTTCATCTCTACCAGCAACACTGGCACGATTCGCCGAGCCATTGTTTGCGTGTAGTATCATCGCCATCATATAGTTGTTGACGCGGATGCACGAGCGGGCTGCAGACTTGCAAACGGAATGGATCTCCGCACACGCAACGAACAATGCTCTGGACCCACGTTGCCCGCAGAAATTGACGCCACGACTGCGGTATCTTGGATCGTGTCGTCAACCTCCCTGCGCGCCTGCGGAGCCTCGGGGACATATCGGACGCTTCCCACGCATGGAAAGATACGCGCCGAACCATGAGCTCGAATTCTGCAGTGACCGTATCGAGCGCGCACACCTCGCAGTGAGCACAGCATGACTCGATATCGTCTTCCTCAACCACGTCCCTCAGTCCACAATGGTGAACCTTGAGCATGGGCAGGTGGTGAGAGGACAGAAGGTGGACCTGAACTTGCAGCGGGACCTTTCGAGAACGCATTTTCATTTCGTGACAAGGTGCCGCCGTGGAGATTGTGATGACGCGGAGATGTTCACGGCACGGCACACTGATGCACTACATCGTCCCCCCCTGAGCTCGACTGGAACGTATGCTACTAAGGGTTGATGAGGACCTGTACCCAAGCTCTGGAACAATCACGGTCGGTGAAAGTAGTCGAACTATATGCGAAATGATTGCATATTCATTCCTACGCTGGCATGCTTGGAGGAAGGCGAGGTAACTGGAAGGCTCATGTTCTCTACATATTTGGCAATTCGAGGCCGGTAGCGCTGACAGCCTTCTCGACGTGATTTGTGTGATCGCCAGCCTTTAGCTCACCTTCATCGCGTGCGGCCATGCGTGATCGACAATCTTGGAAGAAAGCTCCGAGCGATATGGACCTGGCTCCGTGGACCAAGGGTGCGCGGCTCATCATGGAGTCGAGACTCGGGACAGATTGGCCCTTGGAAAATGGTTGAGATGTACAGTCAACAAGCCACACTCTATACAGGCATCCCGAGCTTTGCTACAGTAGTCGTGACGACAGCGAAAAGATCGAGCATCATCGTAAGTTAGCGGTCGCAAGGCATCCATTCATATTGACGTGTTGCCGGGATCTCAAACGTCAGCCGACAATACGGCTTAGCAAATACACCGATAACATCGTCGGCTAGCAATTATAGAAGCTTCAAATGAATACAGGACGTGATCCTCTCGTCCAAGCAACTACGCAGTTCGCAAGCGCGGTGAGAGCAATAGTAGCATGCACGCTGACTGCAGAAATCCACCGCCCGCTGTGGAGATGTTATCTCGCACTACTGGCATTGAGATCGGGCGTTTTGCGGGGACTTCTCGATCCCACAGGGTTCATGGGAGTTCGAGAACTTCACAGGCTTGTGTCCGGTTCGACCGGCAGTGGCTACAACGTTTGTGTACTTATTGAACTCTCGCGGGTCGCTCCAACGGTGCTGCAAAGGTCGGCAGCGGGAACAGATAACGATCACAACATTCGTGCGGCTGACGGTGCACACTGCTCGCCTACAGGAAGCAGGAGCCATGGCCCCAGCACCGTGCTGCGTCAATTTCTCATCGATGCTACGAGGATGCTACGAAGATGCGACAAGTGTGAGATGTCCCCATACGGCACTAGCGTCTATGGAGAGACGAGGAATTTGCTGCATGGCAAACCGTCGATCACACAGAAGTGCCTTGCATGCGTGCGCGGACAGGGGGTGCTTTTGAGCTTTTTGAGCTTGGCACTATTGCTAAATTAGGCGCTCCTGACGTGATGCTTGACCACCTCATGCCTGTCTGAGCCTGATTCCAAGATGCAGAACCGCAGCGTGGCGTGGTGGTTCTGCAGATCCCTCGTCTTATCGTGCCACTGCATGCTCACCATTGCCGCGCGCGATATAAAAGCTTGCGCATGTGAGGCGGCGGTGTGGACCGTGTGGTGCCATTGATACCAGGCAATCGATCTGGCGAATGTACAAGCATGTCGAGATTGCAGGGCTGCCCTGTATCTGCCCTGTGCTGCATGCATCAAGATCCATCAAGGTGGATAGCCGCTAAAACCCCCGATCGCGCGCGCGAGGGAGGCGTGGCTGAAGTGGTACCCTGTGGATCACTACCAGTGCGCCAACACGAAGGCTATCGACGAACTCATCACCACAGACCACATACCCGATTCCGTGCTTGCGGCACGCTCGTGGCGCACTGTCGCTGGTCAGACATTCCGCACAGGATCGCTCGGGATATTATCCTCACCAATGCGCCACATCCTGCCGGCTAGCCTGGTCAGCCTGGAGGGCAGGGTATGCCGCCAGGGCCAGGTGCTCGCGTCTTGCCAAACAAGGTATCATAGTAGTGCGGACAAGTACGGGATGCTTCGTATGCGCGAATGTATGCGCTCTCAGCTGGTTCCCTGCTAGCTATCAGCAACTATCAAGCTCTCACACCGCGTGTCCTACATGCTCCCGACCTACTTGATTACACAAATACTCGGACGCGAGCTTAAGCACTCGGCGAATTATTAACTCATCGCCAGCCATCCCTAGCTCGCCGTTGTCCCGCCTTGCACTGACACCGTCGTCTTTACCTCACAGGCGCTGTGCAGAGTTGGTACCCATCTTTTATCCGAATTATTGCCCTTCGCGTCGCTGGCTTGATCGTGTCGTAGACTTCCAGTGACTCGAAGCTGAGCAACGACTGTACCAACGAGGAGGATCCGGGACACCCACCAACACCGCCGCCATGGTGTTCTGTACCTATTGCGGACAGTCTTTCACTCGGGACGAGCATCTCGAGCGACACATCTTGACGCGTATGTAGCTTCGACAGGCGTCTACCGGTTGCAGAGACACTGGCGATCTGACATGCTGACACCATTGCAGACACCAATGTCAAGCCATTCAAGTGCTTCACCTGTCATATGTCGTTTGCCAGACGGTTGGTCTCGCCTGTCTGCTGTCCGGCTGCGTGCTTCGACTGACTTGATTGGCTCTAGGGATCTGCTACAAAGGCACTATACCGTCCATGGCAAGGATCAGAACCAGCAAGAGATACCCGCAGCCAATGGCATGATTCCCAAGTCTGCTGGGCGGACACCCATTGCCTGCAGCAACTGCGCGAAGACAAAGACCAAGTGTGACAAGAAGTTCCCTTGTTCAAGATGTGCAGGGAGGAATCTCAGGTGTACACTGCGGCCGACGAGGAGGTCGTCCAAGAACGCAAATAGGATGGGCCTGGTCGTCCCTCCCGAGGGTTTGACCGCGATGCCACCACATATAATGCAGATCAATGGCGAGACCGGGCAAACCCTTCCGCTTGCTGTGCAGGGGAGCCCGCATCAGGGTCAGCCACTGCTCAAGCCCGCGAGCCCGAAAGATGCAATGACTAGCATACCAGAGGGCAAGCCGCCGCTTCTCACGGCAGAGCGACCGCCGACTCAGCACTTTGATCAACCGATGATGGGCCCATCCCCTCCAGGTTCGAAATCGATGTCACCTCCCACAACCCATGGCTTCGTGCAGCAAGCACCGGCGGGCAGCTTCGATGATTTCGCGCACATGAGCCAAGACGACTCGGACGACGGATCAAGCCCGCGATTCATGTTGGACTGGACGCAGATGCAGATGCCAATGGGGTTTGAGGGCGTCGTCCAGCCAGAGATCATCATGCAGCCAGACGTCGCATTTGACCCTCACGCTTTGCACATGGCACATCCTGGCCACGACGGTATGCTCCCAATCATCGCAGAGGATACGACTGGCTTGGCTCCTCTCATCACCCCGATCGAGACGCCCAAAGTCGAGCGATCATTTTCCGATCTCGAGCTCGGCAGCTCCGCGGCCATGTTCAATCCACGAAGAAACGTGTCGCTGGGATCGGAGCCTCGTAACGACATGGGCGCTATCATCGCTGCACAGGATGCTTGGTCAGTCTTCCGCTGCACGCCAATCGTGCCGTCCAGCGCTTGCCCAAAGACAGCCCGCATGAACCTCGAGCGACTCGAGCAAAGCCTGAAGAACCACGAAGGCTGGAGCACGTGGAGTCCACATTGGGACGAGGCTGACTTTGCTGGAGGCGACCATTTGACTGTCATGCAACTGCACGAGAGCACCAGGGACAAGCTGCTGGCCATCACACAGAGTTTCCTGCACAAGGCGCTTGACATTCACCGCGATAGCACACCGCACTACCCTGGCCAATCGACAGGTCACCTTACACCAAACTCGAACAGTGGGTCGAACTTCGTGCTGCTACCTCCAGCCCGGGTCCTGGAGTACTTCCTTCGATCCTACGCAAACTGCTTCGAGCGGTACTATCCCCTCACGTCCAGAGGTATCTTGGACGCCAACGAGTTGATGCATTGCTACAACGATCGGGCGTCCAGTTTGTTAGTCTTGATGATGATCGCTCAAGGCGCAATGAACATTCCCGATGCCCAGGCGCGATGGCTCACCGGAGGCATCACTGAGGCATGTCGCATCTCGTTGTTCGACCAGATTGAGAAGAACATTATCCTGTCCGGCGACCCGATCGTGCTGCACTCGGCGCTCCTGTTCATCGTCCAGGCAGCGTGGAGCGGCGACAAGTGGCAGATGGACATCGCCATGGGCCAGCGCGGCATGTACTTCGCCATGCTAAGACACTCCGGCGTCCTGGATGCTCGACCCTCGCCACCACCTCCGTCTGAGCAGCGCAACAATGTCGACTATGTCTGGAGTGAGTGGATCCAGAACGAAAGTCGCAGTCGCTTGGTATATTCTTGGGCGATGGTCGACCAGGACATCTCCTTGTTTCACGACACTGCACCGCTCTTCTCGGTCACCGAGTTCAACACACCAATGCCAGATGCCGATAGGCTTTGGAATGCGAAGAGCGCGGCAGAGTGGTCCAGCATATTCGAGCAAGTCCATGAATTCTCTGGCGGATACTCATCGGTCGGATCAGGCGCACGGCCTCTGTCATTGAAGGATCTGTTCCGACACTTTCTCGACGATGAAATGATCACCTTGGGCATTGAGATGACACCGCTGCAGATGCGACTATTGCTGCACCCACTACAGTCGCTCGTCTGCCAGTATAGCCAGTTACTCAGCTGCTTCTCAGACTCGCTGTCGTCACGCAGCACAAGTAGTCGAGCCATCACTGCACTGTCAACTCGCGCCCGCCTCGAAGAGATCCAATCATTGCTCCAGCGCTGGTTCGATCTAGCTGAGCGGTACCTAAAGGCCAATCCTATGTGCGTCATGATGCAGACTAATCTGGTCATGTTCCATCTCATTAGCTTGAACGCCGTTACCAACTTCCCTGAGATCGAGCGTCTGGCACGCCGCGAGAACAGTGATGGCACTTACCAGCAGCTGATGTGGTTGCACAAGCGCTGCATCTCCGACGTCGAAGAGGCTGTCTTCCACTGCGGCCAAGTGCTCAGACTGATCCGTACGATGCCCCGAGGCATCAGGCCTCCATGGTGGTCAGCCGCCATCTACCGTGCGGCTCTGACGCTCTGGACTGACAGCCTGGCTCACAACGGCGCACAGCCTCCGCCGTCAGCAAACGGTCTCTTTCCAGTCGCCGGCCCGTCATTCGCCATCGACGCCTTGCCAGCGGATCACCCTCTCATCGTGCGCTATCTCACGAAACGCGAAGGTTTGCCATGCGTCACTAAGCGCGACGGCTCTCAGCTCGGTATTGATCGTTCTTTCCCCATTCTGCAACACTGCGTCGAAGTCATCGACGAAGGCGCATCGTCGCGACTTTCGGATGGGATCCGAACCAAACTTGATAGACTTTCCAGAGGCTGCTGAGACTCGATGACATACGATATGAGAAGTATCGTCGGGTCTCGTGCCATATGTGCCGCTGGATGGTAAGCACGGAGTATCGATCCGTTGCTGAATTGAAGCTGGCCACTCAGCTGGCCACTCAGACTTCACTCCACCCCACCTCTGAGGCCTGAAACATGAGATTTAGAGTAGCTTCTGTGGGGAAGACAGTAGCTATGGCCTTCGAAGTTTGAAGTCTGGCCTCTGCTTTGCAATGTGAACATGGCTGCGGCTTATTTGTTGTCGGCGTTCTTCGGACTCTTGCGATTGTGCGAAACACATCTGAGCCAGTGGATATAGTGACTCGGGATGAGCACAAATAATTTTGACGGCCTCGGATTGTACAGATGATAGTGGATGGGAACGAAGCCTGAATGACCACGGTCAAGGAACACGATATGACCAGGAACATAGAGCGCGGTAGCAACGAGCAATCAATGTAATGCACTTGAATTAATTCACCTTCTCCACGTGCGTCAGCGACAAACAGGGCAGTTGGTGATCTTATATGGGCATTCTCGAATAGACGCCAAAGTTTTCGTATGCCGGAAACGTCCATGGGGAGCCTGAATACGATGTCGAAGTCTGTGCTTGATTTGCAAGGTGCGGTTCCCAATGCCGAAGGTGCAGTAGTGAGAGAGGTAGCCGCGAAGCGGTCTCGCTTCTGGCGAGATGCCTCGTGGAAAGCACATGATGTGCAGAACGAACATACAGAGAAGTGACTAGGAGAAGTGACTATGGACTTCGACGGGTTCAGGCATGCGTGACGATGAGAGAAACTTCCCTCAAGTACCTGCTGCTACTAGCTTTCCCTTGCGTGAAATCTTAAGAACCTCAGGTAATGATATGGGGTTCGTTGCGATCGTGAAGCGATATCACTGGTGCCCACGGACTCTCGCACAAATTCAATCATGTCGTTCGGCTCTCGTCAAAGCAAGGGGCAGCTTCATAGTCCTCCACTGATGTCTGCTCAAATTCGAGCGAACCTTTTCAGCCTTTGTAGCGCTGGCGCAGTGGGAATCTTCA
This sequence comes from Oleoguttula sp. CCFEE 5521, assembly GCA_036872775.1. Lineage (NCBI taxonomy): Eukaryota > Fungi > Ascomycota > Dothideomycetes > Mycosphaerellales > Teratosphaeriaceae > Oleoguttula > Oleoguttula sp. CCFEE 5521. The sequence goes on from JAVRRP010000001.1 coordinate 861,209, forward strand.
TGTCATATCGACGGCTACAATCCCTCGTGAAGTGTATCGCTAAGAGAGTCGAATGAGGGAATCTGCTCCAAGGGAAGTCACGATCCTGCACCGGTGTGCGCCGTAGATATCCTATAATCGCCACGAGTAAGGACCAGAGACGTTCCTACCGAAAGCCTACCGCGCATACCACGAGGAAAGTGCGGCCAGCTCGAGCTAACATCGGCAAAACGTCTACTGAGAGCACCTGCGCGATTGCTATTGCGCCCATCGTTCAGATGGTGCAAATCCTCGGAGTCCCAGCATGACACCACAGGTCGGGCGAGAGCCGCTTACTGTTAAGTCGAGCAGCAAAAGTCCACTCATTGAATACCGAGCCTGATCTCGCTCGATGGAAGTCCGGCAGATCTAGCAGTCCACGCATAGGTGTCTGCGTTGCTTGCACTTCAAGGCGCTGCTCTTGCGTCCTAATGTATTCCGCCTGGTACGGGATTATTGCAACGCCAATCTCAAGTCCAGTGAGGTCGCTACTTCGGACGTCGCGGTCTTCCTCCAAGTCGAATGCTATCGGCATTGGCAGGTCCGGTAATGGGATCGCGAGCAGCACAATACACCACCATCAATGTCCATTTGCGCTCAGTTCCTGTTCGAAGCTAGACGATGCTGATGATTGGCGTCCGTAAGACAGGCTTTCTTTCTCTGGCACGACAATTTCTTGGTCAAGTCCGCGGTGCTGGCTCGTTGAGACGTGAGAAATACAGGTGTGGGACGCTTCAGGTGTTTGCGCGAATCTACCAAACCTGTGGAACAACAATTTGCACCATCCGCTTGTGGAAGCACTAGTCGCTGTGATATGTGCAGTGTATCATGACCAAATACACCTTCCTCTATCATACATAGTCTCGGCCTCGCGCTCACGCATTCTCACCACCAAAAACAGCACACAGGTTCCCCACACAAGTCCGGCTCAGCACCGAGATGCGCTCAGCACAGATCGCACTCCGGCACTGCCTTCTCTGTACCTGCGCCAAGTCCGCCTGTCCCTGCAGCTGAAAGTCCAGCAAAATAGTAGTGGGCTATCGATTGTTGGTGGGATGATGATACGCGATAGGAATCTCACCCTCGCGCCCCGACTGCGCCGAGGAGCTGAAGTCCGCTTGGTCTTCTCGTAGAAGCAGAAGTTGCTTCTGTTGTGGAGCAGCAGTGAATTCTGGGCAATGCCGCCATCATCGGAGAGTATTCAATGCAGCGGCCCAAGCGGAGCCGCTCAAGGTACCTCAAGAATCTACCACGCAGTAGAAGTGATAGACTCTAGATCGCTTCGGTAAGATTGCCGTTCCTGCATGCAGTGAGAAAGAGTATCGCTCTTCTCTCATTCGTCCGAGCGCAGTTTCCATGACGCCTTGTGAAGCGTTGGCTCGTGAGCGGAGGGCCTTAATGCACATGGTAGCTCGGTGCTCGCGCTCTACTGCAAAGGGCGAGGACGGGGGTGCACCGGGTGGTGATGCAGAGTGTGGGAAGTCTATGTAGATTGGTATATAGCCCGCGTCTGCTCTCACCGCTCTTACTTGGAGAGGGATAGATTTATCGTCTAGCAACAAATTTATCTCACCTTACTCTTCTCCTCCAAACAATAAACCTTCTCATTTACCCACCACAACAAACCACGACCATGCCTTCCGTCGACACATCCCGCCTTGATGGCAAAGTCGCCCTCGTCACCGGCTCCGGCCGTGGAATCGGCGCAGCAATGGCTCTCGAGCTCGCTCGTCGCGGTGCCAAGGTCGTCGTAAACTACGCCAACTCCAGCGAAGCCGCCAACAAGATCGTCGAGCAAATCAAGAAAGAGCACGGCGTCGAGGCCATCGCCCTCAAAGCAGATGTCGGTGACACCGCCCAGACCAAGAAGCTGATGGAGGATGCCGTAGCACACTTCGGCCAGCTCGACATCGTCAGTTCAAATTCCGGCGTTGTGTCCTTCGGCCACTTCAAGGATGTGACTGAAGAGGAGTTCGACCGCGTGTTCCGCATCAACACCCGTGGACAGTTCTTCGTCGCCCGCGAGGCGTACAAGCACCTGTCTGTCGGTGGCCGCATCATCCTCATGGGATCCATCACTGGCCAGGCCAAGGGTGTGCCCAAGCACGCTGTCTACTCTGGATCCAAGGGCGCGATCGAGACGTTCGTGCGCTGCATGGCTATCGATGCCGGTGACAAGAAGATCACCGTCAACTGTGTCGCTCCCGGTGGCATCAAGACGGACATGTACCACGCTGTGTGCCGCGAGTACATTCCGGGCGGTGATAAGCTCTCCGATGACCAGGTCGACGAGGTATGTTTTGTCAACTCTCTGATATTCGTGATATGTACTAACAGACTTTGCAGTACGCCAAGACCTGGTCGCCATTGAACCGTGTCGGTCAGCCCATCGACATTGCCCGCGTTGTCGGTTTCCTCGCGTCCCAGGACGGTGAATGGATCAACGGCAAGGTCATCGGCATTGATGGCGCCGCCTGCATGTAAACGCTGCTGTTTGCGATATACCGTTAAGCATAGCATTGGATACACTGGAACACTAGAGCACGATCTTGAGCAGCAAGGGCAGTCAACCCTGTCCTTGGGAGGAAACTCGATATGGACGTCAGGCTTTGATCAAAGGCCTGTCAAGTGCTGAAGGCATCTGTTAGAACCTAGACAGTCAATGAAAGCTGTACTCACTGCCACACACACATCTCATGACATACCTGCGAACTTACACCTCACTTCTAGCGGTCCAATATCCCGGCATATTATCGCCTTGGTAATTCGTGCTGCAGCTGGATATGACGAGGTGTTGACCAGGCTCACTCTCGTCTGCTCGTCGTGATCACGAACGCTCACATGCTGTCAAATATACCACTGGAGGCATGACTTTGATCTAGGAGTCGACGCTTCTTGGCTGGACGCCGTTCGACCTGCTGATCCGCGGCCTTGTCAAGCTCGCATCGCGCATGACGGTCGCTTGAGCGCCTGAATGATACGATGCGGTCCAGCTCCACTTGCTGGTCTCGCTTCGGAAGATGCTCAGGTGGATGTCCGAGCCTCGCATCAAGTGTCGGTTGGTCGATAGGGCTGTGCTCACGAGCCTGACTTGACCACTCGCCAACCACTTGTGACCAGGGAATGCGTAACTGAGATCTGTCTGCCTTGAGACCAGCGCCGATTGCTGCTTTAGCGCAAACAGGGAATGCCTCGGAACTGTTTCGAGTCAGTCATCTTACCAGGGCAACGCAGTACTGCAACATGCTGACCTATATTGCTTTTGCCACAAGTGGCATCGAAGTTGAGGCCACTCGCGGGCACCGCATCGGTACGTGGAGAGCTCGCTCAGGACGGGGAAGTCGGCGAGACAGTGCAGAGTCCTATGGCACAGCTCAGGATAGCCACGCATCAAGATGGATCGCAGTCGCGTAAATGCCTTGCCTTCGATAGCAAGAGCCTGCCACGATAGAAACGTCCGGTCTGTCAACGATCGGTATGTCGCGCCGATGGTTGTGACCTCGCCGTCGAGATGAAGGGACTGCAATCCCCTCACGCTCGAAATGCTGACTACTTCACTGTTAGAAAGAAGGGAGGTCTTCACGGTCATGTTCGTGGTCCAATCTGCAGGTAGTATCGAGAGAGGTCGAATCATGCTGGCAAAGGTATATTGCCGGAACTGTTTCTGGTCTACGGTCCAAGTCTTCTGTAGCAGAGTCCTTCCAATGCAGGAAGCAACGAAAAGCTTCCACACGTGAAGGCTGTCCAGCTTTCTGGCCTACGATCAGCGAGTGGTCCAGTGGTTGGAATGCCGATACGACCTACGAGTTGACTATGACCTTCGAAACAGATACTAGGGTACCTTCAGACACACCGCTAAGCGACACTTGGTCCAGCATATCCAAATGGTGCAGAAGGCATCGCTGGGTTATCTCACGAAGGGTCTGCGTGCCCTTGGTGAGTGGGACATATCGTGGTGGTTTTCCTGCAGTCGCGTGCTCGATGGCCTTGCGGTCACTGCGGCTTTGACGCACTATTCGCTCGTTGAAGACGAGCCCGGAATCTCGATCCCATTGCGACGCGTTCCGCATTGCTGCTCATTGATCGATTCGCCTCATGTGTGCGCGCGGCGACAAAGTGACATTGCTGGACTAGGACGCGAGGAGGACGCGTTCACCGGCCACAGTGGGTTCACGGTCAAGACACGAATTCACGTGGCAAGATTGGATTTTGCGGGGCTTCGATTGCCCTAGCGCGGCGATCTCGGCAATCTAGGTCGAGTATGAGTTCGATTGAGCGAGATGAACATAGCATCTTTGGATTTGAATCAAACATCTTGGGAGCACTCGAACAACATGTCCACCCGCTGCCATAGGAGACCATGTTGATTCGAAAATGTCCACTCCTTGCAGCGACCCTCCATCCAACACAGTGGACGGCGCCGTCATGCACGTCATCACCGTGGCCTCGACGGAGCACACGACAGCAGCAGAGTCGACAACATAGGCCAGCAACCTATGCCACCTTGACAGGCGACCATATCAATCACGAGAGCCATCCACAGCACACTTGGCCTGAGCCGCTCAATGGCCGAACAAGCCCAACACCCTACCAGATCTTCTCGATTGGGCAGAATGAAGTCTACAGCAAAGCTCGCTTCTACGAGCTCGTCAAAATGTACCATCCGGACCGAAATAGCACAGGTCACAGCCACGATCTTCGCGTAGAGCGCTACAGACTTGTCGTGGCCGCCAACATCATCCTCTCGGACCCAGTCAAGCGGACCGCCTACGATCGCTTCGGCACAGGCTGGGACGGGAAGGCAGATCTAGGCCAACGCAATGAATGGCACGCACATCCTCGCGGGCAGCCGGGACCTTTCAGTCACAGCTGGAGCAGTCCTTCCGACCCCGTCTGGAACAACGCAACCTGGGAAGACTGGGAGAAGTGGCGGGAAAGCCACGATCATTCCGCAGCAGGCGTACGACAAGCACAGCAAGCACCGCTGTACATGGGAAACTCGTACTTCGTCGTGCTTATCGCAGTGCTTGCACTCATGGGCAGCGGTGCGAACTACAACCGCGCGCAAGATGCCGGGCAATACTACATCGAGCAGCGGGATCTGGTGCATGATCGGGCTGCGAAGGAGCTGCGGAAGGTGAAGCAGGAAGTGCAGTCAAAGGGACGAGATGATCGGATACAGTGGTTCCTGCGGCATCGGGAAGCGCAGCTCGGGATTGTTGGAAGTGATGTCGAGACTATGCGAGAGGAGCAAGCAGATCGCGTATTGCCGAACCGCGACGTGTGTCGGAGTGAGGATATCAAGGAGCAGGATACGTGAGCATATTGCGTCCGGCAAGAACACCCGAGGAATGACGCTTATTTCAGGCCGAAGCAGCCGATGAAGGGCTCGCTGATTGCGACACGAACATGCCTGCAAGTTAGGCTTCTCAGCTCTTGCTGTAGTAGAGTATGCATTGCAGGTGCTGTGCCAGGCAAGAACGCCCGAGAGCTACTGCCTGGGTCGGGACGAGAAGCAGACTTTGACCAACCCGGAACAGCATGCTTCGACTGCACGGCATTCGCACTTTCGCACGCGGACACATTCGGCCTCCTCCCTCGTCTTTGTGCAGGACGGAAAGAGCTATCAGCGCTCGATGCGACCTCGTATGCGGGAGTGTCTCACAACGGGACCACATCAGACCATCTAGGCATTAACCTTGTCGCGGCCGGGAAGCGCGGCGGAATTGCTGGACCTTCGGACGCATGTGAGCATAACGTCGAAATCTCACCGGTCGATGGCTTTACGGGAGGAATGTTGACAGGCGCCTTCGCGATGGCTGGTGATCTGCATGTGCAATGCTTTGCGAGCTGCAGGGCTGACGACAGCTCCATCCGACGAGCTCCGTCCCGAGCTCTCGTCAGCACCAGCCACTTCCATTATCGATCCTCACACTGCATCGTAACTTCAGTGATTCTCAACCATCGATTGCTCCTTCCATGTCGACACGAGAAGTAACGAGCATACACTCCTCACCGCTCTGTCGATACAACCTGGTCCTGGTATTGGAGACTATCGACAAAGTGCATCGAAGCTGATCCTGGACCTCAATATCTCATGGATGGGTCTTGTGGGACATGGGAACTACCGTCGATGGTCCTACGAGCTGAAGCTCAGTATGTCGAGCGTGCTGGCGCTACGCTGTTGCCCTGACCCAAACGGAAGAAGCAATGGGCTTGGTTGGGGAAACTCGACAGACACCGCCAAATTCCTGCGTGCTCATCTTCGCTCTTGCAAAGATCACGTGCGCAATTGGATCGTGTATACGCAACCACAAGCGCCGCGAGACATGACGATCTTACGGGAAGCAGTGCCGTCGTCTCATGATTCTACTGACTGTTCTCTTTCTCCGCCGAGCGGTTGAAACGCGCCCGAGAAACACGCTCTCAGCCCCTCCGATCATCCCGTTGGAGAGTACGATCAGACTCCCGCACCGTTGTAGGCTGACGGCGACATGGCCTGATGGTCACACGTGGCGCTTGCCCACGATTAGATGGTGCAGACCTATTACAGGATGGTCATTGTTGTATATACCCTGCTAACTTTCGGATTACCTGCGGAAACGATCTGCATTCTCCGACAACATCGCCAATCTCTCGTAGCGGTCATCTAGCATTCCACACCAATCGCTGTCTGGTCGCCTACTCGTTGTCAATCGCCGCTTCCGAGCCAAAGCTCCGCAGAATAGCTTTCCCCAAATCCTCCTGCCCAGTACAGAACATCAGCTTCGTCTTGGCGTCTTTGCTCTCAACGACAGCGTTGACGATCTCCTCGAACAATGCTGTTCGCTCGGGAAAGCCGCGGAGACACCAGCCAATGAGCACGCCGTCGTAGTCCCCGGCTTTGAGCTTGCCTCGAAGGTCGATGAAGAGGTCTGGGTCCGTGGGCATGACGTCGAACGGCTGGTTGTCGAAGCGCGAGCGGATGTCTGGTGTAGCGACGGCATCGAAGCTAGCAGTAAGGATGGGGAGGATGGACGAGCCATGGAGGTGCTTTTTCAGGGAAAGGGTAAGTGTCTTGATGTTAGGGCTTGTGGAGGACATGTCTAATTGAGGAATGATTCGTATATGTGCTCGATATCAGGGTTGTACTGTAATGAATGTGGAGGCCTTGCGACAGGACAAGCGAATCACTAAATAGCTGTACACAATGTCCATGACACTGATCGTCTACGCGTGGCCCTCGGTGTCTCGCGATGTAGACTCGTCGTAAAGCCGGTGATGCGATGCTTGGTCATGGCGTTCATGGCATTGAGTTCATGTTACCAACGTGCCCACTCCAAATTGCTTGCGTGTAAGAACGTTTCTATGCCGGCAGTACAGAATGCTCCTAGAGTCGGAACGCAATTGTAGAATAGGTGACCAAGTCGATGTCGTAAACGTACACCTGCATGGAGTGGCAACCTGAACAGACGAAGTCCACTTATGTCACTCACAATCCGTACCAACTTTGTTCGGCATCTACATTACTTGTAATGAAAACGAATGACAAGGTGTGTATTCTCTATCTCCTAGCTCGACGCCATTATGCCTCGCCCTTCCCATGAGGAGCTGGCACTCTCCCACCAGAAGAAGTGCACGCTCTGCGAGGCGCCGAGAGACGTTCTCGTGCGTTGCCAGATCGATTCATCGGGTCAATGGCACTTTGTCTGCCCTGGTAAATGCTGGAAGAGTGTGAGTGGTGGAATCGTTGATGGCGTCCCGGAGAAAGTGGGCGAGGGATATAAGTACGGTGGGATGTGGTAAGTCGTCCATTGTTCTCGATAAATCCCTCTGAACGCTGGCAAATGCCTAGTAGAGACTACTGACAAGTGTATTAGGAAGAACAAGCACGCAGGCGTGAGTGCAAAAGTGCCCAAGCGATTGAAGGGCAAATTGACTGGCAAGGAAAGTGTGGCATCGTCAGACAGTGTCTCGCAGACTACCAATGGTGAACGAAGTCAGACAGATGGAGCCCGTCTAGCCGGAGTGAAGAAGACGGCCAAGAGGTCAAAGGGCAGAATGACGAGGAAGGGTGGAGGTGCTGGAGCTGAGAGTGAAGGCAGCGAGGGGAGTGGTGGAAGTGAGGGCAGTGACGGTAGTAATGGAAGCAATGGGAGCAACGGAAGTCAGGGGAGCGAAGAGAGTGACCACAATGGTGGATTCGATGACAACTGGAGCCTAGGTGAGGGCTCGACGCATACATTGAAGTTTGGTGTCGGAGGCGATGGAGCCACCGACGTGCCTAGAAGTGCCACCGACGACACGACGATCACAGAAAGCGCCATGAGCAAGCATAGTCAGAGTGATGCAAGTACGAAGGCTTTCTAATTGGTATCTAAATATCTTCGTCGAATACATTCCTTTCTCCGATGGTGATCCTTCAATCTAGAATCATCGTCCACCGATTTGGCCTTTGGGAATCGGCTTGATCCAGCACACCGCAAGATTGACAGCCATCGTGATGACTCCAATGATCCAGATCGACTTGCTGTACTGCTTCGGTCCGTTGTACCTGAAGATAATCGCGAAGATGATCCCTCCGAAATTGCCAGCAGCACCAGTGACACCCGAAACAACACCGTTAGCGTGTGGGTGCACGTGTGGCACCAGCGAGTAATTCAGCCCGTTAGCACCCTCGAGGAAGAAAGCGAGACCGACGCCGATGAGAGCCACAACCGCGCCGAGAGACTTCGGGTTACCAGCACCAATAGCGATCAGGAAGGCGCCCATGATCACGCCGTAGGTGTGCAGTAGGATCTTCTTCGCCCATACAGACTTCGTGCGGCGGTACGCGAAATCCGAGACGAGACCACCTAGCGGCCGCCAAACGACGTTCATGAGGCCGAACATAGCTGCCCAGTTGCCGGAGCCTTGTAGACCGAGATACTTGAACTTGGCCGTATAGTAATTGCCCAGAATGCTGTTAATGGAGAGCTCGGCACCGAAGGAGCAGAAGTAGCAGGCTGCAGTGACGAGGGTCTGGAGCGAGAAGATGACGTGCATCATCTCCTTGCCGCTAGGCTTGACGACAACTTCGCCGCGTGCGGTATCGAGCATCTGCTGCTCGCCCATCTGAGCCTCGTGGTCACCGAACGTGCCGCGGTGGTTATCAAGCTTCTTCTCCTCGTCCGAGGTCGTTGGGGATGAAGTGCCGTCCGTAGTCGGCTTGTCACTAATGCCACCGGGAATGTCTACCACTGCAGGTGACACACCGTGTTCGCGCAAGTTGTTCTCCGCGGCCTGGAAGCGATCGGCCCACTTGCCGGTCGGGGTATCAGGGCAGAGAAGCACGAGCAGCGTTGCAACGCTGACAATGAGGATGCCCGGGACGACGAACGATACTCTCCATGCGACGTGCGTACTTAGGCCTTGGTTCTTGACGAGCGAGTGGAATACGGCGGGCATCACCTGCGACCTGTCAGCACTATGCTCTCCAAGGACGCTTCGTTGGGATCGGGACTTACGAAGTACGTGATACCACCACCGGCATTCCCGAAGCCAGCTGTGAGACTGTTCGCAGTGCCGACGATATTCTTATCGAAGAATCCTGTTGTCCATACCTGACAGGGAACGCTTGAGTAAGGTCAGTATGGTCCAGTCATTGATTTCGTACTTGACTCGGAACTTACAAACTTCCACCAAGTATACCGATGAAGAAGCGGAGAGCATAGAGCTGATTGACATTGAAAGCGGTCCCAGACAGGAACGTTGGGATAGCTCCGATGAGCAAGCAGCCCGCGAAGGTATACCGTGGTCCGAACCTATCGCAGGCCGGACCGGCAACCAGACGGACGAGCAATGTAGCAAGCAGGGCGATGATGTTCGAGTTCGAGATTTGCACTGTCGTGAGACCAATGTCCTTGGCGATGACATCGCTGAGGAGCGGTGGGAATGCGTACCATGACCAGAAGGCGATCATGAACCCGAACCAGCTGAAGAAGAAGACTCGGCCATGGACGCTGAAGGGATTGAAGAGGGGTACTGATCGTGCCTACGCTCGGGTTAGACTTGGTCGTACTGAACGTCCGAACGAGCTGACATACCTTTCCGTTGATAGGATTGACCTCAGGATGCTGCCACAGAACAGCCGGGTTGAACATCTTAGGGAGCAATGGCAGTTGTTTCTTGCGTTGCGCCGAGCGTTTATTACTTCGCGAGCGACGTGCAAGACCAATAGAACAACTCGTAAGGTGGACAACACCAAAGAAAAGTCTGAGGTATAATTCCGAACTGCTGATGTAGGGGAAGCACCAATTTACATATGCAGTCTATATCAAATTGACGTAAGTCTGCAGATCACCTTTCTCCGGTATCATACAAAGTCTGGGGGATCTGGTGTTGGCGTACGCAGGGCCTAGCAAAGAGCAACTCCGAGGAAGCGGATAGGGCCCAACGATCTGGATCGAGGATAGGGATGAACGGCGGGACACGCTGCACGTCTCTCGGCGCCAGTCGTTTGGCTGAGCGAAGCGCTCGACTTGTCGGCTCGATAAGCAATCCGACACTTGCTTGTGGCGCTTGTAATGGAGGTCTTTCGTGGCGTTCGAGGCTTGATGGGTGGTCCAAGACGTCGAAGGTATTTCCGATATATGACTTATGCTTGAGCGTCTAGATCGCGTCGACCTCTAACCACGTTCAATGCATCTCCGTCAAGTTAAGCAGCGTTGGGATTTCAGTCGTACTCTGCGAGGATTCCCGCACTCGGTGCACTGCCAGTCCTTCTGCGGCGCTGCTGTCGCTCTGACTTCACAACAGCTAGACCACGACGGCAAGCTATCGTACGGCCCAATCGTTCACACTCACGCTCACGTTACAGATCGCCACCTGCTATCCCCCCCGGATCTTCGACAGACTTGCGCATCTGTGCCCTTCGCGAGTCATATCGCGAACCTGCGACCTTATCTGAGGTGTGGATACCCATATGCCGAAAAGGGAGTAGCAGCAGCAGGCTGGCAGATAAGGATCCTCAGCGACAGTGCTTGTCAGCCGCAGGCGTCTTGACCGTGGCCGCGGCAGAATAGATATCTATGTTGAGAGCTCGAGGTTGCGATAGTCTCAAGAGTGACTACTTTCTTTTCCTCGACGCCCAAACACACGTTGTCCAGTCCAGCGGGATGGAAACATGATCTTAGGCATGCACCGAGGGTCTGAAGTTACACGCCAGCCATTGTCACACATGCGCCTGACCCTAATCATGCAAGACAGCCTTTCACACGCGATTTCGTCGTCGGGGCAGTCATAGCAGATATGTTGATCGCAGAATTTTGATGAACTGTGGTTGTTGGTACCGTGTGGGATGTCGTACACTAAATTAGACTTCCCGAATATAGCCGTACGCCTTGTGAGAAGCCACTTTTCCCGTGCCACGTGACAGAGCGCGTCTCTCGTCACGATCGTATTCTGATGCCAATATCACCGCTCCGAATGTCTGAGACGTCTCCTATGCTTATATCGACCTAGCTGTGGCAGTGTAGAATATCTTGCTGCGCGAGGGAGAAGCGAAGCCTCAATTACGCCTACATACAAGTTGAAAATGCGCATCTGCCTGCAAGGGCTTTCGCCCCAATATTGTCTCTGCGATCGTTTAACAAGGGCACAGGAGCTTGGAAAACCTTTCGCGAGGCTCATTCACTGTTCTGACCACGTACCATCCTGGGTGTCAACAGCAAGGTTTGGCATTGCTCATAGGTGTACAACTCTTTGACAGCTTGATCTATATCAAGTCAACAACTCTCAAGCGTTCCCTGATGTCGCGTCCATAGAAACATCATGCATCATCTCGCATGTCGACTTGTGCAACGTCGCTCTTCCAGCAGGACAGCCCCACTCACCGATCCCCTCTCATCATACTAGCCTCCAACTCCTCCCTCAACCGCATCCCTACATCACTGACCTCAATCTCATCCTTGTACTCACTCATTTCATCATCCTCCCTTCCGTCTGCCTCAACACCGTACTGCCCTTCCTGCTGCAGCACTTGCGCTAGAGTATGCTCGTCCGTACCGGCCATAGGCATAGCAGAAGTTGTCACGTCCCATTGCTGCAGCTCGGCCAAGATCTGCGGGTCGACGGGCATATCGGTGTAGTGTTGATAAGCTGTGGAGGACAGGTGGCTGTGAGAGTGCTGTGGGGGTGAACCATGGTGTTGCTGTGGTATGAGGTGCGTGGCAGCGGCGCCAGCTTGAGTTGAGTCTGCGGAGTTGTCGTGCTCTGACCCGGCAGTGACAAGACGAGCAGTGGGATTGCTGCCATTTCCACTGTTGGACTGCTCTCGTGCAGCCGATCTACGGCCATTGGCAGCAGTGTTCGCAGCAGTCTTAGGTGCATTACTGTCCTTGCAATCCGGACAGTTCCTGATAGCTGCTGAGACTGTCTCTTTGATGCGCACCCAGTGGTACTTATCGGCGATCGTCGCAGTGGTCTTGTTGATTCCGCCATGTCCCACGACATGCACGTCCTTTGCGATAGCGTATTGCTTGTGCGGATCCGAGATGACCTCCTTACCCTTCAGCATCAGCTTGTCTTCCTCGCCCTCGACCTCAGCAGGTATCAGTCGGTAATGTGTAGCTGCACTTCTCAGTCGACTCTTCTCTGCTCGATCTGATCCAGCTGGATATGCTCCTGACTTGAGATAGAACCGAATCTTATCGAAGCGCTCCTCACTCACATACTCCTCCGTCTCACCTCCCAGCTCCCTCCCGAAGATGATCGCATCGATGTACCCCTCAGGATAGCTCTTCAGATTACCACATCCCTTTACTCTACCAATGCGCTTGAACCCCAATGCATCCCAAATCCTCAGACTCGCTACATTAGTCTCATACACCAGATTGAACACGGAGTACGTATAGCCCAGCCGTGGCGCCCAGTCCAGATAGCACTCTCCCATCAGCCTTCCCACGCCACGGTTCCTCGCAGCGTCCGTGACTAAAAACCCACCATTGCAGACATGACTGCTGCGGCCGGGGTAATTGGGTTTTATGTAGAAGCTCCCCAAGCACTGCTTCGCCCAATCCACACCCTCCCGCTCCATCTCAACCACTTCCTCCGCACTGCCGATGTCACCCACCAGCATGATCGCGCCGAAGTTGGCGAACCAGTAGGGCCCGAAGTTGGTTAGGGGTATGGGATCGATCATGGGGTAGGTGTCGCCTTTAACGATTTCTCTCCCGAGCAGCTCACAGAGGTATGCATTGAGTTTTGGCGGGACTTGGGAGGCGGAGTAGAAGGGTATTAGAGTTGCTGTCGTGGTTCGATCCCGGAGTGTGACCTGCTTGGGGTGGATGTCTGCTGGTAGAGGGGATTCGAGAAATGGGAAGGGGCTTTCTCCCGAGACACGGTAGAGCGCTGGAGCTGTAGGGTCATCTAGCATGGCTGGCATCTTGAAGACTGCCTGTCACGCGGCCTCTAAGCAGGAGAGAGAGGACTAAAATCAGGACAGTCAGTATCGAGATGAACTTAGCTGCCGTTTCTATAAGCTGCACGAAGGGGCGCGCCAGCTCCGGAGTGCGGCATGCTGCCTCGCGGGACTACATGATGTTGTAGTGCCATTGCAGAGCGGAGTCATGAGGGCATTTCTGAGTGGACAGGACTGGAGGGGGTACTCACTTGGAATCTCTTGATATGCTGAAGTCTACACGATGCAGCCGGAGCTGTACACGCAAAAAAAGAGGGGAGCGCCTTCCGTTTGCTCTTCGATGCCTCAGGCAACAACGGCTTTCCAGCCTTCAATAATTGACATATGCGGGCAGTTTTAGTAGATCACGATCGAGAGCAAGTGATTCAAACCCCATTCCATGTATCCACTATGTATAAGAGAAAACAGTACAGTCCCCCAACCATGTCTGCTCCAAAACCTCTACTAGTCCGTGCTGTACGCCTCCAATAACAGATACACTTTCTTCTCACTAGTCCTCTCCCTCGACCCCGCGACAGCATTAGACACAGCGATGTCTCGAAGTATAACGCCTAATTATGCAAGCCGTTTGTCGCGCGAGCAAGTCATTACAGCCCTTGAAAGGCCTATGATACTGTTGGTACAGTCGTCGTTTCTCAATCTAGTAAGCGAACATCATCCTCTTGTTGCTTCCAACGCCGTTCGCGCCGGAGCCCACACTTGTTGCCTGAGCACCAGTGGCGCCGTTGAGGCCGGAGCCGGTGGCGGAATTGGAGGTGTCGTTGTTGTTCCAGTTGGTCGGCTGGATCAATATCATGCCTCCGACGTCAAACTTGAGGGTCGTGACATCGAGGAACTTGCTGGCGATGATCGGACCGACGATCAGGATGACGAAGAGGAAGAGCATGCTGAAGTACATGATGGCGTAGCGGATAACGCGGCGACGGCGGAGCTTGGTCTGCTTCAGCGAGTAGATGGGAGGTCGAATTTGACGGCTGCGAATGATGTTAGTAAGTTTGCTAGGTTTCAAACATACGGCAAGAGACACGTACCTAGGACGCAGCCAGAACAGCATCACCGAGTGGAACTTGTCGATGTAAGGCACAAGCAGAGCTGGCGCCAGAATGAACAGCAACACGTGTCCGAGCCAAAAGTCAGCAGCAAAGTATCCAAGCTCAGTGATCTTGCACAAGAACTCGCGGCCAGGCTGCGAGATAGTGTGCCAACCGAGGGAGTACCACTTGCCGGTCCACCATGCTATGTTGGAAGTATCGGCGCGGAACTCTCTGGTCAGGGCGAGGGCGACGATCAGCTTGAAGACGAAGCGCTGGATAGCGACAACGGCAATCATGCCCAATAGAGCTTTAGTAAAGCTCCAGCCTTCCAGGAAGAACATGACCTCGAAGAACACCAGCAGCATGATGACTGCGATGGCGTGGGCGATGGCGGCGAGGACGGCACCGAACTTCTTGCAGCACATACTAAGTAGCGGGCCCATACAGCAGGCCATTGCAAAGAACATGATGGCGACACCGGCGTTGATGGCGATGGGTCCGAACGCGACAATAGCAATGCGGATGAGCGCAGCAGTCGGCTTGATATTGACGCCTTGCATGCCCGGATTTGTAGATTTGACACCAGTACCAGCATTGATGTACAGATACGGTAGCAGCGACGCAGCTACGAAGACCAGCGGCCCAATGATCTCGGTGAAGAAAATGTTAGTGAACTTCGCGCGAGGGGTGTCGCCGGAAAGTTTAGCAGACGGCTCGCCCAGAGCCTTACGCTTGAAGCCAGTAAGACGGGTACGTGAGAGACGGACGAAACCAATCCAGGACGCAGAGTGAGCCTTGGTGTTGCCGCGAGACAGCCAGCGCAAGAACTCGCGGTAATCGATGAAGAAGTCGGCCCACGCGAATTGATGCGGGTTGAAAACGAAGGGTGAGATGCACAGGGCGAGCAGTGACACCCAGAACCATAGCAGCCAATAGCCCCAGACTGTCAGCGTGGCGAAGAGCAACATCATCAAGCAGCGAGCGCCCCAGTAGATGGAAGGCGCGGCGAAGCGGGAGAAGAGCACACCGAATGGCATGCGTGCAGTTGCGAAACCACGTCCAGTACCAATGTAGCGGGCGCCACCATATGACAGATCCTGCTGGATGGAGTAGGCGTAGATCTGGCAGACAAACACCTCGAACAGAGGGGACAGCGACGAGAAATGCTTTGCCAGACGAGTAGCCGCGCGCCAGAACCCACGCTCCGTCAACTCCTGCACCGTAAGCGGCACGAAGGAGATGAAGAACACGATGAAGATCGACACAATACAGCGCTGCACCCAGTCCATGATCGGTACGATGTTGGCGCATCCGGTAGGCTTGAGGGCATCCGTGGGCGGAACATTGCGGTTGTAGAAGCAACTGATGGTCTCGTGACGCAGAGCACCCAAGTTGATCAGACACCACATGAAAAGCTGCACCGACAACATGATGAACAAGTTGTTGATGTGGAAGCCAGGATGTGCGTAGTAGAACGACAGGAAGCGGTCCAGAGGAAGTTGCGTGCCGAGATAGTAGTACTCGCGGGACAACATCTGCTCTCCCATACCAGTGCCGATCTTGGTGGTGAAGTTCAAAATTGAGCCGAAACCCAAGTCACGACCCTTACCACACTGGTAGTATTCGCAGTGCTTGATGCGACCACCGCGGAGGAGTGCGGTCATTCCAGCGTAGATGTCCTCGTTTAAGTGCAGACCCTTTTGAGCCTTGGAAACACCACCACGAGTGGTCATGAAGATGCCGTTCAGGAAATCAGGATGACCGTAGTGGAGCTTTCCACCAATCTGGGCTAGGGTACGGGCGAAGAGAGTACCGAACGTCTGTTCCTTACCAGCAGCGACATCACCGAGGATACCGATGTTCTCGGAGAAGATGTACTCACGAGCACCGAGGATGGCGACGGGGTTGAAGTTGGTGGGAGGCAGACCGGGAGTGTAAGGCGAGACGTTGTCGGTGGTCATCTCCTCGAACTCAGCCAAGACAGAGCGGATCTTGAGGCACTCCTCAAGGTAGTTGTCCTGGTTGGCATCGATAAGCTGGATGTACTCGCCACGGTAGAAGATGAGGCAGTGGTTCTGGTTGTCGGACTTTCCGTCACCGAGGATGGGGTTGCCAGACAGCAGCACGCGGAACTTCGGACGACGGTTGCCATTCTCCATGATCTCAGAGTGGCCATCGATCAACGCAGAGTAGATTCTCGGGTCCTCGCCCTCGGCGACTGGTGGCTCTTCGTCAAGGTACGCAATCTGCAAGTCGGGGTAGGCGCGGAGCAGGAACTCAGCATTCTCACGCTCCTCCTTGGAGAACTTGGAGTAACGCTGCATGGAGACACAGATCTTGAACTTCCGGCGGGCCATGCGCTCGAGCTCACGCTCGAGCTTGTCGGAGTTACCACCGAACATCTGCACGACCTCCGGATTCTCGACACGGTAGAGGAGTTTGATGGCGCGGCTGTAGTTCATGAAGCCAGAGATAGTGCGGTACAGGGTCTGCGAGCGCAGAGATGCCCAAATGCGCGTGCGAAGGGTGTACTCGGGTGCGGCAGACTTGAATCCGATGCAGTAGAATGGCAGATCATCGATCTTACTCTTCTGGGTGTCCTTCTCACTCTTCTCGTAGTCGCCATTGAATTGCGAGGTCTCATCGGCCAGAATCTTGGTGTCCTTGACGAAGCAGTCCCACTCGTGAGGATGAAGCTGCTTGAGGTACTCGAGCATAGTGACACGGGAGTAAGGCTCATCCTCGCGAATAATCTCGCGGAGTGATAGCAGGATCTTCTCGCTGTAGTGAGGAATGATTACCGTGAAGGTGGGCATGTTGTCGACTGGCAAAGGCTCAGGGATAGGTGTCGAAAGGGACTGCGCAAAGAAAGAGATACGGCGCTCAGCCTCGGAGTGCGACGGGAAGAACTCAGTCTTGAACGAGTGATCTTCCTGAGAGACGAAGAAGGTCGGTGCACGGAGAGTGCGCTTGCCCTCTTGCTCTGATGGAACCTGATGGTAGAGCAGCTTCTGAACGTGGTCGATGGCCAACAGATGCTCGCGGTACATGGAGATGACGATGGCGTTCCAAATCTGCGAGATGAGCACCTTGGGTTTGTACTTGATCTCCATGTCGGTCGTAGCCAGGATCTTAGAGTAGATACGCTTCGGCAGGCGCGAGAAAATGTTCCTCCATGGTGTCCAGATGGACACACCAAGGTAGAAAGAGCGGGCGACGGAGAAGACACAGTTCCAGATAATGTACCACAAATATGTATCCAAGAAGAACAGGATCAAGTCGGTGAAGTACATCAAGATCAGCAGGACTGTTGGCTGACGCTTGCAGAGGATGTCTCCAATGATGGAGTCTCCAAGGCAGGTGTCGATCTTCATGGTGGACAGAATGCGGATGGGATCACGGATTGACAAGGTCAGGAAGAAGTATGATTCCGTGAGCTTGGCTGCAAAGACCAGGACCCAGAGACCGTAAGACATCCACATGTCGTTTCCGTGCAGACGTGGCCAGCTTGCGGTGAATGTCTGGCTGGCAACATATTGCCTTCGCTTACCGCCAAGGTAGCTTCCGAATAGGCCGCCGAGAGGCATGATCGAGAAGAAGAAGAACGTGATCAGAGCGATCAAGAACTGCACCACTCCGAGGATAAGCGCAATCTGGCCATGCTTGTTGATCCCAAAGATGTAGACCGAGGGTGCAACATTGATAGCGAAGACACCGAGCAGCGCGAAAAAACGTTTTCGAAGATGCTGTGCGCCGGCCCATCGTCGAGGTACATACATCCATTCGCAGATGGTGGCAGCGATCATGATGAGGGAAGCGAGAGTACCACCAAGCGCGACTGCGGACCAGTGAGCGGCAGCAGGCGGCTTATTGTCCAGTTGCTGCTGGTAGTTGTCGGTGTACAGAGTGGGCGAGTTGAAAGCCGTGTAGAACCAGTAGACTGTCAAGTGAATGACCCAGATGCGGTTGAAGTTGGTGAGCAAGTGGAACCACGAACGAGTCTCCTTGTACGTCTTGAAGAATGCCTTCTTCCAAACGACATCCTTCAACCTTTCGTACCGCTCAGCAGGCGGCAGATCCACCATGCGGGTCTTGTCCTCGAAGGCGATCCGCTCGATACCCTCAGGGTACCAGAAGAGCTGGTTCATGTCATCGTAACCAATGATCTGGTCATGATCACGTTCGCGGCGAACATATTTACCGTCGAAGATCTCATAACCTTGATCTCTGCAGTATTGGTACAGAGGTGTGATCGCGTTATTGAGGTAGGAGAACTCATCAACCGGCTCAACGCGGTTTTGGCATGCCGGAGAATGCAGGAAGTCCTCAGCACACTTGTAGAGGAAGCAGAGCACTTCGGGCATATAGCGGACTTGGTTAGCCTCACCCCAGCAGAGAAGGTAGAGTGCCACTTGTCGTACTCGGTCGTGCTGAGACATGCGGTTCATGCGGGTCTTCCATCTGTACTCTGCGGCCTCCAGGCTGTTATCGCCCTCCAGACTCTCGAGTGTAGCCTCCTCGTTTTGTGGGTCGGCTCCCTTGTTCTTCTTCTTTGCGGCCTTGCGAGCCTTGCGAGTTGCTCTGTTGGCTTTTCCGAGCTTCATGTTTGCGAAACCCACGGAGTCGTCAAGATCAAGGTGTGCTGCGAAATACCACTTTCGGTAGTTTGCACTTTCGCCACCGATGTAGTCAGCGTGCAATGAGAGCAGGGCCTGATTAGGCGACATGCGAGAAGCACGTGAATCGAGCAGAGTCATCAGGTGGTCGAACATGTTGCGCATACTGTCACGCTGGAAACCGAACTTGGCAGTAAGGTCAAGGAAGATGTCCTCGATCTCCTCTTTTGAGAGAGGGATCTGAGCGTCGGAGGTCCATGCTGGGTATGGCTCTCGCGATCTTTGGCCAGCCGGAAGAGCGTTCGAGTAGTCCATGCCGTAGACAGGAGTGGAGGCGCCAGATGACCTGTTGCCACCGTAAGAGACCTGCGATGAAGGTGGGCGGTAGCCTCGACCCTGGCCCTCGCCGTACGAGTTGTACCGCTCGTCGCCACGACCGTAGTAGTCCATCTCGGCAGCACGCGCCATGTCGGATCTCATGGTGAAGTCACTGAAAGTCTCAGAGTCCTCCTCCGAGTCGTGTCCACGGCGGCCTTTGCGTTGGCTGTATCCACGCTGCTGTTGCTGTTGGCCACCAGCTTGCTGAGCGCCTTGGTCGTAGTACTGATCGTCGTAGTACTGATCTTGATACCCCTGCTGAGCGCCGGCATCGTAGTAGCCGTCTTGCTGGTAGCCCTCCGGGTGGCTTTGATAGTATCCCTGATCATCATAGTAGCCGTCTTGTTGACCAGAATGACCGTAGCCTTGCTGATCATAGTATGCCTGATCGTGTTCGTCGTGATAGTAGCCATCGCCTTGCTGCGGCTGCTCGTGATTGTACGCATCATCGTAGCCGCCCTGGTGATGGGGCTGTGGCGCGGCCATGATGGGCACTGATGCGGGTGGCAATTACTGCAACAACAAAATCAGCGAATGCTCTCGGAGTGCAATGTCGTGAGGTGCCCGGTGCGTCTGCCACAATCCGGATTCACATCGGAGTGATGACCGATGTTTGTGTGCAAAGGGGTAGGCTGGATTTCATCGCCACATACCTTTTGATGGTGCACCATGCGGTGAATGCAGCACTGCGCGATGATGGAGATGATTGGTGCTATGCCCGATGGCGTGTTTGCCGATGTCGATGTGAGGGCGGAAAGGAGTGGTGGGTTAGGAGTTTCGCAGACCAAGCGAGCGTGGCCGGGGTTGGCGAACTCTGCTCAACACAGAGGGGCCGGACTCCTGGTGGCAGCACTTTCGCACTGCGATGTGTTGATGTCGCTGCCGACTGAAGCGAGCGACGATGGGCGGAGAGGTGGTGTTTGGAAGGCGGTGGTGTAGGAAAGCAGGATGCAGGTGCTGTGTACGCGTGTTGCTCTGCCAATGCTGGCTCTCCTTCCGGCTTTGCAGCGATTGGTCCGTGAGCCGGTACAGCAACCGCAATCCTGTGCGCTCCTGCTTCGCGCTGCGCCGCACTGCTGAGGACGTGAGCGAGTGTCGGATGAGGTGATGAACTAGACGTGCGACCGGAATCTACACTCTGCTTGAGAGGCGAAGTACTGACAGCAAAAGTGCTTCGATTACTTGGCCGGCCACCGGCGTATTGACAGGGAATCACAGGAGACGGCAGCGCAGGACCCACTAGCGCCGACCTGATATTTTCCTATCATGTACTAATGTCCCACCAACTCAACGCTCCGATGCGCAACTACGCCACGGTGATTCGTTGACATGGTCTTCTACGCCTTCTGTGGCTCGGGAAGCGTCAAACAGGCTCGATCAACTGCCTGATCTACTCCGCGATCACCCACTGGTGCATTGCGCAGTCTGCCAAGCTCACGGCTGTTGTGTTTCTTATGTGGCGAACGTCTATTTCGGGTCGCGTGTCATGCATGATATTGCAGGGCTGGAGGAGATTGTTGACGATACACGTATCCCACGCGAACATTGGCGAGACTGGGTAGACGTAGACAGGTCACCTGTTGAAAGCAACTGGCCTTCATACTACGATATCCACCGTCGCTATGTCCACCACATCTTGCGTAGCATGACAGCTCCTCGTCTGCAGATATCCGAGAGGCGCTGAGTTGTGAGCGCAACTCTCACAGCATCCGCCAACTTTCCGTGACGCCTGGGGCGGCCCAAAACCTGAAACACGACACCTCCTCTACAAAGCTGCGCCTCATCGCAATATGCATAGATGTCACTCACTGCCATATGTGCTCTCGCTTGCAGGCCAGTCGTGAGGCACTTGACCATACTAACCATTGCAGCTTGATGCATACAGGTAACATGCCTTGGTGATCATCATCAAACGTATGCGTGCATCCAGCAGTAGTCTTCAGAATTGCACCTACATGCCAATCCCTTGGTCATGCTACCGCTTGTGAGCGAGAGGTTTAGTATTGAGCTGTAGCCTGCGGCCTGCGATTTTCGACGTCGCATCGCTGTTGTGCATGTAACAAGGACACGAATGCTGTTGATATTCTGAGAGACACCGTCGCTATACGGCGTGCAACGGACTGGCGATGAGGGCAGCATTATTGACCTCAGCAACCAGCTCAGCAGCTTACGCAATGGATGCGCTTTCACCCCACTGGTACCTGCATTAGTTGATCGGAACACTGATATAGCAACGCAAGATTGCCGGTTTGCCAGCAATTCCAATTAGTTGCACATGTATTGCAGTCGAATGCCGATGCACGAGTCTGTTGCTGCCTTCACATTCATCGACACTGGGGTTGCCCTTCAGCTTGCGAAGCGATGACTGCACGAGCATGGCACAGCACAGCAGTGATTCTGTGAGGAAGAATCCTAGCCGGTTTGATTGCACAGTTTCGAGATCGGCTGTGATCTCCGTTGGAAGCTTGCACGTCAGCTATGACTTCGACTCCGTCACGATCGTTGTACAACATAAGACTTTCTCGTGTCCTTCATCGCATGGAAGATACATGTACATGATTCCAAGTGTAGCGTCGTCGTCATCGTCAACGGGAATGTTTGAGTTCTATGGCCAACGGTCCGACCTCGCCGCTAGGAGATAGCAGATCCTCCTTTCCTGTCAAATTCCCATCAGTATCCGAGCCAATGAGTGGCGCTACATAATTTTAGTGGCGGTACGCGTGTTCCAGGGTCAACGCCGCGCGCTACAAACTCCCTCCCTCAAACGCAAACACAAGCTTCACATCATCACCCTCTTCTTGGTTAACTAATTTGCTTGTGGACTTCGCCCAGGCCCGCAACTTCTTCATCACACAAGACTTCTTACGCTCGTTCAGCAGGTGCACTTTGATTGCGCCTTAGCTTCTTCACATCTTGAGCCGTTGCTCAACGCTTCGCCATCGATTACCGGCATTCTTGATATCATTGTAATACATCACACGACAGCAGCATCATCATGCTTACATCGGGATTCGGCGCCGCTGCGGCGGCAGTCATCGCCTCGACACTGTTCGCGAGCGGAGCTGTTGCACAGACAACGGTAGACCCGATTGTCATCAAGGGGTCAAAGTTCTTCTACAAGACCAATGGCACACAATTGTGAGTATAGCGCAGCAGCAAGCTGAGTGGCGAACTCGTTACTGACTCGCGGCAGCTTCATGAGAGGTGTGGCATACCAGCAAGATTACACAGGCGGTGGCTCGATGGGCACTGGCAACAGCAGCACAACGCAATACTCCGACCCCTTGGCTGATGAGTCGGCTTGCTCGCGCGACATTCCATACATGACAAGACTGAGCACAAATACCATCCGAGTGTACGCGCTCGACCCTACCGCGAACCACGATGCTTGCATGAACGCACTCGCAGCAGCTGGTATCTACGTCGTGGCCGATCTCTCGGAGCCTCTCCAGTCAATCAACCGCGATGCACCAGAATGGAATGAGGCACTCTACACACGCTACACTGCGGTCGTGGACGCGATGGCAGGCTACTCAAACACACTTGGCTTCTTTGCTGGCAACGAAGTCTCGAACGCTCCCAACAACACTGATGCATCTGCTTTCGTCAAGGCCGCTGTGCGTGACACCAAGGCATACATCAAGCAGAAGAACTACCGCACCATCGGTGTGGGCTATGCTACCAACGACGATGCTGACATCCGTGTCAACATGGCTGACTACTTCAACTGTGGCGACGCTGCAAGCTCCATTGACTTCTGGGGTTACAACATCTACTCATGGTGTGGTGACTCCTCATTCCACGATTCCGGCTACGATGTTCGCACTGAAGAGTTCTCTACCTACTCCGTGCCAGTGTTCTTCGCCGAGTATGGCTGCAATCAGGTCACGCCGCGTCCATTCACTGAGGTGGGCGCGCTTTTCGGCTCTGAGATGACTGGCGTCTGGTCTGGAGGAATTGTTTACATGTACTTCCAGGAGGCCAATGACTACGGTCTCGTCTCAGTTTCTGGCAACACTGTCAGCACTTTGACCGACTTCGACAACCTTTCCAGCCAGCTCGCGAAGGTCACTCCGACTGGTGTCAACTCTGCGAGCTACAGCCCAACCAACAGCGCTGCTGCCTGCCCGACCGGCTCCGACTGGGCTGCCAAGTCAAGCCCTCTGCCGCCTACACCCAATGCCGAGCTTTGCTCCTGCATGTACCAGACACTGTCTTGCGTACCTGCTCCGAGCGTTAGCGACACTGAGTACGGCGACTTCTTTGGCGTTGTCTGCGGCACTGGCGACGGCTCCCAGTGCGATGGCATTGCCCACAACGCTACGACCGGTGACTTCGGTGCCTACGGCATGTGCAGCGCCAAGGAGCAGCTCGGCTTTGCCCTCAACGCCTACTACGTTGCTCAGTCGGGCTCCAACCAGGCCTCCGCTTGCGACTTCGGTGGATCTGCTACTACCCAAGCTGCTACCTCTGCTGGTGGTTCTTGCTCCAGCCTTGTCGCTGAGGCCGGCACCGCTGGCACTGGCGTTGTCACCAGCCAGCCTACCGGCACTGGTGCTGCTAGTGGTGGGTCTTCTGGCGGCGCGTCCGGCTCTGCTGGCGCTGCTTCCTCCTCTGCTGGTGCTTTCTCCATCTCTGCTCCTGGTTCATCCAGCGGCATGTGGCAAGCAGGCTCGCTCGTTGTGGTGGCCATGGTCTCCGGCATGGGCATGATCCTCTTGTAAGCTAGGCAAAGGTGGAAAGCTAGAGGCAGTTGGACAGTTGCAGCGTTTTGCAGAATACACAGGAAGTGCTATTGAGCACATGATTGTGCAGCTTGCTCTGAAGGACCTGATCTCCTATAACGGCACCCACGGGTGACGCCGTCTGAGTTTCTTGACCTTGCATGGAGGCGTTGACGGGGATCAGGATCTGCTTCGGCATGTGTACTAAAGCAAAGGGATAATCGAGCTATTACCATACCACTTTTCACGGTCGTCTCGACATTGTCCGTCTGCTTGCCATATACGGACTGCATTTTTATACGTGTGCTCGCCTCCCCTGAGATCCCAATGCACTCACCCTTGCCGTCATCCATGTCCAGACAAGCCCTTGGACGTCGGCGCAGCACAAGTTTGCCCTGTATGTCACTTCACGCTCCTCCTGAGCTCAGCTTGCAAGCGCTATCGGCCTCACCACCGTATCGTCAAGATGCAGCAAACTTCTTCTCCTCCTTGACGATCTTGCCTCAACTTTGGGGCCGAGTGATACCAATATAACCAGAATGAAGGACAAAGTTAAGCTTTCTCGGCTCCGCAGGCAGATCTCACCCGCCCGACTTCATCTAATCTCCGCGTTCGTTTGTTTGTGGAGATTGAAGATGACCCGCCCCAATCTAGACTTCAGCTCCCTCCTTGGCGGCAGGGCTGACCACGCCCGTTTCCCCCGTTCCTCCCTCGTGGACTCACGCATGGCGCGCAGGGCTTGCGAGCGACCTGGTGCGTCGAAGCGATCGGGGCTGCATCTGGAGTACTGCTTGGCAATATCACGCCCGTTTATGCAGGTACCGTGCGCGTGTGGCTGGAGCTTACCCCCAAGTAAGCTTGGCTATGCGATCGCTCTGGCGACGCACGCTGCACAACGTGGATGGTCTGCTGGGCGAGGGATCTCGTTCGCGGGGCGCGGCTCGAGGCAGGATGTGCCGGGCATTGGCGATGAATGTGTAGGTTCTGCGTTGGTGGTACGGAGTTGGGAACCGGCTGGCTGGCTGGGCGCACGAGGATCGTCCTGATCTGGTGTTCGCTCCCAGGGAAGGGGGCCGAAGAGGTACGAGTATAGTACAAAGGCTTTGTTGCCCCCCGGCGCTCTCATCTACCTCTCCTTCTGACTCGATCGTCAACATCTCCTCAAGTCAAATCACACTCGTTTAGTACTCTTCAGTCGTTCCTTTCGAAACCCCATTCAATAATCAACATGAAGTTCACATCCATCGTCGTCGCCCTCGCGGCCGCTTTCCCTGCCATCTCTGAGGCATTGATCTTCAACAAGACGCAGGCATACGCCACCGGCAACCTCGAGAAATACCGCTGCTTGGACACGCTTCACTGGGTCAAGAAGCTGCCGACTTGCTTGAAGCAGTGCCAGATTGACGCCAATCTCGGCGATGGCTGCGCTTACGATGACTTGTACGCTATGTCTCCATTCGAAGAACCTACATTACACTTACTAACGCGACGAACAGCGCCTGCCACTGCGCAAACTACGACTCCTACAGCCCCATCATCGAGAAGTGCGCGTTCCCGCCCCAGCTCGGTGGTACGGGCAGCTGCTCGCTCCAGGAGCTCGGCGGCGTGCGGCCTCTGGTCAATGACATGTGCAACTTCTTCAACGCCACGTAAGTCTCGCAGCGTAGCTCTGGAGTCGCGTCTGGATACTGACGTGCGTTTTCTTCACAGTGGCTACACTGCCTACACGGACTGCTACACCCGTCTTAGCCCGAAGAAGACCTTTGCCGTCATCCAGAAACAGACCATCACGATTCTCGACGAGTAGATATCGTAATCGACGAGGACATGGGTGGGAATTGGGCGGCAACGGCGTTCGCAGAAGGGGTGGTTTGGAGTGTCAGCGTGGCTCGTACAAAAGCTATGTAAAGTAATGAAGTACACTTCTGCAGTCCAACTTTTGCTCCTTCCAGTTGCTATCAACATGACTAAGGACACTACTCCTTCGAAGCATCTCCATCAATGCCTCCCACAACGACTTTCCTCGCACTCACCCCTCGCCTCTGCACATCCAACCCATGCTGCACACTCCTCAATCCACCGCCCACCACCAACGCCGCAGGCAACGGCTTTACCTGCCCGTTCGCCAGCGCACCAGGTAAGAAGTTTCGCCATATGTACGGCCCAACAGCATTGCCCAGCGCGAAGATGCTCCCCGCAGAAATCGACTTCACCCGCACTGAACTCGGGATGCCCTGATCGGGCACCCCTCGCACGGTAACAACGATCGCCTTCCCCTGAGTGCGATCCGCGATACGAGCGCAGGTCTCGACTGCATCGTCGGCTCCTACCGCGTGATATGCGCCGGCGAAAGTATGGCCCTTCATGGCCTTGACGATTTGGTCCTCGACGTTGCGGTCGTGATAGTCGTATACAGCATCCGCGCCGAGACTTATACAGTACTTGAAATTCGCTGGACTTGCTGTGGTCACCACGTCAAAGCCAGAGATTTTCGCGAGCTGGATGGCGCAGGAGCCGACTGAGCTGCTGCCGCCCCAGATCAGCAAGACCCGGGGAGCAGCGGTGCTGAGTCTCGGCGTGGGTACAGGGAGAGGTAAGGCGAGGAAGTCTGGTTGGAAGAGGCCGGCTGAAGCTGTGGAGATTCCGAGAGGCAGGACCACGCCGATGTTGAAAGGGATGTTGTAGGGTAGCTCGGCGACGGAGGTAGAGTGGACTATTGCGTACTTCTGGAATGCGCCGTAGGCTGGGTTGTTGGCGTCGTAGACGCTGCCGTTGCTGTGCAGCTATCATTAGTCCATGGCCGAGAAGTTGGTGAGATTCATTGCTTCATACGCGATCACCCTGGTGCCGACCTTGAGGTCAGAGACCTTGTCGCCGACTTCGACGATGTGGCCTGCTATATCGCCGCCAAAGATCGCAGGGTACCTGATGTGAAATACATCACTATTCTGCACTATGTGATCGATTGGGTTGACTGCTACGCTGTGCACTTCGATCACTACGTGGCCCGGTGGCGGTGAGGTATATGGTGCAGCTGATGCGACCAGGGGCCGAGTCTCAGGCTTGAGAGCCCATGCTGCAGCGTTGTGGTATTTCCCTGCCTTAGTCGCCATGATCTCAACTGATCACCGACCAGAGTCAGTGTTGAGTATACTCTGCGCGAGCCCTGACAGTTTGTGGACTATAAGGTGGAGGCAGACGAGCACGTAAGTGCATTGATGAGGTCAGCTTCCAATGTGGTCCGTGAACGACAACGGATCGCGAGATACCTGTCCACGCGTAATGCTGTCTGTATGTAGGCAACTGATTCGTTCCACTATGGACGTTTTCCAACCTCGCTATCCCACCCCATAGCCCCCCTCTCCCGGCACACATGGCACGTCGCCGCCGCCCCCCTCGCCCCGGCGCCCTCGCCGACCTCTCCCCCCTGCGCATCCTAACCCAAATCGCGCTCCTCCAACTTTTCTACTACGCCGCCTCCCTAATCCTCGTAATCTTCACCACTTTCGTCGCAGGCCGACATCCAGACCCTGGACTCTTCTTTGACTGGCGGGAGCTCAGGGCGGATGTCACGACCGGGTGGACGTTGGGGCTATGTTGGATGTTGGGGAGTTTGATCACGTAGGTTTGCTGCTGTACAAAGGAGGAAGCATACGAGGGGCATGGCTGACTGGTTGGATAGGGTGATTCCCATCCTCCTCCTCATTGCACGGTCGAAGCTGGTGCCGGATTTCGCGATCACGATACATGGACTACACCTGATCGTCACGTCTCTTTACTCTCGCGCGATCCCAACAGCGCTGTACTGGTGGGTTGTGCAGGCCGCTTCGGCGACTCTAATGGTATTTTTGGGCATGTGGGCGTGTCAGTGGCGGGAGTTGCAGCCCATGGCTTTTGGCGCGAAGATCGTGAAATCTGCTAAGCCGCAGGGGAGTGCTGAAGCGGAGCCGCTGACACGAGCAAGTGGAGAGAGGATGGAGGGCGACTTCGAGATGTTGGAGATGGGAAGGAGAGATGGTACGGGCTGAGCATGCGAGGACCCCGGAATTCTGCACAGACACGGGTAGGCCAACCTGGCTATATCGCATGCCCTCCAACCTGATGGTTCCCCTTAATCCCAGGAAGCCAAGCACGCGACCCGCGACACGCCTCTGGTCTCTAGGATGCGGCTCTCCACAACCCTAGGCACGCAGGCAACCCTCTCCAACCGCCGCACCCTCCTCTACGCACACTCATAAGCCTCCACCTCCCCTCCCCCGAGCCAGAACGCACTCCCCGCCTCCGCCAACCTCACTAACCCGTCATCCCTCCCGAACCTCACCCCATCTTTTGCCTTCCTCTGTTCTCTTTCCCGGCTGGCCCGGACCCGGCCGAACCTCGCATCCCACCTCCGTTCCACCAGCGTCGTCTCGTTCACATCTGGAGTGATGGTGCATCGGATCTTAGCGAGATGCTCCGGCGTTGCAAGCTCCGGCGATGAGCGGATGAGTGTGGTGATGCGGGCGGATTGAGGGTGGAGTGGGAGGCGGGGGTCGTCGCCTGGACAGAGCCCGTCAGCTTTATGATGACTAGACTTGGGAGAGGAGAATTGTACGAGTGTAGATACGTCGGCCCAAGGGGAGCCAGAAGTGCGTCAAGTCGTCTTCGTTGGACGTTGTGAACAGCAGACCGACCGAATTCGGGGCTGCGTCGAAGCTCGAACGCGGATGCGCCGTCTCGGGGACCGCATTGTGGCTGTTCATGACATTCTGTGAGGCTGCGCTACTGAGACGGGACGGTGCGACAGGTCGCAGATCCAATGGCCAGGAGTGCGCAAGAGATGCGAAGAGCGCTATGATGGCGAGTAATACGGCGCGTGGGAGGACCATGCTGTGTGGAAATGCGCCGAAAGCCATACTGGCAAGATATGCTGTTGATCCGAGCTAAGATGTCCGATTCAAGCCAGATGCCGGATTCGCAACCTGTAATAGACTACGGCGGGCCTCGAGAGGAATAGGATGCGTAGATGTGTACGATAGACGAAGTGCTCGGGAATGCATGGCATGAGCGGAGCGTGTTGAGTTCGTTGTGGAATGCGGCGTGCACTTACCTGTCCAAGGCTGCTCGTCGCTATGGCAAGGACGACGTTCAGCATTGCAACTTCGTCTCAAGGATCCTTGCTTCAGGCGCAGGTAATAGATCTCGTGTGCGCCGTTGCAATATTGTCATCCGCTCGATACTGAAGCGTTGTGGCTTCTGCGCTTGTTACGATGCTTGTAGTACAGTTTCCATTAAATCTTACCGGTACAATCCGCTACTGTTACATATTCTCGTCCACATGGCTTTACATAACACAACACTCCCCCTCCTTCTTGCTAGCCGGCACGCCCATCTCCTCAAATGTCTTCGGGCCCTTGCCAGGCGGCTTCGTCGTTCCAGATCCTGCACCGCCTGCAGGTTTCGAAGGCGTCGTGTCCTTGACTGGTAGCTTAGGTGGCGTAGCAGCAGGAGCACCCGGCTTTGGACTTACTCTGCTGTCAGGTGGTGGTGCCGGCAGTCTCGAACTCGTCCTCGCCGGTTGTGCCTCAGCCTGCATCGGTAGTCTGCCGCTTTGCGAAGTGACGGCAGGAGAAGGCGAAGGACGTGGTCCGTATTGTCTTGCTCTTCGGTCGTCAGGCGGCGCAACGAAGCCAATGTCGAGTCTTTGCGCGGGAGACTGGGGCTGAAGTTGCGATTGCTGCAGCTGGCCGGGTTGTGGCGTTGATGGCACGGAAAGCGGTGGCGGACGTTGCTGCTGGTATGGCTGCAGGTTCGCTGGCCCCGAAGCGATGCGCTGACCTGCTCCTAGCCGCGCTCGAGGATCTGGTGAGTGGAGTGCTGTCGCTGGCCGGGCTGATGGATAGCCGCTGTTCATGGGCGGCTGCTGAGGTCGAGGGTTGGGGTATTGTTGATGCACCGGCACTTGAGGGAGGGAGTGGGTCGAGCTGCTGCGCAAGTCAGGACTGAGCTGGAATGCAGAGCTTGGTCGCATGTCGGCGTTGATGGTCGTTGCTGGCCGCGGTGGTTGCGAGGTATTGAAGAACCCTCCGCTAGGGCCGAGTCTTGAGGAAGCATGTGGTGGCAGACCATCCTCAAGTGGGTATGGAGCGACTGACGCTGGACGCACAACTGGTACTGTCGGTGGTCCGTCTTCCACTGGGTATGGAGTGATTGACGAAGCTCGAGGAGGTGGCTGTTGTACCGTCTGAGTCTGACTGTACGAGGCGCCGTTCCCGTCTGCTGTCATTGACTGCGCCAGTCTCGAAGGCTGCGCTTGCTTGAATCTCTCCGGTCTGACGCCGTGTTGAGAGCCGTACTGCGACTTGATCCGCGTGATAGCCACTGTCTCGTGATCCTTCCGCGACAGCACCTGCTTACGAGCAAGCGCCTCGATCCGGCCCTTCGCGTCTTCGTTGCCGTTGTTTGAGGCCTTCGTGTACCACTCGAGCGACTTGTTGAGATCAACAGGCACATACATGCCGATCTCGTTGAAGTAGCCGAGTGCGAATTCTCCTGTGGAGAGACCAAGATGCGCGGCGCGCTGGGCGTAGATGTAGGAGAGCTCCTCGTTCTTCGCAAATAGTCCTTCGTGTCCAACAAGGAACCACTTGCTAAGTGCCATGTCTGCCTCTGCCTCTCCCTGCCGTGACGCCAATGCGTTGTAGTGCATTGACAGCGCCGGATCAAAGGGACAGCCAAGTGAGCCCAGCTCATAAGCAGATCCCATCTTCGTCTGCGCCTTTGCAAATTTGAGATACGCCGCTTTCTCAATGTTGACACGCGCCTGATACTCGTTAAATGGTAAGACTGACTCTGGAACTTCGAGCTGCGGCAGCTGCCTTGCCAGTAGCATGCCATACACATACGCACCCTGAGCAGCGTTCTCGTCAGCCTTCTGAGCCGATAGTTTGATCAGTTCGATCCCCTTCGCATAGTCCAGCGGCTGTCCATGCTGCCCTCGTAGCGTCATCATGCCGAGTCGATAGCATGACGCTGCATCTTCCGCGTCGATACCGCGATTGTAGTGCCTCAGCGCTTTGGCAGGATCGTTGTAGCTCTCGTACAGCATACCGATGCGGTATTCAGCCCTCGCGTATCCTCTGTCCGCTGCTCTCGAGTAGCATCTGAATGCCTCCTTCTTATCCTCCCGCCCCCCGAAACGTCCCCACTCCAGCCACATTCCTCGCAGAAATTCAGCCTTGGGATGGTGTTGATCCGCAAGAAAAGTGACAATGCTCTTCGCATCCTCCTTGAGCTGGTGTTCAATTCTAGGTGTTGCGGATCGAGCACTCGATACCTTGATCGCAGCCTCGCGCTCTGCATTGTCCGCACTCACCCCGACGTAGACCAGTACGTCAGCTGCCCAGGCAAGTTGCATCTCCGGATCATTTGAGTTCAGCACCATGACGCGAGCAGCTTCGAGAGTAGCTTCAAGCTCATCGTCGCTGGGTGGTACGCTCGCGGATGTCGTGTTGACTTTAGGGAAGGGTGAGAGGTGCGGCACTTCGATGGAAGTGGCATGTTGATTGTAGTCATAAGTGACAGGTCCAGGCGTCGACTCGATTGAAGGACATGTTATGGATGCCCTGCTGGATATTGGTCGACATCTCGGGCATGTGTCTCTGTGGCTCGGGCGCAACGAGCTCAGGCAGTGGTGGAGGTTGGTAGAAGTCATCGAATCCTCCAGGGACGAAAGTCGCGCCCATATTTGAGCTCTGCTGGTATTGGTATGCCATAATGGTACGCGCGAGGCTGCCCTCGATATATCTCCGTTTGCGCTACTGGTCAATGATGTCTCGAGCTTCTACTTGTCAGAAGTAGCTGTGACTCGTGTCAGCCATTGTCTAGAAGTACGACATTTCTATATCGAGCTTCGATTGGAGACATGAGAGTGTTGTGTGGCACCGACCTTGAAGTCGCACAAATCCTTGAGTTCGCGGTGCACCGTCTGCGACATCAACATCGAAAGTGACGTACCGACCTTACGACGCCGACTCCACTTGATGTCGAGCTCAGACGTTAATATACTCCCTCTTCCGGACGCATACCTTGAACGTGATCTCGCCTGAAGTCGTAAAGGTCAAAGGCATCTATAGATCTAGAGGGAATGCGCGCTTTCGCTCGCACAGCCTGATCCGAAACAACCTGATCAAGGCCGTCCGCAGCGCACAGCCTCGCAATTGCGTGTCTCACCATGCTCCCCCTAATGAGACTGAATCTGATGTCGGCGAAAGGCCTCAAACTGGCCGGGCCATTGCAACCAGAGTCCGAGGGTCAATGGCACTGAGAGGCTCCACTGAGAAGGTACAGCTGACATCTACTATGTAGCAGACCAGCTATTACCAACATGTGTAGCTAAGTACGACCGACTCCAATTCAAGGTTGGTCTCGATTTGGCGAGCTGTGCTAAAGGCAGGCCTGCTTCTGCCTGCAATACTCAGGCAGGCTGTGCATCTTTCCCCGATCTGAAATACTCTATGCCCACACCTAATGCAAAGCGGCCTACTCGTGTGCATTCTCGGTACTATCATGCACCTTTAATGCACCTTATATGCATGGCGCATTCAAGGTTAAGCTACTCGCGGCCCGTCTCAGGCACACGTGAACCCTGTCTCTCATCCACTGCTTCAAGCTGACCTGAAACACTGCATTCCATCCTCTCGTCACAGCAACGTCGCCCGATTCTCACTCAAGCTACTCGGTTTGTCACTTTAGCACAAGCCATCGCACTCATGCCAGCTCGCTAGCAAACACCCACCATGTCCTCCTCCTTCCCCCAACTCCCCGAGCAACCCACAATCTCTCACACCCCACCGCCCGGCCCGAAACGGCAATCGTCTTCATTCTCGCCCTTCTCCTCCGCCATCAACTACCTCACCGAACCAGTCTCCTACACAGTCTCTGGCGTCCTCCGCAGAATGTCCATAGATGAGGCACCTACACCTTTAGCTCGGGCTTTAAGCGCGAATTACAATGGTTCCATGACAGATCCCTCCACAGGCTACTACCAACCGCCTCCCCACACAACGCGGCGACTATCGCCCTTCCAGCCGCCTCCCCTCACACCCTTGACCCTCGCTGGCTACACACCTTCCACATCCCGCCAATCCCGCCTCCTCTCCAAAGGCCTAGCCGAAGAAATCCGCCTCCTCCTCCCACCCCGCCTCCAACTCCTCTCAACCTGGTCCCTCACCTACTCCCTAGCCCAACACGGCTCCGCCCTCTCAACCCTATACACCCTCTGCGCAACCCACAGCGGCAAACGCGGTGGTTTCGTCCTCGTGATCCGCGACGCCCACAAGGGAACCTTCGGCGCATACCTCTCCGACGCCCCGCGCCCGCATCCCTCCTACTACGGTAGCGGCGAGTGCTTCCTCTGGCGCGCATTCCGGCTGCCAGCCTTGCCAGATCTATCGAGCTTGCCGCCGCCGCCGAGCGAAGACACCACGCACGCGGTGCGAATGACGACTATTGGCGCGTTGCCGCGGACGCCGTCGTCGAATTCGCTTACACCGTCTGGCACAGGCACCACAACGCCCAATGACGCGATCAGGTTCAAGGCGTTTCCGTACACGGGGCTGAATGATTTCAGCATTTACTGCGAGACGGAGTTCTTGAGTGTCGGGGGAGGGGAGGATGGGAAGTACGGGTTATGGCTGGACCAGGACCTAAGGACTGGGATCAGTGAGGCGAGCTTGACGTTTGGGAATGAGGGGTTGAGTGAGGAGGGAAGAGGATTTGGGATTGTGGGCGTGGAGTGTTGGTGGATCGGGGGGTGAACGACGAGATATGCGTTGGAAACGATATAGACTTCCGGGAGATTCGCAGGAACAGCATCGGCGGAATTATGCAGGAGCGTTTCGCTGGGGGCAGGGTAACAGGTGGTGTACCGGCCATATACAGGTGCCTCGACTGGAGTTTTGAGATTGCGAATGATACCCGTAGGAAGAGCGGCACGGCATGCCTTTGCCCGAGAAGGAGCACGCGCGGACACAGATTACATAGCTAGAAGACGGCGGACGAAGCTCTCTGGGAGACCTTACAGCAGCTTGCGGACTCTTGGGGGATTCAATCATGTTCTCTTGCGAAGTATACAGCATCCACATGTAGCCAAACACCTCCCGAGACCTCTATCCACACATATACCACCCTCACAACGCCGATCCCTCGCTCAAAACGCAGCAAACCCAATACACCTCTGCCATGATATCAACACACCTCACCAACACTTCAGCATCTCAAACATGCTCTTCCACCTGCTTCTCGGCTTCGCGCCCATACTCCGCCCTTGCTCCGCAGCAGCAGCCTCCTCAGCCGCCAACTTCTCATCCAACGGCATAGGACTCAGAGGTGTCGTTCTTGCCGTGCTCGATGGCAACTCTGGGACGATCCCAGCAGCGGCGTTCTTGCGCGCTTCGACCACGCGGCGGATAATACCTGCACTCGCTGTCAGTGTCCCGTCGCGGGGAATGCAGGGAACATAGGTAGCAACGCACTAGCAAACGTCTCCTCGATATTGACCATCTCCCGCGCGCTCGTCTCCATGAACCCAAACCCCCTCTGCTTCGCCCACTCCACGCCCTCCCTACTAGACACCTCCCTGAGTCCCTGCAAATCGCATTTATTCCCCACGACGATGCCCACAGGCTGCGTGCGCCCCAGCTCCGCTCGGTTATCCCGCTCCACTTCGAGCATGTTGACGTAAAAATCTAGCGCTGCGAGAGAGGACGTGGATGTGATGTCGTACACCAGCAGGAAGGCGTCTGAGGAGAGGTTGGAGCTGGACCATAAGGAGCGGTATTCTTCCTGCCCGGCTGTGTCGGTGAGGGAGAGGGCGTAGGTTGTGCCGGCGAGGGTGCGGGTGACGGAGTACGAGTCTTCGATCGTGGGGTCATATCTACGTCCATCTTGTCAGTCGATGCGCGGAGTATGCTGGAGGAAGGAGAGAGGAAGGCGTACTCATGCGTCCATTGACTCCTCACGAGCCTCAGCGTGATCGAGCTCTTGCCACACCCGCCGTCGCCGCAGACTGTGATGCTGATTTTCTGCATGCCTGCGTCTGCCATCTTTGCGCCAAAGCCGTCGCTTCACCTCGCAAATGCACTTCTGCTTTCCGATGAGCGGCAATGAAGCGCCTTTGCGCGCGATTATTTGCGCGGCGTCACGCCAACCACCCGTCCACCACTACTTGGTAGTAGCGCCACTATAACTTCAATGTCGTGCAGCCCGCGACCAAGTTGTCGGTATTCGCACAGACGTCGTTTGGTGCGTTGATGTTTCAGTTAGAATGATCTGCAGCGCAAGCGAGCGAGAGGATGCAGGATGCGATATGTGATGATGATGTACAAGACCCCAGGAGAAGAAAGTATGGATGTAGGACAGCGAATGATCAGATCCCGGAACGCTCTCCAGGGTGTGCTTGGGCAAGAGAAAGTGCTTACTGTTCAGCTAGTCAAGGATGCGGCGTGAGAAAGGAGAATAGCAGTTGGAGTCCGAATTGACTTTGCCTGGCTGTACGGTACTGTCTGGGAATAGCTCGAGTGGCTGGCGACCGCTCGCGGCCCAAGAGCCGGACGTTAGTCCGTAACTCTGCTGTGCTAGGGATCCGAGTGGTGCGCAGAAGACGAGCAAGAACCGAGGCAAACTTGTGATTCGACAGGACGAGTAGCAGTTGAGTGCTTGTTTGTTCGGCAGTGGAGCTGTGGTGGGGTGAAGAGGATGGGAGATCTGCATCCTGCATGCTTGGTGGCACCCGACTACCGGGGTGAGAAAGTGCGATGTAAGCGATGGTGAATCAACGCCAGTGTAGGAAGGAGCGATGCAGAGAGTTATGGTGAGTCCCTCTCGGACCACTCCAGCATAGATCGCGCAGTGCAAGCGTGATCTCGGAGCGCATGCTGTGCAGTCAAAGATGTAGGAGCACCCACGCAGGAGCTCGACCCGGTAGTGCATGAACAAGGAAAAGCCAGAGGATTTGGGATATGCACAACAGCAGTTTCCTGTCACGTCTAGCTCTGCTTTCTCACCCGCCCTATATGCCGATCATGCACAGGCGACCAGTCAGACAGTCGAGGCTGTCGGCTCTTGTAGCCTTGCGGCCATGTTTTCTCGTCTAGCAATAGCTTCAACAATACATTGCACTCCTTTTACAATAAAGGCTCGAGCTTACACATCACAACGGCCCAGGGATGTGCTCGAGTCATGACTCCTTGCATTTGGGTATCAACCACGCACGCTATGCAAAGCAGTCCATCCCGCTCGACTAGCCAAGTGAAGTCCAGCAATTGAGTCATCATGAGTACCCATACGCGCAACCTCTCGCTCAATCCGGTTCCACCCCCTCGTCAATACTATCCGGCACGCCACTAGCACCCTCCATACTTGCCGAGTGCCCATCAGGCGGTCTCTGCGCGCGCGGACTCTCCCTGCCACTCCCAGCTGCGCCCTGGCCGCCAGGACTCTCGTGCTTGATGCCAGTTGTCGCGCTGCCGCTGCCTGCAACACCAGGCGTGGCAGAGGACGGCCCTCCGGCACCAGCAGGCGGGCTTGTGAAAGTGTGGCGAGGCGATGCGGATGTCTTGGAAGCCTTGTCCGAGCCGCCGGCAGAGTGCTGGGAGGACGTGCGTGGGGACACTCTCCCGTTCTGTAGCTGGTTGTTAGTATTGTGTAAGCCTTGCGGGTAGGTAGACAGGAGTGCTTACAACTTTCGCCCACCGCAAGCCACAACTATTACACAAATCCCTCTGCCCACTCGGTCCTCTCCGCCACTCCGGCGTAACCCTCGTATGACAGTTCGCACAATCCTTTTGCTGATTTCCCGCACCTTTCCGCCTCTTCCTCTTCTTCTTAGCCGCAATTAGCGCCTGCACCTCTTCAGCTAGCATACGATTCTTCTTCTCCAGTTGTCGTATCTCGTATTGCCAGGACGAAGGCTTCGTGGTCTTTAGCTCATCGAAGAGGTTGTCTTCAGAGGCTAGGGAGTCGTCTTGCCGTCCTATGGTCAGACCGTTCTGGCCACTGTACGTGATAGCGGAGCCGTTAGTATTCATGTAGCGGCCGCCGTTCGTGGAGGACTGGGGCGTGTTGTCGCCGCGGTAGGTGCGGGAATCGGTCATACCGGTCAGACCCGAGACGACGGACTGGCCGGACTCGTTGGAGCCGCGGTCATCTTTGGAGTACATTGGCGGTCTGATGGAGGGCGTGCCGCGGGAATATTTAATCAGGCGGGTTTGCGCGACGATGAAAGTCGGTTTCTGGCCTTCCAGGGCGTCGCCAGGATACAGGGTCGTGTAGGCTGACAGGACCTGACCGCGACGGTTGATCATCTCGTGTTTGACTGAGGCCTTCTTGCCTGTGCGTGCGTGCTCGAGGATGCGGTTGAAGTCGCCGCGGGACTCTTGGCGGGTCAGGGACTGTATGCTGATACCTACCATTTCTTCCGGCTGACGGTCGAGGAGCTGTCGCACGTTCGAGGAGACGAAGAGGAACATGCCGGAAGTGGACATCTTGGTCCACAGCTCGTTCTCGCCGATGCCTCCAGTTGCAAGGATGTCACTTTTACTGAGTGTGTAGACTGGTCGCTCACGGCCGACCATGATGATCGACTTACGCCCTTTGCCTTGCTCGGTGTGCAGCGAGCCGTGTGCTTCAAACCACATGTAGCCGCTATTCTTGCGTCGTATGCGGAATGCGACATCTACTGATGCGCCTGTAGAGGTATCTTTGAGACTTCGAGTCGTGGGTACAATGTCACTCGGGTGACAAACAGAGCTCAGCGCCATGCCGATGAGCTCGCTGGGCTCGTACTCGAGCACTCGCAGCGAGGAAGGCGACACCCATTGAAAGAGACCCTTGAGCGATAGTACATGTACGACGTCGTCAGTGTTCTCCAGAAGTACCTTATCCCACATCCGCTTGGCGTACTCCGACTCGCCAGAGCCGATTGTACTCAAAATTGTGGAGACATCATCGCGAGGCACTGTCTGTCCCGGCTCTGCTTGCGCGGCAACCTCAGGCGCGTTCAGCACGTATGGCGGCATGGACATGCCTCTCTGGTAGTTGATACTGTATGTTCCATCGGGGTTCTTGTTTGTGACTGCCGAGGGCTGCTCGACCAGATCAACTTGGAATCCGACGAAGTACTTCACCTGTGTGCTGTCTTCCCAGGAGATTGGGATCATAGTCAGTAAGTTCATGAACGGCTGACCGCCTCTCCTATAATTGATGAGTGAGATTTGCGCCTCTTGTCGCATATTGATCATGTTCTTGAGGTATAGCACAGAGTCATCGTCAACGTATTTCCGCCGCACGCCTGCTGTGACGTTCCCGTCAGGTGACTGAAGGAAGCGGCAATTGCGACCGAGGATCATGTGTTTGGTGTAGCCAGTCAGACGCTCGAAGTTATCGCCTGAGTGTTGTCAGCGGAGGGCATGTCCAAGTAGATGACTAAGGTGCGTACTGATATGCACAATCGGAAAGTCATGCTCGCCGGCATCGCATACGACGAATGCACATGACAGATCTACAGAGCCAATATTGATCCTTGGGTTTGGCCGTGTGGCAACCCTCATCTGCGCGAGGTCAGCATCGCACGTCCACAAGAGCTCGCTCTGGAGATACCGACCAAAACGCCCAACATGTCAAACCCTGTCGAAGAGTACGCCCCTCGATATGAAGTCTGCGAATGCGGCTTGCCTGCTAAGGTCGAGGGCCACCCTCCTTCTCGCGGCTCCCAAGCGAAACCTTGGTTATTTGGATTAAAGTTTTCGTTCGAGATCGGAATAGGTCCGTTCACACCATCATACTGGCTAGCAGTGTTAATGCCACGATCCTGTGGAGAGTCCTTCACGGGGTGCTGTGGCTGCGCGGGAAATCCCGCATCTCTCGACTCCCTATGTCGAGAGGAAGGCTGCTGTGGTTGGGTAGGAGTTGTGCCGCCCATTGTCGAGGATCGGGGTGTGCTCATTTTGGGCCGCGGACTCGAAGTATCACCCAGTCGCATACTTTGGGACCGAGACGGGTGGCGCAAAGCGTTCACACCAGGCCTGTTGCCGTACGGCGTGCCTCCACCCAGATCATGCGAAGGGGTGTGTGCGGCGTTGCTTGTCTGTGAAGGGGGTCCAGGAGGTACCTGCGCCATTCGTTGGTTGAATTGCGGTTGACTGTACATGTTCATGTGCATTGCGTCTGGTCCTGCGGGATTCGGCCCCCCGCTGGCGTTGACTGAGTAGTCCATCTGCCCACCCATGGCCGAAGCGACATATGGACTGTCCATACCCATGTCCATCGCGCTCTGCTGATGCACTGGAGATGAGAATGCAGCATTTGCTGACATGATTCCACTGTAGTCCTGAGGTATATTCGGGAAGTTGGTGTTCAAAGCGATGTCCACGCCAGACTGCCGCCGACTGTGATCGCCTCCTCTCGTCCTTGGTGCGATCGCCGCTGCGACTGCCGCCGACTCTCCGCCGTCAATCGCAAGACTGGGATCGAACTGATAGCCCGTCATCGGCCCAGCTGGCGACCCTCCATTGAATTCCATCATCCCAGACATCCTCCGCATGTTCTCATCGAAGTCGCCCTGATTGACTCCCGCATATTGCGGCGGTATGGATTGCCTTCGCATGACGTCTGCATTCTGGTTCACAATATCGTCCAATGTCTGCCCACTGCCCATCGCACCAGTCATGCCGTCTTGCGCCACGCCGAACATATTGCCACCATCTGGGGCGCCTCCGGCTGGAGCACCATTATTGCCATAGCTAGCGTTCCCGTACTGATAGCCGTTCATATTCGCGACACTGCCGCGGGTATATGGAGTCGAGGTGCTTCAGGAGTTAGTGCTGGTCTGGCCAGCAGATGTTGGACTCGATCCGTTGTCGCGCGCCCATATGTCGTGTAGTGATTGCGCCTAGGTAGAAGCTTATATCTCATATGTGCTTGCGAGGTACTTGAGAGCTCTCCGTCATGTGTGACCGCCTCCTAGGAACAAGACCGGCTTGTAGTCGTTGACATAACATCCACTGAAGTCGGCAATGCGGCTTCACTTCACCACGGTGTATGATTCCCAATGCGCCACACCTGTCCCGATATTCTTCGCTCGTTCCTCCTCAACCAACAGATCCCGGATGTACGTATCCAGTGCACGCTCACGATGTGTCCACAGTCCATCCATGTAGATATGCTCCAGTAGCGCGTGGTGCTAGCTTCCGCACTTGCCGTTCGTATGGGGGAGCTTGAATTGCCATACTCCATGCCGGCACATTTTATGAGATACAACTGGACCAGGTACCCAACATGAAGACAATGATAATCTAAAGGGATATTGAGGCTCAACACCCCAACGATGTCCTGATTCGCTTCTCGAAATCGTATCGCTACTCTCTCCTCAGAGTGCATGGCGCACATGTTGCTTGGAACCATCCAATGCAAGAGAGATCCGCATATTATACAGGGCGATCGCTATATTGCGATGTCTGCACTGCAGATCTATACTGATCTGGACACGGAGGGAGTTCTACAGTCAGATTGATGCTGTTCATTGCAAGGTAGTGCTGCGTACAAGATATTGTACAGTATCATACATCTATCGTACATAGTGGCGACCTGTGCCTTCCACCCTCACAATGTCCATCTATCGCTTCGTGGTCTGAGCAAAACTTGTAGCATCTGCCGTCGACGCCGAGTTCTCTGCTACGCCTGTGACCCACACGTCGCGCCCCAGAGCTTCGAACGTCGTATCACAGCCCCGTGGGAATCCGAGGATTGCTCTGCTTCGTTGGGCATGGAGACCCTAGTTGGAGGTTGGTCTCTGGACAATGAGCTGGCGGACAGGTTGGTCTTGGACGCCAGAATCATCGTGCAAT
The DNA here is from genome assembly GCA_036872775.1 of Oleoguttula sp. CCFEE 5521. Classification (NCBI taxonomy): domain Eukaryota; kingdom Fungi; phylum Ascomycota; class Dothideomycetes; order Mycosphaerellales; family Teratosphaeriaceae; genus Oleoguttula; species Oleoguttula sp. CCFEE 5521. The sequence goes on from JAVRRP010000001.1 coordinate 902,300, forward strand.
CATAGCTGGATAATCGGTGCACATCAAACTGCACGACACCGGTTCGGGTGCCTGGCTGAACGTCTTGTCCACGATTGATGACGAGGGCCCTTGTTCATTTGCCTCTCAGAGCGGCGGCACCAGCTCCACCTGCGCTCGAACCCTCCATCGGTGTCGCACCCTCAGCAGCCAGCTTCTTGATCGTCAAGTCTCGTTGGTGTTCCATCACTCGTCGCTTCTTGAAGTACGTGACCTGCAGTCGTTAGTATGCTGTTCTACTTGCCCGTTGATCGGACCTTCTCCGCGCCAAAACATACCCAGCTACTTGCGCACACCTTCTCAAACTCCTTCAGCTCCGGCGCGCAGTGTTCCCGTGCTTTCGCATCCTCCTTGACCGAGTCTACGATCCCGTTCTTCTCCAAGCAGACGAAGAAGCTATCTCGCCCCTCCCAGCATTGCGATCGCGCGGTCCGATCTGGCGCGATGAAGCCGCCGTCTTCGCTGGGCTTAGGATTGGCGAGAGTAGAAGAGGGAGAAGTGGGCGTGAACCAGGACATGATGAGACGCGATTGATCGAATGGATGAGCTTTCAATAGTCGCAGGCGAAGTGATGGTCATGCATTTGTCTGTGCTTCGGAAGAAAGTCTCCCGATTGTCCGACTGCTCCATGTCAAGCTGCCACCTCCTCCCGAAGATGTACTGTACCTTGATTGTAGTACGCGATCTGGCCCTGCATCACTTGAACTTACACTTCACGGTCCTAATACAGCCCAAGCCACTGTTGCCAGCTGTACGCTCAACATTTCCGGCCAGTCCAAGCCCTTGGACCATCAAATCATGAGCTCCGCGGCGTCATTCAAGACGGGTCATGCCTTTCCCCTCTGTCTGATCGAAACCGCACTCTCAACTCAGATAGTACCGCTCGCCATGCGATCCGTAATCGTACTAACGCAACGCGCGGGCTACAGCCTCAATAGCCCTCACGGAATCGACATCTATGCAATCGAGCGGAGTGCCCAGGTAAATTCGACACGCTGGGCACGCAAGTTACGTCACGTTGACGACCGTCGATGAGCGTGTTGCTGTGGATTACGTTCGGCGTACAGAGAAATGTAAGGCTCAATTTGATGGTAGTACTGTTGTTCTCTTCATCCTCCCGCTCGTTTTAAGCATTCAATCGTTGTTCTCGCCACCCAACAAATCATACCACACCTATTCTCCTGCAACCCGAACATATGTCGAAGCAAGATCTCGCGTAAGAAGTGCAGGAGCTATTTCTGTCCCGTCATACTTATGCCACGCTAGACCTACTGCCTACACGGCGTTCCTCGAGCCTCAAGACCAGAGTGGAAGCGCCGGCCTCGAGAAGCACCTTGACCCACCCGCCTCTTGGACCCAACTCGAATTTTGGGACAAGGACGGAAAGCCATACCTCAAGGAGTATGAGGGCCGTGGACTGCTCCAAGACAAGGCCGTGCTCATCACAGGAGGCGATTCGGGAATAGGTCGTTCAGCTGCCATACTCATGGCTCGTGAGGGAGCGGACATCACTATTTGCTACCTTGAGCACGAGAAAGAGGATGCCGAGTGGACGATCAAGCAGATCGAGAAGGAAGGCCGTAAGGCTCACGGCATCTCGGGAGATCTGAAGTCAATGGACGTGTGCAAGAACATTGTGGACGAGCACATGAAAGTACATGGCAGGTTGAACGTGCTTGTCAACAACGGTGTGCCAGCCGATCAATCCAATACTCCGGCAGGAATGCTGACGATGCATCAGCCTCGATGCAAGAAGCCTGCATGGACCACTCCAAAATCGACCTCGACGTCGTACAGAGCACCTTTCAGACTAACATCATCCCCATGATTGCCCTCGCTAAGTTCGCACTCCCACACATGAAGCGCGGCGACAACATCATCAACACCGCATCGGTAGCTGGCTGTACGTCTTCTTTCCATGTCTAGGCAGTGATCAGGGTACTGATGAGAAGTTACAGACATGGGCAACCCCGCCCTAGTAGACTACTCCTCCACAAAAGGCGCCATAGTCTCCTTCACCCGCGCGCTCGCGCAACAGCAAGCACCGCACGGCATTCGCGTCAATGCAGTTGCGCCAGGCGTGATCTGGACGCCACTGCAACCCGCCACCAACAACCTCCCCGCTGACGCGATGAAGGGCTTGGGAATCGACGAGGCGCCGTTCAATAGACCGGGCATGCCGGTTGAGATAGGCACGGCTTATGTCTTCCTGGCGAGCCCGTTGAGCAGCTTCGCGACGGGGACGTGTCATCATGCTAATGGTGCGAGTGAGTTGCAGGGGTAGCGGGCTGGCTTAGACATTGTAAGACGCAATAGACATAAATAGACTTCGACAGCGAAGGCGTTTGGCAGTAGTATGCACAGCTTGACTTTCTAGTGCACGTACTTTACAACACTCCCCTATACACTCGACACCCTCCGCCACAATATTGCGCGACCGATCCAAGCTTGCACCTCTTGCCTTTCGCTAGGCTGTTCATCCTGGCAGCATCCATGTTAGTACCTTGACAATAAACTTACTCACTCACGCATAGCCATCTCATGCAACCCACACAGCAACCCCAAACTAACTTTATCACAATTCGGTAGCATCAACGCCCCAATCACCGCATGACCCTGCGGTATTCCGTCCCAATTCCTCGACTTGGTGTCTTCACCACCGTTCTCCCCATCCTCCTGATCTATGTATCCGATTCCCGATGTTCCAGTCCTCCCAGCCCGTTCCGCGAGCCTCCTAACCATCGTGAGAGCCCGCGTGGCGATGAGTCGAAAGCTGTCCACATCCCACTGCTGTTGCTGCTGAACCATGCCGCCCTTGCCGGGAGCGCCGCGAGGAGGCGGCTCGACAGAGAGCAGAGAAGCAAGCGAGACGAGGCTTCCGGCCCAGGAGTCTTCGCTCTCGAGCCATGCTCGCGCCAGCTGTGCGTCGTTGGCAGGTGCGAGTGAGCTCAGGATGTCAGCTGCTAGCATGCCCTGGGTGAGGTATGCTTTTCGTGCTTCGACGATGCGCAGCTGAGTGGTGTTGCCGGGTGGAGCTTTGGAGCGGTCAGGAAGGACCGAGATGGCGAGTGCGAAGGCCCGTGTTAAAAGGTCCAGGGGAGGTGTGCTGGATGAGGGGAAGGTGGAAGTCGGTTGGAACAGAGAGCGATAGAGAGAACGATTGGGTTCTTGCCGTGCTAGGAGCTTTGCGAGGCAGTCGAGCGCTGGAGGGAGGTAGCGGTGGACTGCTGGGACGAACGGCGGGAAGCGGAGGTTCGTCGAACTACCGTTTGGTGTTTCCGGGTCTGTGGTCAAGGAGGGCGAGGGCTGCGGGGCGAAGGCCAGTAGGAAGTGCAGGAGGTGGAGTGCGTCGTCTCGCGAGGGGAGCTCGAGCGATTGCGTGATGTTGGACAAGAATATGATCATGTCTTTGTAAAAGTCTTGGGTATTTAGATGGGTCCGTAGCAGCATGTGCCTCGTACCTATGAGGCGAATGGTATTGCTCAGCCAATTGATCAGCGAAGGAGTCGTGAGTAGGCGGTGGTTGTGTTCGTAGAATGAGAAGTTGCGCAAGATTGTCGTGATCGCGACCAGTTTGTCTGCTGCCCTCTCAAGCTCGTAAGCTTGCGTGCCGAACGCAGGAACGTCTTGGAGGGTGTCTGCTTCGATCTTGGAATCTCGTAAAATTGACTCGTAAGACGGAAGGTCGATTGCATCGGAGACCTCGACAGCCTCGTCTGAGAGGAGATCGAGCTGATCTTCTGCGCAGTCCATGATGATGTCAGTCAGGTCGTCGCACTTTTCAAGATCGAACATGATTCGCTGATCCATTGAGACGATAGCAAGGGCGTCCAGTGCGTATCGCACCTCAGCATGGATCCCAGATGCAAGACTGAGTGCAATCGCTCGCGTGTCAATCACTCCCATCTCGTCAACGCTAGGCATTTGCGGCATCGCGCGTTGTATGTGCGTGCCAAGCTCGTTCAGCACGGCTACATCTAGCCCGCCGTCAGTGTCGACAGTCTTGGTGAGCGGTTCGTAGTTGCTGCTCTGCGGCTCCTCGCTCTTCATCACCGCACCCACGACTTCCTGCTTAATGGATGGAGAGCGCTGCACCTTCTGCCCAGGCGAAGGCAAAGTGGAGCCAGGGAACGCGGGCGGTGGGCCATCGCCTTTACGCATACTACCGCTGCGTCGATGATGTATAGTGCCGAGTCCGCCCATTGTCTGCTGAGGTGTCGACACTCCATTCTGTGGTAACGACGCATTGGACTGTGTGGGCGTTGCTTGTTGCAGGGCCTGATTCTGTTGCATCTGCTGTACGAGCTGCGCTTGCTGAGCTTGACTGTACTGATTCATCTGATTCATCTGAGCCTGCTGAGGCGGCGGCTGCATAGTCTTCGTAGGCGAGGTCTGCGCAGTCGGTCCGTATCCAGCCATCTGATGTGCCTGTTGTCGTGCTTGTTCCATCTTGTGGTTTTGCCGCGCCCGATGCCACATCTGCTCGTATCCGAGGACCGAGTTGAGGTACAGCATCTTCAGCTGCTCGCCTGCGTTCTCGTATCCAGGACCCATGAAGCCAAGCTTGGCACCAGCTGTCTGCCACTGTCCTGTGCGCTCCACCTGCGTAGACCCTCCCATCTGGACAACGACCTGGAACAATTGATAGAGGTCCACGACCTTCTGACCAATCATGGGATTCGGGTTGAACTGGCGTCCTTGCTGCATCGAGTTCGACTGGCACTGCTGCAGGAATTGTTTCCGCTTCGCTTGAGCCTGCATCATCGCTGCATTCTGCACCGGGCCTGCGCCTTGGCCATTGGACATCTGTTGTCCACCTTGTTGCATTGCCGCAGCGGCGTTGTACATCCCTCCAGGCTGGCCACCTGCTGTGCGGGGAGGGACAATCCCACCATTCTGTTGTCGCAACGCTGCTTGTTGCTGCAGGAGTCGCAGCTGGTATTGCCTCTGCTGCATTTGCGCATTCATCTGGTTCTGCATGCCTTGCTGCATCTGCACATTTTGTCCCATGCCATACTGGGGATTAAAATTGGCCATTGCGCCATTGGGCTGAACGTTACCAGGTTGACCGTTGTTCTGTCTTGGCGCAGGAGACATCTGCGTGCCATATCCAGTCGGCTGTTGCGAAGGGAAGGGACTAGGCGACGCGTTCTGCATGCGCGGTTGCTGTGAAGGCTGGCGAAACTGCTGGTTCTGCATCGTCGGGGAAGGCGTGGCTTGTGCCGATCCTGGCTGCTGAAGGTGCGCGTATGGAGTAGGCGCGTTGGAGAATTGTTGCGACTGCTGACCAGGCGCGGGCGAACCGGAAGGCATGCCATTGTGGTCGCGCTTTTGAGGTATTGTTGGGGCGGTTTGGAAGGTCTGGTTAGAGAAAGCCGGAGTCAAGTTCTGATTGCCGTTCTGCAATTGCGGCTGGAAGGGCGAGCCATTGCCGCCGAGGTCATAGTGGTTGGTGTTGGGCAGGGTGCTGTAGATGGAGTTGTTCATTGCGGACTAATGAGGGCGGCGCCGCAGTGCATAGCGTGGTCGATGAGGTCGGGTGGGCTAAGCGCGCAAACATGGTTAGCTGCAGTCATCACAAAGCGCGCCGTCGGTCAATAGCTGGTCTGCACTCAGTGATCGAGCATTGCCGCATCATCAAAACAGACGCGCGACGCGCATTGCTAAGGCGGCGTGCATGGCCCCGTCGTCTCACGCGCCCGCCTGATAAGCGACGGATGGATACAGTCATGTGATATCCCGCGTAGAGTCCAGCCGTAGCCGCGGAGTGAGAGAAGCAGGGTAAATGGAATATACTCACGGGATGTGCGATCTCCGTCGGCAGGGCTCCTGTTTCTGCTGGCTGCGTGGCAGTGAAGTGGAGGTGATGAGTGAGGAGTGCGCAGAGTCGGCCGGAGAGCGGGAACCCATCCGTGACCCGCCCTCGTCTTTCGCTCGCAGTGAAAACTGGACATGATCTACTCGTGATAATAACATAGTCACTGGGACTTCACACAGTCAAAGACGAAGACAGAGAGAGGAGACGGCGAGAGAGAGCTCTCGGCAGTAGTGTACCCTCACTCAACATGACCTCGCCGGATCGCGGTTTCCATCTCTTCATTCCCTTGAAAACGGCCGTGCACAACAAGCTCCTGCAGACCTTCCACCATCCAGCCCAGCCCGATTGCTCATGACACCATTCATCCCGATCACTTTATTGCCGTTGCTTGCTCGGCGTTCTCATCAATTGCGATTTTCTCGCAAGATTGATCGTATCGCGGCAACGATGGCTGCATGTGGTTATCTATCGTGTCCGCTTTCAGATCGCTGGAGTTTGCCTTGGCTGTCTACCGCCACTCGAGACTCCACCGTTCCACTGCTCGGGTGCCACGCTGCACTGGACGCGCTACTGGGTCAGCATCACTACCGAGGAGCATGCGCGTCTAATCGAGACAGGGCAAGGCATGACAATGATTAGCACTGTCTTCGCGGAAGACTGCATTTCCTTGCTTCCTGTCATGCCGCAGAGTTTACCCGCTTTCTGCTGACGAGTCGCTGCCCGTGGATTACCTCTGTTTCCAGTCTACCAGCGCGGAGTTACTATCCTTTTCACCGCCACAGCTACACGGAGAGTGAAACGTCGCTCCTATATCATCGGTAAGATGGAGCATTCGTATTTGCGATTCCCCGCAGTAGCCATACCGTTCATCTCATCCATCGCGACATTGTCTACGATTTCCGTCCCGCTTCGAAGACCAAGGAAGACCAAGACACTGACGAGGTGATGTTTCGATAGACTATGGTAGTACATGGCAGGAACGGTCTGGACGACATCGTTCCTTCCTCTTTCCAGGCGGTGCACCTCTCTCATCGGGCATCCTTGTGTCCTACACCAAGACCACTCCTTCGATTTTCGACGTTCTTTGCAACACATTCACTGTCTTTCGCTCTCTACAGTCCCTAATACTACACAAACCCGTTCAGCCGAAGTCCTCCCTACAGTCAAGACTCTGATAACGTCACTAGCCCCGTCACGGCAGCATAGGGTACCGCTCCCAAAATTGCGAACATCTGCGAGGGCGCCATGATGTCTGGGCTACCTTGCCATTTGACATGCCGCATCCCAAGTGGAAGGAGCGCAACGGGTCGTTGGTACTAAATATTGCCTGATGTAGGTACGTCGATGGGTGTGGATAGAGCCACGCCATTGAGCTTTCGGTGGCACCTGCTGCAAGCGATGCCTCAATCTGCCATGATTTTTGACTGCCCTTGCATCATATGAAAGATAACGAGGCTAGAAATGATGTTCTGAAGGTATTGAGACTGTGCTTTTTCATGTCTCTTGAACACTCGCGTCTTCGTCTCGGACAATCTCGTGCCTCGAACGGTCCACAGGAACACCAGGAAAGACACAACCCTCCGTATACGAGTGATCATGCAACGCTCTGCGATAGGAAGATCAACGGAATCCGATCTACCGCGGCTACCATGATGCCAAATTGTCCAATGGTCGCGGACATCGATAGCAGCAGCTCATGAGCTGCTGGTCTAAGCTGCTATCGCTGAATGCTCCTAAGGATGACCAGCAGGTGTCAGCAGTCCAATCTGCGTTTAGTAGCGACATATCCTAGGCTCCCTCAGCTATGGACGCTCGGTCACTGTTACCTTGTGCGCACGAGATGATCAAGATCATTGCACATTCTGGTGCATCGCCACAGAATAAGCAAACGGCCTAAACTCTTGATAGGGTCAAGGGGTTGAGCTGTCGATCAGGCGCACGATATGCAGACTGAGGACCAAGTCACGGTGATGGTCGAGCAAGACCGAGGTTCAGCATTGGAAAGATGAAGATAGGAGTTGAATCTGCATTTAGGCCCTGTGCTTTGAATGAAAGACCAGCGATGATCGGTGTGACCTACAAAGGACTTCGTCTCTCGTGAGTAATCAGAGATCTGAGTTATCGCCTATGCGCCGGGGACTCTCGAGAAACAAGCTTCTTCTGTACCAAACTAACTCGAAAGCGGTGCACGGTACTCTGCATGCAACGCGTGATGTCATCAAGTCGCGTAGACAGCTCCAAGGCCGTACCTCAATTACTTTCCATTACCTTCAGTTACCTTTCCAACTTCACCGCGTACACTTCGCAGACACTTCTACCAGGCACATCTCATCCAGCATGTCTCTCAAACGCAAAGCGGTCGACGTCGCTGGCGACGCCAGCAAGAAAGCCAAATCCAATGCGTCCATAACCTCCTTCTTCGGCGCTCCCAAGTCCTCCCCCTCAAGCAAAGCGTCCTCCGACCCATCTGCACCTGCCACTCAACCGACACCCTTCGACAAAGACGCGTTCGTCGCAAAGCTGTCATCTGAGCAGTCGTCTCTGCTCAACCTCGAGCTCACGACTTTGCACGATACCTGGCTCGCTGCTCTAGCTCCCGACCTCCTCCACCCTTCCTTCCTCTCCCTGAAGCGCTTCCTAGCTTCCGAACGCTCATCCGGGACCAAGATCTTCCCGCCCGAGGAAGACGTCTACGCTTGGTCCCGGCACACTCCCTTGAACACTGTCAAAGCCGTGATCCTCGGTCAGGATCCGTACCATAATGTCAATCAGGCACATGGGCTGTGCTTCAGCGTCAGACCACCCACGCCCGCGCCACCGAGCCTCAAGAACATCTACACGGCGTTGAAGAGCGACTACCCTTCCTTCCGTCCTCCTCCGAAGAACGCCGGCCTTCTCACGCCATGGGCCGATCGAGGAGTGCTGCTACTCAACACCTGCCTCACTGTGCGCGCCCATGCGGCGAATAGTCACGCGAACAAAGGCTGGGAGCGCTTCACGCAGCGCGTCGTCGATGTCGTCGCGCAGAAGCGGACCAAGGGCGTGGTCTTTATGGCTTGGGGCAACCATGCGCAGAAGAGGTGCGCCGCGGTGGAGAAGAGTGGGAAGCATCTGGTACTGAAGAGCGTACATCCTAGTCCGCTGAGTGCGCATAACGGATTTTTTGGGTGTGGGCACTTCAAGAAGGCGAATGACTGGCTGACCGGAAGATACGGTGAGGGAGGGGAGATTGATTGGGACCTGGGGAGTGCGGATGTGGATGGGAAAGCAGAGGCTTTGAAGGTCCCTATTGCAGTGAGTGAGAAGAAGGCGGAGAAAGCAGTTGTCAGTCAGGACAGTGAGAAGACTTTAGAGGCAGACGAAGAGGCGCTCGAGGAGGAAATGCTGGAGGCCGTGCAGGAGGTCGAGAAGAAGATGGATGCTCGCGATGCAGAGGAGTATGGTGCAGCTGGCGCTGAGGAGGAGGAGCTGGAGGCTATGAGGGAGGCAGAGAACGCTACCTCGACCACTTGAGAAGTTGACTGATCAGGGCAGTGTTAGTGAAGGCGTGACTGTTGGATGCGGAGCTGAAAAGCGCAGCATGGTTTGAGGGTGTTCGGACCAACTCTTCGACATTGTGTTGGCGAGATGCTTGGACATCAATTTGAGTTCTACAATTCAATCATGCCTATTGGCATCGAGAGACGCGCTTACTCAGCCAGCGAAGTTGACCCGCCATTGCTCCGGCCTCGGAACAATCACACCATCACATCATCTTGCGCCTAGAAGCATCGTGGTGACGTCCATCTAGGTGCTGGCGTGGTACATTGGTAATCGATACTTATTCTCAAGGTTGTATAAGGGTACCAGGTGGTTCTTCTTCCGTCTCATATCTCCACCTTGATATAACAGCTCAATACGCGAATGCTCAGTCGTCTTCTCCCGCCCCTGCGAACCGTCCACCCCATCTCATTCCCAAGGATCTCAACGTCCTTGTTTGCCACAACTCATATCAACTTAAGCCAGCACGCTAATATGACGACCACAATTTTTAAACACATCGACACCTCCTCCTCCACGTCCACAAAGCCATGGGCCAAAGTGGATGGCCCAGGCCAATCCTTCATTATGCGCGATCACAATCGCAAAGTCCACAACATCCGCGATAAGATCGACTCCTACAATACCGACAACTCCGGTTTCGCAGTCTACCACTCACCAGCCTCCGAGAAGCTCTTCACCGACGACGCGAAAGTCCGCAGCGAGTACTACCCTGAGGTGGAAGCCTTGCTCAGAGACCGTCTATCCGGCGTGAAGAAGGTCCACTTCTTCGACCACACGATCCGACGACGCACAAAGGACTCGCCTCGCCAACCAGTGCAACAAGTTCACGTTGATCAGACACCTGAAGCCGCAGCAGCGCGTGTCCGTCGCCACTTACCTGACGAAGCGGAGAACCTGCTCAAAGGACGCTACCAGATCATCAATGTCTGGCGACCAATCGAGAACCCAGCCTCGGACTTCCCTCTCGCCGTCGTAGACTGGCGCTCCACTTCTCCTGGCGACTTCATCCCCATCGACCTCATGTACCCCAAGCGCGCCGACAGCGTGCACGACGACGATGATCGCGGGAAAGAGAAGCTGCCAGACGAGGCGTCTCTGTTCAGTGCAGAGGGGTACGAGGTCAAGGGCGAAACACTGGGAGTGGCGCCGAGTGAGCAGCATCAATTCTTCTATGTGAAGGATATGACGCCCGAGGAAGTCATGCTGTTGAAGTGTTATGATAGTTTTGGGGAGGGGGAGCCTATGGGCAGGAAGGGGCTGGCTGTGAGGACACCGCATACCGCCTTCCAGGACCCGCAGACGCCGGCGGATGCGCCAGGGAGGCAGAGCATTGAGGTGAGGTGTTTGGTGTTCTATGAGTAGGTTTGATAGTCATACGAAAGACTTCATGCGCTACCGAGACCAGCTTACCTCGTGGTCTGCGTTGTACTCGGAGTGGTTGCTTTACATTCGCTCTACTTGTCGTCCGCAATGCATGAGCGATTGCCGTACGAATCGTAAGAATGAGTGCTCTACTCGAAGCGTCCATGAAACGAAAGGGCTAATGTCGCGCAATCGTCACAGAACGATGCTATAACCACGAAGCCGTTTCCGACTAACGCGACATGATTTACATAGCAGGTACCATTCTGTACGGTCGTGATTTTCAACGAGACAAGTTGTCTTCGTCAACGTTGGTCTGCCGTAGGGAATCGCACTTTGCTAAAGTGGTGTTGCTAGCAGCTCGTGGCCCTTGTACCTCAACATGTTGTGATCTTACGGTACGCTCCGAAGCAAAGCTGAGGAGGCTACGTAGCGCTGAATGGCCCATCGCAGCTTCCTTCTTGTTCATCGATCGCACCTTCCTCTTGTGACCCTTTTTCAGGCAACAGCGATGTACCTACTAAATTGCGCATAACGGAATTGTCCATTAGCATGGAGATCATACAGCATTTGGCGTACTGCGCAACGAATGCGCATGTCGAAGAAAGAACGCATCGGTGAATACAGCGATCTCGACTCTAGTTTGCAACATGGTCTATAGGCTACGCACGCTTCTCCTAGCCTCAAGACCGCTCTGACGCTGCTGTGTAGAAGACCTCAGCCGAGTTGATCCTTTGGAATTCAGCAGAGCCTAGCATGATAGCTTGTGACACGATGGGGACGTTTTATGACTGAGTAGCACGACTGGGAGAACGACAACAGCAGCAAAAGCCCGCTGTACGAATCCAACGATAGCATGTGAATACATGTGTGTACATTAGGCATTGGACGAACATTTCGCGAGCGTGGTTATGCTTGTACAGGCAACTTGTATCATCGCTATCACATTCATGGCATCGGTGTAACAAGTACAGGAAAGATTTAAGCGGATCCGATGCCTGTTGCAGACTTGAACCGCTTGCAGAGCACGAGCCTGGAGCTGCTGGCAACACAGATGCACCTGGTTGATAAACGAACGTCGAAGACAACGCAAGGGTGGGTGATATGACAGAGCAGAGTAAATACACACTCATATGAGTCCCACTCAATCTCTCGCCTCCCTCATCCGCACCCTAACCAGCTCTGCCGGCGCACTCGTCAATGTTAGGTTGCTCCTGATTACCGGATCCCTCTCTCCGCCACCGAAGTCTAGCTGGTCAAATCTCTGCAGCAGCCTGACCAGGACAAACGCCGCCTCCGTGAGTGCAAATTGCTGTCCGATGCACACTCTTGGCCCGCCATTGAACGGCAAGTACTCCCAGCCACTCTTCCTCCCAGCAAAGCGTTCAGGCTTGAACTCAGTAGCGTCAGGCCCCCAGATGGACTCGCGACGGTGCATGACGTGGATGCTGTAGTTGATCTCGGTATTGGGTGCAAGCAAAATCGGAGACTCGCCATCGGGTCCACCACCACGAGGGAGGGTAGTGACCTTTGCAGCGCGGCGACCGTTACCTGGCACGACGGTCCAGAGGCGGAGGACCTCGGAGAGTGTCTGCTGCAAATAAGTGCAAGACTTCAGGGTTGCGAAGGAGAGGTTGCGAGGGTTCTCGTAGGTGCCGAAATCCGACACGATCTCGGAGCGGAGCTTCTTAAAGACGTGGGGGTTGCGGAGGAGTTGGTGGAAGGTCCATGATAGCAAGGATGCGGTAGTGTCCCGGCCGGCGAGCAGGATGTTCAGCAGCTGGCCACGAATCTCGATTGGATCTTGGGTCTGCTCAGCGAGAGCATTGAGCAGGACATAGTGCTCTTTCTCGCCAGGTGCATGCTTCTCGGATATAGACTTCTGCAGGCCAAGGTCGACGTAGTGGGCAATGAAGTCGTTGATGACCTTGATATCCTCCCGGTAGGACTTTGGGTTCGAGAGCCACCAAAGGTCGCCCAGACGGAACTGGCTCGCCATCTGGCGTTGGGCGGCATCAAAGCTCTTCGAGAAGGCGGCCTCGCGGCTGCGTTGAGCGGTAGACTTGGACGACGCAAGTCCAGCTTCAGTCAGCTGCGAATCGACAGACTCGCCGAAGAGGAACTCAGTGGCGCTGTCGATGGTGAAGCGGAAGAAAAGCGTCTGGATTTCTGTGTCGGCCGTCCAGCCATTCTCATCTGCGGGAAGTACCTGGGTCTGGAGTCAGCACATATGATGATGCCCTACGCCCCGGACAGAGGAGTCTCGCCTTCATCAAGCTCTGCAGATGTCTCTCCTCCATGTCGAGGTCTGAGACCTGCTCTCGCACGAAGTTAGGGCGGAGCATGGCACGGGAGTGTTCCCAAGCTTTGCCATCCTGCAGCACCGTCAGCCTTGTAGTCTAGTCGCGGGCTCAATACGCGACTGCCTACCTGCACGAAGATTCCTTCGCCCAAACTCTTCGACATAATGCCATGACGCGCGTCGCCGAGTGAGAAGTCGAGAAACTGCGTCGCAAGCATGGCTTGGATATTGCGTGGGTCGCTTGTGAAGTAGACTTTCTGGCCTAAGAGAGTGTTGTAGAAGGTCGAGACCTCGCGGCCGTGAATTCTGCTCATCTCGGCCTGACGCTCGAGAAGCATGTCCGGGAAGAGGCGCTCTTTGTCAGCCTTCATGATATACTGTCGATACCGCGTTAGCTACCACTCGGAACATGACCAAGTAGACAGAGCGACATACCTGCAGGTGTTTGAGACCAAACAAGCCTTGATTTGGGTATGACGGCGCCTCTTGAGCGCCTAGCTCTGTTGCTTTGGCTATCGAGATGTCAGCAGGCGAACAGACACTACAGTCTCCCGTATCGTTCTCGACGACACGGTCGAGGCAGACCAACCTGCAAATTGCCGCTTCGCGATAGCCCAACTGGCGATCTTGAACAGCACAAAGGCGGCCGCAGCCCAAACCACAAGGCCTAGATAGAGATGCATCTCGTGTTGTCAGAGTGCGTGTCTGTAACCGGATCTGCGCAAGAAGGGCTGTAGTATGAATCAAAAAAAAGACTTAAGGAAGCAAGATGAATGCAGAAATCTCTCTCCACACGATAGCCGCCTAGTGAAAGCTGAGATGAAGCTGACTGTATTCAGACCCAAAAGGATGAGACGAAGGATCGCGCGTGTAGAGTGCCTAGCCTTTCGAAGGGTGGACGACGGGATGGCCGGCTGAGCCTATATAGCCTTCCTAGAACAGCGTAGCCCGTCCGAGGACAGGGATAGGCCCTCATGATGAGCGCTGTAGCGGGGAGACTCTCGCGTGTCGGTTAGCGTTTAGGCCCCTCGAAATGCTGCTAGCGTCATGAACGCGGTGACGGATGCAATTATGGAGTGATGTAAGGTAAGGGTTACACAAGCTCGGAGCCACTAGCCGAGCAATTGCTATTGTTCCGTCGGGGTGACTCGATGAATTATGCTTCGCATTCGCGCAGGTCGGACGGAGGTTATGTAACGCCAGCGTAGACCAGGGCATGAATCAGTGAGCGGCACATCTCGATCATCGCCCATACAGCCACGTTGTCCTTGCTAGCTTGACCATGTAGCATATGGGACGCTCGATGGTGGCAGACGGGATAGCATGTTCATGTTGCACAAGCTTCGGGGTTGCAAGCTGCAGTTCCCGCCTCGGCGAAGGGGGAATATTATGTTACGGCCGAAGAGAAATGCACAACATCGAGATGCATTTGCTACCTTATACGACCACTTTAAACCTGCAGGGATTGCTGGGGTGCATTGTCCGCTGTAGCAAAGCCCTGGGAGTGATCACGTCTACGATCGCATGGCTATGGATCATCGACTCTCCTCATTGCCCTCGGTAGTGCACCATTCGCGCCGCCCACGATTGCGTGTGCCCGCATTCCTCTACACAGAGACCGTTAGAATTCTTTCCAACGCGCCGTATCCACGCATGGCCGCGTCTACAAGCCATACGCAGTTCCACCACCACCGCACGAACGAGCAAACCATGCGCTGACCCTCGACTGCTTCCGAGACCCTAAAGCTTAGCATACTCACATGCTAGGCTGCCAAGTGCGCGCCGGAGTAGTGCTGATGCTGACAAGCGACTGTCGCGGCCGGCAAAGACAGTGACGCCCTGGAGCTGCCATGGGACCGTTCGGCGTACTCGTCCACTAGCAGGCGCTCGTATCCGTTGGCCGCGGCGTGATCGGCTACTGTGTGGCATCAATGTGAAGTCGCAGCTCGCTCCGCTGACCGTGGGACACTGCATCTCGCTGCTGACGTTGGACAGCGGACGTGACGAGCTACACTCATCTCAACAACTTGTCTCAGCCCGTGCGCCTGAAGAAATGCGCTTCAGTATTCAAGACCCACTCGTCCAAACTCCACTTATCCGGTTCATCGAAAAGCAAGTAAAAGTACTTTAGCGTCTCCGCCAGCCAGAAAGACTCCTCACTGTCCTGTAACACCAAACGTCAGCATGTTACTCTCGAAATCGATTACAAAGTAAGCCAACTCACCACCTGCTCGGTCGCGACCTGTGTCACATCATGGATCGCACTATTCCCCCAAGTCGTCCTCGTAATACCTTGTATAGCCGTGAACATCTCCCATCCGCGATCTCGCCAGTACTGCTCGCCTGTGATGCGATACATGTAGAAGACGCTTTCGATTGCTTCGGGTCGGAGGATGTAGGCTCGAGATGTGAGACTTTTGAAGCCGGGTGGTAGGCGCTCGGCTTCGATTTTCTGCGCTACGAATTCTTCGTGCGAGAGTGGTGGGGGTGGAGTGTAGACTGCGTACGGCGGTTCGGGGAGGGTGTTGGTTTGAGGCGGCTTCTCTGGGGATGTGCCGGCTACTTCGCGGATGTTTGGGTCGTAGGCTACGGAAGCTATTGACGGCGCAGGTACGAGGATATCAGCGGCGTTGAGCTGGCGTTTGTTCAGGTCTGGAACCATGGGCGTGGCTGGTGTTGCTGCCCATGGGGTCGCGGGCACGGGGACTGCTGGTAGCACAGGCATGTCTGGCTCGTAATGGGGATCTGCCGCTTGTGCGCGCTGAAGATGGTAAGGATCGAGTACCTCGTGGTAGAGGGTCTCATTCCAGCTACACTTCTTTTGGTCTGCGCACTTCACGAGAAAGAAGTCCTCAGGCATGATACCGGTGGCTGTCACGTTGTAGGCCCAGATACAGCCGTCTGTGAGTTTGCGGCCGATTTCGACGTCCTCTGGGCGGTCGAAGAGCTTGCCGGCCATGGCGAACATGCCGCCTGTGAAGCAGACGAGATGAGAGCCGACTGCTTTGAACGTCTCTATCGTCTCCTTTGTCGGCGAGGAGTGGTTAACCGCGACGTCTAAGTCACCAGAGAACAGGATATCCCGGTCGTCCTTGGTCATTGGTCTGTAAAGTAGCTTCTCGCGCACTACGTTCATGCTAGTCTCGTACATGCTGCGGTACTGATCGACTTGCCCAGATAGCATGAGCCACATCTTCGGAAGATACTCGTAAGTGGAATCGCTCATTCCAGCCAGAGTGAAGCCCTCAGAGCTGTGTCTGCTGGACGACCCAAGACCTTGCGGTATGCAGACGTCAGCGCCTGACAGCGACTGCTGCGAGCCAGAACGCTGCCGCATCGTCTCTTGGTCACTCGTGATGTTGTGGAGTACACTCTTGACGGGTGGCGTGCGCACGCGAGCCGGCTCATCGTCGAGCTGGCGCTTGCTGTTGCTATGCGACGCATCGTCTTCCACGTGAATCTTACCAACGATGCCGCCATTACGCTCAGCCGTATACGAATCCGAATCTGGCTTATCATAGGTCGGAGCTTTGGAGCCATCGGACTTCGCGATTGTGCCTACAATGCCACCTGCTGTCCTTGCGTCACCAGCCTTCGCAAGCTTCTCTTGGGCGTCCCGAAATTTCCGGTTGACCTCATCCTCGGCCTGTGACATGACTTTGTCGGGAATTTCGACTCGGACAGGCTGTTCTGTGGACATATATCCGTCGCCGCCAGGCGTTGAGAAAATCGCTCCATGGTCCATCTGCCCGGGTTTGCCGCATCCACTGGCATCGACGAGCGTTGGCCACATCCCTGGTAGCCGCGTGCTGTTCTGCCACGCCTGTAGCTCGTCTGTGATACGCGCAACGGCATCGTAGAACTTCGGCTTGCCGGTGAGCTGTGCGAGGCGAGTGAACTCCATGTGCAGGCTACCAAGCTCGGCCAACACTACGCGACTCTCTGCACGCTTTGGCTGAGATGCGAACGCAGGCTTCCACAGGTAGTAGGTCTTTGGCATGCGGTTCGGCGTGTCGAAAGCACCGTACAAAACTTCGCCGAGTTCTAGCGCCTTATCCAGCAAGACCGTATGCTTCGACCCAGAAATGTCGTAAGCTGCCAACAGTCCACCAAGATAGCGGATCGTGGTCTCGAACAGTGGGATATCCTTGCGAGGACTCGTCGTGAAGTCAATCGTTGCCACGAATTCGACAGCTTCTTCAAACTCAGCTTCCATCCCAAGGATCCACAGAGTATCCAGAGTATCCACTAGCGTCGCTGCCCAGGCATTGAAGGGGTTCTTGTATCCTCCAGAGAGTGGCATAATCTCGTCATGTCCCCATGCTTTCTCCCTGTAGCCGGACCAGGCATGGACTGCAGCAGCTTTGATCACTCTCAACCGATCGAGATCTGCGCCACTGTTCGCCGACTTCGCAAACTTGTGTTGTATTGCCGGAAAACTGCTGGCTTTGCCCGTAGGGAGCTGGATCGTAGACGAGACCGGGAAGTGTTCGGTCATGCTCACCCAGTGAATCGCAGAGCTTGTAGGCCGATCATAGGGAATATCCACGTTGACCTTGCCTTCGCCACGCTCGTCCGGAATAGAGTCATCGTCCGTGATCGCCGGCAGTCCAACGTATGCACTCGATGTTGAACTCGGAGTAGCAGAAGTCGTCAAAACAGCCACAGTAGACGTCGTAGTCTTCAGCGCCTCAAGCTGTGGCAAGCCCTGCGCCTTCGTCGTACTTGGTGCCACCTGTGCGACAGGTCGCGTGCTCGTCGTGACCACCGCCTCCCGGAATGTGCTCGTAGTGATCTCTACTTCCTCCAGTCGCAAATGCTTGTCCGATCCGAGATCTGGAGGGATCACCGCACCGCCTCCAACCCCACTGCCCTTAGCCCCACCGCGCCCCAGACTCTTCTCGAATGTCCGTTCCGCATAGTCCCTGTAGTCCTCAATCGTTGATCCGGAGCGAGTGTAAATCACGATTGCAAAGAAGCTGAAGAGAGCGAGTGCAATGACGCGAACGCGTCGCGTGCGACCAGGCATGATCAATCGTCGTCTTGATTCGACATATGATCAATTGACGAGTCGTTCGGCTCAGGCAATGCAGAGCCCCCTTCTTCCTCGGGCTCGACTCCGCAAGCAGAAGGCACACGCTCCAGAATGGAAGGAAAGAACCGATTGAGAGTCGAAATAATGAAGGGAAGGTCAAAACGGAATTACTTCCTCCGCCACGCCATAGTCGCTGAGGCCAAGAGCTCCTCCTTGCTCGTACGCTACAGGAATGTGCAGCACCAAGACCGCCAAGGTCAAACTCTCTCCACATGATCGCTCACCCTGCATGCAAGCGAGTCATTTAGCCTTTTGTGGGGGTGGTGCACGTTTGGTGCACGTTCGCGTCGCACGCGAGTATTGGACATATCGTCGAGAGAGAAAAGACAGAGATCACAGGGGAAGTATCAGGTGGAGAATGGTCAATGGAAAGGTTGATGGGCGCGAAGACGTCCGAAGAAAGACATGTCCCGGTCAGCCGACCACGCCTGCTCTTCAACATCCTTCTGTCATAGTGTCGAACCCCTGGAGCGGAGCCAGAGCAAGTAAGGCGAGCGTCTGCGAGGCATCACCAGATTGAGCGTCGCGCAACCTCTAGTATCATCTCAATCGCACATCGGTCATCGGCCAGCTATGCGACTCTCGTCGACTTCACGACTTCACCAGTAACGAATGTCCGCTCATCTCCTTGGGCTGCTCGACACCCATGACTTCCAGCACAGTCGGCGCAACGTCCCCAAGTACACCATTTTGCTTCTTCAGCGAGTAGCCCTTGGGCGCATTCGCCATGACAAAAGGCACCTTATTCGTCGTATGCGACGTCTTGGGCGTCTTCTCCGCGGTGAGCATCTCTTCCGCGTTGCTGTTCATTCTGTTAGTGGAGATCCTCCAGGCACTCCCAAGGGAAAGAGCCGAACTCACCCATGATCCGACGTCACGAACAGTACGTAGCCAGCCTCCTTACACGCCTCATACACCTTGCCGATTGCCTTATCGGTCTCCGTCACCCCCTGCACAGCCGCCTCGTACACGCCAGTATGCCCAACCATATCTGGCGGCGCAAAGTTGTTCATCACGAACTCATACTTACCCTCCTTGATCCGCTCGGCCATCTTCTCAGCAACCTTCATCGCACTCATCTTCGGCTCCTTGTCGTACGTCGCGACCTTCGGGCTGGAGATCATATCACGATCCTCACCGTCGAATTGGATTTCCCGCCCGCCGTTGAAGAAGAAAGTCACATGTGCGTACTTCTCTGTCTCGGCGATATGCGATTGCTTGAGGCCTTGCTTTGCAAGCCAGTCGGCGAGCACGTTGTCCATTGTTTGCGGAGCGAAGGCGACCGGGAAGGTGAAGTCGGTCTTGTAGCGGGTCATGGTCGTGATGTCGATGTTTTTTGGGTAGGGGAAGTCGGGCTTCGGGCTACGATCTTGGTCGCCTAGGAGCTGGGTGACTTCTCGCACGCGGTCGGAGCGGTAGTTGAAGAAAAAGACTGTGTCGTTGTCTTTTATCCTGGCGTCCTTGCCGTTGAGGATGATGGGCTTGAGGAACTCGTCGGTCTCGCCTACGTCGTAGCGGGCCTGTACTGTGGCTACTGGGTCCGTCGAGTCTTCGCCTTCACCCGTTACTAGGCCCTTCATGCCAATCTCGACGCGATCCCAGCGCTTGTCACGGTCCATGATGTAGTAGCGGCCTACTATCGTCGCTAATTTACCAAGACCGAGCTCTTCAGTGAAGGCGAGCAGGTCCTTGAGGTGGCCGAGTCCGCTGTGGGGATCCGTGTCTCGTCCGTCGCCGAAGAAGTGAATATACACCTCAGGTACCTGCTTGTCCTTCGCGACCCGGAGCAGCTCTTTGAGGTGAAGGATGTGCGAGTGGACGCCGCCGTCCGAGACGAGACCGCACAGATGCAGTCTGCCATTGCCGTCTTTCGCCCGCTTGAAGCTCTTGACGATATTCTCGACTTCGCTCATCTTGCCCTCCTCGATCGTTTGGTCGATTCGGACCACATCTTGCCATACTACTCGACCGGCGCCAATGTTCAGGTGTCCGACTTCTGAGTTGCCCATGAGACCTTTGGGCAGGCCCACAGCGAGTGAGGATGCCTCAAGCTCAGTGAAGCCTTGTGCATACTTGCTGCCCTTCTCGTCGGCGAAGTCGTCCATCCATGGTGTCTCAGCATTGAGGATCGCATTTCCATCTGGTGCGCTCTCCTCTGAAGGGATCCCCCAGCCGTCGATGCAAATCTTCAATAGTGATTAGCAGGCGTTCCGAGCACTGAAAAGGAATTTGGCTGTAATACTAATGCGACTTTGTTCTCGACTTTGACCATGATGGCTATTGCTGATTGCTATTGAGCGATTGATACAGCTGTATTCGAGTACAAGATAAAGTGAATTGATTTTGGCGACGCTCATATCACGTTGAACTGCCCCACCACGTCACCCCGCAGCATCCAGGTACCATCAATTCTGTCAGTCAGCTCTTCGTAAACACACTTCCACCATACCCAAGCACTACCTCTATTAGTTATGGCTACCAACTCGTTCACCACTCCCAACACCTCCTTCTCCGCTCCTCAACCTCCACTGCCTCCTCCCCAGACCTTCGACATCCTTCCCGCCCTCCACGAGCTCCTCTCCCGCATCGAGCACGCCCCCTCCACAGACCCTGCCGTCAGCCTCACACTCCTCCCATCCCCTCCGACCGAGGACGAGACCACCTATACCGATCTCAAACATCTTGAGCCCAAAGACTTGCCCCGCGAGGTCGGCGAGATCAGAGCTAAGATTCGCAAAGCGCTGAGGGAGATCGAGAGGCTGTCGGATGTTGAGAGGAGCGTCGAGGAGCAGGAGGATGAGATTGCGGAATTGGAGGGCAGGATTGGAAAACAGAAAGCGGAACTGAGGAGGCTTGGAGATGTGGGGAGGGGATTGATGGAGAGGGGGTGAGGACATGCGGTGTCTGCGCGTTGTAGAGGATCAAAATTGAAATACGCTGGGACGAGCGCTGCAAAGTAGCATGGGCTGAGCGAGATATTACTCATGGCTCCTAGACAGCTGTGCTCTCCGTCAGTCAGTGCACCACAAGAAGTACGGCGCGGCGCTGTCATGAACAGCTCAGGAATGGGAAGAGATTCGGCGAGGGCACAGCATGGGAGGAGACTAATTGCTTGCGAATCTTCGCTACACTTGGAAACTGGATCATGAGTCGCCTCGTTGACAGCCCAGCGTGCTTGCAATCACTACAGTTGAAGCCCAGTAACACATGATCATCGACACAGGGATCCGACTATCTATTCAGCATCGAGCAATGCCTTGGGCGGTGTATCATTCACCTGGATACCTCCACGCTTCTGGTGCTTCGAATCTGGCGTTGCAAGCTTCCATCCCCCTTCTGTCTCCGGCACGGCTAGCCACAACCTCATCAAGTGCCGCCTGGGCAGTGGTGGTGCGTGGTCTTTGTACGCTGTGCGGGCGTGCAGGACGGACAGGTTGCTGAGGAATTGAATATCGCCGACCTGGGTATGGTCAGCAAAGAAGTACGCGGCAAATTAGGGCGAACGCCTTACCTCCAGGATCATGTGTAGACTCAACCTCACGCACGTATCTTCCAGCACCTTAATCGCCTTCTCCTGCGCCTCCGACAGCGGTGGGATAACCCCTACGTCACTAAACCGCTTCAGACTCTTGACAAAGTACGGATCGTACTTGCAGTATACCCTCTCCTCCCCACCGTTCTCAATGTAAAAGATTGGTTGTCTTGTATACGGCTCCTGGCCCACGCTTACCTCGCCCTTTCGGTCGAAATACCATATCGGCTGTGTCAGCGTTTCCGCAACATCTGGGTGTTCTCTTTGTATAGTGTTCCAGACGTTGTGGACTGACGCGATGTCTGACTCGCCGCCTTCTAGTGACCGAGCGACGCAGAGGAGGCCTACGATATCGGAGTCGTCCGCGTGGAAAAATTGCCGAGCGGAGGTGCGGTAGATGCGCACTTTGTCTATCTGGGAGGCGTCGGCTCCGACGTCTTTGACGTGACCGAGGACGTGGCCCTGATTATATCGTCAGTGTGTGGTCCTGGGGTGCTATCTTAGAAGCCGTGGCAAAGATCCCCCATTTTCGCACCCATCGAGAAGCTACATTCCGCTGCACAATGTTGAGAAGTATGAGAACGACTTACATATCCGTTCTGGCTGACAAAGTAGCCAAGATAGCACCCGATGCCCATGTAGGCAACGGCGCTCTTGTGATTTCCCCACTCGGTTACTGGGAACCCTTTGAAGAGGAGGAAGCCTTTCCCGTCCAAAATCTCAATCCTTAGCGAGGTCAAGAATCCCTCCATCTTCGGCAGCGGGAATTTCTCCTTGGAGATGCCCGTCAAGGGAGTCCCAGAAGCCATGAACGCATCTGCAGCCTCACCCAGCTGTGTAGTCTCCTCTTCGCTGAACCGGTGCGTCCAGCGTTCGGGGTTGTTCGTGTAGGCCTCGGCTTTCCAGACTGTTTGGCCAGTGATCTCCTTGGGGAAGTCGCTATAAGGGCGAAGTTGATCGTAGATTGGAGGCCATTGGCCGCTGGTCTTGTACCCATCTGGGAACACGGATTTGGAGGGTTTGTCATAGGAGAAGGCTTGAGCAGCGGAGGGGCTTTCTATGAGTGCTGGTGCCATCTTGAGAGTTGCAGGAAGGAGTGCGCGGAAGTCTCTGGGCTATCTTTCGTGTGATCAAAGGGACGCGGAATGAGACGAACTTGAAAGGGAAGTGACCAGGACAGCGAGATAAGGGTGCAGATACCTACCTGTTACCATGCAAGGCACATTCGAGGGGCCAGGGCCAATGTGCGCCTGCGATGCACGGAAATTGGCCTCGATTAGCAAACTACCAAATGGCGTGATTGAAGATTGCGTCAAGTGAAGTAAGTCGGCGTGAACGACATGAGCCCTGCCGATGCGAGCTGGCGGGGTCCCTTAAGAGGTGGGGTTCGAGGTCACATCCGCGCGAGTCAGCTGGGGTTCGAAACGAAGACAGCAAAAACAGCACGTGCATCCACGTGGAGGAAGGTGCAATCGCGGATAACATCCTGAGACACGGAAAATTGTCTTGGAAATCACCAACATTGCCTGTCATAGTTGTCAATGAATGGAAACAATCCCCACGTACCATGGTACAACACCAATCCGCCTTGCATTAACCGCCTCCCGCGGGGCTGGTGCGAGCATGGCGCAGCAAGCCCAATCTGCCGGTGAGTCGCGCGGGAGCTTCGAGGCCCCGATCGCCTAGGTACTGCACAGCTGTATGGCATGCATCAAGATTCGAAGCTCCACCGCCATTACTTCCTTGTCATATTGAAGCATTTCACTTTCTCATATCCTTGCGCCGCCCAGCGCGGTAATGCCAAGCAAGTCCCTTATCTCCAGCATCATAACGACACCGAGGTGAAAGAACCATGTCGGTTGTGGGCGAAGTCGTGGGCATAGTCGCCTGCGTTGCTGCCCTCGTTTCAGCCTACCGCGATTCCGGTGTCATAATCGACAAGATCAAACTCAAGCGCGCTGCTCGACGCGCAGCGCCACCGAGCCGGCTGCTCGAAGACTCGATCGACCAAGCACCCGAGGATATCGAGCGCGAGAAGCAGCGTGGCGTCAATCGCTTCGGGAAAGCGTTCGAACATGGCGATCACATTGCTGTCATAGCGCTACAGCAGATCACAATTGAGCTGCAGAGTAGCTTGCTGTTCGAGCTCAAGAATGCAGCGTACGACGATGCTGCGACCGACTTCTTCCGGCTGGTGGATGTGAGTGATAGCGGGAGGGATAAGAGTATAGATACTCTGATCCAGTTCCGGCAGCGGCTCTTAGCTGCTGAGCCCATCAAGGAGCTTCAGCCGGTCACCCAAGTGGTCACACTGCCGCCGCCACTTGTAGAGAAACAGACACAGAAAGCGCTGCCCTCGCCAGGGACCGAGCTTAGACATGCGCCAACATGGTCCACAGGGGCGAGTACGGCTGTCTCGAGGGACATCTCCGGAGACGAGGACACGGCTTCGGGGGCAGAGAGCAGTCACACGGCGAAAAAGAGACAACACTCACTCTTTGGGTTTCTGAAACATCAGAGAGTGCCGAGTAGCGTGAGGACACCCAGTATTAGTACAATGCATGAAGAGCCCAGGCGAATGTCACATGCGAGTACGTCGCCGACGAGTACGCCTAGCATGCAACCGGTGCAGATAAAGGACAACAGGGCGCCGAGTTTCACTTACGAGGAGTGGGAGGTATGTGGTTGGAAGTCTACGGAGGTTTACAGAAGTACTGACACAGACTACGCAGGACGATCCCGGCAAGATCTGGGGCAACGCACCACCCGAACACCGCGAAAGCGTAGTCACAATGGTGTCCGCCAGCCCGCCCAATTCCACATTCTCCATGGACTCTCAGCGCATGTCCCGCGTCCCAACCCTCGTCCGAAATTCGTCCGTTTCCATACCCGCCCCGACGCAAGAGAACGAATATCTCGGCTACTGCAAATCTGCAGCCCGTCTCCAGAACGGCGACAAGAAAGCCTTCAGCAAAGAGAGCGAAGCAGTCTACGCCTACTCTCGCTCTGCTTACTCGCAGCCGCAAAATCAGTACCTCAAATGCGCGTCGACCAAATGCTGCTTTCGAAGCCACATGAGGATAGACTTGATCTGGGACAAAGTCTGGGTCGACTCCAACAAAGGCCTGAAATTCCGCTGGACCTTCCTAGCGAAATCTCACGTCTCGCAAAAAGTCGTTAAAGAGAAGCAGTACGTTTTCCAATGCCTCTTTTGCGTCTACGCCGGCGAGTCAACCCCGGTCTTCCATGGTACGAACATCTACCTCGAGCACGTCGCTGAGCACCGCGGTCCGATGGGCGAAGTGATCCTGTATAAAGCTGGTTGTATCAATGACCGGATTGCTGAGGATAACGAGGCGTTTGATATTAATCTGTATCCGCCCACGGATCCGGACGGGATGGTGAGGCGAGGGACGCATATGTTGAGCGATGACATGATGGCTTTGACGATGAAGGAGAGGGCGGAGAGTGTGCATGATTCGGTCATGGGAGCGAACGAGCCGTGGAATGCTGGGCTTTCGGACTTCCATTATGGAGGTGGGATGGATCGGGCGGAGCTGGAGTGAGACCAAGCCGCCCACCAGAGACTCAAATCCTGGTGGTGATCGCTTGCGTCCGATGTTGCTGGTTGGAGCGTGACCTCGAGTGGAGCTCTCTGAGATCTGCGATGTATGCGATTTCGAGATTGCCTCAGCAGGTTGTGCTTTCTGGTGCTGAGCGGCTTTCTGAGCATGTCCATCTCAAGGCACGACATCACGCCAGATCCGGACAACGCAGAGCTTCTCCCAGCCTGCAGTCTTGCCGCTGGACCCGACAGTCTCGGCGTTCCAGCTTCCAGGCCACAGTCGAATGCTGGTCTTTACCTCCTCAGGCTTATTCTGCGCACAGAGCAGCACATACGCCACGCCACGCCCACTAAGGACGATAGGCAATTGGTTAAGAAGCCTATTCGTGGTCTCCATTCCATCCACGCCGCCAGCATACGAGAGCTCGAGCAACTTGGAATCGCGGTCGAACGCTTCGTGGCTGTTGAATATGGTCTCGCCCGAGATCGCGGACGCAGCCGGCAGCGGCTCGGTCGGAACGTAGGGTGGGTTGAAGATTAAGGCATCGACTTGAGTGGACCGCAGTGAGGATGTCAAATCTGACATGACGGTACCCAGAGTGATCGGCTTCACTACGAGGTCCTTCAGAGCGACATCGATAGTTTGCGCGGCTGCCTTGACCGCAAATGGGTTGATATCAACGCCCAGCACGGCTACGTCCGAGCGACCAAAAATGACCTGCGCATTCGCTGCTACGAAGGCCAGCACGACTCCCGAGCCTACACCGACTTCCAAGATGAGCGGCGACGGTTCATCAGATCTGAAGCGCTTCGTCAGAAAGGTAGATTCTGCCTTTGAGGATAGTGTGTCGAGGAGAAGATAGGAGTCCTCTGCAGGCTCGTAGATGTTGTCGAAGGACGCGTGAGAGGTGGAGGGTGTTGGCAGCATGATACCTCGAGTCCAGCAAACCGCTGCGACCTCTGCAATTACATATTGAGTTTAGTTTAGTATACCCACATCGACAGAAGTTCAAGACCTCGGAGAGTGCAGTGCAAAAAGCTCAGGCCATTTAACATGACGTCGGCATTGAAGTAGACTTTCTAACATCTCAACTCCCAGCATCCAGTCTCCTGACGTGGTTTGTTTCGCATCTACATAGTTGTTCGTGTCCTCAGGTGTCCCTCATCCCTCGCCCATCATGCGTCCCGCTCTCCGCCTCCTCGCTACCCCAACCATAACCTCTACCCGCTCCTCCCTCCGGCCTACACCCCCGGCTCTCCTCCCGCCCATTCCCCTCTACCGCCGCCTCCTACGCTCCCATCGCAAGTACCTCCCCACGGAAGAGCGCCTTCTCGGTGATGAGTACGTCAAAGCCGAGTTCCGCGCCCACCGCAAAATCGACAATCCAATGCACATTGTTGGTTTCTTGAGCGAATGGCAGTTGTACGCGCAGGGAATCGAAGGTGATGGCTGGAGGGGCGAGAAGATGGATCGCGAGAAGGTCGATAAGATGAGCGATGAGCAGGTTGCGCAGATGTATGAGCTTATGCAAGAGATCAAGAGGAGGGGTCAGGAGGAGGCTGAGGAGGAAGTGGCTGCCGCGACGAGTAAGAAGGGGAGGGGAGAGTGATTTCAGCCGTACTCGAGATGTTTGCTGGCCGGGAGCTCGGTCTAAGGAAGGACGCTTGCTGTTTTTGAGAGACGAGCGTTGACTGCAGGGGACTCTCACTTCCGCTGGTCGTCAATGCTGGAAAGTTCCGACCTCACATCTCTGCATCCGCAATTGCAAGGCGCCTCTCGACATTCACCACGAGCCGGTATCAAGATGTGCCAGACGACCTTTCACAAGTCGCGCCGCTGCGGCCACACCTGGTACGCTTCGTCACCTCTACGCGCAAAAGACTGCCGCTAAACTCTACAAGCTCTCCCTGACCCGCTCCTGCGGCCCAGATCGCAATCTACTCACCTGTCCCGACTTCTCATCAACTCAACCTTACGGTCCAGCAGATATGCCGACATGGAAGGCCTGTTTTGCGCCCCCAGACTCTTGTCCGCGATGCGATCTCGAGAGCTACGACATGCGAACGCGGAGGATGTGCGAGTTCCGCAAGGTCGGAGTCAGATTGGGACTATATGGCAATCCGAGATTGGAGAAGAGGGAGCCGGGGGTGGATATCGTGTGCTGTGGGGTTATGTGAGAGGGTCTGCGAGGGGTTTGGGAGAGCTGTATGTTGATGGTCGTTGTATGAACAGAGCCCGCAAGGTGTGAAGAGCGATTGTAAAGAGTGATGCAACTGTAATGGCCATTGTACCTCGCGAGCTCACAGCTGCACCGGCCTAGTACCTCTTGTGAAGTGATATGAACGAGTACATGTGCTGGACTTGCAGCTCGCTATGCTCGAAAATTGCATTGCGCTGCATATGAGCTCGTAACATCGTGCGTTGATTGTATTCGTATGACACTGTCTCCGTCTAAAGCTCAAGAGGGCACAACTGGATGGTTGCAGCTGTGACGTACTCCTGCTCAGGTCTGCTGCTTTCTTCCAAGCCATAGCATGTACGTATGGCCTCAATGTGGTCCCACATCACGCTCTCGAACCATCTCTCCCGCTGCTCAAAGGTAGCCGTTTCAATCACCTGGATAACGATCGAACTGCGTTCCAGACTCGTTCAATTGTCTTGAACGGCGTCCAAGCTTTGAGTGTGGCCATCACGCATTGAATGCTTA
This sequence comes from Oleoguttula sp. CCFEE 5521, assembly GCA_036872775.1. NCBI lineage: Eukaryota > Fungi > Ascomycota > Dothideomycetes > Mycosphaerellales > Teratosphaeriaceae > Oleoguttula > Oleoguttula sp. CCFEE 5521. The sequence continues at coordinate 930,243 of JAVRRP010000001.1, forward strand.
GAGATGCGATGCTCACGAACGCAGACCCACGTTCAATCGGCCGACTCGTCCATCAAAGAATTGCTAGACGGCCGTGCATGCTGCGTGAGCACGTCGCAATGTGCTTTACATGATCTCATTTTCCAAAGGTTATCCCACCAAGGTTTCTGTAGTCAAATCGTTAACGCGCCTGACACGGTTTCCCCTCTCCGCTAGGAATATCCTTGCCCCGGACTTTGTCCACAGATTCGAATAATCGGAGGAAAAGCCAAGTAATAAAGGAATTCCGTCGCAAACCAAACTCAGACATGGTAGAATCTGGGGCTTCGATGAGTACTTTCCCGTCTAACCACTGGCAAGGTGGGTGTAAGGTTTTGTTGGATTGGTGGATGTGTTGCCTGCTCCTTTTGCGACTTGAGCTTGTCGTGCCCGGAGGCGGTCCGCTGCGACGCTGCTGTACCAATTGCGGATCCGAGGATCTGTCGTGTTGAGAAAGGTAGCTATTAAGGCTGGATGAACGCGACATGCTCGTAGCATCTGACGGTGGCATGTCTGTTCGTTTTGCAGTGCTCAGACAGTCCAACGGCGATCAGTCCCGCCTTTTCCCCTCGTCATCACGATACACCTCCACCCCAAACAGTTTTCCAACAACCCAACTATGCCCACCTACCGAGATCGGCCCACCTCTATAAAGCGGCAGCACCTGCTCCCTCCCCTTTCTCCTCATCTCCAACTCCCTCAACAACGTCCCCCTCTGAAAACTGACCACATCCGCTCCCTCAATCCTCCCACTGCCAACATCCGCACTCAGTGCCCACACTCCCACAGCATCCGCCACGCCCGTCCAGCCATTCGGCTTCGCAGCCTCCATCAGCTCCGCGCGGCTATAGCTCCTCTTCTGATCGATCTCTAAGCCCTCGAGGAGCGTATGTGTAGTCTTGACGGAGGGGACGTGGATGTCAAGGCTTAAAAGGGAGGTGTTGCGGAGATAGAGATGACGGCCTATGGCTATGGCGAGGGCGACGGGGAAGTCGAGACCGAGGGCTAGATTGCCGCGGAGGGAGTCTGTGAGGCGGATAGTGGAGGTTGAGGGGTAGGGGGAGCGGTTGGAGTAGAAGGAGAGGAGGCGGTGGAAGGGTGGGAGTGGGTCGGGGTTGGACATTGTGGGTGCGTGAGAGGTGGATATGGAGGGAATGGTAGGCCGAAGGAATTGTTTGCAGCTAAGTATGGTCTCGACCTGGGCAACTTCATGGAGCTGCCAGTGGTGACGTTCCGGCATCCTCGTCTCAGCCAATCATGAGGCTGCAGTTGGTACTTCCCTTCCTTCACCACACACCTCTCCTGCGACATCATGCCTGGATCTTGCATCCGAAGTCCTCACTTATGAAGAGGCGGGCGGGTGGATGGGCCAGTCTGTTATCACCACAATCCATCGCATACTGATCTCTACACTACATCGACTAAGTTCACCATACTCAAACTGGCATTTCGCCCACCCATACATTCCCTGACCTGCAATCCATACACATGCTTCGATCGTACAGTAGCGAGTGTGGTAGGCCACAGGCCAGTCGAAAGTAAGTATGCCGGTGTACCTCGACGTTGATGAGACCAGACAATGCATACGACGCGAAGTCCTGGCAAGGTAATGTCGCTCTAAGTCGTCGCTCAGAGCAGCACAATCGCGCTGATGAGAGCCATGATAAGGCCAAGGAACATCTTGGACTCAACGTGCTTCTCTTTCGCAGCGCCAGTGTAGGTTGAGACCTGGGCAGAGGGTGCACTGAAGGTCCCGTTGCCGGATGACGCATATGGAGACCCTGGGTAGCCGGAACCAGTGGCACCAGCTACGCCAGTAACGTTGCTGCTCGAGCTGGTCGGAGTAGCTGGAATAGCTCCGGCAATGTCACTGCTCGAGCTCGTGGTCTCAATGGTTGCAGTTGGTGGCAAGTAAGTGTACTCAGCTAGAGAGGGATAGGCGGTGGTTGCAGATCCACTTGAAGAGCCGGAGAGGTCAGACGCGCCCTGTAGTATGTCAGCAGTGCTCTACTTGTCAATATTGAAAGGATCACTCACGTTGAGGATCCCTGTCTCCGATGAAGGGAGGCTGCCGGCGCTGGCGGACGACTGAGACCCAGACACGGTGATGTGGCTGGTTACGAATGAGGTAATCGTAGTGTGAACGTGGCTTGTAGAGTCAGGAACACTGCCGCTCGCTGATGGGTACGACTCTGAGGCAGGCCCGGAGAAAGAGAGGAGGCTGGTCGTGGTGGGCGCGCCTGCGGAGCCGCTGTTCGTGGCTGGAGAGGTGACGCTGGCGCTACCGCCGACTGCTGAAGTAGGCGATCCTGGCGAAGCGGCCAGAGAAGAGGGTGTTGAGAGTGGAGGTGCAGGCGCAGCTGTTGGCGGATACGCTGGTGGCGAAGGCACGCTGCTGCTTGCGGAGCCAGACGCGGGACTGCCTACTAAGCTCGAAGGTGTAGTAGAGCCCGAAGACCCTGCACCGCCACCTGGAGCAGACGAAGCTGGAGTGGCTACCGGACCAGATGTGGGCGAAGATCCAACTAGTGGGCTGGCGGTCGATCCGCTTGCTGGGGTGCCTCCACCAGTGCTTGAGGTGCCGGACTCAGGGCCACCAATGGATCTGGAAGATGATGCTGAACCTGTGGAAGCCACGCTCGAAGGCGTGGGCTGTGCACTCGTGGCCGGTACGCCTCCGTACGAGGCTGCTGGCGTTGAGACTGCGCTCGAAGATGCCGAGGGTGTGGAGGATGTGCCTGCGGGAGAAGTTACGGCACTGGGAGCTGCAGTGCTAGCTGGCGAGACGACTGCTGCCGACGATGTTGAGCTACTCGCAGATTGCTGGCCTGGCGATGGCGTGGGCGACACTGCGAGTGAACTGGCGGTCTCTGGCGAGCCGGTGCTGGCTGATGAGGCGGAGCCACTTAGCGTGCCATACGAGAAGCCCATGCTAGTGTGAGTTGTACCAGCGGTAGAGGATGTTGTGCTCGCACCCACTGGACTCCCCTCGGATGATGCGATCGTCGATGTGGCCCCGCTTGATCCACCACTGCCTCCAGGTCCTGAAGGAGGACCAGATGGTGGAGCAGTCGAGCCAGCGGAGCTCGTCTCTGCCGGAGAACCAGTGCTTGAAGCAATAGAGGTTGGAGAAGCGCCCGGTCCGGATGCTGCGGCACTGGTTGTTGGAGGCAACACACCACTGGAGATGGCTTGCGACGAGTGCGTAGCTGGGACGGCCGAAGTGTCAGTGATCGTGACCATGGAGGAGGACGTCATAGTGACCGGACAGAGAGTGGTGGATGCAACGGTCACAACAGTCGTGATCGGGCAATTGCTGACTCCAGGACCGCAGCTCCAGATCGTCACCTGACTGGTGCTGTAGACTGTAGACGTGGTCATGGCGGGAAAGTAGTCGATTACCACGACAATGGTCGTCTTGACCTCGGTCGGCATGGTCGAAGTGCTGGTGACTACGTCCTGGCGTGGAACTGCAGTCTTGTCAGCACACTGCTATGCCTCATTGGAAGACTTGAGACGTACCAAGGACAGGCTCTGCAGGAGCCTGGGCATAGACGAGTCCGGAGGCCGCGATGAAGGCGGCGAGACGCGCGAATTGCATCTTGACGAGTGGCGAGTTGCTGGTATTAGTGAGTGTCTCGACGTCGCCGGGTGAAGATATTCAGTGAGAGTCTGTCGAAATCGTTTATGTGAACGAGTGGAAGCGAAGCAAATGTGTTGAGACGAATACCAGGCGGCGGAGTGGCATGATGTTTGTTGACATTCGGGCGGGAAGCCGTGAGGCGGAAGTCACGAAGTAGGTTCTAGAGAGGAAGGTGCGTTGAGGAAGGTACGTACAGGCCGGGCTCGGGGCAATGTCATGCTAACAATGTTGTAAGATAGGTCTCGGGCCTCGTACTTGAATCCTACGCGTTGATGCCTGTGGAGATGTATCAATCGCGGACGCACTGCCTCACCGGTACCGACCAGGTCTTCACGAGATGACGGGCGTCACGTTCAGCAGCACTCACCACCTGCCGTTGACGCAGAGGGTAGCTTCCTCGATGCGCAAGAACAGCCGACAAGGTCTTTCTCACAGGTACAGAAGCGCTCATGATAGTCTCTCGAGAGCTGTGTGCAGCATCACTACCCATGTATATGGTCCACGGAGAGCCGCCTCGATATTCTCGGCGAGTGAACCTACCTGGCACTTGGCTCTTCTCGGGCAGCTATGCAATTCTCGATGGTATCACCAGTGTGCTGTACAGGACCTCTTGCCAAGTATACTTGCTGTCGAGAGCAACTGCCTCTCACGGGAGCGAACTTGTTGGGATTCACATTACAGTAGCGCTGTATAGTACCACTTGCTTGTTGCCATAATGTCTGTGAGAGAGTAGCTTCCACATGCTCTGACTGTGGACATCAAAACAGCTCCTCTCACTCGTCTGGTTCTTCTCCTCTTCCTTTCTTTTCTCCAGTCAGCTTTCACAACATCTCCTGGCTACCACATTTCTACAACATCCATTCACAGCAGCGATACACACCACTCAACACCAACGACCGACAACCACTCAACCGCCGACATGAAGTCCCTCATGTTCGCTCTCACCGGCGGCACGCTGCTCACTCTCACGAGTACAGCTCCAGGTACGTGAGCACAAGACTGGCTGCCTGTTCACTTGAGCTAATCGAAAATTCTGCAGTCTCCGCGTCCCCAGCAGTGAACGACCCTCACACCGGACAAGAGCTCGTCGTCGCCCGATCCGCCGCTCACCAAGACGACATCTCCGGCTGGGTCGACTTCGATGTCAACGGCAGCCTCGAATTCAACTTCTCCGACGACTGCGATGACGAGGGTTGCGAATAGGTTTCGCCCGCCTGCACGACCGCCTCCTGCCCGAAGACATCAAGCCAGACAACCACCACGACCTCAACAACAACCACTACCACCACAATGACGAAGACAGCCAGCAAGTCAACTTCGTCGCCAACCACCACTACTCCATGCACTTCTTCCTCCAAGACCACGTCTTCGACCTCCAAGTCGAGCAAGGCTACCACCCCTTGCACGACTTCGAGCAAGACCACAACCCCATGTACGACGTCGACCAAGACCACCTCGACAAAGCCCACAATCCCGTGCACCACATCGACCTCGAAGTCGAAGGCCACGACACCCTGCACTACGTCGAGCAAGATCACATCGACCAAGTCGAAGACTACCACGCCTTGCACGACCTCGACCTGGTACATCCCTCCGCTACCGGTCACGACCTCGAAGAAGAGCACGAAACCCTGCACGACCTCGACCTGGTACGTCCCTCCTCCAGTTAAGACCTCGAGCAAGAGCAAGACCGCGACACCATGCACAACATCGAGCAAGGCCTACACCTTAAGCAAGACGATGACCTGGTACGTCCCTCCTCCGGTCTCGACATCGACCAAGTCCTCGAGCAAGTGCAGTACCTCCACCTCTCTTCCGATCTGGTCGACCAAGACCTGGCCTACGGTGTACTACCCAACGGAGACCTTGTCTTTCGTCACCAAGTCGGCCACTCCCTCGACCGTCTCGACCTGGTACGCCCCACCAACTCTACCACCATTGATCAACACCACCACGCCCTGCCCCACCACCCGCTCGGCGTCGACGGTTTGGACAAGCACCACCTCGACCACCCGCATCACCCAGACACCCAGCCCCAGCAAGTATACTCCCGCCAACCCGACTGCTACTGGAGCTGCTGGACGGGTCAGCATTGAAGCAGGAGGGCTGTTGGTGATGGTGCTTCTCGGTGGAGCGGCGGTGATGGTTTGAGCTCATGCATGAGCAGTTGGAACAAGATTGGACTCTCTTTTGGTATCGGGGAGAGGTGTGTTTTGGGCTTGTATTTGCGTTATTGACTTGTGCGTTCTTGGGACTTTTGGGACTCTAGTTTAGGCTATTGATACAGTTGGTATGCAAGTTGGCGATCATTTGGACATCGGTGTCTGGTCTTCTTCTCCCTTCTCCTTGATGGTCTTGTCGTCGCATATGCTCGTATACTGTTGGCTGTGAGCGTGGGTGGCTGACTTCTCGCGCCATGGAGAGACACTGCGGCATTGAGATGGATTCCTGGAAAGGGCCTTGGCCGGGGGAGAATGCAGGCATGACGCGACGATAGTGAAAGAGAGACTAAGCAAGAAGTTGGCCAACCTGTGTGCGAGAAGCGCTTATATTACCTTCGCCCGATGATACTGTCCTCGCGATACAGCATGAATCTTCGTGACCATGCTGTTGCTAGGAGCTGTCATCCAGATCAGAACGAAGATGACCACTCTGTAGGCCATCATAGGCTTGGTTCTGATATCTAACAAAGAACGTCCTCATGGCAAGCCACTGCACATCAATAGGATGTGCGAAATTGGCATTTGTTGTTAGTCGCGGAATTCTCGAGCAGTCTCCGTTCGGAAGTAGAGCATAGGTCAAGACCTGGGTGGTCTATGTCACGTGAGTTTGCTCGACTTCTGATATCCTTATGTAAGCCGACCGGAGCCCCGGCGCAAGTGACGTCCCGCTGTAGCTCTCAGCCCAGGTGTCCTCTGACATGTGAAGGCGCGAACAACAGCAGCAAATAGCAACGACGTCTTAAGTGACTGTCGCAGCATGGCTGCATCTCTCACGGTCTCATAGCATCACTGTTCATCACCAACATCTCGCCACATCGGTGCCCAGCATGCGCATCCGGCTCTACGCCAGCGCCTCCACGGCTCTGGCAGCGGCCTGCCTCCTTAAGGCCTTCCACCAGCGACCAAACTTCTACAGCGCAACAGTCTACCTCTCTCAGTCCAACGCCTGTTTGCTGATCCTCACGAATCTCCTACTCGTCCTGGCCTCCGGCTTCCTGTATGCCCTGCAACGCCTACTTTATGGCCCACTACGGCCCATCGAGATCGAACAGCTCAGCGAGAAAGCATGGTACGCCGTACTGGACACACTGCTGGCGATGCCGAGCTTTAGGGAGGATGTTGGCGGCTGGCTACTGGTGCTGTTCGTGCTGCTATTGGCAGGGAAAGTGTGGGGCTGGATTGGCGAGGGGAGAGTGGATGTGCTTGAGCAGCAACCACCGCAGAACCCGAGACTATTCCACGCAAGACTGGCAAGCTCTCTCATTGTGAGCGTGTTGTTCAACGGAGGTATGGGATGGTACTGCGCGAGCACTGTACTGGCGGACCCGCGACCGGGAATGATGGTCATTTTTACCTTTGAATTCGCGATCCAGCTCATCTTCGCGATTTTTACCTTGCTGAGGTATGCATTGGCGGTGTTTGAGATTGGTGTAGTAACGGCACAGGTCAAGCAGGCGATCGAGGAGAGGAAGATGGAGATCAGAGCTGAAAGAGCAGCAGCGCGACAGAACGAGACGGCGGAGGGACGACCTGCCCCAGCTTCTGCCGTCGACGAGGAACCGATAGAAGTGGACGAAAATGAGGTGGACACTCCAGGCTGGGAGGACAAGAGACGATATCTCTTTGTGCTGGAGGTGATCACGGACTTCCTCAAGCTTGTCATCTACATCGCCTTCTTCGCTGTCAGTGTTACGTTCAATGGTCTGCCGATGCATATCATGCGCGACGTCTACATGACCTTTGCGTCTTTCAGCAAGCGCATCAACGACTACATCAACTATCGGAAGGCTACGAGCGAGATGAACACGCGGTATCCGGACGCGACCACGGAGGAGATCAGAGGGGATGCATGTATCGTGTGTCGCGAGGATATGGTGGCTTGGGAGCAGCCTGCGGCGAACGCAGGTCCACAAGTCCCGGGCCAGCCAGCTGCCCCTGCACCGCCAGCAGCCCGTCGTGACGAGGGCATCCGCGCCAAGAAGCTGCCTTGCGGTCACATCCTTCATTTGCGGTGTCTGAAAGCATGGCTCGAGAGGCAGCAGGTCTGTCCGACGTGTCGAAGGCCTGTCGTCCCGCCCACTCCGGCGGGAGCGCGAGGTCAGGCGGTGGTCGCACAAGGTGCGAACCCAGCTGCGCCCGGTCAGCAGCCAGGACAGCCTCCGAATGCTCCTCAAGTACGAGCACGCTTCTTCAACCTTGGTCCGGTACGCATCGGCTTCGCGAACGGTGCACCTGCACAAATCAATGATCTTGTTAATCAGTGGCGAAACCCTCAAGGTCAGGCGAATGCAGCTGCACCGGCAAATGCGAACGATGGACCAAATCATCTCGGTCTCGGGGTGCCATACGTTGCAGAAACTGCAGCCACTCGCCCAGCCACTGGACTCCGTGCTCCGATACCGATGCACGTTCACCTACAGCAGATCGAACAGCGCATCATGGGCGAAGCACAGAACTTGCAAATCGACGTCGCGCAACTGGCTACTTTACGAGCAATGGAAGCAGAGCTGATTAGGCTAAGGACTCTGCGAGTTCCGGCGAGCTTGTTCACACCTGGCATGACGCCTCAGATGCCTGCTGGGCAGGAAACATTGCATGGCAGCACTGCGAGGCAGATGGGCACTAGCCATGAGGGGTTACCTGAGGGTATGGTGCTGCCGGCGGGATGGACAGTGATGCCGCTGCAGAGGACTGGCACATTACCGGGTCTAAGCGGGCAGATGGTGGGTGGCCAGGGGCCCACTTTCGTGAGCGCGCCGGCTGGGTTCGTACCACTCGGTGGCGCGGTACCAACTCCGACAATCCCACAGGAAGCAACGACCGCTACATCTGCTCAGGGTGCAGTTCGTCCTTCAGCTGTGCCCAACCTGGGTCCGACAGATGATCAAGGCTCACCGCTATTCGTAGCCACTCCTGTCGCGCAAGAGAGTACGCTCACACCTCAAGTCCACGAGACGCCGGCTCCCGAAGTAGCATCTCCTACCTCACAAGCATCCGAGGAAGCATCAGCATCGGCGTCGGCCAATCCCTGGGCAAGTGGAAACTGGTCTTTCAATGACGCCGCATCCGGTACACCCGACACCACCACTGCTACATCGGAGAACGCAGCAGCGACCGAGGATCAGTCTACTACGGAGCCGTGGCCTGACAAAGGCAAGGGAAGGGCGGTCGAACTGGAGGAGGTGAAGGACTCAGAGGCTTGACCTGCCTAGCATTTCACGTCTTCCACTGCATTTTAGCGCGGGGGGTGTTCGTTGGCGTTCGCTAGGTCGGGTATACCATATAGCATGGCATGGTGGGACTTCTGTACATAGTATGCGTGGATTGGTGAGCAACTCGCCTGTACAATATAATGCTACGGTTCAGCGACCTTCTCCATTGTCCATTTCTCGCTAGTGCTGAGTCAGCGCTGGGCTGAGATCGATCTGGGCCTTCTACCAAGTGATGTCTACGATCGTTCCCTCGCGAGTCCGATGTGGTGCACTAAGTGGTTGCCTAATACGTCGAAGCGGTATCCTCAATGATTTCATGTGACGGTGGTCGAAACGGGTAGAGCAACATCCCAACGCCTACGTCTTGCGTGAAGTAGTCATCTCACTGTTATCAGCCTTACGCCACGCTGCCATCCGGCCGTACCGGCTGCATCTTAGGCCACGGATCTGCGATGGCGGACTCATGGCTCTATCAGCCCGGGTCATCTGCCACTCCGAACGATCAGGAGAGCTCGAGAGCAGCCACAACCAACCTCAGCGCCTTCCGTGACGCTACCTCGACGTCTCCTCCGGACACCGCCCGCCAAGGCCCAGGTATCTCTCGCATCCGGCGGCGGAATCGCATCATCACATCATGTCTCGAGTGCCGGCGTCGAAAGCTGAAGTGCGACAAGCTCGCGCCATGTACGAATTGCACGCGCTTCAAGCGCGACTGCCTCTACCTCGCTCCATCCCTGGACTCTCAAAGTCAGCTGAAGCTCGCCGAGATGAAGGAGCGCATGGGCGCTCTCGAGAAAGGCCTCGAACGCGAAGTCGCCAGCCAAACCGTCCGACCGCATCTCGGCGGTTCAAGTGTCGCCCTCGCCGAGAGCACGGAGACGCACCCAGTGGACGGCGACGACGATCTGCCCTCAGAGGAGGACGAAGTGGCGCTCGAGCCTAGTCCTCTCGCTGCGTTGGATGCAGGCTACGAAGACAACGCCGATGACGAGATGATGGATCTTGGCGTTCAGATGGGTAAGATGCGCATTACTGACCGTATTGGAGGCTGGGTTCGTCCGAAGCTAATGGATGAGTTGAACGACACGTTGGAAGACGTGAGGACCGGGAAGTCGAGATGGGGTCGCTCACCTCTGCAAGTCGATCATCGGGATGTGCCTAGTCTTGAGTCGCCATCGGGTAGTCGTATTAAGCTGCAGGCTTCGCCGAAGTCGTACATTGGGCCGGGCCCAGATTACATCGCGCCCGCGTCGAGTCTGTTCTTCCCGGGGACGAACTCGACGACGACTTTGCTGGAGTATCTGCCCTCCATCGTGGCTGCTGATGCCCTCATGGCACAATACTGGTATGCGGTGCATCCTGTGGCGAAGATCGCGCATAGGCCGAGCCTGGAGGCCCAATATGCGCTGTTCTGGGAGTCGATCCGAGCAGGTACTGAGCCGTTACCTTCGTTACAGGCGGTCATCTTTGCGACGATGTTCTCTTCGGCGGTCAGTCTGACGAACGAGCGGGTACTGTCGCAGTTCGGGACATCGAAGGCTGCGTTGATCGACAGTCTGCGATCTGGAACGGAGATGGCGTTGAGTAAAGCGAACTTTCTGCGGACGACGAAGATCGATACCATGCAATCATTTGTGTCGTATCTAATCCCACTTGTCCGAGCGGAAGTGTCGAGGGCTCATTCAGCACTTGTCGGCACAGCAATTCGGCTGGCGGAATGCATGGGCCTTCATAGAGATGGCAGCCATTACAACATGACGCCCATTGAAGTGCACATTCGACGCTTGATCTGGCATCAACTATGCTTCTTAGATCAGCGGACGTGCGAAGCTACGGGTCCGAGACCACAGATCAGGATCGACGACTACGACACCAAGTTCCCGCTGAATGTCAATGACGAGAATTTGGTCAATGCCACTGAGCCCCTCAAGGACAAGCCACACTGGACTGACAATACACTATTCCGCATCCGAACGGAGTGCGTTGAGATGCGACGTCAAGTCTGGTTCGACATTATCGCGTTAGACAGGAAGAAGAAATCACTCACGAGCATCCTAGTCCGTGTGCAAAAGTTCCGGAACATGCTAGAGTCGACGTACTATCCCATGCTCAATGATGAGATCCCGGTGCATACATTCGCGAAGCATGTGATGGCGCTAGGAGTCAACGGCATGATTATCACAATTCTACATCGGTATCTCTTCAGCACTACCACCCGCATGCCGGATCGCTTGCGGCAAGTCCTCATCCAATCTGGACTCTCGCAAATGGAGAACGCGATAGCAATGGAGACCGATCATAACCTCACAGCATGGGTCTGGTACAAAGGCGCCTTCAACCAGTATCACTCAGCTCTACTTCTCATGGTCGAGGTTTACGCGTACCCGATGCGGAAAGATGCGGCAAAGATATGGCGATGTCTGGACTACATCTTCGACATTCCTTCGCATCTCTCACCGAAGCAGAAAGCCGAGCTAGTAATTACAGACTTGCGAGATAGGCTTGAAATTTATTCTCAAATGCGACGAATACGATCGACGACGCAGCTTGAAGCTCGTATCACATCGATGGGCAACAAGTCAGGTCTACGAGAGATACCCGAAGAGTCGGCTCAGTCCAAACCACAACAGCATCTACCAGTGCCCAAGGCGCAACCACTTCCGATACCACGAGCACAGCCAGCACAGACGCAGTCGCGACAGCAACAGCAATCGTTCAATGATATCTACTCACAGGCACAAGCCTCCGTCCCCGTTGTACCCACCGCACAGTTCACATTCCCAATGGCAAGTCCACCGCCACCAGCGACGCTTGATCGGACGCCTACGTCAGATTCGCAGGGTCCCTCGAGTCGACAGGGAAGCATCAACAATGGTGCTGGTGGTCTAGGCGAGATCTCGATGGAAGATATTGACTGGGTAAGCTTACTTTGCTGACCCTTCTACAGTCTGAACGTAGTGCTAATGATGTGTACAGAACGAGTGGGACAAGTACTTCCCGGTTGAGACCAACACCGGTCAGCTGGATTTGGAAGACTTCGACATCTCGAACTTCACTGGCGCGGACTGGAACACCGGTCACGGTGCGTCCTCAACGAACATGCCGGGTACATACTCCGCGCTGGGCAACGACGTGGGCGTCGACATGCTCAACAGTGGTCTTGGTGGTGCTGTAGGAGATATGTCCGATGTGGGCATGGGCGCCGAAGCCTACACGTTCATACCAGCGCCCAAGTATATGGCGGGACCCAGGTACGGAAGTGGGTGAACGCGATAACGTGTCTCGGTTTGAGTGTTGGCTAGGATATGTGCGAGCTAGCAAACACACATCTGCATTAGGTAGTATTCTTGAGGATCGGCATACATCGCCACTCTACCGTCTCGCATTACTCATCACCACTTCCTCCATCTCATATTGCTCAGACGTACAACGCCTTCTGCCACCAGTCGCATCTAGCGTTCGCCGTCGGGTCGATCGCCTCGCGAATATCACCGATTGCAAGGGTCTGTACTGTGGCGTTGTTGCCGTACATATTGAAGTAGGGCACACCATTATCGTTCGGGTTGCCAGTCTGCATGTCATGTCAGCTACTTTGCACACATAAAGTCAGCCAGTAGTGAGTGCCACGTACCTCAGCAAAGCTCGTGATGTACTCCTGCAGTGCAAGCGCGACAGTCGCACTGTAGACCGAAGGATTCGGCCCGTTGTAGTACGTGTACGGGATGTCGAAGCCGTGGAGCGCCGGTGGTACGGTAAAGAAGTAGGCGTAAGTCATGTTATTGTAGGCTTTGTCAAGGTAGAACGTGTTGCAGGTGAAGATCAGCTAGAGGGCCGTAACATCAGTAACTTATGTGTAGAGTCGGGGTTGGTGGAACGTACCTCTGAGACGAACGCCGCTGCACGGGCGATGATCTCCTTGTAGCCTTGGGCTTGGGATCCATCGTAGACTGCTGGGTAAAGGGTCGAGGAGATGTAGCTGGTAGACTGTCAGTGATGCGTAGTGAGGCTGATTGGGTCTCGTGACTTACTTGGTAACATCAGGCCACGCACGAGTCGTCGGCAGGACTGTGTTGATCGCCGTGATGAAGTCGGTGTTGTTCTGGATGAATGGAGGAGTGAATAGAAGTCCCTGTGCTGCCATTAGCAATATCTCCCTCATTACTCATGAAAACACTCACCTCCTGTGCGTTGTGTCCAACCATGACCCTCACACTCTTGTCGAACTGTCCATGCAGAAGCAGCTCACCAGGAAGTTGTGGTACGAAGTCGCCGTCAACCGACGGCCCATATATAAAGCTGCCATAATTCGCATATTTGATCTGCACCCGATTCGCTGCTTGCAACGCCTCCGTTGACAGTGTTCGTGCTTCCTCGATGGTCGACACGTTCAGGACACCCAGGAAGTAATTCAGAGTCTGCTCTTGCTGCTGATTCGATACGAGTGGCTGCCATCCAGGGCTCTGCAAGACTGCCTGAGCGAAAGGCACGGGACCTTTCTCGCCACCATATGCAGTGATCTGATGCATGATGGAGCCGCCACCAGCGCTCTCACCGAAGACAGTGACGCGGTTTGGGTCACCACCGAACAACGCAATGTTCTCCTTCACCCACTCAAGCGCAAAGCGCTGATCATGCAGGCCTGCATTCGCAGTTCCGGTCTTCTGAAATGTCGGTCCTGAAAGCCAGCCAAATGCGCCAAGCCTGTAATTAAGGGAGACGTAGATCACACCCTTGTTGCCGTCCGCTTCACTGCGAGAGAGCAGACCGGCGGGATTGCCGGAACCGCTCTTCGAACCAGCTGTGTAGCCACCGCCATAGATCCAGACAAGTACCGGAGCGCCATAGCCGCGGTTACGGCTCTCGTATATCTCCTGAGGAACGACTACATCGAGGAACAGGCAATCCTCGGTTGTATCTATAGTCGCGCGCTTCGCGAGCCCGCCCAGCACTCGTGCTTCTTGAGCTGTAGGTGTTGTCGTTCCAGGTGTGACACCCGGAATGGTAGTATTACCGAAGAAAGAGGCATTGAAGACTGTGTTGCCTGTCGTGAGGTAGTTTGTGATAAATGGTGTCGCCAGACTGTACCAGGCCGGCGCAGCCTGTGGACAGATTCGCTCTACAGACCCGTCTTGAACGACCGAGCGGTTGAAGGCTGGTGATTGCGGTGCCTTGAAGCGAAGGTTGCCAATTGGGGGAGCAGCGTAGCGGATGTTCAGGAAGTTGTAGTAGCGTCCAGTGGCGTTGAAACTGGTAGCCTGGTGGAGCTCATAACCCAAGTCCACGATGGGAAGCGCAGGCGAGCTGCTGTTGGTGGGTATGGTACTGTTACCGCTGCTGGTACTGTTGGTCGGGGTGGTGCTGTTGGTGCTATTCGAGCCGTAGCCACTCTGCGCATTGACCGCACCAGTCAGGCCCAATGTAGCAGCTGCAACTGAAAACTTCATTTTCGCTTCTGTAGTCTGCCCGTGTGAGGGATAGGAAGAGACGAACGAGAAAGATAATAAGAGTAAACCTCACCAGTCAACATAGCAACCTCCCGCCTCCAAAGTAAACTTACCTAGATGCGTAGTGACATATTCGGCTCCTCGGTGAACCCCAGCTATCCACCTCCGCATTCACGACCACGCCATCAAAGAATTAGACCTTCTGTACCTGGCTACTGCCCGGGGCCGCAGCAGACGCGAGCCCACAAGCGTGCATATGCGCCGCGTGTGCTCGTCACTACGAACTCACCAGCAACGTTGTCTCGGCTCCGTCTGGGTCCGAGCCGAGACTTTACTATTGTCATGGTGACTTTGACAACGAGTGTCTCAGACACCCGAGAGTATGTAGCTCAAGATTGCGCACATCAGCCAGTTCCATCTGTTTACAGATTGTCAATAGGGAAGATAGACTGAGAGACTGAGATGAAGTCGATTCGGCTGCCGCCCGCATGACGTTCACTTGCAGCACCTTACCGAAAAGCGGGGCAAGCCGCAATTCTTCAGCGACCTACCAGCCTCCCAGCCTGGTTGGTGACACCCGTGTAAGCGATCGATCTGGATAGCTGTCTTTGCAGTAGCACGTGCTGAAGCCGAGGTACTGTATGTATTCGAGAGAATGAGTGGCCAATAGGTCTCGTGGAGCCAAGACTCCTGTGATTTGACGTACCAATCCAGTATATTCAGCGCCGACTTTTCCTACAGTCCTGCGTGATTGCCGCCTCGAAGCACTCACGGTTCCTCCCAGAGGATAGTCCTGTGCAGCCCTTCAGAGTGTCTCTGACGTCCGTTCCCCAAGCCCTATATCCCGTTCCATACTTACCATGCCATCGTTTCCAAGCGGGAACCGCACCTCACTCACGTTTACATAACGTACAAAAGGTTTGTATCTAATGTCGCAAGTCAGCGTGAGAGCATTCGAAAAAGCTGCATTAGGTGATCACTCACCCAGTGGATGACTGCAGCTCAACTGCGGCTTCTGGGTGTACTTCGTCTCCAACTCTTCACGGATGCTGTTGAGCAACTGCACGTAGCTTTGCTGCGGGTTCTTCTTGAGCGCCGCCACGAAGGCCCAGGACATGGCGCCTGTGGCTTGGCCGGCGATGTTTGCGTCTTGCCTACAGAGGATGTATGGTTAGTAGGTGCTTGTTGTATGCTGATAGTACGTTGCAGCTGTAGTGCCAACGCAACTCGTTGTCCCGACGCCAAGAAACATCCTCTAGGGATGCTTCGAGGCGAAGGGACAGGAGGCTGGTATGGCACTATTGACTGCTACACACTCGCAGGCGCATCAAGCGCGCGAAACATCCAAAGTCGCTCAGATCCCCCAACGCCTCGCTAAATGCACGACATCGCAAGCACATCAAGTGCGTCAGATGAGAATGGCACCAGCCATATCTCTGTGCGGCACATAGATGTTGTAAAAGGGTGCGAACGCGTTCGCATCCCAGAACGCCGTTTCGGGCTCAACAAAAGTGGAAGGGTCAACATACGATGTCTGGCTGTCCTTACTGCCGCTCCACATGATAACATCCGCCGGGCTCGTCTTGGTACGCAGGTTGCGCTCATATGAGTCGCCGCCAGACGTGACCTTCTTGAATAGGCCCATGGCTGTCGAAGCCATACCGCCGAGATCGCCGCGCGCGTAGGACGACACGATGCCGAGCAGACCTTGGCCAGCCTCTTTCGCAAGATTGGGTTCTTTGAGCACACCTTGGGTCGAGTAGATGTAGGGAAGATCAAGTGCAGAGCCGGAGTGGCAAGAGTCGAAGATGGCTGTCAGACGGACACCAGGCTGGAGTGGCGCAACCCTGTGTGAGTTTGTCAGCAGCCACATTGAGTGAGGCGGAACACGGCGCAAGCCACTTACATGATCCTGTGCATCTCGTCGTCCACAATGTGACCAGCCTCTCTGAAGTCGACCGGGTATATCACCTCATCGTATCCATCGTCCTCATCGCCATCCAAATCCTTTGTCTGCCCGCCGTGTCCCGAGTAGTGGAAGAAGAGCGAATCGTTCGGGCGTGCATCCTTGACGAGCCAATGCATCGCACGCAAGATGTTTGCTTTGGTCGGCTGGCTCATCGGAGACTGCTGGTCGTCTGTCAGGCATACCATGTCCTCTCTCTTGTAGCCAAAGTAGCCGTTGAGGTAGCTTGACATGTTCTTAACGTCGTTGATGCACCCTCTCAGCTGACCGCGCTGGCCAAAGTAGTTGACGCCGATCAACAGCGCCTTTCGTCGACCTGTGCAGTTGGAATATTGGAATGAGTAGCCTTGGGGAGCTCCCTGACCAAAACTCTGCATTTGCTGTGGCGGTGGAGGAGGTTGACCATAGCCTGTCGCGCATCTCGTCAGTGACTACCGATAACCGTCGAACGACCAAGATACCTGTGTTGTGCATGGCCTGAGCATGCGGCGCTGGTCCAGGCTGGCCGCCCGGTGGGCCGTAGCCGCCGTAGGGCTGCGGTGACGGGGCTTGCTGGTACCCTTGTTGCGGAGGTGGCTGTTGGTAGCCACCCCCATATCCACCGCCATTATACTGAGGCTGTGGACTCGGCGCACCGTAGGGACTGGGTGAAGATCTTAGTATCAAGCGACAATCAAAGGCACCCCATCAACTTACGGGTATTGCTGTGGAGGAGGCTGCTGGTAGCCGTAATTCTGTGGTGGAGGTGCGCCGTAGTGACCTCCGCCGTATTGCTGCCCTGGGAATGCCATGTTTGCCCAGCTCAAGCGATCCCCGAAGGTATATCGCTAGGTAGGTTAGTGTGCCCGGTGTCCGGAGCCTGAGGCTGGAGCACTTGGGTCGGGAGTGCAGATCGTTGCTCAACTTAGGAGATGCCGCGAAGATATATCACGGTCTGCGAGACGTTCCCTGCAGGTAAGGTGGTATTCAGGGTAGCGTAGGTATGTCGTAGGGGATGGCGCAGAGGCTTAGCTCGCGGGATACAATGCTGCTGCAGCGGTACAGAAGGGACTGTGCATCAAAGGTTCATGCGGTACCTGTAGAAGGTGGCCCTTGCTGCGGTCGGTAGTCCAGTAGTGTGTCGTCTTCGATGTCGCTAGGGTGGTACCAGTGAGAAGAGGCTCAGCAAAGAACGTGAGACGCGCATACACATGCCCCGCGGCGGCAAGCTTTTGCAGATTTTGTCCGTGCGTGATATTCAGGGATTCACTGCTCCTCTGCGAGATACAGATCTACATGAACTGCCGAGTGCATCAACGTCTACGCAGTAGTCACGTCGAACGATGGGATGACGATGCACCGTCTGCTGATGGAATTGTGGCAGTCTTCCAGACAGACAGACATGACAAGCCAGGGAGACTATCGTGCAAACGACAGGACATGATATCACCTATCCGAACATTACCGTGCGCAGCGAACAGCACCTGGCGGCATTGCTTTAGCGACACTCGTGATCGATGATCTGGCACAGTATATCGCGAGAGCTGCCCCGTCTCTATGCCTGTCGCGATATCCCTGACCTTTGACTTTGCATGCTTCGCGGCAGCTCCGAAAGGATGGGCGTTTCGCGTATGCAGCGGGTATGCAGCGGTATGCAGCCCTATCACCCACACGTGGCTTCGACAAGCTTCAAAGGTGGTCGCTCTGCAAGCGGCATTGGCTCTCCAAATGCTGCAGCGGGAAGAAGCTGTTGCATTAGGTCTCGCGTGGCTCCATTGGTCTACCGTGACGTGCCAGCACATCACCACTTCCTGATTCGATGACCTTGGACACAGCAAAGCCACAACATGTCGCCGATGACTTTTCGGTGGCTTGCGCTGGTGGCTACACATGGCAGCGGGAGCATGCAGTCGTCGCGTGGGCTATGACCATACTGCATGATCCACCTTCGCTTGCTATCCACCGCGTTAACTCGCGTAGATTTCGACAGGAATTTCCTCCGACACAAAACGGCAAAGTTCGGGCTTGCAGCAATGTGGGGGCCCGTGCCACGGGGCGTGAAGTCAATGCTCGACGCTGGCAGACTGTACAATTTGCGGTGAGTCGTCGTACTACCGTTCACAGTCAAGTCGCGAAAGCCCAGGGCACGTTCATTATCAAGAAGTCGCGTATCTGGACCTAAGCTCACATCCTCGAAGCGATCCGCTCCCATGCGTCGATCTTCCCCAGCTTGTCAACCCAAGCGAGGCAATGATCAGCCGTACTGACTCGTAAGGCTGAGCTCTGGAGCTCTCTCCAGCAGCATGCAGCCACATTGTTAACTTCCATCCCGCGTCAAGAGCGGTCACTAAGGCTGAGCTACGTGCTCCTCTCGTAGGGCTGCAGGTTCGCTCATGGTCCAATCTCAAGGGGGCGGAGCATTTTGCGACTAAACCTCTATGTGAAAGGCCAGCCGATGTGACACGCCAGCGCGGACTGAGAGCATCATTGTACATCGCAGTCGCAGCTAGTCGCTATATCCGCGTGGAGAGTTTCGAACGCTGCCAGTGTGACATTGAAACAGGCACTGCCACCTTAAGTTGACGTAGCGTTCACAGGCTCAAGATGAACGCAGCATGAAGTCAGCAATGTGGAATACTCTGCGTACTCTTGCTCATCACCTTGCTTTCCACCTTACCCGCCCAACCCACATAGCCCACTTCCTCACATCCTCCCTCTCAAGAAGCAACTCGACGCTGTGCAGCTCCTTCGCCAACTCCTCGTTGCTGGCGATCTTATGAATCGTAGAATGGCATGACCTGCACAACCTCGAAGCCTGTTAGCATACGTAGGGACCGGCGATAGAACGCAAGATCGATGCTTACCAGGCGACTTTGTTCAGCTCCCACTCTGCGTGCCATCCTCGCTTCACGGCCTTCGCGTGCATCTCGCGTGGGATAAGATGGTGGTAGGTCAGAGGCAGCTGCTCTCGACAACAGATCTCGCATCCGGAGGGCCGGGACGCTGTGAGCGACGGCGTATACTCGGGCGGCGGTGAGATGGTCGTCGTAATGTAGGTGGATAAGACTGGAGACAAGAAATTTGAAAGATCTGAGGGATCCGCGAGCAGAGAGTAAGACGTGAGCGATTCGACAACGCTGTTTGGCAACGGCTTCAGAACAGCATCTAGCTGAGCTCCAACAAACGGCGTGGAATATCGGTCCACGAGGGTTGCATTGTCCTCTATTGCAGCGTAGGACAAGCTTCTAAGCTCTGGTGGTAGGTCCAGAAAGATCTCTTCGGCGATGTACTTTGGAGGCTCAGCATAGGATTCATGTCAATGAAGAGCTTAATCGAAGTAGATCACACCTCTATGAAGTCGCTCATTTCAGCAGCACTGGTGTCATCACCAGTGACTTGCACGATCGGCTTGACCTCATTCTTGCGGCCCTTCACGCGTCGTCTCACTGCTGGTCGCGGTGCGAGTCTGTCGATCAATGGAGTTGATAAGCAGTCTCGAAAGACTTCAAAATTGTCCCTCTCAGTCTCAATGATCATTGCAGGTGCGGACGATATTTGGCTCTACAGTTGCGCAAGCAATCCTCCCTCTCTTGGCCCATTATCATGCTGTAAGGTAGAGATCATCGGTGACTTACTCGAGACGATGCGCAAGAGAGCTTAACGGCATCACTACTTCTCGAAATCGATCGAAACGATGACGAGGATTCAAGCTCTGGCACTCGGCTGCGGCTTCCTCGCGTCTGTCCGCGTCAATGGATGCTCCCCTTCAACGTGGAATCTTGATAATTTAACATATTCACATAATGACGAGTGCTATCGTGTGGGTGAATTGTTTTTCGCGTCGATGGAGAGACTCGTGCACCGCCTTGCAAGCAACAGCCCTCGCTGAGGCTAAAGCAGTGCTCTCGCCCGGCGCTCTCGCACAGAAACGTAACAACGAATCGCGTATGCCACATCATGCACCACCCTAGCGCCGTGGGGAGCCTCTCGATAGCTACTTTTGTGAAGCAACCCCAGATAGGCCAGTATAGGTAAGTTGATTTCTCTCACAACATCACTTTTGCTTCAGATCCCTTCTATATCTGGGTTTCCTACAATGTGCACTCCATCCATGACGCATACAACTCTGCCAGCTCGAAACGCTGTATGAGCGATGTCAGTCGAAGTGCGGCAGCTCAACGCGGATTCGACTTTCTTATTGACATTCAGACCGCCGAAGTTGTCTGATACGCAGACCGAGCCGTCTGATGGAAGTGCATTCACATTGCTGATCGACCCTTGGCTGGTGGGCGAGTGCTCATACTTGCATCCGGGCTTCCAAAAGTCGCAGCACACATTGGAGCCCGCAATAGCCTCCCTCGCGGATCTGAAGGTTGATGTCGACCTGATCTTGATCAGCCAAGACAAGCCAGATCATTGCCACAGTCAGTAGCATCCGCAAGCCCATCATCTGACGAGTTGATCGCCGGAAGCATAACACATCGCAGGGCAGACTCTGTACTCGCTACCAAGAGATAAGCATGTGAAGATACTGGCCACCGCTGCGGCGGCGAGGAAGATCAAGTCATGGCAGCACTTCGACGCTGAAGACGTCACAGCCTTGCCAGCTTTTGCCGTGAAGCAAATGAACTCGACTCTTCATCGTGTTTCGGTGCCATCATCAGACGCAGCTGAATCACGTGGGGAAATCACGATCGCCCACATGCCTACCAGTTTTGACCTGACTGGCCTCCACAACGCCCTAGGTATCACATACCGTCCACCCGGCTGCCGAATATCCGCTACCGGCGCCAAGGACGATGCAGTGTGGCATTGTCCAGTCCATACCATCTCTCTGCTCTACACGCCACACGGCGTGTCTCCTGCATGCGTGCAGCCGTGGCTCGCACATGTCCTGCAACGCAAGGGGCGACACCCACCCCTCACAGCCCTGATTCACTCTCTCACCGAGGAGACGAATGTACAGTTTCTGGGTGGCAAAGTGATCGCAGGCGCGAGTGGTGGTCTCGAGCTAATGAGAAAGGTCGAGGCACGATACTGGATCTCGGCACATGATGAGGAGAAGGAGAATTCTGGTTTCTCCGTTAAATGGCTTACCACCAAGAGGCATTCGGCAGCGGAGGTGGATGTGAAGCTGAGAGCCGGAGGATTGGCTGGTAAGGTGCTAGCATTGGGTAATGGGGGCTGCACTGTCCTCGAAAGTGGGCATGAACCCCATTGCAGTACAGCGTGAAGCTGCATTTGGAACAGACTGTACATTATCGCTATGCTGCATCAGCGCTAGGCAGGGTAAAATCCTCACCCACTGCCGTCGTGCTCCCAGTCTCGAAATCCCTCGTACTTCGCCGCCTCATACCTCCTTGACTCGCCTCCCGCCCAAAGCCCGTGCCAGCTCGGCTCATGCTCCTACTCCACGCCCCGTTGCCATTGCCCTCAATGCCACTGTACACGCTACGACTCCCTCGTCTTCGCTTCAATGCATCCACATACCCACCAGGTGCATCGTAGTCATTCGCACCGAGCACCTCGTCCACATCGTCCATCTCGTCCAGCACTGACTGCGGTGGCTCGGACTCGAACACCGCTTGTAAGTCCCCGTGCGCGCCGAATCGCTCCCATATGGTAAGCCAGGTATGTTTCCTCGGTGGTGCGAGGTAACGGGAGCGATTCCAAAGGTATCGACGATCGTGTAACGAGATCAGGAGGAGTATCGGAGCGTTGAGCACGCGTACAGCTGTGACGTTGATCTTGTGGAACCATCGATCACTGACGGCCAGCTTTAGCGGGAGTAGCACAAATAGTGCCAGAACGTTGAAGGGCGGCCGGTAAGCGAACAGCGCGTCCGATTTGACGCCTTCGAACGTGAGCACTGCGCGACGAAACTGTATCTCAGCCGTAGCGTTCTGCGCAAGCATCATGTAAGTGTTGCTGAGCATCGCCACGAGGATCGTGAGGAAGAGAGTATTGCCAAGGAAAGCGAAGGTGATCATCAGCGTCGGTCCGAGTAGCCAATGCATCTCAACGGAGCGCTGGACTCCTGTCCCATCCAGACCGAACCAGATCCACAGCATCCACTTGGCGATCGTGAGTGGATGGTGAGCATTTGAGCCATCTTGAGACTCGCTCAGCCAACGCATGGCGACTGGGACATGATGTCAGCATTAATTTTGGCACGATCAAGGTACTCTACTTGACTTACACAAGAAGCCACCGAAACACCAAGCTGCTAACAGCGTAAGGAAGGTGAAGTCGGCCATCATGGCGCGAAGGGAGATGAACAGCATGTTCTCCGGCATGATGCAGAAGGCCATTCGGGGAAGTAGTACTGGTGCGCCCAAGGCCAGCACATCCAGTGCGAGCTTCGAAATACTGCCGTCATTTGTGGCTAGACCGTGCATACGGATGCCGAAGTAGGTCCAGAAGATTAAACAAAACGCGATATCCAAAAAGGCCCAAAGATCTAGGCGCGACGTCAGTCAAGTTCGGAACAGTGCAATGGAAGAGGTCTACGTACTTTCTGTATGCACGGTCCAGCCGTGCTCGAACACCGAGGCGACTTCGTCGAGGACCCAGCCCATTGCGTAGACGATGAAGACGAGCTCGTACAGGGTGAAGCGAAGGTGGTCCGAGCCGTAGCTGTTGGCCTTGTTGACCATGACTAAGACGTAAAGGACGAGGAGAACGGCGAATTGAACCCCTTCGATAATGTTGCGAATGCGAGGAACGATCAGGCGGTATTGATTCAACAGCGGTGCTTTGCGTGGATCGTATAGCGAGATACCGCGGTTCTTGTAGTGGTCTGGGAGTATGTCGATGAACGAGGTGGGCGTGTATGTGATCCTACCGCGGTATACCGCATCGACGATCTTCTGGCAGGCGGATGTACTCAGAAAGCTCTTCGACTCTGTCACAATAGCCACTTCTAAAGCAGTAAGCATTCTTTCCGCGTCAGGGCGCCAGAAGTGATCGCGGATGGTCCAATGTAGACTTATTTGGTGGCCTCTTGTCACCTCGGGGGGAGCATTCTGGAAGGGCTCAAAGCCAGCAACAAGTACATTTGCCAGCAGCAGCAATCCTTGACGACCTTCGTGGTCTTCATCGAGTCGCCTGAGCACTCGGGCCGCGATCAGCTCACACACCGTTGCGCGAGTGTTGTTCACGGTCTGGTGGTGCGCCTGATAGCTTTGCTCTCGGAGGAACTGCACGCGGTTGACCAACAGGCAATACACAACCGATACATCGTCGGGATCGTACAGATGGTCAACGAGGGGTCTAATGACAGAAATGTTCATACGAGGGCTCTTGAGCTGCTCAGTGGAGTACGGATCATCTACATAGCACGCAATCAGCCTATGTATCTGAACGCCACCAGGAGTTCTGTTGAAGATGCCCACCAATGCTCGCTATGATCAGCTGTCGTATCCGATGGATCGTTGTGTACACAGGCAGCTGTCCATGCGGGTTCTCGACCCGCGGACGATCGTCTCTTCTTGGAGGATAACACCCATCGTCATCCGCCTGTTCTTCCTCTCCAAGTAATGTCTCTTGCTCCTCTCTTGATCTTGCCAGCCGCAATGCCTCACTGATGCTTCTGTGGCTTTGCCCGCGAAGCGTCTGCTTTCGAAAGAGCGTTGGACGCTGAGGCTCTGTGACCTCAATGTGTGCGCTTTCGACAGACTCGCGCCGTCGCCCTGAATTGGCGGTCGCCATAGACTCCGCGACTGAAGCTTCTGAGGCGTGCCGGCCATTCTCCATGATGCCTGGAAGCCGCCATGGACTGGTCGGTTGTGACATTGCGTCGCACTCGACTTCGCCACACCACTCTCCTAAGTCCGACCACTTCAAAGCATGTCGACCAACGATCGATGTCGAAGCTTGTCCGGACAAAAGCAAAGCGCGCTTGATCGAAGCTACTGAGGTACCACACGCAAGTCCCCTCCGTGCACTATCTGAATCTAAGCGATGATTTCTGCGCGCGTTGCATCAATCATGGCTGCGATATTCTTGGCACAGTGACCACTTCTCCTTGCCTGCAGCCCCACCACTCCACTACAGCGCGGCAGCAATGAGGTAGTGCCTTGCTCCAAACTTGAACATGTAATGTAGGCGTTATGGAATGTAAGTCATCTCGTCAACCCCTTCCTGCAATTTATAATGCCCAAGTCCACGCCCCAAGCTGCGCTTCTCAAAGCATCTACCCCCGTCCCGCTTTCACTCTTCTCCGATCTCATCACTGCGAACCACATTCTGCATCAGCAGAAGGTCTTGGACGGCTTCGGCCACATCTCAGTGCGCAACCCGCAAGATCCTGCGAAGTTCTTCCTCTCCAAATCTCTCGCGCCGGCTCTGGTAGCAGATCGCGAAGACATCGAAGAGTACCTAGTCGAGGATGGCAGCCCCATCAACAAAGATGCGCCAAAAGCCTATGTGGAGAGATTCATCCACAGCGAGATCTATAAGAAGTACGCCGAGGTGCACAGCGTAGTGCACTCGCACAGCGAAGCCGTGATACCGTTCTCTATCACGAGCATACCTGTGAGTATCGCGCTTCAACGTTGTTTCTGTGTATCTGCATTTCCTTACCCCTTCCTCCAGCTGCGACCAGTCTACCACATGGCGTCCTTCCTTTCCCCACAAGCTCCCGTCTACGACATCTCTCTGCACTACAAGTCTTCCTCAGACCCGCACACCTTGCTGGTGACCTCTCCTCATCTTGGCGCAAGCCTAGCAACAGGCTTGCATCCGAACACCCTGGTGTCCAAGACCACCTCGATGATCAAGAACTACATCACCTCTTCGGCCACGCCCGCTACTCCCTATCCGTCGAGCTCAGTAATCTTGATGCGCGGTCATGGGTTTACAGCAGTCGGCAAAGGCATCGAGGACGCAGTGTTCAAGGCGGTCTACACTTGCGCCAACGCGAAGATACAGACGCAAGCGTCGTTGATGCAGGGCAGCTTCAACCTCGGCTTCGTAGGCGAGAGGTTCGGAGCTGGCGAAGGGGAGAAAGGCCCGGCGAAGAGGGAGGAGGTGAAGTATCTGAACGACAGGGAGGGAAAGGAAGCGTGGGCAAGTCTAGAGGGGAGCGTTGAGAGAGCTTGGGGCGGGTGGTGTAAGGAGGTCGAAGTGGATGGACTGTACCGCAATGAGATGTGGGAGGAAGAGGAGGATGAGGAAGGAGATGATGGCGGATACGTTGCAGATGTGGATGATGAGGGACGTTAAGGTTAAGGGTACTATAGTATGCACTCACGCTGAAGTGCCACCGACAGTCCCTCCTTCGCATACACGCAGGTGTCATGCTCGAGCCTCGCTCACCTACGGGGCCTTTGTCATTCAGTCGCAGCTTTCAGATCACCCTATCTCTTTCTACATGTACCGGAACATGCTGAACCTGACACCTTCACATTCGGTTTCAATACGACTTCGGACATACCATGGGTGCGACTTTCCGGCCTGAGGTGTTGTACTGTAGACGTGCACCTTTCAGCATCTTGTACTAGACGGGGTTCGAAGGCAGGGCAACTGCCGCTCACGGCTCAGCATTCTCTGCGGGATCGCACAATACGTCAACATATCAATATCTCGCCGGTCACATGTACGCTCCCATTTAGTCCAGAAAGGCCCACCGTGACACCGTTGAGCAAAGCCATGTCGAATGCCTGCGTATCTTCGTGCATGTTGTCGCAGCGCTCGACATCAGAAGTGCCGGCAATACACTCTCCCGATCTTTACGCCACCATGTACGAGAGCTACATTTAACCCAGGCCAAGCCAACAAGGCCACACAACACGGCGCGGATGCGTAAGAACATGTGTTACTGGACTGATGGCTTGCCCTTTACCATTGCGCCACGAGAACGTTACGGACACATCTCGAGACCCCAGGCTATCGCTCTGAAGCGTCGTCGACTTCCTTTCAAAGCGGTGCAACGTCGGTTCCTTGGCCAGAGATGTCGGGCTTCTACGGACTTGGCATGGCATGGCCAGAGACGAGCGATTGTTGGTGGAACCCGGGACATGCCTTTAGGCGCGTGCGCCTCACGTGCATGTAGCTGGGGAAGCGGGGCGCCATGGAGTGTTGCATGGAGCGTTGCTCGTGTACAAAAGTCAAAGAAAGAAGAGCCATGGCCTTGGCGGCGTCTCACCTTGCAGTAGCGCATGGCATCTGACGGCGATACATCGCGAGAACTCTTGGTCCCACGACTGGCCACGAAAGCAACGTCGTCCTCCGCACACAAGAGGATCCAAGCCTAGGCGCGAGAACAGCTTCGCATGTTTCTCTAAGCCACTGCAGATTCCAATGGAACTAGTCTGCTGATATGATTCAACAGCACTGGGGCTGGCCGATCTTTATCGTGGAGAGAGGAGTTGAGGTATTGTATATAGCTCCCGGACTTTCTTCAGTCACAGGAGATGATCTTTTCCCATCACCACCGCTCCTTGGTGCTTCTTCTCAGCCAGACTCTCCCACATTCTCTGCGCTCGGCAGCACTCTTCTCTTCTCATCTCCAGAACACGGTCTCAAGTATCCCAAAGCTTCGCCAACATCATGGCGGAAATCAAGGGTGCCGACGTCAAGTATGTCGACGACAAGCTCTACCCCGTTCAGACCAACGCGTCGGTCGACGAGGAGATCATGAAGGAGCCAGCAGCGAAGTTCGACTACAGTGGTGCCCACGCAAAGACAGACCCCGCCGAACTGGCGCTTGTCCGCAAACTCGATCGATGGATCATGCCAATGTAAGGACCAGTGAACGACTTGTGAAGCCTGGCACCACTGACACACCCAGGTTGTGGCTGATGTACTGGCTCAACTATCTGGACCGCAATGCTATCGCCCTCGCACGCCTCAGCAGTCTCGAGGAAGATCTTGGTCTGACCGACACCCAATACCAGACTTGCGTCTCGATACTCTTCGTTGGCTATATCCTCGGGCAGGTGCCTAGCAATATGTTAATAACACGAATCAAGCCGTCTTACTACATGAGTGGCTGCATGGCGATCTGGGCGATCGTCACCTGTTGCACCGCTGCGTCGAAGAGCTTCATTGGTCTCCTCCTTACTCGCTTCTTCTTGGGTGTCATTGAGGCCCCATACTATCCTGGAGCACTCTATATTTTATCGATCTTCTACACCCGCAAAGAAATTGGTGAGTCAATGAATAACGATGCAAAGTACTATCCATAACGCAGCTGATATGTGGACAGCCACGAGGATAAGCATACTATATACTGGTTCGACAGACCCTCTGCTATCGCAAGACGAGCTATCAGCTGACACTGAATAGGTAACATTCTGGCCACCGCGTTCGCTGGATTAATTGCTGCCGGTATCTTCGCTGGACTCGAAGGGAAAGCAGGGCTTGCAGGCTGGCAGTGGCTTTTCATCCTGCAAGGCGCAGTCACCTTCGTGATCGCCATTGGAGCCGCCTTCGTGCTCCCTGATGATCCTCTCCAGACCAAGTGGCTCACGCCCGAGGAACGCCTGCTCGCCAACGGCCGTATAGTCACTGATACTGTCGGAGCTTCCGAGAAGACCTCCGTCTGGCAAGGTCTCAAGATCGCTGCCTCGGACCCTAAGATCTGGCTCTTTGCCTTCATGCAACACATGCATCTCGCTGCCAACGGCTTCAAAAACTTCTTCCCCACTGCTGTCAAGACTCTTGGTTTCACCGATACCATTACACTGGTGCTCACTTGCCCACCCTATTTGATTGCTGGCGGCGTCTCAATCTTATGGAGTATCTCCTCTGGTCGCTTTAATGAGCGCACATGGCATATCACCGGTGCAAAGGCCGTCGCGATCTTCGGGTTCGTACTCGGCTGCGCCACAATGAACACCGCTGCGCGCTACTTTGCCATGTGTGTTTTCGCCATTGGCACGTACGCTGTCAACTCCATCATTCTGGGCTGGGTATCTGCTACTTGTGGGCAGACTAAGGAGAAGAAGTCTGTCAGTCTGGCTATTGTCAACACCATCGCCAACGCGTCATTCATCTGGACACCGGTAAGTTGCTTTGAGACTAGCTGGCGAAGAAGCACTCACTGACATGACTGTAGTATCTATGGCCCAAGTCCGACGCTCCTCGCTATACTATTGCGATGTCCTCTTCCGCCGGCTTCTCGCTGGCTTGCGCTGGCTCGGCTTGAATCATGAGGATCTGGCTCAAGAGATCGAACAGGAAGATCAGGATGAGCAACGACGAGAGCATTCTGGCGTTTGCCTACTAGAGTGCAGGCGATTGAGCCTGGATTGGAGCGCGGACGCTGCTCAGAGCATCTTGGATGAGCGACGCCAGGCGAGCGCCAGCGCTGCAGCCACTGTGACAGCAGCTACGAATCATGTACATAGTTCGCACGAATATATACGAGTCTTCCCTTAGCCCCAAAATTACCACTCTCGTGAAGTCGTCGTGTTTTGCTGTTCCCTCATCTTCAGCAACACTACAGACGTTCTATGTCGGCTCGTGCTAGGCCGTAAGATGACTATGTCTGACATGCTGGACGGCAACTGACGCTTTCCTCGTGCCGGCGGTTTATACGTGTGTTGAAGCTTGGCCACGAGAACGAACCGGCTGCTGTTTTCCTATCGTCTGCGCTCACTTATAGGTTGGCCCTTCGCTACAATCACTGCAATCACGATCGAGGCCGTACACTACCATTGCCTCTCAGGAGCTCGCAGAACTGAGAATGGTTACACGATTTTTTGCACGGACTACTGAGCCTTGCTGTCGAGCCGTGCTGTCAAGTAAGTACATTCTGCATTGCCTAGACCACGGCTGCTAGCAATCAGTGTATGGGGTTCGGCATGATCTCGCGAAGAATTGTTCCTGAACCGATGGGGCCTAGAGCACGAGCGAGTCCTTGCTGAGATCTTCAATCCCACCTCAACACCTCTCCTCCAATGAACCCTGCAGCCCTCCCCGTCTCAGCCGTGGAGGCGCTCATAGCGTTCCTGACTGCAGCACTGGACTTGGCTCCACCGCAAACACCACATCTCCCCGCGTCGCCGGCGTTGATGTAGCTACTGCCAACGCAGATCTCGCTACCGCAGCGCCAATGGTTTGGCATTAACTTTGGACGAAGCACGTGAGCGCAGGCGCTGCAGGTGGGACTACTGAGTTCGTTGGCCATGGAGCATATTGGGCAGGTTGAGGGGTCTGGCGTCTCAGCAAGAGAAATGGTGGAGAGCGCAGTCGATTGGGCGGGAGATTCCGTAGCAAGACTAGTCCGGGGTGTAGTCGAGGCGGCATGCTGATCGGACGAGACTGACTTGGTCGAGCTCCGGTACGTGGAGGATTGAGGCTTACTTGGTGCTAAAATAGCGGCTGCAGGCGAGGGGTCGTGGCCAGGCTCTTCTGCTTCGCTTTCCGTTTCTGAGTCCTCGTGCGGTGTTCTCTCCGTGACTGGCTTCAAGCTTGCAGTAGCACTTTTGCTACTGGCGGTTTTGAGACGATCGGGTGATCTCGGCTGGGGCTGCGTGAGATCACTCTGCATTCTACGCAGTTGATCCATTTCCTCCCCGGCTCCTTCCTCATCTTCACCCTCGCCTTCATCTCCACAGACTCGCCTCATGTTAGTAAACCCAGTCTCGTCCTGCTCGTAAGTGAATACCTCGTTCTCGTCCTCCGTCTCACTGTCACTTCCAACGTCGATCGGCTCCTCTTTTACCGCAACGACCTTGGCAGCCCCAAACCTAGCCAACGCAGCTTGAGCTCTGAGCTCCCTCCCACGCTTGCTGTTCGCCACGCGAGGTTTTCCTGTCCCTCGCTTGCCACCAGCAGCCTCCAGAGCGCCGCGGACAAGCTCATCGTCCCCGAGTGCCGCGCCCTCGCCATGCGTACCAAACTTCTTGGCAATACGTTTCTGCTGCCTCTCGGCATATGATACCTTCGGCCTCTCATCGGCGACATCTGCAGCACCAGCAGCGCCCGGCTTCCTCTTGCGGCCACGACGTCGGAAAGTACCGCCACAGAGATGCTCTGGAACGTCCCCAGCTGCAGGCATACGATCATTGGCGTACGTACCAGTGATGAGCTCCTGGCCACGACCCCAAAGCCCCTCGCCCAGGTACTTGCGTGACCACAGCCCCTCCATCTCCGTGGCGTAGCCATTTCGAACTTGCCAGAAGTACTTTGAGTGGTTCATCTGCTTGCAGTGTGCAAGCTCGTGCATCATGACCATCTGCACGAACTTGAAGCCCAGCCATCGGCCGTTCTTGTCTTTGAGGACTAGCTCGATCAGTTCGCCGGCGTTGAAGTTGCGGCCGAGGAATTCGTTGTTGTGCTCGTGCTCGGCGAGGGACATGACGGAGATGTAATTGGCCTTCATGACTGGGTAGCATTGTGCCGCAATACGGCTCAGGAAGTCTTGTGACGCTGCTTGGTCCGGGCCCGGAAGGGCCTTGATGAAGTTGATGTTTGCGTTTGGCCGTTGCGTACGCTCGTTGATACGCTGGATCCCGAGAGGCATTTTGACGGGAGCAGCTTTCAGACTAGCAGGAGTCCTCTCTCGGATCGTCCAAAGAGGTTTCCTGTTTCGTTGTGATCACTCCGGCGTGTGCTTTATACGAGCATTTCTCCACTCGCCACGCTCTCGCGGCATCAACGCGTAGCGTGCGTGTTGGCGACGTGACCTGTCGAACTGGAGGCTGCGAAAAAGAGAGAGTGCCAGGTTTGGGTCGAAGTTTGCCGCCACCCCCCTACGTTGTCGACAAACGCACGACTGGTGGACTAACATATGCCGGCTGCCGTATGCTTAGGACAATCGCGATACCCCGGACTTTGAAACAAGGCTCGGCCCATCATGCAGCCGTGTGCACCTTATCCCAGTCGGTATCGAACGACGTCACAGCCCATCTCTCGTACATCAACCTCTATTGTCGCAAGCCACATGAAAAAGCCCTCCGTATTCCCTTTTCCCCTACAGTAGTATAGTCGTGGCTACGATGAACTCCTTCGATACGCCCTGGTTCCAACAGCAAGACCGCTCGTTCTTCAACACTCTCAACAAATCATCCAGAACACACATCCTCCTCACAGCCGAGACCGCAGACTTCGCCGAAGAAGTCACCCAGCAGTGGAAAGACGAGGGCTTCAATGTTATCTATGTTCCCTTGGAAGGCTCTGGTAGTGCGGCGCAGTATGTCGCACGAGTGAAGCAGGAGGGTGAAGCGCTAGGCGTGAGCGAGCAATACGCTGTTGTAGGTAGGAGGTGGAGATACGACGAATTGAGAAGCAGAGTTGCTAACTCGGCACAGCATTTGGTGACGCCGCCGCCCTAGTCCTCGAGTCTCATATCAAGCCCCAAAACCCAAAATGCTGCGCCCTAATTGCATACTACCCGAATGCGATACCGCCGCCCATGACGAAGTATCCTGGCAGCATTCGTGTGATGATCCATCTCGCAGGCTCTGAGATAGGCGTCCGAACCACGCATGAGGTACTTGGCATCCAGTCAAGCAAGAAGAAGACTGTGAAGAAACGCATAGATCCCGGTGCCGGCAACGGCGGTACGCTGAAGTTGGCCGCGAAGGCATTCACCTACGACTGCGAGTCCGGCTTCGCGGAACACGACCTCGAAGAATTCAACGCCGTCGCCGAACGCCTCGCTTTCTCCCGCAGCTTAGCCTGCGTAAAACGCGCCTTTCGTCTCGAAGAGAATCTCGACACCATCCGTGACGAAATCTCTGATCTGGCGCTAGACGCGGACGAGAATCCCAAACCCCTCACTGCACGCCTCCATCCGACATCGCACACTCTATTCGCTCCAACGCTCAGCGGTGGAGCCGGCGCAAGCGCAATCACGGCGTTCTACCAAACGCACTACTTCCTCCCGCGCGGCGCGAAAACGCAGCTCCTCTCCCGCACCCTGGACGCCAGCCGGTGTGTAGACGAACTCTACATCTCGCTCACGCACTCCTGTGAGATCTCATGGCTGCTGCCGAATATTCCGGCGACCAACCGCAAGATCGAGATCGCTGTTGTGTCGATCGTGTGTTTGCGGGGAGGCAAGCTTGAGAGCGAGCACGTGTATTGGGATCAAGGGAGCGTGTTGATGCAGGCAGGCTTGATAGATGTGAAGAACGTGCCGGAGGGGATGAAGAAGAAGGGTGTTAAAAGATTGCCGGTTGTTGGGGCGGAGGGGGCGAGGGCTGCGAGACGGGGGAGTACGAGAGAGTTCAATTCGATGGTTGAGAAGAAGGGTGGGGAAGGGAAGAAGTGAGCATGTCACCATTGGCCGTGGTATGCGTTTCGGGTGTCGAGGGTCGGTGGACGTAATGTATGTAATGTAAAAGGTGGAAATAATGACAATGAGCCGCATGTTTCGTGCGTCCTTTGCCTACTATTGCATTCGCTCACGCGTTCGCTACGCCCGGCTGGCCTTCACTGTCCGCAAACGCCGAGCGTACTTTTCGCCTGTTTCTCGCGCTTCGACTGCACACAGCCGCCGGCTTGACACGAATACTAGCGCGATTCATCCACCACCACCTCAAACGAAGCCCATCGTGACCCGGTCTGCGCCAGAACGCCTTCGCTATGCGTCCAGTCCATGCTTCGACTGCATGATGCATGCCAGCGTCGTGGTACTACGCTTTGAAACCACTTCTGCATCGTCCTTGTCTTCACAGCCTCATCACCTCGCCACAGCAGCGCTCAAGACTTGCGTCCTGAAGAAGCCGCCCTTCGTCCTCTCGATTACCTGCTGGTACACGCTTATAGGTGGGTGGTTCATGATGACAGTGCCGGCTTTGTAGTCGATCTTGGCATCCACTCTTGTGTCGCGGATGAGGTTTACAATCCACTTCTCGCCTTCGTCTGCGCTGAGACCGAGGCGTGTGGAGAGGTCCCTGGATATGCATGTTAGTGAGTGTAACCGAGGCAATGAGGATAAGAGAAACGCACTTGATGTCAATCCTCTGATGGATCTTGCAATACGACTCCGAGATCAAGTGACGTGCGGCGTCCAGAAATGACTCCGAAAGCGACACTAGGAAGAAATCCGCCTTCAAAATCCCATCCGCCTGCGTCAAGCACTTCTGTGCCTCCTCAAAGTCGAAGTCCACATACAACGCCTTGATGAACTGCGTCACTGGGTCGTTGTACTCGTACTGCTCCTGCCTCACAATCCTCACAAGATCCTTCAGCTGCTTCTGGTAGTTCCCGTACGCGAATCCGCCTTTGCCCGGTCGATTCCTGTTAGTAATCACCGCCGCGGCGAGGTATCGTAAGATCCAGGGACACGACGTTTGAATGCTGTTGATGTATGTTTGGCTGAAGAAGAGCTCTGTGAGTTGCTCGCGTGCTGGCTCGTGGTTGAACATGGGAAAGAGCGCCCAGTGGGCGAGCCAGGCGCGGTGTTGTAGTTGTGCGAGTGGGTTTGAGAAGAGGCGGGCGTCGATGGTGTCTTTCATTTTGAGAACTTCGTCGAGAGCGGACTCCCAGTTTGTTGTTAGGATGTCTGACGCGAGCTTTCCCCAGGATGCAGCGTTGACTTTATCGTTGTCGCTGGAGAGAATTCGGAAGCGATAGAGGAGGTCGCCGGCCATGTTGTAGTCGCCACAGGAGTACTGGAATTGGCCATAGTCGTACAACTTGTTGACCATGTCGAGCGTCACGCCGTGGGTCTCCTCGAGGTACTTCTGATTTGCCGCTTTGTCTGAGCGGAGATTGTTGACTACGTCCGCGTCATCTAGCAGTGCCATGATCTTCTCGGTCTCCTCTTCGTACTGTGCGCGCTTCGCAAGGACATCTTCCCGCTTCTTGGTATATTCTTGCGGTCGCTCGGATTGGTCGTTCAGTTGGGCATAGAGGTCGCCGACAAAGTCTGACATATTCGTCTGTTTGAGCAGGCCATACTTCATGCGGGTGATGTAGGTGATGTCCTCGTCGTCGGGCGTCTCTTCTTCGAGGAAATTCAACAGCGGGAAGACGAGGTGTCGGTCGAGGTTTGGGATGAGTTTGGGGAGGAGCGAGTAGTCCTGCGCGGGGCTGCTCTTGGATTCGGAGTCGGCCATGATTGCGGTGGTGCGGAGTGCGTTGTTGAGGGGGTGAATGGTATGCGCCGTCACTCACACCCAGCGGATCTTCAGGTGGGGTCCACAGTGAGGGCGGTGCTCGATTTTGCGTGAGCCAAAAGTTCGCCTTGGCATGGATTAAGGTTCGGGGAAGCCAGTGGTATGTTGACGACACAGAGATACATCTGTCCGTGAGATGATCAACAAGGCTCTAGCAGATCGCAGGACTTGATAGCATTCACGAAGCTCACACGAGTCATCAGCATCATGGCATCAGCATTGGCCGCGCCGCTCATGCCCTTCCTCCGCCCCATGCCCCTACCCCGTCCATCCACCATCCGATGTCTCCTCCGCTACTCAACTAGTGCGCCATGTCGGGCAGAAGGTACGGTTGAATGAGATCACGCAATAGAAAGCTTGAAATACTAACGACGTGCAGACCGCAACCTCGCCGCCTCCCGCACAGCTTCCCCGACCTATCCACCTCCCTCAATGCGCTCCAACCTCCGCCCAAAGGAGTCCCACGCCTCCCACCGGTCTTCTCGCCCGAAGAACACTCGCAACTATCCTATCCGCGGCACCTCTCACCACCAGCCCGCCGCACCAAAATTGATCCCGACGCCCGTCGCACCCCTAGCCGAGGAGCTGTGCGCGCCGAACCTACCATACTTCGTAACGCGGACGCCGAGTAAAGAGCTGCCGATTTATACGCTGCGAAAACGGGGCGGAAATATGCTGCTGACGAGGGTGAAGAAGATTGATGGAAAGATTGAGGATCTAAGGGATGAGCTGAGGGCGCACCTGGGGTTAGGGGAGAAGGAGGCGGTGATCAACCGAATTACGGGGCATGTTGTGTTGAAGGGGCATCATCGGCCGAAGGTGGAGCAGTTCCTGAGGGAGAGGAAGTTCTAGACTATCTTGCAGAACTGTTTACTTCTAGGCCAAGGGTAGGAACACTCGGACCCGATAGCTGCAAGAACCGTGTTGAGCCATCAGCTCTACTATTGCACCCCTGGAGATTGACAGGAAGTGAACTCGGTGGTGCAGTGCCACGAAAGATGTGAATGTCTCGATCTGAGGTCTGTCTGGCACAACGAGAAGGACTGTGCAAGTATGGTTGAACCTTCCTCCAGCACACTTGCATTGAAGTGATGACAGGCAGAACCGCCAGAAGACTATCAGCACCGACCATAAACACGTCACGGACCTCTATCGGATGCTATCTCATGGGACTTGCAGCCCGCCTGATCACTGCTGTAGTCTCGTCGACAGCAGCTCAGGGCGTCCTGGACATTGCGGAGAGATCGCGGCAGTACAAGCGCGAACCGCGGAGGACCTGCTCATAACCATGTAACAACATGGCTGATCTGCATCTGCATCTCCATCGAGAGCACTAAGAGATCACATGCTTTCCGTAGCCCTTCGAACTGGCTTCTCACAGAGGCAGGAGCCTGTCGATCTACTACCATGACCTGGTGGATAGCAAGCTTAAGAGAATTGAGATATCCGGGGAGACACTCACTCACAGCCACACTAATTCACTGTCACATGCTCAGCAAGTCATCCTACCGCTTCTATAAGTTTACTTTCCCTTCTTCCTCACACTTCCTCTACTACATCCACCTCCTCCCTCTACGACTAACCTTAAGAAACCTCAAACACTACTCAAAATGTCTACCAAAATTACCGATAACGACCGCAAGATCATGGCAACCGCATGGCTGTGCATGAAGACTGAGCCTCAGGTGAACCTGTCCACAATCCCCCCTTCAGCTTGGAAACGGGCTGCGCTGAAATTCTCTAGATCGACTACGCACTCCTAGCCCAGCACATGGGTTGGAAGAACGCCCGCGTGGCTTCAGTGTCTTTCGGGCCTGTCAAGAAGAAGTTCATGGCTAGTATTGGACAAGGTGGAGCGAATCAGGGCACGACTAAGAAGGGGAATGGGAAGAAGGGCAAGAGGGCGATTGAGGAGGTTGAAGCTGGGGAGGATGATGACGAAGACGTTATGGAGCCGAAGGTGAAGAAGGGGAGGAAGGTCAAAGGCGATGAGGCGGAGGGAAGCGAGATTGAGGAGGGGAATGGGAAGGGACAGGACGGGGTTGAGGTGAAGGCTGAGGGCGGTGAGGAGGACTAAGTGAAGGCGACTGAGTGAAGGCGGGCGAAGGATGTCCTAGGCAGGACTGCTAGTGAGCGAGGCGTGAGAGAGCTCACTAGCTACGTCCGTGAAATGCGTGTCGGTTGATCTGGATTAGGAAATGGACGCATATGCACCTAGAATCAGCTGCCTATGGTCTGTGCACAGCTGACTTGCATCGCCTTCTCTATGCAACCTCTACCCCTTCTCTATTGTCTGACCTCTTACTAGCATACTCGACATGGCTGCCTCTCGCCCTATCATGACCTCGCTTAACGGGGACAACTCGTGGCTCTTATCCTTTCCGCATCCGCCAGCAGAGCACAAGGAGTCTGGGAAGGCTTACTATCACATTGTCTTCGAGCCATGGCTTCACGGCCCATCTAGCACACTCAGTTCATGGCTCATCCATCTGAGTCTGCCTGGCATACCTTCTGTCTTGACCCCGTCAGATCTCGAAGCACTGATACAAGATATCGAACTAGCAGCCGGAGGACACAAGACCAACACAGGCAGTAACGATCACAGCGCCATTGATGCCATACTGCTCGGCTTCCATTACAATGATCATGTGCACGAGCCGACACTAAGGCTCCTCGACAAAAGGATACCGGTGATCGCTACTTCTGATGCCGCCGCCGTCGTGAAGCCTTGGTGTCACTTCGACACTGTCACTACATTCACCAACCTCGCCAGCGGTTTCGATCCTGCCTCCTGGCGATCGGCTCCCTCAGGATGCTTACCTTCGTGGCTGAATCTCCTGCGTTTTCCTGGACACCACGAGCTCAACTACTGCTTGTTACTCGTCTGGTCGCATCTTGAGCAAGGCAAAGAGCGGCATGAAGCTATTCTGCAGTCACCTCATGGCCTGCGTGAGATACCAGACCAACTCCAAAGCTTCTTTGACGCCGAGCCTGCTGTTGAGAAGCTCGCTTTGCTACACGGCCTCAAGGAAAGTTACGCGATAGGTCATCAGAACACTTTTGGCGCCAAAGCGGGCCTCGCATTGCATCGTGCTGCAGGTGATCCCAAGTATTGGGTGACATCGCACAACTCGCCGTTGCTGTACAGTGGTGCATTGATGCGCATGCTCTATGTCCATGACACGCCTCGTACTATTGACTGGGCTATGAAGCAGGAGGCTTCAGCTCTGAGCTCTGAGCAAAAGGTCAAGGGACTCATCAAGCCCAACGTGATCGACGTCGAGAACGGTGGTCGTCTTGTCCTGGTTTAAGGGAAAGCCTGCCTCGGAGCGTGGACTTATATAGTTCGAGCACATGTATTGCAAGTTGATGCAACGGATTCGCCAACAAGCACTTTCTGGGTGTAAACCCCGTTCTCTTGGCGTTGAAGTCAAGTCGTGTCAAAGCACTTGCCACATAGATGTTATCATGCTACACCACTCTAGCATCGCATGGACAGCGATGATACCCTCCCAGAATACATACCAGGACTAAGAAGCGGACAGGATGGCTTCAGGATACGAGGCGCTGCGCTCCAGCGATCGAGGGTCGAAGCGGATACCTGCACCATCTGCTTGCAGGGCATTACAGATCGCGCCGTGACTGTGCCATGCAATCACCTGAGCTTCGACTTCGTGTGTCTGGCGCAATGGCTGGAGGAGAATACGACGTGCCCGCTTTGCAAAGCAGATGTGAGTGCAGTGCAGTATGCGTGGCGAGGACCGGAAGATTACAAGACGTATGAGGTGTGCAGACTAGATAGCAGAGGCAATGACAAGGTTCGGGAGGGTCCTGGGCGCACAGAGCGGCCATCGCGCACTTCTGGTCCGCGCGATGAGGAGCCACGAATCGTTCCTGAGCACCCAGCAGTGGCGCGCAGGCGGCGGTTGTACGAAGAGTACACGTTCTCTCTGCACGTTGGCAGCAATAAGCGATCAGGATACACAGACTTCACCGCCGCGACGTTCGCTGCCTCGCCAGAGTTGCAGCGTCGTGCGCGCACCTTCTTACGCCGGGAGTTGCAAGCCTTCGAACTCCCGCCTCAAGGACGGCTAGCTGCGCAGCAAGCACGACGGGACTGGTTGATGGAGTATATTGTTGCAATACTCAAGGTCAATGAAATTAAGGCTGCCGATGGACACGCAGAGACCCTAGTCGCTGAGATACTGGGACAGGGTGACGCTGGGTTGCTGCTACACGAGCTTACTGCTTGGTTGCGCAGTCCGTTGGACAGTCTTGAGACCTGGGACGGACTTGTGCAATATTTGCGTAGTCCAGACACAGCGGTAACGACAAACGCTTCCACCTGTCCGAACGACTGAACGACCTTGCGCTTCAGCCATATGGTCCATGAGTGTCACTTAGGTCCCATCATACCAACTGGACGCACCCTCGTTATGATGATGGTGGGTTAAGCACGCAGTAGACAACACATAACTCGGACACGCTTACTGCTAGTGATCTGGTTGCGGTGCAGCCGCTGGTGGCTCAGGCAATGGCTTGCTAGCGACGAGATCGAGGGAAACGGGAATTTGAAGGAGATACTGTGGAGATTGATCGTGTCGCACACATCCTACCAGTTAACGACAATTCCGGCGATGGAGTCCGATCCTGGGTAACACCAGATGCAAACGTGATTCCAGATCGCGTTGCACGACAAGATCGCCCCACCCAGCGCCTTGCCTCGCACAGCTGTACCACAAAGATAAGACTCAGGTACGATCAAGCAAGGGAGCTGGTGTGCAACGCGGCTCTACCTTTGTGGTGGATCATGTTGATTGTCGCGGCTCCACGCCCAAGTACGCCACGCATGCTCAACAGAAATGAGGGCTTCGGAAGAAGTCAATGCAAGCCAGGGCCATGGCACAGTCCCAGCCACTGATCGATCACTCACCCGCGTGCGAGACATGAGGGAACTTGACGGTAGCAGAGCTATGGCTTCATCGTTGTCAAGGGACCCAATGTAAGGTTCATAAGCTGTGATCCCAACAATCTTCAGTAGACAAGATAACAACAGCGTGCCCCTTCGTTGGCTGCCCTCGGTGGCATGTGGGGAGCAGAGGCAGTAAGCAGGCAGAAAGTCCACCAATGTAGTTTCCGAAAATCGCGGAGTCGAGTCCGTTTGGCGTTCTCTCATGTGATTGTGGCAAGAGCCTTCAATACGCTGTAATCCTTCCGCTGCACGCTGACCTGGATCCCGACTTCCCCGTGTAAAGCCGTCGATCGTGAATGTTGTCGATGAGTGTGATGAGTGAAGACTGGAGTACCTCCTTTTCGTTCCCAGGTAAAAGACATGCCAAGTCTGGCCCCATGCGACGCACGCCCATGGCACCATAACGGTTCTCCGCAGATCTGCCAATAGTCCCACCTTGCATGGCAGCACGGAGAAATGTTCGTTGGTGACAAAGAGGGGTCAAGTCAGCGGATGCAGCAGAAGCCATTGAGCTTGCCCTCTCGGCTCGCACAGAGGTCTTCCCAAATCATCTGGGTACCTGAGATGAAGTACCCGTCTCTCGGTAACGGGCCTCAGGGACTCTCCATTGCTTGAATGGCGCATACTCGCATGAGAGGGAGCGACACCGCAATCAGGATGGGCAATAGTAGTGACAGATCAACGTCACACGGTCTGAGATGGATCTGGATCTGTTGCAGACACGGCTCAACCGTGCATTCGTGCGTGTTTGATAGCTGCACGCTGCCGTCTCGCTAATCTGGCAGATTAGCGAATGCTGGCGCAGAGATGCCCCTATCGTCATGCAAGGCGTGTGCTGTGTCACACGAAACGCATCGCAAATGCATGATAGTGTCGACATGGCTCAGGAAACGACCACAGTTTGGCTACGCCGATCGCTTCCCAAACACAGCTTCTGTAGATCCAGGGCGCCGCATCGCACGAGCGCTGTCATCTGGCGGAGCGCTCTCCTACAGCGCCCTAAGCCTGACGATCATCAAGCGCAGCGAGCAAGGCATGTCATTAAAGCGGGTTCTCGAGTCTCCGAGCGAAATCTCGCAAACGGCAACGGCGTGACGAGGAAGGCGCTACCCAGATTAAGTTCTCTAGCGCCAGATCCTAGCGTCAAGGCTAATCGGTGAATTCTCACCCAGTGCGGGATCGATTTGTGGCAGATTGGCTGGGGAGCGCTCTGTCGTGCATGTGCAACACTCTACGGAGGTGGCTGCTCGAGGATGGTCACCGACGTGTAAGGTAATGTATTGCAAGTCATCCTCCACATCTAGGTACCGATGCGTCGTTAAGATGCTGGAAATATGACGGCGCGCCAGTGTGTCTTGCGCACAGCAAGCCATGAACATACTGATCAAGAGACAGGCGCAAAGCAAGGCGTTAACAGGAATGCCACCAGGGCTTCCACGGGTCTAAGACCGTGGCCGAGGCTTTGTGGACAAACACTCGCTGGTGACGAACGTGGTGCGATGTTAGGAATCACCCCGGGACGTGGCTAGCCGGATGTGTGCGGTAATTGGAATTCTGAATTCTGGCTACAACCGTACCGCGTCTCACCTCGGACGGCTCAACCGCCCTCGCGTCAGTCTGACGGCGTGCGAACCTCAGATGAAGCACCACTCCGACAGCTTCACAATGATAGAATTCCTGTGTACTGTCGCTGTAAAGGCCGTTCACCAGCTCGAGAAAGACACTCGCCCACTGTAACGACGCAAAAGAGGCTACAGACAGCGAGCGGTAGGGCGCTTGACCCGATAAAGCAGCTCACAACAGGCGCGGCATTTCTGCAGTTATCAGGCGATCGGAGGCCGTAGCGATCTCACGCTTGTCAAGAACGGGACACGGCCCCCTCGCACGCACGCTGTCAATCCGATCGCATACAGCCAATCGCTGGCGTGCGCGATGGCGCTAAGGGAGCTATCCTCCGTAGCGGTGGAGTCTGTACTGCACAGATGCCAACTCCCCGACGGAGGGCGATCCGCAATGCGATCGGGTTTATCATGCGTTTCGCCAGTAATATTTCCTTCGTTATCCTCGAACACGCACCACGACCTGTTATTACACAGTCTGTTCCGTCTATTTGTTATTAGACAGATATCCAACGTCTTGCTAAACCGGACTCAAGCAGCAGGAACTCGACCGTCTATCGCCACACGCAGCTCCGACAGCTTTTCCCCGCTTCGCTCACGCCAGATCGCTTGCGATCCAGCCCAGCCATCTGGACCGGCCTTCTTCTGCCGTACGATAGTGCCTGTCACCGCACTTCTGGGACCTATCTCTTTCACTCAACCGCATCGCTTTTACTGATCTTGACTTTCAAACGGTCGCCGATCTGATTGTTCACTCTTTATCCGAGTCACGCATCCAGCCACCGAAATACTCCGAGCATTGCATCGCGCACTCATCAACAACATTAATACTTTACCATAGCCGCCATGCCGGCTGTCAGGACAATGCCGTCGAAGCCGGTGAAGACGGAGCGCACACACGAAGAGAACCAGGAGAGGTATATACATCACTCATTAGTCAACATTCTTTTGCGTAATCTAACAATTGGAACAGAGCATACATTGCCGCTTCACGGCGAAGCGACCGCAGTCTAGAGGCTCGCATCGAGTCGGCCAGGCGAGCCTC
Source organism: Oleoguttula sp. CCFEE 5521 (assembly GCA_036872775.1). Lineage (NCBI taxonomy): Eukaryota > Fungi > Ascomycota > Dothideomycetes > Mycosphaerellales > Teratosphaeriaceae > Oleoguttula > Oleoguttula sp. CCFEE 5521. The sequence continues at coordinate 972,440 of JAVRRP010000001.1, forward strand.
AGAGATACACAAGCGCCGAACAGGCCGGTCTCTCCGCGTCACCGAAGCCGATGTCATCAACGAGGAGATGTACGAAGAAGAGGACGACGACCTTCCGATGCAGTACCGACGCTTAACTGCTCATCTGCAGACACAGAATGCCGACTTTGATCGTCGACTAGCTGCTTATCTTACCAATCATGTTGCCATGCGTAGTGCACTCGGCCAGGCTGTGTCTGATGCATGGCAGAACAATCAATTCAACAACATCAGCCAGTTCATGAACCCGAACATGATGCAGATGCCAACGCAAGGTCAAACACCTCAGCAGCAACAGCATGCATTCAACAGCACGCCGATGATGCCGCCGCAACCACAGCAGCAGCAGCAGCAGCCTCAGCAAACAAGTCGGTCGCCGACTAATTACAGACAATCACCCTATCCAATCAACCGTGGGCAGCCGATGCGACCTGCACAACACTCTCGGTCGGCTTCGATTGCAACACCGAAGGAACACGGCCTTCATCTCAAGCTCCCTCAATCAACACAAAGCCCCGTCGACAACGTCAGGTTTCAAGATCGACGCACGTCACTTCCACTACAGCAAGCTACGCCTACGACGCCCGTGTCGTACACAGGACCGGCAACCTCGAGCCATGGCGGATCTCCCGTCATATCGCGGAATGGTTCGCACACCAATCTTGCGACGGCTCATGCTTTCAAGCAAAGGTCGCCGCAGCAGGCACCCGCACAGCAAGGCGTAGCGTCATCACAGCAACCTTCGCAGACAACTTTCCCTTCGCCGTTCAATGGTGGCGGTGGTGGCTTCGGCAATGTTAATTTCGATCCATTATCTGCGACGCTGCCAATGTCGACACAGCAATTGCTTGTCGGCGCACCATCGGACCTTAACCTGTCATCGATGTTCATGCCTCCCCAGCAGCAACAAACGCAGTACGGCAAGCCAGCTCAGCAGCCATTTTACTCATACAACCCCAACGGTAAGTCGAAGGGTAGCAGTGGTGGCACACCGCCCAGCTATGCGAATATGCCGCAGCATCACATGCAAGGCATGAATCAGACACTGTCGATGTCGATGCTCGACAACAATGGCGGCTTCACCAACTCGCCTGCAAACGACAGTGTCATGTCGCCGTTCACGCCCGCGGGGTATGGTTTCGGTGGCTACCAAGACTCGTTCACACTTGACCCGTTCAAGGAGACCAGCAGTGGCCAGCTCACGCCCGGTGAGAATGACTGGCAGGGTCTGCTGAACGACACCTGGGACGAGCAGACTGCCGTGTGAGCATAGCATACATGAGATTTGTAACTCGCATTGCCGAGAAATTATCACAAATATCCAAGGGTTCGTAGCACAGCTCTCAACGCGCCAAGCGACAGCACCCGGTATCAGACGCGGACCTCCGTCAACAGCGCAGCACACGACGCGCAGCCGACCTGCGCTATGCAGGATCGAGAATCCGACTGTACACACATCAGCGAAGTCTCGCAGTACCATCACAATTATCTAGGCCGTGGTCAACACCATCCCCTACTGTAACATTAGCTCTGCCGACTGCAACCCGCACATACACCCGGGTACCGCACGTCTGGCTTGAATGACGACGCGACGAATTGAGAACCGTCTAAGGTGTTTGGGAGGCATGGTCGCAGCGATGCAATATACCCAGACGCCGAAGAAGCGAGTGCCATCCAGGTTGTAGGAGACATACAAATAGTGATTAATGAAACATTCCACACTCAATCATCAATTCTGAATTGTCCAATGGCGTATTCTTTTTCGATGCATCGCAACGTCTGTGCATGGATGACTGTACGACAATGGCCCGAAACAGACGTGGAACGAGAGATGCCTCTTCATCCCAGACTGACTGCGGCGACCTTGGTCTCATGGCATTGGATTTGAAGGAACACGGCTTCGCGAAGTCCTCGATTCGTTGATCCGAGGCACCAGGCACACCACGAACGCATGACTGTCGTTTAGCTAAGACTCGAATGAAGCCTACATAGCCACTGGAGCCTTGCTTCCCAGACCCCACAACAACAGCTCAATGTCCCTACAATCCGATCATTGACCTAGCTCGTACAGCAGCGCTGCCGACCATGCCAATAGTGCGCTTTGTCAATTGTTTGACAACGCCCTTACTGGATCCGTCTGCGGTGCCCCATGTGGTGCCGCCGATGATGAGCTCCGAGCCTGGCGAGACAGGGTAGCTCTTGACCTTCGTCCAAATGTTGAAGGTGACAGCAGCATCCCCAGGCTGGATCATGCCCGGGATTTTGGCTGTGCGAGTGGGCAGCCAGGCAGAGCTGCTGGCACCCTCGATCTTGAGCTGGCCGCAGGAGTAGTAGAACTCAGCTGTATCGGGATCAGCACGTGTGGATAGTCAGAGGACATAAGAGTATTTGACTTACCGCCTCCTGGCTTGCCTTGCGCGCCGTGAAGCGGGATGTGCTCAACGCGAACAAGATACTCGCCATTGGGCAGACGATTGGGGATCTCGAACTCGATGCCGGGTTGGCCCCAGGTGCACCAAGCTGCCTTCAAGGCGCCATCATTCCCCGGACTCGAGCAGAACAGGGCTTCGCGGACCTTGAACCAGTCGCCGGAGCCGTCGTACTCTTTTACGCTGCCCGAAGGAGCTTTGGACATGTATACTTGTGCGGGGCCAGGTTGAGGGAGTGTCAGTACTTCAAACCTCTCTTACGTCCGAGTCACTTACATGTTCGATTGAGGTCACGCCGTAAGCTCCGAGGAAGCTTATCTTGTCGCCAGGCTTCACAGAGTAGACATCCGTGTTAATTCCAGACGAGCCAGGTTGGCATCTGAAGTCATTGGACAGGATATCGTTCCCCTTGGTCGGCACTATCGATGTACATCAGGCTTTGGACATCAGCGACGAGTTGCGGGGCACGAGGGGTTACTTACTATACCCCCGGGTGTGAGAACGTATGTACTGCCACGACTTCCCCACTTGAGCGCCATTCACCTGGAGGCGGTCGAAGGTGTAGTGGGCGGTTGCCGTGCTCAGCAAGGCTAGGAGGGCAAAGGCGTTGACCATTATGCCAAGCCGTCGGGATGCAGTAACAGGCTGAAGATGAAATGCTATCTACTTCGATCAACGAAGGAGCGGGGAAATGGTCCAGACTTGCGTGGAAGGAAATGAGTGACTGCGCAAGTGCGAAAGATGATGACTAGAAGAGGAGGTGAATGGATAGAGAGACGTCTTCATATATACTTCCATCTCCAGTCCATCGTGCCTTCATATTGTATCAGAGGTCTTGTGTGGTTGGTGGAACCAATGTTCATGGATATAGTAGCGCCTGGCGTTCCGTACCAGATCGCCTACCTGCCAGCTACGATGAGACGTCGCTTTCGTGAGCAGCAGGAAGCGCATATGCTGTCAATAGACTCGCTTAGTATGCTGATACGCTCGAATATGTGCCAAGAGTCCTGGAGATCAATGAACGGTTTCAACTTTCGAAGCCTTGTTGCCAAGGCACGATATTATGTTCGTTCTGTGGCCAGCATCAAAAAGCTGCTTTATCATTTAGGCTTGTGTAGGCCGGTAGATTGATAGCCTGTCACCTCACGACTTGCATGAAGTGACTCGCGATCCGGCAAATCTCAGCAACTAAAGCCATGCGTTGCGTGACCTTGGGTATCTGTACTCGATACCTTGCGTCCAACCAATAGGTAGTCCCTCCAGACTTTCACTGCCGAGGTATTGCTCTGCTAGAGCAACCGCATAGAGTATGGTTGGTGCAGTCACGTTGTAGCTGTCACTTCAAGCCTCAGGTCCTTGGTGAGATGAACCCGCACTATTGGCACAGCGCGCTGATAGGTCCACATTTCGTAGACACGAAATTCTCGCGCCAAAAGGAAGAGCAAATCGTCTTTGCATCAGGCTAGAAGTGTGGCCTGGAAGACTGTAGGATCTTCGATGTCTGGCGAATCCGGGTCGGCCTTGATGCGAAGCGCAGCTGGTATACCGTTGGCAAGATCAACGTTGTCCGTCGTGATGATGAAGTCGAGCTGCTCTGACGCTCTCGGTAAAGCTCTGTCTAGCACGGGTTCTGGCTGGGCGTACAGTAAAATGGTGAGCTGTAGGTCAACGATCAGACAGCAGGTACCGAGCAGTGAGAGTGTCATGTTTCGACGTCGTTTCATGCAAAGCATTGCCAAGACTGTCGGAGATGAATGGTCGGCTGCACCCGCTGTCGACGTTTGACCACAGTTCGACCATCGAGGCGATCGTTCATAGGAGCATCACTATATGGCCACAAATTGTCTGAACGGACGCACAAAGCATCAGCTCAGTCCCAAACGTCCAAGTCGTGGACTGCAGAGCGTGGTGTGCAATGCTTGTAAACGATTCCGCAACGTGGATGAGGCGAAGCGCCGTGGCATGTACTGTAAAAGCCCCTCGACTGACTCTGACCCCCACAAAACACATGGTCAACCTGATACAAGTGTGTAGCGCATCACTGCATCAACGTCTATCTGCGGCAGCCGCAATCACTTTCTCCTCAGGATTATGCCCACAGTCACGGCTGATGTGGACTGGTACAGTACGCTATGGCAAAGCTGCAGCAAAGGGTTCTCCCGCTTCTTGTATAAGGAAGCTTAGGTCACGATTTCTTCTTGCATCTGCCTCAAGCTATCCAACTACACACTCTCTTTCAACGCGACTGGCTCGCTGTTTGTTCGCTCTTTTAGTCACTCGTTTCCGCTTAAGCCTTTCCAAAGCACCTCGAAATCTACATCACACATAGCAAGCTTCAAGATGCGTGTCGCCGAACTATCTGTCCTGGCGGCGTTCGCGGCTGGTGTATACGCCACGCCTCTGATGCAACCTCCCAAGCCCCCTCATTACCCTGGCTTTCCCATCGGACCCAAGCCGCCCACTGGACCGCCTGCCAAGCCGACATTTCCTGCTGGGCCCACTGGTGGCAAGCCCCCAGTCAAAACCACCAGCAGCGCTCACACCATTGTCCCGACTGGCGGTGCTCCACCAGTTGGGTCTTCCAGCAGCTCTCGCCCAATCGTCCCAACCGGCGGCGTTCCTACAATCGGAACTTCCATGAGCTCTCGCCCAGTTCTTTCGACTGGCAAGAGCAACGTTGTCGTTGATCCTGTCACTGCACCATACCCCACAACAAACGCGACTGCGTGTGCAGCTGTAACAGTGACGGTCACTGCACCAGCTCTGAGCAGTGTGGCACCTGCCACATCAATCGCCACTTCTCTCGGCGAGACCAGTGCGGTAACGAAAGTCACAAAGACCAGTACAGCAGCACCAGTCTCTTCGGTCAAAGCGACTACCTCATCTGGTGGCCCAGGATTCTCTGCACCAGTCAGCTTCACCGAGCCAGCCACTTCCGCTGTGCCGACCTCAGGTAATGCTACTTCCGTCGCTACCTCCACAAAGGCCAGCGCTACGAGCGTCGCTGCGTCCGGCCCTACGGCCTCATCCGCCGCCGGCAGCCTCGATGCCGTCTTCCGCGCCAAGGGCAAGAAGTACGTCGGTACCTGTGCCGACTCTGGCACCCTCAACGCAAAGACCACACCAATTATCGCAGCTGACTTTGGTGGCCTCGTCCCTGAGAACTCGATGAAGTGGGACGCCACCGAGTCAGAGCGCGGCCACTTCACCTTCACTGGTGCTGACGCGTTGGTTAAGTACTCGCAAGCCAATGGTAAGATCCTTCGATGCCACAACCTTCTATGGCATAGCCAGCTGCCATCGTGGGTATCGGCCATCACTCAGGCAGGTGACTTGCAGTCTGCTATTGAGGGCCATATTGCGGGTGTGGCTGGCCACCTCAAGGGTAAATGCTACGCATGGGTACGTCTTCACATCATCCGATCATAGTCAGCTACGCTAACGCACAATACCTCAGGACGTCGTCAACGAGATCTTCAATGAGGACGGAACTCTGCGCGACAGTGTCTTCTCGAGGCTTCTCGGTGAGAAGTTCGTCTCCATTGCGTTCGCTGCTGGTAAGTCTCAGGTCCACCGAAATCTGCACCCGCCGCGCACATCTAACAAGTCTTCCAGCCAAGAAAGCCGACCCCGATGCCAAGCTCTACATCAACGATTACAACCTAGACAGCGCCACCTACCCCAAGACCACCGGCATGATCTCCAACGTCAAGAAGTGGATCGCAGCCGGCGTCCCCATCGACGGTATCGGCTCGCAGACCCATCTGTCGGCAGGCAACACTGGCACCCCAGCAGCTCTCAAGGCACTCTCCGCCGCCGCTCCAGAGGTCGCTTTGACCGAGGTCGACATCGCTGGTGCCGCGACAGCGGACTACGAGCGTGTCTTCAAGGCCTGCCTTGATGTCTCGAACTGTGTTGGTATCACGATCTGGGGTGTGTCTGATTCGCAGAGCTGGAGGCCCGGAAGCAACCCGTTGTTGTTTGACAGCAGCTTTCAGCCCAAGCAGGCGTACAAGGACTTGGTGAAGTACGTGCAGGCTTACTAGGGCAAGGGTGTCAGACAGCGTTGACCGCTGTTCTGACCCTTGGCTTGGAACGGGACATGGCTCGAGGGCGCATGGTCAGATTTACTTCTTGATATATGTACGCTTTGGCAATGAAAATGGATATCGCTTTACCATTTGTTGCCGTAGGACAATTGCAAACCACCAGTCAGTAATTTGCGGTTGCATGCAATTTTCGGTTGGACTGCGTTCAATCATACAGGTATGCGTAGCGACTGCACTGTGACACGCACCACTCAGCATTGAGTCGCACCTTCACCTTCCCAGTCAAGCGACTAGTCTCTAGCCGAGATCGTAAAGCACTGTGCTGGTTTCCTAAGGGAGGCTGTGTATGGCGACGATATTGCCCATGACCATGAAAACGTTCTCCATTCTCAGCCACGAAACTTGCGAAATTTCGTTATGGACGTCGCTCATCACAGGAGGTACGAGCACATCCATAAATCCCACGAAGTTGTGGAAGTATACATCTCTTCTAGCGAGCCATCGGGCCCTATCACCCCAGTCGTTCGCCCTACGCCGTGACGCCAAGTAGTCCTCATGTACACATTCCACCAGGCCGACGCCAAGTCCGCACGTCCCACGATATAAGCACAAGCACTCCTCTAGTACCCTCTGCCACGTCCCCTAGGCGCGCCTCGCGAACCACCACTACCCCTAGCCCCGAACCCACTGCCACCGCGCGAGCTGAACCCACCCCGGCTTGCACCAAACCCGCCTCTTCCACCTCGATCACCTCCACGTCCTCTAGGTGCTCCTCTCCCTCTCGGCGCACCGCGTCCACCTCGTCCAGCAGCTCCTGCACCTCTGGGCTTCTTTACTTTTGGCGCTCCTGGGTTGGGCTTTGGCTTTGGCAGGAATTTCTCCAGCGGCAGTAGCTTATCTCCAGCAATATACACCTTGTCGCCCGCCTTGAAGCTTGTCGCTTGCATGCCCTCGCCAGGCTTGACCGTGAAGTAGACTTGGTTGATAGGTCCAAGGATCTCATCGACTTTGCCGATTTGCGATTTGTTCTCGAGGTAGATGGGTGCGTTGAAGTACGGGATCTTGGGGTTAATGCTGCTGCAGACCATTTCGCCTTCGGTGGCGTGGAGGAATGTGCCCATCTCTGTACTTCTTGTCAGCAACTGTACATGAATACGTGGGATGCATGAGTTTCCACATACCCAGTACGCTTGCTGGTGGTCCATACGATTGGAAGCCTCCCCTGCTGCCGCCTCGTCCTCCTCGATCACTCCCTCGAAAGCCGCCGCGACTACCGCCACGATCACCACCACCTCGTCCTCCGCCGCGGAATGACATATTCCCGGAATTCGATCTGCAGTTGTCACTGCTGTCGTATTGGTGATGGACTCGTCAACGGAGAGCCGGCTATGTTGTTGAATCAGTCGAAAAATAGGAATGTGAGCGCTGTTTGCTTGGTTGCGCGCCTAGTGGTCAGGAGGCGCAGAATCGTATTGCGCTGAAGGAACAGATAGCCAAAGCTTCTCTAAGCTGCGCTGGAGTCGCAAGAAATTCGTGAAGCTCTCGGATCAATGCGTGCGAGCGGGACGGTCCGTCTAGCCCGCCGCTAAAGATTGACTCCCTCTCATTCACAATACCTTTCCTTCGAGTTCACACGGTAGTATGACAAGAGATCAATTGCGAGCTCACATCGTAAATGATGTCTAGTCTAGTGGCGTCAGATGTTGACGCTTCTGCGATGTGAGCATTCACGCATCGCTCGTCAGATGCTAGCATAAGTCCTTAGGACGGTAATGCCAAACATTCTGAACTCCACACTTACTTGTCTCCTCCTTGTTGCATCCACTCTTTTCTTGCTGAACACTTGTACGATCCGTTTTCCATCATGACGAAGACCAAGCGTTCACAGTCATCACAGCAGGACGCTTTCGCAGCCCATTTCTCCTTGGTGACACGATATGGAGACCGATGGACCGAGTCTCTGCACCCATCCCTGCTCGCAAAGACGCGCTATGCCGTGCTCTACAATCGCTATGCACCGTTGATAGACTTTCACTCTGCAGTCGGAGGCTCAGGGTCTATTGAACGCGTGATCCTACCCTCTGCTCCGGGCGACATCCACACTGAGGACATCCAAATTTATGTACGCAACAAAAGTGCAGAAGACCGCGATGCGCAATTTCCTCAGCCGGGCCAGGCCTCGAACGGACTGTTGACGCACTGGAACCTTGACGCAGCGTCAGCGCTCGCTGTACACATGCTGCGCATTGTTCCTGGAGATCGGGTGCTAGACCTCTGCGCTGCGCCTGGTGGCAAGTCCGTTGCCATTGCTCAAAGCATATGGCCATACCTGCAGCCTGATTATCCTGGACCTCCAATGGCTGGCGCGAAGAAGGGTGTGTTGCACTCGAACGAGTTCGATCGGACTCGGAACAGGCGACTTGCCGAGAACCTCTCGCAGTATCTGCCTGCTTCACTAGCCAGGTCTGATCAGCAGAGGGTACTCCAGCTCGACGGTACTAAGGGCGCCCAGGCTTTTCCACTTGGTATCGGTGGGTATGACAGAGTGCTGGTCGATGCGCCCTGCTCAAGCGAACGACACATCCTGCATGCACAAGCCAAGGCGTCGAGCGGTAAAGCAGGTGCAGTGGCCGATGAGCTGGCAAGATGGAGTCCAGCGACAGCGAAGCGAATGGCAGAAACTCAACACGAGCTGCTTATGACCGCGCTCCGTGCCGTACGTATTGGAGGTACCGTGCTGTACGCCACCTGCTCCATATCGAGCGAGGAGAATGATGGTGTCATTGAGAAGACACTGGCGCAGCTCGAGAAGAAGGTCAAAAAAGGTGAGCTTACGTGGACAGCCGAAGCTATGAAGTTTGATGCACCAGTGGAGCAAGGTCTGGAGGGCTTCGCCGAGAGGACGACGTATGGATGGCTGGTTTTACCTGATCACCCTAGTGGCGGTCGCTGGGGCCCACTCTACTTCACCAAGCTCATCAAGACTACCCTTCCGCCTCGGTAGTGTTAGCGTCCTCCCTTGCGGTGCTCTTTCTGCAATCAGCCTCCTGCGCTCTCGAACACGCAAGCTCAAGTGCGGCGCTTCAGCCTTGCCCATGCCATCTTCGCCTTTCCCAGCAACCCTCCCTTGGCCACTGGTCGATCGGCGATCGGCTCAGATGTGCTTCTGCAAACAATGTTAGCGAACGAAAGTGCAAGAGGTGCGAGTCAGGTGACGTGCAAACGAACCTTAGCCTCCTCCACCATAGCCGTCAAGCTATCGACCTCAGTCTGGAGATTGCTGATAATGTTGTTGTGGAAGTCGGATGCCTGCGCATGCTGGTAGCGGAGGCCGTGAGAGTAGCGCCGAAGCTCTTCGACCTGCGCTTCCAGCATAGCGATGACGTGCTTCTGTCGCTGGACCTCCGCATCGAGCTTCGCATTCTTCTCCTGCAGACGCTTGATGCTCTGGTCGCGGCTCAGCAGCGTCTTGCGAAGGTTGGTGAGAGTTTGCTGGACCTCGGACTTCTCCTCGCGTGCCTGCACAACGTGACCGACGGCCGCCGCTTCCTGGCCTTCGAGCTGAGCGATGAGGGACTTGGTTTTGGTGACCTCGGACTCGAGGTGCTTGATGATGTTGTCGGGGCTGAGCTCAGTGACGTCTTCGTGCTGAACTTGAGTGGGATTGAGCTTCTGACGACTCTGCTCGAAGAGCGAAGCCTGAAGAGTTGCGAGCTGCTCGTCAGTGAGCTTCTCGGGTTTCGGCTTCTTGGTCTTCGTGGCCGTCGAGGTGCGGCGAGTCTTGGTGGGTGGTGGGACGTAGACGGTTGGCTTCAGCAACTCGACTGATCCGTCACTCTCATGAGCCTTCTCATCAATCTTGTCAGCAACAGCACCCATGGAAGTCGCCATCACGCTTGTTGAAAGCTTGATGCGTTGATGTGATAAGAGATGGGGTATCTGTGATAGCAGTGGCGGACTCGATCAATGCACAACACCGATGGCAGCAATGTTGGCGTTGATGAGTGAGAGAGAAGGCAAAGCTCACCTCGCCGGCGGCGTGGCTGCCTATGTGCCCCCGCCGTTTGCACCTCGAGGGGTAGCTGACGCGTCATAGGTGCATGTCAATGGCACGTGAAAGCATGCGGTGCTGCAGTGAGCTGAGGGGGGGCGAGCACGTGCTTGTGGCGGTGATGGTGGGGTTGGTAGCGAAAGGGGAGTCATGGCAGCGAAGAAGGCGGAGAATGGGTGGCAGCATGGTGATATACACGACTGGCGGTGGTGGGGACGACGGCAGCGACAGCTGTATGAAAACGGGAGCCAGTCCGTACCAGTCCGCACGACATTGGCATAAGACGCGCATCGACATCGAAGTCTCATACGTCTATCATACTTTTGGTCGTGTAGTTCAGCGGCTCATTCTCGCCCTCACTTGGCCCTCACTGGGTATCATCACTCACTTACACCTCTTCTCTACCACCCCTCTCCCGCTCTCGGCATACTCCTCCCTACTAATCCACATCTGATGAAAGCTCCCCAAACTCCCCAACACACTCCCTCCAATGAACGCGCCGTACTTCCTCTCCACACTACTGCTATGCGCCAGCACCCGTACCTTGGGATTCGGATACAGAGCCTGCACATCCGCTTGTATTCGCTCCGGCAACTTGTCGATCAGCGACCCAGCGCCGGTAAGAATGATATTGTTGAGCAGCACAGGCCGGCTATCCACGTCAACGGATTGCAGCGCTTTGTTGATGATCGACGGGATGGAGGTATCAGAGTTTGGCTTGGGGATCGAGGGCGAGGTGTAAGCGGCAGCGGGGTCGAAGAGGCCTTCTACCACGCGAAAGCGCTCGAGGCCAAAGACTGTGTTCCAGCCATCGGGTAGCTCGAAGGGTTTCGGCGGTATGGACTTGACGTAATCGCTGTTCGTGACGTTTCCTTGACCCGCAGGGGAGTCCAAGCGGCCTGGCCCTTGCCAAGCCTGGACGACGGATTCTTTGAAGGCGGCGAGGACACGGTCTTCCTCTTGCAGGTGGAATGATGATGTTGGAGGCTTCGGGTACTTGGCGTAGGTTGCCGAGGAAGGAGCGCTGGCGTCAACGGGGGTTTTGGATTTGACCATGTAGTGAGGTATCAGAGGGACAGGCGGTTGTTGTTGGGCGAACATTAGGCGGACTTGATTTGTGAGCCAGTCGCCGGCTAGGGTGGTGTGGTGAAGACCTAGGGTAATGTCAGCTTGCGAGAGAGCAACGAAGGGTCAAAAGACTTGAAGGAAGGAGCGACGCACTCTTGCCCAGCACCATGCCATCCCACACTGCCATGACCGATGTATTTCGTGCACCAATGTCAACGACAAGTGCCGTCGCTTTGCTTTGTGAGTATCTGCATGTTATTAGTGCCGATACCTTCCGAGATACACAGCACAACATACGCAGCCAACTGCCCGGTCTTTGCCAGAAAGAAAGCAGGCACGCCCCAATCCTCCATCGCTAACTCAATAGTCCTCTCCCGCTCCTTCTTCGGGTTCCAAGGCGGCTCACTAACAAGCAAGGGAAACTCCTGCAGAAGCTTCTCCTGCTCCTCCAATGCCTCGATCTCCGCACCCATATCAACATCGCCCTGCTCGTCCTTGCCATCGTTCAGCCCGTTCTTGCTCGGCGCCGTCTGCCGTGCACCTATAAGCCGCGATGTGATGGTATATTCCCAGAGCTTCGATGCTGTCTCCCAGTCTTCCACTATCCCGTCTGCATCGTAGGGATTTCGAATTTCGAGGTCTGGGCGGGGGAGGTGTATGGCATTTTCACCGAAGACACGTTCACCAGAGGGCAGCTGGCCGTAGGAGGTGGGGACGACAGATTTGGGAACATCTTCGCCGGCGAACCCGGCGCGGATGGAGTGGCTGCCGGGATCGAGGATGAGGGCGTTGATCTCGTCTGCAGTAATCATCAGTGCATGACTTGAGCGAGCCAATGCATGCAGTCACATACCCCCAGCGTATTCGGTCGCATTGGGCGCCTGAGTTGGCGGAAGGGTGGCCATGATGGGCGGTAAGGACAGTGACAACCAATGGAAGACTTCACAAAAGCGCTACAACACTATTGCGCTCAGCAGATCGAATGCGCCTCGGCCAAGTGTTTCTTGCTGCTTGACGCGAAGTGAGGTCTGAGACGCGACTTCCACGCCAAGCCCTTCTTGACAACCACTCATATCCCCCCCCCAACATGACCTTGATCTTCTAATCATGTATGGACTCGGCCGGCTCTACGCCGTCGAGACACTCGACACTCGACTTGGCTCCAAATCAGATGGCAAGCCTTTACCTTACGCTCAGCCATCAAAATGGCGAACGCCAGAGTACTTCTTCTACTACTTCATCTTCCTCACGATACCCCCATTGATGGTCAAGGCCGTCTATGACGTCTCTGGACCATGGCATCCGAGCTACAAGGACTATGAATCACTACTGGAGCCGGGCTGGATTCCTGGACGCAAAGTCGACAACTCTGATGCTCAGTATCGGGGGTTCAGGGAGAATATCCCGTATATGGGGTTACTGGTAGTGCTGCATCCACTGGCGAGGAGACTGTATGGGAAATTCGCTGTAGGCATATGAGATCTTTCAGTCTCATCTTCTCCTTTCTCATCACTCTCCAGGGTTGTTCGTCGAGCAGGAAAGATGTAAGCTCGAAGTCAGGCAGTAATGCCGTGGAGACTCGCAAGAACACCCGCATACGCTTCGATCTCGGCTTCGCCATCATCTTCATTTTGGCTCTACACGGTATTTCGGCCTTCAAGATCTTGTTGATACTCTATCTCAATTACCAGATTGCCACTGCTTTGCCACGGCGGCACGTTCCAATTGCCACATGGGTCTTCAACATCGGCACTCTCTTTGCGAATGAGCTGGGGAGAGGCTATCCTCTCGCGAAGCTCGCTAGCTTCGTCTCGCCACAGACTGATGGTGCTGGGTCTTCGCTCGTGGCATGGGCTGCGCAGCTCGACAGCTACGGTGGGCTGCTGCCGAGGTGGGAGGTGCTGTTCAACATTTGCGTGCTACGCATGATTAGCTTCAACATCGATTACACTTGGAGCTTCGATCACCGAGCAGCAAGCCCAATTGAGGTATGTGTCTGCTTGACTCCTTCAACGATGACTTTCGCAAGACTGATGCGCCCCAGAAGAAGAATCTCGATCCCTCGGCCCTCTCAGAACGTGACCGCATCTCGATCCCCCCGCCCCAAGCAGACTTCACATTCGGCAACTTCCTCGCCTACGTCCTTTACGCTCCGCTTTACCTCACTGGACCAATCATAACCTTCAACGACTATATTTATCAATGCCAACACCAACTCCCCTCGATTCAACCCAAGCGCACAGCCCTCTACGCCCTTCGCTTCCTTCTCTCCCTCCTCTGCATGGAACTAGTACTCCACTACCTCTACGCCGTCGCGATCTCCAAATCCCACCCCGACTGGAGCATCTACACGCCTTTCCAACTCTCCATGCTGGCTTACTTCAATCTCCACGTCATCTGGCTGAAGTTGCTCCTCCCCTGGCGTTTCTTCCGCCTCTGGGCGCTACTAGACGGCATTGACCCGCCCGAGAATATGGTGAGGTGCATGAGCGACAATTATTCCGCGCTGGCGTTCTGGCGGAACTGGCACAGAAGTTTCAATCGCTGGATCACACGCTACATCTACATTCCCCTTGGCGGATCTCGAGGATCGAAGTCCAGGGCAGTGATTAACTTTCTCGCGGTCTTCACTTTCGTCGCGCTGTGGCACGACATCAACCTCCGCCTTCTGGCGTGGGGCTGGCTCATATCGCTCTTCGTGCTCCCCGAAGTGCTCGCCACGCTCGCATTCCCGGCGAAGAAGTATGCTGACCGGCCGAACACTTACCGCGTGCTTTGCGGGATGGGGGCAGTGGGCAACATTCTCATGATGATGGCGGCGAACCTTGTTGGGTTTGCGGTGGGATTGGAGGGGCTCAAGGGACTTGTAGATGGCATTGTGGGAAGCTGGGACGGTAGAATATTTCTGCTTGGGGCTATGGCTACGTTGTTTGTTGGGGTGCAGGTAATGTTTGAGTGGAGGGAGGGGGAGAAGAGGAGGGGGATTGATCTGAAGTGCTGAGCTTAAGGGTTGCACTGGCATGGATCGCAGGAGCCTGGTGAGACAACGCGATGGCAGAGCGCGTGCCGAAGATCTGCAATTTCTGCTCGAGAGCTTCTACCTTATGTATGATAGCTACGTCGCATTTGCCATTGATAGCGTTGGTCTTGGCGCTTCGGTCCTTATCGGAGATACCGCGAATCAGTCTCACGTCCAACGTCACGAGCCCCCAAGGTCACCTGTCTCTTGCTCGTTCGATTAGGCAGTCCTCTACGGACACAGCCAGATCGCCTCACCTCAAATCCCCTCCAGAATCCCCGCACTCGCAACGCTCTACCTCCACCAAAGTCCCAATCCCGACATAGCAACGCTACACTCAACCTCAGTCTCCCCACCTACCTCGCAACTCCCCAAGCATGGCCACCTTCCTCACCGACCTCTGGGAATCCGTCTTCACCCCCGGCCCGACCTCCACCCTCCTAGTAGCTACGAACGTCTCCTTCGGCTCGCTGCAACTACTCCTTCTCGGCCTCTTACTCGCGACTTACAGCATCCACTTCATCATTCTGTCAGTACTATGTGGAGGGCTGTGGTGGAGTATCAACTGGTTCGCTAGTGAAGTGAGTGCTGTGAGGCGGGAGGAAGAGGAGAAGGAGCGTCTGGCGAAGTTGGATGGGAAGAGGGGAGTGGGAGGGGAGGGCAGCGAGGGCGATGATGAGGGGGAGACTACGGAGGTAGAGGATGAGGTATCGAGGAGTATTGGGGATCTGAGGACTGGTGGGACGACTGTGAGTGCGGCGGAGGAAGTGCGAAGTAGTGGATTGGAGGTACCTACGGTAGCAGCTGCAAGGCAGCGAATGCCGACTAGGAGTGGAAGTGGGAGTGGGAATGGAGATGGCGTGAGGAGTGAGATGAGCACGGATAGTGAGTGGGAGAAGGTGGACGGGGAGCGATGAGGTCGGGAACAGGTCATGAGCTGTCGTCCATTGTGGTGTTTATACATTACTCCGCAGAGCTGGGGGTATCATATGCTATGTCCACACTCTAGTGCGTCGTTGCGCCAGACCTCTGGATATCGGTGCTCACGTACTGCTCATCAACGGTGTCAGTATCTCCTGCTGCGCCAGCGCGCCCATCCACTCCCGCACGAACTTCCCATAGTCGTGTCTTCGATGCTTCGCGGCTGCCTCGTCCCGCAGCCAGCTCTCGCACTCGTCTCGCCAAACGGCTTTGATGCGGCGCTGCTCGGTGAGTGTCCTCTTCCTCAGCTCCAATAGCTTCGCCAGATCGCCATCACAGCCGTCAAGCTCCGACTGATCGAACGCGGCGTCGTCAACGTCAGCAGCGCTCACATCGTACGCTTCACTCATACCCGTCAATCCCTCGCCTTTCTCACCCTCAATCATCTCCTTCCAGTCCTCCACAACACTCGCCAGTGCAGTCTCCACTTCCCTCAACGCCCTAGCACTAGTCACGATCTCCTGCTTCGCCCTCACCATCGGATCAGCCACCACAGCCATGAGATTCACATGCACATCTCCACCAAACCTCGCTTGAAGCACAGGCTGGATCACACTCAGCCAATC
The DNA here is from genome assembly GCA_036872775.1 of Oleoguttula sp. CCFEE 5521. Classification (NCBI taxonomy): domain Eukaryota; kingdom Fungi; phylum Ascomycota; class Dothideomycetes; order Mycosphaerellales; family Teratosphaeriaceae; genus Oleoguttula; species Oleoguttula sp. CCFEE 5521. The sequence goes on from JAVRRP010000001.1 coordinate 988,621, forward strand.
CTGTCCGCTGACTAGTGATGGAAATGGACCAATGTTCTGGGGGAACTTGTCCATACCGTCGAGCTTCCAGACATTGTCGCCGATGGGGAGGTAAGCGCAGAAGTGGAAGCCTTCTTCCTCTGGCTCTTCTTCGTCAGGCTCGGCAAGGGTCTTACGACGAGGCTTGGGTGCGCGACCGGAGCGGCGGATACCGCTGGACGCGGTAGCTTTAGGCGTAGGTGAAGCGGGCTCCTGTGCAAGTGACTTGATGACAGATGGACTAGGTTCAGGATCCTCGGGATTTGGCTTGACAGGGCTAGAGTAGAACTCTGTCAATGGTGATGTGGGAGGCATTTCTACTCTTTGCTTTGTTGGGACGTCTGACGAGGTGCCAGTGGTGAAGTCAGTGAGTGGTGAGGTTGGAAGAGCGCCTTTTGAGACATCGAGAAGGCGCATGTGCGGTGGCGTGCTGATGTTGCTATACTCGGTAAGGTGATCGTCGTCTGTGTCAAGGCCGTTAATTTTTTTCGGAGTCATTTTGATGCCGTTGCCGGCAAGCTTTGGCGGGCTTTGCTCTTGCACAATGCTGTCCGTTGCCAGTAGTGGTAGACTGGCAACATGCGGTGACTCAGCCATTGCCGACTTCATCGGCGACGACGCTGTGGATTTCATGTGAGACTTGCTGACAGTTGTAGCTCCCTGTGGTGGCGAGGTGCCATTCGCCGCGAGCTTCGCGGGAGTACGTCTGATGCGGCCAGGCTTGGAGTCAAGACTTGGGACTTGGATGTCCGGCGTCTCTGCAGCATCGTCTGGGGTCTCTTCAGCATAGTACCATCGCTTGCGTTCAGTGGCCTTCGCAGCCTTGGTAGCAATCGCTTTTGCAGTGGCAAGCTTTTTCTTCGCCTTTGCAGCTTTCTCCTTGTAGTGCATATCGGCGATCAGAAGATCCGTCTCCCTTGCGAATGAGTTGTGAATGCGCTTCACAAAGTCGAAATCATCGATGGCTTCTCCTCGGCTGTGTGGGTCCAGAGGCTGCGTGAGTGATTTGAAGTCCCGTAGCTCGCTCCCCAGTGACAGCCCAGCAACGTTCATGACGATGTTCAACATCGCTACGGTGGCGCAGGCGAAGTCTGGCACTTGCTCTGCATACCAGACGTCCTCCGGGCATTCGGTCTCCAGTACCTCCGCGTCGGTCTCTGCGTAGCGGAAGAGGAAGATGAGAGCATGGACTGGCTGAGGCAGAGTGGCCAGCATCTCGTCGTCCAGTGACATGACTTCGTGTATCTTGACTCCAGAGACGCCCATATCGCGCAGCATGACATTGAAGAAGGCAGGTTCGGATTCCAACTCGACCCAGCCTGGCCATGTGGTGCGGTCTGGAGGTGAAGGGGTTGACGCGGTGCCATTGGCGATAGCAGATGAAACTGGAGGATCCTTGCGCTTCTTAGATTTCGGAGGCATTTTGGCTGAGGAAGTGAAGTTTCGGACGTAGCATCTAGTCAAGTTGGCATTCCAGATGAAGCTCCGACGGGTCCCTGAGTGAGATTATGTGCGTTCAGGTCGCCAGCAAACTGGACATACAGGTCAAAGGAGTCAATCGACCTCGAACTGCGTTTGCTGCCGGAGATATCATCTTGTTCCGCGGCGATTCTGCTTTTTCGTCCAGCAGTAATGAATCTCATAAGCGCTTCCTATTGTCACTGATTGACGTTGTTGTTGGAAGGCTGCAGTGGAGTCGGGAATTATATCTGACCGTTAGCGGACAAACTTCTTGGTGATGTCCTTGACAAGCAAAAGTCGCGACTGGACGCGCTGAAGCACAAGTGAAGTCAACAATCGTGACTGTCCCATATACACTGACGCATACTCACCGTAGAGCTCGGTGCAGCCTTGAATTCAACCAGCAACGAGCGCCCCTTCTCACTCCGCAATTCTGGTCAGCCTGACACTACGATCAAAGAGATGAACGCAACACAATCTCCACCACTTCGAGCCTGATGGACGGCACACCACGAGCTCGCAGCGGCATAGGCGCATTCCCAGCGACACCACAGCGGAGATCGCCCTACAATGCTGCGTCCAGCTTCCAACGGAATGCCATACCCAGCCTCGATACCCTCAAATCGACCGTCCAGCAGGCGACGCAACAACCCAGCAACGAACCACTCATACCCACAGACTGGATCGATGCACCAACACAGCGTTTCTACGCATGCGCAGTTTACCTTGCCTTGTTCTCATGGCGAGCATGGGACTGGAACACACTCCAGGATTCGGAGGAGCAGAGTCTATGGCTGTTCATGAAATGGGTCTTCATTGATGGGACCTTCCTCTTTGGACTGCCGGCGATGCGAATACCATGGCTGGAATGGGACTCAGTGCTTATGCTGCTGCTGTTTCTGGCACACTCGGTCTTGGATGCTGTGATGATGTTCCAGCTGCCTATACCGATCGGAGCTGGATTTGCCATGGTGGGGCGGGGGATATGGGGTGCATACGAGATGGCTGTGAATGAGCGTAATGTCAACCCACAGACGGTGCTGTTCAACGACTCGCTCATCCTAGGGAGGCAGATCATCCATATCCTGCCAGAAGGGTCCGCTGTGTTGAACATGGAGAGAGAGGCATTCTGCGTTGATGTTACGAGACCGGAAGTGCGATTGCCGATCATGATCAACTCGACAAATCCGACGTCGATCGATCTCTTGCGAATTGACTTGGACACGCAGGCGAACGAGACGATCCACATCTCAAAGTCGCAGATCAAGACGATGCACAAGGACGCGGCTCGACTACTGACTTACAGTGATAAGCCCAACGAGCCGAAGACATTGTACCACACGGTCAGAAAGCCTGGTTTGTATGTCCTGCAGAAGGTGATTGATGAGTCCAATCTGGAAGTGTCGAGGAAGCGGCTGGCGCACACCGTAGTAGTGCCCTGTCCAAAGGCGTCCATCAAACAGATCAGCGCGAACAAGTGCAAAGGTGAGCTGGTCAATGCGGAATTCGAAGTGATCGGGACGCCTCCATTGCGCGTGAAGTATCGTCGAACGGTGAACCAGGTGATCACCGAGACGAGCTCTGAAAGCATACAGCCAGCGGACTTCTTCTCGCCGCTTGCAAAGCAGGATCAGAGCGCACTGGTCGTACCGAATCGCGTGGACACGGAGTGGGCTAGAGCACGTATGATGCATGTACCATTAACCGAGCATCTGGGCATGGCAGGCACTTGGGTCCTGTCAATAGACGAGGTGCAAGATGGCTTCGGAAACAAAGTCACGTATAGCGGAAAGGATCAGGAGAAGCAGGAAAAGAGGCCTGCAAAGTCTCCCCATCTGCATCAGGTCGTTACTGTGCATGAGCGACCTACTGTACAGCTAGAAGGCTGCACCTCCCAGCAACCCCTGAAAATCGCGAAAGGCAAGGCAGCTGAACTGCCTATCCGCTTCGGCTCCACTGGACGTGGGCCGATCAAAGATGCTGCTCATACACTGGAATACATCTTCACGCCGGACGCCAGCCTGTCGCCCGCAGGTGACCACACTGGAGAGCCACAAAGAAAAACGATCCCGGTCAAGAACATCAACGATCAGCCGCAGATCAAAGCGCCGGGACTGTACACGCTACAAGATGTATCGACCGAGTTCTGTCAGGGTGAAGTGATGGAGCCAGCTTCGTGCCTGTTGCAGAATCCGCCAGAGCCAGGCTTGAGCATCGCCACAGAAGCGATTGCCGACAAGTGCGCCGGCAGTCCCATCGGTCTGCGTGTTGACCTTGACCTTGTGGGCACACCACCTTTCGAAGTCACGTACAAGATGTACAAGGTTGGCGAGCGACATCACATGACTCTGAAGGAGCGCGTCAACGGACATCGCGGGCAGATGACACTAACGCCGAGACACGCTGGGCACTACACATACGAGTTCTCCGAGATCAGCGATGCTGTGTACAAGCAGCAGACGCTAAGTGGCAATGGCATGCGGTTCGAGCAGGATGTCAAGCCATCAGCTTCCGCAAACTTCGCCAACGTTCAGGACAAACAAATCTCTTGCATCGATGAAGCCGTCAGCTTCGATGTCGCTTTGCAAGGCGAAGGTCCCTTCAAGATAGAGTACGAGATCCAGCATGCCGGCAGGCGTGAGAAGTACAGCATCGACAATGTCGAAGGTGGCTCGGCGAGGCTGTCAACGCCAATGCTCTCAGATGGCGGAGAGTACATTGTCGCACTAGCGACTATCACAGATGGGCTGGGCTGCAAGGAGTTCCTGAAAGACGAGGCACGCATCAGTGTGCGCCACCAGAAGCCCAAAGCAGGGTTCGGCGCGATCGAAGGGCAGCGAAGCATCAAGACATTGGAGGGCAAGAAGACCGACTTGCCCATCCGACTATCGGGTGAGGCGCCGTGGGACGTCGAATATGTGGATCCAGAGGGCCGGACCCAGCGATTCCGAGCACAGAAACCCAATGACAGAATCACGGTGTCACAGCCAGGCTCATATGAGCTTCGCGGTGTTCGCGACGCTATCTGCCCAGGCGAGATCGACGTCCCGACAAGCAAGTTCGACATAAGTACGACGTCACGACCACAGATGCGACTTGCAGCCAGCAGCTCCGTTCAAGAGATTGGCGGCATTTTCGAGAAGCACGAAGTCTGCGAGGGTGAAGAGGACGCTGTGGAGCTGCTTTTCAAGGGTGCGCCACCCTACCTGGTCCAGTATGTGCAGCGAGGAAAGCCACTCCGCGGCACTGTGGCACCCAAGAACAAAGATCTTCGTGCTGCTCTGAATGTGGCTTCGCTACGACTCGATACTGCGCAGGCTGGCACCTACAACTACGAGTTCGAGAAGCTGGGCGACTCGAACTACGATCACAGTGCTCGTGACTTCACGCCTTTAACCTTGCGCCAGACGGTACATCCAAAGCCTACTGCATCGTTTAAGAATCCGGGCAAGACATACAGCTTCTGCTCGACCGAATCAGCGGGCGAGGAGGTCATACCAATCTCACTTACAGGCTCGCCACCCTTCACGCTTGAAGTCGAGATCAAGCATCTCGGTAGCATCAAGCCCGAGACCGTGGTTCTCTCTGACATCCAAGGCACCACCACCTCACTCCGAATACCACACAACAACCTTCACCTCGGCAAGAGCAGCATCGCCCTCCGCCGCGTCTCGGACTCCCTGAGCTGCCACCGCACACTCGACAGTAGCACGCCGCGCGTCCAGATCTCCGTTCACGACGCACCTGCCATCAAGTCTCTCGAAACGCAGACCGACTACTGTGTCGGCGACCGTCTGAACTTCGCTCTTACCGGCGTAGCACCCTTCAACGTCCTCTACACCTTCGACAACGCCGCGCGGAAAGCCTCAGCCTCATCAGCTACCTTCCGTCGCTTAGCAGAGAAACCAGGAACCTTCTCCATCACCTCGCTCACAGACGCCGCCTCGTCGTGCAACACCAACATCAACATCACCAAGCTTATCCACCCCCTTCCCTCCGTACGCGTGTCCCGCGGCAAGGAATCCTACATCGACATCCACGAAGGCAGCGAAGCGGAGATCTTGTTCGAGTTCGGCGGCACACCGCCTTTTGAGTTCACGTACACGCGCTCGAGCAATAGTGTTAAGGGTGCGAAGGGGAGTGGGACGGTGTTGGATATGAAGAGCGAGGTTAGTGAGGAGTATAGTATGCGAATTGCGGCGCATGAGGAGGGGACGTATGAGGTTGTTGCGATCAAGGATCGATATTGTAGTTATGCGAGGCCGGGGGTGAAGGTTGGAGGGAAGGGTGGGGGCCAGAAGATGCTGGGGTATTGAGGAGCATTCGGAAGAGTGAATTCGCGGCGGTGTTCGGGGTTAGCATTGTCAGCGACTAGTTTGTAAGGGCTTGAGAGATCAACGATAAGAGTGGACCAAATGTCACGGATCTGGGGCCAAGCATCATGTGTTCAGTGAGGCTGCACTCCAACTCTTAAGTCCTGACTCAGTTGAAGTACATTGAACAACGATGTTGACTCTGCGCACACGCTAACGCACGATTCCATGCCAGCGGTGTGCTTGCCGTGTGCGATACCACGTCAGCTATTGTATCGAACCAGGTCATCCTTGCCAAGTCCAGACAAGCTACAGTAAGACCCCGATGCAGTATCGCTAGAACGCAATTTTCTTCCATCATCAGCCCCAGAACAAATCAAGGCATATCTGATGGTTGGACCACGATCACATGCCACTTTCGAGATGGCAGATGCTGGAAGGATCTGGTCGCTTGAGGTTTTCCAGTCGCTTAGATACCGCCCCAGGACCGGGCTATGGTCCAGGGTGATTCGCGTCAGCCGCAGAGATGGTAAAGTACACCGCAATCGCGCAGCAACCGAAGGCTGAGGATACGGTACTACCAGGGTGTCGTTCACGGCTCTTTGATTGCCAGTTCCATCGCTCCGGAAGAGAAGGAATACCGTAAGAATGGAGCACGCTTTCGCATACATCGCGTGGCAGGTACTTAGGTCTCTTAAGTAGTCTCCGTCATTCACTGCTCAGCTCCCACTCCTCTCCGTTCGTCTCGAAATCTATCGTAATGAAGAACATGGCAGCACTCAATGGCTCGTCGAACGGCTCAGTCAACGGCTCGACCAAGCACGCAACAGGTGCACCAGCAGACGGTCCAACAGACGCCTACAAGCTCCCTCGCGACGCTCGTGAGAGCCAGCGTCTAGATGCTCAGCACGGCGCCCTCAGGACTAACGTCGGCTTCCTACTGCATCACTGTATCGTCGACGCTCTACCCAAAGTCGGTCCAATCAAGATAGCAGATCTCGGCACAGGCACGGGCGCGTGGCTGCTTGAACTCGCGGAAGAGATGGAGGACGCTAGGATCACGTACGTACCAAGTAGTCATCCGTCCAGTACGTCTTAGACCCGGCTGCACGATGCTGATGCGCCGCGATTCTTGTAGCTACACTGGTCTGGATATCTCGGACGTCCAGTTCCCGGCTGCTCCGCCCAGCGGCGTGAGCTTCAAGACCTACGATATGCTCTCGCCTGTGCCTGCTCAGTTCCTGTCCGCATTCGACGTCGTCCATGTGCGCTTTCTCGTGCTCGGCCTCCCCTCCGGCACCTGGCCGCAGGCACTGGCTAACCTGACCTCGATGCTAAAACCCGGTGGCTGGATCCAATGGATGGAACCAGATTTCCGGTGAGTGAGCCAAGCACCATTTCCGCCCTGAATCCCACGTCGCCAGCCAGTCAGCCATCCAGCCACCCTTCCCCCAAAACCTCACCACCCCGGCCTCCCGCCAGGAGCCCCACGCTGAACCGCCCTCTAGTAACATCATACCCCTCCCCCTCTCCACCCCCCTGACCACCTCAACATGCACCCTCCTCCAAACTGCCAGAACCACGATCCTCTCCCTCGTCGCGCACGGCACGCAGCACCACAACCTCGCCTTCCACGACTCCGAGTCCCTGGCCTCCCACTTCGCAGCCGCAGACCTCAAAGACGTTACCGAGACTGCCTTCGCCTCCGACCGCGTGCCAGAGACGAGACTGGCTATTAGTAGGGTGTTTGAAGGAGGTATCACGGGTTTGCAAAGGATGATCTGCGCCGGCGATGCTGAGGAGCAAAGAGGACGTTGGGGAGATGAAGGGAAGGGGAGGAAAGAGTTGAATGAGGTTGGGGAGGCGTGCGAGAGGGGTGAGGCGTATTGGAGATTGGAGCTGAATGTCTTTACTGGAAGGAAGCGAGGGGCGTGAGAGGGCGCTCCACGATTTGAAATGCTTTCTAAGGCTTCCAATAATAGAATTGACCCTCGAGACGTGACGTCCGAGGACCGATAGTCCTCTACGGCTACTCGTGGGTCCCACAACATCATGATACATGGTCGCCAAAATGAGACATTAGAAGCGATGAAGTGAGAAAGACAACGAATGTGGGTAGAGCAAGCATTGGCATTCAAGTCTGCTACGTACGGCAGACAATGATCTTACACTCCCTCCAAAAAGGCTTTTCTAGACTTTCTTTCCGCCAATTGCAGTGTTTCCACGTCTTCTGTCGACTACTACCCTGTAGTGAGCCGAAGAAGACTGTATGAAATATTGCAATGTGAGCTCTGATCCGTCATCCTCCTGAATGAGTGAAGGAGGACGTGATCAACGTGGTCGAGGTTGCGACGTGGGGGATGGCGTGTGGTCAGTGCAGGGAGGGATCTTGCGGGATTGGAAGCGCGAGGCGAGTAATGGTGTTGTGAGTCGTCCATCGAAGGCGGTGTTGCGTGATGATGTGGTAGTGGTAAGGATGCGCGAGCTTATGCAGACTTGTGCACAGGCGTCGCGCAGAAGTTTCCTGCAGCTTGGCGATCCAGTTGGGACGGCCGGATCGAGTGGACGGGGTGTGAGGTAAGAGCTGAGAAGCGATAGGGTGGCGTCTCACTCAAGTAGTGAGAGGAGTCTGGGGTGGTGTATGGTGCTCCAGGGGTGCGAAGAGAGTCTCCACAGCGAAACGGAGAAGTAGTGAGAAGCGTAGCTGGCTTCTCCGCCAGCCAGTAGTCCTGCGTGGGCCATGATCGGAGCCTAAGAACCGATCTCATCAGTCGTACAACATTCAAAGAAAGAGACAGCATACCGACGCCATATCCCATGGGCCCAAGGCACGCCGGCCGAGGGCGCTCAATAAGCGCCAAGAACTCCAGTATTCCAGTAACGGCAGAACAGACGAAGCAGCGCAGTTCAATTCCTAGGACTCTACCCTGGGGGAAGAGGCGCTGCTTGCCGAGTCTGTGGAGGCGGTGGAGCCTGCGCCGGACCTCTCGGCTGCATCTGCGCAAATCCACCAGCACCCTGTGGCCGCTGCTGCTGCTGTGGCAGCCCTGGCGCCGACCCGTCCTGCGGTCTCGGCGGCCCGCGACCTTGCCCTTGAAACCCACCACTACCACCTCGACCGCCACCTCTGCCGCCCCTGAAACCTCCAGTCCGATTCGCAGGATTCTGCAGGTCACTTCCGGTACCCTGCTGTCGTCCCCCGGCAGGCGGCGGCCGAGGCTGCTGGTTCTGCTGTACGCTGCTGATCGGCCGGGGGATGCTGTCGGGCTGATCATACACATAGAGACTCTTCTCGATATTGCTAGGAATCGGCTGGATCTCCGTGCCAAGCTCCTGCTCGATCTTGTAGAGATTGAACCGGTCCTCCCAGTTGATCAGATTGATCGCCAAACCGAGGTGCCCGAAGCGTCCAGACCTGCCGATACGGTGGAGGTATGTCTCTGCAGTCTTGGGGAAGTCGAAGTTGATCACAACATTCACAGCTTGGATGTCGATACCTCGTGTTAGGAGGTCAGAGCAGACGAGATTCCGCACGGCGCCGTTGCGAAAGTCGTGGAAGACGCGGTTGCGGTGGTGTTGCAGCATCTTGGCGTGAGAGTAGAAGCAGTTGTATCCGAGCTCTGTGATCTTCTTTGCCAGAAGCTCGACGCGCGTCGTGCTGTTGCAGAAGATGATGGACTGGTTGATTTGGAGCTTGCTGAAGAGGGTGTTGAGGCAGTGGACTTTTTGCTTCTCCTCCACAAAAGCGTAGTATTGCGTCACACCTCGCAGCGTCAGCTCATCCATGAGGTTGATCTCGTGTGGATCGCGCATGTGGAGGTCTTTGAACTCCTTCACCACCACCGGAAAGGTGGCAGAGAACAGCATCACCTGCCGATCTGCAGGATGGAACTTGAGCAGTTGCTCGCACGCTATCCTGAACTCGGGCGAGAGCAGCTTGTCTGCCTCGTCCATCACGAATGTATGTGCTGCTGACAGGTCCGCGACGCCTCTCGATGCCATGTCCAGAATGCGACCTGGTGTGCCCACAATGATGTGCACAGTGTCGTTCAACCGTATGATGTCGTCTTTAAGCCCCGTCCCGCCCGTTAAGACCATGACATTGATCCCCAAATGCTTGCCTAACGTCTTGCAAACCTGGCTCGTCTGCAACGCCAACTCTCGCGTCGGCACAAGTAGCAATGCCTGCGTCTTCTGCACCTTCGGGTTGATCCGCTCAAGTGTAGGAATCACGAACGCCGCCGTCTTGCCCGTGCCATTCTTGGCTCTTGCCAATATATCCCGCCCTGTGATCGCGACTGGAATCGTCTCTTCTTGGATAGGTGAAGGCTTCTCGAACCCTGCTTCAAAGATGCCCATCAGTAGCTCGCGCTTGATGTAGAAGTCCTCGAATTCCAGGCCTTTCGTTGCAGTAACATCCTCCGTTTGCACCCGGCCATCTTTTGTGGGTTGTTTGAGGCCAGCCTTCCAGTCTCCGGTGGGTGCCGGACTGCTCGCTGCGCCGTTTCCGGGTGTGTTGCTTCCATTGCTGCCTGCGAGTTTCGTGGCGCTGAGCTGATCTGCTAGCTCCGACGCCATGGTGTGGTGGATGTGGCTGCTGTGCGCGCCAGTTCGGGGTTGGAGAGAAATCTGTATGCTGTGCTGTGCTGCTGTCTGCTATTGCTGCGCCTAGTGGAAGGGATGTGCACGGTTCAGTGTAGGTCCCAGGTTCACGCGCCGCGCGCAATATGAGCTTCGGCGAGTACAGTGTCCGATAGAAGCCTGAGGTTCAGCTGCGGGATGCAATGCTCGGTAATCTGAGAGGTATGTGAGTGAGCTTCGATCACGGCGTTATGGATAGCTTGTGATTGTGAAGAATTGCGCGTATTCAGTGTGCAGTGGATTGTTGAGTGGGCAAGAGAAGTGTTAGTGCGATTCCAATGGCTGGAGTCGGAAACGCTGTGGTGAAAGGATCGGTGCCTGAGGATAGCCAGATCACATGCCGCAAGACCCTGCAACACGGCAACGAGGCGCCAGCAATAGGCCTAGTATGTGCAATTACCTATGTATCTACAGCTCCCTCCCTTCCTTTCCCTTCCTGATCACATCAAGTCATAGCAACGTTCGTCCCTCATGCCTACCTTGCCGCGAGCGATTGCGATCAACGCAAGTCCCGATTCAAATGCCAAGCCATCATCCTTCCAGCCAGCTCTTAGAGCCTCCCATGCCTCGCCTTAAACACCGCAACCTTATCGTCGTAAAAGAGAATCTCCCGTAGCCTCAGCCGTGCAGGTCCACTACCCTTCCCTCCGACCCCGACACTACCCTCGCTCTCGCTTTCGCTGTCCTCCCCATCGCCAGACTCCTCGACATCGCTCTCGGTCTCCTCGCCAGCCTCTTCTTCCCCTTCATCGTCACCCTCGTCCTCACCATCCTCGTCGCCGTCGTCCTCAGCGTCCTCTGCGCCAGAGCCAGAGGCGTCGTTATCTTGATCTCTGCCGAGACCAAGTCGGGATTCATTGCGGCCGTCGTGGTCCTTGCGCGTTTCAAGAATCTCGAAACACTTATTTGCAATGCCCATGTAGCAGAGCTCGACTTCGGGTCTAAGGGCTACAATATCCACGATCTGCGACGCCAGCTCCCGCGGATCGACACTCGCGCCGTGCACGTGATCAGCGAGGAAGGGGATGTAGAGGCTACGGAGATGGGGGATTGAGGGCAGGCGTTGGAGGAAGAAGTGCTGTTGACATCGTCAGTATGGAAGTGGGTAAGTGGGCGAGGACGAAGAAATGGCTCACCCAGTCATGATAATCGACCGCCATGCCCAACTCCCGGAGCGCAGGCATCTTGCCACTACAAATAAAAGCCAGGATATCTCGTGTGAGCATCCAGCGTCGCCACTTGGAAGAGCTGGTTGGTTGGCCTTCGGCGTTCTTCTCTGAGCTGTCAATCAGAATCTTGCGGAGTGACTGTCGATGGCGACGTAAGGGACCGCGGTAGATTGCATCGATCGTGACTGCAGATGAGTAGCTTCGTCCTTCTTGCAAGAAAAGCACTTCGAGACTATTAGGCGCGAGTGTTTCTTTCAGGAAAGAGATGAGTGACGAGGACACAGTGTTAGTGTGTATCCGCTTGAGGTTGAGGTTGTATTGCATCTCCAGACCGGAGGATGAGATGGAGTTCTTGTTGCTTTTGCGGGGCGTACTGCTGTTTGAGGCACGGCGGGTCGTGGAGTAGGACGGCGACTTTGGTGTGGGGCAGAAAATACGGCGAAGCGACTTCCAGAAGGCTTCATGATTCTGACAGTGGAGAAGTGTGAGGGAGCTCAGGCGGGACCAATCTATTGCCGCGCGGAGGACAGGTATAGAGAGGGCCACGCGCTCGAGCTCGAGCTTATCGAGTGAAAGGCGGTGTTCCAGTCGCTTCGGTCTGGGTGTTTCGGGTAATGACTCTGTGTTGGACAGGTCGTCAGCGTCGTCAGGAGGTAGTTCGGGAGGTATTGAGCTTGATAGCGGAGGTTGCGGTGATGGAGAGCGACTGCTTGCGACGAGAGGATCGTTATCCAGGGCAGCATCTGTGCCAGGGGGACTGAGCCCTGGCGAGAACAATGGCGGTGGTGCGACTGCCTCGGCCTCCTCTGCAATCGTTGCGACATCTTCGCCGTCTTCGGAAGGCCTGCGAGGAGCACCAGCAGACGTGGCAGGGGTGCATGCCAGCGCAGGTGGTGGAGCCATAGGCCGCTTCTTCCTTCGCAATGGGAGCTCCATCTTCGGCCTCATGTCGTGCACGAAGCCCACCAGAGTGCCTAACACGCCCCCCTGCCGCTTCTCACCGATCGTGAGAAAGCCAGCCGTTGGATTTTCTGTGTCCACCTGTGGCAGGTTGTCACCCTCCCAGACAGTTGCCCAGCTCCGTGTAATCGCATGTCGAGCAATGCCGACTCTCAGCTCTCGTAGCTTGTCCAGTGATCGACCAATCAACACTGCCATCTCGTCGATGTAAGCCAGCTCATCGATGTCAAGTACACTCAGGCTTCGCAGTGCAGGTAGCCCTGAAAAGCTGGGGTGCTCGACACGGTCCAGATCAGCAGGTTTGATTTGCGAGGCTGGTCTAAGTGTGCTGCTCTGTGCAAGGTTCGGATGTAGTGCCGGCATTGCTGCAGCATATGGAGGAGGTGGAGGCGCGAGATTGTCGTATGAGTTGTCGTGGAATCGCACCCAGACCTTTTCTAGTCGGCAAGCTTCGCGATCGCCCAGCGATGCAAGTGCTGCCCACACGTCCCTCAATATGCCGGTCGGCATGTCCCAGACAAAGGTTTCCAGTGCGCGCATCCGTGCTACGGCCAAAGCCACAAGTGTGCCGAGCATCTTGCCTCCTTCCTTGGAAATAAGATACTCTTGCACCCAGTCTGCGGGCCCGTTGCCCAGTGAGAACTTCCTCGTGAAGTGAGCGTAGTGATTGCCTCTTCGCCGCCTCACGGCCATGTCCGTTGCTCTGCCCTGGCCAGACTTTACGAAACGATTGCTCTGCGCTTCGCGTTGCTCTGGAGCTTCTCCAAAGACCTCCTCTGCCATGACCAGTGTCGCGAGACCGTACGTAAGCGCGTCCACCCCAGATCTCGGCTCCGAATGCGTGGTGCTGTCCGGCCATACAATGTCGAAGCGAGAGTAGATGTGAGGTGTCGTCAAGTGATGGAGCGCACTGTGGCACAATGCGAGCGAGGTCAAGTCATTCGTATGCGTGACCTCGCGCACAATGTCTTTCAGCACATCCACCGGTAGATCCAGCAAGCCAAGGGGTTTCTTAGCCTCCTTCTCTATGCTGACGGCCTCCTTACCCTTGCCCTTCCACACACGACTAGACCGTAATCGAGGTCCTGACATGTCGATCTCGTGGCAATCCTCATGAAAGCGAGTGCCCATGTTTTTGGCGTTCGGCTCAAGTGGGAGGCTGGGAGGAAGTATGGGTGCTGATGTGAGCGTCGGCTTGGGGACTTGTGAAGCTGTAGTCGCATGGTGCCTGCTGTCGTCCTCGTGAAGTGTCGTGGCGCCAGCTTCACTTTGGCCTGTCGAGGCGGTGGACAATAGAACACCCTCCATGCTGTGTGTTCACACGCCCCAGCTTGCTTCGTCTGGTGAGTATATCCTGTGCAGGCGCATGGAGCGCCGTCACTGTATTGTTAGCTACAATGATGCGACTGTCTGTTCCAGCCAAGGCACATGTCTCTATGCTAGGGATGTGTAGAACTTCTCCGCGGTGCTTGCTGCGAGGCGTTCTGTCGTGCAGCCGTCGATGGTGGTGCAACTCACGGCCTTTCTCCACCCCGGGAGGTCGGAACGCGCTAGACGAAGGCTCGTGCCGGGAAACCCTATCTCGCGCGGAAATGATCCCGTCTGTTTACTTTAGAGCTCCACCACCTTTCTACGAGACGAAGATGCGCCGGCGACATTGACGATACCGACAACAACGATATCGAGCGCGAGACCGTCAGAATGTCCGCAGCATCGCCAGAGCGACCGTCGCGTCGTGCAGCGAGTAGGCGGAAGGTGGTAGTGGAGGACGATAACAGCTCCGACATCGAGAACAGTGCCGTATCCCAGTCACAACAGGCCGACGAAGAGGAAGAGGACTACACACCCGCACCGAAGAGTGCAAAGTCCTCGCCGCGACGGCGAACTACAGCAAGCACTGCTACAACACCTCGAAGGACCGCCGCTCGCCGCACCCGTACAGGCGACTCGATAGAACCCTCACAGATCTTCAGCCCTCCCGGAAGCGTGGTAGATGGACCTACATCACCCACCAAGAAGGCTGCACCGAAGCGACGAACAGTCAAAGATGCGCGTGCTGCACGTGAAAGTCGCGTGTCACAAGTCAGCATCGCTTCAGACGCGCCGGATCTGGAGGCCTCTATGCTCACACCCGAGCCCACCGCATCACCCGAACCCTCAGCACTGAGGCACGGCACGCCGCTGTCAGATATCACAGAGACGGCTGTGAATGAGCAGACACCGAGAGCTGTATCGCGGACTCTGGACCCGGTGGACGAGAATGCCTCGGTGTTGGAGGACGAGACGCAGGCCACCATAAAGGCACTGTCGCCCGAGCGCGCTTTCAAGACTGAGGTGCGGAAGGTGGATGCGCAAGTCACGCAGATGGAGCGACCAATGGACATCGTGGTGCGGACAAGAGCATTGGGCGTGCCGCAGATGCAAGAGCCGGCCGAGCCCACGGCTAGGATGACGATCACGTATCTTATTCTGACGAACTTCAAGTCCTACGCTGGGAGGCAAGCGGTTGGACCTTTCCACGCCTCTTTCTCATCTGTTGTAGGTCCCAATGGGTCCGGCAAGAGCAATGTCATCGATTCACTGCTCTTCGTGTTCGGCTTTCGCGCGAGCAAGATGCGACAAGGCAAGATTTCGGCGCTCATACACAATAGTACTGGCTTTCCGGATCTGGAGTTCTGCGAGGTCGAGGTGCAGTTCCAGGAAGTGATGGACCAGCCTGACGGGAGTACAGTCATAGTGCCAGACTCACAACTGCTTGTATCGAGACGAGCATTCAAGAACAACAGCAGCAAATACTACATCAATGGGAGGACGTCAGACTTTACGGCTGTCACCACCCTGCTGAAGGGGAAGGGGGTGGATCTGGACCACAAGCGCTTCCTGATTCTGCAGGGCGAGGTGGAGTCGATCGCGCAAATGAAGCCCAAAGCTGCGTCCGAGCACGATGACGGTTTGCTTGAGTATCTGGAAGACATCATCGGCACTTCAAAGTACAAGACACCCATCGATGAAGCTGCAGCAGAGACCGAGCAGCTCAACGAGGTCTGCCTCGAAAAGAGTACCCGAGTGCAGCATGTTGAGAAGGAGAAGAATGGCCTCGAAGACAAGAAGAACAAGGCTCTTGCCTACATCCGTGACGAGAACGACCTTGCGTCGAAGCAATCAGCGCTCTATCAATTATATGTGTCAGAGTGTGGTGACAACATTCAAGTCACCGATGAAGCTATCGGTCAGATCCAGGAGCAGTTGAATGACGAGCTGCAGCGCCATCAAGGTGGCGAAGACGACATCAAGCGCCTGGAGAAGGAGTACAAGGCCGGCTCGAAAGAGTATGAGAAGCTCGAGAAAGACACGCAGAGTATCGTTAAAGAGCTTGCGAAGCTAGACAAAGACACCGTCAAGTTCGAGGAGAAGAAAAAGTTCCTCGCCAACAAGGCCAAAAAGCTCGACAAGACGTTCGAGAGCGCAAAATACGGCATACAGGAGTCTTCCACACAAGCCAAGCAAGCTGCTGAGGACATTCAGCGGATCACTGGCGAGATCGAGGAGCTGGAGCGGGAAATGCAGGCGGAAGACAAGAAGCTTACTGAGATCCGGGAGAGCCTCAAGGGCAAGACCCAAGGTCTGAGTGACGATATCGCCGCAAAGCAGAAGTTGCTGGAGCCCTGGAATGCCAAGATCAACGAGAAGCAGTCGGCAATCGCGGTTGCTCAAAGTGAGCTGGACATCCTGCATGAGCGAGAGAGTGCGGGCGCGACTGCTATAGTTGAGACTGTAGCGAAAATTGCGACATTGCAGGAGCAACAGGCAGTCAAGTCCGCAGAGCTCGAGACATGCAAGAAGCAGCGAAAGAGCGCTGAAAAGGAGACGCAGAAGTTGCAGCAGCAGCTTGACCAGCTCGCGACCGAGGGGCCGAAGCTCAAGGCGAAGTTGTCTGGAGCCAGGGAGAAGGCTGATGAAGCTCGTGCTAGTTTGTCTTCTACTCAAAGTCAAGGCAACGTCCTCTCTGGCTTGAATCGCCTGAAGGAATCTGGCCGCATCGACGGCTTCCATGGTCGACTTGGCAACCTCGGAGCCATTGACCAGAAGTACGACGTTGCCATCTCCACAGCTTGTCCAGCCCTCGACAACCTCGTCGTTGACACGGTCGAAGTCGGCCAACAGTGCATCGACTACCTCCGGAAGAACAACCTCGGCCGCGCGAACTTTATCCTCCTAGATCGACTACCACAACGCGATCTGTCCGCTCTCGAGACACCCGAGAACGTTCCTCGCCTCTTCGATCTAGTCAAGAGCAAGCACGATCGCTTCAACCCAGCTTTCTACAGCGTTCTGCAGAACACTCTCGTAGCGAAGGACCTCGAGCAAGCAAACCGCATTGCTTACGGTGCGAAGCGATGGCGAGTGGTCACTCTCGATGGTCAGCTCATTGACAAGTCCGGTACCATGAGCGGTGGTGGGACGAAGATGGCGAAGGGCGGCATGTCCAGCAAGCTGACTTCGGACGTCTCGAAAGAGCAAGTCAGTAAGCTGGAAGTCGATCGCGACGCTGTGGAGCAGCAGTATGCCGGACTACAGGAGTCGCAACGCGAGCTTCAAGGCCAACTGCACGACTTGCAGGCTCATATACCTTCGCTTGACACACAAGCGCAGAAGCTAGGTCTCGAGCTCGACAGCATCGAACGCAACATCACTGATGCACAGAAGCGGATCCAAGAGATCGGTGCCGAGCAGCAGCCTTTTAAGAGCGAGAAGTCGAAGATCTCCAGCCTCGAGAAGTCGATCTTGTCCCTCCAGCGAGAAGTGGAGAAGCTCCAGTCAGAGAGCGCGGGCATTGAGTCTGAGATCCAAGCCCTGCAGGACAAGATCATGGAGGTCGGTGGTCTCAAGCTCCGCAGTCAGAAGACCAAGGTCGATGGCTTGAAGGAGGAAATCGACACCCGCGCGGAGGAGCTCAGTGCTGCTGAGATCAGCCAGACGAAAGCCGAGAAGCAAGGCAAGAAGCACGAATCCACGCACTCCGAGACCATCGCCGAGCTTGAGAAATTGGCCACTGAGCAAGAGAAAGTCGAGATCGACGTTCGCAACCAAAGTAAAGACACCTCCGGCTTTCGCAGACAGGCAGAGGAGGCTCAGCAGGCTCTCGATGAGCGGAAAAAGGAACTCGCAACGCTGAAGTCGACGCTTGACGCGCAGATTGCAGAGCTGAATGAGACGAGAGGCGCGGAAGTCGAATTAAGGAACAAGTTGACCGAGCACCAGAAGATTTTGGCTGATAACGAGAAGCGACTGCATCACTGGGAGGAGAAGCTGGGAAAGCTGACGCTCACAAACTATAGCGAGGAAGGCGAGGAGTTGCCTCGCGAGGCACCTGCTGCGCTGTCACCAGATGAGATCGCGGATCTGAGTAAAGACAACCTGAAAGCTTCGATTGCTGGGCTAGAGGAGCGGACAGCCACCGCAGTCGAATTGACCGTGCTGGCTGAGTACCGCCGTCGTTGCAATGAGCACTCGTCCCGCCTAGAGTCGCTGAACGAGTCCCTCTCCCTCCGCGACTCAGCAAAATCTCGCACCGACTCCCTCCGGCGCCTCCGCCTCGAAGGTTTCATGGCAGGCTTCTCCCTCATATCCCTCCGGCTCAAAGAAATGTACCAGATGATCACCATGGGCGGGAACGCCGAGCTGGAGTTGGTGGACAGTTTGGATCCTTTCGCAGAGGGGATCCTGTTCAGTGTGATGCCTCCGAAGAAAAGCTGGAAGAATATTGCGAATTTGAGTGGAGGGGAGAAGACCTTGAGTAGTCTGGCGTTGGTGTTTGCGCTGCATTGTTTCCGGCCGACGCCATTGTATGTCATGGATGAGATTGATGCGGCGCTGGACTTTAGAAACGTGAGTACTTGCCTTGATCTCCATTGCCAGGCTGGGAGCCTCTGGCTTCATCCGGAGGCGACGCTGTGGGTTGAGGGGGATCATCTACTGACGTTCACTTCCAGGTGTCGATTGTGGCGGCTTACATCAAGGAGCGCACAAAGAACGCGCAGTTCATTGTTATCTCGTTGCGGAACAATATGTTTGAGTTGGCTGAGCGGTTGGTGGGGGTGTACAAGGTCAACCATATGGTATGTCTACATGTCACCGTACTTGTTTGCCTGAGGCTACGACAGCTGACTTTCTGCGTGACAGACGAAGAGCGTGACGGTCGAGAACAGAGACTACATCACTGCGCATTGAGGCCGCAGGCAAGCCAGTTTAGTGGCGAATCTGTTGGACGCCTGATTTCGATCGGCCCTACAACGCTTGACGATCACACGGAGTGCCTTGCATGATCACGCTTCTGTACATGTTGTATGAACATCCCCGAAGCGCCATGATCCCGACGTAAGGCGTTCCTGGGATCCTGACCGTGTCGATGACGGGACGATGAGGTGAGAGACTCTTACAAAAATATAAGCAATGATCGACATCTCTAGGCATTGGACAGACGCGGTTTGACCAGTCGGTGGGTCTGTACAGAGGCCCCGGCATCACGGCACTCGGAGAGCCACAACAGAACCTTATTTTCTGCGTGTGGTTTCAGCCCCTTCCCTCCGAGGTATCTGGACTCGGCTCACCTCAGCTATTGCCGCATACCGGGACCATGCATCGAAGCTAAGATGAATGAAGCTTTCGAAGGTGCATGTTGTTGGACTTGGCAGCAGGATCTTGTGGAACTTGCCAAAGCGAAGGATCGGCTGGCCTGACGAGGGCTGGGGATTGCATTCCACTTTCAGCTCAGCTCTGACGAGTCGCGAGCTTTGGCGACGTCAGGCCGGCTGATGGGATTACAGATGATGGGCTAAGCCCATCGGCTCGCGCTACGCTCAGGCTTTTGGTAATGCCGAACATGACAAAACGAATAGGCTTTGATGTTAGTGCAGCTCATGTTGGACAGCTATATACAATGTTTCTCAGATCCACGCCCTCTCACCCTGAAGTCATAGTAGCCTCTCCTCGCAAGAAGTGGAACCCAAGCTCGCCAACATGGCTACGACTAATCTCAACGCCGATGCCTACCACCTCACGCGCGATACCGCAGAGAGTAGCCGCCTTGAAGCCCAGCATGAAGTCTGGAAAACAAACGTGGGCTACTTGATACACCCACGCATCGCAGAGACTCTCCCGCAGCGGGATGTGTTGGTTGGCGATGTCGGCACAGGGACAGGCGCATGGCTGCTAGACGTCGCGAGGCAACCCAACGCGCAAAACTGGAAGTAGGCATCGAAGCTCCGAGCTCTTGAACGGTGAAGCTAGAACTTACGCCCCCTCCCAGCTTCCACGGCCTCGATCTCAGCGCTGCGCAATTCCCACCTATCCCGTCCTCGAATATCAGATTCTCAACTCTAAACATTCTAGATCCCGTTCCTGCAGACCTAGAAGGCAAATTTGACGTCCTCCATCTCCGCATCCTAGTCATGGGTCTCCCGACAGGCACCTGGGTGACAGCTGCTACCAATCTCAGAAAGCTGCTTAAGCCCGGCGGATGGCTCCAGTGGGAAGAAGCGCGTTTTGGGTACGAAACATGTCGCTTCCACGAAACTCTACAGCTTTGTGTCATCATCACTAATCAACGAGGAACAGCGACTTAGTGACCCTGCAGACCGACCTCAGCCACTCCGCCCTCCGTACTTCCAGCGAAGCGCTCTACCACTCCATCCGCGCTGCAGTAGTCAGTCGCGGCGTGGCCTTGGATGAGATCGCGAGCCTGGAAGGCTTTGTCGGGTCCGGGGGCTTCGAGGATGTGCGACTAGATTTGTTAGGTTCGGATCGTGTGCTGGAGACCAGGAAAGGCTTCAGCCTGGCGGTTGCGGGCGCGTTCCGGGGCATGATCAAGATGCTTGCCAGCGCCGATCCGGAGGCCAGTACCTGGCGGGAAGGAGGGGCGGCGTGGCAACAGCTGGACAGTATTGAGAACGCAATGCGGAGGGAGGAGCTCTACTACAGTGCGGACATTATGGTCGTTACTGGGCGGAGGGTCAGCTGAG
The DNA here is from genome assembly GCA_036872775.1 of Oleoguttula sp. CCFEE 5521. Classification (NCBI taxonomy): domain Eukaryota; kingdom Fungi; phylum Ascomycota; class Dothideomycetes; order Mycosphaerellales; family Teratosphaeriaceae; genus Oleoguttula; species Oleoguttula sp. CCFEE 5521. The sequence continues at coordinate 1,009,204 of JAVRRP010000001.1, forward strand.
CGTGGGAGATCGAATATTATTTCTTGTCTGCGCTCCTCGTCACTGGCTAGGGTGGCGACATGGCTGTACATACAGGCCAGTGCATGCCAATCCATCGCCCGAGATGAGCGCTAAACACCGCGCTGAAGTCGACAATATCCGGATTCCGTGCATGTACTCGTAGTCAAGCTTGTCATGCGCCCGCCGGTACAAAGCACCTCCGACACCCACCCTGCACCACGTTGCCAATGACATGAGCGTGCGCGACTTTGGCGCCTACACTTCGTCCACCATAGCTCTGTATCTCGGAAGGTCTGGCATCGCCGTAGCCAAGCTGGCGCAATTGCTGTGCTATCTGTTCGTCGTCGTCCGTGGTCGGATTGTCTTTCGCCGCACGTAGCAGACAAGAGAGATGGTAGACGTGGCCGCACGCGAAGCCTAGAAGCGGCTCGTTCTCTGCATGATTGTCAGCTGGAGGTTCATCAATCGACAGAGCTCACTCTTAGTACTCACCATCTTCATGAAAAGCCTTGCCACACCCGACGCAATGTCCAGGCTTGGCAGGCTTGACGGTCACTTTTTGCTTCGGCACCAGCACTTTCACTTCGCCATCAATCTGCGTTGGCACGTCTTTAGTCGTGATGTCGAGATCGTTCGCCTTCTTCTCGTGCACGACATCAAAACGTACGGCCTTGCGCTGACCGGCGCGTAGGACATCCATGCCAGCAGTGACCTCGCCTCGCAGCACTCTCGCCACGCCTTCGGAGATGGAGTGCTGTATCTCGTACTCTTTGACCAGTCTCGTCAAGCCTTGCTTGAGACCTGGGATCTCGAGACCAATCAGGATCCGGCGAACGAGCTCGACTGGATCGACTGCTGTGCCAACTTCCTCGAGTAAGCCTCGGATAAACGTAGGCTTGTCCATGCCATACTCCAGCAAGTCTTCCCATAGATCAGGGTTCTCCTTGACGAAGCTGATGGCTTTTACCACGTCTCCGAGCTCACCAATGATAAGCCAAAGCGCACGCTTCAGCTGGCCGGTCTTGCCTAACACGTGCACCAGCTCGGGGATGTAGTGTCGATGCTCGCAAATGGCGATCGCTTTGTCGTAGCTGTAGATCTCGCTGCTTTGCAGAAACTCTAGTAGTATTGTTCTGTCGTATTCGGCGAACAGCTCAACTGCCAAATCTGCATGGTCCTCCACTAGCATGTGTCCTTCGTCAATTCGCCGATCGAATATGCGACGAGGTGCGCCGTCTTGCTCTGGTTTCGATCCACCACGCCAAAGCGCTCGAAAATAGAAGAACAGAAAGACGGGCATCTTCCCCCCGCGTTGCTGGAGTTGCTGCACCACGACTACCGTGGGTATGCTGCCGCGCAGTGCTTCTTCTGCGAGCAAGTCGATGACCTCGGCGCTGGCTTCTTCAAGCTCTTGCAGGGACGCGGATCGAAGCTGCTGTTTGGTCACCTTCAACGTAACGAAGCCCGGGATGTCATCGGCCAGAGCTTCTGTGACCTTCTCATCTCTGATCAGGTCCATAGCTGCTTCGGCGTTCTGGGTGCGGATGTAGCACTGTAATGCGTCCTGTGCTTGCCCATTCGCTAGATAGAGCTTTGCAAGTGCTTCGAGTAGCACAGTCCAATCTCGTCCCTGCACGCCATCTTGCGTACTACTCTCTGTAACTTCACCGCTGCGAAGCCGAGACTCGATTGCTGTAATGACGCCTTGCACATCGAAGAGATCTGTGTCCCACGAGTCGAGCAATGCTCCCATCCGCGGCGGATCATGGACAAGGTAATGATTCAAGACAGCTTCATACACCTCGCCAGGTAATGGCGGCTTGAGCATAGTGGACGGCATGAACGGCGTGATCTCATCGAACTTCTCGGCTTGCGCAAAGGTGAATACCCAGTGCTCCCATCTTCCACTCTTGCCTAGTACTGTGCCAGCGACCTTGCCGGCTTCTCCCCACTGATTGGTAGCAGTGAGCTGAGTGAGCCAGAGCTCACCGATACGTCGCTTCTCTCTGACCGCAGTGCTATCGCGCGATCGTATAGCTGATGCAGTCGTTTGAGAGTCCGAGTCTGCAAAGAAGTCTGCTAAACTCCCCTTCGCGCCTTGCGACGGCGTCTCGGCCGCTGACGAATTGATGGATTTTCGATCTGCGTTTGAAGCCTCAAGTATTTCGGGTCGCTTGTCCAGTAGTTGCCACGCGGTCTTGTATTGATGATGCTCCAATAGCCAGTCCAGATGATCACTCAAGTCACGCTTCACTGCCAAAACGCAGTCATACGGGCTATGGATGAACAGCTTGAGACCTGACTCAATCGCGAATGGATGCGCATCGACAGCTTTCGTGCGAGGCGCTGAAGCTTGCACTCCTTGTATACTGCCGCCCTTCGGCGAGCTGACCCCGGCTTTGCCATTCTCCTCACTTCCAGTTTCACTTCTAGTGAGCATGCTTGCTCCTGACGAGAACAACCGCGTAGCATATCCGCCGCCTGATGCTTCCCATATGCTCTCGAGAGCACCTCGCTGCTCTTGCGTGGATTTGTCCGGTAACGCCGGTGGTATGTACAGAGTGCCTAGCTGGTACTCCTGGGCACTCAATGTCTCGAAACGGCTGACACTCAACTCATCGAGGTCGACTTCTTCGCCGTCCTTGACGTTGACGAGTCTTAGTTGGGGTGCAAGGCTTGTGTGTTGTCTTTGCCGGCCTTTTCGAGGCGTATCATTATTTGAGGGCAACAGATTGTCATCGTCGTCCCGAGTCCTGTACGCTAGAATTGCCAGCATCGAAGGCGTATACAGCGTTACACCTGATACTATACAGTCGCGAAACTGCAGCTTGTGGATGATGTCTGCGCTTCCGATCTGCTTGGAGCCTGCATGCTTCCCAGACTGTACAACGCCACCTTCGTGTACATGCATGATCCAAGCGGTATCACCCCAACCTACGATCAACTTCTCGGGCTTTTTCTCCCTCTTGGTGTTTTTGACAGTGCCGTTGCTGTTGCTATTGATCGCAGTCACGGACTCGTTGTTACTGCTCGGATTGTCCCTCTCGAGTAGTCGGTCGTCCACCCATTCCACCCTCGACTTCCATACTCCGGCCATATCCTCCCAGCTTTTGCGACTTGGCTTTGCCGCATGCGCAACTCTTCTCCATGCGTCTTCACTCGCTTCGCCTTCCAGCCGTAGATGCGATCGCATGATCTTGATGCCCTCCTCGTTAACCCAGACCACCCACTTTCCGCTTAAACTCCACTTGATAGTGCTTATGCTGCCTTCACCCTGGTGCAGCACAGTGTCCCTGCCGTTATTCGCCCCTAGTCCAATGCTTCCAAGCCATCCACTTGCAGCCGCCGCCGCACTGTTCGTGTTTGCATCGGAGCTGACACCAGCCTTACCACCCACTGTGAGGATCAGATTCCCAGCTCTGCCACCTGACAAATACGTTCGGTCTACTTTGTAGTCCGGAGACAATGCCACTGCCTGCACGGGACGTGCGAAGTTACGTAGCTGCACATCCTTCGGATCAATCAGCGATGCTATACACACATGCCCATCTATCGATGAAGTCGCAACGTAGATTTGATTCGTGGGCGTACTGGGCACAGCTGGCTGCGTTAATCGCGCAATTTTCGGGCCCGCAGCTACAGTAGGTACAGCCTTCATGGTCGGCAACCTCGAGAGCAACCCTGGTGCAACTAGAACCTCTTTGCTCCCGTCTTGCATTGTTAACATAGATGGCGGAGGCGGTATGGGTGACACCGAGCAACTTGTAATGCTGGCCGAGTGAGCATGGTAAGTCCGCAGAGTCTCCATAGCTGGCAGGCCAAGTACGTGTATGTTGCCGTCCTGCGTGCCGACGACCATCTTGTCGCCGGCCACACAGAAGGCCGTGGTAAAGTCACCATTGCGATAGACCCCAGCGACGCTCGCCGTGAGCTTCGCATACTTCAGCTTGGGCTCTTCATCCTCCTCTGGCTCCTCATCAGCCTGCTCGTCCTCCTCATTGACGATTGTATCGCCATCCTCGGGCTGAAGGAGCGATTCCTCGCGATCGTCCAGTTGCGTGGGCGTCGCCGGCGGGACGGTGGACATGCTGTGTGTGAGAGCATGTCCTCTAGGTAGCGGCTATACAGCTGCACTGGAGGAATGCATGGGTGGTCGATTTGTAGATGTGACTAAATGTGACTTGCTTAACGTATATGCTTTGGAAGCTTGGGGATGACGGAGGTGCATTGAGGTGCATTGAGGATGCGCACTAAACGGCACTCTGAAGAAAGCAACATTACATATTATAAATTATCTCACGTTAAGGATCAGACTTCAGCGAAGCATATACTATGAGTGCTATCAATCGTACAGCGACCTGGATCGCGTTCAATGATATATGCAAACGAGGTCTGGCCAGGCGTGAAGGCTTTTCGCGGCTGGCTACCCTCCGATCAACACCAACGCAGTCACCTATCATTGCTACAACAGATACAGTCCAAAGGCGTGGTTTGGGCTCCTCACATGTCTCAAGCTCAATAGATCTCGACGCTGGCAAGACCAAAGGCAAAGCAAAGCCAGTGCGATCTCACGCTGCCGCATCATCACTTCGACGCGTAGCAGCAGAGGCACAGCGATCACGGGAAAGCATCGTCAAGGGTCACGGGCGACGGAGAAGGATCAATGCGCAGGCAGAAGCGAAAGATGTCACGGCATACTGCTCAGCTGAATCGTACTCCATTACTAAGGCTTGCGGATTGCTGGAAGCAGAAGGTTACGAAACTGATCCTCTCGAGACTGGACTGTACCCGCAGGTCCTGCACGTACGGGTACCGGCCACGCGATCAGCGACTGAGCCTGTTGCAGAACTAGGGCATGGTGATGTCTTCGTGTTCCCATCTGGCAGCGTGGTCTTCTGGGATGTCGACGAGAGTCTGGCCTTGAAAGTGGTGAATCGAGTGCTTCTTCCAGCCGCCGAGAATGTCCACAGAACCGAGGTTGAGGATTTCGAGTACCTTGTAGACGCCCACCGCGAGCATTCGGTGATTGTGGGGGACAAAATTGTGCTTGCGACCAAGCCGGCTTCCGGTGATGCCACCTCCGCCAGTCATGAGAACCCAACTTCTACCACCCTAGCCAAGATCGCGTACTCTTCCGCACTGGCACGTTCGACGAAACTGGCAGCGCTGGAGAACAGCCTTTCGCACTATTTCAGCACGACACGTACCATCCCCTCCATCCTCTCCTCTGGCTCGCCACTTCGCTTTTCTCGCAGCTTCATACTGCGCAAGACCGGCGAGCTACTCTCGATTCGCGCGCAGCTGAACCTCTATTCCGAGCTCACCGACTCCCTGCCCGACTTGTTCTGGGACTCCCCACACGAGCTCGGTCTGGAGTCGTATTACGAAGCCCTTGGCAGAGCGCTCGATGTAGGCGTTCGCATAAAGGTCTTGAACGAGAAGATGGACTATGCATCCGAGATCGCCGCGGTATTGCGCGAACGCTTGAGCGAGAAGCATAGTACTGGGTTGGAGTGGCTGATCATTGGCCTCATTAGCATCGAGGTGGCCTTTGGTATCTGGGAGATCGCCCATGAGCAGGCCGTCAGTCGAGACGACGACCGGACGCGCGTTTTACTGGAAACATGGCTCGAGACGCAGGTGGCAGTCAAGCGCTGAAGTCACCGTACGTGAAAGCATAATAATACCCTACTCCAAATTAGCACTTCGTAGTCTGTTGTACAGGCTGCTCCACTCTACTTACGTGTTCGATCTCCATCCCAAAGCAACATTCGAGGCGTCTCATCTGAGACCAGCTGCAATCCATGCTTCACCCCCATCAGACGTGTTGTCGCTCGCTCGCCTCGCCGTGAAGCTCGTCGCCGGCAAGCAGGGGCTCGTCCTCGTACTCAGCTTCATCGGTCGCTCGACTTCTCGAAGGTGGCAGTGTAGGACTCTCCGAAAGATGGACTGCATGGCTGGGAAGCGTGTCAAGCTTCACGGTCTCCTCGACCTTCTCCTCGCCACTCTTAGAGAACCAGTTATCGACTGACCGCGCTAGCCGCGTGCTGGGCGCATCAATAAGCACCTCGCCCCAGTGCGATACCAGAAACGTGAGCGGGACCATGACCAGAAGCAGAATCAGGTAGATGAGGAATGTGATACACCTGAAGCCGAAGTTCCCGCCCACTTTGCCGTCCCCAGCCTTCGAAAAGTCGATGTACCCGGTCCGGCCGAATGGCTTGTACACTGCTTCGGTCAAAGGCTGTCCCACAAGATTGAGCACCACTCGGTGAAGCAGATAAAGCATATAGCTTATCCTTCCCATATACCGCATCAGAGGAAGTTCGAAGAATTTTCTCGCCAGCGGGAGATGGGCACAGCTGGTCACGCACAGTATGCCAGCCCAGCACCACCACAGGCGCAAGCCGCCCTCATGTTCCTCCCAGGCCTTCGGTACAAGTCGATCCAGCCAATCGTAACCGTGTCGATCGTAGTATTCCCTTGCCTTCGGAGGTATGCCAGCCATGAGAAGTCCCACAATTAGTACGAGCACCCAGACTGTTCGAATCAAAAAGCTTGAATCATGGCCGAGCTGGGCGAAGCCGCCTCGGGCTACGACGTAATTTGCGAACAGAACTCCTGTGGCGAACAACCAGAAATCCCACTGAGCAGCTATGTGAGCCGTTACTGCTAGTAAGAGCAGCACCGCGGTGCGTTTTCTTTGGCTGTTGCATCGACTGACACCTAGTACAGTAAGATAGACGAGTAAAGAGCCTGCATACTCGTGTGGGATCGTCCACATCGTCCAGTCGTATTTATGGATGTATTGACTGTCATCTCGATTGATCGTGAACGGGTTGGCGAAAATTGCACTATACTTGATGAAGTCCCAGACTTGCATGTAGAGGTACTTCTCGATAGTGATGGTGATATTGCCGCGAAGTCCTACACGGAGTTCTAGCATTTGCCAAAAGGCTACAGCCTGCGAAATTGTCAGCACACAGAAGATTTTGATTCAGATATTGCTCATACAAAACAAGGTAGGTACAGCCGGATCCAGCGGCGGAACACAGATGAGCCGAGCGACGAGCCAAGTGCACTCGTCTGCCCTTGTCGCATGCTGCGCAGCGAGCCCCAACTCAGCACGAACCCCGACAGGATGAAGAAGATAGCGACCTGAGCATGGCCTGATGAGAACCATACTCGTAGGATGGGAAGTCTCCATATATCATGCAGCGGCGCCCTAGGGTTGTCAGGTCCGCCCTGAGTCCGTACATCGTTGGCGCCGAAAGGAGCATCGTAAGTCCACGCTCTCCAGAAAGTAAGGCCAAAATGCCCTATCATCACTAGGAATGCCGAAACACCACGAAGTCCATCCAGCCAGGCGGTATCCCGTGTGGACTTCTCGGGAGGCCATCCTGTCAGGTTACGGAAGGTGAGCGCGTGCCAGATGGTCGGCAGCAATGCGCGCAGCCGTGAGCCAAGGCTCTTGCGATTTGCGACTGTCATGTTGTTACCTGTATTCGATGGTCGTACTGAGACGCTTGCAAAGCGACATCTACACGTAGGGGGCGAGATGCAGTCGCTATTTGGGATCATGCCGGCCGAGGTTTGGCGGCGGGTGATGGCGTTTGAGTTTCGGGCCTGCAAGCACTCAAAACTCTATCTGCGCAGAGTTGCGCACACGCAACCGCATTTCACATGCCCAATCTAATATGTTGGCCATGTGTCAGAGTGTTCTTGCGTAGCTAGTTCACACGAGCAAAGCTTGCCACGCGATAATGACATGACTGGCGCAGTCAATCAAGCGTTCCACGTTCGCGACTGTCCAAGGTTGCCTCATTTCAGCGGGGCAGGGTAAACATCTTGAGGAGCTTAAGAAGACGTGACAATAATTGTAGCCGCATCATCCGTGTAAAGCGACACTGTATGGTATCTGGGCGCAGCATTCTTTCCCACTTGTCTCGATTGTCTGTAGGACGTCGTTGTGCAGTTCAGTTGGAAAGATGGCTGCCATGGCCGGCGTCGACAGTGAGACGACACAGCTTTCACCACCGGAGAGATTCTTTAGATACTTCCAGCACGAGGTGACCGGTCAGCAGTCTCATATAAGTGTTGACGTCTGAGTAATTGACATTCCACAGCCCTCCAGGATCAGATGCTCAGACTTGACAACACCGGCATCTCCGGCGGCGAAAGAGCAGACGCAGCAGATCACTGCTTGGCAGGTATTGCACGCCTTTCGAATGAGGTAAAGGATGCGTCGTCGTACATCCCCGCGTATGATCAACGCACCTATTCAGAAGCTATCAAGGCACTTTCGAAGAAGCTCGAGGATTCACGGCAACGAGCAATCCCGAAGCAGAAATTCTCATTTCGATCTTCGACTTTCACGACGCGAAAGAACGAGTCCGCGATAAGCTTGAACGACGCAGCAAAACGAGCGAAGGGACAGCTTCCCGGTCACGCATCAGAAACCTCAACCGACTCCAGCTTTGCAACAACACCCATCTACCCTGTCTCCCCTGCCCCGGAAATTGTCCAGGATGGCGACAGTGCAACTCCGGCAGCATCAGCGCCCTCCTCTTCTGACGCCGCACGAGCTCGTACGATGTCCTTCTCGCAAAGTACCTCAGTCACTATCAACAACCACCAGGGTCAGCACATCATTCTGCCTCCCTCGGCAAGTCACGCGACCAGCTCGGGTACTTTATCGAACCTACGACGATGTGTGATCGACATGTCAACGCCAACATCTAGAGGTCACGCATTCGCTGGCTTGACCCTGAGAAATATCAGTGATAGTCTCATAATCTGCGGCCACGTTGACGGTGCGGCACACGTGACTAATGTGACCAATTCAATCCTCGTCGTTGCCAGTCGCCAGCTTAGACTTCATGAGAGTCAGAACTGTGATGTTTACTTGCATGCCGCTGGCAGACCGATCATAGAGGACTGCAAGGATGTGCGCTTCGCGCCATTGCCCGATATATTCCTCAGCGATGCGGATCGAATGATTCAGAATCAGTGGGATGCTGTCGATGACTTCAAATGGCTGAGCGCGGAGCCCAGCCCGAATTGGCAAGTGTTGGAGGAGAGCAGGCGCATCCGTGCTTCAGTCTGGCAGGAAGTCATACCCGGTGGGCCAGCGTTCGGCGCTGCTGACATACTAAACACTGTCAAAGTTGGCGGCGCATGACCTACATATGGCAAGAGTTGATCGCCAAACTCCGAGCGTTGCACCGTCTAAGGTCAAGCTCACTTCTCGGCCAGACAGTGTGGAAGTCGTAGGTTGGGTTCACGCGGCTTTTACCAAGCAGCCTGTATGCCACGATATGTACAATAGCAAAAGCAAACGGACTGCGCTCATTTCGTTGTATTGCTCGGCGTGACTGCAAAGGTTGGCCGTACGAATCTGGAGCAGATGGTCAGTCTCCAGCGCCTCGCCTCTATGAGTGAAATTACCGTACCGATCATTGTTGTACACCTTCGATTCACCGCCCAACAGCTCCCTTTCCCTTGCCTTATCCGCCAAATGCCTCCGTACTAGATCCCGATCCTCCTCTGCCTGTAGCACCGGAATGAGATGTATCCGTGACCACATTTTCTCCCGTGCAAGCTCACTGCGTAAGCGCTGGTCAGTACTCCGGTCTTTGCAAACGTCCTCTCTCTACCGTTTTGAGCACCTACTTCTGCTCTCTTATACCCTGACCAACCCGATAGAAGCCGTATGTCATCACAACACCCATCGCGACCAGGTAATAGGCGGGTTTGAAGCCCCGGGCAGGCAGGTTGCGGCGGTACTGGACGGGCTCGTAGCCGCCAACTGGCGGCATATCTTGAGGCATGTTGGCGGCTTCTTGGGAAGTAGTACGAAAGTGAAGTCGCTGGCAAGACAGCAGACAAATGTGCGATTGGCGAGCAAGGGTGATGTACATGTAGGAGCCCAAGCTGTCAGATGAGGTCTTGGCAATGTTACACATGATTCAGGAAGGTTTATGCATCTGACTCTCTTTCGACATCACTTTCAAAAAGTCTCACGGAATACACATTCGCGATTGTATCAAGATGGAGGGATCGGAGAGACCTAGTAAAATGCGCAAGATCAGTCACGATGCTGCTGAGGTTCTGGAAACGCCGAAACCCCTACTTGGTGCAGATCTCGCAGATGAGCAGACGGTTCACGAAGGAAATGCTAACAGTCAGAAGTCGCCCAGTGATGGGCAAAATGACGAAGGCAATGACCCGGGTTCGATCGGAGCAGACCTGGACGGTGAGTCCTTCCCGGCTCCGCTCGACACGGCTCCCTCGCTAGAAGGCGTCACGAGCGAAGCCAACCCCATGTCCAAAAACCAGCTGAAGAAGCTTCGTAAGAAGCAGGAGTGGGAATCGAAGCGCGACGAACGCAAGACGATTCGCAAGGAGAAGCTCATCGCCAAGCGGCTGCGCAAGAAGGATGCTTACGACAAGGCGATTGCCGAAGGTGGTAGTATTGCCACTCCAGAGAGAAAGGAGATCAAACAGCGCGCTGTCCAGCTACCTGTCACTATTCTGATCGACTGTGACTTCGACGACCTCATGCGAGATAACGAGCGCATCTCGCTCGGTGGGCAAATCACACGGTCGTATTCGGATAACAAAGGCAGCACTTACCGTGCCCATCTGACCATCTGCTCCTTCCTCGGAAAGCTCAGGGAGCGTTTCGATGGTATCATGGGAGGAGTCTACAAGAATTATAGAGGCACCAGGTTCCTCGAGCAGGACTTTGTCGATGTTGCTGAGCAAGCTAGGGAGTGGATGGGCGATGTGGGAGGTGGCGACCTGAAAGGAGCATTCGAGAAGTATGCTGACAGCGATCACGAGTTACTACGAGAGCAGGGCGAGGTGGTCTACCTGTCGTCCGAGGCTGAAGACACGCTCACCGAACTCAAGCCCTACAGTACCTACATCATCGGTGGGCTTGTCGACAAGAATCGAGAAAAAGGCATATGCTACAAGCGTGCCACGCAACGTGGCTTGCGTACCGCAAAGCTGCCAATCGGTGATTACCTGGAGATGTCGAGTCGTAAGGTGCTGGCCACCAACCATGTTAACGAGATCATGCTCAAGTGGCTGGAGTGCGGCGACTGGGGTGACGCGTTCATGAAGGTCATCCCGAAGCGAAAGGGAGGCAAACTTCGAAGTGGTGGTCAGCCAAGCGAAGGTTCGGAGTGCGAGTCCGATGCAGAGACTTGTGATGCAGCTGCGCCCGTAGCCATTGTCGCTGAGTGATGTACTACATCGGCCCTCGTCTTGATCTGCAGAGCTTGGTGTGCTCGAGTCATGTGTCGTTGATCTCCAGCAGACTACACATCAGCAAAACTTTGCTCCGTCAAGACAGTGTGCGATGTGTCTCTTTCCACTCTCGATCAACAAAATTGCATCGGTGATGTGTGGACAGCGGCTCGAGCTCGATATGCAGGGCCATGTTTCACAGCATGTCCTCTCCTGTCGTCTCGTTGGTGAAGCCATCTACATCCGACCTCCAGGCAAATTCTCCAGCCCGCATACGCCTACATCTTCGCCTTCAGCTCCTCCAGCAGCTTCGTGAGCTTGTCCTTGCTGACGCTCTGCTGCGGCCAATTGATTCCTAAGCCTTCCTGTTCGTTCGGCTTCGGGATCATATGCACTTCATGCAAGTCAGTATTGACATCTCCTGACTGGGTAACGAGGCTGAGCAGACCATGTACGTGATCAACGACCTGATGGGCCAGTTTCCCGTTGTTCTGCAGGATATTGTAATTCTCTGCGCCTGAGGCTAAGGCAATCTTCTTTGCAACGGGCAATAGCTCTTGCAGGCTATCATCGGGGATATCTGCAAGCTTTGCGCCTGCCTCGCAGGTTAGATGAGGGCGGCAGACATGGGCGGCACGAGTGTGATTTAGCACTCACCATGGAATTTGGGTATGACGAGCTGAGAGAGATGAAAGTGAGTGTGGGACTCGAACGGAGAGGGAGGATGCCTACCGCATGTCCATAGCTTAATGGATTGATGTCGAGGAAGGCGAACGTTCTATCACTCTCGAACACTTTCATGGATGGGATCTCGCCTGCATGGAGATGACTTAGTCTCAGCCACACCGGTCGCGTGGCGGGCGCGATCACCTTTGATGATCTTGCAGAAGATACATGAGGCAGCCATGGTGGATGCCTGTGATCGGTATGAGCGTATGAGATCGGGTGTAGTGTACGTGATCGATGACTGAGGAATGTGAATGGCCGGCGGAGTCAAATGTTGCACAAAGGTGGGGTTGTCGAAGCGCTCAAGATGGCATTGCTTGGCAGTCGAACTTCCCATGATCGAACGGTCGTACCACATAGATGATCACAAGAATAACATCACTGTTGCGAGGTTTTAGAGATCCGAAGGAATAGAACAGGAGCGCAGACACTGTCACGCGCCGCGGTAAGGACGCCAACACGAATTCGATGGTCTAGCAAGCTGTAGGAGCTGGACTTCACGAAGCACTGGCCCTTTGCAATGCAACAAATTCAGTAGCGATGCGTATGTATCGAAGCGAGCTGTGCAGGCGGGACCGTTGACTACCCGGCTACACCCTCCGAATTGTCAATCCCGTTGGGTCGGTTGGCACGCGGTCTAGTTAACGAGTGGTCCTGCACCCTGGCCTGGCGCTGGTCCGTCGACATCTATGGTTCCGGGTCAGGCTAGGCCACGAATTTCAGTGCACATCCTACGGGCCATCGCCAGAGCGGCTAGGACGAGCAACGAAAATGACGTGTAATTGAATCAAATCGCAGACCTTGTCAGGAGACATGTTCTCGGGTATGCCGCCCTGTTGCCGAATACACGCCGAGGGCCCTATCTCACACTCCTGCGCCTGCATACGTCTGTACCGGGGCCTGCGCCTGAGTAATATGTGCCATTCAACGTAGCTGTGATGCAGCCGGACTACTGTCGCCAGACCAATGACCACCACTGGGGACCGTGGGCATGTTACCTTTTTCACGATCGGCCTGCGGGCGCCTGGATCGCAGGTCCCTCACAGCCCGCTCAAGCAGGATGTTACATAAGTCATGGACCAAACTCGGTGGACCGCGTCAACAGAAGGTATGTCAAAGTGATAGCTGGATGTGTCGTAATTGGTGAACCTGGATATCGCAATTTCACATACCGATGCAAGCCTGCGGTACGGGCACCTCACCTGCTTCCGCGAGATCATCAGCGCCTCATATCTGCTCCAATGTGTAGACTGCATTGGTCGCGGCGCCACATGCGCTTCGTAGACTTCGGCTCGAGCAGTACGGAGGCGAGATGTCTACTATAAGATCGCTGGTGTTACCACGGGTAGAGACATAGACCGCCAACCCGGATCATTCACTTGGTCGTACACGACACAATCGTTTTCGCTTTGTTACATGCCCCTGCTATTGAGGATCGTGGGATGCTGTGCGTTTGCGTTGTGTGACCGTGGTTTGATTTGTCTACTCGGCGTATCTGACATCTTGCATAACGATGGCGAGCGCCCCTAGTGTTACATCCGCCGGTCGATCGGACACCGACGAAATGTTTTTCATGACTGTTTGCGGCGTTAGTGTGTATCAAAACTCTCAAGACAGTCACTCGCTGACCGGCTCAAGCTTCCTAGGGAGTATAATTGGCAACGCCTCAAAGATCTTGTGCGAAATTACGCATCGCATAGTGTATGGGTCGACCTGCCACGCACTCAAGGTGGTGCCACCGTCGCATTAATCAAAGGCATACATCGCGCCGAAGAAGCACTACGCATATTTGGTGAGTAGGGAAAGCAGGTGTTCAGGCCTTTACTGATCCGATTCCAGGCGGCTTGTACAGAGAGTTCGGTGAGAACAACTCGCAGATTCACCTATACAAAGAGGGCACCCACGACAGACCATGGCGATGTACCTGCAGCGCGGACTTCCGCACATGTTGGCTGGCATCGTCAAGGCAGGCTGCCGAACTATTGCGCACCCCTCCAAACGCACCCGTGGGTATAGCATCTCCCAGTGGCTGGTCGCAGCCAAGCGGAAGCTTCCAGGACAGGAGTCGTTACCCACCGACCCCCGACACATCGCCCACTTCTGCGGATGTGGATAGCCTCGCTGATGGGATCACGGCTATGCAGGTCAACCCCCAGCGTGTAGTCATTGTGAGAATTTGCCATATTGCCTACGGCCCGGATGAAGCAATGGCTGCGACTGCAAAGGAGAGACTTGCAGAGCTCATTCGAAACGCGGCCCCCAGCGCTCAAGAGTGCATCAGGTCCATCGTGCTACAAACCAGGCAGACGATTCAATCGAGAAGTACAGCACAGCCAACTCCAGTGTACATGGCCACCCCTGGAGGAACGCTGGTCAATGCGAGTCAAGGCGTCGTCAGAACTGAGCAGCGCGGCATCTTCGTCAGCGGCATTGCCTTCAGCGCTAGCACCAGAGAAGTCAAGGATTTCTTCTCGCACGCTGGCATCGTCACTCGTTGTGAGCTACAAAAAGACGCCAGGACGGGCAAATTAAAGGGTCGTGCTACAGTCCACTACACCTCGCCTGTAGACGCGGCCAGAGCCATCACCATGTACGATGGCCGGAACTTCAAGGACTTGCGATTGAGTGTACGTGGCGACAGGGATGCGGTGCCCGTTTCTGTGGCTGCTCCACGGGGTGGTGGCTCCAATGCAAGCTCGTCGAGCGCTACAAGCAGTGCCACACGCGCGCGCAGTAACGGCACATCGCTTAGCAGAAGCGATAGCAATGCTGGGCCCATTATCGCGAACGGCAGCACCTCCACCAGAGCATGAAGTGGGATTCGATACTGCAGATGGGAAGGATCAAGTTGGCTACCGGATGATGAGGGACGCGAGACGGCGGCACGGAGAAAAGGCCGAGTGTATGGCAGAAAAGTAATGTCCATGGTGATCGCTCGCTAATGTCAGTATTCAAGTGCGATCACCATACTCGTGCAGATCGCAACGCCGGCTCAATCTCCAACTCGCCGGTCCCGATATGCGCGCCGGTAGTATGTAGAATATCATGGTAAAGTGTGTTAGCGATGGCGGGCTTTCGGGTCCACGCTGCAATGTCTGCGACGGAGTCGGCAAGTGCACCCAGGGTATGGTGATTGCTCGTGCCGCACATCGGTATCTGGGATGGCGTGATCTCGCGTAGGCGCAGAGATCCCCATCTCGCTTGGACATTTCCCATGGCATTGTACATGGGTAATGCTCGGGTGGCGCAACACGTACCTGATCAAGCAAGGGTTCGCCATGTAAATGGCCTGTCAAAGTGCAGCGCCATGAACAGGGATCAAAGGGTCGTAGATCCACATGTTCTCTAGGCGCGCACCGAACGCCTTGCTGTGCCATCTGCTCTGCACGCGGGTAAAATGTGTCACACATGCTGCGAGTGAAATGAGCGGGGGTTGGTCTCTGCAATGGCAGAGAGAGTAAGACAACCCAAGTCCTAGATTGATAAGGATGGGAGTTTGCAAGGCGCGAGAAATCTCCCGGGAACGGCCGAGTGACACCTCCCACCCGGCTCTTCGAGATGCCTACAAAGGTAAGTGCTTTCCAGGACTATTGCTCGAAGTATGGCGCGCGGGCTAGGATCGTGCAGGTGAGGTAAATGCGCCCTGCCGGGCCGTCACACCCCCGCAGGCATGTGGGCCGCTGCTGAGTAACATCTAGCAATGTCCGCCATGGGTGTTAGGGGCCGTTCAACTTGGGCTTCAACTGAGTCGAGGAAGCAGACGAATAGGGCACTTGTTTCATACTTACACGATTGAGTAAACTAGCCAATTAGCTCAAATCAGCAGGATTCTCGCAGATCGCACTTGTTACGAGTCTGCTCATGTAGATGTGACGTTCGCATTCCATGCACGTTCGCGAGATCCCTGCAGATTTGCGTGTTGCCCGTCACATCGCTGCGGGGAGGCGCGGGTCGGCTGCAAGTCAACGCTCATCGTATGCAGCTTGCCAGCGGCCGGGCTGTCGTTTCTAAGTTGCAAGATCTGTGGTGTGATCTTGTGTGATAGGCGCCCGGGCACGGCCCGGCCGCAAGTATATCGCTTGGTTGTACACGGGCAGCGGTGCAACCTTTCAGCAACTCAGTGGTACACGATCTGGTGACATTCGGAGCATGTGGATGTAATGCCATCCATGCACATGCAGTGTAGCATTTGCGCCACTCGCTTTGACCTCACTGCCATCGCCATGGAGAAGCGACACCAGATCCTCATGCACGTACCAGATGCGCGTCTATCAGTGCTCAAGGACACGCATTTCGATCTTGGTGCTCATCGACAAACACGAATCGCATGCGGACAGGCAAGCCGTGCTAGGCTGCGCTCGCATCAGCCGGGCCCACTACTAGCGGTTTCCAGCCGAACTGTACCTTGCGACAAGACAAGTTCAGATCGATGACGAAAGCAAATCCAGCGCTTTCCTGCACGCGAGTGGTCCTAGGAGAAGATCGCTTTCGATTATGCGTGCAAGGTGTCATCTTGCATGCCAGATTCAGAATCCACGAGTGAGCACTCGAAGAATGATTATGAGTGCAGACACCGTGTCCTGCAGTACCGCCTTTTCATAGATGAAGCTGCACGTCCAGCGGACTAGACAGCAGAATGTCGCTGTATCCTGGTCCTCAGATTGCTCGCGTGCCTGTCTCAAGACCTACGGACTCCTTGCGCGTCTAGACCAAGTGCCCGTTCGTCCTGGAAAGAATTCGCATGCGACAATTACACCCACTGCCACGCCGAACATTCGAAATTGGAGTAGCATCGGAACTCGTTGCTCAGACCCTTGCTATGTCGGACTTCGAAGTCCGTAGGTTTCACTCTCAGCTTGCCGTATAACCTCAGCATCGTTTCATTCATTCGTTCTCCGGTGCAAGATATCAACATCAAGTCTTCAGCAGTCCATGACCGGGACAAGTAGCGGACCGTGAGCGCCGTTCTTGTTTGACATTCGTCAGAGAGGAACGGCGGATCACAGATAATTCTGTCGAATTTGCCCTTCAGATCCGCAGGTAGCTTTAGAGGGTTTTGAAAGTCGTATGGTACAAAGTCGGATCCGAAGACCTCGAAGCGTTGGTCGATCTCGAGCAGAACCAGCCTTGGGCGCGCAACGCTGTCCTTCAATAGCTTCCGTAGTTGGACGTAGACGCTGGGCGCAGATACTACTGCAATACCGCTATCTGCATCAACACCGTCAAGGAGTTGGCGGGCCAAAGTCTGGGCGGTTTCATCTGAGTACCAGAACTGGCTGACTTGCCAGTCCTCAGCGAATGCATCCATGGTCAATGCAGCATCATCGTCAAATTTGGCCTCAGCATTCGCTTTGAGGTCTTGAAATTGCTTCTCTCGCGTATCTTTCTCGGACTGGAAGTCTTGCAGTAGTCGGAGAGTATCTGCAGACAAGACTGGAACATCATCGTCGCCCTCGTCCTGACTTGGGATTGACATGACCGCTGCTCAGTACTTCGTTATTGGACAGACACATTAATCCTCACCCCCAATTGCGCTCAGACACCGCCCTTTGTAGTCTGACAGACTAGTCGTTTCGCTTCTTCAGAAGTCCAGGTGCGTATAATTTCCCTAGGAGTCCGATCTTCCAGCGATCAACACAAGATTTTGCCACACGCGAACCCGTGAAACCCGAGCGGCTCGCGCCGCACCTTAGCCAACCGCTGCTCCACGCAGTGCCACGATACCTACCTTCGAGAAGCAACGATCGATCTCGCAGTCAGCCTATGCATCCCTCGTTACGCCCGCTCCTTCTTCGCCACAATTATCGACCTCTCCGCTAACATCGCTGGCTCGATCATGAGCTCACGAGATCAGCAATATGAGCGCGTAAGCATACTGCCGCCTACCTGCTTAGCGCCACCGTCCGCTGACACACATCCCCTCCAGGTCGCAGCGGAAGACGACGATGACCACACCAACTCGATGACCCACTCGCCCATAGCGCTCCCAGACTCGCCGCCACCTTCGTTCAGATCTCGCGCCAGCTCACGACGACAGTCACCGGAGGGTAATGCGCCCAGGAGCGAAGAGGAGCGGAACATGCATGATGCCTTCGATGCGCCCTCGGACGATGAGGATGGGGACGACGATACGCGCGATCAGCGCCGATTGATACCACTTTCACCGAGCGGTACAATGCCAGAAACGACCCGAACGCAGACCGAGGACCCAACACGACCTACAGTACCGCCACGACGAGTCAC
This sequence comes from Oleoguttula sp. CCFEE 5521, assembly GCA_036872775.1. Classification (NCBI taxonomy): domain Eukaryota; kingdom Fungi; phylum Ascomycota; class Dothideomycetes; order Mycosphaerellales; family Teratosphaeriaceae; genus Oleoguttula; species Oleoguttula sp. CCFEE 5521. Next base: position 1,027,429 of record JAVRRP010000001.1, read on the forward strand.
AGAGATTCCTGTATTCACCGCACCACCTCCTAGTGGACGCGTCTACGGTGGCGGCAGTGGTGCTAATGACGGCGTGTTCGCAAACATCAGCGCAAAGCCGCGCCCAGGCGAGGATCTTGAAGAGAAGCCGCCTACCTACGAACAAGCTGCTGCAGATGCGACGCCGCCATACTGGGAGACGACGGTTCTGTCTCCTTTCTCGCACACCGGCAATCCTGACGATGTCTTCGTGGACGGCCTGCTGGTCGGCTCGCTGTTCTCGTTCGTCTGGAATGCACTCATCTCCATGTCTTTTCAACTCATTGGCTTCCTGCTCACATACCTACTACACACTACACACGCTGCCAAACATGGCTCACGCGCTGGTCTCGGCATCACACTCGTACAATATGGTTTCCAGATGCGGTATGCGTCCTCGAACGGCCGAGCTGACGATGCGATACCGAATGTGCCCTCGGACGGGACACCTCCAGATCCAAACTCACACGACTTCGATCCCAGCAAAGTCGCCGGCGCTGCAGCAGCGGTAGCTGGAGGCTTGTCGACCAGCGAATGGCTGAGCTATCTGCTAATGATAGTTGGGTGGTTCATACTGATCCGAAGTGTGACGGACTTCTTACGGGCAAGGCGACAGGAAGCGCTGGTACGAAGCTCGCCAGATCGTGGGCTTGGTACAGCAGTGGTTGCGGAGGGCGAGCGGCCAGAGACGAGCGTTTAAGCGCTTTTGCGGATTATTTGGTGGTTACGATGGCATGAGCGATGTCGCATATGGCGTTTTTTTGGGAAGGATAATCCTGGGAAGCGATTGGCGTTATATCTCCTATGCTTTGGGGAGGTAGCATTCTATCCTCATGTACAGCTGAGTACATTCTCAACCACACCACGTCGGGGAGGCTGGCGCTGACGTGGTCTTCTTCGTTCCTTCCAATTGATGGCTGACAGTGCTTGGCGAGATAAGTATAAGCCGATCTCACATCACCATCTACACCGTACCGATCGCGCGCAACGCACCTCATTCAGTATATATAGGTGACGGGTAAGCCAAATTGATTCCTGCAATGTGTCGTTCTTGCGGATGGCAGTGCAGTGGATTTCGACGTGCCCGTAGAGACTCCCTGTGTGGTCCTCGAACGGATTGACTGCATTCGAGGCATCAGGCAGCTCAATCCGGATCTTAGACGGCTAGATCGACATAGTTGGCAGCTGATCTACCGCACGATCGATCTCAACACGATCGCAGCCGTGTCACGTTATGTTCTGCATCTCTATGTGATCGAAGCTTAGCACCGCTCGCGAGGCTCCTGCCGACAACCGCTGCCGTCTCTACAATACCTACCGGCCACTGCACCAGCTCCTGGTGGTCTGCGATCTGGGTTTGGATGATACAGATGCTCTGTCAGCTCTGTCTGGTCAAGCATGTGACAGTCTCCGGATATCGTAGCTATGGCTCGCAGGCTACCGGACGCACATGTCACCACATGTCAATCAACATCGACTCCACAACCTCGTGGCAACACATGCCGCACCTCCCGTAGCATATAAGGTCAGCTCCATCCCTTTATTCACTTCAACTCTTCTACAACCACTCTTTGCCGTGCTCCCATCTCTTCCAAGATCAGACCGGAAGACTATACCGCGTGCGTCAAGTCCACAAGTACACAAGCCAGCAAAGATGTCTGATACCTACACCAACGGTTCGGATACCTTCGCTCGTCAGCTGCCTCTCCGTCGCCACGCAGACGAGGTCGCTGGGTCCGCGTTCGTCTTTCGCGGCGTTGATGACAGCGCTGCTCCCAACATGCCCGCCACTATGATTCCTCCAATCAACATCGACGACGCGGAGACTATCCAGTACATCGAGACCGCTGCTAAGGGCAGCGATGAAGAGGCTCTCGAAGCCCGCGTCCAGCAGCTCGAGCGTCAGCTCCATGCCAACTACAACGAGATTGTCGCGACTCTTGTGCTCGCTCAGAAAGTTGCCGAGAATCCGGACGCCATCCAAGTACTGGCCGACACTGCCCAGCACCCAACAAACACCTCCTGACAAGATCACAGAACCTTACCCTGGCGCTCGGGAGACCCGCCGAAGACATCTCTACTGCGTCAGGCTTCGACAAATGGCTACAAGCCAGTACGCACGCCAGTAGAGCCGATATTGTGGCTTCTGCAGGCTATGCAAACTTGCTGCGGCCGTCATAATATGGAATCGCCTGCGCAGGCTGCAGACAGAGTGGTGGGGCGGAAGTCTTTGCTGGAGGCCATCAAGGATCTGATCGCTGCGGGGCAGGAGGTCAAGGCAGCGGCTCTGGTGGGAGGCGCCGAGTCAGACGGTGAATAAGACCAGGAAGAGTGAAGATGATAGTCTTCGAAGATTCTGGTGGGCGGCAGTGGACACCAGTCAACCGAGTGTCCGAAAGGGCCGGAAGGTAGGCCGAGGCTGTGGCTGGAAGGGTCAAAAGCTGGATTCTGTTCGGTAGCTGCTGATGAAAAGACGTCAGCTATGGCAGCCAGTAGCAGAGGGGGTGCTGAGGCTGCCAGTACTCCTGAGTTTGCGTGGTTTGGTTGGACATGCAGAGACGAGCAGCCTGCACGTTGCTCTGGAGGGGAGACCCTGGAAGGATGCTGCTACACGTGTATATGTCTCTAAAGGATATGCATACAATTCCCTTCCAACCGAACTCACCTCCCTTTGAACACAGGCTTCCGCTTCTCCCCAAACGCCCTCAATGCCTCCATTCGATCTTCCGTTGGCAACACATGCTTGTAAGCCTCGTTCTCGCTCTTCTCCCCCGCCTGCCATCCATTGACAGCCTGCAATGCAGCCGTGACAGCGATCGGTCCCCCCTCGCAGATCTCCCTGGCGATATCGACAGCCTGCTCCAACACTTTTCCCCTCGCGACCCCGGGTGCCTTCGCCTCCTCTGTCGTAACATCCACAAGCCGGTCGCAGAGCCCGAAGAAGTACGCTTCTGGACCCGAGATCCGGCGGCCAGTAAGAATGAGGTCTCGGGCGCGAGCTGCGCCTATCAGGGCTGGCAAGCGGTATGTTCCGCCTGCACCCGGAATGATTGCGAGGCGAGTCTCGGGCAGCGCGACTTGGGCATTGGAGGCGAAGACCCGGAGAGTTGTGGTCAGGGCTAGCTCGAGGCCGCCGCCAAAGGCTGTGCTGCCTACGGCGCTGATGGTGGGAATTGGGAGGGTGGACAGGCGGGTGAAGGTGTGGCGCAGGTTCGTGAGGAAAGTTTGGACTCTGGAGAGGTAATTAGACAGCTGACATAGGTAACATGCCATCCAGGACAGCTCACTCGTCCGTTGACATAGTCCGGCGTTCCTTCAAGTCGGCTCCAGCACAGAAGGCATCGTCGCTCTCGCTGGCGAGGATCAGGGCGCGAGTTGCGGACTTGGTGCCTTCGGAGTGCAGATTCTCAACCACATCGTTCAGCTCAGATAGCAACTGGGTCGATATGGCGTTCCGAGATCTCAACCTGTTCAAGGACAGCACAACAATGTTTCCAGTCTGCGGGGCTGGGATTGAGGAGATCTTGATCGCGCTCCCAAGCTGAGTAGCATAACTTCTTCGTTGAGCAATCTCACTCGCAGCCGTCAGCCATTGTCTTCGAACGCCATAAAGGCTGACCCTCGAGAGCATGTTTGCAATACCAATCCTGTCTCTATTGTTCACAAGCCTCAAGATTGCAAGCAGCTCACCTGCACCTCGGCTCCCACTAGCACAGATTTAGGCTCGTCTCCGACCGAAGCGCCCGTCCGGAGAGACCCTGTGAACGCCACCACAGCCCTCCTGTTGGCTGACGTCGCGATAAGATCGCCGGTACCTGAAAGCTAATGCAGATCATCAATCCGGCACCGACAGCCAACTAGACAACAAGCTGCGCGCACGCCCTTATCCGAATCTGAGACAATATGCCAGACATCCGCGTCAGAGGTGCATGACTGGCTGACAGTGTGCCTCATGTTCATGACATTGCTGCATGAGCTTGGCATAGGACATCGGCGTGCTACCTTGGAGCTGCCTGTGACGCCGAAGCAAAGCAACGGTGACTTGCATTAGCCTGGTATTGCGGACGGAGAGGTGCCCGGAAAGGCAGGCGGAGCAGAAGTATGGCGTGGTTGCGAGGAGCATATAATGGCATGGTGTCCCAGCGCATCGATGAAGTCAACACTGCCATTGTCGACAAGATGCCTTCCGTTCGATCGCTCTCGTCTTTCGCTCTTTCAGCCTTTGGGCTAGGTCAGTCAGTACTAGCTGGCACGAGTCCGAATCGGCTGAGCCAGCTTTCGACACGAGCATCAGCGACATGCAATAATCCGCAGCTATCATGCCACAACACCACAGTTCAGACGAACCTCTGCTGCTTCAATGCGCCAGGTGGCTCCCTCCTCCAGACACAGTTCTGGGACACATCTCCTCCCACGGGTCCAAGCAATTCATGGACAGTCCATGGGCTCTGGTAAGTGACTTTGTTGCCTCCCAAAGCAATATAACCTCCCCCTTCCTACCCCCAATGCCATGTACGCTCCTGTGCTACTATAAGCGTACGTGCGACAGTCCATCTGTTGGGTAGCACCGGCATGAGATACCAGGCTCATCGTGGTTGTCGCCACTCTGGGCTTGAATCTCTCATAGACACAGAAATCAACACTCCACTGCTGTGGGCAAGCTGATACAAGCACAAGAAAGCGTTCAGACTCTTGGGGAAGCGGCGTTCGATTAATCACTAACACACTCAATAGGCCAGACAACTGCGACGGCACCTATGAAGCCAACTGCGACGACAGTCGCGCCTACACAAACATCTCCGCCATCCTGAAAGCCGCCAGCCCGGACACACTCTCCTATATGCAGACATACTGGAAAGACTACCAAGGCAACGACGAGACTTTCTGGGAGCATGAGTGGGCCAAACATGGCACCTGCATCTCCACTTTAGACCCGGATTGCTACACGAATTACCAACCGACTGAAGAGGTCCCAGACTTCTTTGAACGGACTGTGTCTCTGTTCAAGTCCCTGCCGACGTATGACTGGCTGTCCGCGGCAGGAATTACCCCGAGTTCAACTGCAACGTACACGAGTGCGCAGATCCAGAGCGCGCTGTCGAAGAATCTTGGTGGGCATACGGTCTACCTTGGCTGCAGCTCGGGTGCGTTGAACGAAGTTTGGATATTTTATAATGTCCGTGGCTCTGTGCAGACAGGCACGTTCGAGGTCACGGACTCTCTCACGAAATCCACATGCCCGGCTACAGGTATCAAATACCTCCCCAAAGGCACTTCCTCGACACCTACTACCACCAAGACATCGACATCAAGTCCTACGTCTACTTCAGCACCCGGCACTGCTTTCTCCGGCAAAGGCTACCTCAACGTCGTCACCTCTGGCACCCAGAAAGGTTGCCTCATCTCCGCAGGGACGTGGTACACGAGCGGCACATGCGCTACTTTCACAGCCACTGCTTCAGGCAGCACCTTCAGCTTGAGCTCTTCAAAGGGTACCTGTGGGATCGTGAGCGGGAAGTTCACGTGCGGTTCTGGCGTCACAGCGGCGCAGTTCACTGCCAGTGGAAAGGTGTTGGTGTATCAGGGAAGTGGGTTCTCAGCTGATAGCACAGCGAGTGGCAGCACGCAGGTCACAGTGTATACGGGTACTGGGCATAGTGTTGGGGTTGAGATTGATTGGCAGGCTGTGTAGAGTGAGGTAAGGTACTATCTATAGACTGAATAGATCTGAGACAACTAGATCGCGGCGGGATCCTGCTACAGTCCCTCAGATCGTGGAGTTGAGACCTTCATCGAACGCACCGTTCGCACTGTGCCTGCTACCTTAGCGAGCGGCAGCATTCGCGGTGCTTACCGGGAGTTGCGATCAGCTCTCTGTTGCAGCGCAGGAATCTTTAGCAGATGACGGCGTGAGGCCGTCCCGGGGCCCACCTCGGCGGCTGAGAGAGAGCATCGCCAGTCGTCATCCGGTGGTCGTGGCGCGTGCGGCTCGTCACACATGAGTGGTGAGTGACATGACTTTCGCGGCCTCCGCAAGTCGCCTAGCGATTGCATACTCGGCTTTGGTCTACTTTGCGACTGTTGATCTCCTACCGAGAGCGTGTCAGTAGATTGAGCAACAGCCTTCCGATGCGTTGGACCCTCACATCTCGTGCCCTTCATGAATTCCATATCGTTCTCCTTGTTGTCAGCACGAGCTTCCTCGATCATGGTATCGATGCCTCGGTCTTTGAGCGCTTTCTGTGATGTGTCAGTCCTGTACTGTGGCGACGTGAAGTACCAAAAATCATCATACTGTGATGCAAGTCTTGTACTGCTTGAAAAGTGGGTCGCACTCATCTTCCTTTGCAGTGCCTCTGAGAAACTCTATGACAGAAATCAGGTAAGGTACTGAGTATTCAGAGGGGGGCCTGATTTACTTTCGCTGTACCATTTGAGGAAGCAGGAATCGTAGCGTCTGGACGATGTTAGATTCTCGCTACCATAGATCAATTTCCACGTCAAGTTACTCTTTTACTTCGTTGCAGTCTGAACTGATGGACGCGGACATGATGTGGCGTCAAACGACGTCGAGATAAGTGATTTCGGGTGTTGTTAACACCAAGCGATTCGGGACGATGGCGTCGGAATCTCGTATATCAGGCGTGTGCAAGTCCAAAGGTTGTTACCACTAAACGATGATCTGAGTCCTACGTGAGACTCGCACTCGACCATGAACCTCGAAGTCGGCCATCTCGGTGATCTTATAGGGCTGAGACATGCGGCTCAAATAAAGTTTGGTCGTTGAAGCTTTGACATCACTATCGCTAGAAAATGTACATTGCGGTCACCCACGACGTTCTGATGTGTAGTGCCTTGATGCACCTGCCCCTCGCCAGATCTACTCAATAGCACCCACCATGGACGACTTTCCCACCCTCCAGTCCACGCTCACCTCCGCCCTCCTCGACACAACCCGCAGCGCTATCGCCCTCGCCGCTGAGGACCTGCCATTCCATCGCACCATCGACTCCTCACTAGCCTCCGCCCTCGACGCGCAGAATGCCCGTCTTCTCAGTCTTACGAACCGTCTTCTGGGCTCTGCGACGGCGCATGCGGACCACGTACGTCCGACCTTGCGCGACATGGACGATGTCGAGAACAATTGGGCCAAGGTCGTTGATGTCGTCGACAGCTTGCTGGAGCGGGCCGATACTGCCTTGGATGACTTTACGGGCGCGGTGAAGAGGCTGAGTCCGCGGGAGCAGGTGTGTGAAGGTATACCACGGGATTCGAAGAGAGATGCTGATGTATATGTGAAGACACCAGTTGGCAAAGTAGCTACACGGCCGTCGCGAGTGAGCGCGGCTGTGAGGGTGCAGGACATCGAAAAGCCTCAACTGCTCTTCGATCATGTGCCTAGCAACAGAGGGAATGCGCCATTTCGGCCCTTGCTCTCACACAAGCCTCATGCTACAGTACCCCTAGACACTGCACCTGTCGCAACAGACGAGGAGACCGCGTCACAGTACGTGGCACATTTACTTATATATTCCGAACTTGGGCTTGACCATAAATACGTCAAGCTCAAGCGGGGCCGTCATGTCAAGTATCTTGAAGCTTACTTCGGCCACAGATTTCCCCATCCCTACCAACTCGAGATTGAGCAATATCGATACCCTGCAGAAGTTTATACACACGCGGAGCCAATTCGATACCATCCCTTCGAATCGACGACAGCCACGTTCGTCGACACCGAGGAGGCGTTGTACGAGATGCTTGAGGAGTTGAAGAAGGTCAAGCTGATCGCGATCGATCTGGAGCATCACGATCAGCGATCGTACATAGGCATCGTCAGTCTCATGCAAATTAGCACGCGTGATCGAGACTGGATAGTGGACACGCTCAAGCCATGGCGGCGCAAGCTGCAATGCCTGAATGAGGTGTTTGCAGATCCATCAGTGGTCAAGGTCTTACATGGAGCGCACATGGATAGCATCTGGCTCCAACGAGACCTTGGACTGTACCTGGTTGGGTTGTTCGATACGCATCATGCGTCACGTGCACTAGGTTATCCAGGTGGGAGCTATGCATACCTGCTTCAAAGGTTCACCGGCGTGCAAGCGCAAAAGCAATACCAGACAGCGGATTGGCGAATGCGGCCATTGTCGAAGGAGCTGCTAGACTATGCACGGAGTGACACGCACTACCTGCTATACATATACGACAACATGCGAAACGAGTTGATCGAGCGATCGGACTTTCATGTCCCTGATTTTGAGAAAGACAAGATCTACGATGTTTGCGAACGATCGAAGGACTACGCCTTGCAACGCTACGAACATCCGGTGTACGATTTCGACTTTGGTCAGGGCTCAGGAGGCTGGTACAAACTTGTCTCTCGAACACCTGCAACATTGAACAAGGAGGAATTCGCGATCTTCCGCGCATTGCACAAGTGGCGCGATGATGTTGCCAGAGAGCAAGATGACAGCGTGCACTACATCATGCCAAACCACATGCTCTTCACGCTCCCTCGAGCAGTCCCTGCGAATCGCGCAGAGCTGCTCAGCACGGCTCAGCCAGCCACGCAGACCATCAGGGCGCGGGCAGATGAGCTCGTTGCTTTGATCGCAGAGGCCAAGGCTAGCAGTGCAGATGGACCAGATCTTCTCGAAGTGCTCGCGCAGATCGATCCACACCACTACAAGAAAGCTCTTGAGAAGGCTGCCTCCCATGAAGCGGCAAAAGGCATCGCTGGTGTTGCCAACTTCTTGCCGACCAAAGAGACGCCAGCCGAGCCTGCGGCCAATGGCATCCTCGCAAACGCTCTTCTACCCCTCAGGAGCGTGACGAGCATGTTCTGGGGCGCTTCCAAGTTCAGTGCCGATCAGCAGACCCGCAAGATCATCACCGCCCCAGCCATCGCGCTCAGTGTTCCCCTTCCACCTTTGACTGCAGAGATCTTCGCAGACCCGACGACCTTACAGACTCCAATCGCACCTTCGCCGGCGCCTGTTCCAGCGCCGCAGTCTGCAGCGGCAGAGGAAGAGGAGGGCGAGAATACATTCATCCTCTCCGCCCTCTCTAAGCCCAGGAAACGCCCTCACTCCGACCTAGACCCCACGTCCAACACCTTGGCGCTCTCCCCAGACGCCGACGAAGCCGCACGCGCCAAAGCCGAGCGCAAGAAAGCGCGCAAAGAAGCCAAACGCGCTGCCGCTTTCCAATCGATGGACGTCACGCCGCTAGCCGAAGAGGAAGAAGCCTTTGACTACACGACAGCGCCTAGTATCCTGAACCCACCGAGGCTGAGTAGGGACGAAATGAAAGCTGCCGAGAAGGCGAGGAAGAAGGCGAATCCTTGGACGAAGAGTCTGGACGGGCCGAAGGGCTTGGGGAGGACGGGGAAGCAAAGGGAGGGTGGCGGGAGGAGTGTGACATACAAGTCTTAGGACGGGCAACGAAGCCGTTAGCAGGTGCCGAGACGATATTCACACGCACTCCAGCCATGTAAATTCAGTTCTGATGGACATGAGTAGGCAACAGAGCGTCTCCGTCTATGTTAACACTTCTTCTGCCAAGACTAGGGTATGATTCTCGCCTTCCTCATCTCCTGAAATGCTCTCTCATACCCTTCAGCTATGTCTCTGACCTCCGTAAATCCAACGCTCTTCCGTGCCTCGCTGCTCATGTCCCGCCGGAAAGTGATACTACAGACATCATCAGCGAACTTCCACCCCGTAGCTTCCAGCGCGCCCTCTCTAAGCCCGTGCTTCCGTACAAAGTCTGGCCATCGGGTGCGATGCTCGAGCAAATAGCTTTCAAACGCCTTCGATTTCGGCGAAGCATTTGGGCCCATGCCCTTGAGGCCAAAGTAAGCTGCCAACCGTGGCCAGAGCGACGACCAGGCAAATGGCGGGCCGTCAACGCAGTTGAATATGCTGCCATTGCCGCAGGTCTGAGGGTTCGTAGCGCAGTGCACGTGCATCCGTCCCAACAAATCACTGCTGGAATCCGTGTGCGGCGCTTCCCAGCTCTCCGCTCCGTAGGGAAACACCACCTCACTGCCCTCGCCCTCGAGCTCGCGGTAGAGGCTGAAGTAGAGGGCGAGCGACTGCGCCATGTTCATGACGTTATTGTTGGGCACGAAGCCCACAATGACGTCTGGTCGGATCTCGCAGAAGGTCCAGGGTTTACTCTCAGAGGCCACGCGGAGGATGTCGTGTTGAGCGTAATAGAAGACTTTCTCGGCGTGGGGCGACGGAATCCGAGGCGTTGACTCCAGCAACGGAGGCTCGTAGACGATGCCGTTCTGGCCGTAGAATTCCACACCGTAGGCCTGGACAAAACCACGTTAGTGAAGATCTTGGTGGAAGAGGGCGCCAAGGGGGGAGCGCGTACTTTGCCCCCAGTATTCAGCGTGATGAATTGCAATTTGGGACAGCAGATCTCCACTCCTCCAACGGCATTCGTCAGCATGTCACAGTTCGCCTTCTTCAAGTCCCCGAAGCTACTCCCGTGCCCACCGTATGCAGCATAGAACACATGCGTCACGAGATCAATCCCTGGCACATGTTGAAGCTGCAACAGACTCGACTCTCGGGATAGCAAGTCAATGCCGGAATAGAGCTCGATGCGCGGATCTGCTGGAAGCTGCGCGATGGCTGCTGAGAGTGGGCGATTCGTAAGGCCTATAACTCGAGAGAAGGTTGTGGGAGATGGATGGGTGAGCACAGCCTGGAGGATCGCGTGGCCGGTGATGCCGCTTGCGCCGAAGACGAGGGCTGTGAGGGCGCCGTCCTCTCTCGAATTGGACGGCACGAGAGGGCCGTGGGCCTCCATGGCGGTCCAGATAAGTCCGAGAGATTATCAAGTATTCTGTCTTGTCAGGCGAGACTCGACTCGTATTGAAGGAATAGGGAACCACAAAGGTTGAGGAAGAGGAGGAGGCAATACAAGTAGAATAATGAAGTGAGTACAGAAGAAAGGCAACTTGTTTCTACGATGTTGACTTCAGCCTACGCCAACGAGTATAAACACATTCTCTCAAGGCGCATCATCATGAGCTCTCACCCTCACGCCGATCTGCGGGGCTGCAACTACCTACGCAACCCACAGTCTCATTAGCAAAAATCGGGAGACTCTACCGGTCTCGATAGCCTAGTGAACATAACTTGCCATCCAAGGCCCATAGCAGCAGAGCAGTTTCGCAGCGGCGACGAATTGGAGGGGGTATTGTAAAGTATTGTGAGGGAGCGAGGAGCGAAGTCGTAATCAAGTCTGGCTGATGTACGAAACACGCTCCCCTATTGGCTGACACACAGAAAACGCTAGCATCCGTACAAACAGCGTTGGATGCGTTGGATGACACGGACCATCAGCGTTGGATGGAGAGTTTCGAGCACGTACATGCATGTGGATGTTGTCAAACGATAACAAGGAGAGGTAGTGGGTACGAGTGGAGTAAAAGCATGAGTGTCCGTTGTACACATCTACACATCTACACATCGCTTTTCGCATCGACTTCAACCTCATCGTAACTGTTCTGATGAAGCACCGCCCCGAAACGATCCCACCCCTTCGTCACATAAGCTTCAACCTCTTCGCTCGTCGGCCAGCCACCGAGTGATTGGTCTGCAATGGCCTTACACTTCGCGATCATCTCCACAGTCGCAGACTGCACGAATCGATCGAGGGGAGTAGTCTTCTCCGGACTAGGCATCCCCGACCACGCATCCCGGAGCCACTCTCTCTCGAGGAACACACGCGCAGCAACTATGCAGAGCCGCCAGTGCTCCTCGCCTCCGCGATCTTTTGCGCGCTGCTCAGCTAGCTCGTCCGCATAGGTCTCGATGAATTGCAGGGTAGCCTGGATTTGATCGTGCGCGCCATGCCAGCCGAGAGCGCGGATGTAGGCGTGCAGGACTGCTGGGCTGGGGACATTCAGCAGTCGAGGTAGACTCGGGACATCTAATTCGCTGGGTGAGGTACTGCCTGATGCAGAGTCTGGCGGTACTGGAACGTGAGAAGATGACTGCTCAGTGCCCGTGAGTGTCTGAAAGTGCGACACGAGATATTGCACTGGGAGCAGTAACTTGAGCACATCCTCGGTCTCGGCTGTGACCAGCGGAGCAGGTGCAGCCGAGTGTTTGGCATCGTCTGGCAAAGAGCTCTGCTTCGCAGCGAGGACTCGCCAGCAAGCCAGTGCGGTGTTCTCGGTGGCATAGCAGAGGTGCAAAACGCTAGGCACGTCAGGATCACGTCCTTTGCTTGTGAGGAGGTCGAGAACGTAATGAATGAGGCGATAGGCAGTGAGAGCCTTCATCTCTGCACCAAAGGGAGCGCTCGATTCGACGACATCATGTCGCAAGATGTAGGACCTCTCAGTCAGGCTGATGCGGCCGAAGGCGCGAAGGAGGACAGCGTAGGCTTGCATATTCACAGTTTTGGAGCGCAGGAGTAACGACACTGCGCGTACGAGTGAGCTGCGAGGATGGAGGGTCATGACCTGCACCTTATCGCTCGGCGATAGAAGCCAGCCCGAATTGATGGAGGTGTTTATTCGGATGTTAGTATACGGTTTGGCCAGCAGGGTGACGTAAGCTCCTAGCAGGAAACGTGGTACTTCGAACGCGTCTGGGGCGGATGAGGTACGCAGCATCTGCATGATCCCGGCATACGCATCCTCAGCGCTCCGTAGATACCTTATTCCGACTTGGTGACTTTTCGCGTTGGCAACGAGATAGGCGAGCGCGAGTCCTTTGAAATGTAATCCGTGCTTCGTGCATCGCTCGTAGAATTCGTGCATCTTCGGAGGAGGCGTGCGAGTAAATGTATGCTGGTGAGTAGACGGTGGAGGTGCTTCAACAGCAGGACTGTCGCCTGCGAACATGTCCCGCGCAAAGGGATTGACATGCTCAGGTTTGCGTGCGACAGCCAGACGCTGCTCTTCTCCATGTAGCTTCTGCACGATGGCAAGCAGCATCGGCTTCGTCGGACGGACGCGCGCAGCCTCGGCAGCCTCGAAACAAGCCCAAGCCTCCTGAGCGGTGCGCGTGCATTCAATCCTGGCTGCCCAGATGTACTGTGCTTCATTCCAGCTATCGACCTTTAAGGGCATGTGTCGAGATCGGCGCTGAATTGTTGGTGTGTTGTCAGTATCCCAGCCGCTGTATATCATTGCGACTCGATCCCACCCCTCAAGTGCATAGCCCGCCTCTTGCATGCGGCGCAATGTGGTACCGGCTCTCGATATGCCCTGTTCCGGGCCAATCTCGGAGTCCATCGCGGTGCGATCTTCTTTCCAAGGTGGCCATGACAGCGCCTTGAGAGCTGCCCATTTTCGTTCGCTCTCTGTCCTCGGTTGGGCAAGCTGCATGCGTACCACTGCACGATAGCCTTGCCGGTCGATCTGCAATGCCGGCTTATGCTCCGCCATGAACGACAGAATGGAGATGATTGCCGTTTCCTGATGTGTTACGTCCTTGAACGGCGAAACCGCTAAGGGCTGAGCTATCTGCCACATCGCTTCGTTCAGCAGCTGTGTGATCAATGCAGGTGCCGGGACTTGCCTTTCGCAAGTTACCATGAAGTGGAGCAGAAGCTGAGCAACAGAGTTGAGGCACTGTGGCCAGACCTCGCGTGCATGGCGTACAAGTTGCATGCAAGTATCGAATACGGTGGACGGACTCAGCTGGGATGGAGCAGTCGTCTCGAAGTGCGATAGAGTTGTCCAGGCAAGGTGAAGCAGGTGGGTGAGTGTACGGGCCCGTGGCGGAGCGTTGAGCAGTATCATGTTCAGCGCATGCAATGTCAGCGAAGGACCGTTTCCAGTCGAAGGGTGCTTAAACAAAGCATCCAATGCAGCTGGGGAGGACCCGTCCGGTAGTCCTTCCGCCTGAGTTTCATTCGCTCCCTGATTCTTACCATCATTTTGCTGTCTTATGCGTCCCCAACTGTCAAGAGACTTGATACTGTCAGCGATCTCGAAGTTCTTAGATGCATCCGTGGGTCGGCTGGCTTCGTCGTCTCGAACACGGCGATTCTTTTGGGGCGATACATCTCCGATATCGTGCTCGATGTGCGATGACAATAACCCTGACTGCGCCAGGCATGGCTCCCGCAAGGCAGCATTTGCCCAACGCTTGCTAGGCGGTTCGTATAAAGTTGTAGCGACCTGTCTCTCTGCTCGATAGGGTCCCCGGTGTCTGGACGTCGTTCGGTCGCCGGCTCCCTCCTCATCGTGAATAGTGTTGTCGTCTGCCGCTGGTCGCCTACTAGCTACCGCCGAGCTATAGCGCCGGAGAGAAGCCTCAGGATCATGCCGTGATCGAAGCACGGCGTGACGGGGTCCATCTCCCCTGCCGCGGCCATTGACCGTGAGTCGCCGAAGATCAGGGCGGCATGGCGACGAGATCGCAGCCAAGACAGAGCGAAGCTGCCTGCCGAGCGGAGTCAGTCCATGTGGCATGCACAGTCGCTCATGCCTCAGGATCTCGAATATGCATGTACGAGCTTGCAAGGAGTTTGTGATAGATGTCTAGACTCGGGCGATGAAGGTCAGAGTATAGATCTCATGCGTGCACTAGGCCAACCGTAATTGCTTGGCGCGGCAGTCACCGAGCAAAGGGAGTGCACCAACATGTGACACGAGAATGCAGATGCGTGTCTTTCTTTTGATCAAATTACATTTGTGCTCACAGGCGCCATCTAGCAGTCCGATATCGTTGCGAGTGTTCAGCTACATGGATCCGTAACCGAGTTGCGCTTTTCCTGATCCCCCTTCACCACCGCGAAGTTCGGGTCAGCCCGCTTGACGATCAACAGCCAAACCTCTCGACACGGACTCTGTGCGCGCTGTTGTGCTCTGCGGTGCGCACGACTCTGAAGGCGTCGCATAGGCGAGAGGCTGTTCTTCCGAGACGGGCCTCAAGGGCAGACTGTCTGGGCGAAGGACTGCATCAATTGGGTAGTGGGCGAGGGGAGGCAGACCGACGAAATCAACCAAAGCTTGACCAGCGCGTCCTCCAACGCGTCACACTTCGCTCTCTGCCCCGCGACGCCAACATGAACGGCACTTCCGATCATTCGCCTGCTGTACATGAAGGCACGCCCGACGTTAGCAACAAGCGCAAACGCGACAGTGGGCAGAGTCATCACTCGACCTCTGACCTGCAGCGCAGACAAACGGACATCCTCGAGATACTGAAGAGGTAGGGAAGGCAAAGAATATCGGGTGCAACTGAACACTGACATACGCACAGACAAGACACGCAGCCCTCCTTCCTCCAACATGAATTCCTCACCACTCAGACACCGGAGCCAGTGACCAAGAAGGCCAAGCTTTCCCAACCCGCCTCTACGAAGACCTCCATAGCCGCGAAACTTGATCATGGCGAGTACTCTTCCCTGGACGACTTGCGACAGGATGCCGCGCGAGTCAGCAAAGAGCTGGTCTCCGACATTCGCATAGCAGACAAGACAGATGGGCAAGTGAGTGGACGGCCGTCCGTGGTAGACTTGAAGCGAATACAGAAGATTGGTGCGCTGGAGCAGTCTCTGTTGGACATCCTGGATCGTGAGAAGAGGTTCGAGGCAGCAGATGCGGCGGAGGAATCCGTGCCAAAGCAAGAGAATGGGACCCTCGTAAATGGACATGCGCCTGCAGTGCCCGCGTCGATGACAACCAAAGCAGGCACCGTGCTGACTTTGTTCGGAAATGCACCGACTCCGAAGCAGCTCTTCTCGAGCATGCAACACCCAATGCACATCAAGGCCGAGTCTGTGGACGACCTGGAGCTGCCAGTGGAAGAGATGAGTCTGCCCAATGGCTTAGCAGCCACGAAAATCTTGCCGTCTGGCACCGCAGACATCAAGCCGACTCCGACATTCGAGGAGGCATTTCCTCCGCCATACTCCCTGCCGCAACTACATCCACCAAAAGCTCAAAAGCGGGCTTCAACACGAGACAACAGCGTGACCTGGGAGTTCAAGGACCCTGTAGTGCGCAACACTAAGCGTGGCGGCTACACTACACAGAGTCTGAGTACTGCAGACTGGCTTGGCTGGGGAGGTGTGGACCCTGTTCCGGGGGCAGAGCCTGAGCATGAGAAGCGGAAGCAGCGACATCGTGCGTTGAGTGGTGGTGTCGAAGCTTCGCGGGAGGCGCCTTCGTCTGTCACACGAGAAGCCGAGCTAGTCCAGCAGGAAGAGGCGTTATTCAGACGGGCGTTCAGCAGCTTTGCGCCGACACATGATGATACGAAGTCACTCGTACCTGCAAGATGGAAGAGCATGGTGTGGTTCTCGAAGCTGGGGAGCAAGAGGTTCGATCAAACATTCGCAGAAGATGACGCTTTATCGGAGCGATCAACCGTGCCGATGATCGACCCTGCCCTACTTGCGCCAGAGGTTTCCGATGAAGAATTTGGAAAGATTGTTGAGGACTTGGACGAGTCGCTCGTGGCGACTAACGCAGACCCGGTCGTCGATAATACCGATGTCGAGAAAGTGCTCGTGCGGATCTCCGAGCTTCTCGAGACTCTGGCATCGCACCAACGAATACGCAACGCCACAATCACAGCCAATCCGCCTGTATCACGCACACCTATCAGCCCAGCCCCGATTCTTGCTTCTCGAGCAGTGAAGGCTGACAGCCCAGCCGACGACGAGGTGGCAACATACACGAAACTGCGCCAGGAGCTCGCCTACCTAGTCCTGAAGCTCCCACCTTACGCTGTAGCCAAGCTCGATGGCTCCCAGCTCGCTGATCTCGGTATCAGCACGCTCGTGCCCATCACCCAACAAGACTACAAAGGCTCATTGGAAGAAGACTCCGTCTCTCGCGCAGCCAAGTACGCCGCAGCGGCAACAGCCAATAGCCTCGCGAGTCTCACTCGGGGCGCTACCTCGTCCACGGGCCAGCACTACAGTAGCTCTTCTTCGCGGACACCAGCCATCGGCGCAGCAGCCAACACACGCTACGCCCAGACCAGCAGTCGCCCGAACTCCACGGTTCCAGCCTTCTCGCGCTCGACAAGCGGCCAAGGAAGCTACAACACCCCAACCGCCGCGTCTCGGTCCACCTACGCTCAGCCAACGCAGTACACCCGTCCCGGCGCTCCTCAATCCACGTCCACCTACGCCCAGCCAAACGGCCAGAGCGCGTCATCATACTACTCCCAAGCCCGCCCTCAGCCTTCGACTTACAACTCCAGCTCCTACGCCAGTAACGCCGCGACGTCTTCCTATGCGCAGCAGAGCAGCACGCCCCAGCCTGCGCGACCGGTGTACAGTTCAAGTCAGCCGCTGCAGCAGTTCCGCGCTCAAGCATCCTATAACTCTACGCCCAAGCCGGCCTACGCGTCCACACCCACAGGCGCAAGTCTGCAGACTCGGCCGAGCTATGGTAATGGTACGCCAGCTGCTTCGAGCACGAATATGTTGTACCAGCCTGGCGCTGGGTCGGGGACGGGGATGGGTGAGGGCGGCAGAAGTACACCTGGCCTGAGCACCGGGAGCGCAGGGTTGGCGAGAGTAGAGACGCCTGTGAATGGCAACACAGGCGTGAAAGTCTTGGATTTAGAGCCTGTCGGAACGCCGGGCGTGGGTGCTTAGGAAGCTGAGGCCAGCGTACGGGTGAGAAGCACGTCTGAGGCGCTGCGATGGGTGAGACAGACGTGGGGGATCGGAAGGTAGCGATGTTGGAGATAATCACTATTAGATCTGTTTAGAGCGTTCTACGTATCTTTACCCACCTATCTGCCCAGCCATAGGCGGATGCCGTATCCGCCACACCCCGCCCTCGACCCCTACTTCCTCGCGTAGTTTGACCCACGGCCGCTTGCCTGCTGATACTTCCTTCCTCCCTGCCTCTTTTGTTTCGTCGGAGTGCAGGTCTTCTAGGTAAGCCCAGTCTGGGGAGTCGAAGTTGCCTCGTACTAGGACCACCCGCCGCGTCATGAGCCTCGCGATCTCGGACTCTGGCAGTGGTGATATGAGCTGGAGGGTCTGGCTTTGCTGGTCAATGCCGCGGATCATGGCGAGAGCATGCGTGGTGGTGTGCCCTGGAGGAAGTGGGGTGGCGTAACCGGATGGAGGGGCGGGGACGTAGGGAAGGCCTTCTTGGGTATGGACGGTTGTGAAGAGTGTGTCCTGGGATGCTAAGCTGTCAAGCGAGATGATCGCGACCACTGAGCCGTCGAGGACCTCACTGAGATGTTCGGGCGGCACGGCTTGGCCGTAGGAGAGGATGGCGCTGATACCGGGATTTGATGCGGCGTAGCTGACGAGCCAGGGTCTGAGAGTGGAGATGGGGTTGCCGGTCCATTTTGGACCGGAGGAGGCATGAGAGTGGAAGTAAGACATCATCTGCATCGTCCGCAGCTCGGCGGGTGTGCGGGATGAGGGTCGAGGGAGAGGTCGTGGGAGCTTGTAGTAGACTTCGCTCTTGTCACGAGCAGCGTCTGCTAGGGTAAGATAGTCGCCGTCGATCAAGATTGTGTCAGTGATGCCTAGGACGTTGAGGAGATCAATCATGACAGTCGCACCGAGCCCAGTGACCCAGCCGCTGGCATTGATGATCAGTGGCTGGGCGTCTTTGCCTCGTAGTCGTTCCCGACACCCATCCATGATGTCGCGCACACACGCCACATAGTGCTCCGGATCGTCCTTGAAACTCGTAGCAGCCAGCGTATGCGTGACCAACAATCGATGTGATTTCGACTTCCTCGATGCAGGGTGCGTAAATGCAGGCCCGAGGATCGGTGACCGTACTTCGACGAGCGATATCTGGCCCGGCGGTCCGAACTCAGGCTGTCCAGGGTCGAGATCGAGATACAGGCAGCGCTTCTTAAGCATCTTAGACACAATGGCGTTGCAGATCTGCCTGTTCAATGTTGACTTGCCCGAAGACTTCGGACCGAGCGTAATGACCCTGAGTTGACCATCTCGTTCGTTCGCGCGGCCAGCGATCTGCGTGAGAATCCGCTGGCTCGCATCCTCAGTAACAAGAATACTGAGGGGCCGTTGACTAGCATCCTCGAATGATGTTTGCAAAACCCTGAACGACCTGTCCTTCTCGTCGGCACTCCAGATGTTGCGGAAAACAGGCGAGAGACGCTCGAGCTTGCGCAGACTTGACTTGACCGATCGTAAGCAGAGTTTCGTCGGTCCGCGACGTGCAGTGATCACGGGCAGAGCATGAGTGCTGGGAGCGTACACTCTCTGAACGCCAGAGTTTGGGTGCAATAGGACGCCATAGATCGTTGCTCGCCCTTCCAGGACGCTGAGTTCGTACTCCCCAGCGACGCAGGCTGTCTCGTTGATGTCAAGCAGCAGTGTCAGAGACTCGGCATTGTCGTTCACGACATTGAGATAGTTCGTCCGGAAGCTGATCGGAGGGGGCAGTCTGACGTCCTCCTCGACGGCAGCGTTCGGGCTGCTTGCGCGACTGACTCGTGCTGAGACTCCTGGACTGCTGTTATGGCCATCGTAGGGTGGCGTTGCTACTTCTTCGGCAAGAGCAGGACTGATGCTTGCGGCCTCTTGGTTCGCTCGCTTCAACCGAGCTGCTGCGAAGGCACTCAGCACGCCTGGAGGAATAGAATTAGTGGCAAGTTGCCGTGTAGAGTAGATACTAACACTGACCCTCAGGCGTTCCAAAAGCGTCCTTCGCCTTGCGCTTCTGCGCCATGTTCAAAAGGTGCTCGCGGATGGAATAGATGTCGAGGAAGGCGGACTTACCTCATTGGGACAGAGGGTGGAAAAAGTTATCGGAACAGATTCCGCCCAGCTGTTGGACTTTTGTTAACGCAGTCAATGCGATTGTGCTAAGTCTAGCACTGCCGAGCCATGGCGAAACCGAAGGTGCAGGAAACGCGCATAGCTCTGCCGGGAGAAAAGAAGAAGAGCGCGCCAAAGATATCGCAAACGGCGCGAGCAAAGCCTTCGACGCTCAGCGCGGACGTAGTGGTGGAATCGGGGAGCGAGTCGGATGATGGGACCGAGGGCGGAGGCAGTGACAGTGAGAGCGAGCAGGAGAAGAGGCAGAACACTACTAAGCCGGACATTCGAAATGTGAAAGCTACAGAGCCGACGATACCAGCTGTTCCTGACGACACGTCGAGCGAGGAGGAGGAGGAGGAGGAGGAAGACGAAGGATCCAGCTCAGAAGAAGAGCTGCCCGATGTGACAGTGAAAGCATCCGCGAAACCTCAGAAGTCGACAGTGACGACGAACGGCGCAAAGCGGAAAGCAGACGACTCCAGCAGCAGCGAAGATGGAGCTGCAGATGACCCCGAGGTCCTTCCTGACGCACCACCCCAGAAGAAGTCCCGGACAGAGGCGCAGACGACCGCAACACCGTCGCTACCGACACAGCCCTTCATTGCACCTCCGGGATATACCCGTGTAGTCACTCTGCCCAGTTCTAGCATACCTCAGTCCTCTCTCGCAGGGAAGCAGGTCTGGCACATCACAGCTCCCTCGCATCTCCCAGTCAGCGCCCTGACTGAGGCATCCTTCGAAGCAATTGAGAAGGGCACGCCAGTGCTGACCCACAAGTCGGCCCGCTATTCTCTAACGCCTCTGCCCTCCGCAACTGCTACAACCGTCCTCCTGCCCACATCGGAAGGCTACACGCCTCTCTCGCAGCCCATCACACGGACTCTGCAGATCCGGGAGGTCGTGGAGCTGCCAGAGCTGAGCGGAAAGCAAGCGAGCCAGATGACGGGTAGCGAAAAGGCTGCCGAGATGAAGCTGCCAGCTATCAGCAAAGTCAGAGAACAGCCACGAGGGCTGAAGATGCGGTATCGGCCGCCTGGGTTTGGAAAGGGCGAGGCTGGGAGGATAGGGAGCGAGAGTGAAAGTGAGGATGACGAAGCCGAAGGACCGACGACAGAGACCGAGAAGGGCTTTCGGAAGGCGAAGGGCGTTGACAATCCGATCTCAGAGATGAATGGGAAGAGTGAAGAGAAAGTGCCAACTGGACCTAATCTCAAGGAGAAGCGCAGAAAGGAGAAGGGCAAGGAGAAAGAGAAAGACAAGTCGAAAAGGAAGGCTGCGAAGGCATAGGCACCGTACCGATTCGATTATAGACAGATTCCGAGGGTTGACGTCCAGTCAGGCATACATGGTAGCAACACCAGATCCCGTATTCCATACAATTGCGATGACTGCCAATAATAGTCCTTACTACAAGTAGTGCTCCGCCAGCATCATCCGCTCCTTCAACATCCCCGTTCCCACCACGCTGCCTCTAGATGATATCCCAAACGTCCTCCGCTGCGTGACAGAATTTGCTGCAAGCCACACTGGCGCTCAAGCTGTAGTTACTAATACTGATCGCATCATCCTTGAATTGATCCGCAAAGTTGTCCGTGCCCTTCGCCATAGCGCCAACAAACACGCACACGCTTTCTTTCGGCCCCAAATCATGGATGTAATCCCTCACCCTGACCACCTCCGCATCGAACGACAGCGTCACCTTCCGGCAGTTCGGTGGCAGATGGTCCGTGATCGGGTTCTTGATGACCTTGAGCAGCTTCTCTTGCGATGTAGTAGATCGGATGGAGAGCTTGTGCAGAAGCTGAACCATGAGACCGGCAAAGCGCTTGAACGTTCGTGGAATGCGGACTGTGGGTGAGACTTCGATGAGCACACCTTTCGCCGTGTGTATGTAGATCTGCAGCTTTCCGGCTTTATTGATAGGCGAGTCGAGAAGCGTGAGCAGACATTGATGCGTGATGTCTGGTCGGGCGTCTGAAATGTCCCGGTTCATTTTGCGCATTACACCAATGTGCTCATCGCTGTTCAGGAGCGAGTACTTGTCGTCTTTTGCGCCGTTTCGGCCAGGTGGGCCATGGCTCGCCTTGTACGTCTCAAGACTGGCGTTTGAGAGGACGACGATCAGCCGCTTGGTGTCTTTATCACTCGAGGCTACTGGGACATGTTGCTCTGCGACCAGCTGAGGTAGTGCGGGTGGAGGAAGGGATTGAGTCTGCGTTCCTGTGGGTAGGACACGCCTCTTGTCAGCCATTGCGAGGGCCTTGTTGAAAGGTGCTCGCTGTGCAATATGCAGGAAGTGTCGACTCGATCGTGCTGGTTGTGCAGCAGAAAGACGTGGTCATGAAGACACGAGACGGCAGGCGCAGAAATTTCATGCAGCTTGCCGTCTGAGGGGAAGGAGCGCTGTAACTCACTGATCCTCTTAGTATCACGCCCGGACGACGATGGGCGACGACCAATGTACGAAGCATCGGCTGCGCCATCCACTTGGGTAGCGTCGAGTTTTACACCACCTTCAGATGCACCTGCGGAAGCCATGTTGTATGCGCAACCTGATAACTTTGACCGTCGATACTGTAGTGATACCGAGCCGTAGAAATGGGAAGCGAAACAAGTGAAAACAAGACCGGATACTCCTCGACGCTTTATCAGACAACAGCAGCAGTCTCTATGAAGTGTATAGATCGGACTTGGGCGAAGGGGTAAAAGCAAGGTATTGAATTGGTGTGTCCGATCGGCGAGTACACGTAAGCAATTCCTTGCCGTCGTCCCGTCCATAGAAACTCAGCTCTCCTTACCTAGATCATCGATCATTACTTGAGCAGGTTGCAGTCTGTGATGTGATGCGTTCGACAATGCTAAAGCTACAGCATATGCTACAGCGCAGCATTTGATTACTTGCTGTACACAAACCTGGGATTCTCGTCTCCGAAGGCTAACACCTCATCCTCGGTCAACCCTGCCATTAGCTCGTCTCGCTTCCCTGCTGCTCTCAACTTATTCTCCCGGGCGAAGTAGAAGTACATGGCGGTGTACAGCAAGCTGCCGAAGGCGACAAGTGACATAGTCACCGCATGACCTCGCACATATCGCGGGCCTTCGCTGGACGGATAGAGCTGTACGCGGTTAGCGATATGTTTGGCCACCCCATGTAGTCAAGGGATACTCACAAAACTTGCCATGATCCCAGAGGTATTTCCTATCGTGAGCTGCAATCCAGTTGCGGTCGTTCGCTTGCCATATCGCGGGTTGTTGCTTGGTAGCCACGCAAGTGGTATGCCTACTACAACGTATCTGCGTTTGTCAGCGGTAACTTCGAGATCGCGCTGTAGGTCAACGCTCACAATCCCATGGCTACAAAAAAGCACCCCGCGTAGTGTACGCCCGAACTAGCTTCTGAGATGAGCAGTGCGTACCCAAGGACGGATATCGCGCCGAAGAGCAGCACGATCGGCCCCCGGATTTGCTTCCAGTCGCTGTACCGCGCAGCAGCCATGTAGGTGATCGCGCCCAAAGCGTAGCATGGTATAGTCAGCACTTGCACGATGGCCGACGAACTCTGCGGGCGAATGGCTTTGATGATTGTAGGCAGGAACGTGGAATAGCCGTATAACATCGTGTCCTGGCAGAACTGGCCAGCGGAGAAGACGTAGACTTTCCAGTCCTTGAGACCTAGGCGGACATCTTTCCAATCAAACACATCAGAAACACCGAGCTGAGCCTCCCGGCGTCTGACTACAAGCGCCTTCTCCTCCGCGTTAAGGTAATAAGCCGTCTCGGGACTGTCAGCGAGAAGCCACCAGGACGCAATGCCCAGTATGAAGGTAGGTAGACCCTCGAGAATCATGATCCATCGCCAGCCTCGGAGACCTGCGATACCGTCCATGTAGCCGATGCCGTAGGCTAGCAAACCGCCACAGGCTCCCGCAAGAGCGGCAGACACGAAGAGATAACCTATGCGTAGAGCCAAGTCGTGCTTGGTGTAGTATAGTGTAAGATAGATCGCACAGCCGGGGAACTTTGAAGTAGTCGGTCAGATTAATTTCGGAAGGCTCCACAATGGAGCGAGCATACCAGACCACCTTCGACGGCACCAAGCAGCAAGCGACATGCTATCAATCCACCATAACTCTGGCACACGCCGGTCAAGGTCGCGATGATGCCCCAGCTTGTAGTGATGAAGGCGATCCAGCGCGAGGGCGAGACATACTTCTTTAGCACTAGATTAGATGGTAGCTCCGAGAGAATGTAGGTGACGAAGAGGATGGACACGGCGATCTGATACTGCTGGCTGTCCATGTTGAGATCCTCTTGAAGGCCATAGAGTCGGGCATTGCCGATATTGACCCTGTGAGCACAGTCAGTCAACACTGGTTTGACGAAGTTGTGTCTCGAAGTCACAGCGTGTCCGAAGGGTCTACGAAGCTGCTGTTGACCCAGCTCCAACCCCAAAACTATTATTGACACGCCATGCAGAGTTGACTGTTGTACAGAAGACTATATCTCACGGATACCGCGCTTCGTGCCCGCTGCACGATTTGTTTCGACAGCAAGGAAAGGCATCTGAGCTGAATCAAGCGAAGACGCAATCCGAGACTTACCGGTCGAGGAAAGATAGCAGGTAGAGTAGCATCACCACTGTTTGACAGGTGTGAGAGACTCGACGCAATGGCCATTGATTGGGGAAGCGGCTAACCTGGTATAATATGTATGTCGAGCTTGCGGACGAGCTTTCGCTCTGCAATCTTGTCGATCTCAAGTGAGCCAGACTCGAGCTCCTTGTTGACTGTGCCAGGCACACCATTGCTCTTTCCGTCGTCCATGCCGTACATGTACTTTGGTTCAATTCATTGAGACCGATCAGAGGATGCTGAGGAGAAAAGATTTGACCTACCGTCAGCATTGAAGGCTATTCTACTACATGGGTCAAGCTGCCGATCAACGCCCGATGAGATAGGGTAGAAGCGATGACATGTCGTGCAAAGAGATAGCCGTTACAAGGAGTGGGGCCAGCGAGGATTGTGTACGACCTCAGGCAACCAGGCACGAGCTTTCGGATCCCATCTTAATCTCACTTCATGTCTGTTTCCTCTTGTCAACGCTACGGACTCGAGACATGTTCGAGCAAAGTCATGATCGCATGAGGAATGGCTTCGAGTGAATGTAATGACGGCCGTCAACTCACTCACAGTACGCTACTATGAAGTGCACGTACTGCCAGCTCATTCCGGCCAGTATCGTGCTACCTCCCGCTGCTCCCACCCTCGACCCCGAGACTGGCAAGTACTTACTACATCAATACAGATACGGCAGAGAAGATGTACTTCCTCGTCTGCCTGCGCTGGCTGCATCCTCCGCATCTGGTTGCGACATGTGCCAGTTGTTGAAACGCCAAATCGAAATCGCGTTGCCAGAGTGGATCAAAAATTGTGGCCTCAACCAGACATTGGACGGTCAAATTTCACCATGCTGTATCGACACGTTCGTTCTGTTCCATGAGGACGGGGTCCCAGCTGAATCGCACATACCTGTTCAGAATGCCCCGTACGAGCTCAGCTTCCAAGTCTCTATCCCTGGTATCAACGACGTGGGTATAGGGGTACCCTTCCACATAAGGGCAGGTGAAGGTGGGTGAGTATCGGGCTTGGTCAGAGGAAAACTTTACTGAGCGGGAACTGTTCAGGATCTCTTGCTGCAACGCACGGCAATATACGCAGACGCCCGATCTCGAAAGAGCCCCTTTGCCCCGAAAACATGCGCATGGTCCAGGACTTCATCAATCAGTGCCTCCATGATCACGTCGAATGTCAGGTTCGTCAAGAAGAGCGCTTTGTCCCGACTCGACTGCTTCATCTGAGTGATGCCTCTAAAAAACATGTTTCACTCGTGCACACCAAAGGCATGAAGCAGCCGCCGACGTACGCGGCTTTGAGTTACATGTGGGGCAAATATACAGACCTCACTATCACGACCAAAGAATCGCTACACGAACCCAACCTCTACCTGTCTTCCTTGCCGGCGACTTTCCAAGATGCAGCACAGGTGTGTCGCGCTCTCGGAGTGCAGTATTTGTGGATTGATGCGCTGTGTATCGTACAAAATGACGCGCAAGACTGGGACCGCGAATCCTCTCAAATGAACCTCATATATGCGCACGCTTACTTCACGATAGCTGCCACGAGGAGTCATTCCGCACGCGACGGATTTCTACAGCTACGCTGCAATGAGGAGGCCCGCTTTGATTACCCAAGCACGAGTCCTGAGACTCTGATGAAGGAGTTTGTGGTCGTTGGAGACGATAGCCCGCGAATGTACAATGACCTGTACGCCAACGTCGAGCTCTCCCCGTGGAATTCGAGGGGATGGACAATGCAGGAGAGGGTACTCTCTAGAAGAGTCCTCCACTTTACGGAAACTATGCTTTTTCTCGAGTGCCGTACCACTGACTGGGTGGAAGATGAACGATCTATGTCCTCGTCCGGTGTGCGAGTAGGCCGCCTGATGACGCACAATTCACATTGCGCAGTCATGTCGCGCAGCGAGCTGCTGAATTCTTGGTACTCCATCGTACGCCTGTACAATCACAGAGCCTTCACATATTCGAGGGACAAGTTTTCGGCCATATCTGGCGTGGCGCACGAAATTGGTATGCCGCTTGATGACACTTATGTGGCCGGCTTATGGCTCACTGATCTCGAGAATGGCTTACTGTGGTGGTCTAGTCCTGAACCCGCCGCCAAAGCGTCTGCGACTGGAATCGCCAAGCTCTCTTCCGAGTGGGTAGCGCCGGGCTGGTCGTGGGCATCGAGAAAGAGTCGCATCTCCCTGTATCACGATCCGACGCAATCACCGTCGCAATTCACTGTCACTGCTGTGGATGTCGTTCCGGACACCACAGATCCTATGGGTCGCTTGCGATCTGCAAGTCTGACAATTCTAGGCAAGCTCTGCGCTACGGAGACGTTTCAGCGGCATCCTGAAGATTCTGAAACTTTCAATGTAAGCATCGATGGCACGTTATATCTTGGTGAAGGACATATCGACGACTCGGAGCGAATGCCGCGAGGGCGCATCTACGCATTACTCATTCGCATCACCCGTTTCAGTCGAATAGCGTGTCTCTTGTTGGAGGACGCTAATGATCAGCCTGGTAGCTTTCGGCGTGTCGGCACCCTGGACCTACTAGGACATGCTGCAAAAGTGGGCAATAGAATGCACTTATTCGAGACATTAGAGCTACAGCGTGTGAGACTGGTCTGAGGTCTTACAAGGTGCCACATGATGAATCACATGAAGCCAGTACCATCTGGGCGGTACATACATCGCGGGTAGTCTTCACGCTTCTATCTACGGGACTATCCGCTATTAATGTAGAAGATGGGTGTACAACGGGCGTTGCGCTGAGGTATAGGCACCGACACCAGGAGCAGTGCGTTGGCTGCGGCACTAGGTGGATGCATGTGTGCCTTACCGGATGCTCAGCTCCTCCACAAGGCTGCGCATCACCTCTTCTGATTGCTCAACAAAACGAGGCGACCAGTATTAGCCTCCGCCAGCCTCGCATGTCTGTATTCAGGACTGCTTTATGGGCCCGTAGTCCCCTCGGTTCGATTCGCATCTCTACATACTTGTCGCGAAACCTATCAGAAACATGTGTCAATGTAGGGGAACCACTAACATAATCTGTCCATCATGTCATCACCACATTAGAACCGAGTCTTACACGACCGCTCTTACGCCACAGTTCGGACACAAGGGCGGCAACTCATGGAGGAAGATCAAATACCAACGAGGTGAAGACTATGCGACACAAAGATTGACAGTCTGTGAGGGCGGGCAGTCGGAGTGCGCGAACAAGGTCCTGCCTCACAAGACTATCAAGGCGAGTGCGGCGTGCAATCAGTGCATCATTAAGGTCAACATCGTTGCTGCGAACAAGATGGGACGGATAGTAAAGGGAGATATGGTACGATGGCCTCCAAAACTCGCTGTTGCTTGCCTGTGGGATGCTGATGTGGTTCATAGGACCATTACCCACGGTCATACTAGTTGGTCGGATCATTCAGTAATCAGGGATTCGCAATTTCACCATTAATGAAGTCAGCAATCGTGACTTGAGGTTGGACAAGCAACTGGGATGGTGTTTCTGTCCTATTCACTGACAGGTTTGCGGTGCTCCTGACACTATGACAAGAACGGATGTTGAATACAATGATCGTCTCACTCTCTCCCACTCGATCACCACCCACCCACCGTCTTGACCTCAGTCGCTCGCCCACCCGTCTTCCATATTCGCACGTGGCGCCTCACGCTCCATGCCCTCGCCATGCTTTGAAACGTGCAAACATCAGCATCTAGCTTCGCGACCCGAGCTGCTCGCAAAGCTCTCCAACCCCGCTGCAAACGCACTGCGGCGGCGTAGAGCTTCTGCTTCGCGATAGCGACCGCAGCACAAGCATGGGCTATGCGCATGAGTAACACACGCTCATGCGCTACCCGAACGGCTCTGCGGGCACGCATGGCGCGCTGGATCGTGATAGCTGCGCGGTACTGACTAGCGAGCGGGAGAAGCTTAGTCGCCAAGTATATTAGATTCGCCAGTGTAGTAGTACGGCTGGGAATGCTAGAGGTGTGGAGGAGATGTTTGACGAATGCCGCACTACAACCAAGATGCAGTAAGATATCCGATGAGCTGGCGCTCGGCCGTTGCAGGTCGGAGGTTTGGCTCGCGAGGAATGGAGTGAACGATAAGATGATGGCAGTGTACGCTTTCCCGTCGGCGAAGGAGGTCGTGAGATTGGAGACCACGATATCTTTCGCCGCGCAGTGGGCTGCTGCCCAGCGATGAAGCAGGGCGAGTGTGTCGAGACGCTCCAAAGCTTCACGCGAAGCTGTGTGGACATTAATATCTGCTTCGACACTATAGCGATCGAGCAGCTGATCGATGCCGAATGTGCTGATCAAAGTCCACAGCAGGCTCAGGGTATGTTCGCGGTGGCCGTCTACAACCGTGGCGGTACTAATGTGCTCAGGGACCAGATCGCGAGTTCGGGAGTGGGTTCGCAAGGCACTCAGAGCGATATCTACATTGTAGACTTTCTGCGCGTGACCGAGACAGGGCATCTTAAGGTGCTGGGACAGCGGCCTTGCCTGCCCTTCGCTTGGCTTGTTGTCTGCACTAGCGAGCAAGACCGTGGCGTCGGAAAGGGTGAATGTCATATCGTCGCCAGGGGTATCAGCGCCAGATTCATTGCTCATCGTAGCGCGCGGAAAGAGCAAGATCTCCACCAGGCGTGTAAAGAATATGCCATCTCGCAGATCAATCGCGATGTTGTCGATGTGGTAGCTGACCTCGTCCAGTGGGTCTTGAACATACGACACCTCATACTCGAGATGTCGCAGGACTCGACCAATATCGCCAAGAGATGGCAGGAGTAAATTTGCCAGCGCCTTCAGCAAGCTCGCCGAGGATTTGTGTGCAGATCGCTTCTTGAGGAGGCAGAAGGGTGCGGGTTCCGCTACGGCAACGCGATCAAGAAGATGGATCAGCATTAAGCTTCTGATGATCGTCTTGTTGCGCACGCGGAGCTGCGCATCAGCGTCTGAGCGATGCCCATATTCGTTGACGTCTGCTGCAGTTACGAAGAAGGTTTCGAGGAGGCTGACAAGACCGCGTCTGGAGGCCTTGCGATCCAGTGACGCTGCGTGTCGTGCTTCGCTCGGATTGCGGTCGCTGTCCGAGCGAGCAACACTTCGTCCCACCACTAGCTCGGCTGCGATTTGGAGTGCGGCGAAGTCGTAAGACTCCAGCCAGAGACTCAAGTACCGTTTGCGCTGTCCCAGGTCTTGTGCCAACGCGGGCATCACATCGCTGCTACTGGGCTTGCTCAACGCGCCGTAGGTCAAGGATGCTTGCAGACGCTCGTGCAGCGCGATTGTGTCCTCTGCCTGATACATCTCCAGCATCTTTTCTTTCAGCGAAGCGGTACGCTCCATCTGGCAGAGAGGGCTGGGCTGCGCTCTGTTGAAAATATCGTTGATGACGGCTGTGAGAGCGACTTCCTCGTGATCAAGCCAGCTGTCCTCATAAAGTCCCGGCTGTCCCACATCGGTAGGGAGCACAGGGAAGGCTTGCACAAGGCTTCTGGCTTTCTCTGCAACCGAGATGTAGTGGCTGCTCGTTCTCCATGGTTTGTGTTGGCTCATTGCGGGCTCTCCAGGATGAGGTAGCTTCGATGAGGTGGCTGGACTTTGCCGTGGAGACACTCGTGGTAGTGTGGGCTTCACAGAGCGTTTGATCTGTACTGGTACAGCTCGTCCAGTATCGAGTCTATTCCTCGGACTGACGTTTGCAGGCGAAGATCCTTGTGCAGGTCGTGCACGCGGTACGGCGTCCCTGTGGATTGCGGTCTGTCTAGCCAGGGAGGAAGCTGTGGGTGCGAACAGGCTTGCCTTGATCGGCTTGATCTTCTGCACAAGACCAGGACTGGGTTGGTTCTTCGAAGTTTTCAGGGCATCGCTTCCACAAATGCCAGGCGCCTCATTCTCCTTGCCCCCGTTCTCCCCATGAATGAGCAGGTCCGGCAGGTTGTCTGTCTTACTTTGCAGTATCTGCAATGGCAGTCGTCTTGGCGCAACAGCCAATGACATTCGTGGCCGGCGTGATGGCTTTGGCTGCTCGGTTGCCACTGCCTCCACACCTGGCGATGCCCTTGGTGCCACATCCAACATCTGGAACGTATCCTCGAGTCGTTCCGTATCTCGTGCGCCAGGGTGTATCGTCATCATGGTCGTCTCATCGCTTGGCACAAATATGGTCCTTCTCCGAGCTTCTTTGCCCATCCCCCGTCCCACTGCAGGCTTCTGCACCTCGCCTGCAAGAGCCCATGGATCTGGAGATCCTGCTACGGCAGGCCGATCAACCACGTTCAGCACTACTCCTCCAGTCTTCCGCTGCGGTCTCCTGCCAAGTAGCGTCCCTCCCAGTCGTCCTACTGCCGGTTCCGACACCACCAACTCCTCTCCTTCAACCACGTCCTCAAAAATCCTGACCTGCTCGACCCGCTTCCTCGGACGCTTGGGTCGCGCATGCTGAAATTCAGCGCGCACAACACGCGTGTAATCTACCTCTGTCGTCTCGTCGGCCCAGCCCGTGAGCGTTGAAGTGTTGGAGAAGCGGCGAGCAGGGACCGGGCAGGGCGTGCCGTTAGCGAAGGACGGGCGAGACATCGTGGCGTCGTGGGCATTATATTGGTGTATATGCGAGGCTATGTATGGTGGTCTCATGTGCGGGAAAGTGCTGGCGTTTGTGGTACCAAGAGCTTCGTCTGGATGCTGCGATGTGCGTTTGCGGTGCGGGAAAGTGCTGGCGTTTGTGGTACCAAGAGCTTCGTCTAGATGCTGCGATGTGCGTTTGCGGTGCAGGGAAGTGGCAGGCGCGTTCCGTCTGTTTACATTGCGGCGTTGGCGGGACGACAATTTCTGCCAAGACTTGAAGAGGTGAAGGTGATGGCATTGCGCTCTGTCATTCGTGTGCCTGACAATACTGCACAGGGCTTTCGACTAGACGTGCTATCCAGGCTGCTTCCTCGGCGCCTCCACCACCGTTCTACTGAACTTCACACTCAACTTGCCCTCCCTCTCCATGGCCCGTTTCCGTTGCGCCGCTGCAATGCCAGCACGATCCGTGATGGGAGCGGCGTTCATGATGTTATCGAAGTCGTCGTCCTCCTGATCGCCAATATCTGAGCCAGACTCGGCATCGGAGTCGATCGGTAACGCAGGCTGGGAAGGTCGCGTTAGTCGTTCTGGCGCTGCGCGGTCGGTGTCAGGTTGAGGGTGTTTCGAAGGGTTGGCGAAGGGTTTCGACGCCAGCACCCGCCTGCGCAGCTCGGCCATCTCTTCCTCATCATCCGAGGGCGGGAGAGCGAAAGGGTCAGTCTCCTCTTCCTCTTCCTCCCCGTCCTCATTCGAGGCCTTCTGGCCTGGCTTCGGGCCACCAAGTTGGATCCCACCCAGACTACTCCCATCGCTATCCTCGTCGCCCTCTTCATCATCACTAGCATCCTCGTCACTTTCATCATCACGCCCAGCATTCCGTCTGTTCATGTTTCCCCCAGCCCAAACATCCTCCTGGCCTTTCTGCTCGCCCTTCTCCTCCCGATCCTTCTTCCACTCTCCCTCAATCTTCTCTAGCCAATCCTTCTCCGCCTGCTTGATACCCTCCTCATCCACGGATGCTGCGTAGCGTTTCAGCGGCGCATCATTGATTTCTAGAAACGCCTCGCCATAGCTGAAAGGCCCTAGGATCTCCTCTGCCCATTCCCTATGCCCGCAGATCCAAAATGCCGCTGCCAGAGCTTCCACGCAATTGAGCCGCCATGGCTTGCCGTAGTTCGTAGAATTTGCAGCAATGAGATAGGGAAGCAGCCGCTCATTCTTCCCACCGATCTTCGCAAACGGCACCTCCTCTATTCGATTCCACGATGCCTCCACGACAGCAGCGCCGAACTGCTCCAGGATGTCGCGATCCGCAGGCGAAATGATGGTCTTTGCCTTGGGCGAAATGATCACGCCAGGATGCTTCTGACCGACGTGCAGCTCTCGCATAAGGCCTAGCCGGATTAGCTTCTTGCCTGAGCAGCGTTTTGCATCGCAGTGGTTTAGATCCCAAGCTGCGGCTTTGAAAGCTGGGCGTTTGCCGCCTCCCAGACCATTCTCTCGCTCGGGGTGAGTATGCTGGGCGAAGGTGCGGCCGTTGTTGGCGCCTTTCTTGCCTTTGCTTGAGAGGTCTTTCTTGTGGCGCATCGTGATCGTATTGAAGATGGCCCAGGAAAGTGCTTAGTCGACCCGGGAGCGGGTGTCTTGCTACACCCAGCGATCTAAATTGATCGGAAGTCGATTGAAAGGCTCTTCTAGCAGATCCCAAGCAGATATATGTAGTTGTGAGTGATGTAGAATGGAGAGTGGCGAGCACATGTCAAATACCTTAGATGGACAATTATCACCCCACGTCATATTCGAATCCCACCACGCCCAAGTATGAACTGCCAGCTGACGACAACTTGTATTTGCCCAACTTAACTCCCGGATTGAGTGCGAATTGAAGCCGCCATTCCAGAGCTCTCGAATAATCCAATGTCGTAGCCTCTTCCGAGCAGCGCCCTCAGATCACCCACCCCAGCACCCATGATGGAGGCAGCCTCCGCCCGCTACGCCGCCCGCGACCGTTTCACCTACCCCTCTGAGCCCGCCGCCACACCCCTCCAACGCTACATCCAGAATGCCTGCTCACCCGAGAACTACGAACCAAATCTCGCCCTTTGCCTGGAAATCGCAGACCTGATAAACTCAAAGAAGGGTTCCGCCCCGCGGGAAGCAGCAGTGAGCATAGTAGGCTACATTAACCACCGCAACCCGAACGTCTCCCTCTTAGCGCTAAGCTTGCTGGACATATGTGTGAAGAACTGCGGGTACCCGTTTCAGCTCCAGATCTCCACAAAGGACTTCTTGAATGAATTGGTCAGACGCTTTCCAGAACGCCCACCGATCAGGACAACGAGGGTGCAGAATAGGATCCTAGAGCTGATCGAGGAGTGGCGGAAGACAATATGCGAGACTTCGAAGTACCGCGAGGATCTGGGGTTTGTGCGGGACATGCATCGCTTGCTGCATCACAAGGGTTATCAATTCCCTGAGGTACGACGAGAAGATGCAGCCGTACTGAACCCGAGCGATAACTTGAAGAGTGCGGATGAGATGGAGGCGGAGGAACGAGAAGCGCAGAGTGCGAAACTGCAGGAGTTGATCAGACGAGGCACGCCGCATGATTTACAGGAGGCGAATAAGCTGATGAAGGTCATGGCTGGGTATGACACACGGCGGAAGACTGACTACCGGGCGAAAGCGGCGGAGGAGGTGGGGAGGATACAGCAGAAAGCGAAGCTGCTGGAGGAGATGTTGCAGGGTTATAAGGTTGGAGAGGAGATCAAGGAGGGAGATGTGTATGAGGAGCTGGCGAATGCGCTTGCAAGCGCGAGTCCGAAGATTCAGAAGATGTGTGAGGAGGAGAGCGACGATACAGAGGCTGTGGCAAAGCTATTCGAGATCAATGATAGCATTCATCGGACTATTGAGCGGTACAAACTTGTGAAGAAAGGAGACTTGGAAGCAGCGAATGCCATTCCGAAGGGAACTTTGGGAACGAGTGGCGCTGGTGTGCGGAAAGGACCAGATAATGAGCTGTCTCTGATCGACTTCGGTGGTATGGAGGATGCAAGTACGCCTGCACAACCGCAACAATCGAGTCAAGCGCGGCAACCTGTAGGCAATGCGCTCGAAGACGACCTCCTCGGGCTCAACATGGGCGACGGCAACTATGGATCCGGCGGTGGCATCTCCCTCGGCTCGTCGAACACAAACGGCACTTCCAAATCCCCGGCAATGGGCAACGCAGATATCATGGCGCAGTTCTCCGCCTCGCGACAACAGACGCCCTCCCAGCCCCCAATCCCCGCCAGGCTTTCATCCCAGGCCCCTCAAAACGCAAGTCAGGACCTCTTCGGCTCGATCGCACCACAGTCATCGAAACCTGCAACCCCAATCCCATCCTTCTCGCAACCTCCGCCTCCACCGAAGAAGAACGACCCTTTCGCTGCGCTGAACACGCCCTCCCGAACAGCATCGCCGATGCAATTTCAATCTCGCTCCCCTGCACCGCCATCCCAAGCTCATCCACCAGGTGCAGCAAATTTGGATCTGCTTGGGCTGGGTGGTGATGCTAAACCATTAGCACCAGCGGGAGCAGAGGACGAGTGGACGTTCAGCTCTGCGCTCCCTGATCAGCCGCAAGAACTTATCGTGACAAACTCGACGATACGAACGGTGTTTTCTGTCTCAAGACCAAGTGAGACGGAGCTGCTGGTCAATAGTCGGATATCTAATGCTACTGCGTCGGCGATCACGGATTTGACATTCCAACTGGCTGTTACCAAGGTAAGTCTGGGTCCCATCATCGGAAAAGTCTGGTTCCGCAACTGACACATTTTGTAGGGGTTGACATTAGCACTATCGCCTCAATCTTCACGAACTCTCGCAGCTGGCCAGAAAGACGGCATAACGCAGACCGTGCGTGTGCAAGGCGTAGAACGAGGTAAAGGCACAGCCGTCAAGCTACGATGGCGGGCCAGCTATGCTGTCGACGGAGCTGTGAGGAACGAGCAGGGTGAAGTCAATGGGCTTGGAGTGCCGTAGCCATATACCCATTTTGGAATATATAGAGTTGTGCTAAGCCTGTGCTGTACTGACAAGCAAGCGCTGTCACATCTGATGGGCGGTCCACAGCATGCACCACCCTCCCATTCGCGCGCTACGGTAACTTCATGATCGTTGTAGTCGTAGGATCGATTGAGTTCATGTTGCCTGATCCACCTCTGTTGCATCCGCGGTCGTTCCTCATGGTGGGTTCCTGTACTTTTGCGGCGTCGGACGAAGGATTGTCCGAGGGATGTGACTGATCATGGGAGTCCTCGAGAGCACGCATAAGATCGCAACGGTGGTTGTCGACGTCGCGATTGGAGTTTGACACATGTCGTCGTATGCCACAGCCATGGCAGACTCACAGCAACACGACGTAGATGATCAGCCAGTTTTCCATGCGCCAACCTTCTACCCGAGTTCATCGATTGCAGCTTTGCGAAAGCACTACGTCGGCCGAGCGCTGAAAGATGTTCAAGCGCCGGCTGTGGTCATCGACGCTGCAACCGCGCGAAGAAATTGCCAATTGATGCTCGACACGACGCGAAAGCTGGGCGTAGGCTTTCGACCACATGTCAAGACACACAAGGTGGGATCCTATGTCTGGCTCCATCGAGATGAGAGTGGAGCTGACGAGTGTTCCTGTGCAGACCACTGAGTTGACGAAGCTGCAAGTTGGCGAAGACACACGGGATGTGAAGCTCGTAGCGAGCACGGTTTCCGAGATCGAGCATCTGGTACCGTATCTCCAGGAATGTAGGGAGGACGGCAAGTCGATCAACGTAGGCAATCCTGGATCCGAGGGCCGTCCGAAGTAATCTTGACTGATCATAGACAGGTCATCTACGGCCTTCCCGTCTCCGCCTCATCGATCCCACGTCTTGCCAAGGTTGTCCGAGAACTTGGCGAAAATACCGTGTCGCTGTTTGTCGACCACAAGGTGCAAGTAAGTCTGCTCGACAGCGTCGCCGACGACACATGGCCAGGCAAGATTTCTGTGTTCGTCAAGGTAGATGTCGGCTACCATCGAGCTGGCGTTGCCGTTGGATCTGGCCAGCTAGCTGATCTGGCTTACGCACTCAACGCATCTCAGCGGGTAAAAGTCACAGGCTTGTATGCTCATATGGGCCACTCATATGCTGTCAGCAGTCCTGCAGAGGCCCTCAAAGCGTTCTCCGGTGAATTGCAAGGGCTCGAGGAAGCGGCGATCGAGTTTCTGAAGTGTGCGGGTGCAGTGACATCGAGAAATCCGGATGCGCCGAAGATGGTGCTCTCATTGGGCGCCACCCCTACGACAACCTCAACGCAGAACATCCTCGACGATAGTGAGAGCACTAAGGAATATCGAGAGCTACTCGAGCGTGTCAATCGATCGTTCGACGTTGAGCTCCACGCAGGCGTGTACGCGGTGCTAGACATGCAACAACTCGCTACTCGTGCACGGCCTGCACATGCTGCGTCAGAGTCAGCAGGTAGCATGCTATCATTCGCCGATCTGGGTCTGCGTACTCTTGTCGAGGTCACGAGTACGTACGACGATCGAGGTAAGCCCGAGGCCATGATGGCAGCAGGCTCTATCGTACTTGGTCGAGAGCCATGTAAAAGCTATGATGGCTGGGGCGTCGTCTCACCATGGCCTGCGAAGCAAGGTCATGTGTACGATCCAGAGGGCGAGCGCACAGGCTGGATGGTTGGTCGCATAAGTCAGGAGCACGGGGTGTTGACCTGGGAAGGCCCAGTCGACAAGCTGAGACGACTGCAGATCGGAGAGAAGCTCATGATCTATCCGAACCATGCTTGCATGAATGGTCCGAACTTTGCATGGTACCTGATCGTGGACTCTGACTCTGACGATCCAGACAAGGTCGTAGATGTGTGGGTAAGGTGGCGTGGGTGGTAGGCTTTTCCATCGTCATCGACAGCAATCGGCTCTGCGCCAGATTTCGCCCTCGCAGCTTCCCGTTCTAATCTCTCCTGTTCGTCCAATTCTCTGACAAGCTGAGCACTGAAGCTCGCGTCTCGTTCGTCTGTGGCTTCTGATACCTTGTTCTCGGCATCAATGTCAATGTCGTTAGCTTGCAAGAGTCTGGCGAGAAGGTCATGCTGCTTCTCGATCATGCGCTGCTGCTGTTCCAGACGCTCCTCGATCCGCTTCTCTGCCGCCGCACGATCAGTCCGTGCCGCGTCGTGGAACGCTGCAGTCTTGCTTCGCCAAGCATCGTCGCGTTCCTGCACCTTGTTGGCACTCGGTGCAGATCGCGAGTCCACGTCAGACTCAGTTGGTACCTGAAAAGCTAGCCTATATCCAAGGTATTGGGTCAGTCTTACGGGTCCTGATGCAATCAGCTGGCCTGCGACTTGAAGTATGGCGTCTGGACTGGAGAATTGATCGACAAAGTCGCGTCTCGTAATAGACAAACGCGCCATGGGTGGTCCAAGGCACGGACCTCCAGTTCATGAGCTTGCTTTGAAACATCTACTCCACTGGTTCAACATTCTTCATCACGCCGACATGCTTGACCTTTGATCTGATCCAGGTTGGAACGATGATTTTCAATCCTGCCAGCTGAACATCCGGTCTCTAGCATTCACCGCGCTTGAAGGGATACTCAGGACGAAGAAGGCTTGTTTCTCACGCGACGTCGAACCACCATGTCTTCTCGCCGACCTGATCTGCACATCAATCTAGTAGATGGCTTCGTGCGCAGCAGCTTACCTTGGTATGATACTGTCTAGCATGATTTGTTATTCAAGGCCATCCGCTCAGCGGATATGGTCTGCCGTTCGATGTAGTCAACGATACAACGACGCGGTGCCTCGTGTGATGGGGCCGTTGGAGTTCATTAGGGTTTGGCCTCGTGGGTCCACCGAATGAGACCCCTACCCTAGAGAGTGAAATGGTCTATAACCAGATGCCTTCCCAGACGTGGCAATGCTAGCACACCCGGCATATTCACATACTTCTTGTCGGAGATCAACACACTGCTTCACAGTCGGCATCATGCCATCTCGCAAGCCACGATCTCCACAACCCATGTCAAGCCTCCCCGAAGGACCCGCTGCAGGGGTCTCAAGGATAGCACCGTAGCACTGCATAAAAGAGCATTGGCCTCGTAAAACCGTTTCCTTCGAGCCCTGTCGGCAGTTCGTCTGATCACCAACATCAACAATGATCGTTCACCCGCAGGTGTCGTCCGAGAGCGACGAGGACTTCGTGTCCGCAGTCTCCGCGGACGATGCAACAACCAGCGACGACGAGGATGCCCTCGCCATGGAGCCTCCGACGCATCCGGTGCCCGCCATGCAGGCAGCCTTCGAGGAGTCGATTCTCGAGTCCACAGAGGATGACCAGCCTAGATCGATTGAAGCCTCAGCCGAGACGAGGAGGCAGAAGATCCTGGACGCGGCACACTACGACGATAGCTGGACGACACGATGGGAGCAGAAACCTAGCGCGCAGCACCACCCACTGGTGAAGCTTATGGCGCAGATCGTGTTCGGGATGCACCTGCTGCAGCAGCAAGCTGCAAAGTCAGACGAGGAGGTTGTCAAGATCCTTCAAACGCATGTAGACGAGGTTGACAACTTTTTGGAGAGGACGATGGAGGACTTTGATCTTGCGATCAAAGATATCGAGGAGAGGATCAAGTTCTTAAAGCTGCCAATGGCGCACTTGGATGTATTTGAGACGATGCTGGAG
The DNA here is from genome assembly GCA_036872775.1 of Oleoguttula sp. CCFEE 5521. Classification (NCBI taxonomy): domain Eukaryota; kingdom Fungi; phylum Ascomycota; class Dothideomycetes; order Mycosphaerellales; family Teratosphaeriaceae; genus Oleoguttula; species Oleoguttula sp. CCFEE 5521. Next base: position 1,066,169 of record JAVRRP010000001.1, read on the forward strand.
GACCGGAAGTTCCGAACGCAGTTGCTGGAGGGGAACGACAAGATTGAGAAGATCATTGATCGCACGACGAGAGCTATGAACGCTGCGCTGTTGGATGCTCAGCAAGGAAAGGTCGCAACCAAAGATCTGGGGAGGTACTTGGACACCATTGAGGAAGGCTGGCCAAAGGAGAAGGAAGATCTCGATGCGATATATGGCGCCATGCGGGGGAATGAGCAGGGCTGGAAGCAGTGTTTGCGGGACGTGCAGCAGAAAGGCATAGAGCTCAAGGACAACCTCCATCAGCTTGCGTCGGTCATCAGCGAGATGTCGAGACTTGCTGCGGCTGTCAGTCGACGGCAGCGACCGCACAGCAGGTCAGGCTCGATCGGCGCGTCTTCAATCTTGTCCAGCTTGCCGCGATCGAAGTTCAGCGGTGATGGGGCTTCGGTGCGCAAGCCATCGTTCGCAAGTCTCGACAAGCCTCTCCCGCAGATGCCAGACACGAGGGGTGGACCTGTGCGTACGAGCGGATCGAAGCCGCACCCGGTGCCGTTCGCTGATCGATACGAGTCGCCTCGAGCGACTCCAGTATCTCCTGGTAGAGTCACAAGTAGGGCGAGCACAGTCCCACCACGGCCAAAGACGGCCAACTCGGCGACACCTCGCGCGGCCCGCACAGTATCGAGGGGCGACACAGCTGATCTCGCAGAGTATCTCAAGCAGACAGGTCCGACGCCTGCACGTGGGTACTCCAATGGCCAGCTGGCTGAGCAAGGCAGCATTCGCTCAGCATCCGCAACCGTTATCCGGAGGGCCAGAGGACAAAGCTCAAGCGATCAACGCGCTGAGCAGAAGCCAATTACAAACGGCTCAGCAAAGCCTACGCGAGCGCAGACCTGGGGCGACAATGTGGCCACTGCTCTGCGACCCGCTAGCCGCGGTGGTGACCAGCAGAGCGCGTCTCCACACACTCGCGCGCAGAGTAAGGATACCGCGAACCCCAACCACGCCGACCAGACAGAATTCCAAAAGTCTAAACGTGACTCCATTGCAGGGTACACATGCCCTTACCCCCGTCCCGTGTCCCTTTCACTAATGCCTCGTTCCCAGAACACGCTTCGCCCGCCGTCTCTCAGTCCGTAAAAAACACCTCGAAACCCCAGCCCAAGGTCCCCTTACAGCCCTCCCCACTCCTCCTGCTTCTACGGCCGCGTCTCCAGATAAAGGACCATCACCTACCGATAGCAAGCTTCAGCCCATGGGCGAGTCCCTTCAGCCGCAGCAAGTCGATGCCCGTTCCTCGACCCAACGACTGGCTCTGTTTCCCAGTACAGAGCCCTTGACGCCTTCCGCGAGTGCTGGAATGGAGAAGGGTAGACCTGGCGTCAGTAGAGTTGAGTCGACAGCCGCGCCTTCCATCGCTGGCACGGATAAAAAGAAAGGGTTTAGTTTGAGGCGGATGTTCGGGCGGGCTATGAAGGAGAAGTCTGAAAGTAGACAGAAGGGGAGGGGCGGGATGGTGTACGGGGACTTGGTGTGATATATCTGCTTCTAGCAATCACAGCATGACGACTTGAGACGAGGTGGCGGCGTGCTTTATTCACTCAACGGGTGGTTTGTAAGAGGTTCGGGTGGTACATTTGTATGGTCGGAAATTGGTATATACCCATTTGTTATGCGCGCGTTTGGAGTGGAGGGCTTGTTGGACGATTCTGGCAGCACGCCAGGGGCAATTGCCAGACAGGAGGAAGGAGCGCTTATGGTGGACGACTACAACACAGACTATCAAGCAAGTATAGGCACGAGGCTGGCCTCGATTGCCATATAGAACATCTATGCTTGTTCATATCCAGGACCACGACTGCTGCAACTAGATGTTTCGCCAATCACGCGTCGCGCGTCAACCAAACCTTAGCTCACATGCACCTCAACGTGGCACAACCTCAACACGCGCCACCTGATTCTAACATCCACTAGGCTTCCGCCCCAAACTGCCAGGCAACGCATCTGTAATGATGGGGCTCGAACGGGTGCTCTTACTGATGTGGACCTAACATGCCGCCATTCGGCGCCCGTACACGTCGTCGCTAGAAGGCTTCTCGGTAATGTACATGTGTCGGAGAACGGCACTGGACGCTGACATGCGTCTGGAGTCATTCGTCGCCTCACATGGGGTAGAGTAGCCTTCAGGCGCATCATTTCGTTGTCTCTAATTGTTGCAGACTCTGGGAAGAGCAAGGACGACCTGGCACATTTCTCTTCTATGTTCTCAATCCTTACAGACCGTCATAGAGTACGTGTTGCAGACTGTCGATCTTGCCAGGAAATGCCGGTCTCGCATCTTGGACTGACAGTATCGCACATCCCCTCCTCTACGTCGTTCTATCTCGCTGCTCTACAGCCACTAGGCTACCGCTTCCTAGGCACTCAGGGCAACACTGTCGGGCTTGGCGTCCGAGACGCAGATCTGTTTCTCTGTCCTGCTGCTAGAGGGTGAGTGGCACTTGCAATGTGTACGGCGCTCGCTGATGACTTCAGGATCAAGCTCGTGCCGACACATGTTGCCTTGACGGCGAAGAGCAGGGTAGCGGTCCGGGAGTGCTATAGCGCTGCCCTCGGAGCTGGAGGATGGCCCAGCGGAGCGCCCAGCTATCGTAATGATGATTGCAGCTGCTTCAATGCGGCTGTAGAGGACCTGGACGGTAATACCGTCGAGTTCATCTTCCGCGAGAGGAATGAAGCTGCGTCTTCGGACGACTCAACGGCAAGTCATGGAGTCCGCCGTGGCCGTGACAGAGAGTTTCCGCCTCCGGCTCGATCGAAGACAGCACTGGACGTAACGAACCGGGACTCGCTACGCACTCCGACGCTGAAGCGCAGTGACACAATGCCCGCCACCAGTGCTCAGCCAGACTCTGGTCCTGCAGGTCTGAGTAATGACACCTCTCGCGCTCTCATGGGCACTCTGCTAGGTGCTGCTGCAGGTGCGGCGTTTGCATTTGCCATGGTCCATGCAGAGCGAGATGGTGCGTACAAGGAGGCTACCTTTAGCACAGCCACCAGATCGAGCGGCCGCGATGCTGCCAAGGGTAGCCGTGCAAGCCGTCGTCCGATGTCCGAGAGACCCATCATTCGCCAATATCGCCAAAGGAGCGACAGCGAGTCACGTTACACTGTACACCCACAAACGACAGTAGGAGTTCGTCAGCCACGAGCGATTGCTTACAAAAGACACGAGGAAGACGTAGACGCGCAGCGCGCTCTCATGCAATATTCTGCCCCTCGTCGCCCGCAGCCTCCGCGGAGTAAGACGTACGATACTCGATCATCAGGAAACACGGATTACAGCGTATATGTTCCCAGGCGGTCAATAACGGTGGTGGAGTCCCCAGGCCGGCAGCCGCTATTGCTCATGAGTGCTGAGAAACCTGCAAGTCGCTATTTTCGAGAACCAGCACGTGAAAGCTCCGACAAGCTATCGCCACGAAGACGCGACAGTGTGCTCAGCACTCAATCGCACCACAGCTCTCGGTACACCCAACCGAGCAAAGGTGAAACCCGTTCGACCACAAGCAATATCAGCGCATTCAGAACCCAGCGGAAGGGGGACGATGACCGGCAGCGTAACGGTGATGCCAGTAACGCGAGTCGTCGTACTGGATTCAGCACTCGATCGCGTCGCTCGAAAGCGACCTCTTACTTCGACGCGGCGGAGCAAGTACAAGAGCCTATGGCCCTCGAGGATGCCGGCGGACTTAGCGACGGCATGGACGACACTCGCACAATCGTGCCTGATGACAGTATCAGCTGTGTCGATTTCAGTCCACCTAGGACTGCACGAAGCGATCGGCGGCGCCGGACTGGGGTTCCTCAAGAGGGGCGGTCCGAAAGCACGAGAAGTACCAGCACAGTAAAGTTTTCGAAGTCTCGACGCAGCGCTATAAACCTGCCTGTGAGAGCTCGTGAGCAGACTGATCAGCATAGTTACCGGCGAACGCAGGGCGCAGCTAGCTATACATGAGTTGTGCAAGAGCCTTCGTGCAGAACTGTCATGGCATCGTTATGTGCCTGAGGCACAGTATCTGCTTGATTCATGGACCCATTCACGATGGAGGAGCGTTGCTTGTCCGTGCTTGTCCTGCATCGTGACGCTTTAGCCTGATATGCCAATATTACCCGGCTTACATTAACACACAGCACTTGGTGCTGCGCCTCCACACATTCGCTCCAAGCGTTTCGCTTCTGCATCAGTTCCCCGCATGACTGGAACACAGCCTTGTCACGGTCTCGAAGCGCCGTAGGTGACGACATCGTTCAGTTCAGACGGCATAGCAGTACGACTTTGATTTGGCGCATCGTAGATAACCATCTGCGCAAGGTAACTACATCTTTCAATATCATCTTATTACTTGTAGACGCAAGGCCACTATTGAGGGAACACCTGAGGTCTCACATTCTGAGGACGACATACGGCGAGCAGCGTCACTCAGTGCGCTGACACAACACCAACTCCCCCCAGTTCCAACCTACATCACCCAATATGCCTTTCAAGATGCCTAGCAGACCGTCGAAAGAGGTGATCGTGATCCCCTACTCCGGTGAAAGGCCATCTTGCGTTGGAATCGCCTACATCGCCCCGCTCCAGTCAGTCTCGACCTATATCGCACCGCCCGCGAAGCCCAAACGACAGGCCAAGAACCCTTTCTCAGATGATTTCGACGCGGACACTCTAGTCGGAGATGAAGAAGAAGACGACATGCGAGAGGCTGTGAGGAACTCAGACCTGGCCGATGGTTTCGTGAGACCTGTCACGCCCAACCAGGGCGACAACCACAACCCGTGGTCGAGCTATTGGGATTTGCCGAGGGATCATCCCGTGTTTTTGTTGTCGGACGAGACTAGGGAGAAGTTAATGAAGAAGGGTGTTGGTAAACTTTAGCCTACGAGAGCCGGCAGATATGTCGTGGGATACACGGGCACTAATATCGTCCGCAGATCCAGTGATGCGAGCTAAGTACGACAAGTCGAGAGGGAAGCTTGGTAACCAGAAGAAAGGCTTTTTTAGTCAAGCGATTAGGATGTCATACTCGCCCGGCACTACCAATTGAGCGCAAGCGACCAGATGAACATCTCGAGATGAAGGTTACCGGAACGTAATGCTTTTCTGCGAAGGAGTTTGGAGCGTTGCTTCATGTCGACATTAGTCACGAATACCCGTAGCCCAAGATCTGAGAATGGTTAATGTACCATTGACCTCCCGTGCAACATCTTATAATGTTCAGCCAAGGATGTCATCCGATGCCTGTAATTTCATACGGCGTACCCGAAGCGAAAGGCTACATGTACGCAGGGCAACCTCATGAAGAAGCGTGAAATCATCACGGATCACGAATCACGGCTGTAACAAGCATTGTGCTCGCGGACCCGATTCCATACGCTATACCAGTTCGAGCAGCGTCAAAGCGGCATCACCAAAATCATAGGGATTCAACGAGGAGAGTACTTTGCGGTCTGCAGTGTAGGTGTCGACAGTGACTGCAAATGTTCGCGAAACTCAGCTTCGTGTCCCGGTGTACGAATCTCTCCAACGGACTCGCCTTACGTGCACAGTAAACATACCTTACGTTACTTCGAAATGCTATACACGTGGGTCACAGAGATCGTGACTGTTTCCGATTAACGATCTGTAATACAACAAAAGAGTTGACGGCTGGAATCACGTAGAACAAATCATCAGTATGTGCAGACATTGATGCATGCATGCAGAGGTGAACGGTGTTGAAATCGCCCGGTATCCTCAGGCTCATCCAGCGCGCTCACGTTTGACAGCAGATAGCCTTCAGACGGTGTCGACTTTGGCCGTTATCAACACCACTCGGACACAGTGCGCAGAATCCTAATGTTACAGGTATATTCACCAATCGTCTCGGTGGCACGGCTCTCATTCGGACAAGTAGGAGCCTCAATTCGCAAACGCTCGCAAACCTGCTCAACAAAGGCGTACAAGTCACCTCACTGATACCCTTCCGGCACGGACACGAAGAAACGCTTCTTGGCGCTGCAATCATTCTGTACCTGACCGATGATACATGTACCGTATCATGAACCACTCTAAAGGCGAGATGGAGATGTCAGACTTCCAGGCTATCGTAGACCGCGATGTTGGCCATCGTTCCCCTTCTCTGCCTCCTGACTGCCACTGAGGCCGTCTCATCTTCACGCCGACGTGTTCCAACCCATGATGATCTCACGGTACAGACCTCGAGCGGACGTATCCATGGCAAGATCGACTTCGCTACACCGAACGTCCGTCAGTTCCTGGGAGTTCCTTACGCTCGTCCGCCTTTGGGCGACCTTCGCTTCGCGCCTCCCGTGCCTCTGGGTCAGCCTCGAGTGAACATAGAGGCAAAGGCCATACTTCCCAGCTGCTTACAGTATTTCACAGCATCGCCTGCAAATGCCTTCAACCAAGATGTGCTGGAATTTAATCTTGGCGGCCTCAACACCACTGGTCGCATAAGCGAGGACTGCCTCACATTGAGTGTCTGGGCTCCCACATCATCTAGTCATAGACCACGAGGAACAGATCGTCACCGCAGAGGCTTGCCCGTCATCATCTTTCTCTATGGTGGAGGCTTTTCGACCGGAGGGCAAGACGTCCCATATCAGATTCCTACGCAGTGGGTGGAGCGCACCCAAGACCACGTTGTCCTCGTGCCGAACTTCCGCAGTAATATCTTTGGCTATCCAAGTGCCCCAGGCTTGCTGCAACAGAACTTGGGCACACTTGACATCCGCACTGTTGTTGAATGGGCCCAAACGAACATTGCTGCATTCGGCGGCGATCCTGAGCACATGATACTATGGGGCCAGTCCTCGGGATCCATGAGCATTGACTGGTACACTTTCGGCTTTTACGATGATCCAATCGTTACTGGCGTGATTGAGGACTCTGGGACTGGCTTCACAGGAGGCTTTACCCGACCGGAGAGCGACACGTCTAATTTCACGTACGTTGCCGAGAATGTAGGCTGCGCTGGGTACGGCGAAGACTCCACCGGCTTGTTGGCATGTATGAGGAAAGTGGATGCCTTGGTGATCAATGACTTCGTAGAGAAAGTGCAAAGGGCAGGCCAGCTAGTCTTCTACTTCGTACCGGTCGTCGACGAGGAATTGCAATTCGCGAACATTACCGAGCGTGCATTGCAGGGCAAGCAGGCCAAGATCGTATGACATCCCTGCCTTTGCGGGTACAAGATGTGAAATACTGACATGCTTTCCAGCCCGCCATCATTGGTACGAACCTACAGGACGGCCTCGCCTTCGTGCAGCCTTACAGTGCTGACAACCCCGACTACGCCACAGGCGCCATCTATGACGATCTCCTCTTCTTCTGCCCTGCGACACAATCCACTGCACTTCGTGATCGAACAGGCAAGCAGACTTATAGGTTCATGTACGCGGGCAACTTCACGAACGTATCGCCTCGCTTCTGGCTAGGTGCTTACCACGACTCGGAGCAACCTCTCATCTTTGGGACCCACCCGAACTATCGAGGAAACAGCTCGCAGTTGGAGTACGAGACCAGTGCTGCTATGCAGGATGCTTGGGTTGCTTTTGCTCGGGACGGAGCGGCTGGTCTAAAGGCCATGGGATGGAAAGAGCACAATGTTGGGCAGGCGAACATCAGAGAGTTCGGAGCTGGCGTGCCTGCACGAGACATATCACTTGCGGAGAGAGAAGCAAAGTGTTTGGCGACGCCTGCGGCTGGGTAGAAGGTACTGAGGTCTGTACGAATGATTGCTGGAGCTCGTAGTTCAAGATAGACTACTCAGTACTCATTCCCTCTGTCTGCCTCACGCCCTCCACCGGCTCCAGCCACTTGGCTCTGCTCACAGTGAACTGCTCTGCCATCGGCTTGAGTACCTCATCATGTAGCTCAATCTCATCCACAGTTCCGATCCGACAGAAGCTCAACCCCGGAAAGCCGCTACTGCGTCGGTACATCAAGGCACCACAAGTCTTGCAGAAGGACGAGGTCATCGTGTTGCCGGTGTTGATCGTCTTGGCTGTGGCGTAGGCAGAAAGGTTGTCTTCACCGCGGATGTGGCGGAGATGAGGCGTCTCGACTGTGATCTGGTGAACATTAGCAGGTGTGAGCCAGGGAGAGCGATAACGTTCAATGGGTGACTTGCGTTCGAGGCGAACATTGTGCCAGTCACGTGGCGACAGCCCTTGCCTGCAATGGATATCGTCAGCGACATGATTGGGTACAAGCGTGAAGTATTGGAGACTGCACATACAGTGACAAACGTGAGTGTTGACGAAGCCGTCACCTTGGACTGGCTGGAATATATCTTAGTCTTCGAGTGTAAGGAAATGATCGTGCGGCGACTTGCGATCTCAAGCTGCACGGCACCACAGTAGCAGGTTGCTGTCGTTCGTCTCGACATTGTAAAGCAGAATGAAGTTCAAAACGTTGGAGACGTTGTGTTAGGAATGGTCCAGATGGACGCAGTAGATGCAAGGGGCTACTGTAAGAGTAAGATCGAAACACAAGCACCTACTCTTTTTTATAGCAGGAGCTCTCAGCCTTTGTACCTTCTGGCAATGCCAGTACTTCTATATCCACAAAGCATCATGCCATGCCAGCGAGTCCTCGTCGAGATCCCAGTGACCAAGCACGGCAAATGCGGAGATCTTCTTGATGCCGCCGTGATGCTGAAGTGCAAGCTCATAGCTCTTGCAGCTATAGCTTTGTGTGATCGCGTTCGGTGCAACGCCGGGCAAGCAAATTTTCTCGAGTCAAAGCCGGTAGCTTTGCGGATTGTTCGCTTCACTCAGCAAGCGCCTCCCTGACCTTGAGCGACACAACGGAATCTTGGAACTACGTGATGATAGTCACAAGTTTCGTACTCGAGGTACCTGGCTATCTAGCAACGCCTGCAGCTAGCTTTTCGACGGCCCAGACGTCTACTCATCCCTAGCCTCCCACCAGCAAGCCCAGAACTCCCAGAGTCCTGCAAGAAATTGGTGTCATGTCGTCGTATATCATCCATCCCGTGGCCATAAGCCTGCCCATCAGCGCTTTCCCGTACCTACATTTCTTTCAGCAGTTTCGCTGCATCACTCGTTGATGTGTCGCCGTCCAGCTCACTCGGGGCGTAGAACCGCAGTCCTGCCGCAAAAGTCCATCACTAGGAAAGACGCCGCTGAAGTCAGAGTTGCCGGCAAAGTCGATGGCTGGACATTGCAGTCGTGAAGGAGAGCCAGCAGTGCCGATCCAGTGTGATACAAACTTCGGTCGGTGACGGTGGGTCAGCCCAGTGGCGAGATTGTGCTTTGTAGCAGACGATGTGTGCATTAATACGTCGCATCGCGACAAGGCCGAAGATTCATCATCTCAGATCCAACTGAAACTGCTTGTAGTTCCCGTAAGCCATCTGACAGCTCGGGCAACCACTCATCCGCCCATTCCGTTGATTGTCCAATAGTGCCTGCACACAAGTCGGACACAACCCACAGATACAGTTGACGCATGCATAGCTTTCCTTCAGCACACTCAGTCTCTTACAACCTGCGCAGTATATTTGCACAGGCTGCTGTGTAGGAAACATGGGTGAGGTGTTGTTGGAGTCCATCGTGCCGGGTTGGATGATATTGAATTGTGAGCCGGAGCCGGTGGAGTCTTGATGGTGGTGGAGAGAGGCTGAAGAGAGTGATGAGTCGGCGGAGGTGTATTGTTGGAGGTCCAGATCGGCGTTTGCGGGTGGCGGTGTCAGGGCGCGATTTAAAGGGGACGCTTGAAATGATTGGAATTGTGAGCCGAGGGCGAAGGGAGGTGGTATTGATGTCCGTGATGCGACTTGTGGAGAGTGATAGGGCGATCCCGGTATCTGTCTGTGTTTAGTCAAGATGCCCGGTATACAGATGGACAGGACAACATACTGGCGTCAAGTCTCTCGAGCCCTCTTCTTCAGTGGCGCTAGTGGCCGCATCAATGAGGTCCTCCCATCGCTTACCGTATATCGAAGCTGCACTCGGCTCAGACGAGTTGGGCCTTCGCTCCCCACTCAGTCGCTTCGACAGATCCTTGCTCCGCTTCCTTTCATGCTTCGGCAAGCGAGCTTGCTGTCCCAGACTGCTCTTCCGCGGCCTCGTATGCGACCGCGACAGACTTCTGTGCAGTGACGGTAGAGTCATCGGCCGATCAGTAGGCGAATGTGCTAGACTACTCGCCATCAATGCAGGCAAATCTTGATTGCTCGACGTAGGAAAATTATGGTCTTGCATAAAAGGCGGCTCTTCCAGCGCGGGATCGACGTGGAAATGATTCGTCTTCATATCATTGTTTTGATCGGCGAAGTAGTTCTGAAGAAAGTCGGCTTCAGTGCCCGTTGGTGATAGCTGCAAAGAAGGGAAAATCACCTGTCCCATGTTATCGCCTGCCCAGTCTGCATCTGCGCCTGCGCCACGATGGTAGTGCAGCTGTGCTAGAGCTGCCGCTGCCGACGCCGCAGGGATCAGAGAGCCTCTTCTGTACTCGTCTGACGAGCGTTGTTGTGCTTGCATGTTGCTGTATATGACCGCGGCGTCATTGTCACCCGCCGTGTAGTAGCCGCCATCATGCTGCCCAAGTATGTGACCATAGCCTGGCGCAAATGATGAGCCGAAGCCTGCGTCAAGGTTGAAGGCGGGTGACAGACCTGACGGGTCAGAGTGCTGTGGTACCACTGCCTGGGCGTGGTTCTGTTGCGGGGAGGGTTCCTGTGGGCGTTCATGTGGCGGCGTCGATATCATGAGATCGAAGCTCTCCTTCGTCGCCGGCAGTTTGGCGATATAGTACTCGGGGTGGGCTCGGCGAATATGCTCCTGCATGGAGCGATATCGCTTCTCCTGTAGGCGAAGACATTGTTACTGGGTGCTCTGTGCGTGTGACTGAGATGCTTGCAAAATGAAGATAGACGATGCGGAAGAATTAAGCGTGTTGCGAAGCAAACAACAGCAGCTGACAAAGAGCATTGGGAGTGATTGTAGGTAAAGGTGGTGGACTCACGCCGAGACATCGCTTCCTGCAATGGCTGCCATCGTGATTGCGCAGCGGACACACGACCTCATTGTTGGCGTCCGTCACGGAGAACTGGCCGGTGAGCGAGGTGGTGCGCGGAGGCATAGTAATAGGTAGCAGCAATGGTGCTCAGGTGCACTGCTATCTGCAGGCTGGCCTGCTTTGCTTGCTCGCAACACACGAGAGGTAGAGGTACAGCCCACTCAGCTAGGTGAAGCTCGCGGAACTGGGAGGCAGCCAGCAAGATCGGGAAGGAGAGCTTCGGGTGGAGCTTGTGTCCAGTGGTAGAAGCTACACGGGGAACCAGATTGATGCTGTCCTGTCGTTGTTGAAGCTGGTGCTGCTGACCTTGCGCACAGCCGGCTGCACTCGAGGTCGGGTTGAGGAATGCTGGGGTGTGGATGTGTGCGAGGGGTGCGGCAGATTGCGCAGTCGACACGCCGGGCTGGGATGACCCCACCTGATGAGGGGCTCTATCGCTCAGTCGTGACGGTCACGTGCAAGACGGCATTGACAAGGTCTAGGCGGCTGGAAATGCAGGGATTGAGTCGGATGGCGGCAGTGTTGCATACGCGAATCTGCAGAGTCGGCTAGCACCTCATGTTGATGAGGTGGTCTAGACGCACTACAGGCAGCCTTTCTCTTCGTTCTACGAAGGTACTCTCGTCCATCTGAACCATCCAGAGGTTCGTGGTCGATCACGGCGGATGTCGTTGCGGTTGAGTAGGGTTCAGCCTGTGTCTGATGGAGAAGAGCCGTGGAAAGCCGGGCTAGCCAATAGCGAGCCGCCAACGCCTTCTCTAGCCACGATGGCGTCGGCCTGATGCTGACGAGGGCGGGGCATGGCGGCGATAACGAATGCCTTCGACAGCGATGTTGGCGATGACAAGCCGGTGAAGTCTTATGAGGCTGCGAACAATTTATGAAATATCAAGAAGATGCACTCCCGTGTCCGCGGATATTGCAAAAACTAGAGCCGCATGCGATCCGAGCTCTGTGCTGTCGACAGATGTAGCTCTTGAGGGTCAGCTTGATTCCATTCGCAGCAACGCTATATCCATACCCAACACTGCAGATGTGGTGCAGTCCGTACATATCTCACGCAGCTTGATGGTAACGGAGTATCACCTCGGCGCGTGAGGAAGCTTTTCAATCTCTGAGTGACATCACAGCCATGTTCGTTCCGTTCTTCATGATAGTCTCATCTAGTAAGTCGAAACTCTCATGATCTTATCAAGTAGTCATGGCTTCTCTACCCGATATAACGCTAGCATTCGATGCCTACGGCACCCTCCTCTCTACAGCCTCTATCGCAACCAACCTGGCCACTCACTTCTCTCAATCCCAAGCCGAAGCTCTCGCGAAAGCATGGCGAGTCTATCAGCTCGAGTACACATGGCGCCTAACCAGCATGGGAGTGTACGAAGACTTCGAGAGAGTTACACGACGGTCGTTTCTGCATGCGCTGGCTGAAGCGGGACTTGAACTGGGTGAGAAAGACATTGAGGATGTCATGCAGCAGTACGATCAGCTAGATGTATTTGGAGATGTGAAGGGGTGTCTCGACGGCTTGAGAGGGAAGGAAGGGGTGAACGCGGTGGTATTCAGCAATGGCACGCACTCAATGGTGTCGAACAGCGTGACTGGCTCGGCTACGCTGCGCGAGTACGGAGATGTACTGAAGGACATCGTAGTCGTGGAAGAGGTGAAACGGTTCAAGCCCGCGCAAGAGGTGTACAAATACCTGATCGGCAAGGTTGGAAAACAGGCTGCCAGCCAGGAACAAGTAGGGAGGGTCTGGCTAGTCAGCGGCAATCCGTTCGATGTTGTTGGCGCGAAAGCTGTCGGGATGAACGTGATTTGGGTCGACCGAGGCGGCTCTGGCTGGGTGGACAGGCTTGCGGAGGGAGAGAAGGGAAGGCCGACCGCAATCGTAAAGAGCTTGGAAGAGGTGGTTGGAGTGCTCGAAAGGTACTACCGTATCGAGACAAGCTCGAGTTGAAATGCAGTAATAGATGAGAGATATTTGAGGGCCACAGGACCCCGACAATCACTTGTTGTGTCGCGAATTGGCGGTGCAGTCTCGTCATGCTACTATATTTCATGGCTTTCGTGGACTCAACGTCCGCGACGGTAGCACTACGCTGGCCGCCCATCGAGATAACGCTAAGTGCAAAGTGCATACCTGCTGCATCGTAAGGACACTCTCGGACGAACACGAGACCTGGCCCTCCACTCCAGAGGGACAGTAGATGCCAATCTCGAGGGTAGCTAGGCCAGATACGCTCGAGGGTAATGTACCACGTCTAATTTACTGATTCTCCCATTTCGTCTAGAAGCCCAGAGGTAAGCCGGTGGAAAGATCTTCCTTCTGCCCTTCACTTTCCCCTCCGTCAACCACTGCGGAAGGTAGGCAGAGTGAATAGGAAGGGCTCGTTTTCTAAAGATCGAAGGAAGAGCCTTCTCAGACCAGCTGTAGCCGTGAAGTTTGCTCGGATAATGCCAAGCCCCTTGGGTGGCAGGGGCCCTAGCTTTGCTACCGAGGTCACAGTGACGTAGTATTCGACGAAGCTTCGGAGCCACCAAAGCAGTTGCATTCCAAGAACCACGGGCATTTACCACGACCCAAGCAGTTGAACCAAAGTCTTCTCACTCGTCCAGATATTTCAGAAGCCTAAGCATCCACCAAGCAAGTACCGCAACCATGCTCCGCACCGCTTTCGCCCGCAATGCTCGCCTCTTCAGCACCTCCATCCGCACCCAAAAGTCAGCTGTAGACGCCGCAAAGGAGACGGCCGCAGACTTGAACAAGGTTGCTGGCGAGAAGGCAGCTGCTGGCATTGAACAAGCTCGTGCGTATCGACTGCCAACATATGACGCCCACGTCTCGCAGATCCCTCGCTAAGACATTCATCACAGAACAAGCCGCACAAAAGGCGAAGGAGGCCATCGGTATCAACGCCGCCGAGGCGAAGGCGAAAGCCAGCGAGGCCACTGGCGCTACGCAGGGTGATGCCGCCAAGTTGAGCGGGCAGGCGCAGGGCAAGGCTGAGGAGCTCACTGGCAAGGCCAAGGGTGCCATCAACGAGGCGGCCGGCAAGGCCAAGGCCACTGCTGAGGAGGTGAAGGCAAAGGTGTAGATCAATATGGACTGAGACCTGAGATGGACGATGGAGGATGGAAGACTTGTAAGATGAACGATGGTATCTGAAAAGCGACGGCAGGCGCATGAAGGCTCCAGTCCACTACCCAGACGGATCTACCACGCTTCCAAGCTTCAACTTGCCTCGTTGCAACGTGCAGCTGCCGTATAGATTCCAGTGCCGTAAGCTTTCGTATCTGAGAACGCTGCTGTAAGCGTGAACGGGTAGAGCGACTGAGATGATTTTGGATCTTAGCATGGGAATGACCTAATCTTCTAACCTCCCCAGAGCTTATAATATTCTACTACGGGTCACTGCATAACCAAATGCTGCTAGAGCGAGAAGGTCCCCTCGGTCAGCCAACTCGGACCGCCAGCCTGGATGATTTGTACCGTACCATCTCAGCGGCGGACCTACACCCGGACTTCGACCCCACCCAACGTTCAGCCTCATGCATGGCAATGTGGGACCATCATGTTCTCAATATAGCACAAATATATGCACTGTCTGCCACGAACGATAGGTAAGTCTCTCACCTATTTCCTCCTGATCATCAAAGGCTTCTTCGCACACCACGATGGCCATCCCCACCCCTCCAGACCTCTCCCTTCCCCGCATCCTCTGCCTCCACGGCGGCGGCGTAACAGCCGAGATCTTCGCCCTGCAAGCCCGTACCCTAATCCGCGCCCTCCCCGCCTTCCGCCTAGTCTTCGCCGACGGACCCTTCTACTGCCCTGCCGGCCCCGGCATAGTCCCCGTGTACGAGCAACACGGTCCCTTCCGGCGCTGGCTGCGCTGGCTGCCCGAGCACCCTGAGATAGACGACGAGGCAGCGACGGAGGAGGTGTTCTATGCGATTGAGACTTGTAAGCGGGAAGATGAGGGGACGGGCCCGTGGGTTGGGTTGATGGGGTTCAGTCAAGGAGCGAAGTTGAGTGCGAGTTTGCTTTATCATCAGCAGATCTGTGTGGAGAAGACTGGGAAGGCGGAGACGGATTACAAGTTTGCGGTGCTTCTGGCTGGGCGCTCGCCGCTGGTTAGCTTCTCGGAGGTTTCGAGACATCCTGCGCTCGTCAATGCTGGCCAGGTCAGTGAAGGGTTTGATTACCCTCACCCGAGTCCCCATGTGCTGAGTCTGCCGACTATACATGTGCACGGGCTTGTAGATGGCGGGCTGCACCTGCATCGGAAGATGCTTGCGCAGTACCACGATCCGAAGACGAGTACGGTCATTGAGTGGGACGGGGCGCATCGGGTGCCGCTGAAGAAGACGGATGTCGATAAGATCGCAGCGGAGATATACAGGGTAGCCAGGGAGCAGGGTGTGGCTGTGTGAGCGATACCTTGGCTTTAGTGAAGGCAACGCTCAAGTCGAACGATACACGATATATGCATAGACTATATACATGGACTTTTGGATGGCGGCCAGAAACATCCGACCACCGCACAACGACTCACTCTAGCGCGTTTAGGACGGTCTTTTCGACATCCGCCAGCGTCTCCGGAGTACTGGTCATGGCACCCATGAGGTACAACACATTTCCGAGCACTCGAGAGTGGATCACCGCCTGTCCAGGCTCGGTACCAGCCAGCAAACGATCTCGCAGTCCTGTAGCTGCTGTTGAAGCATATCCAGACCCAGCCGGATCTTTCAACGACATCGCGAACACCGAGCCGATGGCGAAGACTGAGTCGACGTTAGGTTTGTGTGAGACGGCCGTGACAAAATCTTGCGACCACATGCTCCACAACGACCGAGGCGGGCTCGCGGACAAAGATGCCACTGCAGGCGAAGACCAGTCTTTCTGATACGCGGTCCAGTCAGCGCTGTTACTGATCTTCATCATGGTCTTGAGACTCTCGTTCGCCACTGCGCAGCCGACAGCATGCGCCGTGTAGCTGTGCCCATGCAGCAAAGCATCGCTTTTATCATTGCTCAAGAAAGCCTCGAAGATCGCCTCGCTAGCGGTTGTAGTGCAGAGCGGTAACAGTCCGCCCGTTAGCAGCTTAGCATTAACGACGATATCCGCATCGACACCGAGGAAACTCGCAGCGCTGAAGCGGCCAAGGCGGTAGAGCCCAGTGAAAACCTCGTCGAAGATGACAGGCATGCCACTCCAGTCAGTCTCGTTCGAGGTCGCTTGGGAAGACTCCCGAACTGCGTCCACGAGGCAACGTTGAAACAGCGGGTCCGCCAGATTCATGCCGCCGGCTCCCAGGATAATTGGCTCCATGATCAGAGCGCCAAACTTCCGACCAGCCTGTCGAAGTTGAACGATTTCACTGTCCAGATACTCTCGGTAGATCTCCCGATCAGACTTCCTTGCATCCAGATCGAAGACCTCGTCTAGCGAAGAGAACCTCTTTGTCTCACCTAGCGCTTTGCTTAAGAGCTCCGGCACTTCGACAATCCACTGCCCGTCTCTCATCTTCACGGTCGGGAAGTCCAGCCAATGCCCTCGCCCGCGATACCACTCCACCTTTTTGTTATATATACTAGGCTCGCTGCAGTCCATAGTCCCAATAGTGTCACCATGATAACTTCCAATCAGCCCCAGGATCTCCACATTCTCGTCGGGACTCCAGTCGTTCCTTTTCGATGCAGCGCGGAGAGCCATTTTGACCGCTACCTCCATCCCGGTGCTGCCGTTGTCTGTGTAGAAGACTTTGGTTAGACGCGGGTTCCCCATCCGCTGGACGAGGGTTTGGGCGAGGGTGAGAGCCGGCTCGTGAATGGCGGAGGCGAACATGACGTGCCCGTAGCGGCCTGCTGCGTGGGCGGCTGTGAGCGCTAGCTGAGGATTGCCGTGGCCGAGACCTTGGGTCCACCAAGAGGCTGAGGCGTCAAAGGCTGGGGTCGTGAGGGAGGTCTCTTGAGTTGAGGCTGAATCTGGGTCGGAAACAGATCGGGATGGCTTAATTTGGTAGGTCTGGAAGTAGTCGCCGTAGGCCGAGTCCATGGCTATGACCGTGTTTTCGTTTCGCTCGCTGTGCTGCATGAAGGGGTGCCAAATCGCTTCCGTGGCTTGTTTGGGCATGGACTGCAGGGACTCGATGCGTTGATCGTGGGATTGAAGGAAGCGATCGACGAAGGACGTGACTTGCGTATCATCGCTGGCGTTGAAGTAGTAGTTCCGCATTGACTCTGTGTCCTCTGATGCCGTGGCTCTGACCTCCGGTGGCGGCGTGATTACGAACGCATCCACGCTCCTCTCAGCGAAGTAGTCCCGCAGGTAGGCGTAATTACCATATCTACTTTCGTCAAAGAGAGCGATGGACTGAACGTCATATCCACGAATGTGCAGCGACTCCCATGCAGATATCGTTGATCCGATTCCGCCCAGACGATGGTCGCCGACTAACAGTACTGGTAGCCGCAGAGGACGATAAAGATCGGCCTGTGTGATGCCAGAGGGTGCAGGGGAAAGCACACCACCAGCAGTCTCGATGATTGCTACGCCATCGTTGCCGTTAGCATAGCTAGAGAGTTCGTCGTGGACTGCTGATCGAACAGCATTATCCGAAACGTCCTGCAACTGGTGTGAATTGTTGACTCGAATACGATTCAGAATGTAGCATACCTGTGACGAGCCGCGAACAGCGAGATGGGGACTGACGGGGTCAGAGAACTGATACAGTGTCTTCGATCGTACGCCTGTTCCGAAAGTTGACAAGTGACTGCGGATCTGATCAGTATATTCTCGATATACTGTATAGCAACAGTATCAATCGCACCAATCGTCTGCCTCCTGCAACGGTCCAGTTGATATCGGCTTCAAGTAATGCACTTTCTCGAACCTCTTCCGAAATGCTTGACACAGAATCGTCGAAAAGATGGTCTTGCCAACGCCGGTATTGGCGCCATAGACTTGCAATGTCCTGAGCTTCGGCCACAAGACCGAGCCCACTTGTCTCATCGTTGTAGCATTAGAGAACGATGGTTGTTATTACCCAGGTGTTACACTCATACTGCCCAGCATTGGCCCTCGTTGAGCCTCGGGGCAAACGAAGCCGACTCCCGATCGATTGAAGTGTGTTCCGACTGCATTCACCGTCTCTGTTACGTACTTTTCGACTCAATGGCGTCGACAAATCACCGTCTCGACTGCCCGTGAGTCGAGAAAATGCTGGACATCCATCTGCATCGACCATGAAACGAGGCTGCGGCAGCCGCCTCGAAGATGCTCTCGCCAAGACCCTGCTCCGAAGGAAGTCGTCGAAGACCATCAGAGCATTGAGCACGCGACCGACAGGCTCTGTGGACTTCTCGTCAAACGACTTCTTGTCTTTGGCGACGTCGCAGGAATTACGGGAGGGTTTCCTGGCTGAGCTCAACGCTGGATCGTCCAATCTTGGGAGCGGAGGTTCACGCCTTCTGGACGGTAATTCGACCTACGCAGAGGCACTGGAGAAGGACATCGCTTCGTTCCATGGCGCCGAGACAGCTCTACTGTGCAATTCTGGTTTCGATGCCAATGCAGGGCTTTTCTCTTGCTTGCCACAGCAGGGCGACATTATTGTCTACGACGAATTCATCCACGCGAGTGTACACGATGGCATGAAGTTGTCTCGTGCCAGCAAGTGTCTGCCGTTCGCACACAATTCGGCTGCCGGATTGAGAGAGGTTCTGATCGACTGTTTGCGTGATCCAACGATCAAGGATGGGACCCGTAATGTGTTCATTGCTGTCGAGGGCGTCTACAGCATGGACGGAGATGTGCCGCCACTTAGAGCGATCGTTGACTTGATCCACGAACTCTTGCCGCTGGGTAACGGTCATCTGATCGTCGATGAAGCGCACTCGACCGGTGTCTTTGGATCTCGTGGGTCAGGACTGGTCTGCGAGCTGGGCTTGGAGAAGGAAGTGCTTGTTCGTCTGCACACGTTCGGAAAAGCACTGGCATGTAACGGCGGTAAGCCGAAGACTCGAATATGACAGCGAGACGACTGCTGACGAGCTTTCACACAGCTGCACTGTTGTGCTCCGACACCGTCCGCCAGTACCTCATCAACTACGCCCGCCCACTGATCTACACGACCTTCCTGTCCTACCCGTCGCTAGCAGCGATCCGAGCATCCTACACATTTCTAACACAGGGCAAGACCGTCCCTGTAAGCGCTCTCCTCACACCCTCGTCGTATATCTATCAGCACTGACTGTCCGCCAGCTCCAAGCCAACCTCCATGCTCTCATCGACCACCTACATACCAGACTTCTCGACTTGCAATACTCGCTCCACATCCCCGTCTCCGACTCCGCATCTAACACCGTATTAATGTCAGTGCCAGCAGAGAGACCGGTCTCGCCCATATTTTACGTCCTGTCCTCGGAGCCGAAAGCACTAGCGGCTTACTGCCAAGCCAAGGGTTTCGTTGTCAGAGGCATCGTGCCACCTACTGTACCGAGAGGTGGTGAACGGGTTCGCATTTGTCTGCATGCCGGCAACACGACGGAGGAGATCGACGGGCTGGTCCGAGTGATCGGGGAGTGGGTGCAGCATCAGACGCGGCAGAGTGGCACTGAAGACGCAACTGGACCAAAAGCGAGGCAGGCCAAACTGTGAGCAGACGCAATGCAACGCTCAGGACGGCGTACCGTCGATGCATGTCATGTACATATATACAAATAAACCGACCTCTCGAGTCATTGCCTTCCGCTCATCCCCCGCCCTCCCCAAAGTCTACATGCCCAGTCCCATTAGCATGCGTGACAGCCCACTTCTCCCCCTTCCCACTCTGCCCACAGACATTACACTTTACATCAAAGCCCTTCGTGTCAGTGAAGTAATGCCTCTCTCTCAGCACCTTACAAACTTCCTTCGCGGCGTCCAACACACCACCATCCATCTCCTCCCCCTCTTCCATCCGCAGAACCTCAAACACCTTCCGATCGTGCTCCGGATCTGCACCGGCGTAGGGCGTAGCCGCAAGCACATCGTAATGAATCCCTGAGTACACTAAGATACATCGGGTGGGTTGACCTTCGTTGAAACGATCAACGCGCCCATCCTGAACGTTGACACTACACACCTCCACGCCAAACTCCTGGCTCAGAATCGCCAACTCGATCCCGCCACCCCAGGAATCGGGATTCTGGATCCACTTGCAGTAGTCATCTGGAGGTCTCTCTAGCACTGCAGCGGAGTAGAGGTCGGGGTTTGAGGCTATGGTTTGGGCTACTATGGAGCGGAGTTCGGTCATGCCGTCGAGGGATGGGCCGAGGAGCGCGGAGGAGAGGGCGCGGAAGAGGCAGGAGTTGTCGTCGGGCATTATGCGGATTGTCAGAGTACTTGACAATTGAGGTAGAGGTACATGTGGAGGGTCGGAGTCCATGTCGGTTTGTGATTTTCGGGTTAAGTTCAGTGGCTTGTCTGGGAAGTCGCCAGAGCCATGCGCGGGTGGGTTCAAAGATTTGGTAGGTGGCAATGAGCCGGTTGACGCAGGCGTTGCATTCGTCTTCGCCATCGGTGAAGAAAGCTGTGATTGCATGTCACGGGCCATGATGATGAGTTGTTCGCCATCGAGTTTGATGTCCAGGTTTGAGAGGAGGGTTGCATTGTCTATGCTCTCGGTATTGAGGGGCTTGGGTGGGTAGCCGTACTTGATGTCGAAGTCAGGGACTGAGGTGACTTTGGAGATCATGGTTCTGAGATCTGCCCATGTTGCCGAGCTCTCGATGTTGATGGTTGACACGCCATCTGGGCCGCGGACTCGAAGACGCATCTCGAATCTCTGTGTGAGGATCCAGTCTTCAGTGGACAGTCGGTCTTCACTATGGCGGATTTGAAGTGTTCGATGACTCGGAGGCCTCTAGAGTCCTCGTCATCGCCATCGCCTGCATGTGTAATCAAGCAAGTGTATTCGGCTTCTGATTGACGTGTGCACGGTGCACCAGATATCAGAGTTAAGCTTATCCGCCGGCGCGACCCTCCGCATAGCCGTATCCTAGCAAGGGCAGGTGCATGCGTGTGTACAAGATAGCTGCAGCGCGTTTGCTAACATACAGTCCCCATCTGCAGCAGATACTGTACACTGATCAGCCGGCAAGATGCCGTTCAAGAAGAAGTACAGGAGTCCCAGCACAACGCCGGTGCCTTCGACGGAGCTCGCGCCTGGCGCCGGCGCACACATCCCAAAGGCGACATGGGAGGGCATGAAGCGAATGCTTGACGCGATCTACGACTACAGGAGCGAGGAGTGAGTGCACATGCTATGGTGGAGGTTCGGGTGTGCATGCTAACTTCACACAGCGGCTTCGACCCATCAAAGCTCTTCCAGCGGCTAGTCAACAAGCGCATCCTCCCCGACTACTACGAGGCCATCAAGGAGCCCGTCGCGCTCTCCACGATCAAGCTGCGAATCACGCGTCGCGAGTACAAGTCTTTCGTCGCCTTCGTTCGCGACTTCGCACTCATCCCACATAATGCGCAAGTCTTCAATCGACCGGACAGTGGTGCTTTCCAGGACGCCTTGGTCATCAAGGCGCAGATCCAGCGCGAGCTACAGAAGCTGGTTGATGAAGGTCTGGTGAGCGCAGATCAGATCGTACTACCCGACCTTGGCGAGATCCCGACGTACGAAGATGTGCCTATGGAGGAGGTCCCAGCCGAGGAGGAGGATTCAGACGATGAAGGAGAGGAGGATGATGAAGACGAGGAAGAAGAGGAAGAGACAGACGGCCGCAAGAAGCGCCGAGGTCGCCCAGTTGGCTCGTCAAAACGTGATGGTGTGGATGAGGACGGCAGGAAGACGCGCAAGGGCAGGCCGCCAAAGCTACTCACACCCATGGAGTCACGCATACAAGCCATCTTGAAGGGCGTGCGCAAGCTGAAGGACACGCATTCGCAGCTCATGATCAAGGATTTTGACCGTATGCCGGACAAGCAGGCACTCCCAGACTACTACCTGGAGATCAAAAATCCGATGGCCTACGATCTGCTGAAGCGCAAGGTCAAGCGGAAGAAGTACAAGACGCTCGAGGATTTCATGGCCGACATGAACTTGATGTTCAACAATGCCAAGACGTACAATAAGGACGACTCCGTCATCTTCCAGCATGCAGTCAAGTTGCAGGTCGAAGCAGGCCGGTTGTACGATGTGTGGAAGGCTAAGTCAGATGCAGACTTTGCGGACGACGAAGGCAAGATCCCAGTACCTGATGGTCTGCTCCACAACGGCGAGCTCTACAAAGTTGGTGACTGGGTCCACTTACAGAATGCAAACGACCTCACAAAGCCGGTACCTGCACAGATCTACCGCACCTATCGCAACCCAGATGGCCAAGGCATGGTCAACGTTTGCTGGTACTACCGCCCGGAGCAGACTGTACATCGCTTCGACAAGCACTTCATGTCGAATGAGGTCGTCAAGACAGGACGGTATCGCGACCACCGCATCGAAGAGATTGAAGGCAAGTGCTTCATAATGTTCACCACCCGCTACTTCAAAGGTCGCCCACGAGGCTTGCCCAAGGGCCAAGAAGTCTACGTTTGTGAAGCGCGATACAACGAAGAGCGCGCACAATTCAACAAGATCAAGACCTGGGCTAGTTGCTTGCCAGACGAAGTCCGCGACCGCGACTACGAGATGGACCTCTTCGACCACACGCGCAAGATGAAGAAATACCCCTCACCCATCGCGTACCTCATGAAAGACGACCAAAAGGAGACTGACGAGCTCCCCAAACCCACCTGGGGAGCCGAAGGCGCGCCTCCGAAGATCGGCGCCGTGCACAGACGCCCTCGAGGTGACAAAGACTCGCCGCCACCAGAGCCAACCCCGCCGCCCCCACCAAAGCGTCCAACGCCACCGCCTCGGGTCTATCAGCCCTTGACGCAGACCTTCGCGCCGTCGCCAGCCAACACGAATGCTAATAATACCACTCGCTACCCGCCCTCCCTCGCTAAACAACCTTCCTCAACTTACACCCCACAACAATACTCCCAGCCCCTTGCCTCTCCCGCTCAACGGCCTCCACCAACTTCCAACTACGCCACGCCCTCGCAACCCCTCGCTCGCTCAACGCAACCGCAGTATCCTCACACCGCGCCGCCTCCACCTGCGCCCTCCATCCCACGACCGCCATCATCTCTGCAGAACCCAACTTCGTACCGCGACCCGCCGCCCATCGAGGTGTACGTCTTGCCCGAGCTGGCGAACGCCTCTATTCCGGCGGAGGTGCGAGAGAGGTATAGCTGTGATGAGGAGGGCCGAGTCCTGTGGTTTTGTGTGCCGCCACAGCAACAGTCGTCGTTGGGTGGAGCTGCAGGGGCAGGAGCAGGGTTGGGCAAGAGCGTGAGGTATCTTGCTGAGAAGGCTAGGAGGGAGGGGAGGAAACGGGAACGCGCAGATGACGATGGTGAGGTGGGGAGGGAGGCGAAGAAGACGAGGGCTGAGGGAAGTGGGGTGGATGTGGAAAGACTGAAGATTAAGGCTCTGGAGGTGTTGGAGCGGCAGCTTGGGGATGCTACTAGCGGTGCACTCAGGACTAGGGACTTGGCGCGGCTGGAGAAAGCGCAGAAGGCTGTGCTGAGGCAGTCGACCGAGATGGAAGCTAGGACGAGGCAGAGGGAGGGGACGAGGCGGCTGGGCAATGGGAGTGTCTTTGCTGATGATTGGGATGTACGAGTATCGTGAGATGGGCAAGCTGTAGTAACAGCTTGCTGCCTAAGGCTTCATCCGATATCTCTGATGAGCATGTCTAGCCTATGCAAAACAGACACAATTGCAGCGCACGACTTCTGACCTACACACCACCAATAACAAAACCAACATCCCATCGTCTCCATGTCTCAGACATTCGTTTGCTCTGCCCCGGTCGTGGCCCCTCCGCTCAATATAGGGCAAGCAACGCGACCCCCAACCTTCTTCGCGTGCGTCCAACATGCCAACGTGGCAGAACTGCGCCTACAATTACCCGTAAATGCGACAGAGGCGACGACGCGAGGGAACCAATCACCTATCGCAGTAGTTGGTGTTGGTTTTCGAGAGCTTCGCACTGTCCCGATTGGCTGGCTGTCCTCTCGCCTCGAAGGATGCGGCAGTGCTGCCGTTGCAGAACATGAAACGCCGTTTAGCGGCAGCCACGGGCAGCGTTTGTATTTGTTCCGTGCGATGGCATTGCATCTAGGTCGCGGGTGAATTCTGCCGATGGCAGACCGAGTGCGACGTATCTCATGTCCCGTGACATGCGTGCGGAGCTGCTTTTTGTGCCAAGACCGTCCCCCTCGCCTGGTTGAGATCACCCGTACACTTCCACAACTCGACCGACGAACCCATCCAAGCCAGCCACGCCCTTCTGCCCGCGTTCCTGGCCGCCGTGAGACACTGCGCCTCCACCGGGCATGATGAGGACTTGATCGCCGATGAGAACGAATTCTTTGGAGGTGTCGAAGCTGAAGGTTACCAGGAGGTGGGTGGCCGTGATGGCGCCTGCGACAGGAACCTTATCGTGATGGCCGTCCAACGCGCCCTCCGCTATTTGTGGGGCTGGTGTATCTCTGTCGAATGCAAAGTGCTCTTCATCCTGATCATCGTGAGTGGTGGTCGGTGAATCCGGTGCGCGAGCCGACACGATGCGCGCTGAGGCGCGGACGCTGGCAATGTAGACTACGACGTGATTGCCCACTGCGAGGGATGCGAGATCCTCGCGGTCGAACTTTGCCACGAAGGTTTTGGTGGCTGTCGGCTGTACTGTGGCAAGGACCATGCCTTTACGTGTCCGGGCGAAGACGCTGCTGGGCGGTAGTAAAGCATCCTGATTTTGGTCGTTGGCGACGATAGCAATTGTGCCGACTTGGTCTGCTAGTAGAGAGGCGACAGGGAGACGCAGGTTGCGGATGCTGCTGACTTTGACTTGCTTCCACTCCTGACCAGGTAGCGCGTAGAAGTGGGCTCCAAGATGGAGGTCGCGAAGTGCACCAGGAAACGATCGTGACGTTGGCAGGGCGCTGCTCGGGCGACGCGGCGTACGCTCGTCAGAGTCCTCAGAATCTTCTTGTGAGTACGCGGTCAAGAACGGACCAAGAAGAAGAACGTCGCCTACGGTGAGCTTTCCTGATCGGAGTCGGCCAGACACGATAACACCGTCGGCTTCGGCAAGCTTCGTGTATATGTCCTCGATATGGAAGATGTTCAGAGCACTGCTAGTCGTGACAGAGTCTTCCCTAGGCGCAGGCAGCTCGTGCAGCAATGCATGCAAATTACCAATGCCGGAGCCGTCGAGCGCACTCGTGAGCACGATTGGTACAGTCGCGGTCGGATCATTTAGTAAAGGCACAGCCGCACTATAAGCTTGCGAAAGCGCTGCTTCATCGACATACTGCAGCATGTCCTCTGACACCATGCCAGGCTGGTTCTGCAAGATCGCGGGACGCCTGACAGCGGCCTTCAGCGCATCAAGAACCTTCGTCAATGTCTGCCTGAGCCCAGTACGTGATGCGGTGTCCATCTTGGTAATTACCACAACGAGAGGTAGGCGAAGTCGCAGGCAGAGGTCGAGTTGGGCACCAACCAAGTCCATGTCTGGCGCTGCATTGACTGGGGACAGTGGTAAGTCAGTCGAGCTCGTCCGTTGGCGTCCAGTGCGCTCGTCATCTTCAGCTGGTATGCAGAGCAGTGTCCAATGAGGTGCCCAGCCGACAAGACCTCTGATAGTAGTCCGCCGATACCGAGGATGGCCTGCAGAGTCGCTGATGAGAACTAGGTGACCAGAGGCCGAAGCCACGTGGATGTCAATCCAAGATGCAACATTCTCGGTCGCGTAATTGACTACTTCGACAGACCCGTCAGGCGCATCTTGATAGCCGAGCAGCTCTTGTGTCACAGAGCTAGTTACGCCGGAAGCGATCTCATGCCGATGTTTGAGCATGCTCAATCGGCTCTTGCCTCGTCCGTTGTCCAGTGTGGACATCGTCAGGGTGCCGAGCAGAGTAGACTTGCCAGACATGGTCGGACCAGTAAGAGTGATGCGCTTCTGCTCAATGGCAACAGAAGTCTCGGCTAGCGGCACAGCATGCCCATTCAAGGCAGACGCTGGTGTCACATTGGCATCCGTCTCAGCAGCGGAGGATAGCTGCGGGTCCTTCGTCGATAGATGGGGCTGTACGAATGCCTCTGCCACATACAATTTACCTATTCGGCGAAGCTTTCGTTCTTTATTGGACACCACCGCATCTTCGATCCACTCGCAATCACCGACAACTTCCTTCCTGATAACATCGACAGTGCAACCTAGACAGGCCGCCATGGCGCGAAGATTGTTGAGACTCTCGTTCATCTCATCTTCAGCAAGTCCGATAAGTGACCCATCGTCGGTCACTCCAATCTCATACAAGGCACCTTGACTCTCCTCCAAGCCGTGAAGTAGTCTAGCAGGCTCCAGAGGAGCGTGTAGTTCTGGAAGAGCTTCTGGAAGTGAGGGCAAGATGATATTGGTCGCTGATGACGTATGGTGTGGAGATGACTGCTGTAGTCGCCAAAGCAGCTGTGTCGTGAGTTGCTGCAGTCTATGCTGCCGGGTCAAAACCGCTGCCGGCAACGCCGCTGCGGACGCAGTAGACTCCACCGAGAGCTTGACAGCAGGTTTCTTGGTAGATGCGCTTGAAGACTTTACATGTGCCGAACCCGTGCTGCAGCTCCCAGTGCTCGTAGATCTGAATTTCCTTCGCGGTCGGAGGAGCAGATGAAGCTTATACTCGACGGGGCCCTCCTGTGGTTCAGCCTGCAGGCGCCGTACTTTACTTTGCCCCGCGCCGTCTAATGTGTCTGCAGGCTGTCCCTCGAGCTCTGCATGGACCTCATGGTCTTTTATAGGCACATCCACGAGCAGCCATGGTGACGCAACACGAGGTGTCTCGGCCTCGTACGTGAAGATGGAGGCCATTGTTTACAAAGCTCCGTTCGCGAACGTCCAGGACGATGCGTCTTATATGATCTGGTCCCAAGATCGCCAGATCGGCAATAAAACTCCAGTGAATGTGAATGTCCGTTATGTCTGGCGCGAACGGCCTTACTGGATCAACAAATCTGTACTTTGCGCTCTCCTCATCTATGCCGTAATAATGCAGATATTCGTATCATTGCTAAAGCTCTTGTTGCGGTATGCAGACGGTGAATGCGGAAGAGGACGGTCATAGACATGGCTTCTAAGGCAGTCGCGTTGGTGACTTGTGAGCGGATCTTGAGATCGCTGTTGCAGACTACTTCAAGTCGACCATTGTGGCGACGAAGAGCCAATTCTGATCGGATTTAGTGTGTAGTATGTCCTCTGCGACTGATATGAGTATTTCCACAGAACCGTGAAGTCGAATGATGGTCTGTGCGCCATGACTACTGTATGCCCCACACCCACGTGAAGCACTCCAGGCATAAAAGCAATGGTGATTAGTGTATCATGATCAGCGGAACGGGCTCGCACGATGGCACGTCGGAGACGATGTTAAGCCCAGCATCAATAGGGCTGCCTCTACTGGTAGTACTGAGACTTGTGCAAGCGTGGTACGGCGATATGGCGATCGTGTATGAGCTGGCTACACCGTCCACCTCTATTGCCTGCAACATATGGAGCAATTTGAGACGCATGGGGTAGGCTGAGTGACAACGCCAGCACCGATCAACGAATCAGTAACGAGATCTAAGGGTTTCTCTCGCCCATGATTGGCACGGCAACAACAGCAATAGCGAGTTCTGGCACGATACGGTTCCATAATGTCCATTTCAACGAGCTCAACGAACCTAGAGGTGGTGGCACGGTATTTGTACTGTCACCCCGAACATAGCAGCCCCGTGTTAGTACCGCTCGATCAACTTGATCCCACCACTCGGACGCCCCACTGCCTCGAAGGAGCGGAGACTCGGAATGCTTTCTACATGCTGGCCCCGCGGCTATCCGAGCGAGTCGAGAACGGCTTTCCCAAATGCGGTCTCGTCTGGTCCTCCACAACCGCGACCGAACGAGAACACAGATCGCTAGACTCCACTGGGATTGGCCGATGTAGTGTTCTGTCTGTTGTGGGCGTCAAAAGGCCAACATAGAAGGCTATGAAGGTCGCAATCAACATCGGCGGAGTCGGATTACCAAGCGAGACTATTTTGTAACCTACCGAAGCGGCAGTTGTCGGCATGTCCTTCGGGTTCATGGGAGGTTCCCACGAGCCCTTTTTCAGTCTCCACGTGATGAAGTTCGTGGTGACACTCCTGTCGGACCGAGCGCTGTCCTCACGCCATCAAAGTCAGTTCGCGTTCGCTGTCACGCTGTGGACATACAATGTGCGCCCCACGTCCCAAAAGCAACGACCGAGGAACGAGAAACTGAAGCCACAGTCTTGGTCCCGAGAAGGTTCGAAAGGGCGTGATTACTGCTGAGGACCAACATCCGTACCCGGTATAGTGTCTGATACTAGGCAGATGTCGTTACAGGCTTCGTAGCAAAGTTTCTCGACAGTCTGCGGTCCAGTAGTTCGCCGCCGGTCAAGTCCGTGGCGCATCTTGCGATGCCGCAGTCTCCCCTATCTCCCCGAGTGAGTGGTGACAGTAAGTTTGGAAACTTGCGCACGAAAGCGCGGATGCGACGTTGGGGAGAGGTGGAGCAGGCGCGTTGCATCTGCCATCAAGGTAGTGAATGACGTACATGTCGTTGCTTTCAAGGTTCTCATGTGGTCGATTTCAAGTGTTGAACCTGAGTGAGGAGCGACACAGTCTGGACACTGCCGTATATGATGCATGCTGTAACAATGGAGGAGTGACATCCCGATGATCGTTTCAAACCGTGCGATTCGAATCGTTAGCAGCATTTACGCGGGGTGATGCCGGCTACCGAGGCGGCGTTGATGACAAGGTTCGTGGTGTTCGAAGCCTACTTTGACTGACTAAGGACGGCAACCTGAAACACATGTCCAAGCCGCGAAGGCTTGCGCATGAAAGGTAACGGGCGAGGTTCAACCTGCGTGGCGTCTCTGCGCGGCAACAGTACAGCTTCGATAAGCGCGACGACCAGATTGGCGGATGAGGAGCTTGAGCTAGACTTCATCAGGGTCAGCGTACTCATCCACAACCCGACAGTACGAAGTCTTTACGACTACGCGGTCCTGGTGTCAAGCACTATCGAAATCTGTTCAGCCTGCTTTCCATTGTCGCGCCTGACCGCGGCCGTGGCCGACAGCTTTCGGTGGGCGCGATGATCGTCGCGTCTGCTGTCGATGTCGCCGAGTGAGGTGGACTCGATAGATGCGTCACCAGCGGAGCTAACATGAGCAAGGCTGAGACAGGAGCTACACGTGGGTCCAGTGTCATCTGTGCGGTAAAGGTCCGAAAGCGAGGATCATGCCTGAGGTATGATATCTCGTTGGAGATCGTTCCGTCGTGCGGGTCTACGACTTGCTGTGCGGGGGCAGAGCTAAATTTGGAGTTGCAGTAGAGAGGCTATGCTCGTCAATCCACAACACAACGCGAAAGCGGGCATCAAGATGAGTCGCAAGCGGTCGGTGTGGTGATGCCCAGACGGGGTACTGCGGTTGCACAAATGAAACGAGATAGTCATAAACAGCGTATGATTGCGACCGAATGTGAGGTAAGCATGGGTACAAGGAGTGAGCGAAGCCGTCTTGGCAAATTCCACCGCGAGACATCAAACTCAGCCCTGAAGTCAGCTCCGACATAGCGGAGTTAACGCATTGACCTATCGCGTGCTCACCCTGATGTATCACCGTATCACTCATCGGTCCCGGCAAGCGGTGCTATGCTGCTGGCGCTGTCTCCAGTCGGGGGCCATACGCCGCTGTCGCACTGGAGAGTTCTGCTGATCTCCAAGGAAGCGTGCAGCATTGCTCGTACAGGGCTGAAGGCGCAGCGATCACAGACCAATATCGTACTGTCAGTGATTGCACCCACTATCGAAGATGCTATACTGGTCAACGCGAACAGAGCACCATAAGTCAAAGCTCGGTGTGGAGGCGATGCCAGGCAAGCCACGAGATCCGAGATGAGGCTCTCCACGTCGTGCCGGCCAGACGTTATTCATCTGCCTGGCGAGACGGGACCAACGCTCCGCTCTGACCACACATAGCCCATGTGGGATTAAAGTGGGAGCGGTCCGCCGACTGGCACGTAGTCCGTGTGGTGGCAGGGATGCGTGAATCCTTCCGCCGCGCCCAAGGGTGCGAGGACTAAGCACTTAACGCTTGTACCGTTACGGGTAGCGTTGTTGGTTGACCTGCAAGTCTACCTTCGACACGCCTTTTGGCCAGCACAAAACAGCCCCCAAGGCGCAGGCAGGTGCTAAAAGCGAGCAGACTCAAGCGTGGGACCCTAGTGACATGGTTTGATTTCCATCTACCTATTCCGTTTCCCTATCTCCCTCATATCATGAGCACATATCTGCCCTTCCGTCCCCTCGAACAACCTTCACACTTCACGTAAGACGCCACTTTCTACCGTTTCAAGCTTGGCTGCAGCAGTCCGGCTCCTACAGCTCGTGTGTGCTATGGACTTCCTCCGTGAGCGAACAAACAGTAACCTCTCTGTCTACTCTGCAGCCAACCCTGTCGGCATTCGCAAGAGAAGCGCATCGAGGTCGCCGTCAATCTCCGCTGCTCAGGTACATCGTCTCGAGCAGCTGTGCTTGAACCAATCCACCGCCCAGGACCTCGACGCATTCACAAACAACGTCACGAACTACCAGTGGCTCACTCCGCAGCCATCGCCTCAATCGCAGCCGTACCTCGTCCCTTGCAGCATTGAGGCTTTCCCTCAGTGGACTGCTCCAACACCTCCCCGTTCAGACTCCGAAGTGTCCACCCTGGCGATCGATGCACAAGACGAGATTGCAACGACCACGGCGGGAGAATCACAAAGCTTCGGCTTTGATCCTGTCACTACGACTGCAGAGATGAGGTGCGGATTATTGACATCACGGCTCGGTCCAAGAACTGCAACTGACAACTTCAGTAGCTCGCTAGGGTACCTGCTGCCTTCGCAGTATGCTACCAACATGTACGACACGACTGGAAGTGGTCAGTACATGCGCATGGTTGTCGACCGTACATGTTGCTGACTTCCTGCGGTAGATTATTCCAATAATTCCAGCTACTCGTCGATGCGATCGCAGCCAATGAACATGGCATCTATGGACCCGTATTCGCATGCTTTGTCGTCGAGTCCAGCGCTCTACCAAAGTCGACCGGTCGCACCATCCTATCGTCGACACTCGGGAGTGCCTACAGCAAGCAGTACAGACTCATCGTACAGCTCAAGCTACCGTCGCGTAAGTAGCCCATACGATGCAGTCACGAGCTCAGAATACTCGATGCCGATGAATCAGACGATACCATCGATCGCGGGGTTGACGCAAAGCCCACTGCCCTCACCGCACCTTGGAATGCAGACTTCGGCTGCAACATACAACCAGAATCTGTCGCGGTAAGCAACACTGCACTCTATCAACGAAAGCACGATGACTGACGGTCGCTAGCACGTCCACACTGTACGAGACCACGAGCATGTACAGCCAGCCCTTCACAAACGCACCAACAATGCCGCAAAGCTACGCAACAACGCCAGCGATGTCTTACAAGACTCCATTCGTCGCAAGCAGCATGAATGAAGTCTCTCCGAAGCTACCACAGGAGGATCCCTCAATCAGAGTGCTCAATCAGCGACCCAAGCCACAATGCTTCGAACATGGGTGCAATGGGCGACAGTTCTCGACATTCAGCAACTTGCTCCGTCATCAACGAGAGAAGTCTGGCACTGCCTCGAAGTCGTACTGCCCAAAGTGCGGAGCCGAGTTTACACGGACGACTGCGAGGAACGGACATCTTGCGCACGACAAGTGCACGAAGCCTGGCCAGGCACCGGACGACGTGTTAGAGTGATCCAGAATCTTCACGACACATACAGGAGACATGGACTCTTACTCGATGTCGATGGCTTCGAATGCTCAACGCAACTCGCGAGAGTCGTCCGCTCAGTAATCGGGAGACGTTTCCGCTTCGTTGCTACGTCGCAGGGATCGCAAGTCACCAATATACCTTGCAATCTAACCCACGAGCCTTCGCAATTCCCAGCACGTGGGAACGACATGGGCGCTACATTGCACATGTTCCAAGTCGGCAAGCGGCTAGCAACGTGTCAAATGATCTACGGCGCCAGTGTCTAAGCTACAGCACTAGTAAGTGCTTTCGCTTTGCTAAAAGCGGGCGAAGATCTGCAGGCGCAGCCTGGAGAACGTCGGAAGACGTGGGAGGGGCTAGGTGATGAAATTCGATTGACTCGAAATTGGGAAATGCCCAAATTCTGCATCGCATTGTTCGGAACGCTACGACGATGCTAAGAGGCATCGAAAGTGAAGATCTGGCGCGCCTTATTGCCGCATACACTTCAGATAGACGACAGGGCTTGAATGCTCTTGACAGGCAAACCGGTCAAAACTAGCACAAAGCCAATCATCAGTCAGCAAACCTTCCACTCGCTATCTTCCGATGGTCAAAAGTCTTCGTTCCCCGTCACATCTCCACCACCACAGCCCCATGCGCCGATCACCAGGCGGTGTCGTCTAACTTCACCGGTATGGCGCAGAGCAACCGTTTTGGCGCTTGTCTTGCGACACGCGCAATTTCATGAGCCACTTGTTACATCGGCCCTGTTGCGCGCTCAGCCGCACGCTGTGGAGGCTTGGTGATAAGACGGAGTTGAGAACAGCCGAGTCGTGCGTGAACATGTTGGGTTGGAGATTGCGCTTGGTCTCAATTGGTCGGATCGGTCTGGATGTGCGAGTGCGAGACTGGCCATGTACGAGACTGGCTATGAACACGCGCGGTCTGAGACCCTCGCTGCACTCATCACAACACACCTCAGTCGTCGTATGCTGGTGCTGCTGAGGTCATCGTCGTGAGTGCGGCGCAGCAATTCCGTGTCATTGATTGACGAGGGTTTATTTCCGCCGCCATGCCAAAGTCTGCAAACGCGAGAACGAAAGCTTCGCTACTGTACAGTACCTGATTCACTTTCGAGATACGAGTCGGGGAACCAGGGAGACAGACAACGTGGAGTCCGGTTGCCGGCATGTAACCTTGCAACGTCCCGCTAGTACGGAAGACTGAACATCCGCGCGGATTTCCCTTTCGGGCGCTCTCAGTTCGACGTCAACGATAAGACCAAGAATTCGACCGTGGCAGATCTGAGTGACGGGTGAACCTTAAGATTGCATGATAATGGTCAATTGACGTTCAAGACGGTGACAGTCCATCTCGAATTGTCTGGAGCTGCAGTGTTGGGCAATCTGTGCAGCTGCATACTCGTGTACTCCGTCAACGAGACACAAGCATAGCCAGCTTAATCAGCCATGATGTCGATCAGATGGCGACTATTCGCGTTACTCGCATTGCTCTTCAGTCTCGTCGTTGCACAAGTCGGTCCTCAGGCTCAGCAGCTCACGCCATGCATTGTAGGACCTGCCTGCCCGCGCACCATTGCTCCCCTCTAACGAACACCGGCACAGAAATCCTGCGACCCAGCAGCCATCAGCTCCGTGAATTGCACCAACGCCGATCAGCTATGCCACTGCCAACGCCAGACTGGCATCCTCACAAATATTACTGCTTGCATAAACGTCGAGTGTCAGATGCCAAGCGCTGATTTGCATTGTACGTGGTCATTTGTCAGGTCTGGTAAGTCCGTACGAGCTGATCAATTTGCCAGTATTCACGACGTTGTTTGGTGAGGTGTGCAGTCAGTTCAATATTACCGTGCCGGTGTTGGGAAATGGGACGGTGATGCCGACAAGTAATGTTAGCGGTGTGGCTCCTGTGCCGACGGCGTCGGTTGTGCCGTACACTGGCGCTGCTCTGCATGAAGTCGCCATCGAGACTGTGGGACTCGCCGTTGTCTTAGCCGGTGCTATCCTTGTAATGCTATAGATTATCCCCTGTCGTAATAGGAGGCTACGATGGCAGTCAAAGATGAAGCTTGCGCGGTTTCGAAAAGTCCTACGTCAGGTTGGTCAATAAGCCTGCTCTGTCTGAATTTTGTCTGGTTCTACCACGCAGCACTGCGTCGAGCAGCCCATATGCAACAAAGGTCTTCAGCCCGATGCACCTTTCGCCAGTGAGTCACCCAAGGTTCGCGCAATGGGCGATCCGGACTCTCCATGCATCGATCCTCCCATCCTATGCCTCACCGAACAATCCTCCAACATCCTCCAACCCGACTTCTCTCCCTTCCGCAGCGCCATGTTGCTCGGCCTCCATGAATCTAGCCTGTACACCATTCCTGCCCTTTCTTTGCCCACCAACCTCCCTCTCGATCCTGCCGGCCTCGTAGATGCTGACGCCTCGCACACCCTTCAACAGCTCAAGCACAAGCGCTCTCTGTGCCCTCGCATTCGCAGCTCCACAAATCTTTTTCACATCCTTCGCCACCCTCTCTGCGCTCATCTCTGGTAGCGATGCTAAAATTTCGGAAGGTGTCGATGTGAGAGGTGTGTATAGAGAGACGATCAGTGCTATGAGGGAGGCAAGATCACGCTGCATCTCCGCAAAGTAGGGCTCGTTGGTTGAGCTAATGCAGGCTTTGAGCACTTCCGTACTGATAAAGTCCCGAACTTGAGGGGCTGGTGGAGTGTCGGCTGTAAAGTTTGGGATAATGAGCGTGAAGAGACGACAGATCGTGCTGCTGCTGCGAGTATCGCGGACGCGGAGCGCGTGTGTGCAGAAGAGCAGTAGAGGTTCGAGGATTGTGGAGTCCGAGAGTACAAGGTCGGAGATGTTGGGCTTGCCGGCGGAGCGAGACGAGTGAGATTGCGAGCGGTCTACGAGGAAGGCTACGAAAGAAACTGCCGCGAAGGTCAGTTGGCGTAAGACACTCTCTTGCCGCATCTCTTCGGACAGATTTTCTTCGTCGCCGCCGTTCTGTACAGTGACCTGGATGATCGACTGCCACTCGGTGGTGATCTTTGTGTCGAGCGTGGTGAAGAAGCTTGTGAGCAAAGGTGGAAGGAATCGAGCTCGATGGTGCGGTGGGCATCGTTGTACAAGCCCGGTCGAGAGATTGACCAATGCATTCAAGTGGTTTGCCGAGAGATACTCAGCATCATCGAAGAGCGCGTGTGCTAGCGGGTCAGCGAACTCCGGTAAACCATAGAACTGCTCCTCAAATTTGGTCATCAGATACAGTATGTGGTACGCCTGCTCACGCACATTGCGCAGCGTACCCCTGACGGTCGACGCGAAGCCCTCATACGACGTCTTGCTGCCACTTACTCGCGCATAGAACTCGTCTTTGGTCTCGTTCGATATGCCGGATTGCCAGAATCGATCCTGGAGTGTGCGTCTGACTACGTATTGGAGCTCATCAGGGAGATGCGACCATTTTGACGGGTTGTTGTATGCCTGGGCATTGCGAATCATCTGCAGCAATGTTGGCAAGATGACGGGTAGTGTGGGTGCCCAGATCGCACATGCAATCTCGTGCTCTTCGCTTCCTTCTGGCATCTTCTCAGTCGAGGCCGCCAGTAGGGCCTTCGTGCTGCGGAGTGGTAACAGATCCCCACGATTCTTGATGTCCGCCTGTGTCGCTTGGCCCGCTTCGTCCAGATGTTGCGCGCCCCAGTCCTGCACCACGGCAAAGCGGTGTTGCTGATAGAAGTCGGGCAACTGATCTAAGCCCATGGTCTTGCAGAAAGACTCGAACGAAGCGAAGGAAGCCTGCAGAGCAGGGTCTTGCCAGGCTGCTACTACCGGCTGCATTGTCGCCTGCAGGCGCTCTTGCCGCACATCTGCACTGACTGTCGTGGCACGGTGCTGTATGATGAACAGCAATGATTTGTACGCCCAGACGATGCGTGGATCACTGGCATGAGCCTCGGTGAGTCCATTGATCTGGCCCTCGATGCTGGGATATACAAGCAGCAGATCGTTGGCGTAGACTGCACCCAGGCGCTGTAGCTCCATCACTCGCTGCGTCTCGAAGCCCTTAACAGCTTCCGTGTATATCTCGAGGGCGGCATCGTCAGGTATCCTCATGCCTAATAACTTCTCGATCATGTAGAGTACGAAGTCCGTAGCGTAATCATTATTGCGCAACATCGTTGAGATGAGCACGACAACGTGACCGGCCACTTCTGGGTCATCAATGGGGTTGTCGAAGACGGATGAGCACCACTGTTGAAGCAGTTGACTCGCACGCGCACGGTCTTGCTCCGCTCGTGACTGGAGAGTGCTGTCTTCTGGCAGTGTGCTTACATCGGTCTCCCACCTTACCAGCCCTTTGAGTACGCTGCTTACCACAGAATACTGAGCTTCGAACTCGAGATGGGGCAAAGATGTCTTCACATGCCTCGCCCCGTCATAGCCACGTGCAGTTGAGTAGGGACCTTCGGCCAGCATCTGCTTGGTCCGCTCCAACACATGCTCGAGCGCTTCGAGCGGGCGTTGTCGCGAGATCGTTTCAATTACTGTGATGCAATAGCGTCGGTAATTCCCCAGGAAGGCATGACGCTCCGGCATGGTGTCGAAGTCGTCGTACAAGAATTGTACCATGGGATCGTCCGAATCCTCTGGCAGAGCCTCGTAATTGAGCAGCCTGGCACTGCATATCTCCAACAGTGTGGCAAGCGCCTGACTGATAAAGTCTATCACAGCAGTATCTTGTACAGCAAGAAGCTTGGTCCAGCTATGAAGCACCGGGATGGAGACGATGAGACTCTTGCTCGACAGCACGCCAGCCAGTAATGTGAAGAACGCGGGCGTATCCAGATCTTGTGTGAGCTTAGGATGGAGTGCCACAGCGTCGGCCAGAACAGACAGATGCTCACTCATCTTCTTCTGCAGTGTGTATGCAACTTCATCTCTGTCGTCTAGTACACTCGAGCTTGTGTCGCGGAACGCGTTGCTGATCATCTCAACCCGCTCCGGCAGCAGTGCTTCGTGCACAAGGGCGAGCCAGTTGTCGTGGAAGTGCGCACTATATGGTCGGCTGAGTAGCGAGTACATCGCCTCCACAGCAGCGCTTTGCAGGCTCCGATCCGAGGTCAGGAAGGGAACAAATAAGCAATCAATGCATCGAATCTCCTGCAGAGCCTTCAGACTGATCCAAGCGAATGTCGGTTTGAGCGCATTAAGCGACTTTATTGCTACCAGATTCAGGTCCTGGAAGTTGGCGTCGTGGCTCCCAATGTGAATCTCCTTAACCAGCGTAGCAAAGTAGCTAGTCATCCTCACCAACCACCCCTCCTTTCCCGCTCTCACCTCAGCACTTGTCCCGCGAGTGCTCAAATGCTCTTCGTACAAGTCATTGGGTATCATAATTTCATTTAGCGCCGCGCCAAGCACCTCCAGTCGTAGTCCAGCACTCGTGTCTTCCCGATTGCAAATATCCTCCGAGAGTGTCTCAAGTACGTAGAGCACGAACACTTTGTTCACAAATCCCTTCTCCTCGAAGGCCTTCTCCCATAGAGTCACAAGTGAAGTATCCATGTCCATCCACTCATCGCCCCAACATCGCTTTGCAACCTCAACCCACAGCTGTGCAATTTTGTTTCGAATGTAAAGCTCATCCTGGACTCTGATGCTGCCGGCTAGACACTTGATCCAATACCGCAGCTGATCGGCTTGTTTCGTGTCGTATTTGCCCCATCTGTACTTGACTGCGTACTCGAGGAGTTGAAGACCGTAGTACCTGACTGCGGTCGGTTGTGAAAAGTCGTCTGCGAGTGAGAAGCCATATTGGGGTGCGTTGTAGTCGGTCTTGATGTGCTCGAGGTATTGAAGGGCATTCTGCCGAATCTCGTTGCTGATTCGGGGGTCGAGGGTGGCGGAGAGTGCTTGGGTTATCTGGGAGAGGGTCTCGTTGTTGTCCATGATGACTCTATGTTGTGGGAGAAGAGGAGGCGATCGATCGAACGTGAGCTATGAACATCTTCCATACCAACTTATGCATTTACCACAGTGATATGCTTGGTAAGGACTGATGTTGTGTTGAATAATATGTCAGCGGTGTTCATGAGATGAGGTCTCGACGACGCGCTTTGACACGCGCTGTCACATGTTTCTCAGATAAATTACAAGTGACGTAGTAGTCCATTGACAATACATTCAATGAGCAACTAGATCTCATCAGTACTCATCCACAGACGTGTTGCGACAGCAATCATGCCCAAAGCACCTAAGCCCAAGACTGTTTCCTCCCGCACCTCTCCTCTCAAAGCCCCAACTCAGTCCCTCCTCGCACCGCTCCCCAAACAACCCAGAGCCAAGGACCCGAAGACCTCTCACCTATACACGGATGACAACCCGGCAACCACGATCCATGGCACAGGCTTCAGGGACCTTGCGACAGCTCGGCACACCCTCGAGATCATCTCGCGCCGGTCGCTCACTTATCAGTTCCAGACGGTGAACACGATGTATCATCGCGCAGCCCATCACCCTTCGGTGCGGGGTGGACCAACGGCGAGCAACGCTAACATTCGCGAGGCGATGGACTTCTTCCGGATTTGGCTGGATGAAACGTATCCAACTGCCAAAGCCGCGTTGAGGGCGGATGGCTTCAAACCGCTTTTGGGTAAAAGCTGTGTGGCGAAGTGGCTACATGTGTTGCATTTTGAGGGCAATCCTGATGCTAAGCGCTTCGCTGACTTGTATGTGGCACTGGGAAAGGCAAAGAGGCTTGCTAATGTCCTTGTCGATGACTCGAAGCCGACAGAGGCTGACTGGGAGGTCAAGCGATATGCTGCTTTGGACGCGCTTGTGCCCGAGGGGCGAGAGTCTGGAGCTACGTGGACTGATGCAGAGCTATGGGTTGATAGTGAAATTGGACCCAGGAAGCCTAGCGAGCTTCATGGCAAGATGATTGCCTTGCGTGGAGTCCATTGAGCGAGAAGAAGTTAAAGTGATTGGAATCGGACGTTCAGCGATTGATCTGCACGCTCTCAACCATATTCCCTCCAAGTCTGGCGATCTCCTTCAGGATGCTCTGCTTGTCAATTTCCGCCAGTACCTCTGCGTCGGTTTTCATCGGCAAAGTCGCATACTGCAGATTGACCTTCCAGGCCCTTGGTGCAGTCAAAGGACTCCACAGACCCGCGATGACCTTCCTCTCGGCAACACCGCTGAAGAACACAATTGCTGCGCCATAGAGATTCTGCAGCTCCGCTAAGAAATCTTGGGCAGGTTGGAAACCGACAAGTGAGGTGTCTGCTTGGGTCTGCACTTCGAGATTCTTGAAGACTGGGCCCTTCGAGGACTTCTTACGGGAGCGAAATGCCACTGGGCTGAGGTGAAGGACGAAATCGTAGTCCTCGAGCGGTGACACGAACAGCGATGCAGGGTTAAGGTCGATGCTATGCGCCTCCACAGCTTGCACGGCAGCATTCGCCAGTGCGGTCATCCGTCCAGCCACCACCTTCGAGGGCTGCCCATCTGTCCATGTCGTGCCATCATGATCGACATGGCTGGCCGCAAACAGCACAAGTCGATTGAGCGCCGGATCAAGCTTTCGCCACGCCTCGAAGCGAGTCCGGATCGCTTGGTAGTCTACATCCTTCAGCTCGCCGCTACCGCTCATATCGACCACGAGTGGCTCCTCGCGCCAGTCCCACTTCGCTAGCCATGCAAGTGTTCGCAGAAAGCCGGTCTGCATACTCGAGGGGACTGACCATGGGTATGGCTGTATGAAGCTTTGAGCCACGAACAGCTCGATGATATCGTCGGGGATGTGATTGGAAAGCAAGTGCGAAGCGAACCACTTCTTGATCAATCTGACAGTGCCGCTGAAGACAGGGAAGCGAGTGGCGAGCTGCGCGATCGCCTGCGTATGCGCGGGTCCTTTGACGAAGTCGCGTTTGTAGCTAGCCAATGCAATTGCGGATATTTGCTTGGTCTTCGGGTCAAGGTCTTTCAGCTTCATCTGTCGCTCTAGCATACCTTGTTCTCGTTCGTGATGGATGCGCAGTCTGAACGCTGCTCCATTGCTGTATGTAATGTCGAGGAAGCCTTGATTCAGGACGTCTTCACCATGGTTCTCCAGTCCCATGCGGGACTTTACCTCTTCCACGTTGTCGTTCATCAGCTCACTAAGCTTCAGCAGGAATGCAAGCTTCGTCCTCTGAACTGCCACCAAGTCATCTGGCCATCGACTTGAGCCTTCGAATTGTAAGGTCACAGCCGCCGGTATCGATTGCTTGATGCCATGTGTGCTGGATGGTGCTTCAATCGAAGAAAATCTTAGCTGCGCATCAGCGGACATGATCTGTCGGATAGACAATGGCAGCGCCTCCAGCCCTCTAATATCAGTCTCGAGCTGTTTGTACGCCTCCATCAGCGGCTGGAAGTTAGCATTGCCATTGGCTTTCGGCATCAGCCGCGAGCAATCGTCGTCAAAAAAGCGCACACTGCCCTCTACTTTAGCGCCGAAGTGCTTTTGCAGCAGATGACGGCAGATCTGTTCGATCACTGATTGCCCAGCCGCTTCAGTGGCCCAGACCAAGCTCTCGAGTATGCTGCCGTCCTTGAAACGTCGCAGCTCGGCTTTATCGCCCCAAAATGCTCGAAACGCGGCAGCTTCAGTTTTGTTGTCTGCGCTCGGTCCATGATCGACTAATCGATGAGCGTGTTCTTGGTTCACTCGCAGTCCGACAGTTACAGCACCAGTCGACTGCATCGGGCGTGCTACGCCTATGCTCCAATCTGGAGTTGGCGGTACGTGCAGGTCTGCTTCCTCAACTCGATCACCGAGTCCGCGTCGGAGCACTGCGTACAGGTCATTCAAGAGAGGGGAGCTGGTCTCGCGATTGGCAGTGGCTGACTTTGCAAGTGTCGCGTGATCAAGCTCGATCAAGCAATCGTAATCTAGCAGTCTGCTAGAGACTGATGTCGTAAAGGTCGAATCGAACGCGTCGAAGCGCTGGTCCCCAAGTGCCTCAAGAGTGCGTTTGGCAGTAGACTGCAGAGCTTGGTATGACCAATCAGTCATTTTGTACAGTACATTGTGAGAGCGCTCAGCATCCCAGATGACCGGCGAGCCACTCGACTCTAATGTCAACTTTGCCTCACCAACGACCAGTGGCTTCTTCCGCAGGTCTTGCAATGCCAACAGCTGCAGCGTGGCCTTGAACAGCTGGTAGCTGCTGTAGCCTGGACCTAGTAAAGCCTTGCCATTTGGTCCACCTCCTCGCAGAAGCAGGGCTACTACAATGCCCCATTCGAAGTTGCCGAAACCACCTCGCGATATACTCGATCCGAGACGTCTGCTGTCTAGCCATAGTCCGCCCATCAGACACGCATCGCGGTACGCCGCACAGCTCGATGCGGCTTTGTGTTGCAGTACGAGATATGGCTTCATCAGCATGCAAGTCCGCAGCGAAGAGTTATAAAGCGGTGTCGCGCTGTCTTGGGCCTTGGTTTGTTCGTCATTGTTTCGTACACAGTTCTTGCTCATACCCAGCTTCTCTGCGGAGAAGACATCGTCCGCCGTTGACAGGGCGATATCGATCTGCCAGGCATTGGCTTTCGCCGGCTTATCTGCGACGCCAGATGGGCTGATGGAAGGCCGCACTTGAATCACGGGAAGGAGTGCATCGTCGTGCATGCTACTGTACGAGACGCTGTACTCTTCCCCATGCGCACCACTAAGCGCTGCAGCCACACAGGCAAGGTAGTACGCACGCTTATAGAAAAATCTATAGTTGAGATAGTCCTTGGACTGCAATAGACGGGATGGCATCTGCACTACCATGTCGATCTGCAATAAAGGTCTCACCGCAGACGCGACCTTGAGGACGTGACTACCGACCACGGTGATGTTGGCTGGCTTTGCATATTCGAGCTTGTAGAGCACATCCTTCGATGGACGTGGATCCGGATACGGTATCACAATCTTCTCCTTGAGCAGGACTCGCTCGGCATCTGCAACACTCTGCGCAGGTCTGGGTGCGATCTGCTCGATTGTTTGCTTCAACCTGTGCAGAGCGGCTTCAGCGGCGGCCTCCCGCTTCCCTTGACGAGGTCGCACTCGTTCTAGCATGTCGTCCACTTGAAGCTTGAAGAGTCCACTCTTAGACGTCCCAGACTCGTAAGATCTCACATAGCTGATCTTGTTCGCCACTGGTATTTGCTTTGGCTGTGCGGTCATTGCAGCTTCATTTGCGATAGCCTGCTTTTCTCTCGACGCGCGAAATATGGCTTGCTCGTGGTGCACACTAGATCCAAGTTTTCCAGCGGGTTCTTCATCAATCCCGCCATCGTCCAGTCCAAGTCCTTGGGCAAGATTTTGTCCAACAGACTCGGCGGTCATGCTCGTCTGCGCAGTCTCGCTGCTATCCTCCTCCGACCCCGAGAAGCCAGCGAACGAGTCATCATCGTCGTCTTCAGATGAAACATGCTCGAGCTTCCGTCTCTTTGCGTTGCTGGGCGCCATGGTTGATATACAATCGCAGAGCTCGTGCTGGTGGCTCATCTACAAATTTCTGAACGTTTGCACCG
Source organism: Oleoguttula sp. CCFEE 5521 (assembly GCA_036872775.1). Lineage (NCBI taxonomy): Eukaryota > Fungi > Ascomycota > Dothideomycetes > Mycosphaerellales > Teratosphaeriaceae > Oleoguttula > Oleoguttula sp. CCFEE 5521. The sequence goes on from JAVRRP010000001.1 coordinate 1,108,834, forward strand.
AGCTTCAGAAGCGGGCCCCAGTTTTACTTGCGTCAGGGACGCCCACGTGGCGATAAGGTACGGGCCGAGCTGACGAAATGTTAATTGCGCTCCGGCTTCGGCATCTCGATGATAAAGTTGGTGTCTCGTTCGAGATGGGTCACGGTACATGCACGCGAATCCTATAGTTTTAAGAAATATCGATTTGGCCGTCTGGACAGGAATCTCAAGATGCCTGGAGCACTCCTCGCGTTCAACGACACGGTCGGCAATACCATTCCCCCAGATACTTCGCACGTGAGTCAAACGGTTCCAACCGGAAAATTGACGGATCGACTACTGACCCTCTGTGCAGGCCGTCAGTGTCTCGCTACCGACATGGGAGTCGAACGTGGGCTACGAGAAGGGCGAGAGATGGGTCACCGACAAGATGAAATGCGGCTACCCTAGGTAAGGCTCCCAATGCTGCATCGTGGCGTTCGGTGACTGACGTCTTGGTAGGTTCTTCATTCACCCATTGATTCAGGATCTGGCATCAACGATCGTGGCACTGCATGGCTCGACCAACAGCGAGAAGGCTATGCTGTTCCCCACGCACAAAGCAGCAGTACGATGTGTCGACTTCATTGTTGACAAGAATCAGACGGCAGATCAGTCACTGATTCGCATCATCGACTTCGGCCCCACAGCAGTATTGACATCAGTAGAAGGTACAGGCAAGGTACAGCCTCGAATTAGTGCCGTCATCTACCCGAACGAGCTCTGGCCAAGCGCGAAAGTGTACTGGCAGCACAGTGGCGATGGCATCTCGAGCCGGCGTGCCGAGTTCTGTTCGAAAGCTCTCGCTGAACATGCGATGTCGAAGCGAAATTCGCCTGGTCATTCGCCACCGCGCAAAGTCAAGGGCCCGCGACGGTACCAGAGACCCATGTCGACTGACGATGCCAGTGTCAACATGCCCACTAACGGGAACTTGGACGATCACAGTACCAATGAAGTCAAGCAGCTGGATTCTGTGCTGTTTGTGGAAGAGCGATTCGGTCGGAATCTAGACGTCAGCTTCGCATGCGCATGCAAGCTAGCAGTCCGTAGACGCATTGCAGGATCGCTGACGAACGCCAGCGAGATTCCTGAGTCTCTCAATCACGGCGCTGCTGGACACGCCGGCCGATCACGAGATGTTCCGGGCTTCTCGGTCGATGATGTATACCTGTTCTCCACTGGCATGAATGCGATCTTCACATCGCACAAGATAATGCGGCTCGCGCGTGGCGAGATGAAGAGCATCATGTATGGATTTCCATACGTCGACACACTCAAGATCCTTGAGAACTGGGGAGCTGGGGTTCTGTTCTTTGGTATGTCATCAGCCGCGGAGCTTGACGATCTGGAAGGACGTCTCGAGGCTGGCGAGCGGTACCTTGCATTGTTCTGCGAGTTTCCGGGGAACCCACTACTTACCACACCCGATCTGAAGCGCATACGAAGACTCGCAGACAAGTACGACTTCGGTGTGGTCGTCGATGAGACGATCGGCAACTTCCTTAATGTGCACGTGCTTCCGTACGCCGACGTGGTCGTGAGCAGCTTGACCAAGATCTTCAGCGGGGATAGCAATGTAATGGGCGGATCACTCATTCTCAATCCGCGGTCACGCTACTACGAGACGCTCAAAGAAGTCATGAGCGTCGAATTCGAAGACAACTTGTTCGAGGAAGACAGCGTCTATCTGGAGCGCAACAGTCGCGACTTCATCAGTCGCATCCAGCGTGTGAATCACAACGCCGAGATGGTCGCTGATACGCTGCGCGCACACGCTAAAATCAAGCAAGTCAACTACCCTAAGCACAGCGATACACGTCAGCACTATGAGGCATGCAAGCTGCCTGACGGAGGGTATGGTGGGCTGCTGAGCTGCACGTTCTACAACTTGGATGATGCCGCGGCCTTCTACGATCATCTCAAAACGCAGAAGGGTCCAAGTCTTGGAACCAACTTCACGCTCAGCTCGCCCTTTGTAATTCTGGCCCACTTCAATGAGCTAGACTGGGCAGCCAAGTACGGATGCGACGCTAGTCTGATCCGTTTTAGTATCGGACTGGAAGACACTGATGCTCTGAAAGCCTCCTTCGACTCTGCGCTTGCAGCTATCGAACTATGAGAGGGCTGATCCGTAAGGCATTGAGCGCCAGGCTCCATCGCGTATCATTCACTGTACGTCATCCGTGGGGGTCCCAAGTCGCTACGACTAGCAAGTTCCCTCAGATACTGCATCGCCTCTCTCGAGTGGCCGTAGCCCCCAAATGGCGCGCCCTCTCCGAGTGGAACAGCAAAGGCCTTCACATTCCCTAGCGTCCGGATAAGTGCTACTAGAGATTGCATCTCCTTATGGCCCAACGCCTGCTCTCCATCCACTTCGAATTCGACTTCCCGCCATCGTTCCCGCCACCTCACGCTCGCCTTCGGATCGAGCTGCCGTAGCCCATTCACCACAACATTCTTCCGCTCCTTATAAGTCTTCGCCTGCAATATCTGCGTCAGCCCAAAGATGTTGGTGAGCAGCAGATACCACTCAAATGTCGTCAAATCCAGTGCGTCGCTATGCCAACCTCGCAGCGTGCGCTCTATGAATCCGGCGTAAGACGGTCGGTGGAGTAGCTGCTGCACGAGCCAGGAAATGAAGGGTAAGGCTGCTGCGGCTTGCGCGAAGTAGTCTGCAGGGTAGGTGCTCTCGAAGGAGGAGAAGTCTAATTTCGATGCGTGCGCCGTGGGAGCATGGCGAAGCGCAGAGAGGCAGCGGGACCAGTAGTCACTTAAGACGGATAAGGAGAGAGCGAGACCTTCGCGGATGTCTGGGAGGCTGGCTTTCCAGGTCTGTAGGAGTTTCATCAGTGCGCTGTGCTCGTGGACACGTCAAGGGGTAGTTCTGTTAGACTGTGAGGCACATACGTATTCATCACTCCAACTCGCTGTATGCGGCAGAATCTCCTTCATCAGATACTTAACGATCGCCGTTACGCATTGATCGACACCTGCCCTCCGCCTCCGCTGATTCAGAATATAGGCGAAAGTCACTGGACTCTGCGGGGGCTGGATCGCTAGCTGGAAAGGCGCGACGTGGAGGGTGTGGCACCTCCAAGGGATCTCGCCTGACGAAAGGAGACTGTGTGAGTGACGACTCCAGAGCCGAGCATTAGCCAGGTCAATATAAGAGAGCTCGTAAAATATGGTGGACAGTAGCTCGATGGGAAGTGACAGTAGGCCAGTTGCACTGTCTGCATGTGGACTCCTGAGGGGCTGGTCGAGGCACGAATCGTTTCGGATTTGGATTGAAGCCATCGAAACTCACCCAACACAATCATGCGCAGAAATGAGACGTAGGAAGTCGATACTATAACACTACCAGGACCATTGCTCATGTTCCGCGCGACACTATGGAGACCTAGTAGACTGACGGTAAGACGAATGTAATTGGCGGAGCTACCACATTGGGCGTTTCCGACAATGCTTCTGCGAAGTATGTGATGCCTTGAGGCAGCGTCTATTGTAACATGTCGCAATTCATCCGGCCACAGGATAGAAGCATCGCAGTGAGACTACAGCGCGCCAGGATCAAACAGCCAAGGCATTAGACTTAATAACAGACAACGTGTACGTACTACCATAATCAGTGATGAGTGCGTCAAATTCCTCCACCTATATCCACTCCCTCCGTCCCCTCTCATCATACACACTCATCGGCGCGCTTATCACCGGCCCTTTAACCTCCTGCAACGCAATACCCGACGTACGATCCGGCCGCTTTCTTCCCCAAGGTACCCTCGCGCTGTCCCGTACTCGCTCGCTCTCAGCGACCCGTCCAGCAAACACAAACGCCAAGATCCAAAAGCCGGTAGATACTAAGATCAGGCAAGTCGTCGCCCAGCTCAACTGCACGAAATTGCCCACCTCCCCACTTACTGCAATAGAGGCGAAGATCCCGTTGATGAGGTTTCGCGCGCCGACGGCTACGCCGTGCGTGATTGAGGATGCTAGGCCGAGGAAGAGGAACGCCGTACCGAGCGCGATGATGTTGATCAGCGCCACCTTTCTACTCGTCGGTTTCACCATCCCTACAACTGCGCATCCGAACGCGATACCCGTCAGCACAACCGCGATCCAGTACAGCACTCTCACCAGCTGAAGGGGGTTGATCGCCGAGTGACCGGAGCAGCTGTTCGTGACGCGATGCACAGGCTCGTCACCGAAAGCAGCGCCAACAGTAACGTTCGTGCCGTTCTTAAACGCGTAATCGCCATGGCAGGTCGAGGAGATGTAGATTGCGTACCAGCCCTCTAATTCCAAGCCCTCGATCGCGGAATGATAGGCTTTATTGACGGCTTTGACGATGGAGGTTTCGGCGGATGCGAGGGCGCTGTTGACCGCGCTAGAAGCCTTTGCTTCGGCGGAAGAAACTTTCGAGCTAGCGGCGGACTCGATGGAAGCGGCTTTGCTAGAAGCTGCGGCTTCGAGGGACGCGGCTTTCGATGACAGTGCGCCGGTTGCGGAGCTTGCCGCACCACCAGCTTTCGAGGTCAACGAATTGAGCGCGGACGTGACGTTACGTTCTCCCAGTGCTGCGGCTGGTGCAGATGTGATCTGCGGAGTTGTCGCCTCGAAGACCAGCGCCGGCGTCTCGACTGCCAAAGGCTCGAGGACCAGTGTCGGCGCAGCTAGCACGCTCACCGGCTCGCTCCTCCTATCGTGGATCGACGAAAGGTTGAAGCCCTCGATCTTGTCATTCACTTTCTCGAGGAGATTCTCGCCAATCCGCGAGGTGTTGAGCGTAAAGACGCTATAGTCTTCCATCATGCCTGGCTTGCTGCCGGCGAAGACTAGGAGAAAGGAGAGGAGAAAAGCGATGGCCGTGAGGATGAAGGGGAGCGCGAGGAAGAGACGGACTTTGCCCGTACCGGTCATGGGCTTCTGGGCCTTTGTGGGAAGTTGGTCGTTGCCATTTCGTCGCGCATTGACGATGTTGAGGGCTCTCTTACCGAGCGAGAGGGCGGCGAGGACGGGAAAAGGCATATCGGCGGTTTCGACGGGAGCACTTGGGTCCGGCCCTGGATAGATCTGGTGTTGAATTGTAAGAATGTGCGAGGAGATGTGCGCACGGCGCTTTCGATTAGTAGAAGAGAAGTATAGCGCGCAGCGCCGAGAATGTCGATTAATTTTGTATAGTGAATTGGAATGGAGATACTGTACAGCCGCAGTGACCAAGTCCCGCTCGGCTCTCAGGACGAGGTGTTGATGACAAAGGGTAGTCAATGGACAAAGAAGACCAGGTGCGTGACCATAAGGCAATGTTTGAGCAGCCTATGGCAGAATAGGAGAGTCGTCTATAAGTGTGATGTCGCCTGTCGAACAATGAAGGTCGCTGGGCTCGAAGGCGGCTTTGTCTCGGGCGAGCATTGTCGCAGTCCCAGAGGACCAGACGTGCACGATTCGCCGGGCGAAGGATCGGCAACTTCGATGTCGCAATCCGGTTTTGAGGCTCAAGAATCAGCGTTTCAGCGTTGGCTCATTGTAGGCGCGCACGGAGGCGCGGTCGAGCAATAATAGCTTTCTGTGGCTATGCTGTCTTATACTGTACAACTGTCTCCTAGCTTTGCAGCGAGACCGCGTCCTGCACTATGTCACCCTCACCGCCCTTGCTTTACCCATGCTTGCACACTTTCCACGACACCTTCCACTTTGTCCTCGGCCATGGCCAGCCCCATCTGACTATGCGCCTTGCCCGTCTCCCAAAAGTGGGTGACGCCATCCCTGATCCTCAAATGCTGGTCCCTCACAACCGGGAACCTGCTCTCGTACTTCCAGATCAGATTTCCCACATTCTCCGTCGTGCGCGGGATCACGTAGTTTGCTGTCACTACGCCAGTAATGATAGGCGTAATGAATCGGAGCGCGATATTCCGATTCCGCGACACGATTGACCCAGCCATAGCAGCTACAAGCACGTATATTCCACCCGGCAACAGCTTCTCATTAGACTCCTTGGGTGGCGCGAGGGAGCGGACCGTTGTGGCTAGACTGTCTTCTGCAGACAGCACGCGCGTGAGGCCATTGTTGACTGATTGCTCGGCTGAAGATGCATAGCGGTGCAGGAAGAGGCGGGATCGGGCTATCTGGGCTGCGAGACGGTCTGTGGGGGACGGACCGCGGGTTGGTGAGGCTGCAGCGGCTTCCTTTTGAGGGGTCGAGGTGAGGCCTGAGGCTGGAGCTGGGGTTGTCGCGGCGATTTCGCGGATGGAAGCGGAGGAGGGGGTGTCGTAGATGGGTCGCCGGCGTCGCTAGTGCTTTGTCAGATGCCGAGGACACGAAAGGGTGGGACAGGCGTACGAGAGCTGCTAGGGAGTCTGTAGGAGGTTCCTCTGCGTAGGCTGTACGGCGGGGGATCAGGGCCATGCCTGCTGTGAGGCCGACGAGCGGCACGAGGCGCTGCGCAAGAATGTCAGCAGTGAAGATTCACGCGATCAATGACACTTACCTGGCGCAGTAAAGGTGCTGCCATTGCAATATTCTTACGTTGACGAGCCCAATGCCGGGTGAAGTTCCAATGCAGGCGCATTGCAGCTCTCGGCTTCTTCGGGCCGACTCGGAGGAGCTTCACCTGCAAGCTTGCCAGGGCAGGAGCAACGAACTACCAAACAACACGTTGGACTCGCATTCTTGCCATTTACCTCCCTTCGAAGCCTCCTTGGCGCCATCTTGAACCTCGCCGGAGCTGAGAGGTCCTACGCCCGGCTGTGCGCCACCTCTTGACCCGTGATGCGCTCGCAATGCCTCCGCCGTCTGGCTACCCAGCAACCTCTCCTCCGCTCATTACCGCTGGCTAGGACGTCGATACCACTGAGCAGTACCCGAGGAGTCGCCTACGCGTCGAGAACATGGAGGCCTTCGTATACCGCCCTAGAATCGCAGTGAGTCTGCGAGACATGAGGCATATCCGAGCTCTGGGACTAAAGTTGGAACAGACAAAGCTCGCCCGCATATCAGACACGACAATTCAGCCTGACACGCCGCTTCAATGGTAGGGCTGGCATTCATGATCAGACTGCCAGCTTGGAAGCTGACTATTTTCTCAGATGAGCAGATTGTCAAAGTGCCAGAAATGGCAGAGTCCATCTCCGAAGGTACCCTCAAGCAATTCTCGAAACAGGTCGGCGACTACGTAGAGCTAGATGAGGAGATTGCCACGATCGAGACCGACAAGATCGATGTCGCCGTCAACGCCCCGGCCGCGGGAACGATCAAGGAGTTCCTTGCGAACGAGGAGGACACGGTAACAGTCGGCCAAGACCTCGTCAAGCTCGAGACCGGCGGCCCAGCACCCGAGGGCGGTGCTCAGAAAGCGAAGAGCGAGCCCGACTCGCCTGCCTCCAGCGCGCAAGAAACGTCGTCCCAACCGCAAGGTCAGACCGAGCAGGCAAAGTCCAGCCCACCACCCAACCAGGAATCCACCCCTGAGCCCTCGAAACCTGCGCCCAAGCCTTCCCCAGAAGCCTCGAAACCTGCTCCCAAGCCAGCACCCTCGCCAAAACCTTCCACCTCCGAACCACCCAAACCAGCCGCCCCAGGAGCCCGCGAAGAACGCCGCGTGAAAATGAACCGCATGCGTCTCCGCATCGCCGAACGCCTAAAGCAATCACAAAACACCGCCGCCTCGCTAACGACTTTCAACGAAGTCGACATGTCCGCACTGATGAACATGCGTTCTTTATACAAAGATGAGATCCTTAAGAAAACAGGCGTGAAGCTGGGGTTCATGAGCGCCTTTAGCAAGGCTGCTATACTGGCCATGAAGGAGATTCCGGCTGTGAATGCTAGTATTGAGGGCGAGGGCAGTGGGGACACGATCGTGTATCGGGATTATGTGGACATCAGTATTGCGGTGGCGACGGAGAAGGGGCTCGTTACTCCCATCGTCCGCAACGCAGAACAACTGGATATGGTTGGAATTGAGCGCGAAATCGCGAACTTGGGCAAGAAGGTAAGACCTGCTCAGATCCCTCGTGACTGTAAGCAACTCTGCCCAGCGCACACCTACTAACATATTCACCTCCAGGCCCGTGACTCCAAACTCACCATCGAAGACATGGCCGGCGGCACCTTCACCATTTCCAACGGCGGCGTCTTCGGCTCGCTAATGGGCACCCCGATCATCAACCTGCCTCAAACCGCCGTCCTCGGCTTACATGCGATCAAGGACAAGCCTGTCGTTGTGAAGGGAGAGATTGTCATCAGGCCAATGATGTACTTGGCGCTTACGTATGATCATCGGTTGTTGGATGGTCGGGAGGCGGTGACGTTCTTGGTGAAGATCAAGGAGATGATTGAGGATCCGAGGAAGATGTTGTTCGCTTAGGTGAATCACTAGAGGAGAGGATGAGTGAGGGTGGTGTGTACAAAAGCGGTGGGTAGAGGGCAGCTGGGGAGGAAGTGGATAAGGAGAAGGCATTGGGATGAGAGGGTGCGGCAGGTGTAGGGATTGCATCCTTGAGCAAGTCCTTTCATTTCGGTCTAATAGCCGTTGTCGCACATTTGCCGTCTTCCCATCCGTACACGCTATAGTAGCAACCCTTCCCAGACGCCATCGCTAAGCTCTAAGCTCGGTAATAATGTGTAAGCCAGCCGTCTCCGCATCGTCAACTCATCTACACTTGCGTCCAATGCTGCGAATGTGCCAGACGGGCTTCAGCTTTCCCAGCTCCACTTCGCCCTCCGATCATCAGCCCGCAGCCGCCCAACAGCAGGCGGACTAAGCGCTAGGCACCTGGTCGCTTCTGAGCCCTCCTAGGTGCTCGCTACATTCCCCGTTCCGCCCGGCGCCACAAGCACAGGCAACTTAGGCACCCAGCCCACTCTGGCCCCGACGCCACCTATGTCGCCCATCTCACACCCCCTCTCATACCTCCTCCCCCTCCTCTCCGCCTCCCCCGGCACCTTCAACCCCCAGCCCAACGTTCCAGGATCTAAGATTAGTTCCGGCAGCGTGTTATGCGAGTCAGCACGCGAGGCGAGCACCTAGAACGCCCCGCGGATCTTCGCATACAGCGCCGTGTCGAGGAAATTGTAATGGTGATTTGGCTGCGTGAAGGGGGCGCGGAGCAGGGTTTCGGCGGTGGGGCGTTCGGCAGGATCACTGAAAACTGCTTGTTAGCAACAGTACATTCAATGGGCTTGTGGGTGTAAAGGACGTACATCGTGAAGCAATCGTACATGAAGCTCAGCGCCCCAGGCCCGACGACAGTCGACACATCGTCGGGGATTGGAGGTGCCTGGTTGAGCGAGCCGAGCTTGTAGATCGCGCCGATTGCCTCTTCCTTCGACCACGGTCTGCGGCCAGCGAACATCTCCAGCACCACGCAGCCCAAACTCCAGATATCCACCTTCGCGCTATACCCCTGATTCAGCAGCGTCTCGGGTGCCGCGCCAACCATATGCGCCTGGCTCTGCGTCGCGCGGATGACTTCGGGCGCCATCCAGAAAACAGAGCCTTGCATGCTATTCGACGCGTCGTTGATATACGGGTCCGCGCTGCGTTTGGAGATGCCGAAATCGGAGATCTTGCACGTGCCGTCGAGGTCTAACAATATATTGTCCGACTTCAGATCTCTGTGTAGGATCCCTTGGCCGTGGAGGTAGGCTAGTCCACAGAGCGTTTGCCGGGTCAGAGAGGAGACGACAGATTCTTCGAATTTGCCATGTTTACGCAGGCAGGAGCCGACGCTGCCACCGGAGATGTACTCGAGGAAGATGGAGATGCTGAATTCTTTCTTCTCGCAGCCGAGGTATTGGACGATGTTCACGTGGTCTAAGTGCTGCATTGTGTCGATTTCCAAGTCAAGAGCTTTCACCATATCGCGGATCTTGGCCGGATCGGCGTTTTGAGCTTTGGGGTTTACTTCGACCTGCTTGACTGCGAGAAGCTCACCAGTCGTGGTATTCATGCCGAGATAGACACGACCGAAGGTGCCTTTGCCGATAAGCTGACCGCGCATCCACTTGAAGGTGGGTTGGCGCTCGGGGTGCTGTTGCTTCATGTGCTGTACGGATGAAGGAGGGAGGGTATCTTGGGGGATGGTCTCGAGGCTTATCAGCCGGCTACCACGGGATGGCTTGACCTGCTCGATGCGGGCACCGAACATTTTGGTGCTCTTGCGGCGGACAATGTCACTACCACCTGCTCGGAGGGTGCTGACGCGGTTGAGAAGAGGATTGACCGCCGGTGCGCCGTTGCTGGCTCGGCTTGAGGCGTAGGAAGAAGTCGAGACTTGCTGCTGTCGGCCTTCCATCTGGTAAGCGCCTTTGACCACTTCACGGATGCTCTTCGTCCTGCCCAAGCCGCCAGACTTGCGCACATTGCGAATTGCGACGGATGGCAACTGATCAGAGCGCTTGAGTGTACTCTCGTTACTACCGAGAGTATCGTTCTCGTCAGCACTTGACAGTGGCGTGATGCTGCGACTGATAGAGTTGAGGTCTGCACTCGAGCTCTTAGCCGATAGCAGGCTCTTCTCCGTCGCCGTAGCACTCTCGGTGTTCTCGTCCGGATCTACCATTGGTTGATCGAGGTCGACGTTCGGGAAGAACTCGTCGAGATGTTCGACAAGTGCCTCAGCGGGTGGGCGGTTAGCCCAGACATCTGACGCGAAACTCTCGCGCCGGCCGAAGCGAGAAGACTCATCGGGAGACTCGGCTGACCACTGAGTGCTGGCGGCTGAGGCAGGTACATGTCGTTCCATGTCGATAGCATCGTTCGGCTTCTCCTCCAATGGTGGATTTGCTGCAAACCGGACATTCGCTCTGCTAGTCTTGAGCTTGAGATCAGGTCTACTCGGGCTTCTGCTGGCGCTTTGTGACTCGCTCTGTGAGATACCCAGTACTTGTTGCACCTTGGCACTCGACTTCGAAGCAGCCATCTTCGCTTTCTGGCTCGCCAGTGGTATGGCGAATAAGCCATCATCCGAGTCTTCGTCCGAATCGTCCGGCACGGCGCCCATAGCAGGCGATGTGGCAAATTGCACAGGCTTGTCCGGCAGATGGAAGCTCGGCCCATAGCTTCTACGACTGGACAAACGGTTGAGCTTGCCAGGCGGGTGTGCGGTACTTGGACTAATATCTGGACTTCGTGAAGAGCTCTGTTGCGCACCCTGCTGCTTGACCTTGGTAAGAGCTGCGTTTGAAGGCGTTCGCAGAGTGAGATTCGGCCGTTGCTGACTAGCGCGCAGCGTGTCCTCGTCTTTCTCCTCGCCCTCATCATACTCTGGGATCTTGAAGCTTTGCCCACCCTTCGACATGGTGAACGGACTGCTCGGACTCTGTTGCCGACCGGAAAGCTGTCGATTGAAGTCCACGCCTGCGAGTGATCTTGCAGTCGAATTGGGAGCATGCTCCAGTAAGTCAGGCGCGGTGGAAGACTTCTGCAAGCCAGAGGATGTGGTCGGGGCACTGTTAGGAACGCCGAACATGCCGCCGACTTTACCAGCGCCAGCGAGAGCAGCGCCGATACCGCGACTTGCAGGCCGCTTACCTTCTTCCTCAGGTATGCTGCCGCTCGAGATGCGCTTCCAAGGCTCTTCTTTGCGATTTGGCCAGGATGTGCGAGCATTGGGAGCTTGCTTCTTGGTAAGTGAATTTGCCTTGACAAGTGTACTGGTCGGTTCAGGCACTGGCGGTGCTTTCCGCATCGGCACAAGAATGTCACTCTTCCTGTCTGGGTCTTGTGACTCGCCTGAAAGCGGCCGCTCGGGCCCGTATGGCGAGTTTCGTGGGTTGTCGAAATCATGGACGCGCTTGCCACCTTCATGAGACAGCTGATTACGTCTTCGATCGAGGTAGGCCTTTTGTTTGCGTTCGGTCTCTCTGCGATGCTCTTCAGCTTTGGCTTCGAGTAATGCCAGTCTTTCGGCTTCTGGTAGTGATGCGAAGTCATGCTGCAGCATGTCTTCCTGGTGCCCGACTTTCGCAGCATCGCTATCGACTGTATCTATGTCTTTCTGTAGGCTCTGCAAGTTACGCAGCTTATCTGGCACGAGTGTGCTTTCGCCAGATCGCATCGTAGATGTCGTAGGCGAGGTCATGCCTCCTTCCAGTCTAGCATACGTCGCCTCGTCCAGAGGCTTGTTACCGAGAGCACCCTGTGCGAACGGACTACTAGCCATATGTAAGCCAAGTCCGGAAGTTTGCGGCGGCTGACCTAGACTATCTGGTCCTTGAACGAACAGTTTGAGACTTGCTGAAGGGTCAGCTATCCGCGAGCCAGCATCCATGAGTGACTTGTCGTTCAGAGGCTCGTCGTGCTCGGTCTTGCCAGGGCCAGTCACATGTATCTCGACCTCTGAAGTGTCCGGTATACCCAAGTTGAAACAGATCACAGTGCGTAGTTGATCAGCAGTCTCCAGGTCGGTAATGTCAATGAGACGGTAGTTCCAGCCATCCGGAGTGACAAAGATGAACTTCTTGTCGTTTTCACGAGCAGTAGGTCGACCTCGTATGGGCATGGGCGGCACCTCGCTACCCTCCATGCTGTTGTGTCCACTCTTCCGACTCGCAGGTCTATCAAGGCTCACATCGGACGAAGCGTTCGCAGCTCTGCCGTAAGGGGCTTGTCGCGTAGCTTGCGGTGATGCAGGTGAGTGTTCCTCGTCCGGACTCGGATGCATGTCGTCCTTCTTCTTGCGCCTGAACTTTTCCAAGAAGCCCCTATGCTCCTTGGCAGAAGCAGGTGTCTCCTGGCTGGGCTGGCGGACACTGCTATCAGTCGGCTGTGGCCTGTAGCCGTCCGTCCCATGTCGTCTTGCAGAAGCATCCTGCGGGATCGGCTTGGCAAACATGCTGTCACTGTCGCGATTACTAGGAGTGGCACTTTGCTTGCCTGGTCCAGGTGACAGGTTCGAAGGTACGGTGGGAACATTGCTTTGGGAGCTGCCGCTGCGGAGATGACCTCCGTAGTATCTGCTGCTCCCATTGTTGTCGACAAGTCGTGCATTCGCCAGACCAGGACTTTGTGATGGAGAGTACGAGTAGCCCTTCGTTCCATTGGCCGAAGAAAGCTCAGCGGACGCGCTGGGCGAGTGTCGTCTTGGCAAGTCGCTGATCGAGGCGAGCGCTGACTGAGACGCAGTGGTACGTCCAGTCTCGTTCGCAGCGAGACCGTACGAGTCTAGCGTAACCGATCGCTGACCAGAGTATCGCCTTTGCGCAATCGAAGGAGGTATAGTCCTGCCTGGCGAGTCATCACCTGTACCGCCAGCCGTCGATGGCGTAGAGCCTTGGAGATTGTTCTCTGGCCGTGACATACTGGGACTGTTCTCCACACCACCGTCGGTCCCAGCACTGGTATTGTGCACGAATTGACTGCTCTCACGTCTCGCGTGACCTCGGAAAGGCATGCTAGCCGTGCTTGTGCTACTCGTGCCAGCAGTAGCTGGCGTACTAGCAGCACCACCTGTCGCGATCACATCCTTGATCAGCCTGCGAATGCGCTTGCCCTCTTCTCGTTCCTTCGCTTGATCCCAGACAACACCGTTTGCTGTGCACTCCCTGGCTACCTGCGGCAAGACAGTCTGTGGCATGAAGCCGATATTGCGATTTCCCCCAACACCGCTTCGTCGACCAATGTCGAGAAAGAGTGCGCCATGAACTTGCAGATGCTCAAATGCTGCTTGCCACTCTCGAGAAAAGCTGTGTGCAGCAAGCCAAATAGCCACACGCTCCTTTGGCCAGTGCTGATCGGACGGACTTCCTGGGTGCTCACCAGACGACGAGTGCTCACGATTGCTTGATGTCTCACTACTTTGCAGCTGGCTCGGCGGTGCATGACTGAAGGTGTTTCTGCTTGTCTCCTGTGCGGGGGACGAGTGCTCCTGGGTCTCCTTAGCTGGTAAAATCAGTGTCTTCTGCCTTGATGTGGGCGTTGGTGGTGGATAGTTCGATGGTAATGGAGGCGGCTGCGATTGTGGCTGTGGTGGTGGAGTGGGTTGAGTCTGGTGGTAGGTGTTGACTGTTGGCCGACCGTAGTCAGGCTGGCTAACGTGGCCATCGTTTCCATAAGGACGCTGTGTTTGGTAGCTATTCGTGTCGTAGCCTGCACTGAAGTCACCTGATGCGCCATTTCTGTAGCTGTTCTGCTGCGGAAGGTTGGGACGAGCAGTTGGCGCTTGCAAGTGATCATTGTACAAGTTCAATCCAGGTATGCCAACGCCAGGCCCGAAAGTGTCGCCTCCAGGAACATAAGTCGCGGAAGTCAGAGGTCGATTCGGGTCCTCGGCCAAGTTGAAGTTGGGCACATAGTCGGTCATATACTGCCCGCTGTACGCTCCCGGATTGTATGGCTTCTGCTCGCGCGGAGCTTGAATCTGAGGAGGCGGATACGTCGGCTGCCTGTTCGCATTCCAGTACGTCTGAGGTTGACTGGGCGGACCGGGAATCCAGGTGCCATGTTGCTGCACAGCACTGGTCGGCATCCGCGGTGGAGGGGGCGGAATGAACTGGCCTTGCTGCCCTCCAGGCTGAGGGTGCTGCAGAGGTGGCGGAGGAGGAACAAACCCCTGCCCGGCCCTCTGGGCTTGTGGATGCTGATACTGGCTCTGCTGTGCTGGTGTGGCTGGCGTCCGGCTGCGATAGCCATCCTGCTGCTGGCCCGCTTGCTGGTGCTGCATGATGGAAGCCTCCGCATAGGTATGAGCTCGCGGTCTATTCGAGCCGAGATGCTGCGAAGATGCAGATAATGAAGGGTATGGTGAGCTGCCGCCGGCTGGCGGATACAGCAAGTTGCCGGTCTCGTTATAGCCAGCCACACTATGCGCCGGCACACCCAAGCTCTGTCCTTGGAGCGATGATTGCGGATTGTGACGCGAATCTACTGATGGTGACCGCTGTCGAGACGCAGCGTGCATCTCTCACAGGAATAGCTGGCCCATACGGTCTCACACGACGTCAGACGGACCATTCATTGCGATCTGCCCGTCCGTACCTGGTGAGGTCACCGGTATGACCGCTGTGCGCCCTGAGTGCACCTGTTCCAGTGTGCCACCAATCTGTTGCCGCTGCTCGAGTGTTGTATCTGTACGAGCTCTTGCGCTCGGCCGCCCTCGTAGGTGCAATGCGCCGATGGTTATAAGTCTTGTGGCCGGTGTCGTCTTGGCCTGCGCTGCTGCCGGATGTATTCTATCCGCCACGGTCTTCGGATCTAAGCTCCTCAATTGAACCGCTGCTCCTTTCTGAAGATGGAGTATGATCCCCGCCGTCGCATCACCAACCTCACGCGGCAACGTGAGCTAGATAAGCATGGAGTAGGTTCGGCTACTGCCGGTTGCCGCGCCACTCCACGTGGTCCTGAGACATTGAACGTGGGGTACCAGTTCGCGTCAAGTCGCGTGCATGAAACATAATATACTTCCAGCCAGAGTATCCCTTTCTTAGATGGTACGTACAACTGCGACAATGGCCACCCCCTCCACCGCCCCTCCATCGGCCAAGAACCCTCCCGCCCGGCCCACTACCCCTCTCCGCCCACCGTCTCGGACCTCCCTCCGCGCCTCCCAAACAACGCCCTCGACCTCCCACGCCTCCACCGCAAACCCCCTCACAGCACTCGAACCCGCGTTCGCCGAGCTCTCAGACAGTATGGCAGACTTGGAAGCGAACTTCATGCACCTCCAGCTGCTCAACGAAAGCATTGGCCGCTTCAACGAGTGCTTTGGCGCATTCCTATATGGGCTGAACATGAGTGCCTTCTGCGTGGACTTTCCTGAGGCATGCTGCGCCTCACGTCCTCTCTGATGTAGGCGCCAGAGACTAATAGCATGATTAGGCTCCCATTCCCGCGTCATTTGCCCGCGCGCCTCCCACCCCGAACCCATCTCACTTCCGCGACAATCGGACTAAGAATCTCGATGGTACGGCTGCGGCCGGCGCAGAGATGGATGCGACGTTTCTGACTACTGACACGAGTTTTGTTGAGAACCCGCCGACTAGCAGTAAGGCGAATAGTCGGTACAGTAGCGTACCTGGCTCTTTGCTGTCTAGCAGGGGAGGTGGAACGGCTGGAAGAGGGAGGGGCAGTGAGAGGGGTGCGAGAGGAGCGAGGGGTGGAGTGGCGAGGGGTAGAGGGATAGGAAGAGGAGCGGTCAGATGATGTGAGAGACGTGGAGCGAGCATTACGGCTTTAAGAGGATGCACGAGGCAATGACGATGTGCAGGATTGATTGGACAGGAGTACAGACAGGCGATCGCACTGAGAACGAACGCCTCGAACGGGGTATAACGTACAAAAGCAGCGCGACGCACCCCCGACGTAGCGGGCATATCACTCAGCTCTAGAGCACAGCAGCCTCTCCCACTTCTCCATCGGCTTACCCTCTCTTCGGGAACTCGCCCGGGATGTGCAGCCTCGACACACTGATATCGGTGTCATGTCGGATCACCCTCGGAAAAAGAGCGCCAGTCTCATGCGCGCCTTCGGCTTCCAAGCCGCCGAGAGCGAAGCCAGACGACGAGAACGAGGCGCCGTTGCCGATGCTAGGCTCTGCTGCGCGGCTAGGTAGCTGCTGCTCCGTCGCAGTAGGCAGCGCTGCAGTAGGCGGACTGCGGCTAGTCATGTCTGCATCCTCGCTCAGCTTGCGATAGTCTTCGACCGTCATCGCACCTACACCTGCGCCGGCTCCGAGAGCTGCAGCTCCGAGAGCTCCGTTGCTTGAGCTGTATGGCTGCTGTGCTACAGGTGTTGGAACATCTGGCGCCGCGATCTGTGTTGCTTCGCGCTGTGCTACTTGTGCCGCGGGCGTTGGCAGATCTGGCGCAGCAATCTGTTCAGCTTCCCGCTGTGCTAGCTGTGCTTCGACAGACTGAGCGGACGACGGGAAGGCTTCGGCATGCTCTTGCTGGTCCATCGGCTGAGGCACAGACTCATCCTGGTGATGGCGGTAAGCTCCTGCGCCTACGACGCCAGCGCCGGCTCCTAGAGCAGCTGGTGCAATCCAGTCGTTGCTCGTGGATGGCTGCTGGGGCTGGAAGTGCTGCTGAGGCTGAGCGAGAGGCTGGCGTGCCTCGCCGAACGGCGCAGCAGACTTCGAAGCTTGCTGCTGCGCGGCGTAGCCCTGTGTAGGCGCGTACGTCTCCGGTGCATTAGCCCGCTCTTTGCCCTGCGAGCTACCAAACACAGGCGGTGGTGCCTCAGACTCTCTTGACGCCACGCGACTGCCAGAAGCAACGCCCTGAAGGCGATACGGATCATCTGCGGGCAAAGCCCTCGAGTGCTCCTGCGGGTGGCCGGGTAACGTCGCAGCCGCAGCAACGACCGATCTATCATCTGAGTCCGCTTCGCTCGAAGGGCTCATAGCCCCACTACGATGGATATTCAGATCCGATGGAAACCTGCCGCCTGTTCACGCAAGACACAGAGTCATCAGCCTACACTCACAGTATAAGGATATACGCAATAAAAAGGGCCAGCACTCACTCACCTGGCATCGGCCTCACGGGCCTCGATTCAACCGGGTGCTGCTCAGCAAGACTCGCCGCGTCGGCGGTAAAAGGCACAGCATCCGCCTCGTCCTCCTCTAGACCATCACTCGAGATACTTCGCGGTCGCTCGCTGTTGCCGCTCACGCTTCTAGCATGCTGGCGTACGAACGCGGTGCGCTCTTCGCCTGTTGATTCGGTGAGAGTCTTGATGTCATTGTACCACGCCACCATGGTATCGTGGCTTTCGGCGCGGAAGACCCAGCTGTGGCCGCGATGCGCGCCGCCGGCTTGCTTGCCCTTGAGCATAAACTTCTGGCTGGAGGAGCCGGCTTCGGAGTGTGAGCCGAGACGCTGGTCGCCGAGGAAGAGTGACATCACTGGCGGTTGGGTGTAGATCTTGTCCGCTGACTTGAACTCGTGGAGATGTGTGGGTGACAGAACGTACCATCCTGCCGTGTAGGACTTCAAGTACTTTGACTTCCGCTCCAGCATGCCGGCGCGGATTTCAGCTGCGGCTGGGTTGTCTTTGCCCGGGTAGGTGATGTCTTCGACACGGCGGACGGGCGTGTCAGCCGGGACGAAGTGGGGCTCGGCGTGTACAAAAGACGACCACTCCTGGTCTTTGGGCATTGAGATGGGTCCGCTGCGGAGGGTCTCAACGACGTGGTAAGCATCATCGCCCTCGCGCTTGAGGATCCCGGCGAGCGCGTTGTAGGCCTTCTGGATCTCGCCTACGACGATGGACTCGAGTTCGCGACCGGAGCTTTCGAGGTTGAGGTATGCCTAATCGGTTGTCAGTGCAAGCGCTGGAAACGTCCAAGCTATTGAGACATACGCGATGCAGATAGTTTTCCTCGTCAATCTGCTTCTCTACCGCCCGATCAACCCCAAGTCTCACAACAAACGGATCATTCTTCCCCACGCTCGCCCCATCCTCATGGTTCGCATGCTGCAGCGCTTCCTGATACGCGTCCACAGCCCGCCGCGTGCTCTCCTTCTCCTTCTCTACACTGTTCTTGAAGTCCCCGCTCAACCCCTTGATCTCCTTAATCTTCTGCCCCAGGTCGCTACGCAAACCTGTCAACGCGCCAATGACGTCGTTCTCGATATCGCGACTCTTGTTCGCCTCGGCAATGGAGTGCTTGTGGTAGTCCTCCAGTATCCTCGTCGCTTCACCGAGTCCGTGGTCCGTGATGAAGACTGACGGGTGAGCTATACCCGCTATCGTGCCCTGAACCTTGTGGATCGCTTTCGCCCGCGTGTCGTAAGAGGACTGGATCTCGCGGAAGTAGGCTATGAGAGACTTGAGGAGTTGGCGCCATGCTTGGAAGCGGTTGGCGAGGATCTCGGTCGGTGAGCCCTGCGTGGGTATCGGAGTGAAGAAAACGTTGTTGTAGTCTTGCTCGTCTGCCGAGTTGCCGACGCCTTTGATGCTACCAGCCAAGCTCTTACGGCTCGAGCTCCGCTTAAGGCTGCCCATACGTTTGACTGAGGCTTTCTTCTTCAGGGTGTTGTTGCGCGAAGGCGTCGATTGACGACCTACGGCAGTCGACGCGGTCGAAGCTGAGCGGTTGACGCCAGTGCTATGCGGGTCATCGGGCTGGTATCCTTGTGATTGCGCCAATGGAGAGGACTCGGATGCCGAGGGATTGCCGTGTGCGAAGTCCTGATAGTCACTGTTGCCGTAGCTAGCTTTGAGTTGCGATTCGCCGCGCCCAGGGGCGGTGCCGTACGGGTCCGCCATGCTCAGTCGCAGCGCGATCTTCTGGGATCTTACCAGATTGGGTACCTAAGGTCGGAGGGTACAGTGACAGACGGTCCGACTTCAGTGGGATATGCTGAGTGAAAGGTGCTATTGACCGGGTATCATAGAAATGGGAGACCGTCACAGGAAGATGAACATAGACCTGACGGCTCGGGTTGCACGGGAGTGAAGACTGGCCTTGGATGTCGTGGGCGTACCAGCGTGACGTAGCAGCCGTTGGCGAAGTCGACGGGAGGCTCTTCTTTCGTCGGCACTGGCCCCGCGGAAATTGTCACTCTTGCGCACTATCGTCTGCTAACGAATCTAGACAGATGATGACACGCTCCAAATTACCATTGCTGCGTCTTGCAGATAGCCAAGTTTGCAAAGCTGTGGCACGCATGGCGCTCGTAACAAAGACGCAGCATTATATGCAACCTCGTGCATCGACAGCTCGGCAGCACTCGGCCTGGGATGCCGACGAAGTCCAGAGCAGCAAACTCAATTTGCGCCAGCTCGACCGTTGACCATGATGTCACACTGTCACTCGAGACCTCACTTTAAGGTTGTGCTTTGATCGAGGCTGCTACAATGCAGTGACCAGATCGCGTGCTCAATGGAGATGTTTAATGGCAAGCCCAGTTGCGTCGAGTATGTACATACATTTCTCCAAACCATCAATGACATCCTTGATGCAGATCGGCTGTCACGACTCCACGTCAATTTGCGGCACGTTTCCTCCCTGACGCCCGGCAGATCATTGTAAGGGTTGATCACGTGAGAGGCCCTATGGGGATCGAGAACATCCGCTTTCACAGCAGTAGGCCGGTACCTACGGTCAACATTTCACCTTTCGAGACCTGCGCCCTCACCATTGCGCTCCGTCGTATGTGCGCTAGATACTGTGGCCTCGAGACTCCTAGCCCATCAGGATCATATCGGACGGAGCAGCCCAATTGTCCATGTGCGCTCAGCTTTCCGCGCGTGAATGTTGCGGCTCTCATTCATACTCTCGCCTTACATATGAATAGTCGTATGGCGTGTAAAGTTCGAGTCCTTTGCTAGCTCTGACGCCATTGACATGCCTTAGTAAGGTTCCCCAGGCATCATAATCCTGCGAGTAGTGCAAAGTTTCGATCGGGCGGCCATCGTCAGTCATAGGTAAACTGTATGTCGCGAACGCTGCAGAGGCGCCACTGTGTAGATAGCCGCAAGACTCCATATCGAAGGTTTCGAGCGCTGGAACTCGCGCGAGGGTCCGAAGTACCTCATCCCAGGTACCTGCACTCAATTCTACAGATTGTAGAAGCACAGCTCTGAGCATAGCAGCCCTCGGAAACACAGTGCACAAGGTCGCAGCTGAAACACTAACGCGCACGAGCTGTACTTCTCGCAGATCTGACGTGTTTACCATCAGCGCCCATTCCGCATCTAAGACGTGCGTGCAATGGACTTGCAGCGACCGCAGATCATGCTGCGCTGGTTGGATGCAATCCCAAATGCCTGATTGTGAGTAAACGTTCGGATGAGCTGTATGATCTTCGCTCTGAGACTCCCACTCACCTGTCTCTTCATCATACGGCGTTCGATCGCCATGGGGACCTGTGCTATCGTTGATGCCTACGACCAAATGTCTCAACGCAGCCAATGTTGATCTCACTGACGGCTCTCGAGCTATCGTTGTGCTGAGAAAGCTGAAATCATACGCGAGCGGGAGTTGTAAGACGAGGACTTCTAGGCCAGGCGGTGCTTCGCGTAGGCAGTCTATGATCGTTGTGTACACGATCTGACGATATCGATCAGGAGCGCCCAAGTGGTCGAAATGGACAACGCCTCTCGGTACATGGAAGCCAATGGCCACCAGTCTCGGGCAACTCACACGAAGTTGTGGAAACTTCTCGGGGAACGCCGCCACGAAGGCCCACATCGAGTCTCCAGGCTTCGGCTGGACGTGGGATGGCCATTCTACTTTCAAGCTTCGGATATGTATCCGCAGTGGGCTTGCGAATATGGCAGGGAGTTTCGACTCCAACCCAGGTGCTTTATGTGGGAAGGTGGTCTTGACAAACTCGAAAAGATAGGGAGACGCACTTCTCTCGAAAGCTGCGTTTACTAAACAAAGTGCTCGCAGATCTCTTCGACACGGGTCGGTGTAAGCTGCAAATGGTCCATATGTGTTCACCGTGAGGGAGTAGCGAGAGTCAACTTGGGGTCGGTCAACTATCTGCTCCAAGATCTTCGTCGGTGTGTCAGTGCCTACAAGCTTTTGTAACATCATATGAGCGGGAACATACTCTGTCAACGATGTCTTGCAGTGTTAGTGCTGTCCCGATCGCTCGAGTCATGGTGCCACCAGACTTTATTGCCCTATATAAAGCCTTGTTGAAGGACGTGAGTCTTCGCCGAAGAGGCTGCGTTCATGATGCGACATGGAAAACCTCTTGTATGATACATGATAGTAGACCAAAGACTGTCGAGATCGCTCGAAGCAGCTCTCGGAGTTCAGCAATCACGCGTCGCGGATAAGGCTTGGCGCCGGCGCATGCCTCATCGCCGAGCACTGCACTGTTGTCCATAATGTTCGCGTCAGGTCAGCTGGACATGGACAATTTGGTCAACCTCGCTATGCAGCGTCGGTGGGTTCGGAGCCCTCGCGTTCGCGTCTCTCGACTTATGTCCGAAGGTGAGATGCGGCGCACTACCGACAGCTGATGACTTCCCAAGGGCTAGCAGAGTATGGACTACTTCGCTATGTTGAAATCATATTCCGTAGCTTTCCGATCACAAGCAACCCCTTCACCTCGCCTCCGCGGAGCTTAGTAAGGACATATCATGCTATTCGGTATGAACTAGCGGCTGTGTGACTACAGGTGTACCAGCGAGCAAAGACAGCCCCCAGAAGACGTGGGAAGATCATTACAGCGGCAACACGATCCTGCCCAGCAGCTCGCAAGGCTGCCACACTTCTTCTGACGTGTCAGACTGCACCGACAAACGCCATGTCGGCCAACATGGACATCGCGAATCCCCGCATCAGACTGTGCCAGAAATGCGATGTCAGCAGCCCACCCTCGGCAGCTCACGGATGACCTAAGAGAGCCGCAGAATCCTGCGTGCATATTACGCAAAGGCTCCTAACAGCTCATATGTCAGAAATCCGGCATGTGATGGAGCACTTTCTCGGAGTTTGCACGGCTGATGCCGACACTCGCTGTGAGAATCGCATGAGCGTATGCTGATGATGGTGCCTGGGGCGAATTGCATGAGCTGCTGACATATGTCATCTCTGATTCACATCCGGGACCTGTGCACTTATGCGGCCACGGCGGCGGCGGTGAGTGGAAGCTGACTTTCCGTGGAGTCACGAGTAGTGAAGCGAGCGTATTGCGGCTGCCGCATTTCCGTCGTGTTGAATATTTCCTCTGTCGCCTCCAAACCACTTCTATCATACTGCCAGTCAGACGTGTTGCTGAAGCAGAACAAAACTTCTTTACGTCTCGGCCTTCCGGAGTGCACTACCCTCCCTCTTCCTGTTCAGCCCTAACAGTCAAAAGAATTCGAGAGCCTCCCGATCTTGCGTCAATAACATACATAGCTCCAACACTACACCTCGACTCCTATGCACCGCATATTCGAAGCCTCTGCTTGCACTCTTGCACTTCTGATCTTGGCAGCGTCTGTCGTCGCTGGTCATGATACTGATCATGGTCACATGGACGTGCCCTCAGCTATGAGCGAGGGCAACTCCACAAGCGCAGCCCCAGCTCCCGAAGACTTCCCACCGAACTACTTCCGCCACCCCGAGTACGCAGGATGGATATACGCCCACATTGCCTTGATGATACTGAGTTGGGTGGTCGTCTTACCACCTGCCATCATGCTCAGCGTCGCACGGTCGAGATACAGTCTGGTTGCGCAGATGGTCTTCCACGCCTTGAATGGCGCTGGCATGGTTACTGGCTTCGTGTATAGTCGCGTAACTCCCAATCTGTACACGGGTGATGCACATATGGTAATCGGCTACGTGGTGACCTCACTCACCGTGATCTGGACGCTCGCTACCACGCTCGCAACGCTCAAAACCTCCAAGTCAACGCACACTGGCTTCGCTGGTAGCCATGCGGCTTTAAGACACGACATTCCACAATATGCTCAGCTACAGCAATACGAAGACTGTCCGGTCGAGTACCACAGCTCGCGCGACTCCGGCAACTTCTCAAGTGGATCGCGCGGCAGCTCGTTGTCAGAAAGCCGCAAAGAGGAGGAGACATCAGCTTTGCCCCCAAGCGACGAATCCTATACAGATGAGCAGAACGGAGACAATAAGAAGACCTTCCTAGGCAATGGTCTTGTGGGTCACTTCCTTGCGCGCAACACTGCGCGCTTTGTGGGACAGCGCATCTTTGCAGTAGCGCGTGTTGAACAGGTCATGCTGGACAAGCTTCTTCTCCTGCTTGGCTTTGCAGCCGTCACCTCTGGCTTCGTAGTCTATGGTGGCATCTTCAGAAGTCGAGAGATCTTCTCCGGCATGGCGCACTTCGTCAAAGGCGCAATCTTCTTTTGGTACGGCATTCTCACACTCGGCCGCTGGATGGGTGCCTTCCAGAAGTACGGCTGGGCCTGGAACATTCGCTCAACAGTGTTGCATACGTCTCGATGGCAGTCTCGCGTACCATCTGCGGAGTTCACGGAATCCTTCGTCATCTGGCTGTACGGTGCGACGAATGTCTGGGCCGAACATCTAAATGCCTGGGGTAAAGCCTGGAGCGCACAGGACTTTGAGCATGTTAGCATCACGATCTTATTCTTTGGCGGTGGTCTACTTGGCATGATCATCGAATCTGGCTGGATTGGCAGGATGTTGAACACTGGTGTCGAGGTGCGAAAGAGCGAGAACACAAGTGAGGTTCAAGAGCCTGGCTTGGCACTGCTCGATGAGTCCGACGTCACCCCGCCTGCACGCAAAATGTCCATGAACCCCATGCCGGCTCTCGTCATTATGCTTCTCGGCATGATGATGTCTTCCCATCATCAGAGCAGCATGGTGGCGACCATGTTGCACGCTCAATGGGGAATGCTGTTTTCCGGCTTCGCGCTCGCTCGTGGACTTACCTACATCCTGATGTACCTCAAGCCTCCCACGACGGTCTACCCATCAAGGCCGCCGACAGAGCTAGTGGCAAGCTTCTGTCTTATGTCTGGTGGCGTGCTATTCATGAACAGCTCGCACGATGGCGTGCGTAGCATTGAATACAATGGGCTGGATGCTATGACAATCTTCACACTTACTATGGGGATGACTGGTGTCTTGATGGCGTGGGAGGTTGTATGCTATGCTCTCATGGGGTGGGCTGTGCGGAGAGAAGCTGGTGTGAGGGAGGCGATAGAAACTTGAGTCCAGTGAGACAACGTTGAACACCGTCAAGCCAAAGACTCAGGGTGCCAGTGGGAAACAAAGTCTGGTGTCTCTTAGGTGCTCCAGCGCTATACCCTTCTACTTATTTTGCTCTGCATGCACCATTAATTGCCTGGTTTAGACGAATAAGTATAGATAAGATAATCTAATGATAATGTGACTTGATGATTGGAATTCATTAGGTGTCGTTGCTGTTGCTCTATAATTGCATCTGGTGTCGCCCTCTTTGCATTCCGTTCAGCTTACTTTCATATGGACTTGATCAGGCACAGCAGCACAGTGCAGAGCCCCAGATGCACATCCGCGCTTCACCAGTCATGAAGCTTAACATGGTTCCCTCCACACTCCGATTCCCACGACTCCCAGCACGCCACATGGTGGTGCAGCTCTGCCCACCCTAAATCTCTCCGCCACAACAGAGTCACCACTTAGTAGTCCAGGCAATTCAGCACCAGGCTCCAGTTGGCGACGCAAACTCCATTAATATTCCCGCACCATCACCGTGACTTCGCCTACTGAAAGTCGTTCGGAAAGCATTTCTCCTTCGGCCACTGGTCATTGTGCGATCCAGCGTGGTCCTCAAGCTGGTGAGTGTCAGTGAGGCCTTTGGCTTCAAGTCGCCACAACTCGAATTAGTTACTGACCTGCTTCTTGTTGTCTCGCGTCAACTCCTTCTTGCAGAAAGCGCATACAGACTTTTCCTTTGCAGGCTTGACAGGGTTGCCGTTCGGTTTCACTGGTGCGCGAGTACCGGCCGCTTCGGCCTTCTTGTGGTCGCGACTTATGCGGTCCTTCTTGGAGATAGGCATGGTGGTTTGATGATCTTGTAATGAGTCCGGTGTGTTGGTCAGTGATTGTGGTGGCAAGGCTCTTATCGTCGAACTTTCCTGTGCTCAGGTATCGGCACTTTTGTACCAGCGTCGGCAGTATCCGCAACCTTATTGGACGCGACTAGGCGCGTGAAAGCACAAGCTCTCTATGACCTATCGATGGACCTCACTTCCATTTTGTTTGTCGTAACACACACACACTCTACATACAGCAGTCATGGCGTCTTCTTCGTCGCGCAAACGTGCGCGTATCGACGACGACGATGTTGAGATCGAGATAGAGAGTGCGAGCTCAAGCTTTCGCCAGAATATACATAAACGCTCTAGAGTCGCAATGGCGCAGGCGCGTGGAGGATCAACTGTCTCGGATGAAGATGATGATGACGATGAGGGACTCGACTCACTCGTCAACGGCTTCGATATCGACAATCAGATAGACGACGCACCCAACCACAGCTCCGAGGACGAGGACGATAACGATGCCGACGAACTCAAGGCCAGCCAGATCGTTGAAAAGCAGATCCTCAAGAAACGTGGTGACAACGTCGCCATGGAATGTGGCATCATTGAAGAAGTGCAGTGCAAGAACTTCATGTGTCACGGGAATCTACGCATTAGACTTGGTCCTCTGATCAACTTCATCATTGGCCACAACGGCAGTGGTAAGAGTGCTGTTCTTACCGCACTACAAATGTGTCTAGGTGGCAAGGCAGCTGCGACCAACCGAGGTGCCAACCTCAAGGCTATGATTAAGGAAGGGACCGAGCAGGCCTCGCTGGGTGTGAAGATCAAAAATCGAGGCGATGCGGCGTATAAGCCTGATCTTTATGGCGACAGCATCTTGGTCGAGCGTCACTTTTCCCGGACCGGCACCAGTGGCTGGAAGATCAAGAACTCGGCTGACAAAGTCGTGAGCACCAAGCGGGCGGACTTGGACGACATCCTCGACTTCTTTGCATTTCAGCTGGACAATCCGATCAACGTGCTGACACAGGACATGGCGCGCCAGTTCTTGTCAAATAGCACGCCTGCCGATAAGTACAGATTCTTCATTCAGGGTACGCAGCTCGATGTGTTGGACGCAGACTACAACGTCATGGAGGAGAATGTCGATAGCATGGAAGCGAAGCTACGCACGAGGGAGGAAGACATCGCGGTGAAGAGGCAGAAGGCTGAGGAAGCCGAGAAGCGAAAGAAGCGGCTCGACGCTAGCCAAGCCATACAAGATAAGATTCAGAAGACTCAACGCATGCATGCGTGGGCGCAGGTGGAGGAACAAGAGGCTATCGTGACCAAGTATAGCAAGGATGTCGAGCGGTGTCAGCAGAGGATTGATGAAGTGACTGACGCAGCTGAGAACATCTCGGGTGCATTTGAAGGGCACAATCAAGCATACGAGGCAGCTCAGAGGGTATTTGAAGAGGCGCAAGCCCAGCTGGAGCCCAAACAACAACTGTACCGCGAAGAGAAAGCTTTGTTCGATGCCAACACGAGCGAAATCGCGGAGCAGAAGTCGCAGGAGAGACTCATAAAAGCGGACATGAACGGGAACAAGGCCAACAAGAAGCGCCTCGATAATGAGATCGCGCTGGAGCAGGCCAGGCTGGCAGAGGCTGAAGGACCGGACCATGTAGAGCGGATGGAGCGGCTGGAGGAACTGAAGCAAGCTGCTGCGACCGCCGAGCAAGAGGAGCTTAATCATCGTGCCGCTCTACCTCCCTTGGAAGCAAACACAAAAACTGCCGCAGCCGCCGCTGGAGCAGCGAAGGAGCCGCTGGAGTCGAAGAGCAGTGAATTAGAAAGGGCGCAAGGCCGGTTGGATAGCCTGAAGAGAGAGCAACAGGGTCAGAAGTTCGCCAGCTTTCGGCCGAACATGGCCAACCTGGTACGAGCGATTGACAACGAAACTAGATGGCGTCAGAAACCTGTCGGTCCGTTCGGCGTCTACGTGAGTCTACTGAAACCAGAGTGGAGTTCGATTATTGAGAAGACGTTCGGTGGCATGCTCGAAGCCTTCGCAGTGACCTGCAAGGAAGACCAAGTCATGCTCACAGCCCACATGAATCGGCAGAAGTGCCAAGCTCCCTCATTCATCGCAAATCCAGGTCGATTCGACATATCACGCAACGAGCCTGCTGCGCAGTATCTGACGATCCTTCGAGCGCTTGAGATTAGCAACGATTTGGTACGCAACACCATTATCATAAACCAAGCACCCGAGAATACTGCACTCTGTGCGAATGGAAAGGAGGCGTTCCAGATGAGTCAAGCCCGTCTGCACGGTATAAAAGCAGTGCTTGCGCATGGCGGTGAGCGCAATACGGGTGTCCGCTATGAGACAACTGGTTCAAAGGCAGCGAAGACCTCCCCCATCTTCGCTTGGGAGGGAAAAGCGCGCATGCAGACCGACTACGCTGCACAGCTGCGTAGTAGGCAGGAGGATGTCAGCCAGTTCAAGACTGAGTTGGAAACCCTCCGTCAGGCCCTCCATACGGCCGAACGTGCTTCTGTAGTTGCCCAGCATGATGTCAATCGTCACCAAAAGACTGAGCGTAGCTTGCGAGTAGCGAAGCAACAAGCACATGATGCCGTTGAAGAGGCATCCAATGAGATCGAGACCTCTCGACCGCAGGACGGAAAGTTGCAGGAGTTCCAGAGGCAGTTGGAAAAAGCAGTAGCGGACATCGAGGCCACAGCTGCTAGCTTCCAGGACTTGATCGTGGAGAAGGACAAGCTGAACGATAAAGCCAAAGCCTTGAAGCAGCGCGTCGAAGAAGCCCAGCGCGAGTCTGATAGTTGCGTGAAGATGATAGAAAAAGCAGAGCGACGCAAAGGCCAGCTTGAAGCTGACCGGCATACTGCTCTGAGAGCGAAGAATGAAGCACTCAACGAGATCGACGCGGCAAAGCGCAACTTGCAGGAGTTCGAGGAGATGCGGGATCGACAGCAAAAGGTCTTGGAAGATGATTTCATCAGCGAGGCCGAGAAGATTTGTCGGCGGATGGAGCTCGAGCCTGGCATCACGGCGGCCACACTTGACAAGCGCCTTGAGAAGTTCATTGACGACTACAAGCGGGCTCAGGCCGAAGCAGGAGGCACAATGGAGCAGCTCACCATGGCCTGGCGAAGAGCTAAGAAGGAGCTTCGTGAAATTCTGAAGGAGCAGCAGAACACGAAGCGTCTCTCCCAGGTAAGGCCACTCATCCAGTTCAAACAATTCGAGGCTATCCAGCTAACCCAGATTGTAGTCCCTCAAGAATTCCCTGACCGAACGCAAGTACCGCTGGCGCATGTTCCTGCGCTACATCGCCTACCGCGCCCGCTTCACCTTCTCCTACCTCCTCTCCGAGCGCCGCTTCCGTGGCCGGGTCCTCATGTCACACGAAGCAAAGACTCTGGACATCTCCGTCGAGCCTGACTCTACGCGTCGCAGCGATGGTGGCCGCAAAACGCAGACTCTCTCCGGTGGCGAGAAGTCTTACAGCACGATCTGTTTGTTGCTGAGCATCTGGGAAGCCATGGGCAGTCCGATCCGCTGCCTGGACGAGTTCGACGTGTTCATGGACAGTGTCAATCGCAGCACTAGCATGGGCATGATGATCCAGGCGGCGAGACGGAGCGTGGGAAGGCAATTCGTCCTAATCACGCCGCAGAGTATGGGGAACGTTGTGCTTGGAGAAGATGTCGCGATCCATCGAATGAGTGATCCGGAGCGCGGGCAGACGACGCTTGTGTGATAGCTGCAATGGGAAGCGGAGTTGTGCGCAGTCAACGATTGATGAACTGGAACATAGATACCCCTAAGGCAAGCATTACCTCTCCATGAGACCAAATTGTAGCGTTCTGTCAGAACTGTGAGAGGGGGGGACATGAAATAACGAGTCGATATGCTTCAATGCCATGTCTTCGGTGCTACATAGCCCTGCTATCACGCACCTTCCATCCATCCTAACCAGCAGCTTTAGCACCCTAGAAGAACATATCCAGCGCCCGCCTCCACTTGGGCCAAGCTGCTTTTTTCGCCTTAACTTTCTCGAATTGCTCCCAGTCGAGTTCTCTTCGTCCAGCATCGACATTGATGTCCTTCAGCTTCAACCATGTCTTGCGCTTCCAAATATAACCCACAATGTAGAAGGCGATAACGACGAAGAGCGCGAGATAAGATTTGAAGAAGCCCTCGGCGGTCATGGGGCGGATGGCAGTGTAAAACTGGAACATGGATCAGCATCTCACACTGGTAAGCACATATATCGGGAGACTTACCTGAGCAATCAGAACGATGAAAATAAGCGTAAGGCCAACCCACGAGCCATACACGCCAAACACATGCTTAAATGGCAGCTCATCGAGAGTGTGGCCGTGGTACTTCCACGCAGCGCGGAAACGGATGTGCGATAGGCAGATCGAGCCCCAGGTGAACAGTGCCGCAAGACCAGACAACGACTGCAGCCAGTCGAATGCCACGGTGCCACCAGTGGACAGCGTCATGAAAGCCAATGGAGACCAAGCGAGGATGAAAACCGTAGACCAGAGTGGTCGGCCAGCGCGGTCAACGTAGCCGAAGAACTTGGGTGCATAACCTTGCTCTGCCAAGGCAGTGAGCGTGCGAGAGCCTCCGTATACACCAGAAAGACCGATAGAGACTACGGAGAAGAGGATAACCACATTGACGAAGGATGCGAAGGCAGGGAGACCAGCATCGACGGCAGCGATGACGAACGGCGAAGCCTTGACATCGAGATATGAGCCGTTACCGAGAAGGCGTGTATCATCCCAGGGCACCAGCATGCCAACGATGAACAACGAGAGAATGTAGAACAGTGTGATTCGCCAGAAGACCTGCTTGATCGCGCTGGGAAGCGACTTCTGCGGGTTCTCGGACTCTGCAGCAGCCAAACCGACAAGCTCGGTTCCGGAGAAAGCGAACGCAGCTGTCACGAAGACCGAGCAAAGACCGGGGAAGCCGTCGGAGAAGGCGCCAGGATTGTACCAGGTGCGCATACCCCAGTATTCGCCATATCTGCAAAGCGCGTCAGTACGATTCGTGTCTGTCACCAAAGTGGGCATTGACATACAGTCCTCCAGAGGGCCCACCGCCTGCAGCGAAGATTATACCCATGAAGATGAAGATGACGATCGTGGTCAGTTTCAGGCATGCGACCCAGAACTCTTCCTCAGCGTAGCCAAGTACGCCGAAGAGACTGATAACGCAGATTATCAAGAAGAATATCGTGATCCAGACGGCATTATTGAGTTCGACGCCCCAGTAACTGACCGTCAAGCCTGCAACAACGAGTTCAAGTGGCAACACAATAGCCTGATCGCAATGTTAGTGAAAGGTAGCTTGCGTTCTGAACATGAGATCATACCCATTGAAAGACGTAGTTCCAGCCCATAGCGAAACCCCATGTCGGATCGATGAACCGGACAGAGTACGTGTAGAAGCCACCAGAGACAGGATAGACCATTGCGAGCTCACCGAGAGCGTAGACGACGTTGAATATCATGACACCCATGATACCTGCATCGTGAAGTCAGTCTCGGGCGCATTAATTGATCGCGTTGCCAAAGTTACCATAACAGATGAGCAGCGACGCTGGTCCTCCACGAGCCAGAGCAGAACCTGTACCGACGAACAGGCCCGCACCGATAGAGCCGCCGATAGCAATCATGTTCAGATGTCTGGTCTTGAGCGTCTTATTGAGCTGGTTGTGCTCATCGGCGAGTGTGCGCTTCTTGAAGCTGCTCGGCGTGAGACCCAGCCTGGTCATGAGAGGCGGGCGCTCGAGATCATATGCGTCGCCGTCGTCGCGCGTCGGGCTGGACGACAACGGGCTCCCTTCGCCCTTTGTGTGTTGTCCAGCCGACTTTTCGAAATCGGTCTGCCCATCGTAAGTCGCCATGACGGATTAACAGCGCAGAGATCAACGTTTGCGACGACACTGAATATCACGAACAGCGATACAAAATTTAGACTTCAAGAGAATACTGAAGTGCCACCAACCGTCCTTATGACCATCGGTCCAACGCGCCGTGGTGGACGTCCCAGCCAAGCCCTCGATGAATCCACCCAAGACCGCAAGCCTTGGCTGCAATAATGGATCCGCTGGACCTGCCATGAGAGGTCAAGTCATTCTTGGAAGGGTACATCTCGGCGTGTCTGCCATGTGGTGCCAACGTCGCGGCGCGGAGTTGAAGCCTGTTGCAGTGGCTTCTTGCTGCGGTTTCGACGTAGCTAAGCTATGGTACAAGACTGGTATCTCTGGCCAAGTCGTTGGAGATACCAGAGGCGAGCCAAGTGGTTCTATACGGACTGGCCGATGATAAGAGCGTTGCATTGTATTGGTGATGGTTAGAGGTGTAGCAATAGATTGCTGGCTGAAGGTTCGGCTGGGTTCATGGTCTGATGTTGCTGCTGGACGTCGACATGACTCTCTCCACGACGCATCGCGCCCAACTTCCGAACTCATCCCGCATCGCGTGCTTAATCATGAGGCAAGCATGGGAAAGAGAAGGCGGTTTTGAAAGCCTACATATACATGTATTGTGCTATGGCGTTAGATGTATCTCACAGGGCGCGACCTGGTTGTGACGAATGCCCGCCAAGGCCACGCCATTGGCTAGCTGGTTCCTTCACAGACCTCAGAATGACTTCTCTTCTTTTCCTCAACAACCACCACACCCTAGGATTTACCCTGTCTTTTGCATACAGCGAATTCCTTCCGTCTCATAGCACCGCTATCACGATAGCATACCGATGCAACTCCAAAAAGCTCGTCCCCAGCCAAGCAGTACGTGGACACACGCCAAGTATCGACAAGGCCGAGCGAAGCGAAAGCTACTCTACATATGACATAACACAACTGCGGCTCAAAGTCGGGTCTCGCGTGACCCTGGGGCAAGTGGAGAAATCGCGAGAAATCGCGCGATTGTGGTATGGGGAATAGGATATTGTGTGTCACTGTGAAGATCTAGATGCGGAGAAAGATGAGGAGGCGGAGACTGCATGGAGATGCTGGAAACTCAGGGCGAGCAGATTCGGTTCTTGAAATGGTGCGCACAGGCGAAAGCATGGTCATGGAATCTTGCGGGCGTGAGTTGTCTGCGTTGAAATACATTATTACTTTTCTATCACAGTTACTGCTCAATCAAGCTCGTGATCCCTTCCACCAACCCCATTACCAGTCGTCTGGCTAGGGTAAAACTCCAGCTTTCCACCAGGCTGGATGATCCGACTTCTATCGTATAGACTCGTCGCCCTGACAAAGGGATCGAGTCGCCAGTAACTGGCCTCTAATTGCGTTGTCAGACTGGCGCGCTTCTCGCTCGCAGCGTCAGTTCCGGAGATCCAAGCAATAGTCTCCTCCTCATATTCCTTCGCTAGTGTTCTCCGCTCCGACAGCACAGCCTCTTTCGCTTGCGAATCGTTCAGCACCTTTTCTTCGTCTGCGTTCGGTTCAGGGAATGTGTACGACCAGTCTTCGTCACCGCCGCACTCCTTCAGTATCCGACTCTTGGGTATCCAGGTCTCCAGCTCGCCAACATTACTAGCGAAGTGGACTTTGGAAGCCACTACAGGGTCCAGCCAGCCTCTGATGATTTTCCAGATCGAGTGGAAGACCCAAGGAGATTTGTAGACTACCACGCTGCCGAGCGACTCGGGGTAGTTGGCTTCGAAGCATTTGATCATGAACTTGACGGGTGTGTAGTCCATGTTCGCGAGGGAAAAGTCGGTCATGTCGAAGACTACGGTCTGTGCAGAGATTAGTACTTGAACGGGTCGTCGGCAGACATCTGCCACAGCAAAGACTCACCGCAGTATCAACAGGCGGCCTCAACAGCAATCTCGCAGTCTCGATAGTGTACACCGTAAACCTCTCCAAACTCTTCTCTGTCTGCTCCCCTCCACGATGTAGCCTACACCTCACATAACAGCACGGCCGCCCTTCTTTATCAATCCCATGCAAAAAGCTCTTCCCCATCCTCAACTGCGCCAGAAAGTCCTCGCCCTCCTTCTTCTCCTGCGCTGTCTTGCCCTCAGCAGCTTCTCGCACAGACCAAGCCTCGCCTCGCAGCATGATGTCGTCGTCTACGTGCATCTCTTTCGAGCGCCACTGGCCGGTAGAGACCATCATCACGATCGCGGCATGGACGTCCCATTTCCGTGCTCGCAGGAAGCGGAGGAGCAAAGCATCTGGATTGTCCATCTTTACGAATTCCCAGAAAGCCTGGTGGAGCTCTTCTGGGCTGGTAGATGCGATTGCGGCGGCAAATTCGCGGTTCTGACCGTGCTTGTCGTTGTCTGCGCCTTCTGAGGCGGAGCCATTAGGTGTGGACGGATCGGATTTGTCCTTCTTACTGCCAAAGAGGCCGAGGCGTTTTTTGGGTTTTGTTGTGGGCGTGCTGGTGCCAGTCGTGGGTGTGTCGAGTGATGGTCGGGAGGAGCCGCCGTTCGTGTTGGAAGAGGTCACGCCGTAGATGTCGAGTAGTTGCGACCACATGTCCTTGAGCTTGACCTCCTGATCGGGCGTGAGGTTGCCAGGTCGGCCGGGGAGCGTCTGCGCCGCCATGGCTTTGGCGGACTCGAAGGTGATCGCGTGGTCGTCCTTTATAGCCTCGGGCTGCGGCTTCGCGGGTGTGGTGTACTGCTGGAGTCCGAACGCGATACCACCTGAGATAACGATGGCTGTGATAATTGTCGCTGGAGATACTGCTGCCTGTATATGTACAATCTGCCTTCTCCTCCCTGGACCTCTCGAGGCGAAGGATCTGCGCGTGGGCGTACGTCCTTGTTGAATGCGAATAGCTCGCGTGACTGGTGTTTTGATGCGCAATGGTCTGGCAGCGGCGAACATGGATCAATCGCACATGGGACGGGAGAACGAGCGTTTTCAGATGCGCTCCGCTCTTACCTGGCGCAATTGATAATCATCGAGTGATGTACCCTCTTTTAAAGGGTCATCACCGAAGCGCAATGCGAACTTTGAACGCGACCATGACGTTAGCTTGAGTCAGTTCCGAGAGCCGAGCATGAAAGTTGTCTCAGCCTCCTGGGTCAAAGTAGAGCATTGGAAACGGACCATGCAACAGCTATGTGGACAGCAGCGAGTGCTATGCGCGATCGCACAACAGACCATCTGGACTAGTGGTCAAATTCGATTGCGGCTTGCTATGGCTGCAAATCACCCAGTACAACTTACTTCGCTGTCGCTCGCCGAGACGTGGGGCAACTTTGAATGACGACGGCGGGGTGAAATATGCATTTACGGCGACTGAAGGCGATAGTCTAATGTAGAATAACTGTCCGAGCAAGATCCGTCGAAATCTCTCTGGTACGGGTACTAATAAGGCTCAGCCTCTAGAGCGCTTGCTAGATGCAGACGCCTGCCCGTCACGGAGGTGAGCAGTGCATGTAGTCAGATCAGCCACCACGGCCGGCAGACAGTATTGCACGCATATGAGCTAGCGGATATCCACCATGCTGCAGTATATAGCTTCCAAAAGTTGAGTTGAAATATATCTAGAGCTACTTACAAACTCCTGCACACTCACTTTCCATACCTTCGTCATGCCGACCATCGAGGTTGTAGTCTTTCCCCTCGCCTCAGGCGCAGATATCGGCGACCCTGACAGCAACGCCGCGAAAGTACTGAGTGAGAATATCGACCTCATCAAGCAGCAGCCCGGTGCACAGGGGGTTCACTTTGGTCTGCAGATCGAGAACCCAGGCCTGCTCCAGCTCTTCATCAGTACATCTACCACCTCTGTCCTGCGTGCAGCAATCACTGACCCTCTCATAGTCTGGGAATCCATCGACGCCCACAAGAAGTTCCAAGGCAGCGAGTCCTACGGCCCCTTTCAGAAGAAGTTCGGCCAAATCCTCGCCTCCAAGCCCACAATCGTGCACGTAGACTTCGAGCCGTACTCCTCCGTCGCCACAGCACTCGGCGCACCTTGCACAGAAGTAGCATCCTTCTACTTCAACGGCACACCTCCGAAGTCATACGTCTCCGATGCGCTGAAGATCGAGCCAGTGCTGAAACAGCATGCTGCTGGGTACATTGGCGGCGCACTAGGGGTGAGCTACGAGGAGCTGGAGCGTGACGGCGTAAAGGGGCACGTTGGCGTCTTGGTGCTAGGATGGGAAAGTAAAGCGAAGCATATGGAATTCAGGGAGACATCAGCTTTCAGGGAAAACATCGGCATGCTCAGAGGGGAGAGCAAGGGCATCGAGATGCATCACGTGCAGTTCATGGAGGCTGTTTGAGGAATTGTAGGTTTGTAGCGTCGGAGGAGATACCATACGATAGACCGATCTACTTGTCGCAAATACCGTCTACCCAGACCCATTCGTAGGCGTTGAGGCGTTCGACTTCCCGTAGGCCATCTAGTGCGGGCTGGCTGACGGTCAATGTTCGGCCGTTGACTAGCACGGGCTGATCGTGCTGCTGCGACTGTGAGCGCGTGTCGATGACAGCGTGAGGCGGCGCGGCATTGGCTGGGGTGTTGTGTATCTCGTAGGTCAGTGTGCCGTCCGGCAATGGAAGTCTACGCCTGAGCAGGCGGATATGACCGGCAGGGAGATGAGTGTACTGGAAGAGCATGACTTCGATTCCGGGCACTTGTGAAGCCTAACGCGAATGTGCTAGGGGCTGATTAGTGTTCATGCCGACAGTGGAATGCGAGTGCGTTAGATATACCGTTGAAGATGAGGTTGATGTCGCTGTCTTCGAGGGTCTGTGCAACAAACACCCTGCACCCCTGACTTGAACTTTACTCCACATTCGCGTGCCTAGCGCGTCTCCTGTGTCGATCGTGTCCGGCCGTTGATATCATGAAACGCTCCCTCGTCAACGGTCAAGTAGTACTCGAACGGTATTGTGAAGGCGATCGCGTCCTTAGGCATACATTCGCGCAAAGCGACAGTCAATGCCTGAGCCATTCGCCATCACCGCGACACGATGAGTGGCAGTGGCCGTGACAGCACTTCGAGCAGCCCGGCGCGGCGCAAACCAAAGAAGCTGGAGATGCGCGCCAGTCGGATGAGCGTGGACATAAAGAATTTCGCGATGGACTCGCTAAGCTTAGCACGCGCTGACAGCGACGAGCGAGCGAGACAAACATTTGAGCGCAAGGACAGTGAGCTGTCGACTTTGCCAGTGGACGAGAATAGCTTCTTGAGGGATACACCGAGCTATATGCATCGATCTGATGAGCCGAGCGACAGGCTTGTGCACAGCGATAGCGCCAATAGCCTGGACGAGTGGGCTATGCGACGGCATCTGATGGAGGACGAGTCGAGCTTTCTGCCGGAGACTGTGCCTGCGCCTGAAAGAGATGCGAACGCGGGCGCGGACGACACATACCTGGAGCTCGGCGATCAGGAGAGACGTACGCAGAGCAGCGCAGCCAAGGCGCCATCATCACGTCCAGGGTCCGGGTACGATCGCTCCCAGATGTCTGCTTCAAGGCGACAGCTCGAGACGCCGCAGTCAAGTCATCTGAGGCGGACTGCAAATGTAGAGGCCAGCGACCCGGCAGAGAGCTTGGCTGCATCGATGTCGCCTGCGGAGGCAGCCTCACTTCGATCAGTACAACGCAACGGGCATTCGTTCAAGACCAACGGGGACCAATCGATGGATGAATCTATGCGGTCGAGCCCGCCCAGTACACCGAATGGGTTTCGATCCAGCACACCTGAGAATAACCCACAGGTGCATCTCTCCCCGGGCTCAGCTGGCACGCCTACTGCGCGGGACAATCTATCACCACAATCTAGACATGGCGGATCTGTCAGTGGATCCCAGATGAGCACACCTCGAAGACTTCGACCGAGCTTCTTCGATACGCGACACGAAAGCCATCAGTCGAGTACGTCAACGGCGACAACGTCTTCGCAGCTCTCTGGTAGCGATACGACTCCGGGCGTTGACTACGCACTGCAGACAGGTGGTGCTCGACCTGAAAGCAGCTCTGTAAACAGCAGCATGCGAGCATCGAATCTTCTCAATCGCCTCCCGAGCATGGCCAGCGAGATGTCATTCATGACCCGAGATGGCGAAAACTTTCCCACACTCAGCAGGCTCGCGAGCGCCGGAGCCACGCCGTTCCACCGCGATAGACTGTCGACGAGGTTCGAGGAGACCGAGCCAGTCACGCCCCGAGCCAACATTTCTCATCACGACGCGCCGACAGACACTGTACTGGCACAGCGCGTAGAGAGCATACAGGTCCCCGAAACGATCGCCCGAGACTTCCGAGCCCGCAATCCTTCGTTGATGCCTGATCGGCGGCCCGCATCATCAGATGGCGCACCAGCAACATTCGGAGACCGACCTCGTAGGACTCTGACGCTCAAGGAGCAGAATGGCAAGATTGACAAGCTAAGCAAAGAGAACTTCGACCTCAAACTCAAGATTCACTTTCTTGACTCTGCATTGCGAAGTCACTCCGACGAAGGTCTACAGGAGCTGATCGATAAGAATGTTCAATGTCAGACAGATCTTGCCAATGAACGCAAAGAGTCCCAAGCACTTCGTAGGCGTATGAGGGAGCTCGAACGCAAGGCCAAGGAGCTCGAAGATACACTGGCTGAAGCGCAACGCGAGAAGGCAAACAAACACATCGACTCTGACGATGA
Organism: Oleoguttula sp. CCFEE 5521; assembly: GCA_036872775.1. Taxonomy (NCBI): domain Eukaryota; kingdom Fungi; phylum Ascomycota; class Dothideomycetes; order Mycosphaerellales; family Teratosphaeriaceae; genus Oleoguttula; species Oleoguttula sp. CCFEE 5521. The sequence continues at coordinate 1,146,954 of JAVRRP010000001.1, forward strand.
GGATCCGACTTTACAGGCTGAGATGCACGAAGAGATCTTGTATCTTCGCCAACAACTCGATCATTCGGAGAACGAAGTGACTACGCTCAAGGAGGAGATGCTGACGGAGAAACTCGATAAGCGTAAGATGGCCGAGCATATGCGCAGTATGGCTGGCAACCGAGCAGAGAGCAATTCGGGCGTGCAGGAGACCATGGAGATGTGGCAAGATCTGCTCAATGCTGAGACTGGGCGAAGGGAGCAGGCCGAGGAGGACCTGCGCAAGCTGAGAGAGGAGCTGACGTCGATGCGAATCGAGCGTGCCTCGCCTGCTGTCAATCGTGTAGATCGCAGAGGCTTGCGAAATGGTACGCGCGGCTATGGTCAGGGTGACAATGAGTCTGAGTACACCAACGGGGTGAATGGCTCGGACTCGAGTCACACAATGGTTGAGCAGCTGAAGCACGAGAACGCCGATCTCCGCCGCGATCTCGGGGCACAGACTAGTATGCTGACGTCCCGGAATCGTGAGCGAGAACGTCTTCAGCAGGAGATCGAGGACTTGAAGATGCTGCAGCGCAAGAGCGATGGCGCTAGATCTGTCGCCGGCGAAAGCATTTTCGAGCGATCGATCTCGCGTGCTCACAATCGCGCGCCATCTCGGGCGAGCGAGCACACTGCTGTCACCGAGGCTGAACGCGATGATTGGGATAAGAAGGAAGGTCAGCTACGAGATACGAATGCTGAGATGAAGCTCAAGTATCAGGAGCTTGAGAGAACGCACAACACGCATCTGCAGTATGTGTCGGCACTCGAAAGTGACTTTCAGGAGATGGAGCAGGAGCTGGCTGAAGCGAACGAAGACCTTAAGGCGCTCGTCGCTGAACGCGACGAAGCGCTGCAGGGTGCTGAAGAGCTGCAAGCTGAGTACGACAAGCTGGAGCAGGAAGCGATGACTGAGATTGATCGCCTAGAGAAGGAGGTCCAGCAGCTCTCTGCGCAGCTCCAGGACGCACTTAAGCGGCATCAAAAGACTTCCACTAAGCTTGAGCACGCCACTGATGGGTACAAGGGTCTACAGGGCGAGCTCAGAGACATCACTCAGAGTGTCATGAGCCTCGAAGATGAGAAGCAGGCCAATGTGCGCACGATCGAGACGCTTGAGCAGCAGCTCGGAGAAGCCGAAGAGGAGCTGCAGCGCTGGGAAGAAAAGTGCAAGGAGTTCGCTGACAAGAATCGCAAGCTTGAAGTCACGCAAGAGAGCCTGCATAGTGAGATCACATTCCTGCGTGAAGAGCAAGAAGGCGACAAGATCAAGATCGGTGAGCTCGAGGATGCACTCAATGCCGCTCAGCAGTCCATTCAGGACGAGCAGGAAAAGATGCGGGATCTCGAAGATGAGATCGTGCAAGAGAGGCAGCAGAGAGATGTCCTCGAGAATCAGAGCAAGGAAGAGGTGCAGAAGGTACTTGATGATCTCAACACTGAAAGCGCGAAGACCAAAGACGAGCTCAGGAAGCTGAGACGCAACCTCAGCTCGAAGGAAGTGGAGTCCAGCTCCTGGCGACAGAAGCTAGATGAGCTTGAGCAGAGCCTGCGACATGCATTAGGCGATGCGAATGGCACGAAGCAGAGCTGGCTTAGTGAGATTGAGAGGCTTCAACGCGATCTGGAGCAGACGGCAACTCAGCTTGATCGAACCAAGATGGATGCTGCTGACAAGGATCGCTTGCTCAGGCATCGCGATGGCTTGCTGGAGAGCACATCATTGGAGTCGCGTCGCTTATCTGACCTTCTTGACAAGGAACGTGGAGCACGCAAGCACGATCTTGAGCAATTTGAGAAGGACTCCCGTGGCAAAGCATCGCACATGCGCACGATTGCACAACACGAGTCCCGCGTGCTCGAACTTGAGACTGCTTACAGTCAAGACAAGCGCAAGATGTCCGCTCTCGAGACACAGTACAGAGACCAGCTATCCGAGCGCAACACCCTGCTTCTTGCGCTCTGGCACCGTCTTTCGACCATGTGCGGCCAAGACTGGGCCGCATCGCACGCCCTCGTCAATGGCGAAGTGCCCTCCACCGAAGTCATCTCCCGCAGCCTACCAAACTTCAATAAGAACATCCTGCAAGCCGTGAAGAAACTCGAATCCCTACTTGGAGACTTCAAAGTTCGCATCCGCAGTACCGAGAAAGATCTCAAGAAAGACTACCAAACCCTCGAACACAACCTCGAGCTGCGCATGCGTCGTATGGATGTCCTCGAGCGCGCAGTAAAAGACACACAAGCCCGTCTCGCCGACGAAGCCACAATAGCAGCCATCCAAGCAGCTCAGAACCGCCCCCAAGCGAACCGAAGCATGAGTTCCAAGTCTATCAAAGGCGTCAACAACGACGAAGCCAATAAGTTGAAATCTGAGATCAAGTTGCTGAAAGCGGAGCTGAAGTTCCACCGCCAGCACCCTTCAGCCATGGCGCAGCAACTCCTCAACGCACACCAGCACGCCCAAGTAGGTCTCGGCCGCGACCCAGCCGAGCGTCGCAGCTCCAACGCAACGAATTCATCGCTCAATACCGCTGCGTCCCCCAAGACAGCCTCTCCAGCGCGAGCAATCATGTCCCAGCTCCTACGCCATCACTCCACCTCCGCCGTCGAGCAGCTTCCTTCTCCCACCGGGCCTGCGGACGCGCCGCCCGTCCCTCCCCTACGAACTCAGAATAATATCTTGATCCCTTCCCAGCCTATCCAGCCTAGCGAGCAGCGCTGGATCCATCGGCTGAAGGAAATGGAGCGAAGGCTGAAGGCTGAGCGCGAGGCGAGGTTGTTGGATCGGAGGGGTGCGAGGCAGAGGTTAGAGGAGGGGAGGCTGGAGAATGAGGAGCTGAGGTATAGACTTGAGGAGGAGAGGGCGAGGGCTGGTAGTGTTGCGGGGGAGGGGAGTGAGTATGAGGGCGAGGAAGGGGAGGGGGTAGGGAGGTACGAGAAGGATGGACGAGAGGAGAGTGGGGTTGAGGGGAGCGTTGATTAGGCGTCGATGCACTTGCTCGAGGGGGATATGGGGGTGTGGAGAAGGGATATGGTGTAAGGTTGAGAGCTTTTTCTACATTGTTCTTGTATATATATGCCTCTTACATTGTATCTTTACCCACCCCCAAGAGGACTTATCCTCACTGATGCACACCCCACCCCCCAACCCGTTCCATCGCCTCCTTCCCGCCCTCCTTCACCACTCCATCCCCGAGTGCGCCTCCCACACATCTCCACCCATCCCTGCCTCCACCCCACCTGAGCACTTCGTCTCTGAACTTCGCTCCCGCGGCTGGATCCAGTGCTCCCCTGCCAGAGCGCTGGAACACATCACTCCAAACCTTTCCCGCTATAGCACGGTCGAAGAGGTAGGAGTAGTACGTTGCGCCGTAGCCGTACAAATGCCCGAAGAAACCTTGCCAGCTTGTGCCGTGCGGTTCGGGGAGGGTAGAATACTGACGCCAGACGTCTTGATACACTTGCGTCGATGCCAATGCGCTGTACGAGGAAGAGTTCGGTGGCCAGGAGGAGTGCAGACGCTGGTCCAGCACGCCCATGCATACCTGGCCCTCGACCTCGGCGCCTGCGCAGCGACGTTCAGCTTCGACTCTCTCCCTGACGCGGGCTGGATCGAGAGGAGCGTCGGTCTCCCAGTGCCGCGCATAGAGGCCTAAGACTTCGGGATCTGAGGCGAACGACTCCATGAGCACTGAAGGTAGCTCGGCAAAGTCTGTGGCGCAGCGGGTACCGGAGACGTTTTGCAGCGCTGTGCGGCCGCAGATGGAGTGTAGCGCGTGACCCATCTCGTGGAAAAGTGTCGTTAGATCGCGATGGGAGAGGAGTGTTGGTCGGGACGATGGGGAGGAAGGGAAGTCGCAGATTAGCGCTATGGTGGGGAGCTGGTAGGGTGCATTGTTGTCGTTCCGATTCGGAGCCGTGGCGAGACCGTCATTGGCTGCGCTCAGCGCGTCGGGGAACGCTGAGGAAGATGGGAGGGAAGCGGCTTCCGCCATCTCTTCCTCGGTGATGCGCCGGGAGCAGCGGAGCGTGAAATGCGCTGGATTCGGAGATTTGCCCTCACGACCGAAGAGGTCGCAGTAGATGACGGCTATGTGGCCTTCGGTATCGTCTATAACGTCCAAGCGACGGACGTCGGGGTTCCAGGTCTCACCTGGGAGAGTCTGGTGAGGCACTAGGCGGAGATTATAAAGACGATGGAAGAGCCGAGAGAGGCCTTGCATTACGGTGCCGAGGGAGAAGTAGGCGGAGAGGGTGTCCTGGGTGCGGGCGCGGGAGCGCAGTGTGGAGACTAGCCGCGAGGTGTAATAGTCCCTATCCCAGGGTTCCAGAGTCTGAGGTAAGGCTGAGGAGTGCGCATCTGCAAGCTTGAGATCTAGGAGGTCGCGCATCTCGTCTGCAACGCGGGGTTTGTTGTCCTGAGATAGGGCGTTGAGGAAGGAGAGGACGGCTTCGGGTGTCTTTGCCATCTTGTCTTCGAGAGCCATGTGGGCGAAGCTTTCGTAGCCACTGAGCTTGGCTAGCTCGGCTCTCCGATTTAGCATCTGCTCCAAACGGTGCAGATTGTCTTGCGCGGACGTGCGATTAGACATGTAGATCTCCTTTCGCGTGTCTGCATCATCTACCGTTCGTAGTGCTAACGCAGCTGGCATGCCTGTCGTAGGCACATTGCTCGTGCCCCATTTCGTCAATCGCCGCACGACCATCGGGTCCATCCCCTTCAGCTTATGGCCCTGCAATCGCAAGTACGGCGTCTCAGGTGCCATGTTGTCCACGAACTCGGTCCCAACCTGCGCAACCTCATTTGACAGATCGACGAATGCCTGCCTCTCAGCTTCCAGCAAATGAATCGCAGACTTCGCAAAGTCCTTCATCAGGATATTCGCTACCGTGCTTTCCTCCTCACTCCACCCTCGACTAACCTCTGGCATCGACGCAGCCTTCTTCAGCTGTATCTCAAGGCCAGGCGTGGTGTTGAGCACATTCATGTACTCGAACATCATCGAGTACGCTTGCGTCGCCGCATCCTGTACCTCCCGATCTGGATGTACCGAACGGACGAAGTCGCTGAGATCGATCACGCGACATAGCAGATCTGACAGCCTGTCCAGATCGCGGACTATGCGCTTGTACTCTTCCGCAGTCGAGTATCGTAGGACTGCATCGACGATACGTTGACATTTCCGCAAGGTCACGGAGGCGAAGTCCTGGAAGCCAGACGGCTTGGTGAGGTACCGGTTCTGGAAAAGGCCAGCGCTCCTGCCATCTTGCTGATGCCGAGTTCTAGCGCTGAAGTCCTTCCAGAACGCTGGCGAGTCGAAAATCTGCCTTAAGCTTCGATCATCGTGGGATGTGCTCGGAGCAGATCGAATGGTCGGGTTGTAGTCCTCCGCCGGCTTCAGCGCTGCTGCTGCGGCGCCACGCGAGGTGGCGGAAGTGAGCAGGGATCGTCGCGTAAGGCGTACCTGCTGGCGGAGGCACTTTGCGCACGTCCATGGTGACGGCGTCGCTCTTGTGATCATCGTTGTAGTACTCTACCAAGAGCGGGCATGTCTCCCACATGATGGCCACGCACGGGCCGTGCCGATCAACCTTATATTCGAGCGGTGTCTAGCTGCTCCCGCAAACCTCACCTCACGACTACATTGGCACGCACGCTACAACGCTGTGCACCTCTCCACCGCCCTCCACCGGCCGCGCGCCCTCCCTTCCGCCACGATGTCCGCCAAAACTCAAGTCCTGTACGGCCATGTCCCCTATGGCCCCTCGCCCGACCTCACACTGACCCTCACACCCTCAGCTCCCTCTACCGCCGCTCCCTCAAGCTCTCCCTCGACTGGGCCGTCCACCGCTACATCTGGCGCGGCCAAGCCCTCTACATTCGCTCTCTCTTCGAAGCAAACCGCCATGTCAGCGAGCCGAGACAGCAACGCGTATGTCTACCACTCTACAACCCACACACCCAACGAGATAGTGAGGGAAGCATTGGGACCGGACGATGGAAGAAATGATTTAGTGCTGACAGGCAGGATGTGTAGGCGATCATGAACGAGGCAATGGATTTGCTAGAGAAGTGGAAGCATCCCGATCCGTACAGACCACCCACGGCACCGGGCGGGAGCAAGTACGAGCGGAATTTGGTGGCGCCGATACTGGATCGTAAGTTCCATTCACTTGCATACGAGACGAGGCTTCACGACTGACGACTCCCACAGCACCACCACCAATGCACCTTTGATTACCTGTGACGGGATTACGGCGTTTTTCAAACGGACTGTACATACGAAATCAAACCTACACAAACATTTCATGCGTACGAGCAGCTTCCACCGCATGCCTTCCTCCCAGAGTCATGCGTGACGCAGGCGGTACTATCCGCCCTGAGCTCGTGATTGCACGGAATGATCGAGTTATGTCAAGATCGAAGTGCAACACTTTTGCACGTGGTATTTTCTCCTGCTACGTAGTGTTCATAGATCCTCTCGGTCGACTACGGCAGCACTCGTACTATACAACGTGGATCTTTACTGTTACAACCGATCCTCACTTCCCAGCCTTGATACTCCTCACTCCCCTCCCCTCGACTTTCTCCTTCAAGCCCTCCAATACTCTCCTCCTCCTCGCGTCTCTAGCCCGCCACGCACCGATCTCAGCATCATTCACATCAGCCATCTTCTTCCTCGCGCTCCCATTCACACTACTACGTCCATTGACACTTTCCCTGAGGTATCTCGACCCGCCAAAAGCGCCACTCATACCCAGGCGCTCAGCCCCCGGGGGCTGACTCCGTCGGAGAGGCGGGGTGGAGTACGTCGAGGCGCCGAGTTTCGTCCCGCCAAGAGCGGACGCGAGATCGTCTTCATAGTTGTCCTCGAGCTTGAGAGCAGAGACACCGCCTGGCAGTCGACGAATGCGGGATTCAAGAACGTCAATATCCCCGCTCCGCTGCTCAATCATAGCCGTCATCTTCAGCACCGTGCGCTCCACAGCTTCGACCGTGGGCGTCTTGCTCACTCCGCCCTTGCCAGCCTGCGCCGGCACAGCGGCCAAATCCGCACGAAGCAAGCTGAGCGCTTCTTCGGCCCCGGACAGCAGAGTCTGTGCTTGCTGCACCGAGGAGCGAAGAGCAGATTGCTGTGCACGGAGTTCTGGCGGGAGCGGGGCGTTATGTTGCGCCGCCTCCTGTGCAGGGGAGGATAGAGAGGAAAGCTGCGTGCGGAAACTAGAAGTCTTACTTCTCAACGCGTTCAACTCGGAAACAGAGTCCTGGAGTTCGGAGATCTTGCCCGGCACGTCCTCAAGTCTGTTATCCTCGAGCTCGGCGTCCAAAGAGGTGATGAGGTCGTTCAGTTGCGTGGATTCGGGGAAGAGCCAAGAGTCTTCGTCGTCAACATCCTCTCGCTCGCGGGAGCCGGGGCGAGCCTGAGAGTGTGCTGCGACGAACGACTGCAGCGCCCGCGCATTCAGACCAAGCGTATCGATCATGCTGTTCACGTCTCGATACACCTTCTCCATTTGTCCTGCTATGCCCGGCTTCTCATCGCCGGTCGTGGCATACTCGCGGTAGGCGATGAAATCTGGGATTTCGCTGCTGGGCTCTATGGGAGCGTTGAGAAGTTCCTGGATCCGGGCATCGGCTTCATCTTCGAGATCCACAGGCTCGGGAGGCGATTGGGGTGTAGATGCTTTTTGGCGAGAGGAAGGGCGCTCGACAGGTCTGGAGGGCGGGACTGAGATGCGGCCGAAGGAGGGGCTGTTGAGGGCCGGTGAGGGACGGGGAGGTTGAATCTGGGGTTGAGGCTTGCGAACTGGGCTCGGAGATTTGTGGGCGCGGTTGGGCGGAGGGAAGTTGAGGTTGGGTGGAAGGCCAGCAGGGGTATATGACGGCTTCTTGGTGGTTTCGGGTGTGTAGGAGTCTTGCTGAGGTTGTTGACGTTTCGGACTTGCTGGAGCGAGACGAGCTTCGAACGCTGAGAGGCCCGCCGGGTCCGAGACCGCGTGCGAGTCTTGCGTTTGGTCCTCCTCGTCTTCCTCTTCCTCTTCTTCGGCATCGTCATCATCGTCCTCCTCCTCGCCCTCGTCCGAGCCGTCGTCAACTTCGCCCTCCTCACGCTCTTCTTCATCGTCACGATCATCTTCGTCATCCCAGTCCGCTTCATCCTCGTCGCCTTCAGGAGGCCCATCGCCCTCCCTCGATGTAGCTGGACTCGAGAACTGCTCATTGCCGACATCTAGCGGAGGAGAACCAGCAATAGGCGCGTCATCGCTCTGATCGCTCTTACCAGCAGGCGAAGTAAAGTCGGGTGGCAATGGTGCATCCTCGGGCTCCGTGGCCGGCTTTGCTTCCTTTGCTGGGTTCGAGCTCGACAGGAAATCAGGCGGCATGGGCGCCTCTGCAGGCGCCGGCTGCTTCTGCTTTGGCGGACTCGCAGGCGTTGTCGAGAACGCTGGGATATCCTTGAGCTTCGGCTCCTCGGTGCCAGGCTCAGGCTTCACGGGTGTGACCGGCGCATGCTTCTTGCCAAAGAGCCCGCCAGTGCTGCTCAGTGCATTGCTGGGTGCACCAAATGTGGTCTTTGGTGCCTCTGCAGCCTTTATTTTCTCAGCATCACCCAGTACACTCCCGAATCCAGCCCCAAACATGCCAGCACCAGCATCTTCCGGCTTAGGCAGATCATCCTTCGCACTTCCGTCCCCAGCAAACATGCTCCCAAGCTTGAACCCACCGAAAGGCGCCGGCTTTGCATTCTCGTCCGTGGGCTTGGTAGTCGCCTCACTATCGCCCGTACTCTCCTCCTTCTCCTGTGACGGCTTGCCAAAGCTGAATCCCGATGCTTGTCCAAATGTGTTCCCGGAGCCGAAACTATCTGCACTAGAGTTCAGTGTCACGGTAGAGCCAAACGAAGGGTCGACAGGCATACCGGGTTGCTTTGAAGGTGTAGCGGAGCCAAACGGCGAAGGCGATGTCTGGCCGCCAAAAGAGCTGAGTTTCGAGCCGCCTGTTGCGAAGCTTGCGAAGGGTGATGCAGCGGGCTTCTTGTCTGCGGAGGTGAATGAGGAGAATGGCGAGGGAGCGGCGGCATTGCTGCCGAAGGCGCTTGCTTGGCCAAATGCTGGTACAGGAGGCTTGCTAGCAGCAGGTGTCTGCGACGGTGTACCCCACACTGATGTTTTCGGACCCATACCGCCTGTAGCGCCGAAGGCAGATGGCGTACCAAAAGCAGCACCACCTGATGGCTGGCCAAGTGCTGTCGTCTTTGATGCGGGCGAAGCTGGCGGCGCGCCCCACGGCGACTGCTTTGCGCCGAGCATGCCAGCACCACCAAACCCAGGCGTGCTGCTCTGGCCAAACCCAGGCTGTGGTGGGGTCTGTATCGGCGCAGCCACAGGTGCTGGAGAGCCGAACGCCGAAGCCGCACTGCCACCACCGAAGCCAGATGACATTTGCGGCCGCGACGGACTTGACTGTGTTTGTGGCTGCCCGCTTACGGCGGTAAGACCAGGAAACGCGGTCTTCGTTCGTATCGACTGCTGGTAGACAATCCACCAGGTGCATAAGATACCTTCGTGATTCAGCACGCACACTGCTGGTAGTGGCGTAGCCGATTCGTCGATCTCGCTGTCTGACGGGATGGGATTAGCAAGCTTTTCCTTAGCACTCAGATCAAGAGCCATGCCAATGACTGAGGTATCCGTAGCGTCTCCAAATGCACTGGTAGGCAGATTCGCACGACTGACATCGTCCTTCGGCACTGTCGTAGTGTACGTATTCACGATCTGCTCGGCAGGGATGTCGCCAACGATCTCTACCTCACCATTTGCACCAACAGAGCGGTCGGGCTGGTGGAATGAGACCTTTGACTTCGTGATGAGTCCGATATCTGTCGAAAGCGTGGAAGTCAGCACCAGCGTGTCGTCCAGATCTGGCGGCCAATCTCGTAGTCGTTGCATCAGGTGATGCGCTGGTAACCGATCATCGAGAAAGCCGGCGCAAGGGTCCAAGGCAACTTTGTGATAGGTATAGCTCGGCAAGCCTTTCTCCTTCCGTACGAGATGGTAGATCGAATCGTTTGGTGGTGCCATGCCGGTGAGTTGCTCTGGTGGCGGATTGATCGGTGAGTGTATCATGAGGAACTCGAGGTTCTCCAGCCAGTAGATTGCTGTCAGTGGTAGACTGAGAGTGCTTTCGTCTTTGGTTTGAGCCAGATCCGGAGGTTGTGGAATCTCGGCTTTCACAGTTCCCTGCAGATCAATCTGCGCGGCGTGACCATCACTGTAACCTGCCACGATCTGCTTGCCGAGCTTCGACCAGCATGCGCAGCTGACATTCTCGCTGAACACCGGGCTGCCAGCTGCGCTACTAACGAGCTGTCGTTGCTTGAGATCCGCGAGCAAAAGTTTCCCATCCGTCAGCACGATCGCAAACTGATGTGAGTTCTCCTTCGCCGGGTTCGGAAGTAGGTGCCGTATCGCTGTCCCGTCCGTGGGCATCTGGAACGCAGGCTCTCTACTCCCGCCAAGTACAGCATCCACATCGTAGACTGCCAGACCTCCTCCTTGCTCTGCGCATACCACCAGGCAACTCTCGTCGCTGGAGAAAGCCACATGCGACACTCGCGGTATCTGCAATGTAGCATCTGGCGCAAAGTCCCGCACTCCCGATCCAGCTGCTATGCCTCCCTGCTGACTCTCCGCTCCTCCTGTGAACGTCTCTCGTACCCGCTGTGTGCTTGCCAGCACTAGTCCATCCGGTCCAGCCGCTGCGAGTAGTCCTCGGCCAGAGGCTATGCTAAGTAATGACGCCGTCGCAGAAGGATACCGCGTCCTCGGCCATGGTGTGGGAAGCAATCGCACTTTGCTGTTGCCGGCTATGGGTTTGAAGCCGACCTGCTCGACATCGATGGCCTCCAGATCTGCTCCCGTGGTCGTTTGAGGACCGCTTGTGTTCGCTGCTGGAGCGCCACCGCCAAATCCCCATCCCGCCATGATGTCCACCGCTCAATGCCGTTCTTCGGTCGCTATATCATGAAGCGCTTTCTTCTCGCCTGTGCTTTACTTCGCTGCAACGAAGGTCCCAAGCCACTGTTGAGTATCCTGAGCGGCGCGGTGTCCAGTTCCGAATGCTTCGATGTACAGTATATCAGTGACGACCTTACCACTCCATGCGCGAGTCCAGGCAACCTTTGTAGCTCGAGATGGGAGTGTATACAAGAAAAAGATCTTTCTCAAAGCTAAACGCGTGAAGCAGGGCGGGAGTAGCCGCCGGACGCGAAGAGCTTCAGTGACGAAGCTCAAGTGTCGCCTTGGTGAACATCAAACACCGACGACTAGGTATACCTCACAACAAGCACAGCCCTCAATACTTAGCAATCATCTCCTCGGATCTCCTGCAGAGGACACGACCCATCATCGACTCCCCTCGACTTCCACCACCGCCGCCACAATGCCGGGCTTCGACTTCTCCAACCACAACCGCAATGCCGCCCTCCACGCAAAAGGCGTCCCCCTCCCCAAAGCAACCTCCACCGGCACAACAATCGTCGGCTGCCTCTACGATGGCGGCGTCGTCATTGCAGCAGATACCCGCGCAACGAGTGGTCCCATAGTAGCAGACAAGGTATGCCTGAACATCCCCCAAACACCCTCTAAATGTAAGTGACTAACCTCAATCCCACAGAACTGCGAGAAACTACACTACATCTCCCCCAAAATCTGGTGCGCCGGCGCCGGCACAGCCGCAGACACAGAATTTACCACCGCCCTGATAAGCTCGAACCTTGAACTGCACGCCCTGTCCACAGGCCGCAAGCCCCGCGTGGTCACAGTAATGACACTCCTCAAACAACATCTCTTCCGTTACCAAGGCCACATTGGCGCCTACCTCGTAGTGGCAGGCTGTGACCCCACAGGCGCGCATCTCTTCACCGTGCACGCACACGGGTCGACAGACAAGCTGCCGTATGTGACCATGGGGTCAGGAAGTTTGGCAGCGATGTCAGTGTTCGAGACACAGTGGAGTCGGGACATGACGCGCGAGGCTGCTGTGGCGCTTTGCGCGAACGCCATTGAGGCGGGTATCTGGAACGACTTGGGGAGCGGGAGTAATGTGGACGTTTGTGTGATCACGAAGGAGAAGACTACACTTATGAGGAATTTCAAGACACCTAATACGAGGGAGAAGAAGGTGCGGGATTACAAGTTCGCGAGGGGGACGACGGCGGTGTTGAGGGAGAAGGTTATGAGAAGGGAGGAGCTGGGGAAGTATGTTGTTGTGGAGGAGTTGGGGGGAAAGGAGGTGGTGGGGGAGAAGATGGATGTTGATGGGTGAGCTGTGTTGGCGTCAGAGGTGTGATGAGAGGTTCGACGAAACATGTATGAGTCTGCTGACAGCAGCGGGGTACTACGGTGTAAACGCTACAGTCTGGTGGAGTGAAACAGCAGCGATGGGGTGTATGGCACGTGGCTCCCTCTGATACTAGGCTGATGCTCTGTAGAAGAACATCACTGCTCCAACGCCGTGTAAAATTCCGTGATCTCTTTAACATGAGCCTCGTCAAACGACAGCCTCTCCTCCGGCGACTTGTACAGTACACAAGCCAGGTCCAGCAGGAACTCGTTCGGGAATGCGTCAGCGCCCCTGCAGTCAGTCAACCATTCAGCTTCTCCTGCGCCGGCATAGCAGGCGACCAAAATCTGGCGTTCCGGAGACTCGACCGGCGTTCCCCCATAGATGATTTGCAGAGTTTCCTTGCTGGGATAGTAAGAAGTGCCGTCAGCACACGGCTCGCAGAGGAGCTTGATGATCGCGCTCAACACTGAAAGGCGAAATGACTTGTCCTGCACGTACTCCCCGAAGACGTAGAGCTGCGCAAGATTCGGGTGGACGTCGGTGTTCATGCTTCGAGAGTGAGTCCACGGCGTCGTACCTTCATACAATGTGCCGACATAGGGCTGATGGAGGTACTGGCGTACGACGTCGGGATCGCGCTCAGGTAGCTTCACCGTGTGCTTCTCGTTCTCGATCCACCTAGGTCTCCTGATCAGTCATTTGCCGCAGTGAAGTAAAGCAGAAGCGCATCAGAGGCCTACGATTTGCTCAGTGCAGCTTCGAAGAACTTGGACCTCCTGCGAATGACTTTCTCGTGGACGGTGAACAACCGAGTCTTCCCAACGTCTTCTTCGCCGTGGCCAATAATTATGGTGCAAGCTGATGATCGAGACTGCCTGAACTCAGCGAATTTAGAGTGTCCCAAGTCAGTTGCACTTACCCCAGCAGCCCGGAATCACCTGCCTTTGTCACCATTATTCTTCTGTATAGAGTCAGTCGATCGTCAAAAGGCCAATGATATTTCACGAGGGAGTGTATTCGTGCTTGAGTGAGATCTGGGAAGTCCCGAGTAGGCTCGTGCGGAATCCAGAAGGAACGACCCACAGCGTCGCGGCGCAGACGAGCTCTCACTGTGGACCAACACAATGGACCCAAGCAGCTTTACGTACAGGCATGAATGTTAAAGTTGATCTTATTGGCATGCATGATTTGGAGCTCCCAATCCGCAAGGGCCACCTCTTCATGGTGCGATCTATTCTATGACATCCCTTGGGTGCCACAAGCTCACGCATTCTAATCGCCAGCACGAAGTACACAGTATGACTACTTCTCCACCTCCGCGAATTTCCTCTTCAGGCTGGGCAGATCGCCCACGTCGAAGTTGGTCTTAGGCCCAAGACCGAGCCCAGCCCGCGCCAGATCGAGCAGGAAGTCTTTGTGATACATCTCGGCCTCATCAGACAGCCAAGTGGCATGTCCCATGGTGACGTGGCAATCCACCATAAGCTTGCGTGCCGGTGATCCGGCGGTTGTACCGCTATAGATCGTAGCGACCGTATCGTTGGGCGGGTAAGAGCGCGCACCATTGGGTCCCACCTCAACTATGCGGGTTATCACCTCATCCAGAACGGCCTTTCTGAATTGCTTGTCCTGCACATACTCTCCCAGGACGTATAATTTGGCAAGGATCGTGTACCCCTTCTTTGCTCCCGGAGCTAGCGATGTTGAAGGAATGACAATGTTTCCACGATACAAGTAGTGCAGATACTTGCGCACAGTGTCCGGGTCGGCGTCGGGCAGTTTGACAACTCCTTCCCGTTTCTCGAGCCAGCTGTTACAACACGTTAGATACGAAGGTAGGGTGAGTAGGCGATGTCTCTTGCGAGCCTCACGATTTGCTGAGCGCTGCTTCAAAGAAGCTCGATCTCTGGCGGAGCAACTCTTCGTGCACAGTGAACGAGGCTACATTGCCGGCAGTCTTCGATTTACGGCCAACAGTGATAGAGCAAAGGTTGCCTTCAAGGCTGCGCTCGGTCAGTTGCCGCGATCATATCTGCTACCCTAGCCACTCACTTGATGGTCTCGTTGGCTTCGGTGGACAAGTCTGCGGTGCCCATGTTGCCGGCGTGTGAGGGTGATGGCACGACTGACTAGCTCAGTCGATGTGTCGCTGTCTGCTGACGACGCAGATGATAAGTCCAACGTTGGTGCGAATGTTTGTTGCAGTTCTGACGCGGTCGAGTTGAACATTAGTGAGCGGGGCGATGCTGAACACCAAGCCGATATGGAAGGAGCGACTGACGACGAAGACGCACGTAAAGCGCTCGGTGTCTACCAGATCGTGTTGTCGTGCCCGGAGCACACAGCCTGCGAGCTTCATAACCTCCTTCCACGCGACCGCCCTGGCCTACGAACCTCCCTTCGGCGGGAATTGGCTCGCCTTCACCCTGCCCTCACTATCCACCCTCGCGAACCTCAAATTTGCCAGCCCAGTCCACTCCCCGTCCCACGCCTCCATCTTCTGCAGCGACTCGAAGTCCTGCAGATCCGGCATCCAGTACCCACTCACATACTCCTTCCGCTCTACATCTACCGCCTGCTCAAGCTGCACCTGCCTTGTGCTCTTCGGCCTGCCTTCCCTCCTCTCACTCCTCAGCTCCGCGAGCTCTTCATCATGCCGGGCAAGATACTCCTCGATCAGACGCTGGATCTCGGCTGTCTCGAAGGGATGCAGGACGTCAGGAAGCTGATCGCGGAAGAAAGCTGTGCGTTCTGTCCACTGATTGTTGGACATGCGCTGGATCTTGTTGCCGCGAGAGACTTTCTCGTCTCGGTTCCCTGCTCTACGCAGACGACGGGCATCGCGGGAGAACTCGTGTAGCGCTGATGCCTTTGCGCCCTTCTTCTTGTTGACGTGCTTTTGCACTTTCTGGAGTGACGACGGCATGTCAGCGTCTGCTCTCTGGTTAGGGGATGTGTGATGTGACTGTTCATCCCCAGAAATACGTTATCGAGAAATTCGATATCAACATCTCGTCGGATGTTCGGAGCTTCCGGGCCGAGCTCCGCTGTACCTGACAGCGCGTCAAAGTCGCGTCTTCCCATCTCAGACAGGGTCACATATGTCTTCTAGAGCATAATAGCAGGCCATAGCGACGCCCACTCGAAGCTCACTGACTATCACAATGGCTCCATGGTGACCTGATTGAGCTGTCTTGGACTGCTCGTGAGGTCGATCGCGGCAATGGGCATTCAAGGTACCTTACTTCATCCCTGCAGTCCAGACAGCACCCATGCTGACACCCCAGACAGGTCTCCTCCCGCTCCTGAAGAGCATACATAAGTCGACACATCTCCGGAACTTCGCTGGTCAGACAATCGGAGTCGATGCCTATGGCTGGCTACACCGTGGCACTGTCTCATGTGCCCTTGAGCTGGCCCAAGGCAAACCTTCCCGAAGATGGGTAGACTTTTTCATGAACAGAGTTCGCATGCTCATACACTTCGGTGTCAAACCCTACCTGGTCTTCGATGGCGACTACTTACCCAGTAAATCTCACACGGAGAAGGAACGCTCTGCTCGAAGAAAGGAAAGCAGGAAGCTTGGCCTTCAGCTCCTCCAGGCTGGCAAAACTTCGCAAGCCCACCTGGAGCTGCAGAAAACTGTTGATGTGACGCCACTCATGGCTCGCGAGCTGATAGAGGAGCTGAAGGCTATGAATGTGCCTTATGTCGTGGCGCCTTACGAGGCTGACAGCCAGCTTGCCTACCTGGAGCAGCAAGGCGTGATTGATGGGGTATTGAGTGAAGACTCTGACTTGCTCGTCTTCGGCGTGCAATGCCTTCTGACGAAGCTCGATCAGTACGGCGAGTGCGTTATGGTCCGTCGAGACGACTTTACCTCATGCAGGGAGATCAGTCTCGTGGGCTGGAAGCTTGACGACTTCCGTATGATGGCTATGCTTTCGGGATGCGACTACTTACCTGGCATTGATAAGATGGGGCTCAAGACAGCGTATCGCCTGGTACGCAAGCATAAGACGATCGAGCGTGTCGTGAAAGCGGTGCAGTTTGACGGCAAAATGAAAGTGGCTCCTGGCTATTTGGAAGCGTTCACCAAAGCCGAGCAGACTTTCCTGTACCAATGGGTCTACTGTCCCGAGAAGAAGCAGCTTGTGAATCTGAACAAGGTTCCTAAGGAGCTGAACATCGACGACATGCCATATGTGGGTCACAATGTCGAGTCTGCGATTGCTCAGGCAGTCGCAAGGGGAGATCTTGACCCGAACACCAAGAAGTCGATGAATTTCGTCAGCCGCGCGCCACCTACGACCCGACGAGCACACACGATGCAGACGCCCAATGAGAAGCCAGGCAAACCCATCTCCGAATTCTTCAAGGCGCAGCGAACACCGCTTGCAGAGCTCGATCCCAACGCGTTCACGCCGTCTCCTAGTCAACGCAATCTACTTGCTGCGCAGCAAGGATCAATCTGGTCAGCATCGCAGGCACCCGCCGTGCGACCTTCAAGTCTAGCGCGTACAGCCAGTATGCCTGTGCCATCGTCGGCACCACTGCCATTACGACGGCTTACGAGCACTCAAGTACCTGGCATTGGCAGTGCACCACCTAAGAAGGCGAGGCTCTGCTCAGACGGTAATCTAGCATCCTCGATGAACGGCGATATTGGCATTGACAGCGTAACCAGTCGCTTCTTTGGCAAATTGGGTAATACAGCTTCTCGTAGGGCGTCCGCCAAGAAAGATGAGTTCGAACTGTGGTCGGACGACTCAATTCAGGAAGACATGGCAGTGCTGGCCGACACACCATCGCAGCCAGCACGCGAGGAGCCGACCGTCCCATCGCAGTCGCCCAAGAAGCGAAAGCGGTTTCAGGTATTCGCTGACCCGGCCGTTGCTACTGGCCAACCCACGGAGGACAGCCAGTCGACGGCGCGGAGTGTATCACAAGGCACCACGATATCGGCACTTTCACAAAGCAGTAATTCAGTAGCAGCGCCGGCCACACCACTGACCTCGTTCGAGAGCGCCACCAGTACAAGCACTATCTTCGGCAAGGGTATAGCTACCAGCATGACCCAATTGACGTCGAAGTGGGCATCCACGTCCTGCACCGCCCCCACGACTCTTCAATTGGCCAAATCTGTCTCGGCACGACGAGCGACTGATCCTCCTCCCGATGCCAAACCTACACCAGCGTTGACGACTCCGGCACCGCCTCTAGCCGGCTCGGAGGACATCGTGCCGGCTTCCTCTCCACCACAGCCTGCTCATCAACCTGACGACGAAGGCGACAAGCAGATCATCGCGGACGAGGAATGGCTTGAGATCGAGCAACGCCCGTTGGACTTTGGCTCTGAGAGCGCAGTGAAGGGAAGTGAAGACATGATCGTGCCAGACAGTCCGCATAGCGTGCGGACCGATGCTAGCGATCGAGAGGAAGCCGGTGATGCACGGGAGAGGCTCAAGAGGCACTTTGGGCAGTTTGCCTACTGTGCTTGACGATAGTATAATCACGGCGATGGAAAGTGTGGACGAGCAACTTGCCAGCCTTCGATATTTCAGCGGGCGAGCGTGGGCACAAGCGTTTCAGCGAAGCATTGCATCCGGGTCAATTATTTTCTACTTTCCGAATTCTCGACACGCAATTATATTGAGGACCATGGCATGCCGTGTCGAGTGTTCGAGCGCTGTGGCGTTGTTTCACAATGTCGAGATAGACTTTCGCCAAGTCCACTGCCTCCACCAACTTGAACCTTCTTCATCCTACACGCCCATCAGATCGGGCGGAGCATCTGCAAAATAGCAGAGCTCCAGGTACCGTTCATCTTGTGCGGCACAGGTGCCAGGCACGATCGCGCCACATCGACATGAGAACGGTTTGACCTGCAGAGCATACATAGGTAAAGTCGCAGGGTCCAGACTACCTTTCCATTGACCATTTCCTTCTGTCACATTTCCGTCACAGTCTCTCTCGCTTTCCCTGTCCAACGTCAAGTATACGTCCAGCATGCTCGCCGCTCTTGTCTCCCGCCGCACCCTACAGCTCTACCACCAAACCGCAAACCCAGCTCTCTACCTCCTCCCCTGCCTCGCCGCAACGATCATAGCCCTCATTCTCTCCCTCACCATAGGCTTCATCGTCGGCTCTGAAACCGACAATGACATGGGTGACAGGTTCGCCCTCCAAGACACCGTTGCGCAGGATCGAACTCCTGCTAATCAGCGTGTATAGCGCACCTCTGGCCTCCATGCTGCCGTGGCCGGCTGCAGCCTTCGTGTGGACAATAGTGGACCTCGCAGTCTGCAAGTGGGCCGCACTGCATCCCATCGCGAGTATTGTGATAGGCACGTTCAACGTGTTGGGATACCTGGTCTTCGGGTCGTTGGGTGTGGCATTGTTCTCGTACGTATAGCATCTAGGGAGAGCCTTACGGAATGGACACTGATCATGAGCTTACCAGGTGGGACAACATCGCCTGGATTCCTGGGGCGTGGCAATTGGTTGCTGCGGTACCGTGAGTCGTCCCACAGTCCTGACGAGCCTAGGGCTAGTCGCTAATATACAGTGCGAACGTGCAGGTACGCAGTATATCTATACATTGGCGTCCGAGCATTCAGAGCTGGAAAGAAGGCCGCGAAGTCGGAACCACTTGTTGGGGGTTTGGACAACTTCGTATGATCGGAGGTGCGAGGTATGCACCCGAGTCGATGGCCAATCTAGTAATTAGTAATGTGTAATGTGCGTAATGTGTGAATGTAAGGGAGTCCACCTACAAATCCTCGCTATGGAAGGAACAGCCAAGCGCTGCGAGCAGTCTCATCAGGCAGACCCTGGGAGGTAACGCTTCCGTCCAACGATCATTGGCGAGGTAAGCAGCAGGCTATACCCAGGATTCAGCTTCCCCGACATCCTCCTGCGCTCCAGTGATATAGTGCCAAGCAGACTTGATGCAGTCGACGGGCTCTCATGACGAGCGTACGCGCGTCCGGACGCCACGCACGGCAGGCTCGATAGTGTTGCCAAGTGATGCAGTACTACCATGCTGCAACGACACTGCTGATGAGCTTGCTCAATACGAGTTTATATGGATACTTCGTCGAAACCTACATGGGGTTGCTGAAGCTTATCCTGCGTGTAGTGGGCATCCCTCCGGCATTAGGCATTTGCTTGTGCAGCTTGACACCAGGGATCTGCAATAAGGAGCAGCTGCTATTGGGAAAAGGTCCTGCTCACACTCTACTGGTCGAAGACGCACTATACACATGCATGCGGGTGGCGCCTCTAGGCCAATGCACTTGCTTGAGACATTCCAAGTACGCGTATCCCGAGCGACCATTACTACCTCACTCCCTCGTTCCTGCCCTCAGTCTTTCACTCCCCGTTCTTTCCTTCACTCACTAGCGCAATGATCGACCTTTAGCGCGTTGTCGTTCACACAGCTTCCGCGAAATATCGTCCACCTCCTCCGAACACTTCTCATCTACATTTCCATCACCACTATCGATCAAGTCTCTGTGCTTCCCTTCACCGGAGTCCGGCAGCACACTCACGCCCGCGACCACGACGAGATAACATCATGCTCGCCTCATACCCCTCCCGCAGCACCACGCAGCTTTGGCACTCCACTGCAAATCCTATCATCTATCTCCTACCATGCTTCGTCATGACGATAATTGCCTTAGTGGCAGCATTCACATTCGGCTTTCTGGAAGGTGCCGGCTACGGTAGCCCTAGTGGCGGGTCTGTTCACTCGGTGCCACTGCACTCTTTACTGTGTCTCTTCACCTGCTGAATCCATCTCCTAGCGTATTGCTTGGCCTTATGGCGCCATGGCCCATCGTGGCCTTGATCTGGACGACAGTGGATGCCGTGATGTGCCGGCATAAGGCACTGCACCCTAAGCAAGCGATCGTGTCGGGATCCGTCATCGTATTCGGCTACGTCGTTTTCGGTGCGATATGCATAGGCGCCTGGTAGTACGTGCAAGTCAGGAGAGACCTCGACCATTGGTTATGAACGCTGACTCTATGCGTGTGTAGCCGAGGAAATGTCGATTGGGTTATCGCGGCGTGGGAGCTGTTGTGCGCGATTCCGTAAGTCGAGTCCAGGCCGCCGTAGGCGATTGTGGCGATGCTGATAGTGTTGTCACTAGATACGCTGTGTACTTATGGGCGGCTGTGCGTGCGCTGAAGGCTGGTAAGAAAGCTTCGAAAGCCGAAGCTCGCGTTCGTGGGCTGCAGAGTGAGACGTAGCATGCGCGACGGACAGTGCTACGAGATGATGAGACGCACGTAATGATGATGCCTGATTTGGCCGTAGAGCGTAGTGGCTGGTACGTGGTTGATCTCTACCGGCCAAGCATTGATGCTGAGCAAATACCCTGTGCATCGGAAGCTGCAACGTCTCCCTGTTCTCAAATTGAAGACTGCATGCTGGGCACCCGCGTGTCCATGGTCAAGAGGGCCGGGACATTCTGAGGAGCGTGCCTCCACTCCTTCAACAACAGTCCTAAAGGTCCCCGTGCAACTATCGACCGCATCAGGAACGTGAACGTGCATTAGAGTCGCCGGGGATGGAGGCAACTCCAAGGCACCTCGGGTCGATCGTTCGACGTAGCCTCTCATGAATACTTGGTGCAGCAGACAGACGTCGCGGCGTTCGATAGTAGTGCAGGCGAGCTTCAGAATTCTGAACATTGGAGCTAGAGTAGACAGCGTTCAGTTCTTGAGACCAGAGTCGGTCTGCTTCACGCGATCCGCCCATTGCCTCCCACTCGCAATGGCCACACTCTCATCAGGAGTGAATGTGCCAACTCCCTGCCCAAGAGCACGGACAAGTACGTCGACACTCCTCTGACCCTTCCAGTCGCTCGCAGTCCTTAGCTTTTCGAGATCGTCGGAGAATTCGCGCGTTGCCTGCTTCAGGTAGAAAGCCTGGAAGACCTGCTCTGAAGTCTGCTTTGGAGCGGCAATGGGTAGTGGTGCTAGTGATGGCGAAGGCGAGCTAAACTCTGCATCTCCAGCAGTTTCCGCCGCCGGCAAGGCTGGCTTGATCGATTTGACTGTTTTCGCTGGTGGCGTGGCGTCCGAGTCCGAAGATGAGTTTTC
The DNA here is from genome assembly GCA_036872775.1 of Oleoguttula sp. CCFEE 5521. NCBI lineage: Eukaryota > Fungi > Ascomycota > Dothideomycetes > Mycosphaerellales > Teratosphaeriaceae > Oleoguttula > Oleoguttula sp. CCFEE 5521. The sequence goes on from JAVRRP010000001.1 coordinate 1,168,440, forward strand.
TGACGACGACGAGGACGAAGAGACCTCGGTGCGGGCTTTGCGATTGCGCTTCTTCTTCGCTGGCTTCGAAATTGATGATACCCGAGTGGCCATCTTTTTCTGTAGAAATAGAGGTAATCGCTTGAGCATTTCGCATAGACATGAAAAGGTCTGTCTGGTCCGAGCACTTTGGCCTGAGAACTGAGGCAGCTTGTCGGGAAGATTCTCACTTCATCACTTCAGAGATTACATGTACGTCCGCTCTTCCTGAGTCTACCAACTTGATCTCCCAGTGACCATCCTCGTGCAAAACCTGCCCGGCGCAACACACAGCTACATTTCGACGTTCCGATCGAGCTTCAAAGGACTCGAGCCGGTCTGTGATCACACAGATATTGCGGTGTCCAATCTAGACAGCGCTGAGATGCTTCGTCGTGACTCGATGCGAGTGACTCCTCGGATACCACGCAGTAGTAATGGAAATTCTGTCCAGATCTAAGGTCAAGTGCACTTTCCCTTGTCTCTTCTCTCCTCTCTCAAATCTGATACCCAGAGCTCCTGCAGCTGCACATTGTCTCAGGTGTGGCTTGGCTATTTCGTTTGCACATTGAGAGGCCAGCAAACACCACTCACCTTGACGTACTTCGTCTGCTTCACCCTTACCGCCACATATCTAGTATCTCATCGCCAGACTCACGGTAAAAGTGCACAGCCATCATGGCAGACACCGATGAGAAGGCGTCGACATCGATGCCACCACCGACCTCGCGCTTCATGGATGCGCTGATCGCCAACGCTCGTCCATCTCTCGATAGCAACGACAACAGAATGCTCACGGACAACGGCGACCTGGCATTCCGCACTTCGGGCAGCCCGCTGGTCGACATCTTCAACGGCTTGACGGACGCCATCACACCGAGCCTCCTCGCCACGTCCCTTGGCGAAGCTTGGGGAGAGAATCCAGACGCGGCCTTGCGCATAATCTGGAACGCTCGCTCAATCCATGTCGGGAAAGCCGATCGTACCTCCTTTTATCGTGCTCTTGGCTGGCTGAAGGAGAAGCATCCTCAGACTCTACTCGCCAATCTGCCGTGGCTCGTTCGTCCGGTGATCCAGAAGAAGCTTCCGAAGACTATGGAGCCGACAGCCGGCAAAGAAGACGCGGTCATGGTCGATGCCAGCAACGACGAGGAGTTCGAGCTTGTCGATGGCGCTCAGAACCCTGTCAAGGCGAGCACAGTCGAAGATAACACGGAGCCTGGCAATCATACGCAGTCCGAGTACGAGACCGGACTCTCTGCCTTCGACGTTAAGTACGGTGTCTCTCACGGCTACTGGAAGGATCTGCTGAACATACTCTCTCTCGCTGCTCATGATGAGCTGACCCCCAGCGGCGATCCTCGCAAAGTCTTCAACGTCGACCACCGCTCCACTACTGCCAACGTAGCGATGTGGAAGAGGAAGTGGGCCCTTGATAAGCACAACCAGCCCGCCGACCGCTACGAAGGCATCGACATGACAAACCTCGATCCAAAGCAACGGGATTGGACGAAGGATCGCAAGACGGCAGTGGTGAAGGCACAGCATGCAAAGATCGTGGCCAAGCTGGCAGAAGACGATTTCTATAACACATTGCACAACACTGTGGCCAGCCTCTTCGCCGATCAGCTCAAGCTTGACACAGCTCGGCTGCAGTCGGACAACAAGGCGGATAAGAAGCAAATCTCACTGGCGGCGAAATGGGCTCCGTCGTCTGATGGCTCTCACGATAACGCCACCGCGATCGTCACTACCATTGCTGAGCTCCTTCATCCCTTGGAGACCTGCTGTCCGGACACATTTGATCGATCCGATCGCAAAGCATACAACAAGCACGCCCGCATCGCGTACCAGAGCAAGACGCTCTCTTCTCTCCGCAAGTTCCTCTCGGTGGTCGAGCGCGACATAACAGCCGGCACTTTCGATAATATCGCCTACAACAAAGTTCCCTCTCTCGCTATGAAGACGTACACTCCGCTCTTCATCCGCAAAGACACCGACCACTTCTCTTCCTACCTCGAAGACGTCGCGTCTGGCAAGACTCACATCTCCGGTGCCGTCCTCCTGCCTGCGAACCTCATCCATGCCGTTTCCCGGCAGCCAGTCTTCGTCGGCAAGAAATCCACAGTCGAGGCCCTCATCGCAGACAAGCAGAATGAGCTGCAGGCGAAGGCCCTGGACGCACAGTGGAACGCTCTCGTCCAGCGCATGCGCGATTCTGGCACACTAGCCTCGAGTATCGCAGTCGCCGACGTCTCGGGTTCAATGGGCTCGCCAGTCTTCCCAGATACGACCACACCAATGGACTCTGCCATCGCGCTCTCGCTCCTCGTCGCCGAGATCACGGCTCCGCCGTTTGGAGGCGTGTTCATCACCTTCGACCAGAACCCACAGATTCTGCGCGTTGGCGGACCCTCAGATAAGCGCACGCTGGCGGAGAAAGCAGCGTACATCAGCTCGGCGCCCTGGGGAATGAACACAGATTTCGTCGCCGTCTTCGAGAAGCTCCTCCTTCCTCTCGCCGTAGAGAAGAAGCTCACGCGCGATGAGATGGTGAAGCAAGTCTTCGTCTTCTCGGACATGCACTTCGACTCCGCCGATTGTGGGCTAGACGCTGCTTCATACTCGTACCGCCCGGGATACGGCTACGGCTACGTCTCCGGCGCTCCCAGCTCCACCACACGTACGACTTGGAAGTCATCCTTCGAGCGCATCAAAACTCTCTACAACGATGCCGGCTACGACCTCCCGCGTCTCATCTTCTGGAATCTCGCTGGCCGCGCCGATCAGAACCCGCACTCTCCCTGGTCCACTCCCGCTTCCAAGAAAGACCAGCCGAAGCCAGTGCAAGCCCACGAAGCCAACACAGCCCTGGTATCCGGCTACAGTCAGGGTCAGATGAAGATGTTCCTCGACACGGGCCGTCTGGAAGACGCGATGGCGGAGCTTGTGCTTGAGGAGGAGGATGATTTAGGGAACGTTGTCGTGAGGAAGGAGAAGAAGCAGGAGAATCCGTTGGATGTTGTGAAGAAGGCTATTGGGGGAGAGGCGTATCAGATGTTGAGGGTTGTAGATTAGACTTGGCTAATGAACTGCATGAAGTTGGGGTCAGCGTTGGGAGCGAGGAGTTGGACAGGACACTTGAGAGCATTTGGATGGCGCAGATTAGACAGAGAACATCACGATTGCTATGACATTGGATGACCAGCACGAGCACGATCATGACACTGGAACGGCGCAGGGGTAGCTCAAAAGCCGTAGCGATTGATAGCTTATACACCTACACCCAAGTGACCGCTCCTCCCCTGCCCTCCCTGCCCTATCCTTCTCCAAACAGCGATGGTATAATGCCCCCCTTCCCGTTTCCTTCACGATCACCAACTGGCTTTCCTCCGCGAATGATGTCCACCACCCGTTCTTCCCTTACACAGCTGTCGTAACAGCTCTCAAACGAGATGTCCATTCAAAATCCCCACCCCATGACCCTGAGTGTCATGCTCAAAACGCCGTTGTATGGAGCGTCCCTTGAACGCCAGTCGCTGAAAGGACATATGAAAGCAGTTCGTTCCTCCGTTTCCTCCGTCTCGCGAGCTGCCTGAGCTGTCGATTTGCGATTGTGTGGTTCTTTGGTTTGTCTGATGGTAGGCGATTGTAGTCGGTTTGATATACTTCGAGCAGCCGGCGACTTTCCTCCGTTTCCGGCCTCCTTCCAAGTTGTTCAATCCAGTCTCACCCCCTTCCGACTGCTCTGACTGCTCCCCTCGCCAGCCTCTCCAATCACAGGCAGCACTTGGTTCGGATCCGCGTCCTCCGCATTCGGACTTCTCACAGTCCCCAAATGTCGTTCGGGCACGTCCTTCTCGTCCATGCTGTCTCCTCGACTTCTCTCTGCGCTCCTTTCAGCCCGTTCCATGACGCCCTGCGTTCCCTTCGGATTGCTTTGATCGTATTGTATGTTCAGACTGCTCAGCCGCGCGTCATTCACAGGTGAGCCGACGGCGATGTGGTGCGACATCCCTGGCACCGTGTCGATCGTGATCGATTTTCTTTGCTTTTCCGCCCGTTCGTGTGACATCGTGACACCGGCGATGAACTTGTTGAAGCGGTCGCCGTAGCGGACTGGTGGTATAGGTGAGATCTGGGGTTCGTTGCCGCCGAAGCCTTTCCAGAAGTGTTCGGCTTTCTTGACGATATTGTATCGAGTCAGGCAGTCGATGATGCCTAAGTAGTAAATGACTTCGCCTGGCATGTCGTTTTCGTGTGTTGCTTGGTAGCCACCATTGTCGGCATAGAACATGAGGCTCGTTCGATGTGCTTCTGCAGGCATCTTGTCGACGGCGTGCTCCATGGGGACTGGTCGTTGTCTCTTGACCATGTCGCGAAGCTCTCTGGCTCGTTTGGCGGTCTCGAGCTTGCTCGGTGTGCGTGCGAGACCGCTGATGTTGTTTTGGTCTTCGCCCTGTTCGTGGTGAGGCTGATAGACCTTGAGTGTGCGTTCGCGCAGCTGTTCGGTGTTGCCGCGGAGAAGGTCGTGAACGCCGATCAGCATAGAGTAGTCCATGATGCCAAGGCGTTGTAGTAGGGCGACGTCTTTCTCCATCTGCGTTACAAAGGCCGCCTTCTTAGTTGGGCCAAATTCGAGATGGAGGTTGCGACGAAGCCAGTTCAGATCTTTGAGCGTAGCACGTGGGTTTTTGTCGAGATCTTCCTCTTTGAAGTCTCGCCCAATGGTGCTGCCCTTGAGATCGAATGTGCGATGAATGTCGAGATGTGGCGGGAAGAGGTTGTTCATGACAACGAAGTGGATCTTCCGGCCGTATGGTATCTTGACGCGATGCAGTCCGTAGAACTGCGATAGCAATGTGTTTGGGTTCTCACGTACGTGGTTGTAGTAATCCTTGAGAATCTTGCGGAGGAATTTTGCCTCTCCGTGATGAATGGTTTTGATGATGTATTTGTAGTCGCGCGAGAAGTAGAAGAAGCTTCCACTTTTGCCAGGCGAACCAAGTTCCGACAAAACGTACTTAGAGGTCAGCGAAACGAGGTAATCGGCGGGATCGATGTCGAAGCCGGCGCGGAGGTGGCGGAACACCCATGGCGCATAGTCTTTGAACTTGAAGTCGTACTTTGCGCTTGGCGTGAGTTCATTGCCGGTGATATCGAAACTGAACTTGTTACGCGCAGTGAAGTCCGAGTCCTCTAGCTCTCGATCGATCTTAGCGTTGCAGCGGCTGACTGTGAACCGAATGCCAGTGAGCATGTTATACGCTGTTTCGTAGTTCACATGGTTCTCGTCGACTTTGTTGCCTATCATGACTCGGTCATCGTCGGTGTCGGGGCGAGTCCTCTTCGCCGAGATATGCTTGCCCTTGATCGAGTCCGTCCAACGCGCGGTGTCTTCGTCGGTTGGTGTCTCCTCCGTGAACATGTCGCTGTGGACGCTTCGTGAGATTCTGCGGGCCAGCTGCGATGAGGCGCGGCGGCGGGTGGGTGTGTTCGGCGAGAATCTGCCAGTCGCAGAGACGACATTGTCGACGGGCGATAAGCTTGGTGCCTGTATCTGAGGCTGTGTCGGCTTCTCGTGCTGCAGCGATGTGGTCGAGTGCAGGCTGTGGTTCGTAGTGGTATTGGTATTGGTATTGATTGTGGGCTGGTGCAGGGATTCTGTCGACAGCAGGCCCGTGGTGGTGGTGACTGTGGTGGTAGTCGTGGTTGTGTTGCTGTAATGCGCCGGAGCGCTTGTCTTGAGTGCGCTGCCATGCTTGACGTAGCCGTTGACGCTTCCATTCTCCTGAATCATCAGGACGGTGGTCATTTCCGTGGGATGTAGCTTGTGGCTCGCATGGTCGTCAGGCGAGAGGCAGGTGCCCTTGTCCTTCTCCTCGGCCACCAGTTTCGAGGCCTTGCTTCCTATTGCGAAGGCTCCTTCCTGGTCGACTCTTGTTAATTGTTTGTTTCTTTGGGTGGCACTTTCTCGGTGAGCTTGTGCTTGGGAGAGGTGCTGCTCGGGTGCGGTCTGTGATTGCTTCGAGGTATGTTTGAGGTACTTGAGAGGAGTCGCAATGGCTGGACTTGGCCAGGACGGACAAAGATGCCGTGCGGGTGTAGCCGCCCGTCAAAGCTCAAGCGCCGACTCCAGCTTACCTAACACGCATCGCTTGACCTGGCTGTGATGAGCTGTGCAGTCTCGAACACACTCATGAGTTATTGGATCCACGATCTTGGACATCAGGTTCCTGAACTTTACGCTCATTACTGCCAAGTCATCGCTCGAATCTTACGGTTGGATCTGCAAGTTCACTTTCCGTTTGGACTTCACTATGCGAGGTAAGAAGTGGAAAGCCATGGAGGCAATGTCAATATATTGCGCAACAGTCAATTGCTCTGCAGGCACCGCAAACCGCACCCGATAAGCGTGTCAACCGGCAGAGATTTAGCCAAGCATGCTGTTCGTCACTTCTCCAACTCTCCAGCACGTTTTGCGGCAGACCGCAACATATCTCCCCGAGATCGTATTTCATCTGGTCGGTATGGATGTGGTTGGGGTTGCGTAACCCTAATGTTAAGAAGTAACCCTAGGCACGTAAAACGCAATATGCCTGCGAGTGGAAGTACTATATGGTGAAGATAGATGACTGCTTGGTCTTCCATAGAGCTATACTGGCATAGAAGTACAATCCGCAATAGCGTCACAGACTTGGTCTCGTAGGCTGGTCCTTGACAGCTTGATACTCTGTCGGCGGACCTCACTCCGGCGTCCGCAACGACGAGCCTCGGCACTACGTCAGAGTGTAAACAAACCCGTCGCGTCGACGAGCCGCGATACCAATACATGAAAAGAGCACCTGAAAGCATCATGTCCAAGAAGCGTAGAAAATACACAGTCCATTCACACATGCACTATGTACCACATCGTAGTAACATGACTCCCAATCGCGGCCCTCCAACCGTTCGTCTGCCCAGTCAGCGCCCACACACCTATAAACCCCAAAAGCAAACACTCCAGCACGGACTCGCGCCTTCGAGCCGACATCGTCACAGCTGCTACAGCTAACGAGGAAAAGGAACCCATCATGTGGTATCATGCCATTAGAACGCCAGGACCGTATGCGCCGGTGTTGGGCGACAGACTTGCCAGACGAGAGGGAGCAGGGAAGGGCGGATTGACGTCGTCTAGGCTTTCGATTTGGCAGCGGCCTTCTTCGGGGTTGCCTTCTTGGCGGCAGCCTTCTTTGCGGGTGCCTTCTTTGCAGCGGCCTGGGGAGCTGTGGACTTGACGACGCGACCGGTCTTGGTCTTGGTGATTGTGACAGGAGCCTTCTCCTCAACAGCAGGGGCCTGGTGCGATGTTAGTACGGTAAGAAAATTGAGCAGATGAAGAGCAAGAACATACGGATACAGGCGTCTTGCGGGTCTTGCTCGTGTTTGCCTTGGTCTTCGTGGCTGGTGCCTTCTTGGCGGCAGCCTTCTTCGTCGCAGGGGCTTTCTTGGCAGCAGTCTTCGTGGCAGCCTTCTTAGGAGCAGCAGCCTTCTTCGTTGCGGGTGCCTTCTTCTTCTCGGCGACCGGCGACGACTTCTTGGCAGCTGCGGGTGCAGCATCACCTCGTGCAAGCTTCACTGGGCCAGATGCGCCTGTAGCAGTGAGGTCAGTTCGATTACTTGTAGTGAGACGATCAATGAGGCGGAGTGGCAGATGCTGAATGAAGACAGTACCATCTCGACGTGATGACGAAGATAGCACTCAAGTGATGCTGGGTGCAGGATTGAGTCATCGGGAGTACGTACCCTTGGGTCGGGAGAAGACGCCAGTCTCTGAGCCCTTGGCGAGTGCGCGGTTGAACTGAGTCGTGAATGCCGCATCGGTAACGGTGGCAAGGTTGTTGTTTGCCTGGACGTACTTCTTGAGGGCCTGGCGACTGTGAAGCAAACGAAAGTCAGCGACCGAAGCCAAGCAAGTCAGATCACGCCACCTTGGATTCGGGGCGGTGAGACGGGCGACAGTGAGGTTGAACTTACGAGCTACCATTACGCTCCTTCAGCTGTTGATGCGACACAACATTAGTGAGAGTTTCAGAGAGATAGAGGCAAGACTCGTGATGCGCGATTTCGAGGCGCATCGCAAGTCGAAGGTCCGAAATTGCGACAAAGCGCTTCGAGGCGGCGGCGAGATCGCGACACGCAGGATACGACTTACGTTGATGACACCCTCCTTGATCATGTCTGTGACGCGTCAGTCAGAGATGGCATTCGCATAGCGCATGTCGCAATACTCCTGGCAGAGCATGCGACGGAAGTGGACGCACCAAGGTAGCTGGCATGAGTGGGAGCGGCGGCAGCCGACTTCTTTGAGGCCGCGGTGGAGGTCTTCTTGGGAGGCATGATGTGTGATGTAGATGGGATTGTTTGTCGTATGAAGACGCGTCGAGCGGTATACCGTGGAAATGGATGATCGTCTGGTGTGTTGTGGTAAAAAGCTGATTCGGAGAGTCGAAGTGGGCGAGGCGAGCGCGTGCAGCGGGGCAAGTGCACTTTTAAAGTCAGCGCAGCTTCCCCAGACGCGCTGGATCACACACGCAATCTCAGACGCGCTAAGCCTATTCCACTTCGAACCAAACATCGCAACTTATCTTTGGCGTCGATCTTGATGCGTTTCAGTATTGTTGTCTTTCGAGTATGTCTTACTGTGATGGCTGGTCTACTTACTAAAGGTATTCGACTCGATTTGACGGATTGCCTGCGCGCAACACCGTAATCTTATCACGCGTTCGAGATCAGTCGCCTGCTCGTGCCCGATGCATGTCACCGATGCGATGTTCCCTGATGATCTTGCTGGATGCATGCGCTGTCGAAGCATCGTATGGCGATGGTATTGATCGCATATCCGCAACAGCGCGTTCATTGCGACGCACAACCTCACAGTGATTGACCCCGCATCTTCGAGCTTGCGACGGGAGGTCACGCGCCTGATGCGACACAGCCGCCTAGTCGCTGCCTTTGCGATTAGTACGTCGCCTCAATTGTCATGCCTCTGGAAGGGCTTGTGCTGAGGTCCATGACTGTGCAATGATCTGGACTTCCTGGCATATTGCGACCCCCAGCGTTAGCGCCGCACAGTTGACTCTTCCAGGTCAAAGCCTCGGATGATCCCATCACTCAATCGCGAAGCCTCCAACGTACGCGCAGAGCGCTTTACTGCTCCCCGACATGCAGTAGTGGATCACCCTCATCTTCTCTCCATCTTGGGCGATCTGAGCCAGTTGCTCGAGCGCGGAGGTGCGAGGCAGGTACAGCACCACATGACTTGCGCCTTTCGAGAATGCTTGATGGAGTGCGGTGAGCGAGTACGGTTCCATGACGTCGAGGTCGAAGACTTCGTAGTCAGCATAGGTAGGACCTGAGAAGGGTCAACGATCACGCATCCATCAGTACCTCATGTGCACCAGTAAAGCCTGAGTGCTGATTACGTACCTCCCCACGGTGGACTCCCAAAGATCACGGCGTTCTTCAACTGAAACTTAAGCTTCTTTGCCAGCACGTCGAAGACATCGCCGTGGATCCAGACAATCTTCTTCGCGACGCCATAGATCTCAGCGTTGTGCTTCGCGCAAGCAAGTACTGTCGCATCCTTCTCGACTGCGAAGATCTGATTCCATCGTCCTGACAGAGCGAATTGGATAGTGTTCCCGCCAGCACCAGCGAACGCATCGATCAGTATCCTCTTTGACGCTGGCGCGCTTGCAATGTCTAATGCGATCTTCCTATGAGATGTTATTGGTCGAACTTCATCGCAAGTCTTGGCTTGGCTTCACAGCCAGCAATAGGAACCAACTTACTTTGCAACAGGCTCCGGGGTGACACCAAACCACAAATCATCGGTCATCCAGATACCGTCATCGTATCTTGAGAAGATACTCTTTCGCTGATGCCAATATTTGGATATCTCGAAGGGTACATCGTCTGCAGTGTCAAAGTGGTGCACGCCTGCCGGTATGTCTTCGGCGGCTTCGTCCGTCGCCATGTGAGAACGCCGGACGAAGTGGAGTGTTCGATGATAGGTTTGAGCGGACGAAACTGGACGCAAATGACGAGTGACGATCTGCAAGCCGTCCTGTGATAGTCCGAGAAAATTTGGGGCTGCGTAATGGACTGAGAAATTGAGGTAATGTTATCGCATGCTGGAAGGTTGCACATGCGCCTCTGGAGCAGTGAAGTCGGCCAGTCGGCGAGGCTAACGGGAAGCTCCATTGGGATCACTTGAGGCTATACGAGTCATGCCTTACCTCCACCCATGAGCACGCGTAGCAACAGCTAGGTGAACACGAAAGAGCTGCAAAACGGACGTTAGAACTCAGAGACTGCACATTCTATTTCGAGCATTGTCAACAGATCAATTGATATGGCCAACATGTTCGGGGCTCTCAATCGCTTCATCTCCCGTCTCGACGCTGACCCTTCCGCCCAAAAGCCCTCCTCCTCAGGCGCATACGGCTTCCAGGTCCTGCGCAACGTCAACACCGATCTCGCTTTGGAGCCCTGGTTCGACTTCGTGATTGGCATTAATGGCCGGACCATCGACTCCGCAGACCCAACTCTCTTTGCGACAGAAGTCAAGAACTGCGCGGGCACGACGATCAGCCTGGGCGTGTACAGCGCGAAGGGTCAGGTCATCAGAGAGATCTATGCGAGCGTACCGCATGACCAGGGACTCGGGGTGCAGTTCCAGTGGACGCCATTGAATGTGGTGGAGGATGTATGGCATATACTGGATGTCATGCCGAATTCGCCTGCAGACGTGGCTGGACTGCTGCCGTACAGTGACTATGTAATCGGATCACCTGAGGGTCTGTTGACGGGTGATGCGGGTCTTGGAGAGCTGGTGGAGGAGTTCACTGAGCGGCCGTTGAGACTATTCGTATACAACCACGAGTACGATGTTACGCGGCTGGTTACCATCACGCCTGCAAAGAACTGGGGCGGTGAAGGCGCATTGGGATGTGTACTGGGCTATGGAGCGCTACACCGCGTACCTGCGTCTCTGACAGAGCCACCTCAAGCGCCAGGGGAGACGTTGTTCGACACTGGTGTAGCCGATGGACCACACCAAGATAGCACTGGCAAGTCACAAGACGGTACGGATCAGTCAGCTGCGGACTTCCTCGTCCCGGCGAATATGCCGTTTGCAAGTCCGACACCTCCACCGCCCAGCTCTGGCGCACCGCCGATAGGCAAGGCAAAGAAAGCCAGAGCACATCATCCCCCACCGGCAGGCTTTGATGACTATTTCAAGGAAGGCGAGCAGAAGAGCCGAGAAGCTGATGGTGCTACGACGCCTAAGCCGGGGAACAGCCTCCCTCCACCGCCGAAAGGGCCGCCCAAAGCTGCGGACTGAGATGGTCAATGGGTGCATACAGGCATGTGACGTCCAGCTGTCAAGATCTTCGACAGCGGGACGTCACACACGGGCTTACATCGCTGGATGACGTCGCTCGTTCGTTGCGTCTGGTAACCGCTCCACAAACACTGTGGCACTATGATATGGGTGGCAGGATCGTTCGGTTCGAAGGCTCCGCACAGTCGACCTAGCCTCAACAAAGCAAAGCTCACAATCAACGTGCACTTTCGACGAGTCGCGCGTCACCACTTGCGATCATCACCGGTGTCTCCAGGTCGTCGCTTCCAGCATGCGATTATCTGCAGAGCCGTCGGCCGACAATTTGGTAGCGGTGCTATGCGAGCAACGGTATGCATGTCATCGGGATCATCAGAACGTGTGCTTGTAACAAGCATCAGCAGCTTCCCATTCATGTACACATCAAGTGGTAGAAGCTCAGCAGTGGCACGGCAGACGAAACGATGAATTGATGAAGGCATTGCCATTGTACAAAAACTATCGTAAGTTGACTCTTTTCATTTCATGAGCGTTGTCGCATGTTTAACCCTTCCATCTATCTTCCAAGAAACCATTCAAGACAACGCTCCTCTTCAATTGCCATGCACGCGAGGAAGGCAAGCTTTGCATACTGCGCTAGTGACACCTAGTTCTGGATCGCTCCGGGTGCAACCGGGCCATTCGGGCCACCGTAGAGTGCGAAGCCAGGGCACAAAGCGACGGCGCTCTGGTTGACGGAACCGATGGCCTTGCAGTTCAAGCCCGACGTTGCAGAGTCAAGGGCCGAATACAAAGGCGCAAGGAGCGTAGCTGACAAGCCAGTGAGCAACGGCGCCTCGGCCTTGGCAAATGCCGTAGCGAAGCACACTGGGTTGGCCGCGGCCTGCTGGGCAGTGTAGGCGCCATTGGTAAGAACAGCGGGGTCGATGGTGCTGTAGGTATTGACCTTGCCTTGGTTGCAACCGACGCCTGAAAGGGAAGTTAGCAAGATGCCTGGTTGAAGGCGCTGTGATTTGAAACTTACCAAGAATGCGTGGGTCAGCTTGAGCGAAGTACAGGATATCCGTCTGGAAGTATGGGATCGAGTACTCGTCGCTCGGGTGGCGCTTGTAGAAGTAGTCGGGGAACTTCTCATTGCCAGGCACCCACTTAAGGTCATTCTCGGGACCCTGGATGGACATGAAAGACTTCAGCGTGGCCTTGTCGAGACGGCCCTCTGGGTATTCAGCGGACTTGTTCGCCATGAAGCGGTAGATGAATGTGAAGGCCGCCTGGGACACCTCCATACCGGTGAAAGGCTGGTACGAGAAGTACGGGTTCTTCTGGATGGACTCGGTGAAGCGCTGTGTGCGGAACGTGCGGAGAACATCAAGGTTGTAGTTGGCGGTGGCAGCGTTGGGCTGTAGAGCATACAGACGCTTGAATTGGGTGATCTGCAAGTCGCTGTTGCTCCCCCACTGGTTCAAGTCACCTCTGCAGGGCGACGAGTCGGTCTCGTAGTTGCCGTGGCTGCCGGAAATACCGGTGTGTGGTGTACCACGGATGGACCAACCGGCGCCATTACCATCAATGATTGCACCGTATACGGCGAGGAAGGTACTGAGGTCACGAGACATTCCGAAGCCCTTGTTGGTCGCGTCGACGAATTGCTGGATCGTGGCAACGCCGTTGTGCGGGAGGTAGTTGTGGTTTGCGAGTGCGTTCAGTCCTGGGCAGGGGCCACGCTCGTCACCGGGGCCTGGTGCAACGAACTGGGCGAGTATTAGTGTTCGTTCTGGCTCGTCGAATAAGCCGCGATATGCTTACCTTGTACTGTCCCTGGTTGCTGACGTACTGCAGAGCAGGGTCGAATGGGGGTGGCACAAGTGGCAATGGAGCGCCGCCCTGAGGTCCTGCACGCTTCTGCAGAGCCGCAAAGTGCTCAGCAGAGTCGTACATGGCGCGAGGGAAGGCATAGATGCTTTGAGCGTAGAGCGCAAGGCTCAATGCGGCGGTGGAGGTCTTCATGGTGGCGGTGGTGTTTCGATTTCGAGGGAAGGGGGTGAAGAGACGAAAACGATGTCTGAGATGGATAGACTGCCGTCATATAGCCCAACCGCAGGCGTTGTCATCGTGCTGACTTGTGGCAACTGCCTGCTTTCCCATTCGTCAAGTCTCTGGTACAGGGCATTGACACCGAGGAGGCCTCGGCTTTTTACCGTCGTCGAAAAGTGATCGGCAGCGCCAGTGCCAACTTAGTATGACAGAATCCACTGGTAATTCCCACTTGGGTAAGTTCATGACCGCGAGTCACCCGTAGCGGTCTTTGAAGCGCACTTCACCCCGCACCCCGGTTGCAACCTTAAGGATCATCATCGTTCTACACTTAGATGTTCTGGGGTGGCGTAAACTCTGGTCGGCTTCAAACGCCGCAAGTCTATCGCAGCCTGCATTGAAAGGGCTGTTTCGGTACTTTGGTTGGTTGTAGTAAGCCTTCGGTACTTGCGGTTCACAGTGACATACTGTACAATTGTCGGAGCCCTCCCCAGCGTAACGTACTCGGCACGGGAAATCGAGCGTTGCAACACTCCCAGGTACATGGGTGCAGGTGGTTAGTTCGTGGCAAGGTACGTACGAAAATTGCACCTATAGCTTCGAAACATGGTCGTCTTAGCCGATGGTGTGCTGTTACCACTTGGCACTACGGTGACTGCAAATGCAAACGAATGCCATCGTCAGGCGTTCATGCCCTTCACGCTGTTCGGCAGAGAGAGAACCATGAATGCTCCTCATTGGGCGCGAATCAGACGTACCACGTTCAGCTCAGCGTTCCAGATCGACCACCTGATCATTGTTCGGTAAGAAGCTATACAAAATGAAAATTCTCGTTGGCGCGGTCCGGTTGATGATGCTGCACCAAAAGGTCGAACATGCGGAGAAGCGCCGCCATCATCATCAGCGGCGGGGATCTCCACGAGCCGGCAAACCCGAACCTACCTTAATGCATGAGCTTCTCTTGGCTTGTGCATGCGCTAGCAGTAGGACTAGTGTGTGTGTACATACATATGCACTTGCAGTCAATAGCAACTTTCTTCAAGCGCAGATGTGTGTCGTTCAGTCTGCCATTTGGGAACTGATCTGCGGTATCACCAACAGCGACCGTTTCTTGACTTTAGCTGAAGAGGCTGGGTCACAGCAGGGCACCAGTGGGGCAACCTTTCGCGAAACGGACATCAAATGTAAATGCGAACGAGCATTGGAATCTTGGGAAAGCCTAGAACCATGCCATTCCATGCGACACGTGCTGACAGGCAATCGGCAATCGACATCTCGTCATCAAGGTCGCTGCAGCACATGGCCTGGACCACCACGAAGCCCGGTCGTTGAGGGAGTTAAGATGGTAGTCACAGGCGTGCCTTCGAAGTTTCCACACAGGAAAAGCTTCGACGCATGACCTTAAGACGGCGTGCTTTCGCCAACTTATTATGAAGGAATCGTGCAATCACCAGATCTTGCACACCGCACCTAACGAGTCGTCGACGCACTCATGGAAAGTCTCAAGCCTGACACGTCGACTCGAGCAGACCTAGAATCAGCTGACCCGAGCGAGTATCAACGACCTGGGCCTTCGAGAAGTCCCGAGGTCTTTGGCTCTCATCCCGCGCATTGAGTTCGTGTGCTTTGTGATTGTTAAACTAGCATCACAAAAGGTGCTTGCGGTCGTGGTCAGGACGCTTTGCTCAAAGCGAGTCGGTGACACTCATATATACTGGTTCCAGAGTTGATCAAGTCGCACTTGTGCACTGGTTCACGTGACCAGGCAAGTAGTGGCAGTCGTGATTTCTGTCCCCAGCGCCAGCACCAACTAGCTCCGATCAATTTATAATCGTGTCACGGGTGAGCGAGTTCTCCGAGTGGTGGAGCGACAAGTTCGGCCAGAAGTCATCAATCGCTTTGAACGGATGATCTATAGTATGACTAGCAACTCAGTGCGCTTTCCGACAAGCCTTTGAATGTGACGAGGCCCTCGCTCTGCAAAACTCGGCGTCTTCGCGGCTTGTGGGATGACCGCAGTAATAATGTTGGCCGCGCTGCCCAACATCGAGGGCGACATAATTCTTACTTGGCGACATACTACCTGCTCACCGCGGTGCTTGGTATCTCCCGATTTGAAGGATGCCGGCTGGGGTAAGACAGTTTGACTTCGTGCATCGCAAGGGTGTGATGCGAGGGGTTCGAGACACCACGCCCCTCGATTGCATGTGCCGGCCATAGACCGGCGAGGCTCAAAGGGATGGCAGCCGCCGATAGTCAAGATTCCCGTGTGGGAGATGTGAAGATGGATGTAAAAAGAAGGTGAGAAAGTCGGGTGTAAGCAAGTGAAGACGCACCGCCCGGCGCCACCAGACCGAGACCCACTCTAGCCACTGACGACGTAATCAGCTGCCCGGCTACTGGACGCCTGGAAACATCAAGCACACGACTACTGTGAGCTCGTGCGACACCAATCAGTCATTCACCAGTCACTTGCCACCTTTTGCAACTCACCTTTCCGATCATTCCCTTCGAGCAATCCTCACATCTGAGAGCCACGCAGTCCTCATTATCAATACCAAGCCTCGGACCCTTGGGGAGCCTTATCATAGCAGCCTGTCCTCGCTCATTACATTCGTCATCCTTAGAGTCATCTTCACCACTCCCACAACCTCCAACCAGCACACCGAAAAGCATACCACAGCAATCATCCAAGGACTCGCCAATATGCGTTCAAACAGCATCTCCAGTATCTCTTCCGCCGCCTCTTCGATCGCCTTCCGCTCCTCCTCCGCCGAGCCCGAGGAGACTATGCAGATCTTCGTCAAGAACCTTGCAGGCGACAGTGAGTAATAGTGATTATCTTCTATAAGACCGCCAAGTTGACCGTCCTATAGCTTTCTCCATGACAATACCGCAGTCAACAACGGTGTCTACCTTCCGCTCGCTAATCGCCCTTCGTACGAACATGCCGGAGAGCGAACTTCGCCTCGTTCACGCCGGCACACACCTCAGCCGGCAGTCCGCGCAGATGTCTACCTATAATGTCTCACACGAGAGCACAATCCAACTTGCACTACCTATGCGTGGCGGCGCACCCAAAAAGATCCGGTGTAACTTCAAGGAGTGCAAAGACGCGGCGCAGCGGATTGTAGGAGATTGTGGGTTCTGTCAAGGACACTTCTGCGGCAAGCACCGCATGTTAGAGAGTCATGCGTGCGCAGGCCTGGAGGCTTGCAAACAGCAAGATAAAGATCGGAACAAGGAGAAGCTGGAGAGTGAGAGGACGGTGGCGATAAAGGGTATTTGAGGGAGTTCCTCCGAGAATTTTGTGGGCGCTTGCTCAAGCATAAGGCATATATGTGCATTAGCGAGGCGTTGCTATCGTGTACATGCGAATTCAAGAACAGCTTGCGTTTGTGCCATATCTAACCATGGAGCTCCCCATCTTCAGTCGTGTGGAGTTCTTGTGTTCCAAATCGAAGCTGACTTTCAAAAAAGCTCATCAAATGTCAATCGAGCGTGCCTTTCCTCTGGACATGGGGTACCGCTCTTGCTAGCTCTACCATATCTGCACCTTCTGGTAACAGTTGTTGACTCGATACAAAGCTCGGACTGTGAATACATCTCAGAGTCTTGCACCGACGAAGAGCTGTCGACAGTCGTATCGCTAGCGTATCAATAGCTCGCACCGCTGCAAGTCGTGTCGCGGACAGTATCGCAACAATAAGCAGCACGTTAATTGACGCGCGGACATACGATACGCCAGTACATCGTTTGGAGTCCTCGACACCCCGGTAACATGGTCAGAACGCCCACGTACACGGCAGCGCCGGCGACCTCCTCAGCCATGGTCACATTGGGTCTCAGATTCGCAGCAGACGAACACTTCGCGGCGATCGATGATCTCCACGACTCAGTTGGTCTCCGATCTGCGCTCGAGTCTAGTGGCAAGAAGAGAGCGAAGCGCACGGGAGGGCCGAAGAAGATTTACAGAGACGACAGCGACAGTAAGGCGTACGGCAGTCCTCCACGAATCAGGAAGAAGCTGCACAGATCTGTCGGACTGTACGGAAGCGAAGATGACGACGACGACGACGACGACGACGACGACGACGGCGACGAAGAGCTGTGTGCTCACAATCACCTCGACTCTTCTACCGAGGACAGCGTCAAGACCAGCGTGGACGAGCATGAGGACGAGGATACTCCCATCACACCCACTCCCATGCCACAGATCATTGTGACGGACGTTGACAGAATCCCGACATCGACACAGGAAGCCATCGACTATCTCATCGCCATCAAGCCTGACCCAGGATCGGAATCCTGTCCTTGTGCTCAGGACCCCTTCATCGCAAGCCGCCTTGCCTCTGTCGCCATGGCGCTTGCTCGCGCCGGTCACGTCAAACAAGCTTGGGTGCTCGGACAATTCGGTGCGAACGTGCTTGGGGCGGACGGCGATGGGCACGAGATTTAGCCTGTCTTCGCCCAAACATACGCTGAAGCCAGTGAAGAGGATGATGATCTGACCGTAGCGCCGAAGCCGTTGCTGGAGGTTGCGAAGGTTTTGGATAAGCACGAGGAGACGATCGAATATGCAATACAGCTGAAGCTGGCTATGTCGAGATGGGCGAGCATGGGTGTTTTTCCAATGGCGTATCGTTGGATCAATAGGGAGTATCGTGCGACGAGAAGACGAGCAGTCAAATGAGAAGCCTGAACAACCTGGGGAGAAAGCCAACCATTCTGGGTGCTGTTGATCACCCGGCGTTTGACGGCAGATGCGTTGGTAGTGAAGGACGGTCTTTGATTCATGATGCCCGTTGGCACGGGACATGGCGTTTGGGACATGCTCGCAGGGAGCATCGTTGCCAGCTTGGCGATGTGGAGAGAGCAGCGAATTCGACAGCTATAGAGCATACTGTACAGACCATAGGGGGTCTCATATTGCCGCTTGGTGAAATGCGCAAACGACCGCACTCGTAGTGTGCTCCCGTTTCTAGCTTGCCTATCACTGCTCGCGATTGGTCAACCCGGCAGGCTTCGCTGTCGTGCGATATCAAGTTCCCAATGGTATTGATTCGCGAATAGGTAGAACGTGAAACGGAACCGAGGTTGTGCTCCCAGGCTGATGATGCTGGCAAGGTGACAAAGGCATTGCCCAGAAGTGACGCCGATATCACACGGGAGAAGACGGGTGGAGAGAAGATAGCGCAAGCACGGCGCCCCGCAACCTCGCGGAAGGCACGCCTACGAACGTGTCATACACTCGTGCTTCGACGTGGTCGAGCGTTTGGCGCACGCAGAGCTACCATGAGGTGTGATGGGCTTGGCTTTGTGAATATGGTCGTTATGCTTTTGATCGGCGATGAGCAGGCTAAGTTAGGTGTTGCATCGATCGCGGCAAATACAGTGCCCTGTAGTTTGATGCTGGCACTCCAGACGCCGAACGTATAGTCGAATCTCCATGGAGATCCTCAAAGTGCATCCCACGTCGACTGCCGAGACGTGGGATGCCAAGAGGGATCTAGAGACGACCTCGATCGGCAGTGGCGTCCGGCTCGGAAGATCTCCAAAGCCAAGGTACGCCATTTCCACAGCCAAGCCAGAACACAGTGACTAGCCCGACGCGTTGTTGCTTACTTCTCAAACCTTTCCATATGTCTCAAGCTGCTTATCTATGCGACGCGCTTGCCCAGCACGCCGAGTCCAGATCCAGGGATTTGCTCAAGGATGAGCATCGGACCCCGAGCTTGGTGGAAAGTCTATCTCATTTCCGCATTGACTCGAGTGGGAGCACGCTACAAGATGACCTTTCCCCCGGCTTCACGACACTCCTCCGCAACCCACTATCATTGTTGCCCAGACCTTGCCCAGCAACAGACCCGCCTTGCGTGTGGTTTCTCAAACTCAGCACCTGCACAGCCTCAGGCCGTTACGCGTTGATGTCCGCTCCAGCACGCCGATATTGGCGTGCAAGCACACGCCTTGGCGATGATCTACTCCGTGGCATGCTTGCCTTGCTTGTGCTGGCAGCTGGCGGTCTGAAGCTCCACGATAAGGAAGGCACGTATCACCGTTCACTTGGCGGAGCCAGACATCGTCATCTCCACTGCGCATCGGCGGGTCTGGGGTGAGGCATGATCGCGGAGAGGCGAGGTCGTTCTTTGTCTGTCAGCGAGTCTCCGCTGTTGTGACGGTGGGCGTGTAACACTTCGAGGCTGGGCGACCCACAGTGACCATCGGCATCTGCTATGTTCCGCTGTGTCGAGTTGTCATGATTGTGCTGACCCGGTATGTGCACATCCTATGGGCTGACTTTGTATAGTATGCTGCGCACATGTTTTGCGTTGAGTAGTGGTACTGGTAGGTTATCATGCCGAGCGACCTCAAGGCTTGGCTTTCTGCACGATATGGATTGTGGAGGAAGGTACGCATCGATCACCCGGGTAGTTGAAACTCTTCAGCAAACATGCGAACGTACACTTCATCTCACTCCGCCCCTGATCCTCCCCTCACCTCTTGCCATCACCACCTCTTCCTCACCTTGTTGCTACTCTCTCCGTTTCCACATACCGCGACTTGATCTGACGCTTCGCTGAACGATTCGAGATGGACACTACCGACAAGGTTGACTTTGAGAAGTCGGCAAGGACCTCACGCCAGGACTCGCGCTCGTCCAGTCTCGGTCCCCCCAGTCCACGGCAGATCGAAGCTGCACAATGCATCGCGACAGAGGAGCCTTCTGAGAAAGCATCCGCTAGCATCCCGCCCGTGAACGAGTGCACCGGCAGTGTCGCTGAGCCAGCGTGGCCAAGGAATCCTCGGGCTTACCTTAGTCTCATTTGTGGCTTCTTCCTGTCAGTAGCTCAGTCCATCTTTCATTGACTGCATCAGTATCTTGATCATGTCCTGCTGACACGTCGATTGCAGCATGTTCAATTCCTGGGGCATAGTCAATGCCCAGGGGACCTACCAATCCTACTACAATCAACACCTCCTGCCCGTGGGCGAACGCAGCTTGGCATGGACGAACTTCCTCGGTGCTACACAATGCTTCATCGTCCTGGGACTGTCGGGTGTCGTGGGCCGTATCCTCGATGCCGGCCACATCAAATGGCTCATCGTCATTGGCAGCGCGCTGCTCATCACTTCAACCTTTTCACTGAGTGCCGCATGCGGAAACGGAGGTCCCGGGGAAGGCAACTACTGGTACATCTGGCTGGCACAGTCTGTTGGATCCGGCCTGGGCATGTCATGCTTCTTTGTTTCGTCGTCTTGGGTTGCCTGCACTTGGTTCAAGAAGACGGTACGCGCCCTGCTTAGTGGGCTGTTGAGACAACCGGAACTAACTCAGATATAGAAATCTTTCGCAGTCGGATTCGTTGCCTCCGGTGCTGCTGTCGCCGGGCTCGTTTATACGATGATGTTCAAGTTCCTGCTTGCAGGAGAAGGGACCAACTTCAACAATGCTCAGCGCTGGACCAGCGTACTCACAGCCCTGACTTGCGTGGTAGCGTTGCTCTGTTGTCGCCCCAATCCTAAGCATCCGAAACGTGATGTCGAAAAGTGGCTTAGACTGGAGACCTTCATCGACATGGATGCGTTCAAAAACAGGTCTTTCGTCTTCTTTCTGGCTGCCATCTCATTTCTGTGAGTTGCCGCCGATCATCAGAGCAATGACCTGCCCGCAAGAACTGACCTTCGTGCAGCTTCCTCGGCTTCTACGTCGTCTTCTTCAACATCGAGGAGTAGGTCCACGTCTCTACGTGATGACAACCCACAGCCGTGCAGTACTGACGAGTGTGTAGATGGGCTGCGTACAGAGGCCTCGGAAGACGGGACGAGATTCCTGGGAGCTTTCAAGTCGACATCCCAAATGAGGTCCAGAACGACGCTATCCGCACCTTCTGGCTGCTCGCTATCATGAACATATGCTCTATCCTCGGAAGAGTCAGCGCTGGCTTCTTCGGTGACGTCTTCGGAGCTGTCAAGGTGCATGCTGTCGTTACCACGATCACGTCACTCCTGTGCCTTTTGTTGTGGCCATTCGTTACTGTTGTCAACGCTACCATCGTAAGTTTATAACGCTGGCCCGAAGTAGCTAAACACCGCTGACCTGTCTCCCAGGCGTTTGTGGTCATCTTCGGCGCTTTCTCTGGGGCAGTGATTGGGCTCCCACCTGCTTCGATCTCGGATATCCTTGGTAAAGATCCTGTCGAGCAAGCAAAACTTGGTCAATGGGTGGGCATGCTTTACACTGCTGCAGCCATTCCCGCTATGATCGGTCCGCCAGTCGCAGGCTACTTGATCGAAGTCACTGGCCACAACTTTCTCACCATCCAGCTCTGGTCAGGCTTCTGCTTATTGATGGCTGCTATTTGTATGGCTGCAGCCGCTATGTGCACGAAGGAAAGTCAGATTCTGGAACGTCTGCGCAGAGCGAGGAGATACAGTGTAGCGTCCCTCGTCAATTTTGCGACAAGAAACAACAGCAAAGAAACACAGGCTACCGCTGACGTCTAAAGGGACAGCGGTCGACTCCCTCTGTCGGTATTGGATGCAGTTCGCCCGCTGGGCCCGGAGGTCCTTGGCTGGAGTGACTGCGATATGGTGTGATGACGGCGTCTTGGGACTGGGGTTACTATTTTGGCAGCGTGCTACACGAGCGCGGATGCATCTTTGCCAGTGTGGTGCCAACAAATGTTTGGGGAGAAAGGGCTCACTATCTTCCTCTCGTAGGTAGCACGTCAAGTACCGAACGGAATCGACACAACATCCATATAAGAAGTGGGTGGTTTGCATTTCTAAAGTGGTATCGGCTATACTCTATTCACTACGTACTACAACCGTCCGTCGTGTCCCACACTTAAGCCATGTCTCCGAGTGATACAGTCTGGGATTGGGTCTTTTAACCTCATTGGTGAAGTGTGCCATAGCAGCTATTCAGCTGTTCGACGTCCCGGACAACTTCCGAGTCGTCGGTACGTGCTGTGGTCTCCCTTTCGCCGTGGTCGATGTGCTTGCAACAGCTGCTACTGAGGACTGCTGATTGCCTGAACGATGATATTGTGGTAGGCTGAATGATCCTGTTCATACTGCGTAAGTACTGAGATATCGCGCTCGTGCTGCAAACTAGTCGATCTCACCATTCAACCCGATCAAGCTGGTATACGGACGTGATGATAGAGCGGGCCCCGAGATGCTTCCAAGTTCTACAATGCGTTTGGCAGTGGACGGCTGGTATTGACTCGAAGAATGAATCGGCGCTGCCATACTGGATAGTATTACTCCCGGACTCTATCTGATGGATCACGGAGACATGGCCATGCTACAGAGCCGCGACCGCACTATTATGTCTCAGCCGCGAGGCGTCTCTTGGGGTGTGCTTGTGTCGCATCGCAACCCCTTGTGCCGCTTTGCGGATACAATCTTTCACATCGCTTCAATGAGGCTCTGTCCGATCGCTCCTTCTGGACGTCGGACAGAGATCACAGCGCTAGGCCAATTTGGGATTTCGGGCAGCGGTTAAGCATGCGAGATACCGTGCCTACCACGCCTGCTTGTGCGCCTGACCGCCTCCACATAGCCACCATATGTAAACTGTGAACGCGCTCAAAGAAACAGCACACTGCACTCATTGAAATATCTCAGCGCCGTATCGACTTGTCGTACCATTTGGCGAAGTCAAATTGGACTGCATGTATATGTACAGTAACATGATCCTTGCGCAGATCTGCGGCTATGCGACCACCTGGGTTCGAGATCATGGATAGCACGAATATGCCGTTGGAGCCAGACAGAGACTCACCTGGTGGAGAGCGATTCGACCAGCCAGCGGCTGAGTCCGCTCGAGAGCGAGTCCTCTCGCACAATCTGAACGAGCCACGTTTCTGGCCTCACCACGAGTCAATTGCACCGTCGTGGGACATCTTCCCTCACGCACAAAGGGATTTTGCCCTCGACCAACTGGCCCCGCGCTATGCATTTGACGAGACCGGAGATGATTGGGATCTCCCGGGCCCAGCTCAAGAGGTACCATCAACGGGCTGGTCCGAATTCAGCTGGAACGATCAAGTACTGATCGACATGGATGATGATCCGTCCCGGACACCGCTGTCGCAAGGCGATGTGCAGCATCACTACAAGCTGTTCAGCCCACAGCTAGAGCGACTCACTTCTGACGCTCACGAGATTCTCTCGGAAGAAGTTCGCAGCAATCCCAACTACATCAACTTTGTTGCAGTCGGCCCACAGTCCACCCAGCATGATCAATGGACTCAGCAGAGCAGACAGCAAGACCTTATGATTGACTTGTTCGTGAGTCAGATCGATCAGGCACACTATCCAGCCCTTCATGAGCCAGCAATCACAACACCAATGCTCTACTGTGCGCCGACTGCTGAGCCAATTTCGATGAATTCGCTGAATGCGCTCTCTGAACCCCGTGACAGCATGGTGGAGCTCACGCAAGAAGATGCCTGTATTGCTGAATGGAATGACAGCACGACCTCATCGCGACACCGCATGAGCTTGACCAACGCGGTGCCTGGAAAGCAGTTCCGCGTGAAACGAAAGGCATCGTCGATCGACAACGTGCCACGCGGACGGCCACCATCCTTGAGTCATAGGCCTCGATATATGGAGCCTCGACAGTGGCGGGACATTGCCACGGATGCTGTATGGACTGACAAGCCTGCGCTCAAGGTCCGCGGCACTTCGGGAAGGTCCCCAAACATGCCGGGTATGAGCACCTTCCAGGTCGAGATGTCGAAGGCGCCCGAAGCTGGACGAAACCTTCGCAAGGGTGTAAGGTTGACAGAGATGCAGCGTAGAGTACGGCAGCGCGGAGCGTGCATCTTATGTAAGATCCAGCAGAAAAGGGTCAGATTCCGCGCTCATGGCAAATAAACGGACAAAGGCTGACTTCGATCATCAGTGCACGACGACTAGACTCGGGACCCCGTGCGATCTTTGCGTCGTCAAGATGTGCATCGATCCGTATGACATCTCGACTTCTCCCTGTCCAACGACATTTTCCGACATAAAGCCGCAGCCTGAGACGTTCAGGTTGTTGAAGAGGGGAAGTAAGTCTTTTGCGTAATTGTTGCTGTTGTCGAGGGAGCATACCGCTGAATCTCCCCGCATAAGGTCTTATCGGATTATCGCTTTATTTCTTCGGGATTGGCAATACCACTCTCTACTCGCCTAGCCAAGCTGTGGTGATGCTCTCTGGACCACCTGGAGCAGAAGGCCGACAGTTCCTCGCGTCAGTGCAGAAAGATCTGGACAGTCTTTGTAAGAAGAGGAATCTGGAAACGATATGCGGTTCCAGAAGCTTTTCGAAGCTGCTGCCAGTCATCATTGCGCTTCTGGACCTTCTCCAAACTCGCGAGGCGAACAAGCAGATCGATTCCAATAATGTGAGCTATCTCGCGGATTTGGCCGAATACTTCCTCATACAGATTACAAAACGGCTGAAGGCTGTCTGGACAAACCCGTCTTCGACCTTGAACGAGCGTCTCCGATACGAAGTAAACACCTTGTTGGCGCGGTACTTCTCTGTTCGACCAATGCTCGGTATCATGAGACCTGCGTGCGCTGATTATACACGATTTCAAGACGTTGTGATCGCCTTGGGAGACAGGAAACCCCGGGAAGTCTTGAATGACGGTATCTGGTCTCAGCTTATCAATGATATTGTGTGGTCTGGTGGCGGCTCGCGTTAGTGAAAATAGACTAGTCTAGACGGAAGCCAGGTACGCAAGCGAATTACACTCTCGTAACGAAGTTGGGCAAGTTACTGCACACATTGTGGTAAATTCTGTCACTGTACACGAAGCTCGTATAGGATTCTTGCTCGGGCAGTCAGCGTGAGGAATCGCATGTCTTACTAGGGGAACGAAGTCCTCGTTGACCATCCGCCGTGTCGTTCTGGATGTGTCAATGTACACATGCACTGCTGAAGTAGTTGATGGCGTCGGACCTATTCACCTCAGCCCTGCCCTCCACTCTGCTTTGCCCCACATTTCGACATGTACTCCACCTGCTGCACAAGACATGATCGTCATCTCGAGTGCGTTCCCAAATCGAGAGTCGCAACATATACGTCCTTCGGCTACCATGCTCCTTCGATAGTGCATCCGGAGCTGGACTCCTATCTGCCAGGCAAGTCCAGCTGCGAAGGAGATGGACATCAGTCTGGTCAGCAATGGCCTCGAGAATGAGCAGCAGTTCTGGGAAGGTGAGACCACGCCTGCAGGAATATATGCCTCCGATTCCATAGTGATTGACATTTGCTAGGTCTCGAGGAGATCTTTGCCACCGATGTCGAGACGTACGAGCACATAGACGATACCTTGCGCGCTTTCCTGGACTTTGCAGCGACACATAAGCGTACGAAATCTCATAGGAAGAGCGCATAGGACGTGGGAGGCTGACTTCTGCAAGAGAAATACCTGTTGTCGGAGTATGAGTATGCGCGCTATGTGTACATGCTGTTAGACTCGCCCCTCTTTGCGGCGCAAGGTGATTATATTCGGAGGCAGATCTTGTATTGCTTGCTTCAGGTATGGGACACCGTATGGATGGAGTCAGATATGAGCTATCGCTGAGACGAAATGGCAGGATGACGACGTCAATACATTACACCTGTCGGCTGCTATCTTCTTGTTCGATGGCCGGAGTAACGGGGCGGCATTTGAGATGATGTTGCACGAGGGCGCATTCACGAGGCTCGCAGAATTGATCAGGGACCGCAAGGACGATCATAATGGACTACACCGGCTTATGCTGGAACTGATGTTTGAGATGGCGCGTATACAGAAGCTCAAAGGGGATGACTTGGGTGAGTACCAGCGCGTTAGTCTGATAACGGGACTGAATGCTGATGGGTGTGCGACAGCTATGATTGACGACACGTTTGTGCTTGACCTCTTCAAGATGATTGAACAGCTTTCCGATGACGCGGAAGACCCGTTTCATTATCCGATCATTCGAGTGCTCGTATGTTGGTTCGTCTGGACCGAGCGAAACGAATACTGACATCCATCACAGCTAGTACTCAATGAGCAATACATGTGCTTTGCCAATGAGCCATCCTCACCCGAAGGGTTCTTAACGCCCATGACGAATCGCGTGCTCAAGCTGTTGTCACTACACGGACCCTTATACCGCACCTTTGGGGAGAATCTTATCCTTCTATTGAACCGCGAGACCTCTTTGGGTCCGCAACTACTAATCTTGAAGCTGCTATACTTGCTATTTACCACAACCGCGACTTTCGAATACTTCTACACAAATGACTTACATGTGCTGGTGGATGTCATTGTCCGTAACTTGCTAGATCTGGATTCCAGCTGCAGCAGCCCCGACAAGGACAGCGGCGGAGATGACGCCGATGGCCAGACGGCACTTCGTCACACCTACTTGCGAGTCCTATGTCCGCTGCTGAAGAATACTCAGCTGGCTCGAGAAGGCAATCACTACAAACGCGAGGAGGTCCGGAGGACCTTGTATTTGCTCATCCACCGATCCTCTGCACATTTCGCGCCAGTCGATGCGACCGTCGTCCGTCTAGCGCTTCGCATCAAGCAGATTGACTGGTTGCATGAGGAAGGCGATGAACAGGAAGATGACCTCGACCGAAAGCTAGCCGAAGTTGCTCCGACCGAGACTCTCCTTGCGCAGAAATTGCTTGGGATGTCTGTGACGGTCGGAGGCGAAAGCAGCCTGAGCGTTCACGAGGTGTCATCTAAGATGACTAAAGTCAAGCCTAGTGTACCTGCACCACGACGCAAGAGGACGAAGAACGCCAATGGAGAGCACATGGAGGCCAGTAGTGTCAATCATGGCAGTCTGGAGGTGCCAGTGCTCATACAATCACATGTCTCTGGCGAGCGGAGTCCGTTCGCAGATGACAGCGAAGAGGTGTGAGCAGTGGTCCGATGTGCAAATCAACAATGCCTCCTCTCGCGCTCGACGCATCCGCCCCGGCCGACAAGACACAGGTGTCACTTGTGTCGACGCGAGCCCTTGCTGAAGCCACAATAGTCGCACTCAGTAGCCCGTCAGACATTTCACAAGGTCCATGCCCCTCCTTGCATCGAGGCGTATTCGAGATCTCAGTCCGACAGCATGTGACGTTGTTGACAAGGCTCAATACTGGACATCGTCATGTGTCGTCTACAGCAGGTCATACGAGACGGCTGCTACCGATTAATGTACGCGAAATCGTGGATAAAGTTAAGATCGCAGTCGTACTGCCGAAGACTGATGGTCGCACGACAGCGCGGTACCTGCAGCCGCGCCCGTTTCTGGCGCGGGATTATTCGGAGCCCTGCCCATACGATGTCAGATCTGAGTCTGACCTGGAAGTGTTCTTTCAACACCACGCGACTCCATGGCTGAGGTATTTCGACGGGATGGCCGCCATGCAACAGGCTGAAAATCGCTACCAGTGGCGCGGTCAACCACGAGCTTCGCTTCTGTCGCGCTCATCATCCTTGGAGGCATACTCATTGCACGGACTGACAACGCTACCACGACACTGGATCATGTCAAGGTACACCGTTTGCACTGTGTTTGTTTATCCCAGGATCTCACACCCGCCAATGTACTTAGGACCTGACCTCCTGCAGTCGAACCGCAAGGCAAGTGTGACAGCACCGGGGTCATAAGCCGGCCTACCCTAGTCTGTACTACATCACTATCTGCGACTTCTGCTTTGGCGAGTTCAACAAGGCTAACGTCTGGAGAACACTATCGAATCCTCGTATCCAGTCTCTGCGCACCGATGAGCTCCAACGCGCTTCGCTAGTTCGCAGTATGTCGTTTCCGAGAACTGACACGGCCGTCACACCGCTGGATCGGATGCCTGCGTGCATCTTAGGCCTGTTTATGTCAGCTGCCGGGTCGTCACAGATGTCATCCCCACCCTAATCAACCTAATCCATGGGATACAGGTTTCGTCTAGATGCGATCCCAGATGGCATCCAGCAGCAAGACCACAATCACATGTACAACGAGCAAAGCCGCTCTCAGTGTCCATGTGCAAGGCTTATCGGGTGGTACGCCACGGCGCACATTCAATATCCCTTGTGGAAGCCTCAACTGACCTTGTTGAGTCGAGATTCTTCCTGTCATCAGGTCCCGTTGCTATGCCTCGCACGATTAGTGGGGACTGGCGAAGTGCTGCCAGGTACCGCACCCGCGCCTTTGGTCTCGGTGGAGCACCGCAGTGGGTGTGCTGCAAGGTGATGCATCAGTGTTGTTGACTGTACCTGGCTTGCGAGCGTGGGATACGTATATGAGTTGGCGGGACAAGCTTCCTGCTATCAGGTTCCCTCTTCTCACGCTCCCAGTCGTTGAGCTGTCTTTCGTTGATCAAGTGCAGTCGTCGTTCTTGCTGTGTTTCTGTCGTTGATCGCGATTCACTTCAGAGAACATGAAGCTTTCAACCGCCCTGCCTGTAGTGGCACTGGTGACTGTGGCTGTCCAGGCCGCTGGTCGTACGTGTTTCGTTCTTTCCATACACTGCAATCATTGATCTGACGACTCTACAGCCGAGCAAGGTGTCAACCTCAAGCGAGAGGATGACTGCGAGAAGAACAGTACCGTCGCAGGACCAACCGCACCTGCTCCTCCATATGGAGGCTACGGTGGCTACAGTCCACCGCCATACGGCCTGTCTACCGGATGGCATGCTACTGGTGGCATACCGTTCACCTCCACGTCCAGCACACCAGGCAGCTATAGCTCCACCAGTGAGCTGAGGTCAGGCACAGACTTATCCTCTTCCACAGAAGGCTCGCCAATCACTGCTAGCAACGGTAGCAGCACGAGCACATCGATCACCACTCACATAATCACATTGACGGCCCCGACCACTGTCTTGTTGACTGCTTCAGCCACAGCCAACACATCGGTGCCATATGGTGGCCCGTCTGGCTACTTCCCTCCACCCTACGGTTACCCAAGCTTCTCACACGGCACTTCAGCGTCTACTTCCTCGACTGAAGGAAGTCCAGTGACGGCGTCGAGCTCAACTTCATCGTTCAGCAACTCCACGAGCAGCTCACCCTCCACGACTTCCAGTAGCAGCATCAATGGCGGTACCCCACAATACCCGACGGGTGGCTGGCCACACTGGTCTATGACTGGAGGCTATGAGTATCCTCATCCACACCCCACTGGATCTGGTCCATCCGGCTCCTTCTCCTATGCGAGTGCTCCTCGGACCGGAAGTGAGACATCCTCGAGCACCTCCAGCTTCTCCACGTCTTCAAGTTCTACCGAAGGCTCTCCCATCACTGGCTCGAACTCGACGTCTAGCGGTCCGACATGGTCATATCCCACAGGAGGCTGGTCGCAACCTACCGGCGGCTACGGTCCACGACCGCCGTTCTCTCACCCCACTGGCGGCTATGGCGGCTGGTCATACCCGCCGGGTCCTTACCCCACTGCACCTTTCCCGACCGGCACTGGGTCATCGAGCTCTGCTCTTCGTACCGGAACCGATACGACCTCAAGCAGTACCTCGTCCTTCAGCAGCTCGACGGAAGGCTCGCCAATCACCTTCTCCAACTCCACTACCTCTGCTGGTCCTACCGCCCCGCCATTCAGCTACAGCTATCCCACTGGCACTGGCACCGGTACAGGCGGCACGTCCTCGACTGAAGGCTCTCCTGTCACAGCGTCATTCACGAACTCCACCACATCTGGCTCCCCGACTTCGCCACCCTGCACGGAAGAGACGACCTCATCCTACCCTTCCGGACCACTGACTTCCACAAGCGTCATCACCAAGACCGCGACGCTGACGATCGACACTACCACGACTCTCACCTCTTCCTCCGAGTCATCAAGCACGCCCGCCTCTCCAATCATAGCTTCGAACTCGACCACACCTTACTCCCCGACCGGCACCGGATGGTTGTCCTACCCTCCCGGCACCGGCACCGGCTGGTCAAGCCACTCTCACCCGACATCCTACCCAGGCCCGCTCCCTACCCTCAGCACCGGCACCACTTCTGCCAGCGAAGGAAGTCCAATCACAGCCTCAACCTCCTCGTCCTCGTCTGCAACGCTGCCGTCGTCGGGCTTCAGCACTGTCACGATCTCCACCGCCACGACGCGCACGATCACCCATAGTACCAGCTCGGCCAGCGCGACGAATACGCCGTGGACATATCCCACCGGCGCTCGTTATGGTGGGGGAAATGGGCCGCCGCCGGGGTATGGAGGGGAGGAGCATAGGGGTGGTGGGTGGTGGGGTGGATGGGTCGGACGAGGGGGAGGATCCTAGATGGTAGGAATGATGCAGGAGGTTCACGACGGGAACTTTACGCCACATGAGTGAGAACGAGTCGATGGCTCACAAGCCACGGGAGCTGGGTAATCTCGTATTTCGCTTCGAACCATAGTATCGCTTCATTGGCGGTGGAGTTTATAGATCTAGTCCTCGGAGTCAGGCTGCGCTGGAGTAGTGCTCAGCTCGTCCATAGTATTCGAGTGTCGCGAGGCAGTTATGCGAATACATTACAAGAAACGCCTCACGCTCTCTCGTTCGATGCCGTCTAAACTATGCTTTGCTGTCAAGTCTCCCATCTCATCGTTGTGGCTCGCGTATTTCGCGGAGATGTACGCATCAACATCGAGCGACTCTCTCATCATCGATCACACAGCTGGCTAAGTACGCTCACACTTGCCTCCCACCCATGCGCCCATCACGCAATGATCTGATGTGTAGTATGCCGTGCTTTCGCTCTCATGCTGTCATCATGCTTTCACGCCACCGTTCTCGTCCGCGCCTCCAACAGCGTCATTGCCGTTTATACCCTGCTGATGCCTCAACATCCACACCTCCTTCAGAACCTCGTATACGAAGTGGAATTGCCCCTCGCCTTGAACCATCATCATTCGCTGCTGTCGCAGGTTGTCGACGGTCTCAGCTACGGGATCACTGTCGTCGGGAGTATTGTCCAGCTCGCCGTTGTACATGAGGTGTAGCAGGTAGTCTAGTGCGATGAAAGTGCCACTTCGCCCAACGCCGGCTGAGCAGTGTATAATGCGAGGATTTGTCTGTGGCGAAGTCGTGAAGTCGTAATAAGGTGCTAGGAAGTTCGAGTCTCTTGATTCAGGACCTGAGGGAGGCGACTTCGGGCCATTTGCATTCAGACGTGCAGAAAGCTGGATCAGTCGTATCAGGGCTTGTCGATCGTCGCCTTCTGGCACCAGGAAGTCTGGCCAACCTGCGAAGAGGAGATGGTAGATCCGCTTTTCATCGTGCTCTGTCGAGGGTTCGGGAGTCGTCCGGGTTCGAAGCAGCATTCGTCGGAGGGTGATCTTGGTCTTGGGATCGTCGGTGATGTCCTCTAGCTCGACCTCACCCTGGAAGTCGTCACCGGACTCTTCATCTGATGGAATGACTAAGGGCGAATCTTCATCCGATAACGGGTAGTACTGCGAACACTTTTCTCTATTTGCTTCGTGGGTTTGAGTCAGCATCACCACAACGGCAGCTCCTTGCACCTCATGCGAAAGCATTCGATAAAAGTGGTTGAGATTCGTCGTCTTCGGTCCCTGCGTGGCAATGTACCTTCGCTTGCCCAGTTGGATCGGTGATGCATTGATGTAGTCGTTGACTCCCTCGGCGACTTGGAGTTTGACTCGGTTCTGTGCGAAAGGCGAGACATCGGCATACCGATTTCGAGACGTGAACAAGTCGCCCGTCAGCCGTGACCATGGTGAAGTCGGTTTAGATGGATCTGCAGGTTGCTTCGTGCCTTCAAGTAGGCGGTTGCGTTGGCCCCATTCTAGGTCAATGAACTTTGCATGGCGTTCTACAATCCGATGTTAGCTCTTGTTGACTTGGATACATCAATTCTAGTCACGATGGCTTACCTGCTTTTGATTGATCAAGGAAAGCGGGTATCTTTGGGCTTGATTTCACCGTCGATGTACTTGGTACCGACATGGCGGCGAAGTCTCGGCTACTTGCAGATGATGCACTACTGCGACCAGAAATGGCGATACCTCTTCTTATATGCCGACTGTCTGCTGGCTTCAGCAAGCAGTCAGCTGCTGTGGCCTGCCGACGCGCGACACCGCGCTCTACGTTCCTGACCAGTGAAGCCGTGTTGGACTCTGGCGCAGAGTAATGGTCAGATATTCGTTTCAAGTTCGGACTCGAGACGTCAAGACTTTATGGCGACGATCCCGCTCGCACGAGCTCCTGTTCGATTAGCAGATTGATAGACTCTTTGACAGGGTAGTAGGTGTAATTCAGTCATCAAGATCAACCATAGAGGTGCGATGTTGGACTCGCGCCTGGTACGCCAATCAAGACTGACAAAACCTCTACATATGATCGCGTGCGCCCCAGATGACATGCTGCATAAGATCTGAAACAGACTATAGATAGTGATTGCTGCCTCAGGTGTTCTTGCATTCCACACATCGCCACTCATGACATACACTGAGGCCGTACAGAGATAGTATCTTTCAACATCCTCAGACCAGTCTTCGTTGACCTGGCCTACCATCATGGCACCCTGGCTTATGGTGCTCGAAGCTTACGCAGTGCAAGCCTTGCTTCGAACTCCAGGCTTCCACCGGATAGTCGAGAAAGTGGCAAAGAATGTCCATCGGGTACGGCATGGCTTACCACCCGAGGAAGAGGGCGGCACGAGCATACAGCAGCCGGGACAGTCTGGCTTCGCGCAGCACTTCGTGGACGAGGTGAAGGCACAAATTGGGCGGACAGAGGCAAGGCAGGCGGACGTACATGCATCGAGCACCAGCGATGAGGCTGCGAGGAGGGTCGAGAAGGAGGATGCAGATGCTGCGTGGGAGCAGCTGAAGAGGAGTACTGTAGCGAGCGGGACGTCGAAGGTACCGAAGCAGGGATTTCTGGATGGGTATATGGATGCTCTGAGGACGCAGGTCAAGGCAGGAAAGCCGAGATGAGGAATGCAGTGAGAGTGTTCACGGACACGGAACCATCCAACATGCAGCATACAGCCACCGGCACTGGTGAGCATGGACCTGACGCTTCACGGCGACTTGCTGTAAGATCCCCGGCGACCTTTCGATAGCATCTGCTAGGTCCAATAATGAAGGAAGGGCAGCGTAGACGCATCTACAGCTTGTGGGCTCGGACGCTGGCTAGTCTTATCCCTGACAATCCGAAATCAGCCATGCGACGACTTAGACCAAGCGTATCGTGGCAGAAGCAGGAGCAAGCCGGCCATGGCTATAACGCCGAGACAACTTTTCTTGCAGATTGTCAGCGTCGCTCAGAACAATGGTCAACATGCCTTGCAACGAGCAAGTCGCCCTCGACGTGTTCGGCTAACGTTTTGCCCTGCTCCAAAGCTGTGCTAGGTCACACACAGCGGTATAGAGCACATTGGCAATCACACGAACCAGGCCGCCTCTAGATGTGCGCTGCTTGCCCGCGTCTTTATTGCCACTAAATCCAATCGCACTTGCCTCACCTCTCGCTTATCGCCATCCCACAGACGGAACCAAAAAGGCATGTGGCAAGCCCGCCGCCTTTGCTCGAGGGAAAGGCAAAACATACAACAGCAGGACTTCCCGTATGGTCACCCACTACAGTACTATTCTGCCGCCTCCGAACTTAAGTTCCCATGAGCGGACGGGTATGGCTGTTCTTTCGGAGCTATGGTCGTATGTGGGGGATAATGATCTTTGCCAGGCTATATGCAGACTGTCCTGTGGCTTTGACCGGAAGTCGGTTGCGCGATTCGACATAGCCACCATATGTGCTGCATGAGGCTGCATAACGTGCGAATAGGCCATGTTTGACCGGGGATGGGTTATGCAGTCGATCTCTACTTTGCGCACTGCGCAACACACTCAGAGTCTCTACGAGTTTGGTCCTAGCAGGCGTGTAGCTGTAAAACCCGCAATCCGCCACGGCAGGGTTTTAATTTCTATAGCTCGGACGTCCAGGCAGGTTGCAGTCATCCACGATCATTACCAATAGGGTATCTAAGTATTAGGTAACACAACATGTGCATTCTCCATCCCAGACGTTCTAATGCTTTCTCTCGAGCGCAGTGCCCTGCTGCGCCGCCATGTATGATCTACCAAGCACTCGCTTCGTGCCGTCTTCGCTGCCCCAGAACGCCGTGCCATGATGTGCAAGCCGTATTCATGCGATCATCGAGTAATGATCAGCCCCATCCCATCTAGCCAGGGCCCAACGCTCCCGTAAAGACCTGCTATTGTGTACCCTCGAGGAGGTATAAGTGTGTGCCTGTACACATGTCAGTCCTTGGCTTCCAATATAGCCGACGAGAGCGCGAGCTTACCCAGATCCTCCCGTTCCATTTCCGAACATATCGCTTCGTTTCCCCGTGCTGGTCAGAATCTGCAGCCCATCGATCCACAGTCCTGCTCTGAGATAGAACCCAATAATGGTCTCTCCCATCCTATGATCCAGGGGGAACAAAGTCGCCTGGCCACCTCTCTTCCCGAACAAATCAGACTTCCCGTCCTCGTACAAGAATTCCAGCCCGTCCACGCATCCGCCATGCCAGATCTTCACGCCAAGCATGACTTCCTTGTTCTTCCACGCCAGCCCAAAGATACTCTCTTGTGGTGTCGAGCCATCCATCTGCGAGAAGCCGAGCTTCGAGCTGCGGTACCCAGGTCGACCGTCAGGCAACTTGAGCCGGTCTTTGGGAGAAGCCAGAGCCGAAAAGTCTTCCACCAAGTGCTTCCCGCCTCCGCAGGAGAAGACCTCGAGTTTCAGCTTTCTCTTCTTTTTATCCTCCGGCAGCCGATCTCGCAACGACTGCTCGGTCAGCGTCACCTGCCGCGGCGCGTTCGGCGGACTGCTGCTGCCGTCTGTGTACTCTATCCAATGGTGGCAAAGCTCGTCGCCTTCGGGGAAAAGCTCGATCCACGCGACCCCCGTAGCGGCTGTGACGAGTACGGTGTTGTTGTCTACGGTCCAGACTTGGATGCTGGTATCCACCGGTGCTGGCGCATCACCGGGCAGGCCGAAGCAGGGGTGGAAGCGAAAGCGGAGGGCGTCGAGTCTGTGCCAAGCGCACTCGTCTTTGGGGAGACAGAGACGCTGGCCCTGTTGCTTTGTGCGTGTGGAATATGGCTCACGGCAGACGAACGTGCGGTTCAGGCGGACGTAGTCTCGTAGCATGACGCCTGACTCTTGGTGTGGGCAGCCGAAGAGATGGCCCGTTTCGTGGAGATGTGCGCCGATACCGATATTGGCCGCCTCCCAGTTGCTGCCCGCTTCGTTGCAGTCGTTTGCCACGTACTGGGTATCCGTCCGAGTGCAGTCGCTAAATGCTGGCACAACCTCCTCGATGTGCGCAGGATACGATTGCAGCAAGTGAGAGCCGAAGATTGCAAGTTGGATCGTACCGTCACCTCCGCCTAGCGCTGCGTGACCACGCACAGTGCCCACCTTATGGTCCCAGTGAGTGTCCAGAAACATGCACGAGACGTACTGCGTTTGTCCCGACTTCGGCGAGAAGTGGCTTCTCACCGCATCGCTTGCGATGGAGAAGAGATCGCCCTTGTTCTTCGCGGGCTCGTACTGCTGGGCGATGTTCAAGTCTTGCACCTCTTTCACCGTCTTATCCAACCGAACGACGTGCACCTTCGCTTCGTTTCGCATCTGCCCAGTCTCCAGATCTCTCCATGTGAGTGTTCCATGCTGCCACTCCTCCTCGTACCTGTAGCATCTTCTCCCAAATGAATTCCGGTTCATCTGCTCTGCTGTGAACGCCTGCCAAAGATATGCCGCCATTCTGAACTTCCGGATTGCTGTTGCCAGATTGTTACCCTCCTTCTGTATCCTCTCCGGCACCGCATCGTACGTCTGTGGCGAATCCTTAGCGACTAGAATGCACAGTTGAAGTGGCGGTGCTGTGTTCAGTGGGAGGAAGTTGATATTGATCCAGGCGGAGTGCGCCGGACCAGCTGTTGCTGGCAGCTTGGGAGATGTGAAATCAAGTCGCAACCTGTTCGGCCCTGGCTGGAGATAGACCAGTGCTTTGAAGTGGCAGTCCGAAACGGGCCATTGCTGTGGCGGGAAGTTGTCCTGGTGGTGGTGCACCGTCACTTGCCCATCTATAGGCTGCTGAGGGTCGGCGCACTGACCAAAGATCAGCAGGACCTTCTGGTGTACCTGTTGCTCGTTAGCTTGGGCTAAAGTGTATCCGTTGGTGTACACACCCAGGATCCGTCAGACACAGACAGCACCCGCGGCGCGAGAGGTGAAGTCGCAGGCGTCGGTCGTGAAGCCGTCTCGCTGGTCTGTAGTTGTGTTCCCTGCGATCGCGACATGTCAGCAGTCTGACCGTAGCACTCATGGGCGAGCCGAACATACAACAAGACTATACCGGTTGCTCTGCTGCGACGGCTGTCTCGATCTGCTGTGAGCAAACGGCGGTGTCTTTGTGCCATTCCCGTTTGCTGAGGACAAATTCGTGTTGGACCGTGACTTCGTAGATGCCAATGTAGCTGGCGGCGAAGCTCTGTCGAAGAACGAGCTCAAGGTAGACGAGCTCTTGCTGCCATTACTTACTGAGTGCGATTGCGGCTCTTCCACCCCATTGCTCGAGGAATTGCTTGACGAATTGTTGGTTTCGCTGGTCTTGAATGAGGCTTTGGATCGTCTGCGGAGGCTTAGGTCCTTCAAGAATGAAGGCATTGCTGGTAGGCCGTCTACGAGAACGGCTGGTCGGCGAACGGCGGGTTTGGCGACGCTCGTATGGGAAGTATTGTGGTCCACGCAGTCAATACCTAGTGAGACTGCAAACATCCACTCCGTGCCTCAACTTCCCAACTGTATTGTAGCGATGGGAGGATCGAATGGCGCACAGCACGAAGGAAGGTCGATCAATCGGCGGTGGGCTGTCTCACTATCGCGGTCCTGGTAGCACCAGCGAGCTGCACACTGTAACAAAGAAGACACTTGAACGACAACGCCAGTCAATGATCAATCTGTAAAGTGCAGCAATAACCCCACGATGGTTCCGCGGCACTGCCGTCGCAAGTACTGTGAAATATCGCCGCAAGGTTTGAGAGAAGCAGGGCAGTTGTTGAGAGCTTGCATGACCCGACGCTGCATCCCACATGCGCCTTCAGCCGCTATCAACGATACCCCGATCAACTAGGAATAGATCCGGCGGTGGGTGTCCGTACTTGCAGGATACATGTACTTCGCTCGCACAGCATTGAATGACTTGCATGTACTTGCCGTGAGACTTGGAGATCTGCTGATCATGCGACTGCGCGACCGAACATCTCCTCTGGTAATTTGCTCGTGCTTTTGTACATGCTACATACGAATCAAGATAACCGGTACTGGAGTTTTAGCGCCATGCCAGAAGGCTGGGTAGTGATCTACCTCGCATGGACTGGCCTCCGCGGCTTGGGTGACGCGAATGCGCCAAGAGGGGTGCTTTTGAGATGGACTTTCAGTGATGGGAAAGGGCTTCATGTCCTTCGAGGCCATTTTGCGAGGCATCTCACAGGCACTGGACTCGTTTGCCGCACCTGAAGCGAAAGTGATTTATCCAATGTCGGGCCTGGTCGGTATTCGGAGCCAGATCCATGCAGATCTTCTCGCTTTCAATCGCGAATCAGGACATGGGATGCATCTGCTCCAGCCATGGGTGAACGTGTAGCGCTCTGGAATAATTATGTGTCAGCATCTACATTGCAGTAGACACACGAGTGAGGTCACGTTAAGCGTATGTTGACGAGAAGTGAAGGAAAGAACGCACTCACCTTTCACATATCGGATCGCTCTTGCGCCTGCCGAGATATCAATGCGCCACACGTGCTGCTAGCTGTGGCGGGCCGTTGCACTCTACCAAGTTCAGCTCCTCCCTCCTCCACTTCTGCCCTACCAATGCCAGATCTGACTGGTCCATTCGGGATGAACCACCTTCTTCTCTCGTGAAAGACAATCAAAGAAAGTCATCCACACTCATTGCAATACCCACACTCGTTCAGACACACTCCTTCCCACTGCCTACTGCCTACCCGCATCATGGCGGCTACATTCCAGCCCGAGCGGCCTGAGGAGGTTGCTAACAAAGTGCTCAGAAGAGCTCAGGTATCGAAGGTACGGAGCTAACGGTTGCGAATGTCTGCATTAAGAGCGACTGTGTACTAACATCTTCCTTCTAGATGACCAGAGCGCTGCAAGACCGTCTCGCTCTCGCCAACGTCAAGATACAGAATGGCTGGGAGAACATGAGCTTGGACGCTATTGAGCCACAAGTCGACAGCAAGATGAGGAAGAAGAGACCAGCTAGCAGCATTGACACCACATCGGACACGGCATCAACCACTTCAAGTCGAATGCATTCTAGTAGCGGCATGGACTCGTCCCCCCTCACAGCACCCATGTTCTCTGACGAGCTGCCCAATGGCTATTCAAGCGTAAAGCGAGTGCGGCCCGCCGATCTCGTCAAATTCGACTCTTCTGGGAGTGTCACGGGTCGCCGCACCAGGATCGCTTCACGAAGCCAAAACTGGAAGAAAACGCACTCCCTCCCCGAATCATCTCCAATAAACCACGCCAAGCACGCTCGGGTCCCTTCGAACAACGTCTCAACCCTTTCCTTCATCTCGGAAGCATCGACCGTGGGCGACAATTCCCCGCCATCTCCAGACTTCAGCGAAGAAGACGACGCCGATCTCCCCGTCCACAGCTTCGGCGTCAACACTAGTACCCGCATCAATTCGTCCCCACCCCGCACACCGCCTCCACAAGATCGTCGCATACGTCGTAGTAAAGGCCACAATGTCTCATGGTCGCGCACGCCTAAAACTGGCGAGGAAGGTGCGGACTTGCTGATCTACCTCGCAACCTCCCCTTCAGGAGCCAACAGCAAAACCGTCAAAGCCATTCAACCCCAGCCTCCCTCGACTCCTCCGCATAAGTCCACACCACTACCATCATCTCATATGACACCGGGCATGACTGGTAACGGGTTCCTTGGTTTCGGCCCGAACACTCCAGGAACGAACTTCAATTTCGCGGACTTCGTCAACGTCACACCTAGTCCGGCGCAAGGTGCTTGGCAGCGGACTCCTGTTGCTGGAGGCAGGACGCCAAGTGCCGCAAAGGAGGCGAGGAGGCGACTCAATTTCGAGAACTTGATGCCGCCCACCAGTAGTCCGAACTTGACCCGAAAGGGGCAGACTGACGGACTTGGGATGGAGCTGGGCGGATCACTGCGGTGATATCACTTCCGCGAAAGGGATGGGAATGAGGGAGGGAAATGGAATTACGACGTTATGACACTGCTACATCGCGCTCGGCGCGAGGGGTACAAGACTGCCGAACGAGGACGGGGCACTGAATATGGGAGGAACACCAGCGTGGAACGCATGGGAATGGCATGGCATGGCACGGCATGGCTAATGGATGGAGGCACAACTTTTACTTGGATGCAGCGATGCAGTGGATACCCGCCTGTTGCTTTTACTGGCTTTTGCTTCTGGGTATGGGAGATTTTTTGGCTTGACGCGTCACGCGTTCGACATGCGAAGCGACTATATGTGGACTGTCACACTGCGAGTGATGCTTCAGGGTATTCTGGGAGTACTCAGCGTTGATAGCTGTAGCTGTAGCATGGTATTGATGCCTTTATATCTTCTCTTGCAGCGATGATGTATAACGGAAGCTTTAGGGGGAGCAGCGGGAGGACGCGCTGAGGCGCGAAATCAGCGCGCTTCTGTCTGGCCAATAGGCGATGCGGGCGGAGGCTTGGCACGATGCTGCCGTTCACGAACATCGCCGATAATGTAGCATCTAGATTCGTGCAAGCTTCGTTAGAGCTACGTACCGCTTCTTCATGTCGGCATCATACTGAAACCGCCTCCACCTCCGCCCTTTGATCTTGCCTGCCCAGCGCGTCCGCCCGACGTCTTCCTAGCGACTCCCCTCTTCGCGCCTCCATATCCGTCACCCCTGCCACCACCAGAGTACCTCCCTCCGCCGCCAGAAGCCTTGCGAACGCCTCCATAGCCGGTGCTACCCTTGGCTCGGTAGGTCCGCTTCTTTGCCTTCCCAGCAGCGGCTTTCTTGCCACCTCTTGCGCTCTCGCCTCCAGCATACAAGAATTGCGTGCCGAGACTACCGGCGCCTTGTGTCTGCGCTGTTTGGGAATGCTGGAAGAACTTGCTTGGCTCGCCTTCGCCGTCATCGTCAAGATCAGAGCCATTAAAGCTGCCGTAGTCATCTTCTTCGTCCTCTTCGTTGTCGCTGACAAGATCAATGACGTTCTGTGTGTTCGGATCCACGACACGGGCTTCTTCGACATCTGCTGTCATCTCGTTGTAACGGCTGTGAGAGTCTTTGATCATCTTAACGAACTGCTTGCCATACAGCTGCACCATCTCGGGCTTGATGCCTTTTATTCTCAGCATCTGAGCTTCGGTCTCTGTGAAATTGATCGCCATCTCGCGCAGGATGGTGTCAGAGAAAGGTACCACGTGGAGGCCTTTATTGGACATAATCTTCCCGGCAAGTGGCTTCGCAGTCTGCACGAAGTTGTCGACGATGAAGCGGTGAAGCTCCGGGAGGCTGTCCATGGTAGCGTCTGAGGTGATTCGGCCGCCTAGGCTCCTACGAGGGCCGTCTCGACTACGCACTCCAGACTCTGGAAGAGGTTCGAACCCGTCCTCGCTCTCTTGTGCATAATCTTCATCGTCGCGTTCGTCCGGTACCACAAGGTCGAGATACTGCTGATCACGGGCCACAGATCGGCGGGAGGACCTGCCTGGTCTACGTGTTGACACGTCTTGTACAGGAGATGACACGAACGTCGAAAGAGGCTGTGGAGTCTTCCTTGAATTCTTCGAAAGACCAGCTTCTGTGTCTGTGCTCTTCTTCGACTTCTTCGGGGCTTTGGCCGATGGCTTCGTTGGCGTAGAGCGGATTTGCATACTAAGCTTTTGCCGTCCAGCAATGAAGTCCCGACTATTTGGCCCAAGGCCAATGTAGGTATGAGGAAACGGCTGACCACGCGTCTTCACTTGGTACTCTCGTAGCGCGTTCTTGCCTAGCAAGAGAGCGAAGAGGCGATCCACATCGATCTTACTCAAACTCTTGCCTTGGCCGAATCCGTTGACCTTGTCATGATCGTGCTCCTTGGCCTTCTTGTTCGCGTTGCCGCGCAGAAGCTCCGCGCAGTTCAGTAAGGTAACGTTCTCCTTGAGCTCTGCCACAATATTCACAGCGGCTTGCGCTTGCTTAGACAAGTCGAGGTCTTCATATGTGGCCTCGGAATTGCAATTGTCGCACTGACCTGCGCAGTCCGCTTTTTGGAAGGGCTCGTTGAAGTAGCTAAGCACCTGCACTCGCCGACAATCGCTTTTGTTATCGCAGTAAGACATCATCCTCTGCAGCATCTGGACTTGGCGCTGCTTTTGCTCATAACTTCCCTCACCTTCATCAATCATGCGCTTACACTTGGTGAAGTCCTGATATCCGAAGAAGAGGTAGCATTTTGACTTCTTGCCATCACGGCCAGCGCGACCAGTCTCTTGGTAGTAGCCCTCCAGACTCTTTGGCATGCTGTGGTGCATCACATAGCGGACCTCGGCTTTATCAATACCCATTCCGAACGCGATCGTGGCGACGATGACATGATACTGCCCCTTTTGCCACTTACGCTGCACATCAGCCTTTTCCTCGGGTGTCAGGTGGGCGTGGTAATGATGGGCGCGGATCCCAGTCTGCCGCAATGCTGCCGCCATATCTTCGCAGTTCTTGCGGGAAAAGCAGTAGATGATGCCAGTCTGGTTCTTGTGAGTGTCTTTGATGAGACTGGCAATGGCTTCGACATCCTCCTTGCCTTTGCCTTTTGGGCGCACCTCGTAGTATAGGTTCGGCCGGTTGAAGCTTCTTGTATAGATCTCGCACCCATCGATACCAAGATTATGAATCGTATCAAACTTCACGTTCTCGGTCGCGGTCGCAGTCAGTGCCATCACCGGCACCGCAGGAAAC
The DNA here is from genome assembly GCA_036872775.1 of Oleoguttula sp. CCFEE 5521. Lineage (NCBI taxonomy): Eukaryota > Fungi > Ascomycota > Dothideomycetes > Mycosphaerellales > Teratosphaeriaceae > Oleoguttula > Oleoguttula sp. CCFEE 5521. The sequence continues at coordinate 1,210,895 of JAVRRP010000001.1, forward strand.
TGCCGGCGTACATCACCGAGAGCCTTGTAGTCCGGGCGGAAGTCGTGTCCCCATTGGCTCACGCAATGTGCTTCGTCCACCACCAAACGAGCGAACATTCCCCGAGCGTATAGTCTACCGAAGACATCGATCATCTTCTGACTCTTGCTGAGCATTTCTGGCGTCACATAGAGAAGCTGCAACTGTTCTTGCGGATCTCTCGAATTCATGATGTCGTAGATCTCCCTCTTCTGCTCTGGGGTCGTCTCACTGTTTATCACAGCAGCCTGTATGTTGAGGTCCAGCATATGCTGCACCTGATCCTGCATCAAGCTGAGCAATGGCGAGACAACGACCGTGAGACCTCTTGTCTTCCCACTCCGCAGCTGCGCGGGTAGCTGGTAGCACAAAGACTTGCCGCCTCCTGTTGGCATTAGCACGAAGACGTCCTTGCCACCAAGAGTCGCATTGATGGCCTCGAGCTGTCCTTGACGAAATCCACGATGCTTGAAGATCTCTTTCTGAGTGCGCTTCACATCATCGGACCACGGGAAGCCGAATAGCTTCTCTTCAAGGTCCTGATCTTGCTCGTCATCGAATCGAGGAATCTTGTTCTTACGCATATTGTCACGAGCCGGCGGTGGCATCGAGTTGCCTGAAGTCTCTGCGAGCACTCCACGGGCTGGTCCAGCAGAAATATGCTTGCTCGATGATGCCTTCACTTCTGCATCGCGAGCCAATTCGAGCATCTCATCATCGTCGTCAAGACCGAATTCTGCCTCTTCATCGTCGGCGAATGGCGGCGGTGGTGTTCCCATGCGATAGCTGAACAGCTCCTTAGGCTGTGCGAAGTCGGAGAACTGGTCAAACTTGGAGGCCTTTGTAGAAGTAGATGTCGTTGCGTGTGCAGCTTTCCTGGGCGGTGAAAAATAGCGGTCAACAGGCGGTGCAGTCGCAGCTGAATCCATGAACGCTGAGCCCTTGGGCGTGACATGTGGCTTGATTGGAGCGGCAGGCTGTGTTTGGGCGATGAAACCAGAGCTCGGTAAATTGCTGGTAGTCCTCGGAGGCACTTGTGTTGTCGGCACTGCGACATGGCGAGATTGAACGCCTTTGCGTAAGTCGGGAGGTCGGCGTAGACTCCGATCGATGTCCTTCTGACAGAACGCGAGGAGGCCAAGGCAGTCCGACTCGAAACTGGCAAGTTTCGCTTTGCATTCATTGTTCACTGCTCTGGCAGCTTCGGTACCTTGCCGACTTTTGATGGCCGCTTTCATCCCAGCGAAGGCGTCATCCTTTGCTGCGAGGAGCTGATTCCGCTCAGTACGCTTCTCCTGCAAAGCCTTGACCGCTCGCTGGCGTGTTTCGAGCTCGTCAAGATCTTTAGACTTGAGGTCTGCGCCTTCATCATCCTCTTCATCCATGAGCGTCGCGATCTGGTCTGATAGCTCATCTGCAGTCGAGTCAAGCTCCTGCAGAACGCGTCGTATAGCCTCTTCCGAGAGGTTGAAGAAGTTGTCCAGCTTTTGACGATCTGCATTATCGAGTACCGACTTCGGCTCACTTTGCGTGCTCATGGGTGCAGATGACTTCTCGACCAACATTGGTGGGCCGGATTGCAATGTGCCACCATCTCGGCCACTGGGTCGTACTGCTGCAGGCGGTCTAAGTGGCGACATGCGTTTCTGATCCATAGCAACGTCCCTCTTCTGAACTGGAGGTGACCGGACCACAAACGGTGTGATTGGCCTGGCCCTTGTGAAATCGATAGGTTCATCGTCGTCGTCGTCAGAGTCCGCTAGTACCATTTGAGGAGCTTGACGTCGTAAGGGAGACGTCCGAGAACCAATTCCTCGCGGGCCAGCAGCCACTCTGGGAGGTGGAGCGTAGGTCGAATAAGGTGGTGGCGCCTCCGAGGGCGGATCATCCATAATTTCGTCGATGGCGGTGTAGTGCTGTTCGGAGACCACGGGAGCAAAAGTCTGCATGGCTGGGCGACTTGCTGCGCGCACAGGTGATTGTGCCTGTGCCGATGCGCTGCGCGTAGGATAAGCTTGAGGGCACGAGGCCTGCCGAGAGTCCTCCTCGAACTCTGTGCTCTTGCGCTTCCTCCCTGCATGTGACCCACCGCTACGCCCCACGCTCGGACTCCTAAGCGCACTCATTCCCTCTGTCAAGTCCATGATCTCGACATCCATGGACGGTCTTAATTGCGTAGGGCGGTCCTTTGTTGGCGTCCGTAACACGGACCTCTCCCGCTCTGCAACTTGATCAAGCTGCCGCTGCGAAAGTCGAAGCGGCGGTTCGAAAGTCTCTGTAGACCTGACAGCATTGCTCTGCCCTAGAGACAGCAAAGCAGGGCGGTGTGCCGAGCCCGGTGTTGTTCGCAGCCTGGCCATGCTGTCTGCTCCTTCTACCGGTGCAATTGCTGCTGCCTGGTGTACGGGCTGTGAAGCCAGCGTCTCATTGCTCAAGATGTCGTCGAATGTACCGTCGGGAATGTCGTCCAATTCGGCCAGCTGTGACGGGCCTAACGAGCCGAAAGATGTAGTAATGGGCGGAAGACTGATATCAGGCGGCGAGGCGGCCTTGCTCTGAATCAACCAGCGCAGATGATCATCGAGATTGTTGCGCGTCATTTGGGGCCACCATTGCAGCTATGGCCGCGATGGAATACGGCAGAATGGCGAATCGAGGTCACGGACGCGTGAAGCCGACATGTGAGAGTGGGATGAGGTGTTGTCAATGCCAAGACGGCGCGAAAACCGCGCTAGGACGCGTCAATCACGTGGCTTATGCCTTTCAATCAAGCAAGTACTTCCGGACAAGAGTGAAGTGGGCCCATATAGTCGTCCTATGCTGCTATTTACTACCACATGCATTGGTGTGGTATGACTCTTGCAACGTAGTCATGGCACTATTATACCAATAGAGCTGCAGTAGGTGTGGCACTGAAAATCTAGTCTCACTTCTGTAGGTGCTACATCGTACTTCGGCCTCCTCTTGGAACTAAATTCTGTGCAAATCTCTTTGTTGCGCAGAACAAACTCACAGGGTCCGGGTTCGCTGATGCAGATAGGAGTCGCCAGTAAACACAGCCATGACAACCAATGTCTTGCCGTCTGAGGCTGCGCTCCAACATGCCCGAGCAAGCTTGCTCTCTCAAATACCCCAAAGCGGTCATGGAGACGAAGCAACTCAACGACACTTACACAACGACCTCCTCCCAGCCCTGAACAAGTCCTCCCAGTCTCCCAATTACTACGGCTTCGTCACAGGCGGCTCAACGCCAATAGCTGCACTCGCGGACAACCTGGTCACAGCACACGATCAGAACGTGCAAGTCCACTTGCCAAACGAGACAGCTGCTACCAACATCGAGGCTGCTGCGCTACGGATGCTGTGTGATCTCGTCGATCTCTCTCCAACCGAGTGGCGTCACAAAACTTTCACAACTGGCGCGACTGCCAGTACCATTATCGGCCTGACTTGCGGACGAGAGTACGTTGTGAGAGAAGCAGCGCGGAGGATTGGTATCTTCAACTCTGGAAGTGTAGCCGAAGACGGTCTCTTCGAGGCTATGACCGCTGCCAAGATCGATCGCGTACAGATAGTTACATCTGTCCCGCACTCGTCTCTTCGAAAAGCAGCCGCCGTCGTTGGTCTCGGTCGCAAATGCTTTATAGATGTTGGCTGTGACACTGCTTCTCATCGCTTTGACATGCCTCAGCTAGCACGGGCACTCAAGACTCCACGTACAGCTTCGATCGTAGCCGTCTCCTGTGCAGAAATCAACACTGGCCTCTTCGCCACGAATGCGGATGACATGCAAAGCATCCGCAAGCTTGCAGATGAGTACGGTGCCTGGATACATGTCGATGCAGCCTTTGGTCTGCCTGCTCGGCTTCTTGCTAGCAACGTTGGCTACGATGCCCTACTCGAGGGTGTCGCAGGCATTCAGCTTGCCGACTCCATCACAGGCGATGCCCACAAGCTGCTCAACGTTCCATACGATTGCGGCTTTTTGTTCTCGAAAGATCTAGCCTTAGCCCAGCACTGCTTCCAGAACCCAAATGCTGCTTACCTTGCTTCAGTCGTCTCACAGCCAACAAATGCAGCTGAGCCCAGCATACCTTCACCGCTGAATATCGGGATTGAGAACTCACGTCGCTTTCGCGCGCTGCCTGTGTATGCCTCGCTGATGGCGTACGGTAAGAACGGTTATGTCGAGATGCTCGTGCGCCAGATCAGTCTTACTCGAGCGATCGCAACATACATTGATGGGCATGATGCGTACGAGCTATTGCCGAACGATCCTTCGCGTACTCTCGAGGAGAGACTGGCAAATGTTTACATCATCGTGCTGTTTCGAGCGAAAGGCCAAGCATTGAATGGTGAGTTGGTGCAACGCATCAATGGCAGTAAGCGGATCTACGTCAGCGGAACGCAGTGGGAAGGCAGACCAGCAGCGCGGTTTGCCGTGTCAAATTGGCAGGTGGACGTCGAGAGAGACATCGCGCTGGTCAAAAAAGTGATGGACGATGTAGCCAACGATGCCCGGCCGGCAAGTTCGTAGCCATAATGACTTTGATAGACGCTTCCATTGATCATACATGATCTCATATACTGAACTCCAATCGATTCCCTGCAAAATCTCGGCAGAAGAAACGTGTCGGAAACTCGGCCGACTGATCGCCTGCGCAGTCATCAGCAAAGCACCTCATCACCCCTCCCCAACCGGAAATTCATACCTCTGATTCCCTCCCCCGGCTTATCAGCCTCCCTCGGCGCCGCCTCCCCACCCTTCTCAAAACTCTCCCAAACTCGCTCCCTCAACTCCGCAAGCTTCTCCTTACTCTCCACGCGGAAGCAAGGATGCCGCGAAGAAGCTGGCTCGTTCGTGCCGATAGCTACGTGGACTTGCTGGCCTGAGGAGCCGATGTCGAACCATGCTAAGCGGCCATTCGTGTGCACTGGGACGGCGCGCGGCGTGAGGCCGAGAGTATCGCCGTAGAAGACCTGGGCGTGATTGAGGGTGCCGGGCGGGACGAGGAGGTTGATGTGGAGGATGCCTGAGATCATGATTGCGATGAATGGGTGGCGGTTTCTCAAGCGTGGTCGACCGTCGTGTGACGAATTTGCGCGACTCGATCAGGGTTTTCTCGTCTCTTAGATTGGCCAGCTGTGATGGTCAAATCGAACTCACGTCTGCATACATCAAGTAGCCATGTGCAGAGATGACTATGAACGTGGAGTTGAACAGCAATCTGATGACGTGCGAATGCGACAACGCGATCAACCGAGGGTACGAAGAAGAAAGCTGGTCAAGCGTCAAGCCATGTACACTCGAGCGATCACGACGGCCAGTAAAGATAGTGTCGATGATTCGTCTGGATGAATGAACTTCCGGATGCAGACACTCTAGCAGCCTTTCGCTGCACGGCATTGTAAAATCGACAGCAAGCATACAGCAAGTGACACTTTGCGGTACCAACACATTCGTTTCTTGGGAGGCCTTCGCCACGACTTGCTGCATAAGAGTGTCAATGAGGAGTAGAGCAGAGGCCTCAGATCTAAACGGATGATGCAAGGTGGGAAGGAAACGCGGTGGTCTAGCATCAACTATTATAACATTGCTACAGTCAAAGAACATCTACACGTTGTTGGCAGCCTTCTCGCCACCGTACACACCCTCCTCACTTGGGTCAGAGTCGGTGCGAGCCTGGTGGCCACCAGCAAGTCTCGGGTCGTACTCAGGCGTGCCTGGCACCTCACCAGCAAGCTGCTCGAGGGTCTTGCGCTTGGTCTCTGGGATGAGGAAAGTCTGTGATAGTACGTTAGTACGAGGTAGCTATAAAGCTTTGCAGGAGAACTTACAGTGAAGAGACCACAGAACATGAACAGCGCGTAGATCTCCATGACGTGGTTGAGCCATGGCGATGCGTTCGTGGGAGTCGCACCGCGGATACGCAGGGGGCCGATGAGGACCTGGGCAAGAATGGAGCCAACCTTGCCTGAAGCAGCGGAGATGCCGTGAGAAGTCGAGCGGTAACGCGTCGGGAAGCACTCTCCTGGTACAATGAAAGTAGTCGAGTTGGGGCCGAAGTTGAAGAAGAATTGTGCAAGGACGTAGCAGGCGAGCAGACCCTTCTCGCCAATCTTGTGGTAGCCGAAACCCATGATGCAGAAGAGGACTGTGAGCATGGCAAAACCCATGTACTGGATAGGCTTGCGGCCGACGGTGTCGACGAGAGCGACTGTCACCCAGTATCCGGGAATCGCACCAGCGCAGACCAAGATCAAGTTGCCGACGGCGGTGTTGTAGAAGACCTGATACATAGTGCTTCCAGATGCATAGCCAATAGCTTGCAAAATCGTGGCGTTGTTCAGGGAGACTCCGTAGAAGGCGACATCAAGGAAAAACCATGAACCAGCTGTGCCGAGCAGGACCTTGCCATACTTCCACTGGCCGTAGTGACCGATGAAGTCGGACCATGACGCCTTGGGGATCTCCATATGCTGAGCAGTGTTGCGCATCTCGCTTGAGCGCATGACCTCATCTGGTACACCCTCGGGCTTGGACGAGAGGTAAGCCTTGACATCACTGCCTGCCTTGACAACGTCGCGGGAGACATCGAAGGTGTAACGTGGCGTCTCGGGGATGCTGTGACCAATCTCAGTATCTGCACATTGGGTTTGGTCAAAAATGTTCCATGAAAACTTACGTCAGACGGTAGTAGAGCGCGATGCAGCCGGGAACGGCGCCGAAGCCGATGATGACACGCCACATCTTGTCAACAGCGAGCTGGCACACACCGCTGCAAGTGGCAGGGCCCTTGGCAGTGAGCAAGCTCTCCTTGAAGCCAGACACGACAATAAGGGAGACCAGGCCGGCAGCAAATTGGCCGATACCCTGCATGGCGAAAACACTTCCCATCATAGCTCCACGCCACTTGGTTGTTGCGAACTCGGATGTGATGATCGATGAGAGCGGGTAATCGCCACCGATACCGATACCCATGAGCACACGCCAGAAGATGATGATGCCGACGATTGAGATGCTGCGAGAGTCGGAAGCGAGAGCTTGTGCAGTGGTGGCGAAAATAATCAGAATGAGCTCGAGGCCGTACATCTTCTTGCGTCCGACAACATCTGCAAGGTATCCGAAGCCGAGTTGACCGATGACGGTTCCGCCGGAGGTCGCGACCTTGATGGCGGTATCGGAGTTCGATGGGATCTTGCCACGCTTGGTGGCGGAGAGGTTGTCATCTTGCCAGTAGACCACGCCCAACATAGCAGTCACGAGACCAATGGCGAAGATGTCGTAGGCGTCGGTGAAGAAACCAATGCCCGCGACTACGATGGCGCGGACGTGGTACCAGCCGAATGGTGCCTTGTGTTGTCGTTAGTCACTGGTCATATCATCCGATGTTCAACATATCCTACCTTATCGATCTCGGCGAGCGCAAGTCTTCTCCGCTCATTGGGGTCGGCAATGTGAGCGTAGTCATTGTGGAAGTTGTGAAAGGCAGCGTTGCCTCCCACGGTTCGCGTAGCCATGCTTGACGACGTGTAATGTGGTGGACAGTGGAGAAGTAAAGCTGCCAAGTGCCGTTGAGCGACTTGAGGAAGCTTGTCAGTCCTGGTGACAGCCGCAGCCACTATATGTGGGATGCTCACTTCCGCCAAGCGTGCTACCCTCCCTTTCTACTAGCGTGAAAAAAGATGTGGGAACGAGGCGAAATACGCTGCACCTAGCGCCGGCTGCACGCCATGACCCATGGCCAGATCATAGACGCCGGCGATCACGCTGCTTTTGCGTCTTTGCTGTCCAATTGCAGGGCTGACTCTGAGCATGCATTCATATTGCTTGACCTTGCCAAGATGGTGGCTAAGTCTTTGCGGCTGCCATTGCCCGAGTGCTTGCACACAATGGGCGAAGGCTATCAAATGGACTATCGAATCGTATGGCCCGAGTCTGAACCTCGGAGTGCTGATATTCATGCGCTAGGACGATGATTTGATGTTGCCGTCGTTGATTCGACCCGTCCCTATATACCTCCGTAGTGGTGATGATACTCGCCACTTGCTCGCGCACGGCAAGACCGACCGAGATAACATTGCTGACAGCTGAAGCCCAAGGCATCCTGACGAGACACCAACAGGTGATGCTCAGCCCTGTCGCAATACCCTGTCGCGGAGAAGCTGTCACATCTGTACAACAATACCGATTTCAGGCACCATGGCCGAGAACACGGCCTCACGCGACCGCACCAGCGTCCCAGCTCAGCGGCGAAGTAAATCTGCACGGCAAATCAGTGGACTTGCTGGGAATAGCGCCACGTGCTGGAGAGTCTTTCGGGCAGATCTCGCATGAGCTCAGGTGGGAAAGTGGTGGTTTTCCTGAGACTGAAGTGAAGTCTGAAACGCCAATCAGAGAGCGTCCTGAGCCCACGTTCCAGCTGAATGCATGCAGTCCCACGCAAAGTGGACCCGCTAGAACGCTCACAGAAACACATCCGAATAGTGCGCGCTCTTCGCCGATGACAACAACGTTCGAGTCGCCTCGAGTTCCAAATATCACGGTGAAATTGCGGAAAGGACGACTCTGGCATTCGAGGCTGTCACTCCAGCATGCTGCACTCGTGATGGCGTTACTGTCACTCTGGACCCAACCGCATGTTAAAAACGTCGATGAAGAGTCGAGCAATCGGAAATACATTCGACGTCGAACTTCATCTACCAAGCCTTCTCGCCACGCCCCCAAGCGACGCTCGGCACAGTGCCCAGCCAGGTGAAGCCTTCGAAGCGAGCTTATGTCGCGTCGGCCAAGACGCTTCGCAACGCTCGTAGGTCGTGATGATCTCAGCGATGTGGAAAGATGTCGAGGAGTACGCGATAACGAAATCTGCGAGCGTGGCACGACGCGATCGAAGGTGCTCTCACGACTGTCGTTGGTACTGAACAATCCATTGATTGCGCGTGCCACGGGTCTTTGCAGAGGCCTTTGCCAAGCGACTGCACACTCCCGTCGCAGATACTGTACGACGTATCGCCGGTATCTACCAATTCCGGATCTTGCGAAGTGAAGACTATCGCTAGTTCAACGACGTTCGACTAGAGCTTCTCCGCCAGATCTTCATCTCGGCATTGACCAGCGCAGTAAGATGCAGGGACTGCCAGACGGGGTCAAAGTCAGGCATACTTTTGCTTTTCCGAAAGTCTGAAGATCCGCTATGCGCCCTCGGCCTCTTCGAAAACCTCGACGTGAACTGTGCTCCTATCATGTAGTTACGACAACTGCATGTTGTGCTAGCGACCCACAGTGAGCCAGAGATCGACATATTTGGCATTCGCACGTTGTGGGCTATATCGTCTCTCCGTGGAGCCCGAAGTCGCCGCTATTCGTTCAGTACGCATATAACGAAGCAAAAGGTCAAACCGGGCTGCCGGAAATGCGAAGGTACAGTCGATCGCACAATTGATGTAAGACAGTATCGACCTTCCGACAGATGTCTCGCCGCAAAGTACCACATGCCTGTCCAAACCAATCATCCAGTGTTTCACTCATGTGGCGCGCATCGCAGTAGCAGAAAGAAGTGTATACTTTCCCTAAGAGCAAAGGTAGAACGTGCACAACGTTTCTCTCTCTCCGACCGCTCCACAGCCGTTCTACTCACGTAGTGCGCACGATAGCAGCCCAAACATTCCAAGGACATCACGAGAGCGACGGGAAGAAAGAAACCTCATGGAATCTCTCCGTGGCCGCTTCTTCGGCGTGTCACGTACGTGGTGTGCGATATAATACCATGTGAGCCTTCGGACATTCCTGGAGAGCGAAGGCAACAACCGCACAAGGCATACCTCCATGGCCGCTACATCGAACGCTCGGTGACGTGCCGCGCAGGGAGGTAGTACGAGGACGTCTAGGATGTCCAGGGGAGCGAAATTGCGCAAGCATACAGTTGGCTACGGGTCAACATCGTTCAAGGATTCGTAACCTCCCTTTCCCAAAAGCTCGAATTTTGCTGTGCTAGTACAGATACAATCGCAAGTGTCGATCCGTACCAGACACCGGGGGGTGAATGCAGACATAGCCTTGTCTTGGCTCTCAACGTGCACTCTCGGGGGCAACGCGATAGAAAGCCTCTCTACCGTAGTCAAGCTAATATGAGTAAGATTCACAGTTCCGACTTTTGAAGAAGCGGAGGTGATGCTGTCGATTCGACTAGATACCTCGAAGCAATTCCACGACTAGTCACTAGCTATCCACCCTTCCTCCGCCTCCATCCTCTCACGACCCAGCCTAGAAAGGAAACCGCAGCTTGATAGCCGTCTTTGATTTCGGAGTCTACCACTTAATCGCCGACGCATCTTCCGGCGGCTTCCTGTTATCAGCCTCGAAGCCCACCCCGTTCTCGAGAGCCTTCGGGTCCACCGTCATTTCCTGCGGACCTTCCATATTGGTATCGACGTCCTGCCACCCAGCACTGATTTCCGTAGCTTCGATACGTGACTCGGTCTCAGGCTCTCTCACCGACGCAGTCTTGTCCGGATTCCGACACACGGCGTCGACTATAGCATCTTTGTCCTCGTCTCGAACGTAGACAGCGTAGGTCGGGGTGCCGTGCATGTATTCTTTGGCTTGGAATATTTCGTGCAATTGACCAGAAGGGACCTCCTTAACCGTCTCGTCGTTGTAATTACGCCAGATACCAGTCTTGAAATCATGGATTGAAACCCAGTAGTGACCTCCTGATGAGCCCCCTCGGTGTTTGAAGCAGGCTGTCAGACGGTATTTATGTCGCTTCAGATCACTAAACAGGGCATCGAGCTGTCCGGTGAGAGCCAGTACTTCGGAGTCGATCGCAGACAACCGTTCGGATTGCAGGGCTGCATCGGCTGTCAAGGCTACGTGGACTTCAGAGGCTGTGTCGATTGGGGATTCACCTATCTCCATGAGGTCCTTGTTTATGTCGTCGAGTGAGGAGATGTACTTTGCAGCCTCAGCCACTGCGTGAGGGCCCTCGAGAGAAATGTCGGCGTTTTGGCACATGAAAGCTTTGCGTTCGGCTTTCAGTTCTCTGATGCGCTTACGCCACCCCCATGCAGTTTGTCGGCGTTCAGGTACCACATCGTGAGCAGTATCGAAGTAGCGATCCAGGTACAGCTCGTCTTCCAGCCGCACAGACACGTCTGATTTCATGCCCTTCTTGGTTGCCTCATCGAAGTAGATCCTTGGCATACTAATCTGCACCAACGGAGGTAAAGACGTAATCGTCTTATATTGCTGGGTCTCAGAGCTCTCCGACACACTCGCAGGGTCAAAGTAGTCGTCTAGTGCAGCATATAGATCCGTAGGCTCTCGTGGTACTTCTAGGAGAATCGATGAGTCCGCGATCTGCTCTGTGCGCGATTTACCGTCGGCGGGTGCCAATGTTGTTTGCGACAAGCCGATAGCGAAGAGATCACGTAGGGGATCCATCTGCTCTCCCCGATCATCCGTGCCGTGGGCTTGCATTCCAGCACGTAGTCGCTGTGTAATGCTGTCGTGCACCTCCGTAACGTCTTGCTGTTGCCTTGCCTTTTCTTCCGCCAGTCGCAACGTATCTGATGTTGTTGTCGAGTGACGACGTGGTGGCAGAGGAGGTGGTGCGTCAGGTGCCACTTTCGGTGATGTGGGTGGAGTCAGCGGCATTTCAGCGCCGTTCACTGGAGGATCCTTCATTGGCGTGTTGATCAGATCGCCATCCTCAGACGCCTGCAACGTCGCGCTGCTGGCGCTTGATAGTACTGCGGTCGACTCACCCCCGTTCGATTCCTCGATCGGCGGCGTACTGCCATTTACCAGCGGAGGAAGTGTGTCGCTGTCGTCGATCGCGTTCTCATCTTCGACCAGCTTCTCCCCGAGCAGAGCGAAGTCGGACGGCGCAAGAAATGCTCGGCACACAAGATCCTGCTCCGGCTTGACCTTCGATCCAGGCTCCCTGATCATCCTTTCGAACAAGTGTCTCAATTCTTCCGCAAACTTCTGTCCGCCCTTGATCTCCTGCAATGTCACCAATAGCTGCCCGACGCGTTCTGCCTTCTTCGTGGTCTTGTTGGTGTCAAGCTGGAACTTCTCATACTCCAGCACGATGTCCCGCAGAGGCTTCAAACTGAAGTAGTACTGTAGCAGGCTGTTGAGGTAGCATGTATTGCCATGGCTGATCAACCCCACGGGCCAGGTCTCTGGTGCAGAACTGCCATCATCACCAGGTTTGCCTCCGCGCAGAGCCTGCTGTACGGCGGCAATAGCGCGCTCAGTTTCCGAGCCAGCTCTGTCAGCCCTTGCGCTCTCGAACACGGTAGGCCATATCGTCGGGTCAACCGCTTCGAGCTTCTCTTCCACATTCAACAATCGCAATGCCTCATCAACATTCATACTTGCTTCGTTCGGATCTCCGCCGAGTAAGAATGTGTTGAGAAAGTCGCTTTTGCGCTCTTTGGCAATTGTGGATATAGCACGTCGGCCAATCTCTTCCAGATCTTTGTTACCGTCGGTCTGTAGAAAGATGTCAGTGATGATCGACAAACGCGCTCTTGGCAAGAAAGTGCGGTTCCCTGCAGCGCTGCAAGGAAGGCGCGGTTGCGGTTGCTTGCAGGACGGGTCTCTAGTCGCGATTTCTCTCACTGAGGTCTCGACACCATGACGCCTCTTGTGAGTATCTATATACAAGCAGAGTACAGGCTCGATGTCTTGAGAGACTGAACCAAGCCTGCTCCGGCGGCGGCAACATTCAGGAAAGGGACTTTGCACTCACTTTGACTGCGTATATCGTCGTCACCATCGAATCATCAGATTGCGGTCCTAATCCGTTACCAAGCCATGCGTATGCTTCTTCCACTGTTTCCACGGACTGACGTGAAGCATTATTCAGCGTGGACGAACCTCTTGCCCGGCCAATACGCCCCAGCATCTCACGCAGATTCTCTTGCCCTTGTGCACCCAGATCAGTATGCTGCGCATGGAACAAATTCAGTATTCTCTCGTCGTCGGCTCCACCTCCATTCGTCGGCAGTCCGAACGTTCTGTATGCTTCTCTCAGATCTCTCCGGCTCACTAGCCCGGCACTTTCCTGAGTAAACATCTTCACTTGCAGGTCCTCCGATCCGCGTTGTTTGGTGATCTCCTGGAGGCATTCGAGGTAGTAGGCTTCATTCATGGGGTCGCAAGCTACTTGGCGATCGTAGGCGAACTCAATGAGGCTGTCACCGAAGTCCGTGACAGCACCCAAACTGCTGATGTAGGGGTTGTGATCTCCGCCGCTGGCTGAGCGTCGCAATGACACGAGTCTTGGGTAGCCTTGGGCTGCTAGCACTCGCTCGATGTCTCTAGTCGCTGATGGCCAGCCTTCTGAGGCGCTTGGGTTCACACAATTGTTCTGCGCAGCTACTGTCGCCATGAGAGCGAGGAGCTCGTACTGGACATCCTCCAGATCTTCACGTGCTGATGATGTGTCCGAGTGAAGCCGATCGTTCACTGTCGGCGGGTTCGGCAGGGCCCACGTACCCTCATTATGGTCATACTGCAATCCCAGCTCTTGCAGCAACTCTGCGCAGTCCTTGCCCTGAACACCGAAAGCCTCAACGAACCTCTTGTTATTAGCAGGAAAGGACCTCCTCTCATGCTCCGGATTCAACGCATCTTTCAAATACCTCCTCAATCTCGCCAAAGGCTCCACAGGGGTCGCTTGCCTCACACCCTCCCGTCCAGGATCGTCCGCAACGATTTCTTCATACCGCTGCCTTAGCTTCCCGCTATCTGTGAGGAGCAGCACATCCGGCTTCGAGATCTTCGGCAGCTTGTACACTAGCTTCAATTTCGCACCACAAGACTCGCTCGAGCAGACCCAAACGAATCCTATCCTGTGCGCATCGACCGTATGCAAATCCCGCACAGACCGGAAATGATGCAGCGGCTTCTTGCTATTCGGACACGGATCGCTCGCACCTCCGAAGCTCACAAAGAAGTCTGCGTGTATCCTGCATCTCTTGCAGACCAGCGCTAGCTTATACTCCGTCGCACCGTCTGCCCGTAGATCGAGAGGAGGCTGCACGGACTGCTCGAGTTTGGTGCAGTAATCATGCTTGCAGGCGTCTCGGTAAGGTGTCGGGGGTGGGGCATCGCCAAACGGTGGAGGGAGGTCGGTCAGGATGTTGCCTGTTGCGGAATTCTTTTGGGGATCGAAAGACTGAAAGTCGTGCAGGAGACGGGGTGCGAGTTTGCCTGGGCCGGTAGGCTGTGGGATGTCCATGGCTTGGATATGGCCTGTGAGCAGTGTGAGAGCTCTTTGTATGCAGGTGCGTGGTCAAGATCTCTGGAGATGCCGACTGCTAGGTAGTCTACTATGCTCTTCCTCTCATGAGATGACTCGTGCTTCCACGAATGCAAACATCTCGCTGTGCTACCGAAGGCAACAGAATAGCACACGTACGTAATAGGGAAACGCTTTCACACGTCTGCCTCATGAAGCTCGTGCCAAAGCATAACTCGGCGCCACACCAAAAGCACGTCGTCATCCCTGTCTGTCAGCCACGCGCCTTCCCCAGAGTTCGGCTTCTCGAGTCATGTGTCTTGTCTTGCCTCAGGCATCTTCTCGAGCACCTCCCCCAAGCTCTCTTTCGCTGCGCTGATCAGCAGCATTGACTGCCACACACGCCCACAATGGCCGAATCCGAGGAGCAGGCGGCGCAATACCACCCCAAGGACGCGATAGGAAGCGCCGTGAAGGCTACACTGGTCACAGGCAGCGCAGGCCTCTTCATCTCGACCATCCAGAACACCCTCACGAAACAGAATGTCGGCGCTTTCGGCGTCTTCACGCGGACAGGAGGGACGTTCGCAGTGTTCGGTACGTCTCCTTGAGGTGCAGAGCGGAAGCCAGGTGACGATAGATCTGGCACAGAACAGGGCAAAGTGACGAAGAGGAAAGCGCATTCGGGACGATGAGGAGATCCTGGGTTGCGACACAGGACAAGATGCGCGATGGGCAAAGAGAGAGATCATACCAAAGGCTGACCGAACTTTCTCGCAGCGGCAATGGGTGGCGCCTACGAGTTCAGCAAATGCGCCTCCGCCAACCTCCGAGAGGTAGACGACACATACAACTCCTTCATCGGCGGAGCCCTGGGAGGAGCCATGCTAGGTCTACGCTGTACATATCCCCCCTTCTAACCCTCCATCACCTGTCCGTCATCTCTAACACGTCCCACAGTCCGTTCAGCACCCGCAGTGCTCGGCTACGGCGCCGCTCTCGGCGTCATCCTCTCAGCCTTCACATTCACAGGCGGACAGCTGAACGGGTATAAGCAGGACTCTACCGTGGATGAGGTGGCGAGGAAGGAGTATCTGAGGAAGAATCGAAGGCGGCCGATTGAGGAGACTGTTAACGAGTTGGGTGAGGGACGAGGTGAGTTCGCTTTATAGTGGTGAAGTCAACAAAGCAGAGCTGACGCATCGTAGGGATCTACGCACCGGGCTACGAGCAACGGCGAGCAGACAGGCTGAAGGAGCGGTATGGTGTCGATGTGCCTGTCAGTGCGGCGGCGACATCCTAGAGGTGTAGAGATATCTGTACATGCACAAGCTCGACTTTCCGATTCTGAACCCACGCCACGCCAATATGAACACGCGATACGTGTCTGACCCTTGTAACTTTGACGATATAACAAAGGTGTCCCTCGAGCACCGACGCGTCTCCTAGCTGGCCGCAGCCTCGTCTTTGCGCGGACTGGACGAGAGGAGCATACTGCACGTAGACTGAGACTTGAATATTGTCTGGGAGTGGTTCAAAGTGGAGTGTTTCTTATCACTGTCGAACTACATGATGCTTTTCAGGTCTTATCTCGACATCCACGGCTAGTGAACGCGTGGCCAAATCCCGATCTACTGCCCTCGGCCCCACGAATTGTCTACTCCCATTCGCGTCCTTCGTTGAGTTCAAGCTGTGATTGCGGATGTACGATCTCTGACCGAAGCATTCGGATCTCGAGTGGCCACCTCGGCGTGTGTCTGGCCGTTAGATATCTTCAACACGCCGTGGTGGTTGGGATGTGGTATTGAGTCGCTGCAACAGCGCCCCAGGACGGTAGTCCGGTGGCCATCGAAGCTGGTGTGTCCAGTCATCGTTCGTCGAAGTCTGCACGCGCTGAGCTGCGCGATGTTTGACAATCTCGGTATAGCGAGCAATACAATGCTCTCCTGCACGCCCCTCTCACGTCAGCCCCGTACACGCCACTTGCGGCGCGGGCGGCCCATCCATCTCCTCAGCAATCACCCTCGTGACACCCTCTTTCCCCTTCTCCCCCGGAGGTAGCTCCCACATCCGCCCGAAGCTCGGCGCGTCTTTATGCCCATGACACGGGCATTTCCTTACTCCCTCGTACATACCAGCCAGCAACTCACTCCCATCACCTTTGAGTGCCGTCTCGAGTGTAGCAGCGTCTGGCTCTTCAGGCGACACGGGCTCGTCGTCTTCATCTACGTCGTCTTCGAGGTCTGCTTCGAGTGGTGGTGGCCGTGCGGAGCCGGAGGGGAAGCGCTGGAGGCTTAGTCCGTTGTCTTCGTCATCTTCGTCGTCGTCCATGTCGTCGTCGTCGCTTAGCTCGTCCTCGTCGTCTTCGTTTAGACCTGGGATGGTGCTAGGAGGTGGGCTTCTGCGGGCTGAAGAGCTCGATCGCAGTGCACCGGCACCTTGGAACTGCACTGCTTTGGCCCGTTGCGAACGGGATGTTTCGTGCTCGATCTCGACTATGCGGAGGCGGAGGGATTCGTAGGTCATGAGGTGACCCACTACGAAGCGGAGGGAGCGGTCTGGGCGAGAGGCAGCGAGGTTGAGGCGGCATTCTGCTGTGTGGGCGAGGCGGTAGGCTTCTGTGAGAGACATTTTGGTGGTATTGTGAGGTATTGTTGGTGGTGTGGCTTTCGCCGGAATGAAGAGAGTCGAGCTGAGTCGAAACGCGGATTCTTTCTTTTACTAAACCCACGTTGCACGGTTGGGAGACCCTGATAAGGCGGTGTTATCTCGTTCTTGGCCACGCCGAGGTGAGGCCAGGTGCTAACGGTCAGTCGTACAACAGAAATTTCTTGTCAATGAAAAGATCACAGGGAGAAGCAAGCCTTACATGTACTGCAAGACTTACCTGCTCACTGACATCTACTCGGAGACACCGCTTACATGCACACGCCAACCCCTCAAACAAAGGCGCCCTATGCATTGGTAATCCGCCCTTTGACTCATCCACGTGCGACACGAGACACGGCGGTAAGGTAACTCCAGCTACACGCGCATTCGACCGCTCTTGCACGCCTTTCCCGCGCGGGTGTCAGCTGAAAGATTGGTTCGGTAGCATTGCGGTGCAGCGAGCCGTGAGTCAATCAGCAGAACCGTTGTGCTTGCGCCATGCGGTCGCCGCGATGGAATGCGAGAGTTTCGTGTTTTTCCTTGGGTGGATATTACTCAGCGGTGTAAGAAGGTTTAGAGGTGCATCACTTGAGCCGAAGAATCGTGCAGGCGGGGGCGCGAAGTGGGATGAGATTGAACCCCTGCCGAAGATCACGCAGCTGGCAAAATCGACGGAGTTGTCTTGGCTCGGGCATCTTGGGGCTGAACTCGTCTTTATGTGAGCTGAGGCTTGTAGCATGTGTCGATCATCTTCAGACCGAGGATCGTACTGTGATGCTCTCTATGGCTAGCTTTTTCACGGCTGGTGTCTCAGCTCGAAGCGATGAAGAAGATGCAGACGAACGGCGCTAAGATCACCACCCATGTCATTCTCGGCATTGTGCCGCACGTGACGATGGAGCTCTCGATACCGCAACTCTGAGTGCGTCAAATTCGAGAGCTGCAATGATGCGAAGAAAGTGTCACATCATCAGCAAGACTCGCGACCAACAAAGCATGCCAATACTCGGCAATTCCTAGAGCCGAAGCCGCAGCTCCCCTCGCTCCTTCCACGCGTCGCAATGGCCCCCTCATCATCATCAGACGACCAGCCCTCATCAGCCGGCCGCAACCGGCGCCCATCGCCAATCCTCAATCCCGCTCAAACCTCGACTTCCGCGATCAGCACCAGTTCGAATACTCCTCTTCACACGCCCCGCAAAGAAGGCGCCCTCTCCCCCTCCGTCTCCCACCGCTCCTCCTTCGCGGAAAACCTCCGCAACTACCCACCCTCCCCCCGCACGCAGCGTCAACACTCCTTTTCCGGCGCCGCGCTGGCCGAGCTACTGAAGAACCCGCCGGTGAAGATGTCCGGCGACGAGAGGTTCCGTGGAAGGGATTGGAGGAGTATCGGCGTGGCAGAGATCACGGATCCGGATGAGGTGCGGTTTGTGCAGATGGATAGTAGTATTGAGGGGACGACGAAATTGCTGGTTAAGAGTGGGGCGCCGAATGTCATTTTGGTGAGGGAGAGCACGAAGACGAAGACGGCGATTGCGACGTTTGATTATAGTGACTTGAATGCGTATTTGCTACTGGTGCTGGGGTTATCGGCGCCGGATGGGAGTGCTGGGAAGTTGGCGGATAGGGCGAGGACTGGAGAGGCGATACCACTAGCGGATTTGCTGGACCATCTAGGCGCGAGGGAGATGCCGGCGTTTCTCCCACACACTGCAGACCTGACCAAGGCGATGGAGGTGCTTGGTGGTGGCTCACACCGATTGATCATTGTCAAGGAGGGCACATCAGAAGTGGTGGGCGTACTCAGTCAATTACGGCTGGTGCGATTCTTCTGGGAGAACCACCAGAACTTCAGCGTTACAGAATCGCTGTACGCGAGGGCATTGCGAGAGCTACGGCTGGGAGACAAGGAGGTGCTGTCAATCAACGGCGATGCACCACTCAAGACTGCTCTGCAGATCATGAATGACGAGGGTGTGACCAGCTTGCCAGTCCTCGACAATCAGAAACACGTTGTTGGTAATATAAGCCACGTCGACGTTCGCGTAAGCTACCTCTTACTACGCTTGAGATTGCACCCGCATACTGACAACCGGCTCAGCTCCTCACAGATACCTCCTCGATACCCCTTCTCACCGGGTCCTGCATCCACTTCATCTCCGTCATCCTATCCGAACGCGGCATGGCAGACGGAAAGGACTCTTTTCCTGTCTTCCACGTCAATCCAACAAGCACACTCTCGCACACAGTCGCCAAGCTAGTCGCTACCCGCAGCCATCGCATGTGGATCGTCGAAGCACCCTCACCCGCGGCCTCAGTCCCTCCCTCGCCCAGCGTCCACAGCGTGGCTATGCCGCCATTCAGCCTCCAGCACAATAACAACAGCAGCGGTGGGTTGTCAGAGCGTTCGGGGTCAAGTCATAGTCTGACCGGACCGCCCTACACGAACACAGCTCCCGGCGTCTCGGTAACAGCGGCGCAGATGCAGGGCCAGAACATGTCTGGTCGGCTGAGTGGTGTGGTCAGTCTGACCGACGTCCTCAATCTGTTCGCAAGAGCTAGTGGGCTCAGCCCACGTGATCCTGAAGAAGAGAGGCAAAGGAGAAGGAGAAGTAGCTCCGCGAGTTTAAGGCCGAGTATGGAAGGTGTGAGGCCGAGTGCGGAGTTTCTCAGTGGGAGTGGGGAGCTGAGGCGGAGTGGGAGTGGAGCTGCGCATCGGTGAGGGAAGCAGGGAGAGACGTGTGCATACGATTCCGCATTGGGGAGGACGATTGAATGATTAGCGATGGCGTTGGCAGGCATCTTGCGTGTAATCTGGGTGGCTGCTGCAATGGTGAATGAGCACGAGGCTACGATGATAGACAAGGACTCGCAAACTTCTACATGATACACCCTCCGCACATAATGTTCTCGACTTCGCCTGCGTTTGGCACGTGACTTTACTGAACGCTCCTGCCGCGGGGAATGTTGACCCTGCATGCGCGCGTCGCGCCCCATAAAAATAATGTTGCGTGGTGTCCAGACGAGATACATACATAGTCTTCTCTCATCACGGCCAAATTGCGCCAATTGAAGCAGTCGCGCATTTGCCAAAGTTGTGTTAGACATTCCACACTCCTGACCCACGCACCGACATCCCTCGCATGCGCCATACATACCGCGAACGCTCCGGTTGAGGAAGTGCTCAGACGGCGATCGAAAATCACAACATCCAGACGTCGAATAGCATACAGACAAGATGTCGGCTCTTTCGCCGGAAGTGCATCAAGCACTCGGCACGCTACTACAGGGACTGCAGTCTACCGACAATACGGTACGGGCGAACGCTGAGAAGGAACTGAGTGAACAATGGGTCAATCAGCGGCCGGAGATGCTGTTGATGGGGCTGGCGGAGCAGATGGCAGGGTCAGAGGACGAGGGGGTGAGTACGAGTCGAAAACACAGGCGTATTAGCATAATGTCGCGTCGGAGATCTGACGCACGATCTAGGTACGAGCCTTCGCAGCAGTGCTCTTCCGCCGAGTTTCAGCCCGAGCAGTCAAGGAAGTCCAAAGCGGCGAGACGAAAGACCTCTTCCTCCATCTGAACCACGGCCAGCAGTCTCAAATCCGGTCGAAGATGCTGGAAGCACACGCGCAGGAGCAAAAAGGGCACATCCGCCACAAGATCGGTGATGGTATCGCTGAGCTGGCGCGACAGTATACTGACGAACAGGTCTTGTCACCCGACGGATCACGAGATACTTGGCCTGAGCTGCTCAGCGCGCTGTTCCAGGCTTCGAATTCTCCTTCGGCGGATATGCGACAAAGCGCGTTCAAGATCTTCGAGAGTACGCCAGGGATAATCGAGAAGCAGCATGAAAGTGCGGTATTGGAGGTGTTCAACCGTGGTATACGCGATGAGGATGCAGAGGTGCGGTTGGCGACTATGCAGGCGTTTGCCAGCTTCTTCCAGAGCTTGAACAAGAAGAGCCAGCATAAGTACTACGCCCTCATTCCGGAGATACTGAATACGCTCGTGCCGTTGAAAGAGGCAGGGGACTCGGAGCAGCTCACTAAGGCGCTTGTGACAGTCATTGAGCTGGCCGAGGCGAGCTCGAAGATGTTCAAAGGTGTCTTCTCGCAGCTGGTCGGGCTAACGATCAGCATGATCTCGGACAAGGATCTGGACGACCAGTGTCGTCAGAATGCACTCGAGTTGATGGCGACGTTCGCAGACTACAACCCTGCGATGTGCAGGAAGGAGCCGGCTTACACGGAGAACATGGTCACGCAGTGTCTATCACTCATGACCGATGTTGGACTTGATGACGAGGACGCTGAGGAGTGGAATGCGCAAGAGGACCTGGATGCCGATGAGAGCGATTCGAACCATGTGGCTGGAGAGCAGTGCATGGATCGACTTGCGAACAAGCTGGGAGGCGCTGCTGTGCTGCCACCTACATTCACGTGGCTGCCGAGGATGATAACGTCGAGTAATTGGAGAGATCGACATGCTGCTCTTATGGCTATATCTGCAATCTCTGAGGGCTGCGCGGATCTGATGGAGGCGGAGCTGAACAAGGTGCTCGAGTTGGTTGTGCCTGCGCTGTCAGATCCGCACCCGAGAGTCAGGTGGGCTGGGTGTAACGCGCTGGGACAGATGAGCAGTGACTTCAAAGGGACGATGCAGACGAAGTACGATCGCGTGGTGCTTCAGGCGCTCATACCTGTACTTGGTGCGCCGGAGCCAAGGGTGCAGAGCCACGCAGCCGCGGCATTGGTGAACTTCTGCGAGGAGTCGGAGAAGAGCACGCTAGAGCCTTATCTGGATGCACTGCTCGAGCAGCTCATGCAGTTGCTGCAGAACCCGAAGCGATTTGTGCAGGAGCAGGCACTTTCAACTATCGCTACTGTGGCGGACTCGGCAGAAGGAGCATTCGGCAAGTGGTACGGTCGACTCATGCCTTTGCTGTTCAATGTCCTCACACAACCCAATGAGCGCGAGCTCAGACTTCTGCGAGCTAAGGCAATGGAGTGCGCAACTCTGATCGCAATAGCAGTCGGCAAGGAGCGGATGGGCCAGGACGCAGTGCAGCTCGTCAACATCCTCGGCACGGTTCAAGGCTCGCTGATCGACGACGACGACCCACAGGAGCAGTATCTGCTTCACTGCTGGGGCCGTATGTGCCGCGTGCTCGGCCAGGACTTCGTGCCCTACCTCCCTGCCGTCATGCCTCCGCTGCTCAAGCTCGCCACAGCCAAAGCCGATATTCAGCTCCTCGAAGATGACGACAATGTCGCGCAGATGGAAGAAGGCTGGGAGCTCGTACCCATCAAGGGCAAGTACATCGGCATCAAGACCTCCACGCTCGATGACAAGTACATGGCCATTGAACTCATCACCGTCTACGCCTCAAAACTCGAAGCCGGCTTCGCACAGTACGTCCCCGAGATCATGGACCAAGTCGCTTACTCAGGCATCGCCTTCTTCTTCCACGACCCCGTCCGCGTCGCAGCCGCAAAAGCCATCCCGCAGCTTTTGAACTCCTTCAAAGCCGCACACGGCCTGGACTCCCCGGCCTACCGAGATCTCTGGGCCAAGACCCTCGAGAAAGTCCTCGAAGTACTTGAGACCGAGCCCGCCATCGAAACGCTTGCGGAGATGTATCAATGTTTCTACGAATCCGTGGAAGTGACTGGGAAGGACTGCCTCTCAAATCCGGACATGGAGAAATTCATCTCCTCCGCCGAGTCCGTGCTCAAAGACTACCAAATCCGCGTCACAGAACGCAACGCTGAGGCCGCAGACCGTGATGAAGGCGAGGAGCTAGACGACGACTTGCAGCTCGAAATCGAAGACGACCAGACCCTGCTATCAGATATGAACAAAGCGTTCCACACGATCTTCAAGAACCAAGGCCAGTCTTTCGTCCCACACTGGGAGCGGCTACTGAGCTACTACGATCTCTTCGTCTCGTCTCCGGATCCGACGCAGCGGCAATGGGCGCTGTGTATCTTCGATGATGTGCTTGAATTCTGTGGACCGGGGAGCTGGACGTACTCTTCGCATATTATTCAGCCGCTTATTGATGGCATGCGCGACGACGTGCCTGCGAACCGACAAGCCGCCTGTTATGGTGCTGGTGTCGCTGCTCACAAGGGCGGAGAGCCTTGGGCGGAGTTCGCCGCTGCCTCTCTTCCTATTCTCTTCCAAGTCACGCAGCGTCCTGGAGCACGCAGCGACGATGACAGCGGTGGAGTGTTTGCGACGGAGAATGCTTGCGCTTCAATCGCAAAGATTCTGAGGTTCAATGCTGGCAAAGTCACGAGTCCTGGTGTGGATGAAGTCATCTCCGCCTGGATCGACACGCTGCCTGTTGTCAATGATGAAGAAGCCGCGCCCTTCGCCTACGCGTTCCTCGCTGAGCTTATCGACCGGTAAGCCACCCTCTGCCATCCTGACTATACCTCCCCTCACTGACACACCCCTTCCAGACAACATCCCGCGCCACTCGCCAAGGCGTCAGCCTGCTTCACCGCTATCGTGCAAGCTCTCGAAGCCGAGACACTACAAGGTCAGCTGGCGCAGCGGATCGTGGTGGCTGCTAAGAAACTCGTGCAGACCGCGGGTTTAGATGCGAATCAACTCTTCGCGGGATTGGGAGAGGGAAGCAGGGAGACGGCTATGGCGTTTTTCAGCTAAGCGTGATGCATGGGATGTCAATTAGAGAGAAGCGGGATCTGTGATTGAATGTCAGGGGGAGTGGGAGACGGCTTGGATCCAGGACCATTTGGTGGTCAAGGCGGATGACTGTTTGCTCAGAGTATCGGCGGTATACGAGCGACGTGCAGGATGCTATGCCGGATGTGACTGGGAATGGGGGCATGGGTTTGAGCGAAGAACAGGCCGAAGTGGTTGCATGCGATACCCGATGGGTGAAGGAAGGCAGGACGTCAGATAGCGCAGCATTGGAAGAGGCGTTTCGCTGCATCCAGTCTCCTCTGGTTCACAATCCACGCGCTCAGCTCATATATCATTGAGGATGTGATTCATATGCTGCATAACCCATTACCCACCTCATCTATCCCAAACCCTCCCCAAAACGCCCCAATCCCCACTCCCCAACCGGCGCGGTATGCTCGCGCTCTGCCCGTACAGGTAGAAAAGCCACGCAGAGGGTATCCTGCACATCTCACATACTTACACCCCACTCCACCAGCTCGTCTTCTGCACCTCAAAATCCGCTTTGAGCGGCAGACTCGCGCTCGAGGTGCCGACGCGCACATCATACACACCCTTCTCGCTCTGCCACGCCGCGCGGCCCTCGGCGTAGAAGCTAGTAGCGTACTTCTTCTCGAAAGAGATCTCGACTTTCTTGCTCTCGCCGGGTTGGAGGAAGGTCTTGGTGAAACCTTTGAGTTCTTTGACTGGGCGAGCGATGCTGGGAGTGCGAGCGGAAACGTAGGCTTGCACGACCTCGGCGCCGGGGAGGGAGCCGGTGTTCTTGACGGAGGCTGTGAGTGTGATAGTGTCGTTTGAGTCTGCGAGGGAGAGGTCTGAGAGCGAGAAGGTTGTGTAGCTTAAGCCGTGGCCGAAGGGGAAGGACGGCGTGGATTTCGTTTTGTCGTAAAAGCGGTATCCGACGAACACGTCCTCGCCGTAGAGCACGCGGTTGTCGTCGCTGATGTAGTTCAGGAACGCGGGATTGTCTTCGTTGCGGGTTGGGAATGACAAGGGAAGTTTGCCGCTGGGATTCACATCGCCAAACACTACGTCCGCGATCGCGTTGCCGGTCTCGTTGCCGCCGTACCAGGCTTGGATTATGGCTGGTGCTTGGTCGCGCCAGGGCATTGTGACGGGGGTGCCGGATTGGACTACGATGGCGGTGTTTGGGTTTGCTTTCAGAACGGCTTCGATCAGGTCATCAGAGCCGGGCGGGAGGTCCATGTGGGGTCTATCGTAGCCTTCTGATTCCCAGTCGCCGTTCAGACCGGTGCAGATGATGACTTGATCCACTTCTGAGGCGAGGGCAATGGCGCGCTCGATCTCGGTCTTGAGGCACACCTTGCGGAAGCAGCCAAGTCGAATGCCGCCAGCGCCGAAAGCGGTGACGCCGTCTTTCTTGTAGGTGAGAGTAGGCATTGTACCGAATTCGACGTGAATGTTATATTCCTTGTTTGCTTCGAGCTGGATGGAGCCGAGCTCTTCGACTGTGCCGATGCCGAAAAAGGAGTCGCCGGGACTCTGGCGCGTGAGATTGTCGACTACGAGCTTGCCATCCACGAAGACTTGAGCTGTGCCGGCGACGGAGCAGCTGAACTCGTACTCACCGGTCTCGTCTGGTGTGTACTTACCATCAATGTCGCACCAGAACAGGTCGGTCTTGACTCGCGGGTTCTCGTAGTCTGACAGGAGGATGTTGGTGTCGCGAATGCGTAGTTGGTCAATTACTTCGCGGCCCTTGATGCTTGGAGGATCAAGGTAGAACTTCATTGACATGCCTGGCTTGCCACTCTCGGTCTTGGCGACATTAGACAACAGCGGCAATCTCTTCCATGCGGGACAGCCGAGCTCATACTCAGCGCTGGGTACCTTCGTCCGCACACCATCGAAGGGTGTCACTGTGTAGTATGCAGGAAGCGCAGCGGAGCCACCACCGCAGTATGCTGCAAATGCACCGTTGGGTCCGATGACTGCAGTAGACTTCTGCTTGCTGAACGGTAAAAGCTTCTTCTCGTTCTTCATCAGCACAAGCCCGTTTGAGCCAATCTCACGCAGCAGGCTTGCAGTCTCGGGTGAGTCGATCGTCCGCTCGGGTGCGTTCTCTGGAATGCCCAAGGGCAGCACTCGCTTAACAAGGTTCAGCACGTTCCTCACCCGAGCATCGAGTTGATGTATGAGCAGCTTGCCGCACCGAAGCGCGATGTCAATCTGACCTCCACGGATGTATGTCGGGCCGGGCATCTCGAGGTCCAAACCAGCCTTGATCGCCTCACTCGTTGAGTAGACGCCAAACCAATCCGACATGACCAGTCCGTCGAAGGACCACTCGTCTCGGAGGATGTGTTGCAACAACTTCAAGTTCTCGCTGGCATGTGTGCCATTGATCAAATTGTAAGCAGTCATGAAGCAGAGTGGCCTGGCGTCACGCTGTGCAATCTGGAACGGCATGAGGTAGATCTCGCGTAGTGCACGTTCTGTCAGAATGCTGTTGCTCGATAGTCGCTTGTCTTCCAAATCGTTGCAGGCAAAGTGCTTGATAGTGGCTGCAACTCCGGTAGACTGAATGCCCTTGACAGTGGCCGCTGACATGTTGCCGGCAAGCACCGGATCCTCGCTAAACGACTCAAAGCCTCTACCGCCCAGTGGTGATCGCTGCATGTTTGTCGTAGGTCCCAAGAGTACAGAAGCACCTTTCGCAATGGCCTCCTTGCCCTGCAAGGCGCCACCGCGTTGGATCAGGTCAACATCCCATGTCGCTGCAAGTCCGGTGCCTGTCACATCGTCAGCATAGTGTGGCACATGATGTAGCAACAGACTTACCGCATGGCAGACACGCTGCTGGTACACCGTCAAAGAACTTTGTCCCTCGTACGCCATTGGGTCCATCCGACGTCCGCAGCGATGGAATGCCAAGACGTGGTACAGAAGCTGTATGCCAGAAATCTATGCCAGAAACGAGTGAGATCTTCTCTGTGGTTGTGAGATCCTCCAAAACCTCGTCCACATTGAAGTCCTTGCGGATGTAATGGTCGCCATTGACCTTATGCGCCCCATTGGGGCCTGCGCCAGGCATTTTGGACGGTCAGCTGGAAGAATATGGTGTGGACGCCACGCTGGAGACGGAGGGACGCAGGGAGTATAAGAACGCGGGACGCAATGAAGTGGAAGTAGGGAAGGGTGACAGATAAAGATAGCGGCTGAGGCAACCAGACCGCCGAGCGAATAAGTAACCTCACCTTCATGATGCGTTCGGAAGCTCTGGTCCCGCCTCGTCTGGCACGGCAGCGCCTCTCAGATTGCGACATGTTTGACCACGTGAGACGGATATGTGGGGCTCTGTCGAAGCATACGAGGTGGCTTTGTACGCCGAATCGTGAGGCTGCTGCACCAGTATTCGCGGTCTTACGAATCACTGGGTAAAATGCGAATTGGCAACGTTTCGGTGGAGAGTTCGGACGCCCAGATCTCTCCAGGAAGGCGGGCGTTAGGGCCGCGCTACCGCGCTGTTTCACCGAGGATTTGGCGCTGCGAAGGAAGGAACAGAAAAGCGTAAAATACCTTACACTTCACGAGATCGAGTTGGAGACTGCCATCGTGGCGAAGGGTGGAGGACAATCTCAAGCGCCAGATTGTGGCGTCTGGACCTGCGCTGCCAGTGCCGGGTTCGTGTGACAAGGCCAAAGTGGTATATCTTGTGACACCAGCTGGATTGAAGACGCGGGCGGGATGTCGGATTCAGGGCCGTCGAAATGTAGTCCGGAGTACAAGCTCCACAGTCCACGCGTGGGCGTCAAGCTAGCCAAACCCACTGCTGACAGGTTGGAGGCCGGCGCGATGATCAGCCTAAACGATATCGTAGCGTGGGATCTTGCTGCACGATTGCGGCAGGCCCACGATGCGACGATGCGCGCAGTTGCGAGGTCCAGCTCCGTCTCCTGCAGCCAACGGAGAGGTCGAATGATGGCATCGCGTAGAGTACGGAGGGTGTGAGATGCGCCAGGATAGCGGTCTGCCAAGCTAATCTCAAGCATATTCAAGTACGAGATCCATCTCGACGATATGAGCTCGATCGTTGTCTACTTGTAACATCAGTGCACTGAAACAGATCCTCCGAGTCCAGACCCTTTCTTGTCACTGCTCGAGCTCTCCGCTTGCGAGGCACAGCGACCGCAATATCGATGCGCGAACATGTGATGCAGCGCGATAATGGCGACAAGAATGACATGCTGGTGGCTGACACCTATAGCACTGGAGCCATGATGGCGGAGACCTGACTGCAATGTCGATGTAGCATTTTGCCTCTTGCGGGAAAGGTTTGTCTGGCAATTCGCCTAGCCTGACTAGAGAGCAGGGTACAGACTATTGTCAGGAACGATATGCAAGAGACATAAGGCACCTTGTTCTCCGTCCTGGGCGCCAATATGGAATCTGCAATACCGAGGAGAAATGACTCGCAGGGCAGAGGCGCGAGCTTCATCGAGTGAAGCGCAAGGACAAATCGCATTCACATGTTCTCGGATCTCTTTGCGACTTCCCGGCCAAGCAGCCCCACCATTGAACGCAAGAACACCTCACCCCCAGTCACCAACTCCACAGTCCACAGCAAACGACAGCAAACAGTCCATAGAGGACTCCACATATCACAATCACTCGAAACACATTACTCAATGTTCCTAACACCGCACCACAACCCGCCTTTCCGCAAATTACGCATGCCGGCAAGACCCCAGGACCCGGTCGTGAAGATCGCCGCGTCGGAGAAATCCACAACGCCTTCACCTAAACGCAAACGCGAAGGGTTCAACTATACCCAGCCTTCCTTGGAGATCTCCACAGTGCTCCACGGTCTCCAGAGTTTGCCGGATGAGCGCTGCGAGAGTCCGCGCATTGCTGTGGCCAAGGGACTTGAGGCGCTTGAGCTACGTGGAGTGGAGTCTGGGAGTGAGGGCGAGGTGCCGGGTGCGGATGCAGTGCCGAGGAAGCGGCTGAAACCATCGCTATATGCGAGTAATGGCTCTTCTCGAGAGTCGACTGCAGAGAGTCTGAGCAATGGGACTCCTGCTCGTGGGTGCGACGGGACCGAGGCTGAGATCGCCGAGACGCCTGATTGCAGAATGGCAACCAACGGAAGTTCCCCGACTCTGGCACCAGCAAGGCCTATCGTCGGATCAATGGAAGTGACTGGATTAGACGACCACGTCGACCAACGACTCATGACCCATTCACCGCTTCCACGTCACCCCGCAAGTCTGCCTTCGAGCCAGAGGACTAGCAACCCGTCTACGGATAGCCAGGAGTCACTGGACCAACTTGCCTTGACATGGCAGGACTCTGAGATCACTGGGCATGACATCGATCAGACTTCGCCGGATGACGATGGCGAGGGTATCAATGGCATTGGCTTCAAGCCCACTGCTGCTATGGCGTACGCCCGAAGTCAAAGGCGAAAGCAGCAGGTCAACGAGTGGCGTGCCCGCGAAGCCCGAGAGGCTCGACAGAAGCGTGCTCAGAAGCGACAGGGAGGGTCGAGTGATGGTGACGATGTCGAGGTCGAGGGCGAGAGGCGTGCAGTGAGGTTCGCAGAGGCAAGGTGAGCATCAGGAGCTGCTCTGTACGTTATGAGTGACACTTGACGACTTGGAGACCTGAATGACGCCACAGAAGGATCAATGGCTAATGATACATTATGCGCGATACCCAGCCCGCTATCATAGTCGTGGCATGCAATAAGACTAATGCTTCTGCTCACATCAATCCGCTCGTTTCTTCCCCTCGCCAGGATCATCCAACTTCCCGTCCCCGGCTTTCCCAGTCCCTTCCTCAACCTCAGTCTCATCCCACTCGTCATCAGCATTCTCATCCCATCGATCCAGCTCCTCAGTCACAGTGCGCTTCGCCCCAGCTCCAGCCTGCACCTCCTCCTCCCGCACAACCCCGGTCTCCTGCTGCCCCTCCCCGACCTCCCCAAGCTCCACATCCACCTCTCCCTCTTCTCCCTCCTCAGCACTCACAACCCCATACCCCTTCCCTCTCCTCTTCCTCTCCAACATCCGCCTATGATACCACGCACACAACCACAATGCCGCTCCGCTCCCCAGCACATTCGCTAGGATATCATACGGATCGAACAGCCTGCCGTTCGGCAACAGCGCTTGGATGATCTCGGACCCTATGGAAAGCCCGGCTGTGCAGACCAGAAGTGTGAGGTTTATGAGGCGCCGGCGGGAGGTTTCCAGGATCCAGTAGAAGGTTAGGGTTAGGAGGAAGAAGGTGAGGAAGTGGAGGCCTTTGTCCGATTGGCCGTATTGGGGGAGCTTCTGGGTCGAGAGGCCGAGGTAGGCGGAGGCGAGTGAGAGGAGGGTGAAGGCCGCTGGAAAGTAGTTGTTAGTTTGGATGTGGGAGAGGGATGGGGGGAGCTTCAGCGCATCTTTGTAGGTGATCTTACCAGCGAATGGCTTGCGGACTTGGATTGATGGAGGCATTAGGGGCTTGCGCCGCTACCTTGCTGTCGTGTTATGGTCCAGCATGTAGTGAAGAGACCATATGTTAATCATTGTGCTTCTTCACGTGTTCACAAGCAAGAGGACGGATGGGTCCGTGCACCATCACTCACTCCAGCGCGCACGTCTAGCACTGACCTCATGCCTCTCCGATGGAAGAACATGAGCGCCAAGATCATCACTGTCCATCAATTCCCACCATACACCGCGACGTCCTCGACGCCGCGCGCCGCGTGCGCTTCAATGCAGTTTAAAGCAGCGCGATACGAGGGCCGACGAGCGACTTATTCGCTGGAGACCGCGCTCGGCAGTAGCGGGGAGGGGGGTCCGCGTGCAGCCAGACACCCACGCCCACGGAGATGAGCTACACACCCAACCGCGCGCTTCCCAACGGCCTCCACTGCTCCGCCACCGCAACCAATGGCTACATGCGCGCGCACGTCCCTGGCAGTCGGGATGGCTCACAGGGTGGAGGGCTTGGCGCGGTCGGGGCCCCGGAGGAGGAGGAGCGGGAGGAGGATGCGGTGCATGTTGCGCTGAAGGCGAGGTGGGCTGAGAGCGAGGCTAGCATTGCTGCGCTGTTTGCCGGCGAGGGAAGAGGCGTTAGGAGAGGAAGTAGGTCGCGAAGTCGGAGTGTCGCTGTCGCCAATGCGGCCGGGTCCGAAGAGAGCGCCAAGCCTCCTGCGCCGGCCAAGAAGGCTGCTAGGACCATCGATGAGGACGACTATGGTGATGAGGACGAGGAGGACGAGATAGATGAAGTGGAGAAAGAGACACCACTGAAGGGCAAGGGTGCTGTCAGTTTGCCCAATGGCATCGCATCGCATGTCGCGCGGTCGCCTGTATCGGTCGCAAAGCCACCTGTGGCACGTACAAATACTACTGGATCGACGGAACTAGCGAAGCCTGAGGATGTGCGCAAGCAACTGGAAGAAGACAAGAAAGCTGCGGCTGAAGCTGCGAAGCGAGACTTCCAGACCATGTTCTTCACGTTCGAGAACGACAGAGACGCCATGCTGGAGCAGCAGAAGCAGGAGGAGCTGGACAGGGACATTGAGAACGAGCTATCAGGAGATCACGATGGCGCGTCCGCTGCGCAGCCGACCTCCGCTCCAGCTGTCGCAACCCAAGGTTCTCTCGGTAGTGCCGACCTAGGCGCATCGAGTCTCACGCTCAAGCACCTCATCGCACGCATCGATCACAAGCGCGACATGGTCAAAGCCTCAGACACTCAGCTTCGCACGCTCATCTCAGAGGTCCGCAAGGGTCGCAGCAAGTGGGCGAGTGAGGAGCGCGTTGGTCAGGAAGAGCTCTACGAGGCCGCAGAGAAGGTCCTGCTGGAGCTCAAAGCCATGTCTGAGTACGCGCAGCCATTCCTGTCGCGTGTGAGCAAGCGCGAGGCACCCGACTACTACAATGTCATCAAGTCGCCGATGGACATTGGCACCATGATCAAAAAGCTCAAGCAATTACAATACAAGAGCAAGACGGAGTTCACGACTGATCTCGGACTTATTTGGTCTAACTGCCTGAAGTACAACTCGGCTCCTGAGCTACCAATCCGCAAGAAGGCCTTGTACATGCGCAAGGAGACTGACAAACTGATCCCTCTGATCCCGGACATTACGGTCAGAGATCGCGCTGAGCTTGAGGCTGAAGAGCGAAGACTGCAGTCTGCGGATGCAGATGACAGCGACGAGGACGATGCGCCTATCATGGCATCGCGAGGTCGCAAGGCACCAAAGAAAGGTGGGAAGAGCGCGCCGTCGTCTGCTCGCAAGGCTCTTCCCACGATCAACGATGAACAGTCGACGCCACAACCTGATACCAAGCTATCACTGCACACTACAGCATCACATCTCCGCAATGAGTTCTTACGAGCCGACTCCGAGACTCATGATGCGAGCTCTGCTGGCTTCGGGACACCGCCACCAGCAGGTAGTAGCACGCCGCTGCTCACCAACGGTGTTCACACGAATGGCGCATCGGGAAGTCAGCCAGATCTTATGGAAGTCGACGGACTCGGCAACTCAGTACTGGGTTCTGCGCAAGAGGACCCGGATGAGGACGACACTGATTTCAAGACCTGGAAGCAAGTTACCATGAAGGACCGAGCACTAGCAGCAGCAGAGAGGAACCGACTCTTTCGTGGCGAACACCTGAACCCCGACGAGCCTGCACTACTGCGCAGCAAGGCGGGCATGCGAAGATGGCAACGACAACAGAAGCTGCTGTCAGCTGACACTGTCACCACTACTGCAGAGGGCGACGCTGCTGAAAGCGATGTTGAGCCTGCAGGCACAGGCGAGACACTCGCAGAAGGCATCGAGAAAGACGAAGACTCGACGCTACCCGACTACTACGGCAGCCTATCAGCCATACCCGAGCTTGATGATCGATGGAAGTGGACTACAGATTCGGAGGGCAATGTAGTACCGCAGGGCTCGGAGTACCTACGCATGTTCCCGAAGGATCAATTCAAACCCGTTGATGGCGGACTCACGCGACGAATGGAAGGCAACATCCGACAAATGCAAGAAACGCGCAAGGTCTGTGCCAAGATCGGCATCGTCAAGCAGATGCAGATACAGGCGCAGACGTATCAGAACCAGTTCCAGAAATACGATCCCGAGCCGTTTCTGGAAGCAGATGTTGGCACGGTGGTAGTGAGCGAAGATGGTCCAATCATGGCGCCTTGGGTATGCAAAGCAGCACTCAAGCGAAGTGTGGGCAAGATCTTCTATCATGCCGGATTCGAGGACTTCCAGCCTTCTGCGCTGGATGCTGTCACTGATCTTGCAGGGGAGTTCTTCATGAAGCTTGCGGGCGACTTGAAGGAGTTCTCCGAGCAGCCGCCACCCGAAGCTGGTCAGCCACGCTTCACGCATGAAGAGCAGATTCTGCACACTCTGCACGAAAACGGTCAAGACGTCGAAGCTATCGAGACGTACGTCAAGGACGACGTCGAGCGACTGACGACCAAGCTGGGCGTCGTGCACGAGCGTATGAAGGCGCACCTGGCAGACCTCCTTGTAAGCTACCCTTCTGCTTCTCGCACATCTCTGAACCTACTAACGCTCTTTCCAGCGCCCGGCCCTTGGCGACCACGCAGGCGCAGATGGCGTCGGCGCCTTCAACGACGGCTCCGAACAATTCCTCGGTGGCGACTTCGCCGAAGACCTAGACGAAGACTTCTTCGGCTTCCGCGAGCTCGGCCTCATGGAAGAATTTGGCCTTCAAGGCGTCTCTGTCCCGCTTCATCTCCTCCGCAACCGCATCCACAATGGCTTCCAGGCTCAGAACGCTGGCCCCGTGGCCGTGGGCGGCCAGCTGTTCGAGTCACCCGAGGCGTACGACGCGATCAGCGTTGATGCGCTGGGCGGGCATATTGGGCTTGTGCAAGGGTTCTTCCGCGAACGACTGAGGAAGAATCACGATGAGGCGCTTGTTGAGGATGAGGATCTGCCGCAAAAACAGCGGTTCCCCAAACCTCGACTGCCGCCTACTGGCAAGATCTCCTCGCCGCGAAAGCGTCCGATCCGCGAGCAACAGCAGGCTGCGAAGAAGAAGCGCAAGCTAGACGAAGAGAGCAAGCTGATGAAGCCCATCGGAAGCTTGAAGCTAACGATGCCGGAGCGGGATGTTGATCTCATGGACGTTGACCCGGAGAAAGATGGCGGGCTTGGGGACGGCGCGATGATCAGTCCGGAGAGTTTGACTGCTAGCTAGGTGCGCAGCATGCAGGCATTGAGGGAGGGTTTGGTCATGGACCCCGAAGTGAGAACTTCGGCCATGCGCACTACGGCGTATGGTGATGAGGTTAATTCTATGACTGAGAGCCGACCCATCAGTCTGGCTACTGAGAGTTTTACTGATAGTGAGGACGATGCGGAGTTTGAGGTCGAGGAGGACTATCAAGCGGTTGATGCTGGGCAGAGCGCCGATACTGGCTGCTTACCCACCCTCAACGACATGGTTCGCAGAGGCTGAGTGGCTGGAGCAATGACTGGAGACTGGGTGCCGTCTGAGGGGGCGACGTAAGGGGTGGAGGACAGAGGATGGAGATTGGAGACTGGGACCTGAGGTTTTGATACCCACACACTGGCTTGCGGAAGGCTTTCTTTGATCTGTGGATGTCTAGGTGGGGTAATGCTGCATGCGTGATGGTGTTGTGCTTGTTGTGTACATTGGGTTGATGCATGGGGTTCGCTGAAGGGAAATCGAGAGAGCAGGGATTGTTAAGTAAAGTTGGGCATGGGGTGTGATATCCATAGTGTTGTCTATGAAGAGGGTTGGATGTGCTGCTTCCTCTCGTACGTATGATGCGTGATCGCTCTCATACTGGATCTCGAGCCAGATTTGAAGATACTACTTTGTCGTGGGTATGAGGGTTACTTTGCAAAAGATCGTGGGAATGTTCATGGGCTTGCTTGGAGCTCGTCCGTCGAAGATGGATTTCACTTACGAGCGGCGCAATTTGCAGCAGACCCAGTCAAGATCATATGGCGATATTAAAATTGAGCCAGCGTATCGATAGCGGTCGAGAGAATAGCAAATATCTAGCATGTGTGCAAGATATAATTATCTTGGTGCGATATGCTTACCCTTGGGGCGTGGTTAATTTTGCGCACCCCTAACCCTGGGACTTCAATTGTCGACGAACGCCACCCATTGGCAACTCTGTATATGGCATGATCCGCGTTTGAGGAAATCTAGAGCCCACAGTGGCGAGCGGAGACATGTATGATTATGTATCATTATCTCCATCATCCTCGCTCTTCCCAGGCCCGCCAGTGCCTTCGCCACCAGCGAGCGCCATCTCAACGTTACTCGGCCGGAACGGCCACTCCAGAAATGCCTTCACCAGACCTTCGATCATCTCCTCAGTCATCATCCTCACCGAGAGCCTGCCAGGATCCAACCTCCCGCCCCTTCTGGCATCTGTGATAGCCGGCACCATAGGTATCAGGTCCTTCGCCGCATTGGGGGCAAGCCTGTCCAAACAGACGACAACGTCTTGTGCTGGCGTAAGGTAGACATGCTTGAGCAGCTCCTGGCAGACTTTGGCGGCTTCTTTGCGATCGGCGACTTCCGGCACGGCGAGGTCGCGGGTTTTCGGCACGAGATCCAAGAGCATGAGGTTATAGTTTGGCCAGAACTCATCCGCGTGGATCTGAAGAGGCTCGTAAGGGCGTACGTCGCGCGGGATAACTTGCGGAGAGGTGTGGAAAGAGGTGATGTCATCTAATAGAGTGCTGAGGGTGCGACGGACATCTATATCGTGCGAAGCGGCGAATAAAGCCTGAGACCGCTTGTCCGTCGAGATCACTCGTTTGCGCAGGCCAGCGAGGCGACTGGATTCGGGATATCGTTCGGCCACGGCGCTGAAGTTGGCCTCCATGTTGATCTGGCGTAAGTGCAGGTCCATGAGTAGGACTGCGCGGTACTTGTACATAGGTGTCAAAAGGGCATTGCGACTGGATACGCGATTCTCGAGGCTTGCAAAGCACTCATCGTAACGGACATGCTCCTTGGCAAATTGTCTAGCCAATTCGTTCTTCGTGTCGGCGAGTTTGCTGTCTTTGTAAATCCGTGCTGTGAAGTTGGTGAAGATTTCAACGTAGCTTTCTAGGTTTGCGACGGCGTCTCCGAGGGCATCGATCGAGTAGCAGTACACCCTACGCAGATCTCTGCCCATGATCCGCTTGACATTACTGTCAGGCTTGTCTGGGGAAGTGAACATCTGACGCGCAGGAGGCACTTGCATGCCCAAGTCAGCCATCCGCTCCGCGACAGTCAAGGACGCGGCAGCGTCCAGACTCTCGTCACGCTTCGGCATTTTGCCTCTGCCGGGATAGATCTTCTCCAGTGGAGTCACACCCGCAACTTCGTTGACACTGGTGCCCATCGTTAGACCGACAGTGTAGCTCGTACGTGCGCGGACATGCTCTGAGAAGACGATCTGCTTGCATTTCTCTGGCACCCACCACAGCATTCGCACAAGTCCATTGCGCTGGAAGATCTCATTTGTCAAAGCGGCGTATGTCATATGCTGCAAGATCAAGGGCTCGTACTTCACGTTGCCTGCCTGGAGGCGAAGTGACTCGTAGTGGCGCCACAGATTGCCAATGAACAGCATGCTAGTGTCGATCTGGCGAACACGGGGATCGTCAACATCCAGCTGTGGCCTGACCGGCATTAGACTTGAATCATCCAGGACCTGCCTGTAGTTGTCCCAGTACGCATTGGCGTGCGCTCCAGTCAGCAGTGTATGCCGATAGGCAGATCCTGGAGTCTCCAGCAGCGGCTTGATGAAGGGCTCATAGTACCGGTTGTCTGGCTCCATCAAGAGATGGTGCTTCGGCTTCAAGTATTGGTGCAGCTTCGATGACCACAGACAGGCACCCGGGTGGACATCGATGATGGTGCATCCTTTATATGGCTCCAAAGATGGAGCGAGGTAGTTGATTACATCGTCTAAATGTGGCGTAAGCAGCGATCAATACATCGTAGTGTCTAGAGCCGTCTCACCACACAACGCTTCACTCACTACCTCTGCACGTCGTCCCGGTCGTTTGTCATGGAGAGGCTTCTTCTTCACGCCAGATCGCCTGACAGAAGTGCCGCCGAAGGTATCTGTAAGAAGCTCGGTCAAGGTCTGCTTCCTTGCGGCGGATGTAAGTGCTCGCGTGGCACTAGATACGCTCATGAGCCTCCAAGAAGGCAAGCATTCGTTAATGGAAAGTCGCCTACAAGACGCGAGGACTATCGAGCAACAGCAATCTCCTGAGTTCATGCAAAATGCGGGTACTGCCGCGTGGGCTGCTTCCATTCCGGATTAGGCAACAGCAAGGAAATGCCTACTCTGACCGCACTCGAGGACACTACAGTGTGTGAATCGATCAGACTACCTGATAGGTCTTCGGAAGTGCACTCAATGACACACTTCTCTCCAAGAACGACCCGTAGATGATCATCCGAGTCCAACAAGATGGCTCTCTCGCGCCATCACACAGCCGGATCGGCACCTATGAACGTACTGGAGATCATCGAGCGGGCAGAGGATTTCGACTTTGATCCCACACGGGATCTGCGATCATGGCTTCGTGCGGCCAGAATGCTGCTCACTGAAGCCGCACTTTGCGAGCAGGATGGCAATCTCCAGATGGCGTATTTGTACCTTTACCGCCA
This sequence comes from Oleoguttula sp. CCFEE 5521, assembly GCA_036872775.1. NCBI lineage: Eukaryota > Fungi > Ascomycota > Dothideomycetes > Mycosphaerellales > Teratosphaeriaceae > Oleoguttula > Oleoguttula sp. CCFEE 5521. The sequence continues at coordinate 1,248,216 of JAVRRP010000001.1, forward strand.
CGCCGAGCTCGTTGTCGGCAAGCTGCCTTTACATCCTCAGATCAAGGACCCAAAATTCAAGGCAGACTTTGCCTCTGCTCGCAAGGTCGTTGCTAAGAACTTGATGAAGTTGGAGCAGTGGAAGCCACGCATCACCCTAGAGCATCAGCGCTATATCAAAGCCGTTGAACGCCGTAATGCAGAGCGGCAACGAGTGCGCGATGAGCGTCGCGACGATGAGCATGAGCGGATCTCTAGTGGCGATCTTCATAGACTGTCTCTCGTTGGGGACGAAGAGGCTTACCAAGACCTACGTGAAACGCTGAACGCTGCCGACCACCGGCAACTTGCTGTTGACCTGGCACGACAGGAGCTTCGACGACGTGATGTCAATCGTCAATCCACGAGGCAAGCCGGCATATCGCCGCATATGGTAGCATCGCGACGACAAGGAATGGTGCTCGCAACTCCCGATGACGAAGAGCAAATTGGCAGTCGCGGTCAAGCCGGTGGCTCACGATACGACGAGCGGCTCCCACGTCGCGACGATCGTCGACCCACTGAGCCACAGCGAGACTTTCCCTATGATACCCCGGTGTCACAGTCATACCAGTATCCCAGTGTTCCTCACAAAGAGCAACGGATGAGCTGGGATGGCGGCCCAGCACAAGCGTCCAGGTACACTGGCTATAGTGCGGCGCCACCACTCCCTGCCAAGGACAGTGTTCGTGACCAGCCGCCGCCGCGTCCGGCGAAGACTGCCCGGCCTGACCTGGCCGCAGCCGTAACACAGAAGTCTGCAGCACAGGTGACCTTCAAGCCGAATGCCTTCACTGAGGGTGGGGTACCGCTACGCACCGTCTTCTTACCACCGACGCTTCGCATGACTTTCCTGAATCTGGCGCATTCCAACACCCTGCGCAACCTTGAGACGTGTGGCATACTGTGCGGCACCTTGATATCCAATGCCTTGTTCATAAGCCACCTCATCATACCCGGCCAGACCAGCACGAGCGACACCTGCGACACCACAGAAGAAGGCGACAATGCGCTCTTTGACTACTGTGACAGCAACGATCTCCTCGTCTGTGGCTGGATTCATACTCACCCATCTCAGTCTTGCTTCTTGTCATCTCGCGATCTGCACACCAGCTCTGGCTACCAGATCATGCTGCCGGAGGCGATCGCCATTGTCTGCGCCCCTCGATCGAATCCGGACTGGGGTATCTTTCGACTTACGGATCCGCCTGGCTTACCGGCGGTGCTGGGATGTCATCAGCGTGGCTTGTTCCATCCGCATGAAGAGTCAAACCTGTATACAGATGCGCTGCGCCCAGGTCACGTTGTTGAGGGGCCGGGATTGAAGTTCGAGACAGTCGACATGAGGAAGCCGTGATGCAGGGATGTCGCAGCGGCGCACTTGCTACTCGATCGCAGGCACTTACACTGCTGTAGATCCTCTCCGCAAGCTTACTCTCTTGGACTCGGCTTACATATGTGTACTCGATGCTGGTACTGCGGCCCACAGAAAGCCAGAAAGAGCGCATGGCTTGATTGCAACTTCCTCTCATAGCGCTACACTTATACCAGTTCACACAAAACAATGCCACCGTCCATCAATTCCAATCAAAGACGCCCGCCGCCCACGCTGCCTTCGCTTTCTCGGAATCTGAAACGTGCTTATGCTTCTACAGTGTGCGCTCGTAATGGAGAGCTGCGAGTGATGATACCATGAGACACGATGCATGGTACAGGCTAGATGTGGACTAACATCGCATCGCGCCCAGCATCCCGCTGTCGCAGCGCCGCCGCGATTCACTGTCACAATCAATCTGGTACAAGCACCACCTACGTCGCAGACGTCCTGAAAACGACAATCGGGTTACACCTCATACTCACGTCGCTGTCAATCGATCTCCGCTTCCATCTCGACGCCCGCGCTAGCGCTCTCCTGTACTCGTTATCACGGACCTACCGCGACCGTCGACCTAGAAGCTTGCATGTGATACCATCGCCACACTAAATCTCTCTTGTAAGCACATTTGATCCCATTGTCGCACTGAACCCTTCTCGCGAGCACATATAACCTGACCGACGCGCACTAAGCCCAATCTCAAGGGTGGAGCGTCGATGGTCACCGCCGCCCCGAAGTCTGGCACAGTACCACAAGACCTGACCTCCGCGCCCTCTCCACAGCCAACCGAACTGCGCTCACCACGAGCACATGTCAAAGCTATGCCATATGATTCCTCGTCCTGCTGTCAGCTGTCGACTGACGAGTAGCTAGCGTCGGTTGCGCGATCAATCGCTGCCCCGTAGCGGGTTTATATACTCTCTACTTTCTCCTCTTCCTCTGCGCATCGCTCACTCGGTCTTCGGACCGGGGAGCGGAGGGCACCATGCCATTCTTCTGTTGTCCGCTCCGCTCTCATACTCTCACTCCCTTCCTCCCCCCTTCCCTTCCAGTCTTCGCATTCCCTTGCTATTCTCCTCCACCTCCTCTCGTCGCACCCCTTCCTTTCGTCGCATTTTCTTTACGTCGTCGCATTCTCTTCTCGTCGTACTCTGCCATCTCCGAACCCCCTTGGCATCGTCGCCTTTCGCAATCTCTTCCGTTGTCGCATCGCCGTGTCATCTCATCGCTTCGCCGTCGCACTGCCTCCCGTTTCAAGCACTCGTTCTCGCTCTACCTCACCGTCGCTATATCTTATCGTCGCCGTACCTCACCGTCGCCATACCTCACCGTTGCCATACCTCATCGTTGCCATACCTCATCGTTGCCATACCTCATCGTTGCCATACCTCATCGCCACCAGACCTTGTTGTCGTCATACCTTGTCAACGGGTCATGATAGTCATCCTCCTGTCACATTACCTCATCGCCCCCATCACGTTGTTGTCTCCGCTTCTCACCACCGCATCGCCTTTACCTTCTCATCAGATTACGTCGCCGCCATCGCTCTTGCAAGCTGCCGCGTATACGCGACCCTTGTTCTGCACATCACGAACACTGCTCATGTCTTGTAGTATGGCAGCAGGCACTTGCGTGGCACACGCACCTGTCGATGCTGCGATCAACAGACTTACTGATGGCGGTCGCCGCCGTGTCTTGAGGGCGCACCTGCTTCGAAATGCGTATCATCCGTGCGACACTTCGCATCGCAGTCCGCTCCTCATCCATTTCGAGCTATTTGAGACCTTGAAAGTGCCCCAACAGAAACACAGTGTATACACTATACCTAGACTACGCAATCTCATCCGCCGCCGTCTCATGTCAGTCATGTAATCATCCATCATCGCCGTTCCGCCAGCATTACCTCTCACACCGCAACCGCATCCCTCCGCCTAAACATCCCCAAGAACCCACCCCTCTTCTTCCTCGCCGTCGCATCGTCGACTTGCGGCCACCCACTCGCCATAGCCTCCTTGTTCATCAGCGACATCGCATCCCAGTCGTACGGCACCGGCCACTTGTGCATTGGAATCTCGCCCAGCTTTGTAGAGCCCGAATTCGAGGAGTAGAAGGTGGGTGTCTCCTTTCGTCGGCGGTATGAATCAGAGTGGGGTTGGGTGTGTGCGGGCCGTGGACATTCTTCAAGAAGAGGTGGTGGTGACAGAGGTGCTAGAGGGAGTCTTGGCGTGGACTTCGAAGGGCGAAGAGCGTCGGTAGGCGGGTAGGGTGGTAAGTCGGAAGGGTGAGTACGATATTGCGATGGCTTCTGAGGTGCTGGCGCTGTCGCCGCTCGCCGATGTCGCGGCTTCTCCGTACTGCCCTTAACATGTGGCGATGGTAGGGGTGGCAAAAGCGAAAGCTGTGACTCTGTCGCCACCGCTGTAGTCGCTCGAGATAATGCGCTTCCCAGGTCGCTCGTCGAGCGCGACTTCGAATGCTGTCTAGGGTCAGACTTTCTCCGTCCCTCGGTTGGCCTCACGATAGCCAGCTGTGCCGGACGCCTTGAGTCCTGGACCACTACGCGAGCCAGAGTGGGCCCACGAATCTTCGAATGCTTGCGAGCATAGACATCATCCCCCTTTGGCCGGTCGTTTGCCAGGCGAGTGCCGTCCGGCAGCGCCAATCGTGGACGCCGCCTGGAAAGCCTTCTCTGGTAAAGTCCACGCAGTACGCCCACGGTCTGATGACGAGACTGCTCCGACAAGTCCGTCAAGCTGCGATAATCCAGGTCCAGCCTATCGTGATCCTTGCGGCCGAGGAAGGAAGTGATGATGCCCACTAGACCGCCATTGAGTCGCAATAAGATCTCTGCGAGGCTGTTCTGGGCGATAGCTGCGTGGCGATCAGTCAGATTCGCCACCGCAGGAAGCAATTCAAGGCGGTCTTACCGTCTCCTGCTGCCACTCGCTCACCCACGAGGCTTTGAGCATAGCTCTGATACTCTCGGCCAATGTCTTCGGGACCTTGTCTCAAGCTTCTCGAAAGCCGGATCTCACTACTATCAATCTGCTGATCAGGCTTCACGCGTCTTCGCCTGTGCCTCCGCTTCTCGCGCAGCTTTTTGAAGACGTCCAGGCCACTGGCAAACGATCCGATGATGGCCAAGATACTGCTAGACACACTGGTGTCGGCCATGTAATATAGCAGCGGAAGCAGCTCGGATTCAGGTCGAGGTGGCACAGCTCCTGGACAGCTCTCGTAGCACGCGTCCAGGCAAGAAGACACGAGATGAACCAAGAACAGTGACAATCCCGACTTGACTTACAACATCCTCTGTGACTCTTGCTCGGGCTCAAGACTTGCCTCGACGCCAGCACACACTACAGAAAGGCTCTACGCCCGCACCGCCTCGCGTGGCCAGACCACTCGCAGCACTTGACGCACGCAAATATTGCCTCGAGGCCGCATCCGCTGCAGTAGTCACACACATATGCAGGTCCAGCGAATAGCGCAGGGGAATATCTACGCGATAAGCTAGATCTGCTGCAGGGACTGGGGTCTCAGAGCGCGTAGTCTGGACATTATGATTGGCTGAGAGGCAACAAGAGAGCGTGAAGCGAGGTGTGGGGATGGAGGTGATTTTGAAAGCAGTGCCTGACATGCCTGGACTAATTCAACGTAGGTTTGAAAGGCAGAAGCTGGAGAGTGCGATGCGAGGAGGGAGCTTGATCATAACAGCTATAGCACTTTCCCCAACCCAAGACCAGCCGGTCGGTTGTGCCCTCACAGTCCACCAGACCAGATCAAGGTTGGCCTATTTCTCAAACCCAAACTTCCCCAGTCCTCCCCCTCCACTCTGCGCATCAGGATACATCCGATCATTGCTGGTCGTATCCATATTCTCCCGGATCAGTCGTTCAGCCTCCTCCTTCGCCTCAGCCTGCACCCCACCTCTGCTCCCCAAACCACCGCCTTCATTGCCCGCCTCACCCCCAAGACTAATCCCATCGATCATCCTCGCGTCCCTAGCCACAGGTGTCCCACCCTTCCCACTACTGCTATACACGCTCTGCCTCGCCGGCGTCCTAGCACCCTCTCCAAACGCGACTAAACTTCCAGCTACCCCATCATCGCTCATCCCTCCCACAGAAGACCCATCAATATCCATATCCTGACTCTCACTCATCTTATCCCCCTCCTGTCCCCCCGCCTCATCGCTCCCCGCCCACGTCGTCCGTCCCCCCACCGACCCCGTGGCAGACGCACTCCCCACCGTACTCCTCTCCCTTCCCATAGCCGGGTTGCCGCCCGCGTCAAAATAGCTATGTCCCGGATTCGGCGCCGAAGGCGTCAGCTGGCCTATGGGCGTCGGATTCCTTGCTGTGGTGACACGTTCCAGCCCCACAAGACGCGAAATGCGGTCCGCGCGCTCGGCGTCTAGTTGGTGCAGGAGACCGCCTGCTGAGGTCGCGGAGGAGCGCGTGTCGTGGTGGTGGTGTGGGAGGTGGCCGCGGTGGCCGTCTTTGATTGCTACGGTTGACAGCTCGGACATGGAGGTTGTTGTTGAGTTTGGGGTGCCGCTGCGGGAGCTGGGGAGGGGGTTAGGATGAGACGCGGGAGGGGTGGTGGGGTGGAGGTGATGCTTACGGGACTTCTGAGGGGGTGACGGGGTCTGAGGGCGGGGGAGGGAGGTTGATTAGGGTTGGCGCGTTCGCCATGGTGGAGGTGGAGAGGGGGGTGTTTCGCTGATGCAGCTCTGGCGTGAGGTGGAGTGATTCACGACTGCGCGAGCTTTGAGAGAGGTGCTATAAGCGATCTGTGTGTGGTGTCCCGTCTGGATCGGAAGTGTGATTTGATTGCAGCTAGAGATTTTACTTATACACGAGCTGAAGCTGATCCCCGTGAGAGCACAAAGAAAGTGGAAGCTTGTGGCCTGTGACGTAGCTGCCTCTCCTCGGCTGGAATTCACTACAAGTTTGGAAGCATACCATGACAACGGAGCGATCGACCTGGTTGTTTCAGGTCTGCTTACTATGGCTCGTTGGTCACATGGGCGATGCTGCCCCGGACTCAGTGGTACGCGGTGGAGTAATCGCGTGAGCGACGAATGCAGTGACTTTTGGTCAAAGTCCGGACGAGGCGACATTTCAAACAACGACATGTCACTGCGTTGGCCGCGCCAGCGTGTCGATGGGGCGGATGCATGGAGTATCTCCGGTCGTGTGAAGGCCAGGCTTAGATCACTATGAACGCAATGTGATCTTTCGCATGGACGTTAGTGAAAATTTGCTCATCTCTAGAGCGTGGCGCGTCTCGATGTTGGCTTTGAATGATAACTTGGATGGTGTTCTGCCTACGCTACTTTCGATCGATCGGCAGAACTGACATTCGGCTCATGCTCATATTCATGCCACGGCGTTGTAAAACCTCGAGCCTGAGACTCTGGCGTAGTAGCTTCAGTCCTGCCCGATCATCCATGTTGCTGCCTCGACATATCTCGTTCAAGGTTTCTATGCAGCTCCCGCGGCCAACGCACCAGTTCCAGCAGTCCCACCAACACCCTTCGCAGCCTGCAGAGGGTTCACCTTCTTGCCATCCTTGTTGTAGCGCACACGTGGGGGAGGGGCACGGTTGCGGCGGCCTTCGCGGGATCGGACACTGCGTTTGTTAGTATCTTCTCCTCGTCTTCGAGCCTGGAGTGAAGGGCAACGCACCGAACGATCTTGCCGTGGATGGCGCAGGACACGCAGTATTGCAGCTTGAGGTACATCTTGGGTACAGCGTACTCGGCGAAGACAGAGGCATCGGAGATATCACCTGTGTCTTGCTGTTAGACCTGGTCATCCCCTTTCACTCTGTTCCTCATCCGAAATCAGGCTCCACGTACGGATAGCAGCCGACTCGACCATGTTGCGGATGGTGAATCTCTTGATTGCCTTGTCCTTGGGCGTGCATCGCGAGCAGTTGGAGCATCTGATGGGGTTGACGTGACCGCGACCGTTCTTGTTGCGTCCGCTGTAGCAATTTGTTAGTCTCCCTGCCCTGTATCGTGTCTCTTTCTCTCCCCCGGGGCCACGTACTTGGACGCGCGCTTCTTGACCATATTTGCGGTTGTGGATCGGATTCAGCAGGTCTCGGTGGACTTGCTGAAGATGATTCGTGGTGTATCGAAGGTCGACGGTGAGAGCGGTGGTCTTCACTAGCGTCTGACTGCGCTGCTTCGAAATCGGCGTGGGTGGGGTGTCGTGCCAAGACTTCTCTCGGTGACGGTCACTGCCGACGCTAGGCTTGAACGAGCCGCTGTGTTGATTCACGCGACTGCCGCGGCGTATCTTCAGAACTCCTGTCTCTCAGTACTATACCTTGACGGTACGGCATCATCGAGTGTACGGAAGTATTTACGAGAGTGACAGGCCCATCATGTCGTCTACCGGTACCTTTAGAGGTACTCCAAAGAGCCGACCAGCTCCTCAGCAGGCCTTCTCCGACAGTCCTTCGAACATCCCAGTCCCAAGGCCAAAGCTGGAGTCGACAGTCAGTGAAGCCAGCACAAGCTACAGTGCGAGTAGAGCAAAGCAATCGAAGCGCGATGAGGTATGTTTAGGGATTTCCTCCTGCTTGGTGAGGTCGAAGGACCGCAATGACTGACACAATCTTCCCCCAGGCCATCCGCGTCAAACTCGAGAAGGACCTCAACAAGAAGCGCGGCGCCGCTGGCCGCGCACGACAGACTCGCAAAGCACCGCCAGGCACAGTCATGGCCCTTCGTCCCAATCAAGCCCTCCAGATCAAGCCCAACACCTCCGTCACCGAAGCTGCCCAGCTCATGGCTGCGAAGAGGGAAGACTGTGTGCTTGTCACTGATGACGACGAACGCATTGCTGGTATCTTCACAGCCAAGGATCTTGCCTTCCGAGTTGTAGGCGCAGGGCTAAAAGCGAACAATGTTACGATTGCCGAGATCATGACCAAGAACCCTCTCTGCGCGAAGACAGACACGAGCGCGACCGATGCGTTGGACTTGATGGTAAGGAAGGGATTCAGACATTTGCCGGTCATGGACGAGAATCACGACATCTCGGGTATCCTGGACATCACGAAGTGCTTCTACGATGCCATGGAGAAGCTGGAGCGGGCGTATAGCTCCTCGAAGAAGCTGTACGATGCGCTTGAGGGTGTGCAGGCGGAGCTTGGCTCGAGTCAGCCGCAGCAGGTCATCCAGTATGTTGAGGCTGTGCGGCAGCGAATGTCTGGGCCCACGCTAGAGAGTGTGCTCAATGGCCTACCGCCGACGACAGTGTCCGTCAGGACGAGTGTGAGGGAGGCGGCGCAGCTGATGAAGGAGAATCACACTACGGCTGTGCTTGTGCAGGATCAGGGACAGATCACAGGTATCTTCACATCGAAGGATGTGGTGTTACGGGTTATCGCTGCTGGTTTGGATCCATCGACTTGCAGTGTGATACGCGTAATGACACCTCACCCCGACTTCGCACCACTGGACATGAGCATACAGCAGGCGCTGCGAAAGATGCACGATGGACACTACCTGAATCTTCCGGTCATGAACAAAGAAAGCGATGAGATTGTCGGCATGGTGGATGTGCTGAAACTGACCTACGCTACTCTTGACCAGGTAGGTCTCTTCCCTCCTACTTGCTCTTCTCACTCCACCACTGACGCTTCTTCCAGATCAACAGCATGTCCACCGGCGACTCCGAGGGCCCAGCTTGGAATAAATTCTGGATGTCCATGGATGCCGAAACCGAATCGATGATGTCCGGCGAGAACGGCACTGGCAGCCACATGCCGCAGACTCCCGATGCACGATCTCTCATGTCACCAGACCATCAGCGCCCAGGCATGGACAGGCTGGATAGCGTCTTGCCCAACGACTCTGCCTCGCACAACGGCGCCGCAGACTCGCCCGAGCGCTCGGCTTTCGGAGGCGCAGTCGAGGACCTGCCCTTCACCTTCAAGTTCAAGGCGCCATCTGGGAGAGTACACAGGCTACAGGTCACCGCTTCCGCTGGTCTGGCGGAGCTGATCGGCGTCGTGTCTGAGAAGCTCGGTGGCGAAGCATACTCCATCGGCGGCGCGCCGACATTCGACGAAGGCAAACTAGCTCACACTGGCTTCGCGCTCTCCTACCTCGACAACGAAGGCGACACAGTCAGCATAACCTCGGACCACGACCTAATCGAAGCGATCAACTTGGCACGCCAAGCGAGGAAAGACAAAGTCGATCTCTTCGTGCACGACCGCGAGAAGCCTGCTTTGAGTGCCACGCTTGAGCCACAGCCGGCGCTCGTTCCTCCTACGCCATCTGAGAGTCAGGTCAGGCGAAGGAGGGACACTGATGAGGAGGCGGAGAGTGCGAGTGCAAGGCGGAAGGAGAGGAAGAGCAGTGCTGGTGCAAAGGAACAGGTACCACAAGTCATTCAGGGAGTGCCGAATGAGATGCTGCTGCCGGGCGCGATTGCGGTGTTGGCTGGGGTTATCATCATTACCTTTGCGATAGGGAGGGCGAGCAGCAGTAGCCGGTAAGATCAGGTGGACGATTGCGTGAAAGGTGACGGGTGCCCTGTGACAAGCATGCTATTTGCAGCGTTTTCGAGATACCATTATGCTCAGCAGTAATTGTTACACGGCTATCGACCATACTCTTGTCCTTGGGGTTTCAATAAGATCAAGACATCCAGCATTCTGAAACTCGCTGCACGCGGCTCAAGCGGCCCGCACCCAGCAAGGCTGAGAAAATCTGACGTAGCTGTCCAATCTCGCACTAGCGTGTGTTGACAAACTTCCGGTCGCCGAGCAACGCCCTGAAAATCCCATGGCTGGTGGCTGGACGACCAACCTCGATGATTTCAACGCATGCACAATTGACGGGACTGCCGAACGAGACCACTTTGAGAACACTCAGCTAAGCTATACTCCTCCACTCCACACACCCAGCATCTACTATCTTTGCACATACTGCTGTACTGCACGACTGAGAAGGACTTTGACATTCTGGTTGCTGCAGAGACGAACGAAAGCCGCATTCCAACCGCCTCACCTCTCCGCCTCCAACCGAACGATCACTACTCTACATACCTCCCGTCGAGCTCGACGCACGCAAGTCGCCGCATTCCTCACCCTCTCCTTCTCCCAGCCCAACCGGGCGGGAGGAACAGCACTACACCCTCTCACGGCCACGTGTGAGAGCGAAGACCGCATACCAGACAGTCGGTAGACCTTCTCTACCTCCGCCATGCCGAACGTGCGGTTCGCGGTGGGGATTCAGCGCCTCATACCGTTCTTGGGATATCATCATGTGTTGATGATATTGATCGCTGTGGCGATAATATTACTGTGTAAGGATTGACCCCTCTGGGCAGACCTAGGAAGAGAAATCATACGCTGACAGATACAAAACCAGCACTCCTACTAGCAGGCTGCTCATCCTCCTCCCCTCTCATCCCCGGCATCTTCCTCATAAACTTCTACTACGACCAATACACGCCCACCTACGACCCCACGCAAGTCGACCCGGGCGTCACAGCAGCGATAGCAAATATCGTCGGACAGGCACAGCTAGAAGTACGAGTCGGATACTTCGGCCTCTGCGTGAACACTGATGGCGCCTTCCTCTGCTCGAACAACGCCACGGCGCTGGCAGAGCAAGTGAGCATCGATCAGGACCCGCTGAACTTGGTGTGGGTGGCTACGACGTTCAAGGACGCTGTGGTGTTTCCTTACCTACTGTACGTACAACCCCTTCCCCCCTGCTCCCATCTAGCTTTTCCGCAACGTTACTGACTTCCAAACGCAGCATCGTCGCCATAGTCCTCGCCTTCGTCACCTTCCTCCTCCTCGCCACTTTCCCCGGCTGGCACGAAGAACACGACGCCCGCACCGGCTCCGACATCGACATCAAGCCCTTCCCCTCGCGGCCCGTATCTCAAGTCGCCCTCGCGCTGATCTTCATCGCCTCAATCTTCGTTCTCGTGTCTGTGCTCTGGCAGCACACGGCATCAGTGGCAGCGGCGCAAATAGCACAGGACTTCGGGAACGGGAGTGTGAGGAGCGGGGTTGGCACGTCAGCAATGGTGCTGGGGTGGTTTGGGTTTGGGCTGCTGGTTGTGGTGACGATTGGGTTGTTGGTGATGATTTTGAGTATACATTTGTTGGATAAGTTGACGGATGAGTGAGAGGGTTGATGGGGATTGAAGAGCGAGAAGCAAGCAGGACTGAGGACGAGCAGCAGGCATCGAATGGCCATGCCGCTGGAGTCGCTCGAGCCATGCGCCTAGGAGGATATGCGGTGGATGGCATCGAAGGCCGATAATGCGATACACGAGCTGTGCCTTTCAGCGAGCATGGACATGGCGTTTCTGGTCGACTTGACCCACGGCTGGGATACCCGCCTGCTTTGGCTGGTGAGCTCGGAGCTCGAAAATTGCGCATTGCACAATGCTTGTACATAAGATGAGCAATGAAGGAGATGTCGGTGCCATATTCTCGGCTGCTTCGCAGTCGCTCACACTATCAAAGGTCTGTTCTCTTCTCCTGTTCTCTTCTGCGTCTTCTCGTCATCCGCTTTGACGTTCTACTGATGCGCATGGCGTGCTACTCACGCTTCGTGTTGCCAGTGATGTCCCCAGCGGCGAGGTGTTGAGCGCTTCTTTCTTCGACGATCGTGCCATGTCTTCGTCGCCAGCCGAGAGGGATGAGGTGGTCTACAGCGAAGTCACAGCACGATGAGGAGGTGAGGCGAGCAAGTTTTGGTGTGCCTTTCGGCAACTGATTGGTAGATTATCGCACACGCAAGTAGTGAAAAGCAAGCCCATCAGGATCAGTCTCGGGCAAAAGCAACGCAAGTCTCCCGTCTCTCATCTCTCAGTCACTCATACTCTCCACCCCTACTCTCCTCTCCCTCTCACTCTCCGCCTCTCTCCCTCACCCATCTCCCTCTCACCCTGCACCGCCACCTCAAATGTACCACATGGAAGTGTTGATGGCGCCCTGATTGGGCATCGGTAACAGCGGATCAACGATCACCGTGGTCTTGTCGGAGGAGCCGATGGTGGTCTGCTGCGGCGCGCCCTCGCTGGGGTTGCCCCACTTGGGATCGTGAGACACAGCACGAAGAGCAGCGATGTGAGCGTAGTAGATAGCCGGGTGGATGCTCACAGGCGTGGTGGCGCGCATGTACTGGTACGAGTGCTCGTAGAGCAGGGTGTAGATCTCGTCGTTGGGCATCTTGCACTCGTTGAGGATGACGTGGTAGTGAGTCGGACGAGCAGTACCCTTGATGGCGGCGTGAGCGCACAGGTAGAAGTCATTCTCGAAGGGATGAGTGACTCCAGTCTCAACCAGAGTGCCGGGAAGGGGGTTGCCATTGCGGTCTCCGCGATCGGGGAAGAAGCGGATGTGGTGGCGCTTGCTGCCCACGATGGCAGTGATAGGAATGTTCATGGCAGCGTTGGCGGACTTGAGAAGAGCCTTGATATCGTGAACCTCTTGCTCAAGAACGTGACGGTACTGGCCCTCGGAGACACCGTCGCGCATGTAGATGATGCGCTGCGGGAACTTGCCATTGCCGACGGTCTGAACCCAGTGCTGGATCTGAGGCTTGAGGAGGTTGTTGATGTTCTCGGTGGTGATCATCTCCACACGGTACCCGTTGGTCTGAACGCTACCAGAGTAGCGAGCAGCGAGGTTGTCCATGGAGACCGTGAGAGCAGCCATCGAGCCAGCTTGAGATCCAGGAGCGGGGTGAGAGACGTCAGCACCAATGATCATGGTGGGAACGGTGAAGATGCCACCTGGGCCACCAGACTTGGGCCCAACAGCACGGCAGGCAGTGCCACCCAGCTTGGCGTTGAACTTCATCAGTACATTGGAGATGTACTGCGGCTGGCACTTCTGAACATGAGCGTACTGCATGCACTGAGTCACCACACCGTAGCGGCACTCAGCTGAGCGCTTGATGCGGCCGTAGACACCAGCATCCTTGTCGGGGAGGATGAAGAGAAGGATCTGCGGACGAGCGTTGGCAGCGGCGCCAGCGGCGTTCCAGGCCTTAGTCACCCAGTCTCCAACGTCATCTCCCGCAGTGAGGTTCATGACAGGAGAGGCGTTCTCGACCTTGCCGCCGTGACCCTTGTAGATCTTGACGAATTCCGCGACGAAGTTGTCGATGGTGGCCTTCTCAGGCTTGCCACCGCGGCGACCAGAGCAGACAGTGATCGACCAGGCCTTGAGAGGAGCGGGGTTGGAGGCGAGGAACTTCTTGCCCTTGAGATCCCAGCGACCAGAAGTGCCAGGCTTGGCGTCACCAGCACCGTACTTGACAACAGGCGCGGTCAGCACACGGCCGTCGACGACAGTCTTGGTGGGGTTGATGCGAAGACCGAAGTGCTTGAGAACAGGGTCGTTGGACCAGTCCAACATCTTCAAGCCGTGGTCGATAGCAGCCCAGCGCTGAGCCGGAGGAGTGACAGCGAATTTAATCATCTCCGAAGTCTGCTTCTCATCGCACTTGAAGGGAAACCGCTGATTCTCCTTCACAATGCAAAGCTCCATTGGGAAGATGGTGTTCTTGCCTCTAGTCATCTTGACGAGAGGAAGGTCGGGGAACTGAAGGCGGATGTTGTAGGACTTCGCGAAGTAGTCGAAGATTGAAGTGGTGACCTCCTTGCCAGACTGCTTGTCGAGAGCCTGGAACTTGTGCTCCTTAGCACTCTTGAAGATGAAGCTCTCGATGCACCACTCAGCCTCCTCGCTGCCGCGGTGCTTGGTGATCACCTTCACGCGCTTGAGGAGCTTCAACCCCTTGTGAGCGCGCTCGCGGTTGGTGCGACAGACTTGAATGAGGTCGTTCGTGTCGCGGCAGCCAACCATGTTGAAGGCAAGAACGTCAAGGCGGCTAGCCGTAAAGAACATGCCGTTGGCGACGTCGACGTTGATAGTGAGGGTGGCGCCTTGAGGAGTGTGTGCCATGCGGAGTGACTGGTAGACTCCCTTCATAGCCTCAATGCCACGACCGAGCAGAGCGCGGTTCTCGCCGCGCTTGAAGAACGAGCGCTTGATCTGAGTAAAGTGCTTGGAAGGATACTCGCGAAGGAGGTGGTCGAGGAAGTTGATAGCCTCGAGTGAGTGGTTGTCGAACGTATCGAGCTTGCGGCTCATGTAGGCCAGCAAGCTGTCGAAGCGCACCTTGGTGGTCTGGCGGATGACGACGCGGTGAATATCAGGCTCCTTGCCAGGCCTGACCTCCTGCTTGCGCTCCTGGGACATGTTGATGTTGAGCCTCAGCTCACGATCGACATTCTTCAAGCTCCAGGCCAGGCGATTGCCGTCGAAAATGAACCCCTTGCCGAGGGTGTTCTGGACTGTGGCACAATCCCAGACAGCGCGCACAAGGCCACGCTTCTCAACACCATTGCCGATCAAGACCTCATACTGGTAAACAGCAACCTTTGGGTACTCGACGACGTTGAAGGTGTTGAGGCCAATTTTGGTGGCCTGGCCGAGAGTCGACGGCTTTGGAGGCTTCTGAACGACGTCTGAAGGAGCGTAACCCCGCACGGTGTTCCATTGCTGCATACCCAAGTCGAGGTTCTTGGGAAGTGTGCCAGTCAATTGGAAGTAATTCTTTGTGCGGCCAGAGCCAGAGATTGATGGCGAGCCAACAGCCGACTGGGAAGGCGAGGCGGTGGCTGGGCGAGGCGAGCCGATCGGGCGGGTACTGGGCGAATTGGAAGGCGAGCCATCGCGAGAACCGTCGAAGCCACCCATCGCAGTGACGCGCTGCAAGGGTCTGTTGTTTACGGAGGGAGGGTGTGGCGTGCTGCCGGATGTGGTTGATGGCTGAGGAGGGCGCTCAGCCTCAGCCCGCTTCTTCTGCGGACCCGCCATTGGTGCGGCGGTTGGAGGAGATGAAGAGGGGTGTTGCTACTGCGTGCGCTTCATGAGTAGTTAGTCAAGTGGTAATGTAAGGTGGTATGGCAATGAAAGCTCACCAGAACGCGTGCTGAGTGTTGTTGATGTGATGAGAGGTAGAGGGTAGACCGCTGAGGCTGCGATAGAGATGTCAGTACTCAATGCTTTGATGCTGTGATGCTCCCGAGGAGTTGTGGTGCAGATGAGCTTTTGTTGTGAGGAGCAGCAGCAAAGACTTTGCTGTGACTCGAAGTCTCCGCTGTGGGAGTGGAGGCTTTGTTTACGCACCAGTCAAGTGATGTGGGAGAAGCGCTTGCACGATGGCAAGGCTGTGTGGATGATGGTGTTGATGAAGGTGATGGAGGACTGTGCAAGGTGTTGGTGTCAAAGGTGGTCGTCGTGAGGGAAGTGGTGGAAGAGGATGAGTGTCGGTGGAGGGAAGTGGAAGCTAAAAACTATTAAATAGTCGGACTCGGATCAGAGCTCCACTCTGTGCGCGCCACATGCAGATCCCGCAGGCTCGTGCGAGGCACAGAGTTGGCAGTGAGGGTGGCGGTGAGGGTTCCGTGGCAACAGGAGAGGGTTGAGGTGAGGCTATGGACGTACCTTGTGATGCCGGTGACCTTCTGAGCCGTCGAGTGAAGCCGATAGGGGCGTCTTGTGCTGGCAAAGGATGGTGGCGACGAGCCTGATGGTGCCTCAGAGCGGAGATCAGTGCGTGATTCTGATATCTCGGCGGACACAACAGGCGGTCAGCACGTAGATCGTCGTTTCTCAGAGGCTGTGGGTTGGCGCGGTGATGGCCTGTGTCGTCTTGTGTCGAGCACGACGACAAAGCAGAGGAGCTTGTGACAACGGGTGGTGAGAGGGTGGAGTGAGAGTAAGGTATTGGGGATGGTGAGGTGGGATGATGGAATGCAAGTATGGCCGCAGGCAGACGCGCCTTACCATGGCGCTACAGTTTCGCGACTTGGAAAGTACGATATGGCTTGACCCTCACAGCAAGTGGACCGTGCCGCGATGGACCATAGCATGGCTTACGAACAACAGTACCTTAGACCAATGCAGTCCAAGCCAACTCTCGTAGTCGAGGTAAATCAGCAATGGCAAGGGAACCTCTGGAGCAGAAAGCGGTGCTACGCCGAGGAATGCCAACCAACGAGCCCTCCGAAGATTGCTGGCCGATGGAAAATGAAATGGCCTCCCAATACTTTGTCGACATTCTGCTTCCCGAACGACCCTTGTGTCCAGACCAAGAGCAATAACAATAAGGCAAGGCATCAGCAACAAGGGACCAGAAAAGCCAGCCTGCGGGCTAAGGCGTTTGACACACACAACTCGACGTTGCAGCAAGTCCAGCATGGCGTTCAACCAGCCTATGATTCCATTACAAGTCCCAGCGTCCAGTCTGCAAAGGCAGAGACAAGGTAGGAGAGGCAGAAGTAAGACGCATCGGAGGCTACGGAGACGCCCAACACCTTAGGGTTTCCAAGCCATGGCAGGGACATCTGGACAAGAGATGAAGAAGAGCTTTAAGCAAGACGGAGACCGCCAGGCACCCGAAGACAGCAGTATATTCCGGCACTGAAGCGTCCTGGAAGACGATAGTAGCGAGAAGAGCATCCGACAGCCTCCTTTACCGCTACCACGAAGCTCGCGAGAGTTTGCATGGTGGAGCACGACGACACTGTGCGAACGAGAGGAAGAAACGACGGGAAGAGCAGAAGCAGCGTCGATACAAAAGGGCAGAGCAACAAGAGAAGTCGCGTCGATGATGGGGAACAAGAAAACAGTGCAAGAAGACATGGGAAAGACACAAACCTTCGCAATCACAGCCCTCTCCGGGACCCATTATGCCATCCTTTCATGCTGCTTCATGGTCGAAATTCCCGCGCACCATCTTTCCCCACTTCATCCGTGATGATTGGCGCCGATCACCATCAGCAGCAGCACGTCGTTTGTGCAAGACAGCGAGCCGGCGGCATGCTCTTCAGCACATCGATACACCCAGTCCTGAGAAAGCTTCGAAATTGCATACACCTGGTCTGCGTCTTCCGCGGTAATTATGACGGTGCCAATTTAGCAGAGCGATACGGCCTGGACTTCGATCCTCAGAGTCGCGAAGACGACTGCAACAGCCAAGCCGACCATGAACGAGCCAGTGCTGATGCTCTCCAAGGTAGTATGTCACAGGCACAGCGGCGGCGTCCACACTCTGCAAGTTTTCCATCATCGGGCGACAAGGTGTGAGGCATAAGACGAGATCGCAAGCTTTCATGGCCTTCTTCCTCTCGTGGCCGCCAGTTGTGCCAGCGTGGTGTAAGCTCGGTAGCGATCACCTCGATGGTCTCTGCTGCAGTTCCGGGTTGATAGGTCTGATCAGACGATGCACTTTGATCAAGTGGACGCGATGGCGACAGGGGCATCGATGGATGGCGACAAAATCGAAGTCAAATGGTGCAACTGATCGTCGCGCCGACTGCATGGGCATCGACATGGTGACGGCGATATCCTCCGGTGGCGATTGCGTGCCCGTCCAGTCTATCCATGACAAGCAAAATCGCTACTCCCGACCTTGTCGAGTCTTGTATGCGTCTCGCGATGCCTTCAACGCGATCCAGATGGCGCTGCTTGCTGCAAGATTGTCGTCTGCATCGCCGCTATGGCGACGGCGGCGTATGTCGCAGCAGCGAGCTTGCAAATGGTTTACGACGTTGACTCCCACAAGATTGCATTCATGAAGACGACTGTCGGTGATGTTGGATGTGGACGTATTGTCGATGGCGAAAGTGTGGATGAGACGGCGACGGGATGCCGAATCCCTCACTTTGGATTCGCCGAGGATTGTCGGGTGCTGATGTCTCACCTTACTAAGCCGTCCCTACGGTACTTGCCCCTGTTGCGACGACGACAGTGCAGTGATCGCACGCTCCAGCGTCAGAAGCGATGTGTGGAGCGGTTACAGCACGGGAGTCCTCAAATCAGCAATTTTGTTTGTTTGCGACTCGACTGCGACGAGGGCATAGCGTCAATGGAGGCAAATCTACGTGCGGAAGATTTACTGGCATAACTCGCTGGCTTGACTACCTGCCCCTTTAGCTTCACCATTCCAACCCTTGCACACATTCGACTTCCGGTTCCGCCGCCGAGATCTGTGCAGACTCGGATCCCGAGCCTATGGACGTGCGGCACACTCGCCTTCGATCGATGCCTCTCATCCTGCGGACGCCACGAAAGCTTCAGAATCTACGACAGCGCGATGTAGCAGCCACCCAGCAGCTTCATTGGCAGTCTAGCATCGTACTTGGGCAGTGCCTCGATGTAATCATCGCTTTGCTTGTACAGACCACGAACTTCGGCACTATTGTGAGCGGTGAGTCCGTCGCAGCTCGCTGCAGCCTGAGCAGGGCTGAGATCGATGAGCTGCAGCGCCGTGTGCATGACATGCTAACCTTTCCAGCGTGTGGACTTCGACATCCAGGAAAGAGCCGCGTGCGACTTTGGTGTCGAACCGAAGCCGAGCGGTCTTCGCACGTACGCCATTGCAGCTCGTCGTAGCAAGTCAACAAGATGGTTCCTGAGCCGGTCGCACGTGAGTTTAGTCAATGAATGTCCGCCTTGCCGGATTCTCACCCATCTTCAAACACCATGCCTCGAGCGCTGACAGACTCGATCGCCGTCCACTCGCTCTTCTCAATTTCTCCAGCCTGACTCCGAATTCGCACTTCATAAACACCACTAGTTGGAACCCAGTCAGACTCCCACTGATTGAGCACCGCCACACCTTCATGCAACTTCTTGTCCGTCGACCGCCCATGCTGGATGTCATATCCATAAGCACCATACACTCGCTCCCAATTAGCAATGACTTTCCCCTTTACACACCTTACTCTCAGCCCCATTGGCACTGGCAACACCCTCTTCGGAATTTCCCTTGGCACCTCCAACACCCTCTCCCCAAGCCCGAACCCCTCTACCAGTGCCTTCGAGAATGCCCTCGCGATCTGCCACTCCCCCAGCATATTAGGATGCAACCCATCGTATCCTCCCTCGCAGCTGTCAGGTCCACAAGCATACCCTTCCCTCAACCGCACCAAGTGCACCTTACTCTCCCTCGTCCCCAAAAGCTTCACCACAGCTTCCAGCCCAGCATTACACAACCCCGTCTGCACGATCAGATCCTCCCTCCCATCCATCTTGCGGCGTTGCGGCACATTCGCCACCGCAAAATCGATTCTCGGGCTAACCTTGCGAGCATTCAGCACAATATCCCGGATCGACTCGAGCGTGCCAGCAGCGTCAGAAACGTTCCAGCCCATGTCGTTGAAGCCTAGCATGCAGAGCACTAGATCCGGGTTCCAGTTCGTGACCAGATCTTGCACCATGCCTTTCATTTGCCAGGCGGCCCAGCCCCATCCGGAGCAATGATGGGAGTCGAACTCCGAGTCCGCGTCCAGAGCATACCCGCCAGAAGCGTTTATATTCGGATCCGGTAGCGGAGAGACGGGATTGGGTGCCATCGTGCCTGTATATGGACCTACGAATACGACTGGACGGGCGAGAGATTGCGTCGAGAGCCAGTGCCAGAGGCGGTAGCGCCAGGTGTGGTCGCCTTCTTGGCCTTGGGTCATGGAGTCGCCGAGGATGAGTATATGGAGGGGTTTTGGAGGTGCGTGGTCAAGGGTGAGGGCGTCCAGGGGCGGCGGAGAGGGGGAGGAAGAAGGGGGTGTCAAGACAATGGGGGAGGGTGGCGAGTCCATCGTGGGTAGAAAGTTCCGGGCAGGGCGAGGAGTTGGGTCAATCTAGTAGTGATACATGCAGATTGCTGTCAGCCATGTGGCTTATAGGTAACGGAATAGCTGCTATGAAAGTGTACATTGGTTTAGAAAGAACATCTTTAAGACAAGCTCTTGCAACGGACGTTGCAGGACTTGGGAGGCAACAGCTTCTGAACTCAAAATTCGGCCTTGGCTTGGATCCTTGTCGTGAGCTGTGGGTGCGAGCAAACGTAACAATGGTCGAGCAAGTATGGTGAAATCCTCGAAGTAGCACGACGACGGTCGAGATAAAAGAAACGTTATTTGCTAGGCACAGGTAATTCGAACGCTTTTATATTGCTGCTATACAGCTTTTCGGAGTCTCATTCCACACCACAAGACCGGCGCAAGGTTTGTTGCACAGTCAAATGTGAACAAGCTGATGAGCCATATGATCGCTAGTACAGGGATTGGCGCTAGCAGGACTTCCGTCTTGCTCAAGGTGGGTAGTGCTGCAGGATTGATGGTCAGCTCTGCTGCCAAGCTTGCGTGAAGTCGAGCGACATACCGTTGTAGCCCAGGAACGTGATCACGAAGTAGTAGCTCAGTGCGAGCAGGTACATCGTGTTCCCACAGAGGTTGGAGACCCAGTAGTCTCGAGCGATCAGTGGCATGAAGAGAAACTGGAGAACGTAGAGGAAGAGCCAAACTGGCACGAATGCTCGGATGGCGACCTACGCTTGTCAGTATGTGCAGACACTCAGACAAGAAAGATCGATCGACTTACGTCAAAGCAGTACCCAAACTCCAATGCCTCCTCGCCGCGAGATCCCGGGGTGTTCGGACCCGGTGGACCAAACAAGCCTTGCCGCCGTTTCCCAAGCACTCGACCGACAAGGAAGTACATCAACGTCGACACAAGTAGCGAGACGCCGAGGAAGTGAATGAAAGCGAAGAAGAGCGAGATCTGTATCGTCCGCCCTGCGCCGTCGGCGTATGCCACACCCCAAGCCAGACCAGTCATCAGCTGGAAAACTAGCAGGAGGTAGGTGAATGCTGGGTCGGCGCGATGGTAGGAGTTCTTTGTTTCTGGCAGCATGTCAGTATTGACTGGGAACCGGCAGCAGATAATTATGGGCTGACGGACGTTTCTACGAAGTATCGGTCAGCAGTCTTTCGAAGCAGGCGGTCGGTTGATCGAACATACATGGTAATAAATATTCCGAAACACTTTTTTGGGTGCGAACACCAGCTGTGTCATCTCCCATACTGCCTGCATCGTGTAAGCCTTCGTGAGATCAGATCCTCGGTGGTATTGATGGGATCATGCATACTGTCTCAAAGTCCATCGACTTGAATTTGAACAATCGCCGAAAGAAGGGCGGTAGCCGCATGTTGCTCCGCCGTTGCGACATTGCCGGATCAATGGGAGTGTCGTGCTACACGTACGAGAATGTGCTCCTGGCGAATACGCAGCCGATTTGTGTAGTGAAGGATGCAGCCGGGAGAGTACTGGATATTTGACGCTGTTAATGAGTTGGCCGTCACTTCGGCTCCGCTCTGAGATACAAGGTCGCTTTGTGTTGTAGTGCACTCGGATCCAAGACCTGTTCGCTAAGGAGTGTGTGCAGGGTATCGTCGTAGTGGCTCAAAGGAGCGTCAGTCCTCGGTAGAGTGTGGCCAGCAAATGACAGTACACCACGAGCCACTCCAGTCACCGTCAGAACAGTTGAAGTCAGTACATTCACCTAGACCTTTCTCGGCTTCCTCGCTGTCGTCACCTAGGAAAGGACTCGACAATGGCGAATATGCACAAAGAAGTACATGGTATAGTACATCAACTGTATGGAGATTAGGTAAGCGCTGCAGAGCGGGTCGGATACTGCCGTAGGGCTGAGATGCCGTTCACTTGCGCCAAACATCGACTTCTGTTACGCACAACCCTTGGGCCGTCCATCGCTTCACCTCCCCTCCCCCTACACTCATTTCTCCATCTCTTGCATCTCCACCGACGATGGCCGACGACGACCACGACCCCCTTGACCCGCCAACATGGACAGCCGCTGATGAACAGAATGATGGCTACGATCCGACTATATCGAAGGTAGAGACCGGCGATGGCGATGATGACGACGAGGAAGACTACAACCCCGACAGCTTTGCGACTGGCGATACGACAGATCAAGCCACACCAGCAGACGCGCCGACGCTCGTATCGAAGGCCGAGCCCAGTCGCCCAGCATCTACTGCACCGCAGCCAACAGCACAAGCTGCGCCGGTCACACAACCGAAGACAGTTGGAGGGTTCATCATGGACGAAAGTGACGATGAGGAAAATATTATGATAAAAACAGATTCACCACCTCCCCCTTCTCAGCTCAATGGTACAGCCGGTGCGCATTCAGGTCTGGGTGCGGCAGCAATATCACATGCACAAGACGTACTATTAGTTAGCGAACCTACGCCAGATGCTGCTTCTGCTATCATTGCACCTCAGACCAATGCTCTCACTGGTGCAAGCACTGACACTCCACCCTCACTTGCTCCTGAACCTGCTTCAATACCAGACGCCACTTCTCAAACCCTTCCTTCCATTTCAGTCGCTGCCTCAGATCCACTTGCAGACAGCGGTAGTGTTCTCACACCCTCAGCACAGCCAAGCACAGCTCCCACACCAGTACCTGCACAGGTGAATGGTGGTATGGCACCTGCGCAAAGCATGCAGGCCGTCTCAACTGTGCCACAGCGCCTCGCGCATGACATCGTGGGTCAGCTTGAGGACCGCATCAAGGATGATCCAAAAGCGGACACTGATGCGTGGATGAGTCTCATTGCATATTACAAAGACAAAGATCAGCTTGACAACGCGCGCAAGGTGTATCAGAGATTCTTCGAGCTCTTTCCAACAGCTGTAAGTACTGGACATGGCTGCTGAACCTCGCGACGTCCTAGCCTTCCTCGGATGACAAGAAGCAACCACTAACGCAGTATCACAGGCAAGTGTTTGGCTCGAGTATGCCAACTTTGAGCAAGACAACGGCGAGACAATGCGCGTAGAGCAGATCCTTGGCCTGGCGCTCATGAAAGTGCTGGACATACGGATGTGGCACTTCTATCTGAACTTCCTACGGCGCCGCAATCCTCTCATCAACGACGCTGACGGCAGCAAGCGCGCACTTATCTCATCCGTCTTTGATGTCGTACTTGACAAGGTCGGCATCGATCCTGAGGCTGGTGACTTGTGGCGTGAGTACATCGACTTCCTCAAAGCTGGACCAGGCACAGTCGGCGGTAGTGGCTGGCAGGACATGCAGAAAGTCGACCTGTTGCGTAAAGCATACCAGCGCGCCATCGCTCTGCCGCACGACGAAACGATCAAGCTATGGAAGGAGTACGATAGCTTTGAAATCGGCTTGAATCGGGCGACTGGGCGGAAGAACCTGAACGAACAAGGCGCGGCTTACATGACAGCCAAAGGCGCCAAGACCCAGCTCGACAAGAGGATCACCCGACTTGACCGCAAAGGTCTACCAAAGCTGCCACCTGCGTATGACTGCGCTGGTGAGGATGAGTTCGGTGACCAAGTCGTGAGCTGGCGTGATTGGATCGAGTGGGAGAAGGCAGATGAGCTGGTGCTGAAGGAAGAGGAAAATGGTGCGCAGTATCGCAAGCGAGTGCTGTATGTGTACAAGCAAGCAACAGTGGCGTTGCGGTTCTACCCCGATATCTGGTACGAGGCTGCAACATGGTGCTTCGATCAAGAACTTCCGGATATCGTTGAAGAGGGTTCGAAGTTTCTTGACGATGGCATCAGCGCGAACCCTGAGTCTGTGCTACTGGCGCTTAAGAAAGCCGATAGAGTCGAGTCAGCACTTCCAGCCAGCACTACAGACGAAATCGCCATTGATAGCGGCGACAAGGTCGAAGTCGTGTATGAGGGCATTCACAAGGCATTGTACGGCTTACGAGACAAGTACAACGAGCGAGAGAAGGCGGCGCAGGCACAGGTCCACGAGCACTTCGCAAGTCTCACGCCTGAAGAAGACGTCGAAAAGCAAGACGCCGACATGTCAGATGACGAAGACTCCGCTTCAAAGCCAAAGACTCGCAAGGAGCAACTGGATGCTCAACTAGCAGGCGTCAAAGCCACCTTCGACGCGCAGAAAGACGTACTGAAACGCTCGATCTCCTCTGTCTGGTGCGCCAAGATGCGCGCCTTTCGCCGGATCCAGGGCCAGGGCAAACCCAAGGAGGTCAAGAAAGGCTTCCGGGGCGTTTTCGGCGAAGCACGACCCAGAGGCATGCTAACGAGTGAGGTCTACATCTGCTCCGCTCTACTTGAACACCACTGCTATCGCGATCCGGCTGCGACCAAGATCTTCGATCGCGGGCTGAAGCTCTTCCCAATTGACGAAGCGTTTGCACTGGAGTACCTCAAGCACCTACTCGAAATCAACGACTTCACCAATGCCAAAGCAGTGTTCGAGACGACGCTCACCAAGATCCAGAGCCACGCTTCCCTCACCCCAGCCGCTCGAAGCGAAAAGTGCCGACCTCTGCTAGGCTGGATGCACGCCTTCGAATCCCGATACGGGGACCTAGGTCAGATCCACAGGCTGGAAAAGCGCATGGCAGAACTCTATCCTCTCGAACCAGACCTGATGCGCTTCACGCACCGCTTCGAGACACCCACTTTTGACGCACTGAAAGCGCAGCTCGTTCTCTCGCCAACTCAGATCCGTCCGAAGACCTCCTCCTACGCCCAGCCACTACAACAGCAATTGAATAACGCCCCGCAAAGCCCACCGGATCTCCGCCTCGGTCTCCACGGCCCCTATGTCTCCTCTCCCAAACGCCCTCTGCCTCTCGACAATGACAGCGACGTCGACACCCCCGCACGCAAACACCAGCGCTTCGATCGGCAAGCTTCACCTCGTCGTATACTGCCGCCCGCTGCAAACGCTGCGCAGGGAGGAAGTGGAGGATTCGTGACGAAGAGCTATGTGCCTGGCTCAGGGCCTGTGGGAGGTAGTGCCGGAGCAGGGGTGGGAGGGCCAGTGGGTCCGACACCATTGCCGAGGGACGTGGTGTATTTGCTTAGTATTCTGCCGAATGCTGTTGAGTGGCGGGCTACGAGGTTGGATGGGGGAAAGATGGTGGGGTTGTTGCAGGGGGTTGGGCTGCCAGGGCGGCGGTGATGATGTGTCAAAGGACAGACTGAGGTGACATTGGTGGGGCGATGGTAATCGGGGGCGGAGTTCCGATGGAGGCCAGGCGAGCAAATTGTATAGGTACGCAGGCTGCGCGAAAGGCGAGATTGTATCAATAGAAGCATGTTGTACTGGCGGCCTCAGAAACACGACATGGAAATGCGCGCAGTGTCCTCGCTGTCTTGCGCGACGTGAAGTCATACTTGGGTATCAATGCATCATCCTACTCTCTATAATGTAGCAGCAACCAGTCCACTGGTCGCTTGCTATCGCGCGTGCCTGATCATCACCTCCCTCACAGCACAAGCCACTCCTCCGTCACCCGCCTTGCAGCCCCCATATTCCCCGAAAAAGCATACAAACTCTGCAGCGCAAACGCCGCCTCCATAGCGAAATCCTCCTCATCCAGCCCATCGTCACCGTGCATCTCCCCTTCGCCCAGCTCGGCCAACTCCCTCCTAGCCTCCCTGCCTTGCAACTTCTCCTCCTGCACTTTTACGCTCAGCGCAAGCGCCCGTTCGTAGCCTGGCACAGCTAGATGGGATAAGCCGAGAGCGTGCCAGAAGCGCGCAACGTTGTACTCGGCTTCTTGCTTGTGGAGAGACTGGGTGGAAGAAGAGACGCGGAGATCGTAGTATCGATAGAGAAAGCTGAGACCTTGCTGGATCTCATACTGCCTGTTCATGGTCTGCCGTTTCATAGCGCCGCCGATATAGATCGTTGCAATGCTGAGATTTACGGCCGGGTCTTCTGGCCGCAAAGCGAAGGCACGGAAATAGTATGGTAGTGCTGAGGAGGAGTGGTTCGCTACAGAAACCATGTGGCCGTACGTGAGCAGCACGCCTGGATCCAAGCCGTCAGAGGAGAAAGGCGTGCGGCGTGTGAGCGAGTTGGCGGGCATGGCCCAATCGTAGCGTTTCCTTACGTTAGGCGGGATTGCGACGTAGTCTATCATTTTGACGCTGCGGTGGAGGAACTTCTGTGTCGGACCCGCGGTGAACCAGGTGCTGTCGCCGTATGCTAGACGGCACACGGCGGCTAAGAGGTGATACGCTGAGCCTGCGCGTAAGTCGGAGCGGGTCGCGAACCAGCGCGCGACGTTGATGAGGCGCTTGGAGTCATTGAACATTAGTGCGCAGCAGATCGACGCGGCTTGCGTGGTGTTTATGAGAGTATCGTTGTGGTAGAAGACGTTTGCGTTGTAAAGCCCGTTCTCCAGTATCTCGTAGCAAGTCTCTTGATCACCTTGCTTTGCGTGTAGCAGGGCGAGCTCGGTGAAGATGCGGTGCCAGACAGGGAACGCTATACCGTGCAGGTCCGTTTGAGCGTGCGCATCTATTGGCGGAGGGCCAGATTGTCGAGCTGAACCACCTTCGGGGTCATCATCGGCGTCGTCTTCAGCTCCAGGCTGGGCACCGTCGTCTTCGAGCCGCCGTTTCAGAGCCTCGGCTTCTTTGATGGCTTTGGACGTGCGATTGCGGATGCGCTGGTCGGGGAAGCCTTTGAAGGGTTGATAGCGGTCCCTGGTGGGATAGAAGGCCCGCACTGTACGGAACTCCCTGTACATAGATCTCGCAGCGTCCATCCACTTGAAGATCGCCTCCTCTTTGACTTCGGGCTCATCTAGCGCTGGCCACAGATCTCTCACCACCTCGAAGTCTCGGAACACTCTCTCTGCTTGCTCATTCATGAGCTGCTCACGCTCATCATCTCGCCGAACAATATCTGCGTATCTCCTCTCAGGTCCGCCGGATGGTGTAAAGTTATCTTCGCCCGTGTCCTTCGGCAGCAAATCACGAGGAGTCCGACGGGCAACAACGGACGGCTTGCGAGCACGTTTGCGACCCTTCGACGGCTCGGGCTCGAAGGCATCGAGATCCGCACCGAAGGCATCGAAGGTATCATAAATGCCTTCTCCTGCAGGTGTGAAAGGCACCGATGGAGATCTAGAGCCATCGGACGCTACAGATTCACGCCTTGGTCTGCGAGCTGACCGGCTCTTCTCGGGTAGTGCATTCGCTTGCTCCGTCGCTTCTCCGCCAGCTCGTCTACCGCGCAGCTTCTCCCTACGAGCGCTTTGCTTCACCG
The DNA here is from genome assembly GCA_036872775.1 of Oleoguttula sp. CCFEE 5521. Lineage (NCBI taxonomy): Eukaryota > Fungi > Ascomycota > Dothideomycetes > Mycosphaerellales > Teratosphaeriaceae > Oleoguttula > Oleoguttula sp. CCFEE 5521. The sequence goes on from JAVRRP010000001.1 coordinate 1,275,575, forward strand.
GCACAGGTGGCTTGGATAATCGCTCCTTCCAGATGATATCCTTCTTTCCCAGTGCGATCATCTCACGTGCAATGGACCATGATTTCTCCTTCTGCTGCATGTCGTCGCAATAGAGTCTTGAAAGCTCGATCCTTGCGGGAATATTGGATGGATCGAGTGCTACTACAGCTTTGTAGCACGCTTCTGCATCCTCGAATCTGTCGAGTTGCCTGTAGCATGAAGCCAGATGTATCCAGAAGTCATCCGTCAGCTCGGTCTCGACTTGCTTGACCGGCTCGTAGAACTTCACTGCCGCATCCCAGACCCACCGCTGTCGCAGAGCGTCCGCAATTGTGTAGAACAGATCATAGACGTCAGCTATGTCGTCAATTAATGCGTAGACGTGCTCGAAGTGTGCAAGTGCTTCAGTATGATGTGCGGTACCCATCTTCAGACGGAACAGACCTAGCTTTACACGCAGGTCTAGCGGTAGACCATTGCCGTATGACGCAAGATCGTGACTACAAAGATCTGCTTGGAACTCGACTACATTAGATCGACGGTCGTGAGTCGCGTCGAACTCGCGGTCATCCATGTCGTAGCGATCCCAGCACGTTTCTTCGACTCGACCCAGAAACCAACGTGCCAAACGCTTCAATTGTGTGACACCGTACTCTGGAGTTGACGAGTGATCGACAGTATCGAGATAGACTGCCAGGTGCGCCCACTGCGTATCCGCGTCTTGCAGCGAGTCGTTCTCAAGATGCAATTCGAATGCACGCTCGTACGCATCTCTCGCTTTCGCTGTCTCACTCGGCTCGCCACACGCAAGCGACAGCTCAGCACAGAGCTTGACATTTTCCAGATCATCAGGCCGCATCTGATTCATGTGGAAGCTCTCTCTGCGTGCCCTCGATTTTCGACCAAGCTCAAGCCAGATATCTCGCTTCTGAACGCGAATGTCGTAATTTTCTTTGTCGACATATTGAGCATTCTGAAGACATTGGGCAGCTTGCAACAAATCCTCTTCCTTGCGGAATACACCTGCAACATCAAGTGTCTTGTTTGCGCACAGGATCCAGAGTTCAGGATCGGTTTTTCGCATTGTTGCACCCTGCAGCAGAGCAACGAGAGACTCTTTCGGCTGGTCTCGAGCGGCGTATATTTCGGACAGCAGCGAGTGTGCAGCGAACACCATCGGATCTACGGCTACGGCAGCTTGAGCTCTATCTCGGGCGAGATCGAGGTCTCCAGTGATGAAGGCGTTGGAAGCAGCCTGCTGCAGCTTCTTGAACTCGGGTCCGGGTTCACGATCACGTTGCCTCTTCCTGGTGGCCTGAGATCCTGGCTTGCGAAGTCTCGCCCTCTCCGCTTTCCTCTCCTCCTTTCGTCGAAGCGCAGGATCGTGTGCAGTCCCTTTCAGCGCCCATGCAATACCACGTCTACCGCCTCTGCTGCCTTTGCCACCTCTCCCACGACCTCGCGGTCGACCGGGACCATTACGAGCAGTTGTCGGTCGATCGGGTAGATTGTACAGTGATGTATCGAAGTCGTCGTCGTCATCGTCGAGGTCAGTAGCGCCAGCTGCGATATTCAGGTCACGTTCGAACTCCGAGTCCTCATCTAAGTCGTCTGAACCGGCCTCCCTATAGTCTTCGTCTTTCTCGTCGTTCACGATCGAACCAAGAGCATTAGGAATGGCAAAGTCATCTTCACTATCGGCATCCGTTTCCATTAGATCAAAAGCAATATTACCCGTATTGGCCGCCCAGCCTGTCTGCTGTGCGGGATCGCCATGACGCATGTGAAACTTCTGCGCGAACAGTCGATAGTCGTCAGCGTCGACGACTTCGCCATCCGCATCATCATCGGCGTGACCGGGTTCAAGTTGGAAATTGTTGAAGGGATTATATGGAGTCCCTTCTGAGATTGGCGCGATCAGTCCGGAGCCATCAGTATGCGATGCCGGGATAAAACCATCATGAATGGCAGACCCTCCACCAAAGCCGTCATGATGTTGAACCGGGAGAGGAGAGAAGGATTCGTAGCTGAAGTCGGGAAAGTCATCCATCTCTGTTACCTACCGACGCTGAGATCGCACCGGCAGTGAGGAAAACGTGCAATCATGGTTTGAGCCAATGGATATTCCTGCAACTGGCATACAAGCCGAGTGCGTCGTCAAGTTGGAGATCAAAAGATCATGCAGAAGAGTATATGCACACTCATGACTCAGCAAGCACTAGCATTGCACGTTGTATCGAAAAGTCGCGACTCGCTCCCAAGCTGCCATCACATCTGCTGAGGACTTCGTAGTATCATTCCAATCAGCAACTTCCTCCACGACTTAGCACGCAGCTTCTCCCGACTCGCCGAAGTACTGCGCACATCGACATCTCCCTTCCCACACATTGCGACACATCCCCACTGCAGTCATGAAGCTCGTCAGGTAAGCCCATCATTCCCAGCAAATGCGCCTAGACCCGCAAGCTGAACTTCCTTCCCTAAGGCTGCACACCGCAAACGAGCCTGGCTGACAGCAGGCTTGCTAGGTTCCTCATGAAATGCTCAAACGAGACTGTCACAGTCGAGCTCAAAACAGGTATCTAACTTCCTCCCATACACTTACTAACCGTGATGCTGACCTTGTACCCCTTTCAGGCACAATCATCCACGGCACGATCGCCTCCGTCTCCCCTCAAATGAACACCAATCTCCGTACCGCCAAAATGACTCCTAAAGGCGGGGCGCCAATCTCGCTAGACCAGATCTCCATCCGCGGATCAGAAATTAGACATATCATTCTTCCTGATAGTTTGCCCCTGGATACGCTGCTCATTGACGATGCGCCGAAGCCGAAGAACAAAGCGAGAAAGGAGCAGGATCGGGGCGCGAGGGCTGGGGGTGATAGAGGGGGACGGGGAGGTGGGAGAGGAGGGCCGAGGGGACGGGGGATGGGCGGGGGACGAGGTGGTGGGGGCAGAGGAAGGGGTGGTGGGAGGGGATTCTAAGGGGATTGCGAAGATGCACAAGAGATAAGAGTGTATCGCGTGGCGTGACATGGCGGAGAAGCGGTGGCAGCGGTGGCAGCAACAGAAGCAGCAGAACCTTCCGGACGACTCTACACATCACGGCTGTACTACTGCTAAGGCTGGTATGGCTGCTATCAAGAGCAATGCGGTATGATTGCGCGCCAATCAAACATACGAGGGCGCATGACTTGCTCTCGATGACGGAAAAGAGGGAAGGTGTTCTGTTAAAGCGAAGGGATCTGCTGCACAGCATGGAAAGGACTTCTGGTCATTGGTCTCTCGTCAACAGAGCGGAGGGAGATGCACTATTAGAGCGCAGTGTATCAGAACACATGCCAGTCACGTGAAACATCGACTTGATCAGTGGGACGGCACACTCCCTCCTCATGATTATCAATGTCCATGTAGCACATAGAGCTGCGTTGGTAGAATACCACCACACAGCGAAGCGCCTCCGCAGCTGCAAGGCACCGAAGTCAACTTATCGTATCAACCTCTCGAAGTCTGTCTCCTTGATCGCATATCGAACGCGACTAGGAACGTACAAACTTCCTACTCATTCCCATTTCCCCAAGCCAGCATACCCCCGCCTGTCACGATCACGCCGTACAACGGAGCCACATCTTCGTGCAGTGAGACAGCATATGCAGCTCCCGGAATACCTCGCATTTGTGGATCTCTTGACTCTACGCGAGGTGCAGCTCGCGTGTGCCAAGCACGATCGTAGTGATTTCCAGCCACCTCGATCGCCATCTAGATTTGCCTCGTGTGAAGATCGAGGGGTGGAGGGGGTGTTGGTTTCCTTAGTGATATCGACGAGGACTGCAGGAGAGAAACTCGTGGCGGAGAGGACGTGGAGACGTGGAGGGTTCCAGGCGATCTGTTTGATTGCGGTAACGGCCATCAAGGCGGTTCCTCGGAGAGATCTCTGGTTCATTTGAATCTGGGTTGAATCGAGATGGAGTCCGGCGCTTGGCGACGCTAGGCAGGTTTGCGCATCTGCTTCGGGCGTTTCTGTCGCAGCACGGTGTTCGACTGACGACGATGATGCTTGCTTCCTGCCAGGCTGTCTAACTTGCATCGTGACTTCCGAATCCCTGCTGGAGTCGTCTCTGCATCTTATGGACCATAACCCTCAATAACATCAGTGTGCACGGTGAACGTACAGTTCTCGAAGTGGACATCGAGTAACAAAATTCTCCGATCGCAGCTTCCCTGATCATGCCGAAAGAGAATAGGAAGCGCGGAAGGCGCATGGATGGCAAGAAACGAAAGCTCTCCGATGCTGAAGAAGATCCATCGCTTGAAGAGTCGAGCAAACGGCACAAGTCCGCAGATGGCGACTCACACATTGCCCACGATGCTCTACCCGAACACGACGATGCACTCGCTGGTGCCTACCCAGGCGAAAAGCCATTCTTCGGGATGCTGGACGATGATGAGCAGGAGTACTTCAAGAACGCCGATCAGATGCTCGAGTTGAATCAATTCGAGGATGCAGAGTCGAGGCAACTATTCTTGGAGAATGTCTGGCGCGAGGCTGATGGCAAGGAGCTGAAGATCGCGAATAGTCAGAGTTGTTCACGATTGATGGAGCGGTTGATTCAGCTTTCTACGTCGACGCAGTTGGAAAGCCTGTTTGGGAAATTCATGGAGCAGTAAGTGGCCTTGATGTGTTTGAAATGGGCTGCATGTACTGAAGAAACATACAGTTTCGTACATCTTATGACCCATCGCTTTGCGTCGCACTGCTGCGAAGCGCTGTTTCTGAACGCAGCACCAGCAGTGGCGGCTGAGGTACTCAGTAGTGGGAAGAAGGAACTGAAGTCAGAATCCAACGGGACAAACGCTGCCACCTCATCGTTAGAGGAATGCTTTCTTTCGACGGCGACAGCATTACAAGGCAATATTGGCTTTCTCATGACCGAACGCTATGCCTCGCATCCACTGCGTGTTCTATTACTTGTGCTCGCTGGGGAGCCGCTGGATTCCGCTTCGACCAAGCAATTGCTGCAAAGCAAAAAGAAGGAGTCGATAACAGTAGAAGGTGGTGGAGAGCAGGAGGTTGAAGGAGCAGCTAAGGTTACTCGGACAGTGCCCAAGTCGTTCTCGGGTGCACTCGAAGGCCTGATCAGCGAGAGCGTTGCGGGACTGGATACGGATAGACTCAGAGGCCTCGCGACACATGCAAATGGTAATCCGACGCTGCAGCTTCTGCTGCGCGTCGAGTTGTCGCATTTTGGCAAACAGCGCGCGAAGGATGAGAACTCGATCATACGCACGTTACTCCCGGACGACCCGATCACAGTCGATTGTGGAAGCGCATCTTTCATCAATGGCTTGATGTACGATCCGGTTGGGTCGAGGTTGGCCGAGACACTGGTGCAATGCGCGCCTGCAAAGCTTTTCAAGAACCTCTACACGACGCTGTGGAAGGAACGTCTACCCTCGTACGCGCGAAACGAGATCGCTAGCTTTGTCGCCTGCAAAATTATCGAGCGTCTGGGCAAAGATGACCTGCTGGATGTTCATGAAGTGCTTGCGCCACACATACCATCCCTGCTGGAGCGCGATCGCACAAACGTAGTGCGCACACTAATACAGCGTTGCACGATCCGCGACATTGATACGAAAGCAATTGCTGTTCAGATCAACTCCACCTGGGATACGCCCGATGGGTTTGAGATCCGAAAGCTTCTCAAGATTGGACCTCAGGCGAGCAAGAAGGACGACTCGCCCCAAGACAGCGCGCAAAACGGCGCCAGCGTCACGGGACCCGCACCGCAACAAGCCAGAACCTCCGAGCCTGTGAAAGCTCACTTCAACATCCTAGCACAAGTCATGATACTCGTCCCTGGCGCCCTCAGCGGTCTGATCCTCGACTCTCTTGTTCTGCTCGATGCCGAGACACTTCTAGACATGTGCCGCGACCCGATCGTCTCCCGCACTTTACAAGCCGCCATCACCTCTAAGACAGCCACCATCATCACCACACGGAAACTGGTCCAACACTTCTACGGCCACATCGGCGACATGGCAGTCGACAAAGCCGCCTCTCACGTCGTAGACTGTATATGGGAGGGCACGCACGGCCTAGCATTCATCCGCGAACGCATCGCCGAAGAGCTCGCCGAGAACGAAGCCCAGCTACGCGAGTCTCCTTGCGGCAGAGCAGTGTGGAAGAATTGGAAGATGGATCTGTACAAGCGGAGACGATTGGATTGGATCCGTCAAAGTAAAAATAAGGCTAGTAATGATGGTTTCCAGAGTTTCGAGGAGATTGAGGGAGGGGCGGATGCGGTTGCGGCGGCGAAGACACCGTTGCAGATGGCGAGGGAGAGGCATGTAAAGAATAAAGCTGCGAAGGAGAAGAAGGCAACGAAGGATGCGAAGAAGGCGACGGTTGGAGTTAGTGGGGAAGGCGGAGGTGCAGCAGCGGCGTCGGGCGTGAATGCTACGCCTGTGAATGGTAGCTGAGACTGCCAAGGACCCGTAGTGGAAAAGAGTGTCTAGACAATGTATAGAAGTAGAGATGGTTGATAGTGCAATTATACCCCGGACTTGAACTTGTACATGGAAGCCCTTTTTCCTGTGATGAAATCACCATCACGCAACACTCGTCATTAGTCAGGCAATTGACGATTTTGTATCGCACCTAAGGCATCAAGCAACCATCGCTCTAATGTAGCCTCGAATCGTAAGTACTGACTGCCATTCGTGTCCATCGTCTATTCATTTCCTTTCTTCGTCGCGACAACAGGGTAGTGCCACTTGCAGCACCATCTCCCATAGATTACCTTAGGCCGATATGTCACCCACAAACGGGTCCTCACTTCCCACACGAGGATCACAGAATGGGCATAGGCCTCTCCAGCGTGCACAGGAGACAGAAGAAGTATATATTCCCTCGCCATCTCCTTCTTGATCTCTCAATTGACCATTCGCCACCCAGCTTCTGAACGCCGTCCAATCCCTCATCCTTCCGTTCATCAAATCCGCCGACGACAATGCCGCCACCCAGCCCTCCGGCCATGGCCTCCAAACACCTGGCAAAGGTCCTCGAAGCGTTGTGCTGGAACACCACGCCCCAAAGAAACTCACATCTCTCCTCTCCCTCGATCTCCCCTCCGCCGGCGCCGGCAAAGACGGTCTCCTTGCAGTCGTCGAGCAATTGCTTCAGTATTCCGTGAACACCTGGGACCAAGGCTTCCTCTCCAAACTCTACGCCTCAACCACCCCCGTCGGTCTGGCCGCTGATCTAGTACTAAGTGCGTTGAACACAAATCTGCACGTCTATCAGGTCTCCCCAGCCCTTACAGTAATCGAGAAAACCGTCTCCCGCGCTCTGGCCGAGAAATTCGGACTCAAAGGTCCTTTCGCAGGCGGTGTGAGTCAACCTGGCGGCTCAGCGGCGAATCTGTCTTCTATAGTCATTGCGCGGAACTCGCTTTTTCCGGAGACGAAGACAGAAGGCTACGGGAACCGCAAATTCGTTCTCTTCACGAGCGCACATGGGCACTATAGTCTCGAGAAAGCGGCGCAGATTTGCGGCTTTGGGTCTGGTGCTGTGAGGACTGTGGCTGTGGATGAGAGGGGATGTATGTCTGTTACTGCTCTGCAGACTGCGGTCACGAAAGCGAAGGAGGCGGGCGAGACGCCTTTCTACGTCAATACTACGGCTGGGACGACGGTGCTGGGTTCTTTCGATCCGCTGGACAAGATCGCTGCGGTGTGTAAGAAGGAAAACCTCTGGATGCACGTCGATGGCAGTTGGGGAGGACCCGTGATCTTCAACCAGGAGCAGAAATACAAGCTCAAAGGCGTCGAGCTCGCGAATTCGGTAGCGTTGTGTCCGCATAAGATGCTCGGCGTGCCGGTCACTTGTTCGTTCCTGCTGGGCAAAGACTTGCGAGAGTTTCATGCGGCTATGACGCTACCGGCTGGCTACTTGTTTCATTCGGACGAGGATGAGGATCCTAGTCCAGCGGACACAGAAACCACAAACGGCAACACTGCGACGAAACAGCAGGACTTCAACGATCTAGCGGACCTGACACCACAATGCGGTCGGAGGGGGGATAGTCTCAAGTTGGCCTTAGCATGGATCTACCAAGGTAGCCAGGGCTTCAGCGACTACATAGCTACCGGTTTCGCTGCTGCATCGCATCTCGCAGACCTGGTGGCGCAGAGCAAAGACTTCTCGCTTGTGAGCGAGAACCCGCCGCCTTGTCTGCAGGTCTGCTTCTACTACCGAAAGGGCTCGGATAACAAAGAGAATAGCAAGCGAACGGCGAGTATAGCTGCGAAGTTGGTGCCTAGGGGTTTCATGGTGGACTTTGCGCCTGGAGAGGAAGGGAGCTTTTTGAGAGTTGTGCTCAACGGGCAGACTACGTTAGGCACTGTGGAGGGGTTGGTAAAAGCAATAGAAGAGGTGGGCGGCGATGCATAGCGTGTAGCGCTGATACATCAAATCCCCAGCACCGGAGAGGTCAGTATCCTCACCACGTTGCAACAGTATCGATTGTAAGTTGCCCTCCACGTGGTCTGATTATCAATCCTAGATTATGTCAAGCACACTGTTACCACTCTTCCTCCACGACGTCTCGACGCTGCAAACACCTTTTCCCCAAAGCATCTCATAATCCACTCTATCACTCCACGGCTACTCTGCAATGCGCCGTCCCACTCGACCCACCACCACACTTACGATGACCGAGAAGAAGGCCACTCAGAAAACAGATCGATTCGCTCTCGGCTCTCTCCTGTTCACAACGGCGTTCTGTCAGATCCTGCTCAGCAGTGTCATCTTCGAGATCGTCACGTACAGTAAGTGCTTCTGTCTTCTTCCCCCACGAAGCGGAAACTAACAACTATTGAAGTCCTAAGTCTTCGCGACCTGAATGAAATACACCTCGCATTCTCCTTGCGAGTAGTGAGCACGCTGTACACCGTCGGCGACATGGCGTGGCTGTGTCACGGTTCAGGAGATATGAAGGAATGGCTTAGTAGCACACAGAGGGCTGACGAGATAGTGAGCGAATTTAGTCAGGAGTGCAAGGCTAATATCGGCTTGACGGTCGCACTTGGAGGGTTGGGAATCGCAGGGGCGATGTTGTGGACTAATCCCATCTTTCGTGGGTTTGCTTTGCTACTTAGCTGGCGTACTGCGTCGACGATCCTCGATCTTGCCCTTGAGCTCATCAACGAGTTCCCTTCCGAGCCATGCAAGCTCGGTGTCTCTGTGCTTCTCAGCCCAAGCAAAGAGCACTCGCAAGCCCCATAATTCGTCCTCGCCTCCCCTCTCTACTGCCTTGCGTAGCGCCAATCGAGCATCCACGACCGTTCCTTTCCCATCAAGCGCCACCGAGCTTCTCGGATCATTGGGCAGAATGAGCTCAACGTCCGCTTTGTCGACCTGGTCTCTCAGTAAAGGAAGGTTGAAGATCCAGTCCCAGAGCTGTGGCCCACCGGGGGCAGTCGATGGAGGCGTCGAGAGAGCAGCAAGGGTAGTCGTAAATGTACCTGTATGTGCCTCAGCTGCAGGGCAGCGGCGCATCGGGATTGTCTGGTTCTTGAGGAAAGACTCAAGGTGGGCCGGATTGGAGGCGAAGTCTAGCGTAATGGGCCAGTAACCTGGATCTGTCGATCTCAACGTTGCGACAGTCGCAAGATCCGGTAGCAGACACGGCGCTCGTAGCATCTTTTCTTCGCCAGTCTGGAGAGTGAGCAGTAGCGGCATAGCGACGGGTCTCCCAGTATCGACATCCTCGACAACGATACACCTCTTCTCTGCCGCAAACACCCAGAAGTGCCTTAGTGCTTGAAGATGTACGCGGTTATCCTGCACATCGGTTGGGAAAATCGGATAGAACGCCGCGATCACACTCGCCACAGCCAAATCGCTCGTGCCCAGTGTGTAGGTCCCGCCACCCAGGAACAATATTCCAATAGCCATATGCGCCGCCAAGTGACTGCCATACGGCGTCTCTGCATCGGTCTTGCCATGCAGCCGGCGTAGGTACCGGAAGGTCGTTAGGTCGCCGGTACCAGCCATGACAGTCGCAGCAGCGAGCGCGAGGACGTCTATGCAGCGCCGTAGCGCCGAGCGAGCGAGCTTTCCGTCGTAGTAGTAAGCCTCTCCAGTACCGCGGACAGACCAGAAGACGTCGAGCAGCGCAAGGATCTCCGTGCGGGCAGGAACGTGACCTGTGCCTGCGTACTTGAGGGAGAGGGCCCACGCGAGGCCTGTGGCGATGTTGTAAAAAGGCACGTCGTTGCTCTGAAGGCTGCTGCGGGCGGGAAGGTGCATCGAGACAAGCTTGTGTTTGTAGCACGCGGGGAGATTAGCTTCAATCCAGGAAGACTGGTCGGCTGTGGTACCACTCGCTTCGATATCACCCCAGAGGATGAGGTGTTTGGCCATTGTGCGCAGCATGAGCATATCCGGGCGGACGTGGTCGAACTGCGCTTCCGTATCTGGAACGTCTATGCGGCGTGCCATGGCGCGGTCGTTGGACTTCATGAAGACTAGCGCTATGGCAACGATGGCACCGGCTGTGGCTTTGTCAAAGACATGAACGGCATGCACTGGTCTCGGACCCACAGCGATGTTGAGCAAGCGCTCTGGAAGGCGCATGCCGTGTAGTCCGCGGAGATCCTTACCCTTGGCCAGGTTGATGAATCCGAGTGCCAGTCCAGCCGCAAGGCGATACGATTCGTCTCGCAGCCCGTCCGGGCCACTGTCCAGGTCTTCCACGTCCATGATCTCGATCTCATGCAGCATGATCTCGCTCATTCGCCGATGCTGTGTGTTGTAGTACAGCAAGCCGATTCCCATCAGCCCTGCCGTCTGTGTCATTGGGCTCACATTCAGCTCCGCAGCTCCCGGTGGAAGCATACTAGTGATATGCACACTGAGCATTCTCGTGACAAGACTGTCCATCGTCCCCATCCAGCTCGCTGAGATGCCCAAAAGCAAGCCAACAGAAGTCATTGTATGCTTGGGCGTGAGATACTTGAAGCTCAGCCACTTGGCCAGATGCCTCAAATGCCCGTTCAATCCTAATGCCAGCAGGAGCCCTGCGTGGCGATTCGTAAGGTCATTGGGCTTGTTGAACATAAGCCAGCTCGTATCAATCCCCTCCGCACCCTTCGAGATCCTCAGCCCTGAACTGACGCCAGCGTGGAAGTACGCCCAATTGACCTTCTCCTCCGTCAATCTGCTTCGATCAATTGTTACAGTCTGGCCCATCGGCTGCATGATGCAGCTCGAGCTGAAGCCAGGTAGAGCATAACGCTCCGTCAGCAACGGCGCTTGGGAGTCAAAATGCAGCATCCCATCACCAGTAGGCAGAGCAATCATTCGCGCTGTGACCCATTGCATCACTTTCTGCTGTTGCTCGAGATGGAAGGCGTCGGACCAGTCAGGCTGTTTGGGGCAGGATGCCAGTTGGATGGAGTTGAAGTGCATGAGCGAGGTGGCTTCTACCAAGCGGCGGTCTTCGTGGAACAGCAGACTCGAGATCGTGTGGCGGGAGGCTTCGCGGGTGAGTGTTGGGTGAGCAGGATGGTCGAACGCATGTAAGATGCTTTGCAGGTCACGGGAAGGTGCTGGATTGACATTGTGCGGTGTTGCAGCCATTGAGCTGCTGCGACTGACTGAGCTGGCAAGATCAAGATCAGAGCGCCCGACGAGACGTAGCAGCTTCGATGGCCAGGTAGTCGGCGGCTGCTTCTCGCAACACGCAATCGCTTGCCGGAAGGGCGCTGCGATCGCGATAGGCAAAGTCTCGAGCATCTCGCTGTCCACTCCATGCTCAGCAGCAATTTCAACGAACGTCTCAGCAGCCACACTCATGCCCTGGGTTGCCTCCATAATGCGGGACAGCGTAGCAATGCGTGGTGTCATCCTCACGGCCGCGCGGTCGAGGGCCGTCGACATGGCATCTCCACGATGAAGCTGACTCACTACCGTCAGAGAAGGATACCTCTCGGCTGATCCATGCTTCAGTGAGTGCTCGATCCACTCATGAACCCCAACAGGCTCGTCCATGATGCTCAGTGTCACTGAAATGACAGTGCTCGAGTGCACGACTGCATGCTCCACGCCGTCTGCCTCTGAGACTAGATAGCGCCGCGGCTGCGCACTCCAAGCAGCGAGCCCGAGCCAAGTTCCGAGCTGAGCGATGATAGGAGTCAGTTGACGTGAGCGAGAGGCGGTGAAGATGTTCAGCTTCTGCTCTTCGGAGAGAATATGCAGTCCGAGCATGAGCTTGCTGACGGCGTCGGTGTCGACCTGCGCGAGCTGAGGGAATTCGGGTGCTTCCCCTGCACCTAGAACGAGCTCGATAGCTAGCGTCGTAGCAAGCAGCAGAAGCTGGTCCTTGCTCTTCGGCGCTGTTGTCGCAGCAGACGTGTCTGATCGTGACAACCACGCCCAAACCGGACCGCTACATACCTGGGCCAGTAAGGCTGGGGTTTGTAAGTCGAGAGCAGATGCTGACGATCTGTCCTTACTCGTCGCACCTCTTCGCATGAGCAGAGAAGCCCGAGTCTTCTCGTCGACAAGCGTAATAGCAGGAGAGAGTATGGTAGCCGTCAGCGCCACCCATTCAGCATCTTCTGCAGTTTCCGACACATAAGTGGGACATGTTGCCATGCGAGCATATGCTCTACACCACACCGATTCCAATCTACAGTCCACCTTGTCTTGCAACAGCAGCTGACAAGCGTCGAGCACATCTTCGACGAAGCTGTCGCTTGGCGAAAATCCTAGCTCTCGTCGATGAAGTGTACCATCCACTGCCACTTCATCGAAAGATCCAAATGCACCTGCACGAGCCAGCTTGGCCACCTCAGGAGCAGGCATAGTGCGATTCCTGCCAACGTCCTTTTCCGGTCCTCGTAACCCAGGGAGCACTTCCAGCGGGTCTGAGAATCTGTAAGGAGTCGTCTTGGGGATTGAAATCGTCGAAATATTGAGTGGCGAGAGAAGGACGCCTTGTGGGTGCAACAAGATGGCTTGGGATCGCCCGTGACGCAATTTGATGATATCCTTGCACTGTGCCGTCGTAGTCTCTTTGACAACGATGGGTATACTGATGCGTGGTGGACTTGCCTGGTCTGCCCATACAGGTCGGTCTTTCACGTCCATGAGCAGACTCGTGAGTTCGTTTGTAGCGTGATCGACGAGGTACAACCCGAGCTTGCAGTCTTCAGTACTGGATGAAGGAAGTCGCTCGCATAGTGTCGCGATATTCAGCCTTGTACCCAAATCGATCGGGACTACTGACTGCTGCGACGACTTCAAGGGAAGTGTGTGCACCCTCCGTACGAGCAGCTCCCGCCTGTAGCCTTCATCTAGACTACCGAACACACTTTCAGCGCTGGAGACCTCGTACACGCTCCTGACCAGCTTGAGTATAGCTTCTACGCGGTGCTCGCCGTTGCTAGCATCATAGTCAAGGTCCATACTCATAGTGTCATCATCGACTCCAATGCTCCGACCATACACACTACCTGGCGTCGAGCCGCGGCTCCTCCTAGCTCCGAAGCTGCGCCGCTCGTTGTGAGGCCCAAACGAAGGCTGTCGCTTCCCAAGCTTCGAAGCAAAGCTAGCTGTAGTCGTGTTCGGTCCAGCCACATCGCTTCTCGATACTAGCGAGCTGATCCTTCGATTGTCTCGCGCAGGCTGTTGGGATCCTATGTGCTGGAATTCAGGATCCATCTGCGACGCCATCGCCTCTTCGTCCTCCTGCCTCGTTGGCCTCCGGCGGGAGGCTGATCGAGTGTTGTGTGCCGGTGGAACATCACTGGGAAGCTGTAGTGAGGCACCCGGGGCAAAGCTCTCGCGTCCGCCTTCGCGCGGTCGGACAAGAGGGGTGTCTGCGCCAGCTGCGAGGCTGCCACTGAGGAAGGAGCTGCGACGACGAGCTTTCTTGGCTTTGTGATCGGCGCGACGCTTCATCAGAGAGGCGAGGGAAGCCTCTTCAATATACCAGCCATGCCAGATTGTGATTTGCTTGGTGTTGGAGTTGACAGTAGCAAGTAGCATAAGCGGACTACTTTTGCCATCGCGTCGGTCGACCAGCTCGTCCTCGGCAGAGACATAGATTAAAGATTCGGATCTGTCGAGCGACTCGAACGCTACGCTGCTGCTCTCCGTGTTCGTGCTGATTCGTGGCTTGTACTGATGGGTCGTTTCGGCCACAGTCCCGAGCTCAGCGAGTGGACTTGTGAGCGAGTACAATGCAGTTGCATCTTGGTCATCTTCACGGTCCAAGGAGCCGAAGACTTGATCGAAAAGTCGACTCAATCCATTACCAGCTCCACCAGCACCGGCTCCCAGTGGCGACGGGCGGGGTGGCTGCGAGCCAGCAAAGCTTCGATTGAGAGTAGGTGATAGCTGGTAGGAGGCTGTTGGTTGCAGCTGCGATGAGAAGAACGAGTTCTGCGGAGGGGCAGGCACTTTTGGCGAGGGAAGGTCTCCAACAGATGGCTGTGTGGCGAACTTGCGTTGAAGCAAGATGCCTTTCGGACTCGGAAAAGCCCGCTCAGTCTCGAACGGAAGATCAACAATGTGGTGAGAGCCTTGTAGGAAGTAGATATGTGCTTTCGTCTTGAGGATCACTACAAGAGCTCGTTCGCTGTCGACTCGGGGGACTGAGTACTCGTCTGCCGATTCGTCTCCTTGGACAGCGTCCTGCCCATCTTGTCGAAGCTCCTGCTTAGCTTTCGCCTTTGACTTCGCCGAGTTTGAGAATCTCGTCAACAATGCCTGCCGGACATCCTCTCCCTCAAGGTCGAAGCGATAGCACTCCTTCACAGACTTTCCTTGCGACAAGACTACGCAGTCTTTCGTGTACAACACTTCCTCGTCGACCTGTCCATTCTCTCCTTGGACTGCATAGGTCTCCCATTGGTATAGCTCTTTCTTCGGGTCTGAATGGAGAAGCTCCTCTAGAATGAGATATGGCAAGCCTACCGGCGTGTGGATGCCCAGTGACTTGACCTCCGCCATATTGACGTTGTGTAGAGCTTCTTGATGTCCAGCATCTCGTCGACAGCCTTCCAGAGCTCTTTGTTCTGTTACTGTAAATGTTGTATTGGTGTAGTCTTTGACGTCGCGTCGGCGCGTCTCGAAATTGTAATTGACATCAAGCTTCACCACGACAACACCTCACTTTATCCTGCACCACCACCAATAACACACATAAGATGGCGCCATATCACGAACGCGAGGATGTTACATCTTCTATACGAGACCCGCGAGTCACCAAGAGAGAGCGCAAGACACAGCTCACGTGAGTGCATCTCTTCAACCTCAGCTCTTGCTTTCCTGACATGCCGTAGCTACGACCTTCCACATCGCATACGATGCGCCGCCATATATCCCATACCCGCTTCAAACGGCTCTACTGTAATAATATACGGCCATGACAGAGGTCTCCGCATTCTCTGGCGCGGCGGGCGGCGAATCAAGGCCGCGGCCAAACCATCACCTTCAGCAAACAATGCCAACGATGTGATCATGATTGATGACAGTGACGATGAGCCTGCAGCACCGCCTCCACCGTCGAAGGTTGAGTACGAGGATGACGAAGAGGAGCTGGATGAGGAGACTCCTTATCCGAGCATTGTACAGGAAATGGATATTCTGCTTGGCAGCCCCGTCCTCCATCTTGCAATCCCATCACTCCCTCCAGACGCCAAGCAGCGACCGGAGCTGAAGGACACAATCGTACTTGCAATCTGTACAGCCAACGGGGAAGTGAGCCTGCTGAAGATACCACTCGCGCCACCTCGAGACCCTCAGGAGAGCGGACGCACATTAGCTGACAGGCGATTTCGTATGCAAGCCGGCAAGGCGCTCGTGCGGGGTCTTGCAGTGAAGCTAGTTCCACACAGAAGCGAGGACCCACCGAGTTCGAGCAGGAATGCGCCATCAGAGGAGCTGCTAATTGCGGCCGTCTCTGACACCTTGTATCTTTGGCGCGTACCTATTCAGTACGAGCGCTTCCAACTTTCGCGGGTCACGCAACAGACAGTACCTCTGCTTCATCGAGCCGTGTCATCATCGTTTCTTCCTTCTGCCAGCTCAGTAAAGCTACTACTTACGGACGTGTCGGGCACCGCACGGATATACGATCCATCCGCTCTGGTGAACTTGTCAGAGAACTTCACGGAGGCGATGCTTCCTTCAGATGTCGGGACATGGGTCTTTGCTTACCATGCTCCGTACCAAGCCACTCCATCAGGCTCCGGCACTGCAATCGTGCCACTCGCACGCAAGAAGCTGCTCGCCACTGCATGGGTGCTGGAAGGCCGTGCTGTCTTCGCTCTTCTTGAGGACGGCCAGTGGGGGGTTTGGGACTTTAATGGTACCACGCAGTCGACCAAGAACATTAACGAATTCGCCATTGATGGCTACCTCACTACGGCACCTACAGCCGAATCGCAGAACACATCACAGCCTCGGAAAGCCCTGTCTAAGCTCAATCCAATGACACCAAACACCCGCAAGTCAAAATCAGAAGCTCTTTTCGCCGGTCCTACAGCTTCGACAGGCTCAGTGGCTCGTGGTGGCATCTCGGTCTCCAGTATCACTACATCCAATGGTCAAGCCATCGAAAGCATCGTTCTCTGGTTCAACGGCGATCTCTACACGATTCCGAACATGCAGCAGTTCTGGCAGCGCTCGACGAACGCAGCTGGCGCCGCCACCAATGGGATCTCTCACGCGCCAGGCTTGACCCATATGCCTGGCATACCCTTGCTCAACGAGTCCATCACCTCTATCTCCCAGTTCGTCCCAAGCGCTGCTAGCAACAGCCTCGGACAGATGAATACTACACGCGACCTCCTACTTTCAGCAGAGCACCGCTTCATCATACAGCAATCGACTGCGCCACCAGCAGGAAAGCAGGGTGTGGCGAGACAGCTCTTCACAGCTCAAGCGCACACAAGCGCCGCTCCCGTGAGTAAGGAGCGCGACCGAAAATTACTGGGGACTGGAGATCTGGATCTGAACGGCGTTGACCGAATGCTAGACTCTATGGCACGAGATGAGAGACCAAGAAAGGTTGGATTCGCTGCCTGAGCAATGAAATGATACTACGATACCCAAGCGCTGCGTAATAGCGATGTTTACTCACCCGAACCCCTCAATCCCCCTTCGATATCCCCGGCTAAGTAGTATGCTCTTACTTCCCTTAGCTTTCCCTCGCTTCCCCTGCAGATCACGTCGTCCACTCCTCCCCCGCTACACGCATGTAGCATCACTTGAATCACTCTTCGCGCAGCAAGGTAGAGCACCTCCACTCAAGTTCCATGAGATCTGCTCAGTATTCCGCGCGATAAATCAATACTCTCCCCTTCATTCTCGCAAGAGCGTGCTTCTCACGAAGACTCAGCAGTCCCTGCCTCCTTCCTGCGGGCTGGGATCAAGGTGAAGAGGGCTGTTTGAGGGAGCGAAGAGGACCAACGAACTCCCTGCGTAGCTGGTGCTGACCCCAAGGGGTGACTTTCCCTGGCGGAAGGGGAGGGCGTGAGCACTAGCAGGCTGGGAAGGGGGCTAGTACATCTTGACGCATCGTCATTTGTGAGCGGGATTGGTGGGTATGTGGGTTTGCGCAGCTATGTCATAAATGTACATACTTCGTCCACATCGAACCCAATCAAGCCTTCACACCCCAAGGCAGTGCCTCTCTACCCCTCGCTAACTCATGTCCAATGCCTCGTCCACTGTCAATAGGTCCAGGCGCCCCCCTGCGTTCAGCGTCCATAAGCATGCCTTCGAGTAGATCTGGCTCTGCGCTAGGTCGACCGTCGCCGAGAGCGATAGCCTTACGAGGTCCGAACGCGCTTGACGAGAACGAGCTCTGCACTCTGCGTATGGGAGTCGCTGTCGCGGCGTCCGCTGACTCTATCTCCTTGGGCGCATTGCCAGGGTCGGAGGTTGGCTTCGGGAAGTCCTGCTGTTCGGCGGTGGCATTGTCGGGGTCGAAGTATCGATCATTGACTACGCCTGTGGAGATAGGGGTTGTAATGTAATGCTTTTGGGTCCCAGGCTTTTCATATGGCGTTGAAGTGACATGAGGAGCGACTTGACTTTGCGAATTCCCGGATTTAGATGGGTGATCTTGCGTCTTGTCATCGTCTGCCGCTCGGGCGTGATCCTCTTGGAAGACGTTGGGTCCTAGAACTTGCGAAGTCTGCGGGTCTTTTTTAGCCGCGTCGGGAGTCACAGCCTCGTCGACCGCCAGCCGCTTGGTAACATCGTCAACGGCATCCTGAGCATACTCAATTCTCGTAGACTCAACGGCCACGTCTCCCGCAGCTTTGCCCTTCGCAAACATGTCCGTACCCATCAAAGGCCTCACCACCTCCCCAAGCTCTCTATACCCCTGCTGACTGTACGCAAGCGCCCCTTCGTCAAGGCCAATGAAACTGCTCATCTCGTGCACGCCAGTAACCTCTCCAACAACAATGACATGATCTCCGAGCGTCACACTCTTCTCGGACATCAGATCGACGCGAATCCTCGCGATCACAGCTCCACGTTGTGTCAGCTCAGGTGGTCGTCGGCGACTTTTGGCATGTACAAACACCTGCACGCCTTGCTTCCTCAGCTGTACGAACGGCTCATGCGCATTCTGGTGCGCGACAGTGAAAGCATGCGCAATAGCAGCGCCGGCCGGGTTTGCAGCTAGTATGTGAATGCAGGTCTTCTGAGTTTGCTGCATGGCATCCCAGGTCCGTGATGGTGTCTTGAGATTGAACGAGATGAGAGGTCTTGGGTGCATGGTGACCGTGTTGAAAGATGAGACTGTCACGCCACGCAGATGCGAGTAGTCGTCTACATTCCCCTGAGCATCAGACTTGCGGGTCGTCATTACGGCGACGGGATGAGTGAGCTTCCGCATTAGCTGCTTGACGGATGAGCCGAGCTTTGCGTGGTCGACCTTTGCTTCCGCGAGCTCGCGTCGATGTGGAGAGATTGCCTTGTCGGATACAATGGCCTGACCGGCAGCCTTGGTCTCATGGCTGTTGTCAAGCGGATTAGCGGCGCCAGAGGCGGGTCCGTTACTGTTACTCCGGTGAGCCCTCCGACTGCGATCTCCAGGCGCAGATACAGTGTCACTGTTCACGGACCCGTCACTCGATTTCTCAGGTGGTGCGAGCAGTTTGATCTGATCGCTCCTTTCGTCGGATGTGACTTTGGCGAGTAGTGCCTCTAGCTTGTCCAGACGATCCCGCATTTGCTGTATAGTGTTCTCGGGAGTGATCACGGCCTTGGTGCTTCCGGACTGATGGCTCTGATGCTCTTGTGGTAGATTCGGACAAGATTCCTTGCCAGTCTGTTTGCCGAAAATATTTGTGTTATACACGTCTGCACTTCCCAATGAAGCTGTCTTCTCGTTTGACGGCTTGAAAACCATCTGGCCCCTTGAAGCGAGGTGACTGACTCGGTATGGCTGCTTAGTACCAATCGATGCTGCAGTCACCTCACCAAGACCGGATGCAATTCTGTAGCCCGCCACCACATTCCGCAGCTCGTTAGCTTCGGCGAAGGTACCCGAGATCAAGACCGGTACGAGAGACCGAGTAGGAGCGGTAGCATCTAGATCACTGCTGCGCCTGGTGCTGATACGGCCACCGACCTTCTTCACAATATCTGTAAGATTCCTGCCACGCTTGCTCTCAGCGCGTTTCCATGCCTCGTGCGGCACAGCCAATTCTATCATAATGCCACTCTCCGACCGAAACCGGATGACAGATTCCCAAGCCTTCATGTTCTCAAATGGGTACTCTGCAGAAGTCTTCGTCGTCACGTTGACAGGCTGTGGAGCCTTGTGGGCCGTCCTTGCGTCAGGACTCACATTATGTGCACGGTGAGATGATGCTTTCGAACCTGTTTCTATGGTTCTGGCATATCGCATGCCCGAGGCGATCCCGAGAGCCAATTGCACCTGCTCAATGCTTCCAATAAGGAGCACTGACGCTACAGGGACATTTGCAATCCTCGTGTGCGTTGATGTTACCGTCTCGGAAAGCTCAGCACGGGCGCCTGACCTTCGCTCAATGAACTCAAGCCCTCCATAGCGAGTCAGAGTAGCTGCTAGATCATCGGGAACCACAGCCATCTGTATGGAGACATGATCACTTGTCGCCTCGCGGATTGCATACCGCCAGAAACCCATATCGTGTAGAGGTAAGCTGGCAGCAGATCGGACTCCGACAGTTTCCAGTGTTCGTGTAATCGAAGCCTGCTTGTCTCGAGGGACATACTTGGCTTCTGGATCGGCCAGGCTCGCGGTTCGCGTCGCATTGTGCACTAAATCGACCGCACTGAACGACCCGGACGCGGTGATGAAGCAGAGTGGTTGCTTATCCGCGGCACTCACATGACCTGCTCCAAGCGGGCTGCAAGTAATGATCGCGCCGTATTTCGTAGCCAGCGTCTCCAAGTTGCTTCCATATGCCTGCTGCAAGGAAGCCATGCTACTGGCTGGCACGGCCTGCTGCAGCGTGATTTGTGAGGTGGCCACGTCCCGGGCGCGTACGGCGAAGTCCCATGGCTCGAATTCAGCGAGAGGCCATTCTGGGAGCGAGTGGACGGGCTGCACCGTGAATCCTTTGGGTGTACTGGAAAGTGGGCTGTTCATCGGCTTTTGTGTCGCATCACTCGCTGCCGGTGCGGTATTGGACGTTCTGTATGACCTTTTCACTCCCTTGATCCTGCTCTGCATTCGAAGCGTGCGATGTTGCCCCTCGTTATTGTCACCAGCGCGAGCGATGTCGTGCTGCCGCCGTCGCAGCGGAATATTGGTGATGTGCTGGCATGCCGGCGCCGGTGACGTGAGCAGACTCCATTGGTAGAAGGTCGAGTAGAAGCGCCGAGTCGCAACATTGGAGCGGTGCATTTGCAGTCGTCAGTACGTACACCATACTCAGATGTCCAGGTGGATGTACAGTCGAAGTCTAGATGTCGAGTCTTGGCACTCCCGAACTGCATTGGATACACCCCCTCTATTGACAGCAACGTTGTACACTCTAGCATACACCGAGCGACAGCGCAGACAATCACCCAAAATGGCCACCCCTCTCCTCCGCCGCCCCTGCCTCCTCTCGTCCGCCGCCAATTCGCCCCTGCACTCCCAATCCCGCCACGCCTCCCTCCTCCGCCGCCCCAAACGTCCCTACACCTTCACCCAAATGATCACCCTCTCCGACGGCAGCACCTTCCTGCACCGCACAACCTCCCCGCAGCCCATCTACCGCTCCACAAAAGACACCAAAAATTCGCCACTCTGGAATCCTAGTAGTCAGAAACTGGCTTCAGTGGAGGAAGACGAGGCTGGAAGGCTGAAGAGGTTTCGGGGGAGGTTTGGAAGGGGTTGGGATGCGGAGGGACGGGATGAAGAGGTTGGTGAGGCGGGGGACGGCGAGGCGAAGAAGGAGAAGGTTGGGAAGAAGGAAAAGGATGGGGAGCAGAGTTTGTTGGATCTGATTAGTGGGTATGGGCAGGAGGAGGAGGGGAAGGCAGAGAGTGCTGGGGCGAAGACTGATCCAGCAAAGACCGCAAAGGCAAAGGGAGGGAAGAAGTAAGGGGAGGGCCTTGAAGAAGCAGTCGATAAGAACGCTACGAGATGGAGCGACGCGTGCCTCCAGGTACTGCCATGGGATCCGCGCGGAAGCGTGCAACCGCTCGTGAATATAGGTCACTGAGTAAGGCACTGCCAGAGCACAGCGAGATCTGACGACGAGCCAAGCGGCACCACTCCGAGTCAAGTGCAAGGGACAGGCACGCTTGAAGCTTTGCACGAAGTGAAACCGCTCGCTCCATCAGCCGAACACGTGCATCGGCCATGACCACTCACCAGGACCGGCGAAATGCGATGCGTGGCTGTGAAAGTCACAGCGGGTCGCAAGTTGAGGAGGAGGTCCATGGAGGATGTATGAACGAGGAGATGGCCGATGGGAATAGACCGTTGGAAAGGTCCACTAGCTGCCTTCACTGCGTACCAAGCATGTAGTATAGCCATGGCAGCATACCAATGCCATTCATTCGGACCGTAGTAATACTCAGTTCCATTGTCCAACCGTGCTGCTCCCTAGCACCCAATTCCCAGTCGCCCAATTATTCAAGGCAGATAAGCCCCGCCAGCAACCACCAAATTCATCTCCGTAAACCTCACCCGATAGACCGGACTCTTCTTCGTCGGAAATGCACTAATCTGATCCGCACTAACAACAACGTCCTTCTTCTTGCCCTTCGCAACCCCACCAGCAGCATCGACCTTCGTCCCCGCCCCACCCTCACTGATAACCTTGCCCCCCGCATCCTTATTAGGCGCCACATCCCAGACCCTCACAGTCCCATCCGCGCCGCCGGAGACGAGAACGGAGGACTCGACGCTCCAGTCTAGCGACCAGATCCCTCCGCGTGCGTGCCCGCGCATGCGTTTCACGAGGCGACCAGTGGCGAGGTCCCAGAGGAGGATCTCCCCGCGGTCGTCGGCAGAGGCGAGGAGTTTGCCCGTGCCGGCGCAGGCCAAAGATGTGATGTTGCCGGTGTGACCGGTGAACAACCGCACAGCGCCGCCTTGCTGGATACTCCACATTCTCACCGTGCGATCCGCACCTCCAGAGGCGGTGAAGACGTACGCGCCATTCGGATGCCAGGCCACGCACTCGGTGTCGGAGTCGTGACCGACGAACAAGCGCAGTGGGGCGATGTGTGGTGTGCTCCAGAGACGCGCTGTGCGGTCGGCGGAGGAGGAAAGGAAGTAGTGGCCGAAGGGGGAGAAGCGGACGTCCCAGACTGGTGCGGAGTGAGATTTGTAGACTACGAGGTTTGACCAGGTGTCTAGGGACCAGAGGCGGATTGTGCAGTCTGCTGAGGAAGAGAGGAGGTAGCGGGAGCGGGTTTCGGGGGCGGCGCTGGGGATCGAGGTACCGTTTGTGTGGCCGTTTGTTTGAGGAGGGGAAGAGGTGGCGATAGATGGAGCAAAGGAGAGAGCGTAGACAGGTCCGGAGTGACCTATCAGCCGGCGAGAGGAGGAGGGCTGGAAGTCTGCAGGGTCTGTCGGGGAGGTCAAGGGTGAGTTGTCGAGAGCCCAGACGCGGATGTAAGATTCAGAAGTTCCGACTGCGACAAGGTTGTTGTCGCCGGCAAACTCGATGCAATTCACACTATCAAATGTGTTGTGAAAGGTGAACATCGTGACGCTGATCCCAGGCCCGACGCCGCCAGTTCGACCCGTGATGCGGAAGCGATCACGGTTCTCCTTTATTCGCTGCACTTCCATTGCGACATCTCTTGCTGTTGATGGCGGGAGGGGAAGCGTCTCTCGTGATGGGACGTCATCGATCGGCTCACGCTTGATGCGCTGCTCGAACTCATCTATGAGTGAGCTTTGGCCGTTTGTTGGCGGATGTGTGATGTCGTGATCTTGCAGCTCAGCCTTGACGTCCTCCATCAGATCTGGCTCCATCGGCATTGGCCCAAGTGAGAGCTTTGACAATACCGAAGGTGCGTTGCGATCGAGGTTTGCAGATCCTGGGTGATGGCCCGGTATGCCCTCATCTTCGGCAGGTACGTCTGCATCTCCGTTTTGTTTGCTGAGTAACCGCGCTAGACTCCGCTCGTTGCCTGCAGCTGCCCGGTCGACTGTTCTTATGTCAAGGTATGTGTTGAAGAGCGTGATGATGGTAGCGCCACCCTGTGCCTCCTTCGACTCCAGAAATTGTAGTATTGCGACGAAAGCCAATTGACTTATCGTCAGTCGATACTTGTTCTTGAGGTAGAGCTGCGCCACACTGTCTTCCTTCACATGCTCAGGCAAGCTTACTGGCGCCAACGCTCGCACATCATCCTCATGCTCTGCCTCGAACAGTCCTCTGTAATTCGCGAAGAAATGCTGGCTGTCCTGACCAAAGTGCTCATTCACCAGGTCCAGAAAGGAGTAGACGAACAGTGGCCACAGTAAGCGCTTCAGCTCAGGTTTGTAGACGTCAAGCACGGTGTCCAGCCAAGATATCGTAAGATCAAGCGCGATTTTGTACTTCTGACTTCCCTCCCGATTTGATGGTATCGGTCGGCCTTCGGAGTCTGTGTTTTGGCTCTCCTTACGAAGCATTGCCTCTGTACGGCTGTAACCTTTCTTCGAGAGGTATTCGAGCACCTGTCCACCACGACTGTTAGCTACTCTATCATTTGAAGGGTTGGCCTTGGCGCGCGATCCGTTGGGGTTCGCCATGATGGGTATCGAGGCGAAGTCCAGTGCTGCTGGGTGAGTATGGTAGATACATGGGTTAGTGAACTTCGAGGGGATTTCGTGACTGAGAAATCTTGTCTGATTGTTGCAGCGCGTTCACATGTTGCAACGAACCTCACTATGGGTCATCACATGCCGCTGCGGCACAGTGTAAGGCCGCACGTGATGACCAAAGAGCGCCGTGAAGAGCATCTCGTCAGCGCGTAAGGTACGCACCAGTTGCCCGAGCGGCTTCTCTACAATGCCCGCAGAAGGCGCCATGGCCGAGAGAGGTTGACTGTTGTCGCTGGAACTCAAGGATCGCGCCAGGCCACCGGGTGCTCCTCCTATGTAGAAAACAATTGAACCCCTTCAGCTCCTGCGCGGTCGCCAGATGAAGTAGCCAGGAGTGAAGTAGCCGGTAGTGAAGTCGCGCGCAAGTGAATTAAATACCGACGAAGTGAAGCGCATCGACACTCCCTCCGCGACCACACAGCAAGTGAAATGTGGGTAGTTCAGACAGGTTCGCAGGTTGCGCGTCCGTGTCGACCAGATTGTCAAGGGCTCATAGTGGCTTGGATTGGAAGGTACGGAGGACACTGGAGGACAGACCGCAGACAGCATCTGGGGTTGCGGCCACACAGTGCAAGCAACCCGATAGAACAAGCACTCTCGCGCACGTTGGACTCACGATGGGTTTGTCATCTTTGAACCGAATGGGAGCCACGAAAGGCGGAACCGCAGCTCGTTTGTGGTTAGATGGACTCTCCTTCGACGAACCAAGGGTCTCCTT
Organism: Oleoguttula sp. CCFEE 5521; assembly: GCA_036872775.1. Classification (NCBI taxonomy): domain Eukaryota; kingdom Fungi; phylum Ascomycota; class Dothideomycetes; order Mycosphaerellales; family Teratosphaeriaceae; genus Oleoguttula; species Oleoguttula sp. CCFEE 5521. The sequence continues at coordinate 1,300,636 of JAVRRP010000001.1, forward strand.
GCGCGGAGATGGGTCCTGCTGGCGCGGCGAGGGCGTCTCCGCGTGCATCGTCGAAACCGAAAGGCGCAGCCTCCTGAAGTTCTCGCTGGGATGCGGTGGTACATCATAGAGAGACGATCTCTTCCGTGAAGAGTGGTTCTGCATCGCCGCATGTGGTCGCTGGCCGTTTCGGGGCAGCCGAAGGCTGGTTGAAATACAAAGTGGAAATGTAGATACTCACGATTTGATTTAGATTCTAAAGGAGGTCACGTCAGCGACAGCACTACGATGTTGGAAGCGCAGGACTGCTCACCTGTGCTTGCCCGCCCTGTTGCTGGGCTGATTGCTGTCCCATCGCACCTGGGCCCACGCTGGGATTGCGCTGTGGCGGCGCGGGGCCCGACATGGTTGCGTAAGTCTTCCAGCTCCCAAGTGAAGATTAAATTACGGAGACAAAAGTGGAGCCTGATGAGTTAGTGGGAAAGATGTGCTATTGACGACCTTTGAGTCCAGACCAGACGAGCGCACTCATATGTAGAACGGCTGATTTTCGGAAGTGTCGCAAGCCACGTCGCGCTAGTAATCTGGGGTACATGCACCCATGCACGCTGAGCATGATCATGAACACCTTCTCTGACTGAACACTTCTTCCACCTGTCGCAAGTGCGACCTGGTAGTAGTCCGGCTCAACATGGCCCTCGATCCCATTTTCCCGTCCGACCGCATCCACGAGCTCTCCGTGATCAACGCCGACATTGCCTCCCTGATCGAATCCGCCGGCCTCGCCCTCACAGCTCTGACCAACAAACCTCTCTCCCAAGACCAGCCCAATACTGACAACTCCGACACTCCCATGGCCAATTCTCACGCTCCTCTATCCCTCTCCACCCGCCAGGAAGCCTTTACAACCCACACGGAAGCGTACTATACTTCCCTACAATCTATTACCGCGCGGTTGCGGCGGCAGGCGTATGCGCTGGAGGAAGCGGGGATCTTGAGCGCAGGGAGTGAGGAGAGTGGAGCGTTGGGCGTTAGGTATGCGCCGACTGGGAAGGGTGCTGGGCAGGAGGTTGAGAGGTTGGAGAATGGCGGTTTGGGGAGGTTCGATATTGGGTGGTTGAATGGAAGGGGCAATAAGGTTGGGGAGGTGAAGGAACGGGAGCTTGTGGCTGAGGTGAGGGAGCTGGTTGAGGGAGTGTTGGAGCGGAAACTGGAAGGGGACGGGGAGGGCAAGGGTTGAACTACGGAGCGAATTTCGAAAGAAATTGAGCATGAACACAGGCTTCAGCACTGTCCGCTGCACGAGTGTATCTGCGCCAATCGGCCACTGTCCTTGCCGCTCCGACAGCGGAATTGCATATGAACGGTTTGCTACGAGCTCGACATGAGTGTCTTGTTCGCCAGGGGTACGCAAGTGACACCGATATGACTGTGACGGATGCGACAGCTCGCAGAGCACAGCTGCAGCTTCGTATGCCCATGGGGTTGCTCGTCAACGCACTCGCCAGACAAGGCCGAAGGAGAGATCCAAAGTGCGAGCTGCACGGCCAGGCGCGGCCACCAGCGCGTGCCCTAAGCCGCTTCCATCGACGGCAAGGAGCGAGGTCAACATAGGTTGGCCATACCAATACACGTATATGTACAAAGTTCGATCCGGTCAGCCAGGATCACCATACTTTCCACCAGCTCTTTCCAGGCGCACTTCCAGAGCTCACATTCTCCCCTGCCTTCGCAAAGCTGACCTCCAATTCCTCCTCCTTCGCCTTCCGCCTCTCCTCCCTCGCTTTCTCCTTCCTCGCCTCCCTCGCCTTCTTCTCCATACCCTTCTTGTCCAGAATCTCCATAGCGCGCATCATACCCTCCTTTTCCGTCTGCCGCTGATACTTGCAATACTGATGCATGAGCGTCGAAGCACCCATCCACGACGCCACTGCCCAGCTGCAAGCCGTCCAGACTTTGGCTGTCGCTGCGTTAGCACACCTCCCAGGCACTCTTACAATCCCAGAATCCACAAACCTCCAAGTAGCCCTCTTATACCACCCACCCCCGCCCCAGCTCCAATCCCCACCATCAACGCATCCCTCACACAAGGCCGCTTATGCAGCTCCCTGAACTCCTCCAGCTTCACAGTCCCAAACGCATTCACCAGCGTGGGCTCAACCACCGCGCCTCCAGCCGTGTGTTGCGTGCCGCCGGGCATCATGTTGGCGTTTTCTGGTGGCGCTGTGTAGGGGATCTGCTTCCCGTTTTGCCATTGTGTGCCGGTGAAGGGTTTGTTTTCGGGGGAGACGGTGAGGGTATCGCGGTTTATGGGGGTATCGGGGGAGGGGAGGGGGGCGGCGGGAGAGCGGGGGAGTCTGGTGTCGTCTGCCATGATTATGGTTGGAAATAAGAAAGGTTCGAGATTGTGGATGGTGATGTCGATGATAGAGCGGAGCGACTTATGCTTTTCGGGATGACCAATCGGGAAATCCGCAAACGCGTCGACAAGAACGCGCCTGTAAGTGGTTTTACATCTTCGCGCCGCAGACCGATGGTAATTCTATACACCTTTTTGTACTCGTAGTAGTGTACGCGGACTGGATCGTGGGAAGAGTAAAAGACGATATGAGTCCATGATCGAAGAACAGACTCGCCCAGCATGCCGGTCAAACGCAACGAAGGCCGTTCGCGCTTCAGCAAGACCTCCCAACTGCATACAGGAAGCAAGCAGCGCACCAAGACAATAGACATCGGCTCCCTCCGATCCTCCGAAGCAACAGCCCAACAGGAACGCCTCGAAGCCACACGTCTCGCCCACAAGATCGACGAAGCCCAAGGTTTTGCTCGATTCGAAGCTGGCCGCACGCGCGCAGGATGGCTCTGCAATATGCACAGCACCTCAATAGAGGACTCCAAGATTCCTGGTGGGCGCGCGGCAGTGGACTACTACTTCATTGACGACAATGGAGGAACGTTCAAGGCGAGCGTCGAGTATGATCCGTACTTCCTCTTAGCTGTAAAGAAAGGCAAGGAGGCTGAGGTCGAGGAGTGGGTAAGACGGAGCTTTGAGGGGAGTGTCAAGAGTGTGGAGAGGGTGGAGAAGGAGGATCTGAAGATGCCGAACCATTTGCTTGGATATCGGCGGACATTCTTGAAGCTGAGCTTCGCGAATGTGAATGATCTGCTGGCTGTAAGGAGGACTGTCGCGCCAATCGCGGAGAAGAACAAGAGTAAGGTCAGTGCTATGGACACCTACGCAGAGGTAGCGAGTGCGAACGCTGGGTTTGATCTGTTCGACGATCATGCTGAGATGGACCGGAGACCAACGACGATTGCGGAGGCGAGCGACTTCGTGGTCGACATACGAGAGTATGATGTGCCATACCACGTGCGAGTGGCAATAGATCTGGACATTCGGATAGGGAAGTGGTACAACGTTGAGGCGAAGCATGGTCGTGTAAAGCTCACCTGCATTGAGGAGCGGCTGCAGCGTGCGGACCCGGTGGTGCTGGCATACGACATTGAGACGACGAAGTTGCCTCTCAAATTTCCGGACTCGTCCATCGACCAGATCATGATGATCTCGTATATGATCGACGGACAGGGTTTCCTAATCACCAACCGAGAGATTGTCAGCGAAGATATCCAGGACTTCGACTACACACCCAAGCCAGAGTACGACGGTCCCTTCATATGCTTCAACGAGCCCAATGAGGAAGCAGTGATTGAGCGGTTCTTCGCCTGCATCAAGGAGGCTAAGCCAACGATCATCGTAACGTACAACGGTGACTTCTTCGATTGGCCGTTCGTGGAAGCTCGCGCGAGTGTGCACGGCATCGACATGTACACAGAGATTGGCTTCCGAAAGAACAGCGAAGACATCTACCAGTCGACGCATTGCGCGCACATGGACGCCTTCGCATGGGTCAGCCGTGACAGCTACCTGCCCATGGGATCGAGAGGTCTGAAGGCAGTAACGACTGCAAAGCTGGGCTACGATCCTGATGAGCTGGATCCAGAACTCATGACACCTTACGCTACCGAACGACCTCAGATCCTCGCGGAGTACTCAGTATCAGACGCCGTGGCGACATACTACCTATACATGAAGTATGTGCATCCCTTCATCTTCTCACTATGCACGATCATTCCGCTGGGTCCGGACGATGTGCTGCGGAAGGGAACCGGGACGCTTTGCGAGATGTTGCTCATGGTGCAAGCGTACCAGAAGGAGATCGTATTGCCCAATAAGCACGTACAGCCTCGGGAGTCGTTTTGGGAAGGTCACCTGCTCGAATCCGAGACGTATGTTGGTGGGCACGTTGAAAGCATTGAGTGCGGTGTGTTTCGAAGTGACATACCGTGCACTTTCGCTGTAGATCCCACGGCGATCGATGAGCTGCTGCTAGATCTCGATGCTGCATTAGAATTCAGCATCACGGTCGAGGAGAAGAAGTCGATGGCCGATATCGAAGATTACGAAGAAACGAAAGCCCAAATTGTGGACAAGCTGATGCAACTGAAGAATATACCTAATCGAAACGAACGGCCTTCGATCTACCATTTGGATGTTGCATCCATGTACCCTAATATAATGACCACGAACAGATTGCAGCCAGACAGCATGATTGACGAAGCGGACTGCGCAGCCTGCGACTTCAACCGACCAGGCAAGACGTGCGATCGACGAATGCCATGGTCGTGGCGAGGCGAGTTTCTTCCCGCGAAACGAGACGAGTACAACATGATCAGACACGCTCTTGAGAACGAGCGATTCCCAGCAAAATTCCCTAATGGCGTTGCACGAGCGTTCCAAGATCTCAGCCTAGACGAGCAGTCAACTCACGTGAAGAAGCGCTTGACAGACTACAGCAAGAAGATCTATCACAAGATCCACGACACAAAGACGATCGAGCGGGAAGCCGTTATCTGCCAGCGAGAAAATCCCTTCTACGTCGATACCGTGAAAGACTTCCGTGATCGACGAATGGACTTCAAGGCCAAGCAGAAGGTGTGGAAGGGCAAGACTTCAGATCTGGAGAAGAGTGGAGCTGGACCGAGTGAGGTCGACGAGGCAAAGAAGATGATAATCCTGTTCGATTCGCTACAGCTGGCTCACAAAGTCATTCTGAACAGCTTCTACGGATATGTTATGCGGAAGGGCTCCAGATGGTATTCCATGGAGATGGCTGGCGTGACTTGCTTGACGGGCGCACACATTATCCAGATGGCACGGCAGCTGGTGGAACGAATCGGACGACCACTAGAGCTGGACACTGACGGTATCTGGTGTATGCTGCCTGCGACCTTCCCTGAGAACTTCGAGTTCAAGCTGAAGAACGGCAAGAAGCTCACCATCTCGTACCCTTGCGTGATGTTGAATCACCTGGTGCACGCGAAGTTTACGAACCATCAGTATCAAACCCTGACAGAGCCCGAGACTTTCCGATATGAGACACACAGCGACAACACCATCTTCTTCGAAGTGGACGGACCGTACAAGGCTATGATCTTGCCGACGTCGAAGGAGGAGGACAAAAACTTGAAGAAGCGATACGCTGTCTTCAACCACAACGGCACTTTGGCGGAGCTGAAAGGATTCGAAGTGAAGCGAAGAGGTGAGCTGAAGCTCATCAAGATCTTCCAGCAACAGATCTTCAAGTTCTTTTTGGACGGCTCAACGCTGCAGGATGTGTATGAAGCTGTCGCGAAGGTCGCGAACAAGTGGCTCGACGTCCTGCACGGTCATGGCTCAACAATGGCAGATGAAGAACTCATCGACCTCATTTGCGAGAACAAGAGCATGTCCAAGACCCTCGAAGAGTACGGCGCTCAGAAGTCCACGGCCATCACCACGGCCAAGCGACTCGGCGAGTTTCTCGGTGAACAGATGATCAAAGACAAAGGTTTGAACTGCAAATATATTATCGCCTCCCGCCCCCGAAATGCCCCTGTCACCGAACGCGCCGTGCCAGTAGCCATCTTCTCTGCCGAAGACTCCGTGAAACGCTACTACCTTCGCAAATGGCTGAAAGAGGATATGGGCGACTGGGATCCACGGACAATCATAGACTGGGACTACTACCTTGAGCGTTTGGGGTCGCAGATCCAGAAGCTGATCACCATCCCGGCCGCGTTGCAGAAGGTGCAGAATCCTGTGCCGAGAGTGCCCCATCCGGAGTGGTTGAACAGGCGGATCAGGGTCAAGGAGGATGTCTTTAAGCAGAAGAAGATGACGGATTTGTTTGTCAAGAGGCCGTTGGAGGAACTGGATGTAAATCGATTGCATGCCAATCCACGAAGCACTGGTGATCTGGAAGACTTCGGGGCGACGCCGATGTCGAAGCTGAAGCCTGCGGTTGCGGCAAAGATCGTGAGTAAGCAAAAGAGGAAGGACAGAGATGTCGAAGCCGCACCAGTGAATGCCATGGATGCGCTGCCCAAGGTCATGCCGGACATCAACAAGGACTACAGAGGGTGGTTGAAGTACCAGAAGCAGAAGTGGAAGATTCAACGCCAGGCCAGGAAGCGAAGGCGACAGCTGTTCGGCGAGAAGGGTCAGGATGCTACCGATGCCATTGGGACGATGTTTCGACAGCAGGCCGAGCTGGTGTATACGTCCGACTGGCAGATCTTGCAATTGCGAGAGACTGACACCCCTGGCGAGATCAGAGCGTTCGTGCTGATTGAGAAGAAGGTGCATCAGCTCAAGGTCATCGTGCCACGGCAAGTCTTCCTCAATCTGAAGGAGGATGAGCTGCCAGATGTCACGGTCGAGGGCGTGAAGGCAGAGAAAGTCACGAACTGGACGCTGCCGAACGGCCACCCGTCGAAACATCTCTTCAAGCTGAGCATGCCCGAGCAAATCTACGTCATGGAGACAGAGAAGCTCAACATGCTCTTCACGCATTCGAGCGTCGAAGGCGTGTACGAGACGCAAGTCCCGCTGTCACTCCGCGCACTGCTAGACCTGGGCTGCGTCTGCACCTTCGACGAAAGTCAGCGAGGTGTACTTGGAAAGGGCCTGGAGCAGGGCTTTGATCTAAGTGCGCTGCGCACAGTCAAGCCGAAGCGACCGTATATGGGGAACGCGGACATGAGCTACATCTCCCTGTACCACGTCAACGCTGGTGAGCGTCAGGTATATGCCCTCATCTCATCGACACGAGCAGAAGCGCAGATCATCGTACTCAACCGCGCCAGAAGCGATCAAGGCATGCCGAACGTCGATAAGCTGTACGAAGAAGGGATCGAAAAGCGACTCCAAGAGACCGAAGGCGAGCCCTGGCAGACTCTGATCGACTACCAGGACGCGCTGCACTTCAAGGTCGTGCAAGTCACCACGCAGCGTCGAGCGCATCAGGAACTGGCGGATGCTGTGAAAAGACTGCAGAAAGAGGAGAGCAGGCCGACGATGCTTGTTGTCAAATCGCAGAGTGCGCAGATGTTACTGCAGGATGTGCCACAACTACAAGCTCTGCCACTGCTGCAGCTGAAGCTGGAGGATGCTGATAGACAATTGCCTCCGCTTGGCTGGCAGTCGTTAATCGCGAAGAGGCTAGTGAACGATTACCTCGACCTTGGGCTCCGGTTGACGCATCTGCTTGAGTTTGCGAGGTATGGGAATGTGCCGCTCTGCAATATCGAGAGGGATGACCCGACATTCCTGATCGACATCGAGTATGCACGGCGACTGCAAAAGGAGCGAATCGTACTATGGTGGTCGCAGAATGCAAGACCAGATCATGCAGGCCACGAGCGAGACGATGTGATGGGTGGCCTTGAAGTAGTGGAGATGCCTGCGGTCAACAACCCAGGAACATACTCCTCTGTCTGCATTGATCTCTCGGTCAAGGGCTTGTCCGTCAATACCATTCTTTGCGCAGCTGTGCTCAACGACGCGGAAGGTGCGGACCCGATGGGTGGCTTCAGTGCGAACAGCAAAGACGATGCTCTGGATGCGACGGCACAGAATTTCCAGTCCGAAAACGCGTTCGCCGCTGCTGGCATTGGTGCGCTTCGCGACATGGTCCGCTCCTGGTGGCAAGAAGCCTGCGCTGACAAGGGCAGCGAGATGGCCGATATCCTCGTGCAGCATCTGATCCGTTGGGTCGATAGTCCGCGCTCCCACCTCTACGATCGCAATCTGCAATACTACGTCCAGATGATGTCGCGGAAAGCCTTCCAGCAGCTCATGTCCATCTTCCGCAGCGTGGGCTCGCTGGTAGTCTTCGCCAACGCCGGTAGGATCCTACTGCAAACGAGTAAAGCAGAAGTTGGCAATGCGTATGCCTACAGCCAGTACATACTCAAGACCATCCGGGAGAAGCCTGCGTTCCACTTCCTAGACATCACGATCACGGAGTTCTGGGACTACCTGGCTTGGTACGATGAGTTCAACTACGGCGGCAAAGGCTGCACTGAGGTCGTTTCCGCTGAGATGCAGACACTGGACACAATCATGCACTGGCAATTCGCGACTTTCCTCCCTCCAATCTTGCAGCAGACGTTCAACGCCCAGGTGGTGACCTACATCGACCTCATGCACTCGCGCAAGCACTCTGCTCCACAACCCAACGGCCTTCCTCGAGCGACCCAGCTGCCCGTACATACCCTGGCTCTGACCTCGTCAGAAACCGTCGACCAAACAACCCCTGGCACATTCCTCTCGAAACCCTTCTCCAAACCCCTCCTCAAACACATCACAACGCTCCTCAAACGCCAGCGAACGGAGTCCTTCCACGCAGACCTTGCAAGCGACTGGGTCTTCCCAGTCCTTCCAGGCTCGCATCTCAACCCCACGAACCCCTGTCTCGAGCTCGTAAAATCACTGATGCAGGTGCTAAGTCTGGACAAGACGATCCAGCTCGAAGCTCGCCTGCTGCGGAAGCAACTCTTGCACCTCTTCGACATACGCGAGTTCAGTTCGGAGGGAAGCTTCACTAACCCATCCTCTTCCCTTCTACTAAGAAATCTGAAATGCGCCGACTGCTCCTCCCCCAAAGAAATCGACCTGTGCCGCGACTCTTCCCTCCTCCCTCCCCCTGCTCCCGCTAAAGCGATCCTCGCAATCAACTGCGACGTCTGCGCCTCACCCTTCGACATTTTGGCAATCCAAGAGCAATTACTAGCGGACGTGCAGAGGATGGTGCTGCAGTGGATGACGCAGGATCTGAAGTGCGGGAAGTGTGGGAAGGTGAGGGTGAATGAGTTCATGGAGCATTGTGGCTGCGCTGGGGTGTGGATTGAGACGATTAAGAGGGAGGGATTGGTAAGGGAGCTGCAGGTGCTGGGACGGGTGGCGGAGGGGTGGGGGTTGGAGATGTTGGGGAGTGAGGTGCAGGGGGCTTTGGAGGGGTTGTGATAAAGTGGGATAGCATTGGGCGTGGAATTTGCGACGGCAATGGCGTTCGGAAGGTAGGGGACGTATGGACAGGTCGCATGATGAGACATCGGGATCTACGATGGGGGAAGGCGTCTAGGGTGTTTGGTGGGGTGTTTTGGATCTCAACGAGATGGTCCTACTTAGTGTAGGTAGATACAGCGTGCATGCTCGGGCCACGAACACTGTGTACGCATCGATCGAAGATCTCTCCGCATGCTGCATCTCGTTGGCGCTGTGTGTGCACTACCACCTCCCAGGCTCAGCGCTGGTTCGTTCCCTCACATCGAATGCTTGTACCACCCTGGTCTTGAACGCGATCTAGCTGCGGTGCCTCAGATCTCCCGTCAACACGCTCAATGTCGGCGCAGCCCCGCAGATCGCAACGCAGATGCAATTTGTGACCTCAGAGCCCTGATAGGTGTGCTCTTCACAGTAAGAGGCGACGACTGCCGACCCCTAAGTTCTGCCATGCAATCCGTTCAGCCTCAGCGATCGCACCTTCCTTCGCGCACGGCTGCCTCAGCAAAGATCCGCAACACTTCTCTGAATGCTGCAACACTCAACTTGCCCTTCCCAGCGCTTTGCTCTTCGTCGAGGACTCGCCACACCCTGTGTGCGAGGACGTGCAGGACGGACTCCACCTGGTCCCAAAGTCGTCCTTCGGTCGCAGTAGGGACGAAGCTCGAAGTTGAACGGTCAGGTCTGCAATACAAGACTTTACGCGTAGCCAGGTCGAGGTCCACGACGGCGGGCTTATTCTGCTCTGTGGAACCCACTCGACACAGTGCGCTCATGTCGGTGAAGTATCGCAAGCGCCGTAGAAGGGCAATATTCGCAGGTGCGAGGGTTTGGATCCAAGCATCGAATACGGCAAGATCCCATGCGTGGTGCACGCTAATCGAAAGCGCTTTGATTGAGAACAGATAGGCAAGCAGCTCGAGCTTCAAAATTGTCGATGTCAAGCAGAGGGCTTGGACAGCATTGCACACCCCTTCAGGACTCTCGTCAAAGTTGACATGGATGGTGCGTGTGTCGTTATTGATGATCCGACTGTGGTGTTGGCCACTGTAGTAGTGCGGCTTGATCGCGAGGCTGTAGATTTTCTTGCGGATCTCTAGGGGTAGTCTGAGGAGGCCAGGGCGATGGGTCGCCGTCGCAGACAACGTGATGGGAATTGCCTGTAGCGCATCTGCAGCATTCGATCTGGCGGCGTCATCTAGGTCCTCCATGGGAGAGTATCGCAATGACGAGAAGGTTAGGCACTACGACACTGCGGTCTGTCTCTTTACAGACACTGCCCGAGGTTGTGTCTGAAAGTTGTTGCGGGACCGTGCTGTGTGTCCTTGGTAGCAATATGAAGCGCAGTCAGCTCCTCTGGTCACTCAGGGAAAGGAGTAGTAGCAAAGCCAGTTGAGTGGAAGATGAGGTCTATCACTCTACGAATCCGTCGGTCTGCAACAAGCTGACGGGAAGGAATGACCTAGTAGACAAGACACCTCAGAGCAGCAAGAGCGATCGTGAATACGCGCAATGGATCCGCCAGCCTTCTCCGTAGTCATGTGTACATGTATACCTCTCAGCTACTCGATGCGCTGCAAGTTCGGCCAGATGGTCGTCTTCAGATCTCTCACTGCACAGACCGCTGTCCATTTGAGAGTGATTCCCTCGAGCAATGACCGCCATTCCGGAAGTACGCCTCCAGCGCCACTGCTTCACCCCACAGAGTACATAGAAGCCGAGACAGACCCGGGGCAGGAGCGATCGACCTGTATGCCACACTATCGGCTTTGTCCAATGCCTCACAATAAGAGAGCGCTGGTCCGACGGACGTTGTAGCATCGCATCGCCGGCTGCTTCGTCGATGAGAGGCTAATCGAAGTTCGAAATTGCTTGTAGTGAGGGCAAAGATGATGGTAATACTCCCAGTCAACAGGCGCTGATGCATGTGTCCAACGTTGTATTGCATGTCCCCTCACGTACGCTCCCCAGGATGGTCAGTCAAAGGTACATACCTCACCCCATACTCCCTCTTCCTCGTCACCTTGCCACTCGCATCCTTATCCACAACCCAAATCCACTGTCCTCCGCTCTCTTCCTCAACAGGCACGAACAGCCTCCCTGGCTTTGCCAACTGCTCCACAAGCTCTTCATGGAGTCCTTTGGCCGCGGCACCAACGTGTATAGCGTCCCAAGGTCCCTCCTCTTTCAGGCCGATCCTCCCATCGCCTCTGAGAAAGCGTAACACGCTGCTGTCCATCAATGCCGCTCCTTCCTCACTCTTCCGTGTGTTCTGTATTGACATCTCGACGAGCTCGCCGATGTGGTCCACTCCTACGACCTTCCCTCCAGGCTTCACCATCTCCGCGAATACTCTTGTCAGATACCCGCTCCCGCTCCCTACGTCTAGTACCTTCCCGCCTGGCTTGAGATATGGTAGCAGGGCTTCGGCGGCGTTCGCATGCATATGCGGAGCTGAGATCGTTGCACGATAGCCTATCGATTGTGGAGAGTCTGCGTAGGGATCTGTTGGCGCGTAGTGTGCGCGGTCAACCGATTTGAACGCGGCAGCGAGCGAGGGAGAGTTGAGAAGGCCATTCCGAAGGAGGTTGTCGATCAGAGATGTGTTCGTGGAGCCGCCGGAGCGCCAGGCCATGTCTGCAGGAAGGGATGAAGGGTGTGGAAGTTCGGCTGTGAGTGTTTTCCACGTCGAAGACTGTGGTTAGATCATGTAGCTCGTTGTGCATAGCTAGACCGTGAACGCGATGAGGTGAGCTTCGGCGTTGGAGCTGACCTGATCCGACTTTCCGGCGCACATGCAGTCTACAACACGTCAGTAAGTAAGAAGCAGGATCGAACAACAAGATGGGAACTGATGTTTCCATGCAAAAGCTTTCATTCGTATGTACACGCAGAGCGCAGTAGCACAGGTAGCTATGTAGCCACCTCACCAACTCCGCAGGCTTGCGTCCCACCCAAAATCCGCTAGCCACCCAGTAAAGAAAGAGAATAAGAGATCCGTGAATTTTCCACCACCTTGGCTCGCGCTATGCAATCCCCTTTCCCACCCGAAAGCTGTACATCTCGTAGCCGAAATGGCTGCTGCGCAACATTGGACGCTCGATCTAGCCTGATGGGCAGTCACCGAGAATACCGTAGTGGTGCTCAGCGCCGAAAGTACCGGCGTTGTCCTTCTTCCAGTAGTCGTTGTACGCAGTGAAGAGGAAGATGTTGCTCGAGAAAGCCGACTTGATGGAGCTGACAGCAGCCTGCTGGTTCGCAGGGCTGGGAACGACAGCACCGTTAGCAGAACCGGCGGAAGGCCAGCCGGACTCGGTGATGACAGTCTTCTTGCCACCACAGGCGGCGGACACGCGCTGAACCTGCGAGAGGACGAAAGCACCGGCCTCATCGGCGGTCTTGGAGCTGTCGAAGAAGGCGTGGCAGTTGGCAGCGACGTAGTCACCGACGTTGCAGAGACCTGGGTTGGCGATAATAGCGACGAATGTGTCGACGGTGACGACTGGGCCGGAGTAGCCAGCGCCGGAGAGGATGCTCTTGGCAGACGAGACGGCACCAGCGACCTGGTCAACGGTGTACTGACCGGAGTTGACACCCTCGTTACCGACGGAGACGGTGTCAATGATGCCCCAGTTGCTCTTGGCAGCATCAATGATGAGCTGAGCTTCGGCCGCAACGTTGTTGATGTTGTAGATACCGGCGAAGACCTTCATGCTCTTGGCGGATGCAGCAGACAGGACGTTGGCGACCTGGTTGCAGTCGGTGCCGTAGATACGGACGATGCTGTAGCCGTTAATGCCACCGAAGTCCTTGGTGACCTCATCGGCGGACTTGCAGGTGCCGTCGCCCTTGTAAGGGGAGTAAGTGATGCCGTGGCCGGACGAGCTCACGTCTGGGCTGGAAGCCGGGGCGGCAGCGGAAGACGATGCTGGCGCGCTGTACGCAGGAGCACTGGAAGCAGCGGGAGCAGTGTATGCTGGCGGTGGCGGCGCCGCAGCGGAGGATGGCGCAACGTACGCGCTCGTCTCTGGAGACGGAGCTGGCGCAACTGGGGCAGGCGCGGAGTAGGCCGCGGCTGCCACAGTTGGCGCAGCAGCAGCTGGGTAGGAGGTCGAAATCGGGTTGCCGTTGCCGTCAACGTAGACCACCGGGCCCTGTGCCGTCGCGGTCACGTATTCGACGTCAGTAACGTACGCAGCATCCTTCTTGGCATGGCGGTGGCGGTGATTGTGTGCTGGCTGCGCGACAGCGACTGCGGACAGCGCCGCGAGGGTGAGAAGACCAGCTTTCATGATGATAGATGTCTTTGGTAGTAATGCGCGTGATACTGCCGGCCAGCGGAGTCAGTCTGAGTTCGTTTTGTTGTGATCAAGTTGTCGCGAGAATCACAGAGTCCATGAGGTACAATGCGGTTAATACACTCATTGTGCTGTTGCTCATGCGATTCATGTAGATGGTCTGGGGTTGCTCGCTCGTGACGAACGAAGGGCTGACTTACAGTCTCAGGTGATACTGCAGCTGTTTGGCAAGGCGCTGGAATGCTGGGGTTTGTTGATAGCGATTGGCTCGTTGTAGTGTCTTAAGGAATGTAAGGTGGGCTCGACTCAAATGAGTGTGGTGCACTGGACTGGAGTGCGGTAAAAGAGTGTGAAGACACGAGAAGCAGCTGTTCCTAGACGCGCAGGTTGTCGATAGTATCAGAAATTGAACGCGCCGGGGGCCCTGGGAGGTGATCAACTGTATAGAAGAATTTAGCGTCCGTGGTAATCTCGCTTACACTCGCTAGACTGCAGGTACCGCGGGCCCAACCTTAGCGCCGGAGGGCTGAGGAGATCATTGCAATTTGGACGCCAAACGGCGCGGCTAATAACATCATCACATGGACTGGCTGTGGCTTCAACCCGATCAGAAGTCAACCGTAATATGTTGGTGTTCGAGGACGTGTGCCTGTTGGCGCGATTCACGTTCAAATCGCTCCTCAAAACCGCATACTGATTGCATGAATGTTTAATGCTTGGCTGATATCGCCAACTTTTACTCGCGCAATGCGACTGGCCCAACGGACCTGTTCTCCACACAAATGGCAGCATGCAAGACTGGGCAACCACGCTCAACCGCAGCTGGACATGCACGTGAGAAGTCTGGAGCTGTGCCTGTGGAGTAGCACACGTGGATATCGGAGTCTACAGCGGCACGATTTGCTCTATTTCAATTCGGGACTATCGCCGAAGCACTTGGCCATCATGGCCTCGGGATACCGGAGACCTTTGGATCCTCCGACGCTCTCGATTGCCTTCCGGATGTCGGCCTCGTCTTGCTTGCTGAAGGTCACTTTCACTGCGTCGGCGTTTTCGATCAGGTACTTTTCTCGCTTCGTCCCGGGTATAGGAATAAAGTCCTCGCCCTGCGCAAGTACCCAAGCCAAGACCAGCTGTCCCGGCGTGCAGCCTTTCTGTTTCGCGACTTCCGCCATAGTCTCTACGAGCTTCAAATTGTCTGCGAAGTGCTCTTCCGAGAATCGAGGGTGGTTCTTGCGTGAGTCTTTCTCGTCGAAGTCGTCGCGAGACTTTATTGTGTTGGTCACGAAACCACGACCAAGAGGAGAATACGCCACGATCTTGACACCAAGCTCTCTTGCGGTCTTCAGGAATTCTGTCTGCTCAGACTCGATCTCGAGCGCGAACGGTGAGTATTCCATTTGTGCCGCGGCGATAGGGTGCACTGCGTGCGCTCTTCGAAGAGTCTTCGCCGAACATTCCGAAAGCCCTAAGTATCTGATCTTTCCTTCCTTCTTCAAGTCCGCCATCGCTTGTACAGTCTCTTCGATGGGCGTCTGGTCGTCCACGCGATGCTGATAGTACAGGTCGATGTGGTCGACACCAAGTCGCTCCAGACTGTCCTTGCAAGCCTGCTTTACATACTCTTTGTCACCACGAACTCCTACTATCTTCCCATTTTCCACTACATTGGCGAATTTTGATGCGAGAAATATTTCTGACCTCCTTCCTGTCTCCTTGAACCATTTGCCGATAAGCTTCTCGTTGGTGTGCGGACCATAGATGTCTGCACGAGTCAGCGAAGGGAACTATTCGACTTCTGCTGAACGTACCAGAAGTGTCCCAGAAGGTGATGCCCAAGTCGGCAGCTTTCGTGAGCACTTCAAGACTCTCCTTGTCGTCAAAACCACCATAGCTGGTGTAGGCGAAGCTCATGCCCATGCATCCTAACCCTTGGGCCGATACAGAGTCGTCGCCGATCTTGCGCTGGGGATAGTTGGAAGGCATTGCCAGTACAACCGAAGACTAGGTGTATGGGTCGAAGCACTTTGAACAAGATGATGTACAGGACATCAATCCAGACGACCGTCAATGTCTCTCTCGTCAATGGAGCTATCTTAAGTCCGTGGTTATTACCGTCTCCTGAGGCTTGCCCCTCCATCACGTCAACGCGTTTCGTCACATCGCGTGGCATTCATCCGGCAGCATCTTCCACAATTGCATCGTTCTCTGTGCGAACGTCAATCACGCCTTGCCCTACCATAGAGATGCTAGCACCCTCGGGCATACTCTGTCCTGCATTATAAGCACGTCAAGCGTGTCCAACTCAGTGGCGCATCTCGTCCTTGCGGCTACCGGGCATCTCTCATCCCGCTTCATCGATCATCACATCCACCTTGACCACCCGGGCGGACCTCCGTTCAGGCACACGGGAGCATTTCGCAGTGCTAGCCGCTCTCGACAACGCTCAGGATATTCTGTACCCTCTACAGTGCAGCTCTTGCATCATGACTTGTCAACGCGCGCCTCCAAACGCGTCATTCGGCGCGCTCTGTACATCATCGAGCAATAATAGTGGGTGAGCTGCAGTATGTAACGTGGAGCATTGAGAGGTACAGTAGTTATATAGCGTCCATCACCATGTTCTGCGCACGAAGAACCATCTCTATATCACCTACAACATTCTTCATCTCTAAGCAAACTGTCACTTTCCGCTCTTTCACCAGCACAAATACACTTAAGATGCCCGAGACACTCACCAAGCAGGAGATCGACTCCAAGACCGATCCCAGTGTCTCCAAGCAGTACGACACAAATGTCTCCTTCGAGGAATCACTGAAGGACTTCTACTCGATATCCGATGGCCTGAAGATCGGCATTCTGGGCACATTCCGCCCAGGTGTTGGTGTATGTGCTCCTCATTCAACAAGCCATTCAGACTCGGAACATTGACATTTTGCCCTTACAGCCCGTCGGCCGCGCTATGGCAGTCGCAAAGCGCTCTGGCCCTGACTTCCTCTTCCTCGCCAACGGCCACAGTCAAAAGTTCACCGATCTTGAGAAGGTCAAGGACGTGAATGTTTCATTCCACAACTCCACCACACAAGACTGGATCTCCGTCACCGGCGAGGCTGTGACGACCTCAAACGATGACCCGCGGATCAAGGAGGTGTACTCTAAGGCTACAAGTGCGTGGTTCGGGGACTTGGGCGATGGTGTGCACACTGGCGGACCAGAGGACCCCAGGATGAGGTTGATTGAGATCAGGGCGAAGTGTACGTCTTTGTGTGCTTGACGGAGTATAACGGAGCCGTATACTGATCACTCGCTGCAGACATCTCGTACTGGAAGCACAACACCAACCCGCTTGGTTTCATGAAGGAGATTGGTGTGGCCACGATAACCGGTGGAGTTGCAGTCACAGGGCTTTTGCGCGAGTTGAAGGAGGCTGAGATTAACAAGGCAAGAGAGCAAGACGGCAATCTCTCGAAGTCCAAGTCGGAGTTGTAAATAATGTTGTGATGTAAGTATAACAAGACACCATCACCGTCGCTGAAGTCTCTTGCCTTTTGACGATCATCACTACACACTGAATATGAAAATGATATAACAGTTTCGTTTTGGACATCGACTGTTGGTATCTGCGTGTATATAGTCAATAATAGCTAGTGCTCCGATCACGGCGCGGTTGGGTTAACTAGCATTCACCTTGCCTTTTACCAGATGAATCCTTGGCCTACCGTAATAAGCCGACTTCTCAATCTTTGGCACCAAGATCTCGCGTTCAATCGTGCGATTTCTTTTGCCATTTTCTTCCGTCCTCTCGATTGATCATTCTATGTTCTCACTTCATCACTATCGGAGCTCACATTGCGATAGAGTGCTCCGCGCACGGTCTTTGAGAATTCAGTCGATCCACGACTCCCCTGCACACTGCCACTCCCACGATGAGAAAACGCACAGATGCTTACTCTACACACCATCCGCTGTGAAGCATTGGACCGCGTTCAATGGCGCACCTTGATACTGCGCCATCGCCGCACGAGTTCTGATGTCTTTTCGCGCTGGTCAGGCAGGCGTACGGCGTAGTGCCTGCCGTGAATCCTGCACTCGAAGCGCCGTGAGTAGGCGGTGCAGCCTGAGTGAGTCCATACATGTAGAGTCATATCTCGTACTCCAAACCTGCCCCTTCGAAGCTCTTTCACTCCAGTCGCACAATTCATACCGCGGATCATGGACGTAATCACTTACAGGAACAATCTTTGCCAATGGAGCTCAGTGCCGGGTGAAGCGTACGTTGCAATGCGGAATGCGAACCCTTCGCGATACTGTCCAACGCAATGCTCGAATGGCTTCCTGCCCATGGTGCGCTGCCGCCTATGCCACGGCATGCGAGGACGACATTGCGTGATGACTCAATACTGCTACACCTGCGGGACCGACATAACGGCAAAGTGCATCTGCCTATCAGATGGTTACAACGATGATCGAGCCTCGCAGTTGACCACCTACACAGAAGGCAAACTTGGGTTACTCGATCTACCTTACGAGCTTCGAGAGCAGATCTTCGCCTATGCTTTGGACCAAAGAGGAGCCTCTCAGGACATAGGTGTGCCGAGAGAGTGGTATCAGCCGGCACTCACTCGTGTCTCTCGACAGGTGCGGGAGGAAACTCTACCTATGCTATTCACGGTCAATACGTTTTACTTCGATGTCTGGAAGAACGACACAGCATTACGATGGCTAAAAGGGCTGGGCAATCATAATGTACAGTTCTTGCGCAACGTCGTGCTGCAATGGCCTGTATCTCTCAAGCACCAGTACAACGCAAGGCCGCATTGCAGGACATGTATGGTGCTGGACAAGAATGGAGGCGCAACTTGGGAGCTTGACTTCCCCTTCAGCGACTGTGCAGGCCATCAAGGTAGATCACGACAGGCAAGAGAGATCCTCGGAAGGAGGATCGCCGCCAGCGAGGGGCAGCGTTGGGATGTCAGAGCGTTGGCAGGACTACTTTGCGAGCTGCACAACCAAGGACAGTCTTTAAAAGACACTGATGCGAGTAACATGAGAGCTTGACCGCGCTGGGAATAGATTGCTGACGATCAAGCGCTCGAATACTGTGACATCGATTTAGGTTCTGTGTGGGACGCTACTCTTGTCTGCTGCTGAGAACGCAGTCGATCTCATGGAAGAGAGGGTGATCCATCGACGCGACTGCTATCTGCTCCACCGGCGTCATCGGTGTTTCTTGCCTCGTGAGTGCAATACACAAACTTTGCACTGTACCTCAAATACAGGACAGTTGCATGTGGTCAGCGAGGAGAACGTGTTGAAAACGCTGTAATGGGCAATCAAAAGCAATACACTTGCCCTATCACCAGGCAGAGACCTCAATGCTGCACGCCCGGAAGATTTGCTACACCCTGGCAATGGGGTGTATTCAAACAGTCACCGTTCATCGGTGCAATCAAACACAATTCGCGATGGGTTTCGGAGTCTCGATTTGGTCGCCTGCGGCCCTGCCAAGCCTCAGCTTCAAGCGCTCATATAGGCTGTGCCGCCAATGCAGGTGCGTCTACATGTAGTCACATCTGCATCGATCTTACGTGAACCCCCAAGCTTCTCACTTGAATCTCGAGTCGACCGTGTAACAGTGCCATAGTCACAACATTAACCATGCAAGAAGTCAAAGCGACAGATCGCCTCTGGCGCACGACTGCGAAGTTTGACGAACCCAATGCCAGGAGGATGGACGTGCGACCTCCACCACGCCCCTCCTCACCCTGTGTGCGCGGATTGCTGGCTCCGGTTCACTGTATCAGTTGCAAACGAATAAGGCTACGGGCCCCACGGCACTGTGCTGTGTCCTCGGTCTGCTTTACTTGTGTCGCCAACAACACTAAAGAATGCTATTGCTCTCCTCTCGACTATAAAGATCCCTGCACGCCACCACCGACTAGCGAGCCGGACGGTAAATTCCGCCTCTTCGATCTTCCATGCGAGCTGCGAGAAGAGATATACGCCTATGCGCTCGATCAGCGCCGGGCGATCCGATATCAAGTCTTGGCTCGTCCTTGGTACCAACCGCCCCTAACACTGGCTTCACGACAATTGCGCGATGAGGCATTGCCGATTTTCTTCCAGGTCAATGAGTTCAAGTTCGACGCTTGGGAAAGCGGTCGCACCGCCGCCCAGTGGCTGTGTGTAATGGGAGACCACAACGTTCGTCATTTGCGCAATGTTGTGCTGCAGTGGCCTGCAGCAGTCAAGAACAAAGCACCTGCGGTCTTGAGCATTCGCCTACTGCTTGGGCCGCACGGTGGCGCAATCTGGAGTCCCTGCGACCTAAGTAGCTCAACGATAGGGTACCAGATCAGGTCCCGACAACGAATCAAGATCTTGGTGACAGTGATTGATGGGAGTGAAGGAAAGTCTTGGAACGTCAAGAGCCTCACAGCGATGCTCCATGAATTGCACAACCTTGGGATGTGTTCGGACCAGGCCGCAAGTGAAGACTGAGTTGACTGCTTGGGTGCCGGAGGCGGAAATCTTGGCACTTCTGTTTGTTCACTAAAGGAACCGCAGTGGCAGATTTCCCGCGACACACGACTTCACATTCGCCAGCATCATTTACTCGGCGATTCAAGTGCCGATCCGCAAGGGACCACCCATCTCATCGCCATAGCAGATGATGTCGTCTCCAACAGGTGAGGCGTATCACAGCGTCTTCACTGTTTCGCCCGTACCTGAGGACGGGCGTGATCGGTCGTTCCACTCAAATTGCCACTCATCCAATGACCCTCAACTCCAGCGGCATTTAAGCATCGTGACGCAGATGCCGAAGACAGCGACCAAGGCTATCGCAGGCGGAAGAGAAATCGTCCCCAGTACAGACGCAAACTGATCTGGACTATACACGGACCATGCACAGGCTGCATCCTCAGGCAACCTTGGGATTGCTATTGCAAGACATACTACGTGCACAAAGACGTCGAGGAACATCAGCGCAACTTCGAACACCTCCCTTTCTTCCTCTCGCCACCGACTACAACATTCTTCGATCTTCCCGCCGAGCTGCTCAACAACATATACCAGCTGACTGTCTCCAAGCCACGTAGACGCCTCGACGCTTGGTGGCAACCTGGTCTCACGATGACATGCCGACAAATTCGGGTCGAAAGTCTACCGATGTTCTACTCCTTCCCTCTCTTCTATATCGAAGATCCCGACGGTCGCGATTTCCATCTCGACTACACTGGGGAGGCGCGACGCTGGATCCGCGCTATTGGCGACGAGAACATACGCCGTCTTAAGGAAGTGACAGTACACATCGAGATACCTCCGGTGCTGCGCCCTGAGAAACGCTCGAAAACCGATATCTACGTGCATGGTGCATTTCGTGCGGCTGACGAGCAGGTCCGGGGTTCGAGTGTGTTCGATGAGGTGCTTAGATGGATTACTGGGATTGAGAAGGTAGAGGCGAGCGATTGGTATAACGATCACTAGTGCGTGACCTGAATGGTGGAACGGTATCAGAGTCGTTTCATGACTGCACGAGCCCGTTCTTACAGTTCATGGGAGCGCGACTGAATGAAGATACTCGTAGTGAAGCAATTGACATGTGCACTGGCTTGTTACGCCTACTCTTCCACTTCATATTCGAACCTCACTCAGCTTCCTCCAGAGTGAAGACCGGCCTTTACACCTATATTCACATCATCGCTGTGACAGCTCAAGATGAGCGACTACCGCTACGCCTGTCAAGACACAGATTTTGCGGCCGAGTCTACTCTGACCACGACTCTACCATGTAGACACTGCGCACTCAACGTCATCGACGGCTGCAGGTATCAACTTCAGTGCGGCCGCGAACTGGTACTCAATGCATTGCACCGCAGTAGTAATTCTGCCTCCCAAGCTCGTCGACCCACCAGGTCTGGCAAGATACTCTTCGACCTACCTCCAGAACTGCGCACAGAGTTCTACAAGCACCTATTCGCCGACTCTCCGCCTTCTTTCTGCGACTGGTGGCAGCCTATTTCAGCACTCACATACCGCCAACTTCGCCACGAAGTTCTGCCCCCATTTTTCTCTTTGACGCACTTCTCCATGAGCGTGGGCTGGAAAAACAAGGGAGCCATGGCGGACGTCGGGGGAGCGCGACGCTGGGTTCTCAGCCTAGGAGTAGAGAACATCCGTCTGCTGCGTAGGATCGGCCTGGAGACTGAGCTACTCTTATCAAGCTGACCTCGTGCAACTATTGAAGCTGGAGCTTGAGATCGGCCGTTATGGTATTCTGAGTTGCTGGGTGTTTGCTGACGAGGAAGAGTGGGTGAGCCCCGTGGAATTCCTTCAGTCGCTCAATGCACCCCTCGCTCGTAGAATTGAATTGTTGAGAAAGGACTTTGATGGTAGAATCTGGAATGAGAAGACATTTTTGAAGTTGCTGGGAGGTCTGAGGAAGCTGACAGCGAGGGCCGCGATGGAGGAACTAAAGGAACGGCAATACCACAACTCATGAGGTACAATCATTGGATTGGTGGCGATTGGTTGTGGTCGGCGGACAGGCGACGTCCCTCCAGGACAGGGTGGGACCGAGAAGTAGGCGTCAGATAACGGGTTCCTCACCGTCCACCAGCGCACACCCCCCAAAACCCCTCCATCACTTCCCCCAACGCCTCAGCATCCCATTCCCTCGCCTCCATGGCCAGCACAACCCACTTCAGCCTCTTCTCCAGCCTCTCCCTCCTGTCCACAAGCCACCCACTCTCCTTGCCCACTTTCACATCAGCATCTACCAATCCTCCCCTGCCTACATGACAGCCCAGCCCATAAGTCGGCACAACTAGCGACGCCGTGAGGTTCTCGTTCAGCGACCAGGAGAGGCCACCCGGGCCGGAGTGCGAGAAGAAGAGAGTTAGGGTGAGGGAGCGACGCATAGCCATGTGTCCGAAGGGTATCGTAGCCGTGGCAGTCAGATGGAGACCGTGCAAATCCGCCAACAGGCTGGCAGGTAGATTGGCCAGGTGACGTTTTGAGACCGTCAAGTCCGTACGGGTGGTGCAAGGGTACGAGCATGCAGGTTGCGCGAGCCAGATAGGCAGTGATTCCCGGCGGAGTAGCTGGCAGACTTGCGTGATCGGCGGCGGAGACATGCAGGGAATCAGGACTGAAGTCAGAGTGGAGAGCGTTTGGAACAGAATCTGATCGCGGAGCTCGCATGGCAGAGCAAGCAAAGTCGTCATCTCAGACTCTCCGATATGGCTAGTACGAAGGGCGTTTAGGGCCACTCCGTTCGCGGATGATGGGGGATCGATGGACCAGAGGGCGATTCACCCGTAGTCGTCGCACTCGAGGGCAAACGCGATGAGATCGAGGAGGACCTTAATGGCTGCGTCCATACTGAGCCACTCCCGGGTTGTCTCCCTTATATGCCGGTTCCGATCTCCATACCACAGCACGACTCAAAGTCTAAGGTATGCGCAAGTCCAGTCATCCCGAGCTATCTTCGCGTCGTGGAATGGATCCGCTTCGCTGCTGACAGCAACGTGGTACTATATGTCGCCTTTCGGCCGAGCTTCCAAGCGCTGACAGCAAATGTAAGCTAGGACCCAAGAACAGTATCGACGGGAAGGATTAGCGTGGTTGTCGTGCTGATAAGGCAGTCAAATGGTGTAAGAGTAAGGGTTTGGGGAGCGATCGAAGAAGAGGATGGTTTAAGTACGTGATGTGAGGCATTGTAATAGCTGTGCAGGCATGGCCTAGAAAAAGACGTAGTGTGATTTGTGCATCCCGCATGTGTCAGGAAACGCTAGTAAAAGATCTCAATGCTCTCTGGGTAAGGCATGCGACCCACCCATAACGCCGTCCAATGCCCTCTTCCACCATGACGCCATCTACATCACAGCACACTGCTTCCCCATCTCAACATACTGCTTCAAATACCCCTCATCCTCCGCCTCTCCCCCAGCAATACCCGCACCCCTCTGCCTTTTCACACCCCTTACTGAGATCTTCTGTTCCCCAGCACCGTACCACCATTTGAGCACTTGAATACCTGCATCCTCTCCCTTCGTCTCGCCCTCAACCTCAATAGTACGCATCTCCCATTTCCCGCTGCTGACCTCCACATGCGTCTGCTGTGCCGGGAAATGAAAAGCCGGTAGAAACATCTCCGAGGGCGCGTCGTCGGGGACTTGGGAAGAGGTCGTGAGGGAGACGGTGAAGAGCGATTGCTTCAAGTCGAAACCGTAAGCGTCGAGTTTGCCGTGTAGAGCTATGGGATAGGGTCGGACGAAGGCCTCGGCAGCGCGGAACCCGGCTTTTTCGGCAGGAGTACGGCCGCTGAGCGAGGAGGGGGAGGCGGACATGGACTCTACTGAAAGGGTCTTCTTGAGGTTATCGGGGCTGACTCTCGGCGTGAGACTAGACGAGCTGGGCGCAGGGGAAAGCTCGCCAGGCGCCGGCGCGGAGGTGGGTAGTTGGCGGTCTTCGGAACAGTAGATTGACAGATCCTCACCATTCCAGTTGTCGCCCCAGTAGTGGCTGTTGCTGGCTGTGTAGACCCACCAGGTGTAGCCTTGAGCCTTGCTGCCTTCCACAGCGAAGTGATTGGCATCTATGGCGAGGGATTGGGAGAAGTAGTCGCCGGTTGTGTAAGACTGCTTGTCGTTCATGTCGTAGGGGATGCCGATTTCGGTGTATATGCAGGGATGGGAGCCCATGTACTCGTAACCCTCTTTTCTTATTTCTGAGAGCTGGTCGCGGAAGCAATTTCGCACTGCCTGCTCACCGACTTTGAGAGCGAAAGCAGGGTTCGAGTAGCGGCCGCGTAATACGCCAAGGACGTCAACATTCCAGTAGC
The DNA here is from genome assembly GCA_036872775.1 of Oleoguttula sp. CCFEE 5521. Classification (NCBI taxonomy): domain Eukaryota; kingdom Fungi; phylum Ascomycota; class Dothideomycetes; order Mycosphaerellales; family Teratosphaeriaceae; genus Oleoguttula; species Oleoguttula sp. CCFEE 5521. Next base: position 1,325,144 of record JAVRRP010000001.1, read on the forward strand.
GATTCCATTTCTTAGTGATAAGGGTGATGCCATCGTAGAAGTGGGAGGCGAAGACGAGATTGTTCTCGTCGATGTCGGTGCCTTTTATCCGGGGCGGGATGTCAAAGGGTGAGGGTTGGAAAAACATCATTGCTTCGGGCCAGAGAGAGCGGATGGCGTGTCGATATTTGCGGTAGTAGTCTAGGAAGTAGTTGTTGATGAAGTACTCTGGGTCAACCTCCTCGCCTGTGGAGGGATGTTTGGAGAAGTAGTTTGGTTCGAGGAGAGTGTCGGATGTGGGATTCCAGATGCCGTGCTGGGCGAAGACATCGCTACCGAGTTCCCAGTCAGGGGAGCGTTTCCAGCCGTACTTCGTGTCGTCCCAGGTATCTGGGTCTAGCCATGCGGTCATACCTCGCGGGTCGACAAGCTCAGTACCGCTCTTATACGGACCCATGCCGCCGAACTCCCAGGTGGGCACTTCGATTGCTCGGCCGGAACCTGAAAGCATTGCCTGGAAGGCTGTGGGTGTTGTGCCTTTCTTGAGGTTCTGCTCTTTGGGTATCTCGCCGAGATCAGGGTGACCGATCAGACCCTTGTTTGGCTCGTTGACCGTCTCATACCCTATCACGACATCCCCATGCAAGTCGCCCGCCTCATGTATCCGCTGTGCCAGATGTCTACATGCCGCCACAAAATGATCCTGTAGCCAGTCCTGTATGTTTACGCCATCTATGATACACTTCGGCAGGAAGTCCTTGCCCGCAAAGAACATTGTGAAGATGACCTGACATGCGAGGCGTGTGTAGTTCGTCGCCCAGATCATCTTCGGAAACTCCGACGGCTCCGGCCATGTGTTCTGTACCAACGCTGCTTGCGTGTCATGGAACTTTTGCGGATCCAGTCCACACGCGTATACTGTCCACATCGGCGCTCCCGACCCACCGGTGAATCGCGACCACACGTCCTGATGCGGATCCATGAAGACATAAAAGCCATAGCCCTTCGCTATCCGTAGCAATTGCACAGTATGCTGACAGAACTCCTCATCGTACTTGCCTGGTCCCTCATGCTCTATGCACTCCCAGGTGAAAATATATCGGATAGTGTTGTAACCCCATCGTTTTAGCCGAGCGAAGTGTGTGTGCGCGTCTTCGATGCTGAAAGGCCGATTGACGAAGGAAACATGGTCGCCGTCGAAGAAACCGTCCTTACTGTGTGAGGGCTGATCTGGCTTTGCTGGCAGCTTTGTGTCGCCTGCTATGTTGATACCGTGGAGTGTGACTTCGCGGTTCTGTGGGTCGCGGAAGGTGGCGCCATCGATTCGAAGGCGGAGGGGAGACATTGCGTGGTGATATCGCCCTCACGAAGGCTGTTGCGAAGGCCGCAGCTACTGTCGCGTGGACATGTATGATGCCCTGCGATTGCAATTGGTGATGCCGCGATGGACCGGGTGATCCAGTAGAACACGATGCAAGGAGTGCTTCGAGCGACAAACTATATGTTGGGGTGCAAAAGTATGCTGTGCAGCATGGGTTTCCTACCCTACAAGCGTATGTGTACCTCCTCAAAGCCTCTCACGATAATTGTACGAAGGGACATGGAGCCATTCTGATGTCACTTGCACAAGCTCTCGCCAATGCTCATGGGTGGACCCTGGCAGGCACGTGTGAGCGAGATGCGGCTCTTCGGAACAACCTTATTTGGCGTTCCGTGTTCAGCCAGATCGCCTCTCGAGATGCACGACTTGTCCTCAATGCTGCGTTCCTCCTTCTCCCACACACACCACACAGCATGATTCTCAGAAGTACAGTCCTCGCGTTGGGCGCGCTTTGCCTATCAGCAAGCCATAGCCACTACGCCGCGGCCCTCTCTGCCTCAGACATTCCCGTCGACACGCCCGTATCGCAACTCATATCAAGCGCCAATGCCAACCTCGCTCAGGGCAATGCACAGGAGGCATTGACCTACTTTGACGTCGCCATTCAGCGGGATCCCAAGAACTACCTCACACTGTTCAAGCGAGGCGCCACGTACCTGTCGCTAGGCCGCAATGCACAAGCAAACCGCGACTTTGATCAGGTGCTCGTGCTGAAGCCGGGCTTCGAGGGCGCATTGACGCAGCGGGCTAAGATCAACGCGAGGAAGGCTGACTGGGATGCTGCGAGGAAGGACTATGTGGCAGCTGGGAAGGCCGGTGGGCAGGAGCTCACTGAGCTCGACGAGGCTGAGGGTGCGGCGCGGTTGGCAGTGGATGCTGAGAACGCGAGCAACTGGGACGAGTGTGTAACACAGGCTGGTATCGCCATACTTGTCGCCGGCACAGCTCTAGATCTCCGGCAACGCCGTGCGCGCTGTCGATTGGAGAAGGGCGAGATCATGGAGGGCATTGCCGACCTGAACCACGTCCTACAGATCAACACCGGTTCCGTGAAGCCAAGCCTGCAAATCTCAGCCATGACCTTCTACTCCCTCGGCGAGACCGAGAAGGGCATCACTGCGATCTCGAAGTGTCTGCACAACGATCCCGACAACAAGGAGTGCGCGAAGCTGCGCAAAGCCGAGAAGTCCATCGAGCGCACCCTCAAGAAGTTCAACACAGCAATTGAGAAACGCCAATTTGCCTCGGCGGTCAAGCTCCTAGTCCCCACAAGCGAGGATCCAGGCCTTCTCGCCGAAGTGAAAACAGACACCACAGCCTACCGTGAGGCAGGCTACATCCACCCCACCGCACCAGAAGGGCTTTACCACCACCTCGTCGAGCAGATCTGCCTAGCCTACACAGAGATGACCAATCCCAAGAAAGCCACGCCCTACTGCACCGAGACCCTAACCTACAACCCCACCTCCCTCCCCGCGCTGATAAGTAAAGCACAAACGCAGCTCGACGCCGACGACTTCGACGCCGCCATAGGCACCCTAAACACCGCGAAAGAGCACCACGGCCAATCCCAAAAAGTCGCCGAGCTCCTCCAAAAGGCCCACACACTGCTAAAACGCAGCAAGCAAAAAGACTACTACGCCGTTCTCGGCGTCTCGCGCGACGCCACACAGCAGGAAATCAAACGCGCCTTCCGCAAACTTACAGTGATGCATCATCCGGACAAAGCACCCCAACAGAACATCTCCCCCGAAGATGCCCAAAAGAAAATGTCCTCCATCAATGAAGCGTACGAAGTTCTCAGTGATCCTGAGCTACGACAACGTTTCGATAACGGCGATGATCCGAATGATCCGCAGCAGCAGCAAGGGGGCAATCCTTTCCAGGGGAGTCCGTTTGGAGGGCAGCCTGTGTTCTTTCAGCAGGGGGGTGGGCAGAGGGGTGGGCCGCAGTTTAAGTTTAGTGGTGGGGGCGGAGGGTTTCCTGGGGGTTTTCCGTTTGGTTAGATCGAGAGTGGAGGGCAGTGCGGAAAGGGTGCATTGGGGGTGTTTGGGATGGGCATCTGTGGGGCATTGGGATGGAGCTTACGGGACCCTTCGAAGCGCAGTGCGTGGGCGATGGTTTGGTCGGTCGATCATTGTATCAATACATCTTCTCATTACTACAATATGGCAAACGTTCCTACTGATGTATTCCGGGCTCGTAGTGCTGGAACATCTTGAGGCTTAGAATCGTGCTGGGCCTCGTTGAACCCTTCCCTCACCTGCCCTGAGCTCCATCGATGACGTCTTCTGTATCACGATCAGAGCTCGTCTGGTTAAACTGCGACTAACACGATGCACACACTGCCTGTGCAGTGGACTTTAGTTCTGAATGCCCTTACGCAAAGCAAGCTGATACTGATATCGGATGACGCCGACAGGGGGTCGACTCAAGCGCCACGGACTACCAATTTCTACATAGCAGGACATTGGACCACTGAACGGCTTGAGCCTTGGAATCCGAGGCCGCCATCTGCAAGACGCCGCATCTTTGGTCACAATGCTGAATCGCTTTGATAGCGTCCAGGGCATCCTGGATCCCTCATTCTCGGAGTCGGATCTGGGCCTCAAGAACATTCCCGCTGCTGCTGCTGCTTCAGCGCCTATCATTCAGCCAACCGTTGCTGCTGCAGGGCATACTCCAAGTACTGGCTTTCCGGCCCGGACCACCCTGCTGTCTCTCCCACCCCAGATCCGCGCGCAGATCTATGCTCTGTCCCTATCGCCCTCTCTGAACGCCGAGTCCACAATCTACAGGCCCGACGACGTCGACCTCCTATCAGATGACATCTTGCCCGTGAACTCACGCACGGACATCTCGCATTTCTCACGTCCCCCGGCACTGGCTTTGGCTTCCAGTGCGCTCAGGGTAGATGTGCTGGAGTGGTGGTACAGCTCCCTCACCTTCCTCTTACAGGTCCATAACGCCGCTACGCTCAAGCGGTGCCAGACATGGCTCCAGAACGTGCTGGGCGAAGTCAGCGCAGGCTGGCTCCGAAAGCTAAGGTTGCGAGGCAACCTGCTAGTGTATGATAAGATGCATATTCGTTGTGTGCGGACTTTCCCGGAAGTTCTTGTCGACTTGAGCACCGGGCGGATCGCGTGGGTGGGGGAGAGGGACGAAGGCGTCGGCGAGGAGATTGTAGAAGGCAAATTCGCTGCTTTCGAGCAGGCGTGGGTCAAGCTGTGGGAAGATATGGGACGCCAGGGCACTGCGTGGACAATTGAGGGTCTAGGAGATGTGCTGCGTGCCTTTGTGGTGGTGAGTGCGGACGCAAAGCCGGTCAACGGGTACCTGCGAAGCTGAGTTTTCTTGCAAATTTGATTCAAATCGGCTTCCGGACAGTCCGCGGTCCAATTCACACAGAGACATTTGGCCACCCAGCAGGCAACCCGCAATCCTCGATGAACTCAGCCGTCTGCTCTGACGTGAGGCCCTCCAATGTGCCAGTCTCGAGCTGTGCCAGCACAGGCGGCGACATGCTGGCGTTGAGTGCGTTGAGAAAATGCAGAAGCTTGCGGTGGAGTGCTGCGACAGGATGCTTAGCAGCCAAGTTTTCGAAATGAGTCACCAGTGAGACACTAGGGTCACTGGAACGCGTCGTGAGCTCGTCGAGGTATCGCTGCTTGATCTCAGCCCAGCCCTGGACTTCGCCTTCATCGTGATCGGACTCAAACATATCGTCGACTTCGCGTACGTCATCTGTCGCTGTGGAGGTGTCGGTTCGGAAGCCCCAAGCAAAGGCCTCATCGATCGCATCTGAGCCACTGGCACCTCGTATGCAGTACATCTCCAAGCAAGCTTGTAGAATGAAACTTCCAGCTAGCTCCATCCACTGCAATGTCAGCGTACTCTCGCTGATGCGATTTCGCATGGCAGACACTTCCATGAAGAGCGGTAGGAGATCAAGTAAGGCAAGACTGGCCTTTGTACCGTAGAAGGCATCTTCGTAAGCCTCGTCCTCTGCTGGTGCGTTGAGGGAGTTGAGGACGTCGGCGCGGTCGCGTTCGAGATCCTCGAGTGGACGTGGCAGGTCCTGATCGAAGGACTCGACATCGCGTCCATGGGCGGGGGCGCGCTCAGCACTGCCAATCCAGGCTACAGCTCTTTGCTGATTCTGGACTCGCAAAGCCTTCAGCGCGTCAGGGGCAGGCGACGACGCGTTGCGGGTCATGCGTCGCACGCACAGCGTGACGAACTTGAGGAGTAGGATCCGGAAGTCGAGTTTATCGTCGACCTGATAGTTTGAGTGCTGTGCCTTGAACATTGCGAGGAAGGCGTTGGTGATCTCCAGGTTGTGAGCCGCGGAGATGCTGTCCTTGCCATCGTCAGGAGTGGAATTAGCGTCTGTGAGTAGCGCTGTCGTAGCCTGGTACGTCACGTAATCCAGGATGAGAATGTCAACGTCGAGGCTCACTTCGGCATCGGGAGTCCTGTCCGGTAATTTTACGAGAGCGTTGTTCAGTCGTCGGCGCTTTGGTTGGCGTTCTGGGGTTCCGGAGGCGGTCATGTTGAAGCCGCACGTATCGATCGCGATGATGCTCACAGTCAACAAGAGCAGCCAAGGCGAGAAGAGTCCAAACACTTATGTTTCGAAGTCGCAGAACGCACACATGCTATCACATGAAGTCTGAAGTGGTGGTCCGGCAAGTGATGATATGCGCGCGCTACTTAGACGCTCATGGAGGTCGTTTGAGTGGCGTGTCGCAAGACTGCAGGCGGCGTTTCAGGCTCATTGTATGGCTTCATACGCGCGCATGAATACTGTTGATAGCACTCTCGCCTATGCTTTTCCCGTGTACATGTTGCTATGTGAAACGGCGATGCTCGGTCAGCAAAGTCGCGACTGCCAGGTGTGGATGGCGCTCGGCGGTCGACTCCGTGAACCCTAACTTCGGGCGGTAGCGGAGCCGTGCCGAAGACCCTTGACCATGGTGGCACGTGGGCCAAGAATCATTAGCAAATGGAGTTCGAGATGTGCGCTTTCGACAAAGTTTGCGCTCGACGCTTCTACGAGAAAGTCCCTTGTGATCGCGTCTTGATATTTGCCATGATCCCCTCACCTCCAGCATCCTCTCGTTGTCGCGCGCCATCTCTCAAGCACGAGCTTGATGCGCATGCTCGATTGCATCATCCACCTTGAGGAACAGGTTTGCCTTGTTGAATGTGAAGATAACAGTACCTACATCGACACTGAGTAATTGCGCAACAGCAATCGTACCACAATGAAGTTCGGGCAAGAGTTTGCGCAGGCGCTTGCCAGCGAAGGCTTTCCGCAGCACTGGGTGGACTCTGCGATCGGGTACAAAAACCTAAAGAAATGCATCAAGAAAGTGCAGCGCGAGCTGTCAGAGATTGGTCTAGATGCGAGCACGATACAGCACCTATCTGGTCCGATTGCAGCCGATGACAGTCCCGAGCCGGAGAAGAGTTTCGAAAACAGACATTTCGTCTCGACTGCGGAGCCTGGCTTAGGGCGCATATCGGAGGAGTTCAGTCCGCAGATGCATCTGCTCGTAGACAGCGTGACTGGAGAGCCACTCGACGCTGCTTTGACACCTGAAACGAAGAAACATCTTGAGAAGCTTGCGCGACATGAGATGCTGATCAAAGGCCGACACGCTGAGCTTGGACATGCGACACACCGTGTGGGTTCCATCGGCTCCATCGATTCCTTCGATGTAGACAGGCGGGATAGCGAGTACAGCATCGCGTCCAGCAAGCACGACTCTCAGCACACCGCGAAGTGGATCCAAGTCCCACTGGCGTCCGCCAAGGACTTCTTCGACCTGCTAGAGCCGAAGCTGCAGGAGTTGGAGGCATTGAACACCGCTGAAGAAGCGAAGCTAGAAGGCGATATCTTAGATTTGGGCGACATGGTCGAGGACGTCACCGAGCCAGTCCGCGAAGGCTTTGAAGCAAAGCGCGCAGTGAGTTATCGAGATCTCTACTTTTGGCGCGAGATGTTCAGACTGTACATGGAGAAGCCGATATTCTACTCCTCAACTGAACAGAATCGCGGCGCACTCACATTCACCGAGGCAAAGTCACGGCTACAAGCCTACGATGCCCAACTCCGTGACACTGGTCTACTGGCCAAGCTGAAGACACCCCAAGCCAAGCTCGCAGCCCGACGATTTCTAGACGTCAATCTCGACATCCTCAAGATAATGCAATTTCAAGAAATGAATGCCCGCGCCATGACTAAGATTCTCAAGAAGTTCGACAAGCGTACCCATCTAGACAACCAGAACTACCTATTAGACCTCCGCAAACGCCATCCTACACTCCTCACGAACGGCTCCGCGAAACAAGCTAGTGGCTTCGCGAACTCTATCGCCCGCGACCTAAGCGCTGAGATCTCCAGCAAAGTCCTTGCCATAGTCCCACAACTAGACGACTGGACGTGTCCGGTCTGCTACGCCATGGCATGGCGGCCAGTCAGTCTTGGATGCTGCAAGAGTGTGTTCTGCATCAGATGTATCATCAAGTTGCAGGATGAGGGCATGAAGCGATGTCCTTGCTGTAACAAGGAGACTGTTATGGGTGCTGATGGAAGGAATCTGCACTTTGAGACTATGGATTTCTTGGAGAAGTACTTCCCGCTTGAGGTCAAGAAGCGGCAGAAGGAGAATGAGAAGGCGGCGTTGGCGAGGGAGTATGGGGAAGAGTTTGTGAAGCCTGGGTGTGTGATCATGTGAGAAAGTGGCAAGGAGCGGAATGCTTGGAGATGCCGCGCGACCTTGATGGAGAGGATAGACGACGTCGTTGGACAATGGAAGGCGCATCTGAGTGCGCAACACAGCAGCACTCAAGCACGCAACGAGATACATGAGATACCCCACCTTGACGATCAATGCAGATCTGTACGTCACAGTCAACCATAATAATAATACACTACTAGTAGTCAGCTTAAGCCAACCTGCTTCAAGATACACCTTCCTTCACGATCAAATCGTCGACGGCTCGACCAGCCGCTCATCACCATGTCCTCCCATCCAGACGCCAATCTTCACCCAGTTGCCACCGGCTCAGCCAAAGTGATAGTCAATGACCATCAATCAGAGCAACCTCTGAAACTCTACAGCGGCTGGTTGTAAGTCCTTATCATCGTCTTCTAGTCATTTACGCGACTCTCCGGGCTGACCCTCCGCAAAGCTGCCCCTTCGTCCAACGCCCCTGGTCCATCCTCCAAGAAAAGTCCATCCCTTACCAATACATCGAAGTCAATCCCTATCACAAACCTCAGTCCCTCCTCTCGCTAAATCCTCGCGGCCTCGTTCCAACGCTGCAATACGACAACAAACCGCTCTATGAGTCTAACGTCATCTGCGAATTCCTAGAAGAAGCGTACCCAGACCACGGACCGAAGTTGTTGCCCGATGATGTCTATTTGCGAGCGAAATGCAGGATCTGGATGGATTGGTGCGGGTCGAGGTTTATTCCAGCGTGGCATAGGTATCTGCAATTCCAGCCCATGACCGATAAGTCGGGCTTGGAGAAAGCGAAGAGCGATTTCCTTGCAGTCTTGAAAGAACTCGCCACTGAACTCCACTCCACCGGGCCCTGGTTCCTCGGCGAGCAAATCAGTCTTGTTGACTTCGTCATTGCGCCTTGGGTGCTGAGGTTGTGGGTTTTCGGGCACTTCAAAGGTGGGTTCGAGTTGCCTGGGGAGAGTGAGAGAGAGGTGTGGGGGAGACTTGAGAGATGGATTAAGGCGCTGGAGGGCAGGGAGAGTATGGCTGGGGTTATGAGTGAGAGGGAGAGGTACTATTCGATTTATCAGAGATATGCGGATGATACTGCGCAGAGTGAGTTGGCTAAAGCTGTGAGGAGTGGGAAGGGAGTGCCTTGATGTTCATCTAGCCATGCATGTGCGGCTACCACGTTCAAGCTAAGCTCCTACACTTTGCCTTCCGATCGTCGTTCCCAACTATCGCTACTTGACTCAAGACTTTTGGGTATCTCACTGACCTCCATGATGACTCCATGCCATATTCTCTTTGCTCTTTACTCTCAATGTGCACGTCTACGGCTTCGGCACGTGTAGCGTCTTCGACACCATGCAGCAGCCATGCGCAACAAACAAAAGTACCATCGGGTGAAACTCCAATAGTGTTCCCTGTAACAGGGTTCCGTATGGGATGTCTGCATGCAGCCAACCACGCGACACCCAGAAACCCATCAGACCGGCGATCGTCAAGCTCGTTGGAATCGGAAGGCCTTCGAAGTACTTCGCCTTGCCGTTCGCGTCTTTGGGAATGTTGCCAGTCGTCACATTGAAGCGTGCTAGTCGTGCTAGGCCAGAAAGCACGAAGATTGTTAGGAGGAGTTGGTCCAGACCTGTTCGCATGCCGATTGCGAAAGCGGCCATTGAAGGTGCCACGCCGAAAGAGATCTGAAATGTCCATTAGCGTGTCATTTCCACGTGGCGCTCCGTCTGTTCGTAGGTACTCACCAAGTCTGCCAGCGAGTCCAACTCTGCTCCCATCAGACTGCTCTTCTTCCTCCACCTTGCCACCTTCCCATCGAAAAAGTCGAAGAACAATCCCAATGGCATAAGCACGAGAGACGTATACAGGTTCCCATGATCAAGTGGCGAGCCTAGGCAGTATCGCATGGCGAACTGTATCGACATGACTCCGCAGAAGCCGTTCATGAGGGTGATCAGGTCGGCAAGGTGGTAGGCGCGGACGAGACTGAAGTGGCCCGGGTTGACATCGTTGAGGAGGCGGACTTGTTTGTCTTGTGCTATGAGAAGCGGTCAGACAAGTTTCAGTTCCGTGAATTGTACTCGCTATAACATACTGGGCTCTTCGACTACTTCCTTCACCGGCTTCTGAATGCCGTTCGCGGCATTTGATCGTTTCGACATGGTGTTGATTGCGCGGCTGGATGAGACGGCGAACGGTCAATCAGAGGGAAATTTGGTCGAGAGAGCTATAGAAGTCACTGCGCTACTTTGTGAATAATATGACTCGCAGTCAATGGCACGCAATACACACTCAAGAACTTGGTTTCGTCCGGTTTGTTTGGTTTCACTCGCAGCGCCGGCGACGTCACTGCCAGACTGACTCGCGCCTACCCTTCAAGCATGTGACATCGCGACACCTTCGCGCTTCATTTCGGAAACTATCGTCTCGTTATGACCATGTGCCCTGGGCTTTAAGTCAGGCATTAATGGCAACGCTGGCGCCGGCCGCTGGTCGTCATGATGTATTCGCCTCCGTCTTCCCGACCGAACACTTCACTACGCCCACGCCGGAAGCCACACCAGACATCGGATCGTTGGCCAGTCCTGGTCGACCGTTTGGAGGCTTCAACATTCCATCTAGCCTCTCTGGCGATGCCGCACAAGCTGATCGAGCATGGAGTACGATCACGAGATACCTCACGCTCAACGTGGACGCGCAGATGCGACGGGCAAGCCGACAGGATGCGCAGGCGCTGGGCGTGTTACTAAATCTTCCCGCGAGAAGTGCCCTGCTAGCAAAGTGGTACCTTAACCACTTTAGCACTCACTACCGCGGTTGTGTGCTGCCTGCGTTCGTATCATGGCAGTCGCCTGTGCTGGTCTCGGCTGCACGAGGTCTGATAGACAACACGATCCAGGTATTGGACAAGGCACAGAACTTCTACTTCGCGCACATCTCATCGTTACGAAGTCAGTTGTCAGGTAGAGACCTCGAGTCTTCTTTCGATGCATGGACCTCTCAGATTGAGGCTGGCTGGCACTCACTTATCCTGCACTCCATACCTCGCCAACGGCTGGAGAAGACTCTGGCGAGTGCACTGTATCAGCAAATGCGGGATAGCCTTAATCGGAACAGCAAGCCAGAGCGATGTAGTGCTACTAGTCGCTGCCTCTGCCGACTGAGCTTCGCCGGCTTCCCACTTGCAGACCTACATCGACTCGGGCTCGGAGGAAATCTGGCAGAGCGCGCACTGGCTATCGCGTCGGACCGCCTGCTTGATGGTCCTTCGATTGAGCGCAGATGCTTGCAAGTCGATTGGGCTGCGAAAGAGTCGGTCGTGCCCAAGCTGCGACATTGGATCGAGGATCACTTTGCGCCCTCGGTGCAGGACGCTATCAGCGTTCTTACCGGGTCGACTTACATCTTCTCCGATGGTGACATTTCGCGTATCACTTCTACTGCGGTAGCAAGTATGGTGCGGAAGCGCACTGCAGCGTTGTTCGAATATGTCAAGCTCTGGCCGCATAGCACTGGTGCATTGCTGGACATTAAAAGTCATCTAACCGACGGCGGAGCCGCACATAAAGCGACTGTTTGCGCTGCTATGACGAGTCAGATCCAAGAGCGACTCCTTCACGCAGGTGCCAGCACGGTAGAAGTCCTGAGTATCTACGTGAACATGATTCACGCATTCCGACTCCTTGATGCGCGTGGCGTACTGCTCGAGAAAGTCGCAACACCCATACGTGTGTACTTGCGTGGCAAAGACGACACCGTCAGCATTATCGCCGCTAGCTTCCTCGCTGAGGTGGACGATGCTGGCCAGAGTGTTGATCTCGCCAACGATAAGGTTTGCTCCGATATCACGAGAGAAGTCCTGACTTCATCTCTTGAGGATGTGAAAGATCACAAGGGATCTGATTGGGACGACATGAATTGGGCCCCCGAGCCCATCGATGCAGGACCAAATCACAAGTTCACGAAGTCCGAGGATGTGCTATCATACATCCTAGGCCTATTCGATGAAGAAGACTTCATCAAGGAGGTGACGACAGCCTTGGCACAGCATTTACTGCAAGGCGTGGATCCGGATTTTGCAAGAGAGACGAGGCTAGTGGAGCTCTTCAAGTCACGCTTCGATCCAAGCAAGCTGCAAGCTGCAGAGGTCATGCTTAAAGACATGCGTGACTCCATCATGCTTGAGAAGCGCATGTTCCCAGAGAAGTACCGTGCCGCTGTCCCTTCACCTCGAGAGCTGCAGGCTGCTATACCACTGGACGGCATCACGATCAATGCTCTTTATGGCTTGTTCGCGGCTCGCATGAGCCAGCCTGAGTTCCTCGCCACTGTGAAGCTTGTGGCCAATCATCGCGGCGACTTGTTCTATCCCAAGAGAGGTCGGCTCCCATCAGCACCTAGTCCTGCGAAGCCTACAGAAATACGGCCCGCCAATGCGATCGATACCAGCATTCGCATCTTGTCCAGCTTCTTCTGGCCCCAGCTGCGCTCCAACACCTTCGTTATGCCCTCCAAGATCGCCACCTCCACGAAGACGATGTCGGAGACCTTCGCGCGTCACAGTGGCCAGCGTACGCTTGACTGGCATGACGCTTTGGCCAAGATGTCTGTGAGACTCGACCTTGAGGATCGCACGGTCGAGGAGAACGACGTTCCTGCCTGGCGCGGCAGCCTCATCAACCTATTCGGAGGAATTACATACGAAACCGACGTTGGCTTCACGATTGCAGATCTCGAACTCCAGCTCAACATGGATCCCGAGCTCGTTCTAGATGCCGTTCAATACTGGTTGTCGAGACGAATCATATACCAGCATCCGTCATCAGGCCACTACTTTGTGCTCGAGCGGCTAGATCTAGACATCGCTCCGCCTGCGCCCGTCGCCGTCCTCGAGCCCGATGCAGAATCTGGCATCAAGTCGCAGGACGCGATGTTCAAGGAGAATGTATCTATGTTCGAGACTTTCATCGCGAATATGCTGCAGAACGGCGGGGCGAAGGAGGTGGGTGGCTTTATGGGGATTACGAATATGCTGAAAATGGTTCTGCCGACTTTTACGTATGGCGAAGAAGAGGTTGAGTGGCTCCTGGGGGAGATGGAGGGGAAGGGGACGGTGGCAAGGGATGGTGGGATGTGGACGGCAAGATGAGCACGTTTAATGTTGTTCGTTGCTTAGTCCAAGAAATATGCATGGTGTGCTGCTACATGACAGGAACTATGAGGCGTCGATACAATGTCAGACATATGCTGGCTTCCTCCCGTGCGAATTATCGAGTCTCACGTCCACCCATCCAATATCTTGTACACACCGACTGTCTCCAACGCAGCCAGGAATGCTTCGCGGCTCCAAGGCCTCCTTGAGATCGATGCTATCAGGTTATTCACTCGCTGATCAAGAGGCCAGTGATTCAAGGCCCGCTCATCATCTAATTCCTCGTCGTGACACTCCACCCTCCCTGTCTCGCTGATGTCAAGCACCAGCTCTATGGGATACTCATGCAGCAAGTGCGGCGGGCTGGCCGTCAGTGACACTTTGCGCATGCAGCGAACATGCTCGTCTCTAATGGCGCGGACCCAGGTTTGAGCCCTTCGAAGATCTTGCAGAGGTTTCGGAGGCACATCGCTGGAGATCTCGATGCGGAAGTTTGTGTTGCTGTAGAACGAGGCGAGGGTTTCGAGACGGATTTGACGCGATGCTTGGGTTATTGATGGTTGGCTCCAATCGGTTGTGTAGGACTCGTCCTGGGCCAGGGGCGAGATGATCAGCTCGTAGATACTATCTCGGAGCTCGCGCGGAAGATCGAGAAAGGATGCCTTGGGATGTCGTAGCTGGGCGAGCGAAACAGCTTCGCTCATGTTGAGTAGACAGCGTCAGATCCGTCACTGCTGGTCTGCGATGATTTCTCCGCCTGCCGACGTGCTGGTCAAGGAAGATCACAGGCGTATTGCGTCATACTAAGGCGGTCTGTAGAATGTTGTTCCATCGGAGGATCTAAACAAACGCCGATGTTCTTGTACGGGTGAAGGCTTCTTCATGAGTCAATGATCGAGGTGAGTCACGCAGCAATGGAGAGCTGGAGTCTGTCAAACGCACTTGCAGAATGACGGTCTTGACATAGGAAGTATCTGTCAGGGCACCTCTTGCGCAGGACTAATCAGACGTACAGATGCATCCTAGACTGTCCTACACAGCTGGGAAACTGCACCACATACTATCGCCCGGTCTATACTCGACCGCGGAGATACACCTCCCCAGTCATTGCATGTTTCCACCCGAGTAGTCCCTCAAGCTGACTTGATTCCTTCCACAACGGCGCGATGGTGATGTCGCCACCGACCGCCGTCGACACATGCGTAACAGATTTCTGGCGAAGAGAGCAACAAAACGGCCCCGCTCCAGCTGTGTCCGCCACGATACACATTTGCTGGCTGAAATTCCTCCTTTCAAGTTAGCCTGTCGAGCCGTGACACAGCCTACTCATCATCCTCGGCCAAGTTTGCCAACCGACTCAGGCCACCTAGTATAGCCAGTAGCGCATTCTCGCTCCAGTGATCATCGTCGCTCAGCCTTTTCGCGACGGCAGCTATGAGCGGAGTGAGCTGGTGACTGAGCCAATTCTCTCAGCAGTAGAACATCCAACCATCAACGTGTTGTCGACAGGTCACCGCACCGTCATCGCCAATGATAATTCTCAATTCGACTTCATGGGGCTGAACGCAGCCATCGACGGACAGTTCAGCTTTCAGGGTGACCTTCCGAAGCTGTTGCCCGTTCGTATCGCCGATAGCCTGCGCCTAGAGTGCAGCGTCGTCAAATCCCCTAGACACTCTTACATCCATGGTGAGGTCATTGATGAAATGCTTACAAGAGTAGAACGTCGGTAGCGTTTCGCGGCGCAGTTAGCTGGAGGCTCGTGTCACCGGCGGTTGCCACCAATCGTTGAAGGTGGTCCCCATGTTCTCCAAGGATAGCTCGTAGATATGGTTGCGTATCTCAGGAGGTAGATCGAAGAGGGTCTTTGGTTGTGGTCGGAGGGGAAAGGGCAGCTGCAGGTCGTGGAGCAAATTCTCTATTTCAGCGTCGGTGTCGTCGTAGTAGTCTCTGCAAGTACAGCGTTATACTATCGTCTCGTAGTCGTCGACGCATACAATGTCGATGGTCCATCTGATGTGCGCCTTGATTAGGGATGTCGCTTTGCTGTGCCTTGCTCCAGACTGTGAAGTGATCGATGACGGTCTGGATGAAAATCTTGACTGGTCACGCGGAAAAGGTGAGTCGCAAGTTCTCGCTGGTCACTCTCTCCGTGGACATCACCCACCTGCCAAGAATGGATTAATCTCGACCGTGAAGCCATCACGCACTCACACTCTGCGCAATAGGCCGGCTCTCGCCAGCAACCTCAAAATCACCGTATGTTCGCCGGATGGCGCTGTCGCCGCAGCATCACAGCCTTCGCCCGCAGCTTCCTTAACCCTCCAAGTGCGTTCAAGAAGGTCTCACGACTCCAGCGCCTGCCACTAATGTCCTTCTCCAGTCCTTCGATGGCGCAAGCAAGAGGGAGACTGTACGTTTTCAGACTTTCCCACATCCATAAGGTTGGATCGATGTCACTACTGCACGCCACCTTGCCATCTCGACCGATCTCCAGATCATACCTTAAATTCTGCATTGAGAGGCGACCGATTGGGACCTTAGCATGGACCGATACCTTGCGCAGACAGCCGATATTTTTGTCGTCAAGCGATAGTACCCAGCATCTGGCCTTCTTAGCATCGGCAAGCTCTCCATTATGGCCGAGACCTACCTGAATGCTGAAATGGCTTAGAGCGTAAAACAGCGGCAGTACTTCCAGGCGGATCTGACAGGTCGTGAAGCTAAGACACGGCTGCCACCAATCGTCGCAGATTGCGTCGGAGTCAGTGAACAGCAGCCCATATATCTGGTTGCGAAGCTCCACTGGGAGGTCGAGGATCGAAGTCGTTGAAAAGTGCGCTGGAGGATAGCGAAGCTGGATCGCCTTATCAGTACCGGAGTCGAAGTGGTAGAATGCTTTGCAGGCGCACTTGTGCTCGTATTTGCGAATGCAGCCAATGCAGGGGCTGTGCTGCGTCCAGGCGAAGTTGCCGAAGTTGCGTGATGGCCTCATCAATGCTGTCGATGTGAGGTTCATCAACGACTCGAGACGACTGCATACCTGAAGGTGCGGAGAGAAAGTGTTGACAGCCCATGCGTGGAGCACCGGTGTGTGATACTCTATGAGTTAGTCAACAAGGCGAAGTCGAGGTCACGGCACAGTAGCCAAGCCCTGTCGCCTGGCGTCTAGCCTCTCTGTTCCTCCATATACACAGCACGATCTTGATATAAGTCAACAAAGGACCAACCAAGCTGTGGTCTCAAAACGCCAATACTTGCATACATGACACTGTCTTACCTACATCGCCCCCTTCAGTCCTTCCAGGCACGATACACCGTCCTGCTGCCCCAGACTTGACCCTTCTTCAGCAGCACCATGCTCTTGTACTTATCTATGTTCACAGCGTCCACATATCGACTGGCCTCAATACACATACCACTCCTGGGTCCTCTTGCAGGCAGTCCATCCATCTCCGGCACATCGATAAATTTGCCGGTGTAGAATTGGAACGCCGGCTCTGTGCTCAGCGCCTCCAGATGTAGCTTAGTGTTCGGGTGGTAGAACGAGCACAGCTTCTGGAGCGACTGCGAACGGGTGTCTAGTGGCACGCTAGAAGGATCTGTGTTGACTACGAAGCAGTGATCTGGCTTTGGCGTCTCCGCACCAAGTGTGAACTCCTTCTTGGCTTCGAACTCAGGGTACGGCTCAATCGCGCCTGTGGGGATCGCATCATCGTCAACGACTTGGTGGAGATTGGTTTCCATGGTCGTTTGGGTGCCTTCTAGAGTTGGGCCGCCAGAAATGTTAAAGTAGCTGTCACGATTGCATCAGTATTTCCTTACCCGACTCAGGATTGGGCCTGCGTATAGCGTACCTGTGATTCGTCACAGCAACAACAGTCTCTTCAACCTCATCTCCAACAAGCTCAACCTCGTACTCGATTTCCAAGCTTGTCTTCTCGATTCCACTTGCATCTTTCTCCACACTGGGTGTATACCACAGCTTGAACTCCACCGTACCAGGGAAGCCCTCGTCCCCATCTTTGCTCAAGTATGTGAACAGTACAGCCTCTTTCCCGTTCCTCTCGACATCCTTTGGACCCTCGAAGTCAACTTTACCCCAGCCTTTGACCCCGCCGTGAAGTGTATTGGGCCCATTGTTGACAGCAAGCGGGTAGCTTTTCCCATTGAGGCTGTTGATCTTGGCGCCTGAGATGCGGTTTGCAACGCGACCGATGGTCTCGCCGAAGAATGGGCTGTGTTTGGTGTTGTACGACTCGGCAGAGGGGAAGCCGAGTACAATGTTCGTGCCTCCAACTTTGAAGTCCTGGATGATGCCGCCCTGAGGTAGGAACGAAAACGAGTCGGAATACTTCTTAGTGGCCATGTTTGCGGTGGTCTTGGAGAATAGCTTGGGGAGGGTACGAAGCATGGAATGGTCAAAACGAGAGAAAGATGGAAGGTTTGCTTGCCTTGAGTTCACTATCACGAGCCGCCGTCGTTGCGCGGCAGTGGTGACAACTGTCTGTTACTGTGGAGCGCCGCTCCGGAGCGTGTCATATTGATGTGGAGGATGTTCAGGCTGATCGTTTCGGCTAAGATCAGTTTGCATGTGGAGTCTGCCGTGTTTCGTTCGAGGGAATGCAAACCAACTGGTGAACGCCAAAGGAGTGATTGTAACAGGGCTGAGTTTGCACAGGTCGCGTAGAGCTGCCTCACTACGATATACTCATACATTCGTGGTCAGGAAGAGGGATGAACGAACCGCATACCAGTCTCCTGATGGAACTTACTCCGCCCTAGCTAGCATGCCCCGCCAGGCTTGGCACTTCATAGCAATCAGGATTGAAACCATCCTGTTCACGAGATTCGGATTTTGGTAGATCCCTCAGATGGACAGAACGACCCCTACTACGAGGTTTGTTACAACGTACAAGGCAAGGTATCCAAAAGTCAACCATCGCGAGGTCGAATGTAAGCAGACGAAGTACGTAAACTCTATCCACGTCCATCACGAGCATTTGGCTGGGGACGATGCAGTCGTTTGCCCAAAGATGGTACGATACTACTCGGAGTACTGCGATGTCTACCACAACACGCCGACAGGACGAGACCTGTGAGCACGCGTGGTCCATTGTCCCCTGAATGGATGGATCTGCTATCAGCTTTATGAAGTACCCAGTATTCAACCACCTTCCCTTGACTAACGCCGTGACTTGAGTAACCCAGTCTCCAACGCCATGCTTCGCTTGAACGCTTTGAACGACCTGTCCAATGTCATCCTCGACCGGTGAGCTCCCAACTTATTATGGCGAACGTCAGCCCATCGCCTTATCTCGCGCGTCGGGGGACTCATGGAGAAATCCCCAGCATGCACACGACCATGACATGATCGACATTGATGCCGGCGAGTGTGCCGCATTATAACTTTACCATGTCCTGATGTCTTGATGTCTTTGCTTGGCTCGCTCTCGCTGCTGCTGCTGCACGTCTCGGCCTTTCGGAGAAATTTCGACTCTAACTCCGACGGATCCCGGATGTTCATGCAGACTTTATGCAAGCCGCATGCAACGCGGAATGGAATCTTTTGATGCCGTCGAGCGCAGTGGTCGATTGAATCCGAATATCGTCCGCACACTGTCATCACATATGATGAGCCGCGGACGACGTTGCGGTCGATGCAGAACATGATTTGTCGTGAACATCCACCATTGTTAGAAAGGCGTGGGTTGCATGCTGACGGCAGTATTTGGCAGCTCTAGCCAAGCAGGCACTTTTGGGTGTTAATCGGTCTACTGGCGAGGAATGATCATATCATCAGCTCGTTCCCACCCTGCTCGTACTTGCTCATGTCGAAGTTGTCGTCCATCAAGTCGTTCATGCCAGAATTGGTGTAGGGATTGTAGTCATTGAATGAGAGGGTCTGCTGGTTCGGAAAGCCCTGGGTTGAGACTGGCATATCGAATGAGTATGAAGGCGAGTCCCATGCGTTCATGCTCATCATCACGTCGTTGCCTCGCATGATTGGCATCTGCGGTGGCGGATTGAGTGGGAAGGGGTTGGTGTTGTTGTTGGCAAGAAGCTGCTGCCATTCTGGCGCGTACGTCTGAGGAGCAGGAGGGTTCATCTGCATCGGCTGAGTCACTTGGGGCTGTTGCCACTGAGGCTGACGGTGAGTGGGCCGAGTTGCTGATGTTGGCGTTGCCAGTCTCTGCGTCGGACTTTGGGTGAGTGGAGTGTGCTGCGCACTCGCTAGGGTGAAGCTATCGCGGAAGACCTTGCGCCTGTCCTCGAGTGGCGTGATATTAGATGCAGCTCGTGATGACCGGTGTTGGCTCCGATCTGAGTCCGAGCTGACTGATCCTCGTCTATGGACTAGAGGAGCGCCGTTGCTGATGAGGTGCTTCTGCATTTCCTTGAAGTCTTCAATAAATGGTTCTGCTTCGTCACCAGTCTTGGAATCCATTAGAAGGCCGAGTCCAGCAAGGATATCATGGACCAGTGGTTTTCCGTCCGTCTCAGCAAGTGGTGAGCCTTTCCAGTGTCCATCACGGAGAGCTCGTTGGTACATTTCGCGAAGGCCGGAAGCCATTTGGCCTTGCTGCTGCTCCAGTTGCTCGACGTAGCCTTTCGGATAGATTTTGTCGTGTGATCGTTTCCTCTCACTTGGCGCGATATTAGCCATGGTCATTCAGATTAAGTAGGCATGCGACATACCCAAAGACACATATCTGATCGTCTGCCTTACAACGTGAGCAAGGAACTTCGCCATTACACTTGCTCTTCTTCATTCGACATCGATCGCAGGCTTTGCACACCCGTTTGCGAAGACTGTCGGCAGTCGAGTCTTGCGAGTCTGTCCTTTGCATGTTGCCTGGTAGCATGGGCGGCGACATGGGATCCATCGACAGGGCGTTGTGCATCGATAGTGAGGCAGTATTGATCTGCAAGTTGCGTATGGGTTGCATTGCAATATGATGTTACTCCAAAGCAATGCTAGCCAAGAGCGTTTATTCCAAGAACCAACAGTAGAAAGTATAGGTAGACCTAAAGAGCAGTGCAGTGCAAGAAGGGGCGGAAAGGAAAGCACACATGCGCGATTGACAAGGCTCATATAAGCTGAGTAGTAATAAGGGTGCAGCAATTGACCTTTCGTAATCCCCATAGCGAGATGCGATCACATCAGGCACGCCTTAGGGCAAAGGCTCCGCGGCACACAACCGCGAACCTGGGCAAGCCCTCTCGTGCATTCGGAATCGGATCGCGCTTCATACGCGGAGCCAGATACGCTTTCCTTCCCACCACCAATAATCCTACCGTGCTGTCGGGGACATAGCGGCTGTGCGGCAGCCGGTCTCTGGTGCCGCCTGTGATAGCAGAGGCGCAGAGAGCAAACCTAAAGCGATGCATGGGGCTATCGGTCGTCAGAAACTTCCGCCTTACTTTGCGTGATGAGGTTGGGTGACCGTATGCTGACGGATGCGAGTGCATGCAGAGGTGGCAAGACGGACGTTCGCTAAATCCTGCTGCCGAGAGGTTACTTTCTCAAAACAGTATCCACCCTTGACAGGGGGATTGCAAAGCTTACAAAGATGTCGTCGGTCTTGATCGACGACTCATTCAGTCAAGCGATAAGACCATCAATACTGCCGCTCTGTACTATCAGCGTGATGCGTCGCCAATTGACCGTCAATGCTCGGTTCCCCGCTCGTTGCTGACCATCGCGTTGATTCTCTGAAGACCGAGACCCCTCTCTGGCGTCCAGCAGCTCGGTTTCGCAAAAGATGCTTCGGACATTTCTTGGCTCATTCTGGCGCTTTTCGTGATCCTGGCGCAGCAGTATCACGCGTCTGCCGGTCCTGACAGAGGATGCGTTTTGACATCCTGCATGCCGTGCGCGCCCTAGCTGTTTCTCATCAATAAGGTTGTGTCTTACCACGTGTCCCTCACCCCGCGGATCGACACGATGTTATTGTGAATTGTATGCGCGTTGAGCGTGTCGCCGAGCGCCGTTGGAGTTTAAACCGTACATGTATCGCACTGACGATCGATTGCATCATACAGCGACAGCTTCATGACAACACAGCCTGGAGCTGCCAGAGTTGCATTGCCCGTTCTGGAAGTGGCCGCTACGAATCTCACCGCGCGAAGAAGGCGTCCCAACACCTCAGCCCTACAGACGGGTGACGGCTGCTTCAGCGTAGGGAGCACACAAGCATTACTGGGGAGCGCGGCAACCGGCAAGCACAGCACTTCCGGGGCCGAGACGTGCCAATTATTCGGCCGACATCGACAGCCACCTGCGCAACATGATGAACGCGCTATAGCTACCGTCTCTTCGTCCGTGGTAGTTTGTATCTCCCTCGCCCACTACCGAGGCGTTGCAATCATCCTGCACGATCCTGCGACTGACTCACAAGGTTCGCTCAACCACAAAGACAGGAAACATGTGGTCCAAATGCACTACTTGTTGGGCACTTCAATACCGATAGAGAGCTGTCTGTCCTCGAACCGTGAGGACCCCAAATGGTTGTTCTGGCCGAAGTAGCTCGTCTCTCCCTCAACTCGAATATCGCAATATGCCGATTTTGTTGATTGTGCTCAGTAATCACGATACTTCCCATGACCATAAGATCAGCTGCAAAGGTCAATGGGGACATCCGTCTACAGACGGGCGAAGCTCACAAGCCTACTTCCCAAAAATGCTAGTCCTCCGACGATGTGAGCTCTTGAATGAGTGGTGATGGGCTTATCAGACCAATGGCAGCTTCCTCTAGAAGTACATGTCATCAATGCGTTCACATGTAGTTGTGCGGTGCGAGAACTCAATTCAAGCAGGAGTGGTACTCTCACGTACAGCGCGAAAGCTGTAGCTTGACCAGAGTCTAGGCTTCAACTGTGCCTTACCTTTGGATGAGCACGAATGCGTGCGAAGCTAATCAATGCAACTCGTGAGGACTGACTGGTACTTCGACTTCGCCATTATGGCTTTGCAAATGTATTCACCTCCAGCGAATACGCTCGCGATTGGTCTCTGTTGCGTCCATGTTGTTACCTTTGACACGGTTTCTGACGGAACAGTGAATCTAGCTAACCCCACTGTTGCTGAGCTCGATCCTCCGTGCCCCAACTTCCCGCCGACGAATGGCACAATAAATGTCTTGAAAGGCCAAAGCTGAAGCTCATACCTTGCCCTCGCCGGCAGTTGAGCGAAGCAACGATTGCAATGTCCACTAGCAGCTTGCCCACGTACCAATACCACAATCGTCGCTGTTGCTCTGCCCCGCACATGCGAAAGGCTTGCGCCCATTTGCGCCCCCATGCACATCTCGTTCAAGCTCTTACCATTTCTCAAAGCTCCTTCCATAGCTTGAACTTAGCTTCCAGCTCCCACTTACTCAGCTCATCAGTAATCCGTCGTTGTATGCAGGGTCCACACGAAAGGCTAGCGATGCATGCTGCACTGCGGCATCTGCATATGTACGCGAGGAAGCGCTCATCAAAGCGCCGAGAGATGATTTGACGTTGTGCAAAGGCCTGATGATCGACGCTGCATCGACGAAGCTGACACATGCTGGGTCTGGGGTCGAGACCCGATGTGAATAGCGTGTTCATCGTGGTAATATCAGCGGACGACATGCTGTCATCGGTCGAGCTATCTGAACACGCTCGGCTTTCCTGTTCGAGCGCTCATCTAAGGCCGGGGTGATGAAGGCTCTGAACTTTTAGAGTCTGGGATGCAGCAGAGCTCTACAGGTGTTGCAAGAACGTCGGTCGAAGTCATTATCGTCGCCCCGCAGCCAGATTTAGCGTCAAGCGGATGACTCTGTGGGAGTCGACCGACTCATGAGCATGAGCGCAGCCTCAAAACACGGACGTTCTCAATCAAGCAGTCGACAGTATTTGACACAAAAGTGCACACTTCCAAGAGCAGTCGCCTCAGTGCGCATGTCCGAGACTGATCAATACGCGAGTATACGTATCCATTCGGACCCATGAACTGAGCTTATGCTGAATTTCCGCGACACGAGTTCCCGTAGAACAAGTTGCCATAAGCAAGCTTCGAGTACATCCAAATTGCTGTCTCTTGAACCAAATTCAAGACGTGGGCACGTCGAGCCGAGCGCGGCAAAGATCGAGGGGAAGTCGATGCGTCCACAGAGCAATGCAAGCTTGAGCCGTGCGTTTCGTAGCGAACGAGCGGCTTGAGGATGCACACACGACTGCCATGATGGTAGCACTTAATACTCATCGGCGATCTTGCTTCCACATGGGGTGCCTTGACTGTTAACTGTCAATCGTGCCTGATCATAGTTGTGACATCCAGCAAGTCTTTGAGCAGGGCGTCGCGGTGCACTGACACTGATCCGGCCTCCATCTGGTACACAGCCTCGTAAGTATTGATGCTGAGCTGACTGAAGTACGGCCGAATGGTAGACATCGCAAATTGTTCGCGGCTCATAGCCTTGACGTCTTCAGTGTCCATGATGGGGTCGCTTCCAACCATTTTCTGATGCTTGGAATCACCTTCCGGGCTTGAAGAAACATCGATCGTGGCTATCATCGACTGAGTACCGTTTGAGACATTGTTACTAAGCTCCTCAGCGAGTTGATCAGACAGAGCTGCGGACCGCCACATGTCCGAGTGGTGTATGGCATCTGTCGTGTCAGTGACCCAAAGCCACTCGTGCAGTTGAAACTCGTTGGGCGACAGAGCCAGTAAGATCTCCAGCAACTTGCAAGCTTGCAGCAGCGCAAGGTTGGTGATATTGTCAGCGTTCTCCGAAGTCCACGTCAGACCTCCTACCAGCGCTGCCTTGAGCCAGCTGTTGACAAGCGGCCACATAGGAGTCAACCGGGCCGGTGAGAAAGACAGCACAAGTACGCGGCATACCATGAAAATTTCTTGTTTGACTGCTGCCGAAGGTGAGGACAAGGCACTGGCTTCGAAGAGCTCTGTGAGCTTCACCATCATGGCTTGGAGAGACCTTAGATGAGTATCGGTGGGCGAAGCCAGAAATAGCACGCAAAGTCGGCGGAGCGTCATTTGCGTCTCAATATCTGCCTTGATGCGCGCAGCTGCGGCACCCACGCCAAACATGATGCCTGCGCTCGATGGTGCAATCAAGCGACTCAGTAAGTCGTTCATCTGCTCTTCGCCAGTTCCTGACCACTGGTACAACACAGGCATCCAGTACCGTTGCATGAAATCGGCACTAGTATTCAAGAACCGTGGTTTCATGAATGCCTCAGACACTTCTTCCCTCCATGGCTTTGCTGCAGGGGCCTTTGTTGTCAGCGCAGCTAGCAGCACAAGTGTATCAGGATGCACGTTGGCGGGGAACGCTTTGGCGTGAAGCTCGTGGCTGATGATGCCTAACGTTATAGCGTTCACGGCATTGGCTACCCGGTCGCTCGCGTCCAGAAGGTTCTCGATGTGCGGCATGATTTGTGTGAGTATCACAGTGATATCCATGCTGCGTTGACCTAGAATGCTGTCTGTTTCAGCCTGGGGTGCAGTCGAGGCAACAGGATGCGTGACAGACGGCGATGTAGTGAAGGATGCAGCGAGTAGACGCTGGAACAGATCACCAATCTCACGCCTCATTTTTCGCTGATCCCCATAGTTTGTATTGGCCAGTTGCTCAGCGAGTATAGAAGCGATCCACAGCAGACCAGGTAGGACTTGCCTGAAAGGCATGGGATTGGACAGAACGTCGCGCATGAAGGCTGTAGAGTCCGACCAGATTTCGTCGGTGGCATCCGCATCGACCGCGCCGAGATAGGCAGCTAGGAAAGACAGAACCTCCGCAGCCGTCAGTTCGGTTGTCAGACTGGATTGTCGCGTTGAGCTTGCTGGGCTAACCTTACAGCGACTACACATTGCATCCAATGTCGCATGTAGAACGCTTCGTGGACGTGCCGGTGTCATGGCCTGGAGGAGACTGAGCACTGAAGCACTGTCATGTAGCTCTGTAGCGTGGTACCACTTGTATATCATGACTTCCATGGTTTCCAGGGGTTGTACGGTGTAGATCTGCTCTAACATAGACCGAGAGCGACTGCGCAAACGCACTGCGGTGTTTGATGCTGTCGAGGAGCTGTGTATGTTGGCGTAGACATCGATAGCCTGGGCAGACCAAAGCCAAACATTCATGGCAATCGCTACGGCGTCCTTGAGTGCTAGCACCAGCGTGAGACGACTGTTCGCAGTGTTGATGCCGGTACCTGATCCTGGACCCTTGGAACGTGCGAAGGATGGGACCCCTTGCGCTGCCTCAGACAGTGATCGCGTGGCTGGTTGATCTGCAGAGCCGATGTTGAAGTCATGTGCTTCCGCCAGGACGACATCTAGACCGTCAAGAAGCCACAGTATGACGACGTCGGGAGGGAGCTCTGCCGTGTTCTCAGTGTTGAGGTAGAAAGTCCTGAGATGGATACAGGCAGCAGTCAGCTGTGCGCAAAACATGTCCACCAGTGGTATGAGCACGGTGATCAGACCATCGCCAAAGAAGTGCAGACTCGATGTCAAGAAATCCAGCCATACATCCATGTGACGCCGTGCGCTCTCGGCAGCGAAGCCTGCTCTTAGGGTAGCTAGTAGCTTTAAGGGTACAGCAGCTCCTGAAGTATGGACGTGCTTCTGTGGAGGATCCCGAGATATAAGACTTGACTGCCGCCGCGTTGCAATAGATGATCGCCACAAAGATTCGTCGTCATGTTTGCTCGACAGATCTGACTGGCGTAGTCTCATTGCCGAAAGCGCAAGGTCTAATAGTCTGCCATGCGTCCCGTCCTCATCGTTTGACAGGGATTCTAGTACGCATTGGAGGATCACATCAACCAGGTTCAATGTCTGAAGTTGCGTTCTGATGAAATCCGGTCCGTGGAAGGCAGCATCGAGGATTGAGATTGCAGTCTCTTTTGTAGAATTAAGCACCGATGGGTTTTCTATTAGGCCAACACACTCCGTCACAAGCCAGGCTACCATTGACTGGTCTGGAGTATCTGGTCCAGCAAAGTCGGGCAAGCTCAACAGGGACTGCCAAATCGGGTTGTTTGCGTGCCTTAGGAAACCGTCAATTTGTTGTAGCACCACTGCTATACCGCGAGTACGCTGCTGGACGTCACGCACTTGTTGGGACCTGCGCACTTGACCTGTATCGTTTTGTTCGGGCAGTGACTTAGCCAGCCTACCCAGGAGAAGGAGCAAGACAACTTCCGAACTGGCAACTGTGCCGAAAATGCGCATCGCCGCCTTTTGGCAGGTCCTTGAAGATCCTCGGATAGCGTCGATGGTCATGAACAGAGGTCCGCCCATCACATCTCGACGTCTTGCCCACGCCATGCCGTCAATGGGTATGTTCTTTACGCTCCCACGACGCTGTAGGCTTCGGCCTTCTTGGCTCAGAGCTGCCAATGCCGTTGGTAAGCTGTGTTTCCACAGGACCGCAAAGCGGATCAGGTTCTCGGCAGTGCGAAGTTCATCATGGCCGGCGCCGTGTATCCCGATGACGTCGCTTCCACGCATAACTGAGCCAAGGGCAGCTTTTACAGTACTAGCGGATTGGTCAAGCCCATCCACTTGCCAGAGTAGTTGCACAGCTTCGACCTGATGTTTTGCGTTTATGGGCGATAGTTGATCCCAAAGGCTTGCCACGATGCGATAGATCAGCTTATCAGTTCCAAGGGACTCCAGCTCTTCCTTGCAATGCTGGGAGCTTGACAACTGGACCAGTAGGTCTACGATCGAGTTCGTCACCTCGAATGAGCTGTCACTGACAGCCCTGGCGTGACATGCCTCCACTACTGTGTTGAGAGAGTCAGCGGTCCATGCTGGGAAGGCTTTGTGCAATGCAATCAAGATATCGGACGCCTCGCTGAAAGCTGCACAGCTTGCGTGACCATGATCGAATACCGCAAAGGCATTCTGCAGCAGCTCTGCCGTGATGCAGGCCCGATCGATAGGTGGGTGTTCGTCAAGAGGCGGGATGTGGTCATTTTGGTAGTATGCGCGAATGACAGTCCGTACGTCTTGTCCAGTCGTCGGTTTAGGTGTCTTCGTTTTATCATCATCTTCGCCACCCAAGGACTCAGCGGGCAGCAGTCTTAGTAGCAGCAGTATCGCCTTTGCATACAACTTTCGTTGGTTCTGAACCGCTGGATCCGTATATTTCATCTCAGCAAGCAGGAACACCCCCGTGACTGGAACGTGTACGGCGATCATCTCTTCTTC
This sequence comes from Oleoguttula sp. CCFEE 5521, assembly GCA_036872775.1. Classification (NCBI taxonomy): domain Eukaryota; kingdom Fungi; phylum Ascomycota; class Dothideomycetes; order Mycosphaerellales; family Teratosphaeriaceae; genus Oleoguttula; species Oleoguttula sp. CCFEE 5521. Next base: position 1,352,629 of record JAVRRP010000001.1, read on the forward strand.
CGCGACGTTGAAGGATTGTAGGATCCAGAGGAACAGTTGGAGGTCCTCGCAAACGGCCGCGATCGACCTCTTTGTATCACCTAGAAGTCTGAACAGCTGACCCCATATGACTCGACTCTCTACGCCATCGAAGAAGGTGCGAGCGCTCTTCATGACCTCCGTCACGTTTGCTGCGGACTTGTCTTTACTAATGTCGTAAGCGCGACGCATCGCACGTAGAAATACTTCAGGTATCAAAGTATCTCCTATCTCCCATCTATCCATGAGTGCGTGACAAACGCGGAATGGGCGTGTCGGATCCGCGGCCTCTGTCGCATCGCTACTCAAGGCGCTCAGTATGCAGCGACGTAACGCAGGGAGTCCGTTGAGATCGAAGTAGTCTTGCTTCTTCGAGGCCTGGAATCCTGCGGACTCGCGGCGGACCAGGTTCGGAGACGCAGATCCGTCGGCCTTCGAGTCTGATCCCAGCAGCCAGGTCCAGAGGCGTCTGTTCAGCGACATATCTCGACGCAAGGCGATTCCAGTGGCGGCCATCATCAGTCTGTCGATCTCTCTCGATGCCACGCGGGCTTGAAGAACTGGGGAATTGAGTGGTAGGTGTGAGACGAGTAGGTCTAGAAATCCTCGTTGTACCAGTGCCTGAGAGTCTGAAAGTCCCGTCGCAAATCCGCGCACTAGCAATCCAGGTTCTGGCGCGATAGCAGATTCAGCCTCTGCACTCAAGGCATCACTGCCTGGCGATGTTGTGGGAAGTCCTGAAAACGAAGGCAGTTGGCGAACGAGGTAATTCAGTGCGCCCTGACGGCGCGATGCGCCGGTAAGTATGGCGAGGAACATGCATTGCCAGAAGAAGCCAGTATCCTCGCGTGTAGCTGAAGACCTCGGGGAGTGGCTCGCCGGTCCAAGCTCCAGGGTTTGCATGATGTCGAAAGCTCTCTCGAAGTCCTCACTGGTCTCCTCCTCCAGCGCCGGCAACATACTGAGTATGAGACTTTTCATCGCGGGCCGTTTTACATCATGAGACAGAACTACAATATACTTCTCCAGGATTCCGTACAAGGCAGGCCTAACGGACAGCGAGGCGAAGGACAACACCGTAGAAAGACCTGAAAGGTAGTCGGACAGATATTCGGCAACATGTGGCGTGCCAAATGTCTCGAAGATGTAGCCATAGATCTCAAGTGCTTTCTGATGCACCCCAGACGGCAGCGCTGGACTGAGGCATTGAGCAAGCCTCAAAGCCACAACATCAATATGCGGAAGCGCGGTAGCATCTTTGTCATGACTCTGTACGGCCTTCAGTAGACGGCCGAGGAAAGCGATGTAGTCGGCCCATTCTTCAGGTGCCGCTTCCCACGTGCTGAGCGCGCGCGCAATGCTTGCCGCATAGCGGCGAGTGATTTTGTCGGACTTCCATGATACTGAGGACTGTCAGTAGAAATCAAGAAATGTACCAGTGGGTGTACCTACATACCGTCCTCCGCCGTCCGTCGCGCCAAATAAGGGACTGGTGAGGAGGCCCGTGAGCTCCCTGGAGACGTTGTCTGTCGTCCGTTCGAAGCGATGATGCTCATGGCCATCCAGTCTCAACACGATAGCGCTGGTACGTGTTGGACATTATACCACGTGAAAGGTGGTTTTGATGATTGTGAGAGCGGACGAGAGCCACCTTGCATTCGATATGTAGTCAGACGCTAGCGCCGGCCCCAGCCGCAGCTAGTTGATTGCATCGCTACAGTATCTCGCAAATCAACTCATGCACTTCCTGATGGGCGAAGATATGACCAAGCCAGTGAACACCAACAGCTCGGCCACTCAATAGAACGCGTCGTTCGTATGCCGCCGATAATTCATGCCGCATGACGAGGTTGACGGAGGCGATGGACCTAACCTGAAGTCTCCCAATGGCTCGCCACATCCGCCTCATCAACCCGCATTCGAGGTTGAGCAGATGGCCGCGCCGATGGGGGTCGTTGTGGACGCAGAGAGTGGTAATGTTGAAGTCGCCTCCCGAGAATCGACTCCGCCTCCGCTTCCGCCGCGCCCTGCCCAGCTTCAGCTGCTGGACGAGCGCTCATCTCCCTCGAGCACCAACCTCGCTAAGCGGACATCGAGGCCACAATTACTCTCACAAGCTACGACAGCCGTCTCTCTGACAGAAGTTCAGCTTCAAAGCCGCAGCGGAGATGGCACGACTGCACATTCTTCGCCTGCAAGTCGAGCAGCATCGCGAAGGAGGAGCTTCACTCGCGTCGTCACTGGAAGCTACATGGATGATGCAATGAGTATTCGAAGTTCTGTGCCAACGCTCAATGTACCCTACGACCAGGTCAGCATATTCGGTGATGAGGCTTCACCCGCGTGGCAAGCCTTAAGTGCTCAGATCGAGCACGGAGATCCATTTGATGCTGCAGAAGTGTACTCAGATCCTGTTGTCGACCAGATAGAGCACGAATTTGACGAACTTGAGAAGCGAGAGTCAAATGGATCAAATGAGACTTCTTTGCGTGAGCAATGGTCCTCCAAGCTGAAGCATTTCTTCATACTATCTGGGTCAGGCAAGCCGGTCTACAGTCGTCACGGAGATGATCAACTGATCAGTCACTACATTGGTGTTGCACTGACATTGATCTCTTTCTACCAAGGAGCCAATGACTCGCTCAAGAGCTTCATGGCAGCTGATACCCGCTTTGTGATCTTGCAGAAGGGACCACTCAACCTTATTGCTGTGAGCAAGCTCGGGGAGAGCGAAATGCAATTGCGCAACCAGCTCGAGTCACTGTATATGCAGATACTGTCCACGCTCACCCTGCCGAGTCTCGAGCGCATCTTCTCCAACAGACCTTCCACCGATCTGAGACGGCCTCTGCAAGGCACGGACGTCCTTCTCGACGGGCTGACCGATGGATTCACACGTGGTTCGCCGTCCACTCTGCTTTCGTCTCTTGAATGTCTTCGCCTTCGCAAGACGCATCGACGTGCTATCAATGAGACACTTCTGAAAGTGCGATCACCTGACTTACTCTATGGACTCATCGTTGCTGCTGGCCGGCTTGTTAGCGTGGTGCGTCCCAAGAAGCATTCGCTCCACCCTGGCGATCTGCATCTGATCTTCAATATGCTTTTCGAAGCTGGAAGCGTCAAGACTGGCGGGGGTGAGAACTGGATCCCACTTTGCCTTCCCGGCTTCAATAACACAGGCTTCGTATACATGCACGTCAGCTTTCTGTCTGCCACGCCGGCTTCTGTTCAGGAGTCGACACAAACAGCTCAGCCGGCCTCGGACGACCTAGCAATCGTGTTGATTTCGCCCAACAAAGACTCTTTCTACTCTCTTCGCAAGATGCGAGACGCACTGCTGAAGGCCCTCGAGTCTTCTACGCTACTGTCAACATTGTCAAAGGCTATACAGGCTGGCCATCTTGGCATTGCCGACATTGCTGGTGCTACAACACCGCTCCGCCACTTCCTGTACAAGTCCAGAGGTAACGTACAGTTTACGATGCCTTCGTTGGTCCCGCATTACCGTCACGCTGTTGCTCGACGACGCTTGATGAGTCTGTACGGCGCATTGCACGAGGCCTTGCACGTTAAGACCGCGCGGCTTAAGGTGCATCATCTGGTGTCCAGTCACGCCACAGCTCTAGCGTGGGAGACGCCCTTGTTTGAGCTCTACTGCGTGGCTGGTCCGGGTACGTCGAGAGCAGCTCTTGCGGCAGGGGCGAACGTTGTTGTTCAGTGGGTGCGAAGGGAAGAGGAAAGGGTATTTATCATTGGCGGCGCTGTCTTCTGAGTGTAGTACACCCACTATCCCACCCATTCTAGCTTTAGTCCCTTCTCACACCTTCTATCAAACACGGACCCGAACCTGGGAAAAGTACAAAACATGGATCGCGCTGCGAACAGGATTCGAACCTGCGCGCCCGAAGGCATCAGATGTCAATCCCCAGTGAGGGATTCAAGTCTGACTCGTTAACCACTCCGACATCGCAGCCACCACTGTCTCTCAAAGAGAGATTAGTAAGCGCGAGGTATAACAATATATATACTACTTCCATCGTCTGGATTAAACACGCTATCTTCTCGTGATATTCTGGCGCACGGGAGAGAAGTCACATGGCACGTCGCACACCCTGCTGCGGCGTCCAGTTTGCTATGGGAACCTGCACTCTCGCGAAGCTCGAGAACCACGAAATACCCATGGCCAGGGCCTAGACTTCGCACCTCGCTCACGCGGCTGCGAAGCCCGCCTCGTGCTCTCGGTGTCATTGCGGCGACCTTGCCTGTTCCTGTCTAGAGCTCAGCCTCTGCTCGACGATTTGAATCGGTCCGAGAGAAAACATGGAGATCTTCCCCAGTTTGCGGGGAAGATATGACCTCATCTGACACTTTCCATAGCAATTCCATGCAGGACGACCACAAATCCGATGGTGAAGCGGGGCCGACACGCAAGAGCTAGTAGAAGTATGCGAGATGCATGCTCGAACTGTCACGCGAACGGCAGGCTTTGGCGACGGCGGCGATGAGCATAAAGCGGCATGGTTTCGTCGTGCAGGCTCATCTGACCTCTCCAGCTAAGTGTTTTACCCACTGACCTCTTCCGTGTCACGATTATTCTAGCATTATGAAAAGTGTTGTATCAACGCTACTGACAGTGCTGCCACTGGCTCTGGCCCATGCCGGACCCAGTGGCGGACATCATAATGGTGGTTGGAATGGTGGGGGCTGGTACAGCGGAGGATGGAACGGTGGAGGCTCCAACGGCGGAGCCTCAAACGGTGGGGGCTCCAACAATGGAGGCTCCAGCAACGGAGGCTCAAAAGGGGGCAATCAGGGCTCTGGTGGTAATAGCCAGAGTTGCACCTCCTTGACTGCAGATGAGATCAGAGCGAGCGGCAACAACTCCCTGTTCACTCGGTGGAGGCCCTACAGCCACGTCAATGCTCCTGCTGGTTGGCTCAACGACCCTTGTGCACCGATGTATGATCCGACAAGGGACGAATACCATATCTTCTACCAATGGTAAGTGGACAGATACTGCGTCCTCTCTCGGGTGGCCTAGCTAACATCGTTGTCAGGCATCCGCAACACATCAATTGGGGTATGTCAATTGGAGGCAGCCGGGCAGTGGGCTGTGGAGCTGACATGGAGCAGGTAACATCTCATGGGGCCACGCAACATCGAAGGACATGATCAGCTGGACCGATCACGGTGGCTGGCAAGATCACCAAGCCCTCGCACTTGGTCCGTCTGGGAACGGTTCCTACAATGGGTTAGGCATATTCTCAGGCACCGGTCAGCCCGTCAACATCCACGGCCAGAAAGACGGCACTCTGCTGCTCTTCTACACGTCCGTCAGCTGGCTGCCAATTGGATGGAGCATCCCCTACCATCCGGGATCCGAGACCCAGTCGTTGGCCTACTCGACAGATGGTGGCAACACCTGGCAGGAGTACGCAGGTAACCCAGTCATCTCTGCAACCACCGAAACTGCGCCGATGTACTGGAACATCACTGGCTTCCGCGATCCGTTCTTCGAGCCCTCACCGCATCTGGACGCACTGCTAGGCCAGTCCGAGCCGCATTACTACGCAGTCTTTGGCTCAGGAATCAAGGGTGTAGGCCCACGCATTCCGCTCTGGAGCGCACCTGCAAGTGATCTTACCGACTGGACTTTCCTGGGTGCTCTATGGGAGCCGCAGGCCAATACCTCTTTCGGCCCACTGTTGTCAACAGGTGAGTGCATCTGTCTTTGCAATGTAAAGTGTTTAAAGTGGACTGACCGCATCCTCGCATAGGCACATACGCCTTCAACTTTGAAGTGTCGGGCTTCTTCTCGCTTACAGACAGCAAGGGCGATGTCCACTTTTACGCAAACATGGGCACGGAGGGTGGTAACGTCTCCTTCCATGAGTCGAACCACTGGGCGCTGTGGAATGAGGGCGTCGTGACGCGGGGCACCAATGGTAGCGCACAATTCCACCCTGTCGCAGGCGGCGCAGGCGACTGGGGCAACGGCTACGCCATCACAAGCTTCAATGACACCAAGAACAACAGGCGGATCCAATGGGTCTGGGCTCCCGAAGATCTCGTCGGAGATGGCGGCCTGTTCTCTGCGAAGCAGCAAGGGTTTCAAGGCTCACTTACAATCCCGCGTGAGCTGTTCGTGCACGAAGCTGACGGCCTCCTCAACCCGAACGGCACACTCGAGAACGGCAATTCGGTCGTGACTCAGCACTCCGACGGCACGTACTCGGCCTCGACTCTTGGTGTAATGCCCGCCAGGGATGTCACCGACGGTCTTCGCTTGGGAGCAAAGTACACGAAGATCAGCAAGACGACCTACACTTCGAACCAGATTTTGCAAAAGCAGTCTGCAGCATCCTATGAGGTTAGAGCTGTGGTCTCGTCGGCCACGGGTCCTGTTGGTCTGGTCATAGGCGCGTCACCGGATGGCGTCGAGTACACCAACGTAATCTATGAGCCTTCCAACAACACCATCCTCGTCGAGCGCCTGCACAGCAGCACCATCGTCGAGTTCGCCAATGTCACTGTGACCGGCTTCTTTGCACCATACACCCTCGCCGAAACAGGCAAAGCCGAAGCCATCACTATGGACGTCTTCGTCGATGGGTCGCTGGTCGAGGTCTTCGTGAACGAGCGCTTTGCGTTGTCGACTAGGATCTACCCTTCGAAGCTCTGCAGCACTGGGTTCGGCGTTTACGTTGGCGCTGGCTCGAGTGCGACGTTTTCGAACTTCGAGGCCTGGGTCGGGTTGGCGAATGTTTGGCCCGAGAGACCGGCGAACAGCAGCTCGCCGCTGGTGTGGGACACCACGGCGGCGACTAATAACTACACTTGGTGGTCTGGCAACTAAGCGCAAGGAGTGAGGGGGTGAGCGTACGAGTTGATAAGATGATGATACTGTGCATATGAGTGAGATAAGATCGGTCGCAGAAATGCAAGCGTGGCGGTCGTACCTTCTCCCATATCGCTTCGTAGACACCAAGTATGCGCAATACCGACCACTTGGAGCTGCAAGTTCCTCTGCGTGCTGGCCAGACCATCGCCAAGTGGAACATCGGCACGCTAGAGCAGATCGTGGCGATCTATTGGCCCGTGACGCGTGCCGATAACCAAGTTCCTTCGTGAGAGTTTCTGAGGTGGCACCTAGCCGAGGACAGCGCCGTTTCTGTCGTCATAGCTCGGTGTTTGGACGAGGAGGTAAGGGTTGTTTATGATTGTCCGACGAGTTTCCCTTGTAGAACTTATCACATCGTCTATCATCGCGTAACCAAACACTCTCCAGGCAACCCCCAGACTACCCCGCAAACAGTACAAACATGTCTTCCGGAGAGCGCCAAAGACTCGGCAACAGCCTGTCCAAAGATGGTGACCGCATCGCCGACAGCTTGAGGGAGAAGCGAGACGTCGCGGCCGACGCGGCTGAGGACGCGAAGGAAAACGTCAAGGAGGGCGCCGACAAGGTCGCACAGAAGGCTGAGGAGACCAAGGAGCAAGCAAAGGCCGACGCTGAGAAGGCAAAGGAGAAGACCAAGGAGGCTGCGGAGGAGGCCAAGGAGAAGGCTGTGGAGGTCAAGGATAACATTGTGCAGCGATTGAGGGAGGATGGCGTGTATGTCACGCAATTTCTGATGACAAAGGTGATGGATGTTTACTGATCATGGTGCAGTGTCAACCCTGCGGGCCTGCAGATGGCGGCCTTCGGCGGCGTGTTCTTGGCTGCAATTCCATTGACCTCGTGGATCTCATCGCCAGGTGGCGTTCTGGAAAAGGCCGTCAATGGCGTCTGCCACTCCGTTGTCTACTTGGGCACTGCTGGCCGGACTAGCGCGATCGCGCAGACCAGCAAGATTGCTGCTCTCAGCACGCTTTATGTCGCCATGACGTAAGATCCTATCAATACACCCGGCATCACACGCGAGACAAGACTAACACGTTTCCCAGCTACGCCATCTCCGGCGCTGGTAGCGCTGCCGGTCTCGCCGCAGGTAACGAGGAGGGCCGCGACAACAAGGAGCCCCGCAAGCAAGTCGCTAACCTCCGCGGCTTGCCTCTCCGCCTCCACAGCGCCCACTACAACATGATGGAGATGTTCCCCGGCTTCGCTATCGGCGCCGCTCTGTCGGCTGCCCTCGCGCCTACTGACCAGGGCTTGGTCAACTTGCTCGGTCTGCACGTCCTGGCGAAGGTGTTCGTCCACTACCCGGCGTACCTCCTCGGCTATGACCAGCCCAGAACGCTGGCGCATATTATTGCGACGGCGAGTGTCATCAATGTCTCGTTGAGGCTGGCGAAGAGGGGCTTGTTGGTGTAGAATCGATTAGTCGAACAGTGTGGAAACTCGGAGGAGACAGTCATGTAAGATCCGGTACTTATTGCTGCAGAATGCCACTTATCCCCAAACTGGTGTAAATAGCACTGGTGAATGTACTGCAAGGTTCAAGACACTGTCGTTTCACTGCATTCGAGGTCGAGTCCTCGCTGCCACGTCCACTTGGCGATCGCATCGCTGACCATTTCTGGTAGCGGTAGCGAATAAATGTTTGTGGTCATGGTATGGTATTGAATCCAATTGACAGGGGTATGCTAGGTCCACCAAATGAAGAAGGTCGGGGAGCAAGATCTCAATTACAGACTATCCTGCGCGACGAACAGCCCTAAGTGAGACGAGGGAAGGCCTTGTACCCCTGGTCTTTCACGAACGTGGCTAACGCAGGCGCATTCACCTTGCCATCGATCAGTTCTTCGATAAACTCAGCATGAGCAGGTCCATCTACGCCCTTCAGCATGGGATCTCCTTGTTCGGTCCGCTGGTCAATGTAGTAGAAGCTATGATAATACTCTCAGCGAAGTCCAAATCTGGCAGCATTCCCTAACTTACCGCGAGTCTTTCTCATTGGCGGCTGCGGCGTTTGCAGCACTGCTGATCAGGTATGCAGCTGCACTCTTGCCGGTTCCCAGCGTCAGGAGACCCTTATCGGCCAATGGAGCCTCATTGAGGCAGTTGCCGACGAAGACGAACGTGCCAGTGGCCGAAGCGGACATTTTGTTAAAACTTGCGATGGCTTCTTTCAGAGCCACGAAAACAGACGTCGTGTTGACCGCGAGGTCTTGCTCGAAGTGTTCCAGGCTGACGTCGAATTGCATCTTGTAGTTGTTAGGGTGGAGCGCGGCGCCTGTGTGGCCCATCAGATACATGCATCGTGGTCCGATGAGCTTGCGAATCTACCGTTGTACACAACCACACTTGGTTCGCCCCAGGAGTCGCGGACTTTCTTGAAGACAGCGCTCACGTTGGTGGGCGTGCTGAGGTCGTAGGCGAGAGACAATGTGTTCTGGTCATTTGTTTGGCCACCGGAACGCGACACGGAGGCGACTCTGTAGCCCTTCCCGTGGAGCATCTGAATTACGCTTGCACCGACACCCTTGCCGGCGCCGAGAAGGATTGCGATTGGTGTGCTCATGATGTGCAGTTAGACCGCGATAGTCGCAAGGAAATGCAGCGTAGACAGCACTTGGGAAGTTGAGACTTGTGACGGAGACTATGGTACTGTATCATGCCTGCCCGCCTTGAGTTTATATCGCGCATCCATATCGGACATTCGGGCACTGGCCATTGAGCTTTTGGAATCAACAGCACTGTACGAGTGAAGTCAATGTACGGTGTTAGGCTTTGCTGACTGAGTATTCAAGCCAGTGACGGAATGAACGCTCGGGCAGCTCGGATTCGGGTTGGCCAAAGTTTTGCAATGCCCGGCTGCTTACCATAGCACCTGGCAGCCTCAGTGCGCGGACTGCTGCGTGTGATGCGGTCGATGTGCGACTGAAGTAGAGCACTAAAGTATAACACCATTGTTGAGGTCATGCGTGTCACTTTCGCAGGCTCTGCCGTCTTATCACAGGCAGACTAAGAGCCCGCCACACAGATTTGCCGATTCCCATACGATTGCATCCCCACGAGGGTTACGCGTGGCGAAGAAGAGAGTACCGTAATCACCCTTCAGACTCGTGCAGAACCCGCTGGGGGCGGCGAACTATGTGTTGCCAGCGCTCCTTCGATGTACTACATAGCACTGTGATCTCAACACGCACGCAGACGCTGCTGTGCTCATCAACCGCTCATTCCGTATGCGATCCCTTGTACATCGCATGCATACCTCCTGGCCACCAGTCTGTGGACGAGACCTTATTCTCACGCTCATCTGAGCGGAGCTCGGCCACACGCTCGGTCAGCCGACCGAGCTCGAAGTCGCCGATAGGTCCAATCCACCACACTTCGTCCAGCAGAAGAAGCAGCACGAGCCAGTGCGCGAAGATATCAAGTGCGATCACAGGCAGTTGCCCGTTGCAGCGTGGAGGCAATTCAGCTGTGGGAACGAGAGCACAGCAACTGATGCGCGCGTCATCTCCCAGCTCTCGACGTATCAGCTCTATGAATCCAGTTGGCGCCCTCTGCACAAAATTGAGTATCGCGTAGCGTAGTGGGCGAATACCGGATGCCGAGACAGCGCTCTGAACGAAGCGGCGAAGCCAGGGCGCAAGATCGCCCGCGGCATTGTTCGGTAGCGCTTTTGATGGCTTGACGGGTGTCTGGTTGCTTTCGGCGAATACGTCCTGATAGATTGCATTCAGTGTATTGAGTGCAGATTCGCAAGAACATCGGTCGCATTCACAGAAGGCGTCCAGCCCGCCACAACATCCATTGAACTCGAATGCGGAGCTTGATCGGGCACCCAAGTCACTAAGCGCCGTTTCGTATGTTGCACGCAGGGCCGGGAACAGCGAATGGCACTGGTCGATATGTACGTCTGGTATTGTAGTGGTTGATGTGAATAAATCGCGTTCCGCCAGTCTGTCCGCTGAGCATTGGTCGACACTTGATTCACAGATTGCCATCTCACACGGTGCCAAATCTTCGCGGAAGGTGAGGCCCGCGTATGCAAGGTACGGCGCTCGCGTGAGCAGAACATAACGTAGTCCATCCGATTGAGCTTGTGGCATAGTCGGCGAAATGATCCGCGACAATCTGATTCTGATACATTGACTCGCTGGACCATAACAGACCATCATGGCAGCATTGGCTAGGACATAGCTGCTCTGCTGCGCATCATGGATGACGTCCTGTATGAGCCTCACAGACTCCTGGTGACGTGCTTCAGCGAAGGTGAGAAGCTCACTGACAATTTCGCACGCTTCGAGATCTTCCGAGCCCTTGTTCAGGAGGTCTACACACTTGCACGCTGCCGCAAGCGCTAATAGTGAACACAGAAGAGGTCGACTTTGCAGCGCGAGCCCAGGAATGCCAACTTCGAGGGCAGAGAGGCCAGCTTCATCGAATGGGATCGTCCGCGCAGTGTGCGCAACATAGTGGCCAAACAATTGTGTCTCCACTTCAGTCATACCCAGAACTGACTGGTCTGCTCTCCGAAGTTTCGACGGATGAGAGACGAAGTCATGAGTTGGCGGCTTGATCCTCCTCTCTGCCCAGCAAGTGTCCCGTATTGCGGATTCGTCACTCGAAGGAGACATGCGATGAACAGTCTTTGCGATGGCTTGAGGTTGTCTTGCTGCGTCGTGAATGCTGGTGTGAGAGCTTCGTAGTGGCCACTCGCAGTCCCGACCTCCACTTGCGCATCTAGAACATTGCGGCCTGACCTCATCGCACTATAGGCATCATTACCATATGTTCTGCGTTCGGTAAGGGATCGCACATGTGCTCACCTTCTTACGCTGTTGCTTGCACCTCAAGCAGCCAATTCTCGACTTCGCGTGAGATCTCCTGGGTCGGAAGTGCATGACAGGCACATACTCAGGTGTGGTCAAATCCATGTACCTTTGCGAGACTATCGTATGGTATCTCACAGGACGACCGTGACCTTAGCAGAAAGCAGCAGGTCGGAAGGAGACACACAGGTCAGAAGCGGGTTTCATTGGCATTCATATTGATGTCTCCCTTTGTGTTGCAGTCGGTCCACGAACAGGCCACCGCATCGGCGGCCACACGGTGTGCAGCGTCGCATGCTGCAGACTCAGCCTCGCGCGATGCCAAATGTAGTCAGTCGCATGGACTGCTGCGCATGTCGAACAGACAGGTCGAACCACATCAGCGCGGTGGTGACAAATGGTGCCATGACTCTTCCAATGCTGACACTGGTCCATGCGAGTGCACCCTTGCTCGCGTGCTTGGCGGGCTCGGCTATCGGGAAGCCGCGCGACGCGCTTACGGACAGTCCAAGACAGACAACTGAACAATGCTGGATGTGGCCCCTTGTTGGAACACCACCCGGACTCCCCATGTCGAGCCAGACCCGAGCCACTACGGACACAGCTGTCCACGAGAGCGAGCATGAGACCACGCCACTGCTCCAAAAGTTAAAAAACAGCAATGCGTTGACAGCTCGGCTTCAAAATCACTTGGTCGAAGACATCAGCGAGTCATGGGCGGATCTGGCTCTCTTATTCTGCTACGTGATCACAGGACTTCTCGACAGCAGTAGCGTGTTCATCTGGGGCAGTTTCGTGAGCATGCAAACAGGTATGGGCTGACCATGTCGCCGCGCTCTCCCATGCACGCGTGTGGCTAATGCCCACGCAGGCAACACAATATACCTAGGTCTAGGCCTCATCGCACCCACCGAAGACGACCGATGGCTCAGGTCTGGCACCAGCATTCTCTGCTTCTGCCTCGGAAGCTGGTTCTTCAGCGCCTATCATCGTATCCTGTCGCCACGCAAACGCTGGGTCCTAGTCTCGTCGTACCTTCTGCAGCTAGTCATGATGACGGCAGCAGCCTTGATGGTCACACTGGGACCGAAGACCAGCAAAGCAGCGCGCTTCAGTCTCTGGGTTGGCGTTCCTATTGCCTTGATCGCGTTCCAGTCCGCGGGTCAAGCTGTGACGAGTCGAGTACTACAATATAATGGGCTGACCAGTGTGGTATTGACCTCGAATTACTGCGATTTGTTCTCAGATCCGAAGCTGTTTACTTCCAGGTTGTGGGAGAATGCGGAAAGAAATCGAAGGATCGCTGCCCCTGTATTGCTGTTACTGGGCGCGATGCTAGGAGGCCTGTGGTCCAGGAGTGACATCGGTCTGATCGGCGCCCTGTGGAGTGCTGTCGTGTTGAAGTTGGGCGTAACTGCAGCTTGGTTCCTCTGGGCTGCCGATTATGCTTCCGAAGAATGATCCCTGAGGTCTTGAGGTATGGGATCATCATCTGAGGCAATCTTCTGCAACTGGCGAGTTCCCCGTTGGTCGATCTCACACTGGTGTGGCACCTCTAGCACCGGTGGCATCAGGACCACTGATGCACCTGCAGCAACTCCACCAAAGATACATGTTTTGGAGTAGAGAGACTAGTCATCGGTTGAGTATACGGTCGGCAACGCGATTCATCCAGGCTTCAGCAGGTCCTCGAACAATTGATCGCGCTCGCGTGTGAGCTTGCGTAGTTCGTCCCGTGCGGCCTCAATCGCTTTCCGCGCGTCGCTGATGTTCGTGGGCAATCCTTGAAAAGGGTCAAGCTCCGTGCGGACTGTGACGGTCATGTCAGTCAAACGCGATTGCAAGTGAGAAATACGGAAACTTGAACAACTCGGTGGCATACCTTCATTGTGCAGTTGCTGTTGGCGCAGAAGTGCATCACTATGCTTTGCAAGATCCATAACGTTCGTAGCTGAAGACTGAGGCCGAAGTGCACTGTGCCGCTCTTCGTACTCGCCGATCTTGGCTTTAAGATGCTTCGCATTCTTCGTCCACTCGATAGTCTTCTCCGGAAGGTCGTCATTGGCACGGAACGCATCGTCACCGAGGTCTTTTAGTATTGACTGTAGTCGGATCGTATCCCATTGCTGCATTTCGACTTGCCGTGCGAGTCCGTCTTCCAGTTGAGACGCCTCGAACTGTTGATGCTGGAGTGATACTGCAGCTGCCGCGAGGTTCATAGGCTGACTTCCAAGCGACAGATCAAGAACTACAACAGCCTGTGCCAGCATCTCCAGACTGGCCTTACAATCAACACTCAGTCTGTGAGCAATAGTCTTGCAGACTTCATCGCCTGAAGGTTCCCTCTTCAATGCTTGCATTGCAGACCTCTCAACCTTCTCAATCGCATGGCGTTGTTCATCAGCATGATCACTAAGCGTTGCTAACGCAAGCAGTGCCTCTAGAGTCTCCTCGTTGCGCTCAAAACTAGGAGGCCTTTTGCCGTTGTATTTCTTTGATAGAAACGCGTCGACGAATTGCCAATCTTGCGCCTGCGCTCGAGCGATGCGGGCTTTTGATGGCGATACCAGCCAATCTGCGTCGCTGCTCATGTTGTCAGCCCAGGAGTAACGTTGCTGAGAGGGAGCTCATCGCTAAGTGCCTGGTCACACAGCATGGATCAACTTGGCATGCGATTGCAACGTCGCACGGACCCACTTTCGACGCGATCTCTCACCTCTCATCTTCATCATCTCTTCTAACTTACATCGATACATGATCACCCTACTCTAAACCTGATAGCACAGATGAAGACGACGATGGCTTCTGGGCCGGCGCAAGATCCGCGCCATGCAGGTCGTCCCAAGCGATCCGTATCGCGAACACTCCGAAGATTCCGGGCTGGCAAGCCGAGTTGAAGCGTCGATGAACCCCAAACCACACACAGCACAATGGCTCGACATCACCACGCGATCCGAGTCAGCCATCCCAAGAGCGATCTCCCCGCCATGCGCGTTGGCATGGCTTGCCCGCGTGGCCGCCAGGGGATGTTGTGGAGTAACAGGCATTCTCCGCGCTCTCTCCACGTTCGCGTCGCGGGAAACGTCTTCCTGATGTGCCCTAATCGCGCTACCGATGATTCCCCGGGTCTAGACATTGCGCTGCTGGACCTGCTGGCGGTAGTCGTCTTGCGAGCGTGCATGCCGTACTCTACATATGTGTGGTATGCTCTCGTCAGCAAGCTGTCAACGCGGTTCTTGATCTCCCTACCTCTCGTACAGTCGTGCTTCCATCCCTTTCCTTGATCACTCCTACTCTTTGGGCGTGCAGCCGTCTATGCTCTCGTGGTGAGAGTCGTGAACAGCATGACCGAAAAGAAGATCGAGACCATGGCTCTGGAACATGCGGAACAGTCGAGCGATTATGGCAAAGATCGCATTGAGCAAGTTCACGCTGATGGTGTGTCGCTCTCAGCCACCACCTCGCATGTCCCAATACTGACGGAAGGTAGGCACCGTCGACTTTGTTGCCCAGGAAGCTGTTGGAGGCGAATTAGTCAACATGCCCAAGGGCTACTATCGCAGTCCTCAATTCATTGGCACGGTAATTGCGACGTGCCTCGCATCGATGTGCGCCTATCTTGGTTGGGTTTTGCCAGCGAACACACTGTAAGCTCACCGTAGCTACGCGAGTCGAGTTTCGACTGACACTGGTGCAGCCTCCTGATCAATGAGGACATCGGCCCGAGCCCGAACCTGTATTGGGTCTCGACCATCTGGACTCTTGGCTCTTCGATCGGCTTTCTCCTCTTCGGCCGTCTCAGCGACATCTTTGGACGCAAAGAGATCATCATGGGCGTCAATGTCCTCGGACTGGTAGGCTGCATCGTCGGCGGCACAGCACATAGCATCAACCAATTGATCGGCGCGATGGCATGTTTAGGCCTTGCAGCTGCTGGTCAACTATCTTTCGGTATCATCCTCGGCGAGCTGGTGCCGAACAAGCAGCGTGGGCCTATCGTTGTCCTCACATTCGCGACTGCCATACCATTCAGTACATTCGGGCCCGTGATAGCGAGGTGCTTTATTCTGTATACAGCCCAAGGCTGGCGTTGGAGCTACTACATCGGCATCATCCTACAGGTCGTTACTCTGGTGCTCTACCAATTCCTGTACCATCCACCAAGATTCGAACAATTGCATAAGGATAAGACAAGGTTTCAAGCTTTCAAGGAACTGGACTTCATTGGGATCTTCCTCTTCGTTGCCGGGTGGGTGATTTTCATCATCGCACTCTCATGGGGAGGGCAAGCATACCCATGGAAGAGTGCACCGGTCATTGCCACACTGGTCGTCGGTGGATTGACCATTATCGCATTCGGCGTATACGGTAAGGCACTCGTGTGGTATTGTTGAGCGCAACGTGCTAATTGCTTGACAGAGGCATATTTCTGTAAGAAGGTTCCTCTGATGCCCCCTCGGCTCTTCAAGAATATCGGCTTCGTGGCCGTCATCACTTGCGCAGCTATCGGCGCAATGGTGTACTACGCCCTTACGATCCTATGGCCAACCATGATCTCGACCCTGTACACACCAGACGTTATGCAAGTAGGCTGGAAATCGTGCCTGGTTGGCGGCGGTATTTTGCTCGGCCAAATTATTGGAGGGTTGAGTCTTTCCTACGTTCCAAAGGTCAAATGGCAATCGATCGCGACCTGTATCTTGGGAGGCGGTTTGATCTCCTCGCTCGCCTCCGTGTCTGCGAGTAACGAGACCGCTGCTATTGTGCAGGGCCTTTTGGGCGTGATCTGTAAGTCATCAACCCCTACTCCCCTCTTCCCCCTCCTCGGGGCACCTCGACAACTAGCTAACGACGCCTAGTTATCGGCATCATCGAGAACATCACGTTCCCTGGCGTCACGTTACTATGGGAACCGCAGGACATCGGCCTTGCGACTGGCGTGCTAGGCTCGATACGTGGCATGGCTGGCGCCATCGCCCAAACGCTATACGTCAGCATCCTCACGAACAAAGTGACCGAAAACCTGACCGCGTACGTGCCGCCCGCAGCGATCGAAGCCGGCTTACCTGCTACCTCGATCACGACGCTCTTCGCTGGCATCGGCACCGGCGACTTCTCGAGCACACCTGGTATTACGCCCGCCATCACTGCTGCCGTGGGTGGGGCGCTGCAAAGGGCGTATACTGAAGCGTTCCATGTTGTGTTCTACGCCACCATCCCATTCTCTATCATCCTGGTCATAGCAGCATTCTTCGTGCCGGACATGGACAAGTTCTTGCACAACAACGTGGCTAAGAAGCTGCAGGGACGGGTCAACGGAACGCATGAGGTCAATGAGAAGGTCTAGACTTGGGCCGCTCATTCTAGCTGTATAATGTGCATTACCGAATCTAACGTTTTTGGTCTCTGAGATATGTATCACCGTGCACTGGGCACGTCCTGTTATGAGTCCTGCAAGCTCTTGATCCGGACTCAATGTCAAGCAGTGCCAGCCCACAAGTACAGACACTGGGCCATCTCCCTCCCAGATCACCGTTGTAATGAGCCACGTCGAGTGTGCTGTATCCCATTCGCATGCTTCTCAAACGGTTGGCATTTGTCCTGAATAGCCGTGCCCTTGTCGATTAGGACGACACCCGTAGTTGGTGCACCCTCCGCATGTGATCCCGCTACTCAGATGATCAGCAAAAGTGAGAAATGACGGAAGCGATGGAGTGCTCACCATATTGTCAACCCGACTGAATACCCTCGGGCATCCAATCCACTCACACACAATCTCTGGGTTGTGCTTCGCTTCATGCCGCGCCCGGTCCTTCTTGTTGGAGAAGCCAGCCTTTCCAGCCTTCGGACAGCCAGGGTATCGACAGCATAGCACCTTGTAGTGTCGTTTGTAGTGTTTGCGCAGATCGCAGATGCGCTCGAACCGCGATGGAGAGGTGCAGCCCGGCCAGCCGCAGCGCCAGAGTCCCGAAGTTTCCACGAATCCACATCGAGTGGAGTCGCATGGATCTGGTGACAAACTGCGAGGTGTTGAGGTGATGGAGGAGGCATAGCTCTTCATTGAGTGTGTCTTGGAGACGTTGGACGCTGTTGATGCGTTTCTGCTTGGCTGCGTGCTTGTCTCAGGTGACAGGTAGTCCCACGAATGTAGTGGCGGGTAGGATGCAGGTTCAGGATCGGGAAGTGATATGCTGGGTGTGTTCAATGCGAATGGATTGAAGAAGGGATCGAAGGACATGAGCTCGTGCCAGACTGGCCACTGGTCCAGGGACGTTGGGAGCGATTGTACTGCCAGCGGCATCTGGGGACTGGGTTGTCGATTGATCAGCGCAGGTCGCACTTGTGCCATACTTGTGTAAGATGGCATTGGTGTCTGTGGCTCGTGAAGCATGTCGAAAGCATTGGGCATCAGAGGCATCCATGCTTGCTGTGCGATGCCCGTGCTTCCTGGCAGCAGGTACTCCATGGATCGATCGACAGGTTGATGGTATGACACTGTCGTACCGGGTTGATGGGTCTCACGATCGCGGGCGATCTGTTGGTAGCACATACGAGCGTTCGGCATGGACGAGAGGGCGGTATGGTATCCCGAAGTACGTGAACAGGCAGAGAGAGACGATCAACATGAAACACTTACAACGCGACGCCTGTAGCATGGGGTTACCAGCGATATACACATCAGGGATGTCGCTGCCGAGATGGAGATGACTGTGATTAGCCCACCTTGACCAGGCGCACATCATCGCCGAGTGTCAAATAGCAGACACGGGAGAGAAGGGGCACAGCTGTTCAGCTGTAGCGGTAATCGCGGCTTGTGCGACACGGTCGGTCGTAGTCGTTCATGTCAGCCCCAGTAGGCGAACCCTATACAATGAGTGAACCGGGTCGCCTCATTGAGAAAGGACTGACAGACCGCTATGCTCTTGATACAGGACGTGTGGGTCCTGATTGTTCGACCACGTCGCTGACAGACAGCGTCGCTCGGTAGCGTGCGTAAGCTGCGTGAGCAATGTAATGGAAGGATGCAATAGTCTGCCAATGAGGAGAGCGTTCGGAATGCCATACCGCAACAAGGGTTAGCCCTATCGTCTACCAACATTCTGACGTTTGCTCCGTGCAGGACCCTTATCAGCTCACATTGTTGGCGACGCTTACTTGTCAAGATCTCAGCGGTGATTGGCAGCGGTGATATGCTAAGCCTTGGTGATCATCGGAGCGTACACGTGGAGTAGCTCATCCTCACCTCTCAGCGTGCGGACACACCGCGGTAGCAGTGCTCGGCAATGGTCCTGTGGATGGAGGTAACATCGTTCAAGAAACGACGCTTTAAGCTTCGAATGGTGATCGATCGTAAGAGGAATGCATCGCTGGCTGCTTCCAAATGACGGATAGCACAGACCATGCTTGCGGCTGATAGTTACATTTCATCGTCTAGTGATTCAGTTGAGCATTCCAAAGCCGGCTTACCTGATCTGGGGCATGGAGAAAAGTCCGAAGAAGTTTAATCTTGAGGTACTTGGAACCTGACTTCGGAAGCAACGCATAAGGATAATGCTGTGACAGCGGGTGGCTGAGCTCCTGTGCCGGGTAGCATGCTAGACCGATTCCACACGGCTGGAAACATCTCCTGCACAAGGACATGGGAACCGTCTCGCTAGGGACCCGAGGTATGTCCTGCGAGGAAACAGCAGTAGGTCGAAGTGGCATCGGTATCGCCGTAAGACTTCGCATTCGTCGGGACGAGACAGGTCATGTGTCAGAAGTTGGCGGCGTCTGCATTCGAGGAAGCTGAGCTAATCCAAGCCGTTGCAGTCGGCGATGGATGTGCTGTCTGACAGTTGAGCAAGTAATACGGTCCGCAGTCCGGCGCCGCCGGTGGGCACGGCTGAGCCGTCAGAAAGCGACGGCGTGGCAGCTACTGTGCAGTCTGTACATCAAAACCGCAGCCTCGGCTGCGCTATCGTCAGATTTCAAGCATAACCGGAAGGCAGGAATGAAGTATTTGAGATTCCATAGAAGTGGACAATGAAGGGTGCGTGTAGTTGGGGGTAGACTGCCAAGCCATCGCTCCGTCCCGGCTCCACATTGATACATGTACATTTCACCTGATGCTCTTGACTGTCCTCTGTGCGACGACCGGGTAAGCCAATAGAGTTGATGGTCGAGCGTAGGTGCGGTCAGCAAATCTCCAGGTCTCTTCTGTTTTGCCGTGATCTTCGCATGAAATTCGAGGAGAAGGACGAAGTGCCTCCAGGATGAAAACTGCTAACGCCGTGACTCGAAAGTAAGAAGCGTGGCTTTGCGCACGACTCGAGTCAGCTTAGTGGTCGGTAGCGTGCTCTCTCAAAGGATTGCGAGATGGGAGTATGGCAGCGCACATACTGTCTATTCATCCTGGAGAACCCATGATCCTTTTCAGCTTGGCCTGAAGCGTCCCTTCAGCAGGAGTGGAGAGGAACTCGCACGTACTTCGCAGTGTCCGCGAAGATCACGTGCGCATATACGCGCGTGACAGAATAAGCCGATGACCTTCGACGACTCTCAACCTTCGTTGAGTTCGCAATCAGGTCGAATTGCTCACGCTGCTTCTTCCCATCGATTAGACTCGTGCCGCTCGATCTCCACGAGCGCATGGCTCCACTGGAAGCAACTGAGGCGAGTGATCACATCTCTCACCTACGAAGCCTCATTCACTGCTTCCTGGCACTCTGCCTTCACTTCTGCCCTTGATTGCCTCGCGCACGGGTCCTCAGTCCCATCCAATCTCGCTTACGCGCCCAGTCACCACCTCAGTAGCGTCTTGGCTCCTCCTCCGTGAGAATGACTTTCGACATCCCTCCTCGACCTGGCTTCAACATGACCATACTTACCTTGTCGGAGTCTGGGCGCTCACCATTGCCTTTGACTTAACGAGACCTCCTGCATTGC